>CM034157.1:149514303-151914303 GCA_019776745.2 Taxus chinensis
AACCTCACCTTTGGAACTTTTGGACTTTCTCCCTTGTGACATGTGTCATGATTTGATTGGTCCACGGGTCTGCTGGCTTTTCGCGCCCTTCGCGTCTTTATGTCCCGGATGTCCCAAACTGTTTGGGACAAAAACTCCCGATCCGCCCGAAATGGGCTTCCTTGTCCCTCATTCGGCCGATGACACGTGGCGTTGCTTGATTGGCTTTCGGCTCCTTTGGCTATCTGCATCCCATGCGTCCCTTTGTCCCAACTGTCCCAGTGCTGAAGTTCCCCATTTTGGCCGAACCGGCTGGTTCGTGTCCTTCGCGTCCATTTGTTCCAACTGTCCCAGACTGTCTGGGAAAAATTCTTCTGAACCGCCCGAAATGGGCTTCCTTTGCTCTCGGTCGCTTCGCCTTTTCGCGTCCTTCGCATCCTCACAGCCCAAATGTCCCAAATGCTTAGTGCGAAAGTTATCCTTTTCGGCCGAACCGAGCGGTTCACGCCCTTCGCGTCTTCATGTCCCAAATGTTTCAGACCAGTTAGTCAATTTTCTTCTCTTCGGTCGAACCAGCTTTCCACGTCCCACGCGTCCCGATGTCCCTGATGTCCCTTTGCTTCGTGGGCCGCCTGGAGGCTTTTCGGCCGATCCGCGCCTCGATGTCCCAACTGTTCCAACTTTTGCGAGGACTAGGACTTAGCCAATTTTCACGATTTTTCCTGTCCCAAGCTTGTTTTTGCCTCTTTTTTCACCTTTCCTCAGAGCTTTCTCTTTCCTTCTTCGGCCAGGGGAGTTAGAAAATAAAATAAAATCTGAGGGGACCCCAGAAACATGATTTTTGCCCTGAATGAATCCATTTGCCTAGGACTTGAGAATTCTGATGCGTGTTATCAAATTAACCCTGGGGGGTGAATTTTGGATAACAGATCCCGTGAGCCATCCTAAGATTGACACATGGGAGAAGGAAAAACAATGTATACATTGGTAGAGGTAATCCCTGAGCTAATCAGAGGGTGCCACATGTCAAGCTCCTGTCCATCCCAACATGTAAAACTTCAGAAGGTCGTATCTTTCAATCTAAACCTCCAAATCTTGCAAAATTTATATCATTGGAAAGGTCTCTTCAAGCCCTTCACTTTGACTTTTCAATTTTACAAGAAACCGTCACCTTGTTTAACTTAGAAATAACTTTGTGTATTTGATTAAATAATTCATATAAATTTATGTTTCTAATTTATTAGTCTTATTGTTGATTACATGGTTGAATTATTCTAATTAAATGTTGACCTAATCTTGTAATTGTTGGTGACAATTTTCTAGTTCCCACTCTAAACAATAACCCTCTCTCCCTATTTATCTTACTCCCCTTTACATATATCCAAGCTAATTCCTCACTTGTACATTGTACAACAAGATTTCCATATTTTTTTTGGAGTATTCCTATGTGATCCCTAGCCTATTAGCCACCGTAAAATATTTAGTTTTAGGTTACAATTTAAAAATAGGAGCCTCCCCATTACCAAAGAAATTGGGCCTTAGTATCCTGACCCTTTGAGGAAGAACCAAGTAATGGTATGCGTTGTAACAAATTTCACTAACAATATTTTGTGAATCCAATGGGGAATATTGTGTCCCTTTGTACAACCCTTACATGAATAAACTCTCTCTATTAAATGAAAAAAATAAATACTTACCAAAAATCTCATGTAAAACTAAAAAATACCAATGAAAAAATCATATACGTTTTGCTTAAGATCCTGCATTTGTAATTACTATGTTAAGTACAATATAGGGCATTTTCCTAGTTGTCATATTCTTTCTAACGCATTATGAGACTATTAGAGAATAGTGGATAAAAAGCAAGAGTTCAGTCTGGTTGTCAAATCCTAATCAGGCAGACATTGCATTCTTTCATAGATCTTATGTTTGTAGACATCAACAACTTAAGCATAATTCATACTTGGCTGTCTAAGAAAATTCCCATAGACAAGTGCTTTATCTCTGATTTAACTCCATGACTTGAAGATCGCATTGGAGAATCACTATACAAAATCATTAGATATCATGCTCACGAGAAAAAGAAGAATGAAGAATAAATATCTGTCACTTATGACCATGTTAAAGGGATTGTTGGTTTTCAAGCATCATAGTTAAGGCTGGATCTCCACTTCCATGAGTTACACTAAGATTCTAAGGTCATAAGAAAGAAATTACCCTTCCCAAGTTCTACGGATCCATGGAAAACAACATTATATTGATCCCATATTAAAAATTCTATCATATTCATGTGGTTTCCTTGGTGTCATGTCTCTAAATGAATCAATGAAATTGTCATGTAGATTATTCATGGAATCATTACAAGATGTTGCAGTGGAATGATTTTACTATCTATAGTCAACCTCATGTCAATTAATGAATGGGATAGGCATATGCAAAACTAGGTTTGACAACTCGCAAGATTCAAGTGTTGTGAAAGATGCACCATGTCGTCCTTGCTCAAATCGACCCATCAGATGAAGAAATTGAGGGAAAAAAAATCCCATGAGATCCCTTTGTAGTCAAGGTTAAATAATCTAACCAACAAGATTCTCTCACCTTGGTTCTATTCAGGACTAAAAATAGTAAGAAAAATGTCATCCCCTTCGTGAAGGTACCAAATTTTGATCAAACCCTTGATTTGATTCATTGAGTACAGAGAGCTCAACCAAATCCTCAGATATTAGATAATGCTTAAGAATTGTTCAATTGAATCATAAGATCTCTGATAGTCAACCCCCTTAGGGAAGATGCAATAAATATTCAACATAGAATAAGTTGTTTTAGGTTTCTAACAGATGAAATAGCAATGACTCCATTTCTACACCACAGATTGGTCAATTAATTGACTACATTAGAAGAAGGAAATATCTCAACATACCTGGTGCTATAAAAATAGAAACAAGGATCAAACTGTTGGATCTGCCCCAAATATTTTCCTTCCCAAGCAGTGGCCACTGGTTAATACAATGTGTGAATATGAATGATGTGAAAATTTCCTGAATTATACAATTAAATAATAATAATAAGAAGATAGATGTGCTAGGATTAGGTATCGACACAACCATAGGTCATACCGGATCTAAGAATTTGAATGTTATAATTAGATTGAGGTAGGTGTTATAGATTGGTGCGGGTCCAATCACAAAATAAGTAGGAGAATCCTATTGTTCTGTAGCCCAAAAAAATAATTTGAATCCTTCGATGATGACTATATGAAAAACAATAAGTGAAATGAGGATCATCAGGTGATCCACTTCCATGGTTGTTAAAGCTAAGGAAGATGTGACCGAGGACTACATTATACCTTGAGAATACTGAGGAGGCCTCTTTGCATCTACAGGGTATCTTTCAGAGAGATCAACACTTCTACGTCATTGAACATGCTCCTATAGACAAGCCAATAGTTCATATGATTTTAGTTTGATTACTTGCAAACCTATCCCAAGAAATTTGTATATACACTATCTCTTTAGTTTGCTTCAAAGGAATTAGATGTTAAATAGGATGTTCCTATAACACCACCACCAGATAACTTACGCTTTCTAACTCACCATTATTTGATTGCTCTTTATAGCCACAACTGATGGATGACGAGACCTTATTTGGGACACACTCCTAGATATGCATAATTGAATATGATTCCATCTAGCTAATTTCATGAGAGAATGCTTTCTAAACCCTGGACTCTCTGCATGACTCTTCATGTTCATCATACAATGTGTTTCACACCAACATAAATACAGTTCTTATTGGCTAATTGAGTTGAGGACATGATCATTTACATATTTGGATTAGGATCAAGAGAGGCATCGAGGATTAGACATTCCACATATCAAAGTCTACTTTACCAACTAATTTTCTACTCACTATGGCAAACATATATCAGACACATGGATTGGCTCCCATGCCATGCAATAAGTCGATCTCACCGCAATGAGCTAGCATAAAGGAGCCCTCATATAAGGAAAATTACTCTAAACCCTTCAATAAGGATGACTAAGAGGGAGTAGACATGCCTAGAGCCCTTATTACTTTGAGATGTCTTTTGACATGTATATCATTTTTTTCTAGTTTGAGCTCATAGTGAGAATTTTTATACCACACTGACTTTATGGTGCGATGGCTTGTTGTACACATCATGCTGATTTTTGAGCCCAGATTTTATATATGTGTATTTCCCATATAGATATGGATATGGGTATATATATATATATATATATATATGACATATTTTTTATTTTACATTATTTCAAAGTAAGAGTTGGATTCATTGTGGTTTATTTCATTTTTTTACTCTTAGATGGTTTAGAATTTATGAGAATTTTTATGTTTTCAAATGCATGTTGTGGATGATGATAATGACAAAATGTGATGAAAAAAATGATATGAATATGACTATGAGTATGGTAACAAATTGTAACTTGGACAATTTGTTTTTCAAGTAACTTTTAGCATTTCTGTTTAATTGGATAAATGTGTTGAATATGATATGATGATAAGATAACCTCACTTCATTCTTAACTCCACACAACTAGTAAGATGTGAGGGCTCACCACCGAGAGTCAAGAAGAAAGAGAGATGTATGTTTTTAAGAATGTGAATGAGAATGAGTGAGAGACAAGAAATTTGACAAATGATTTACTGAGAAACCTATGCAACCCAACCCAAACCAAGAATTAACTTAACCAATTCGAAATGAATTTTTCTTATCGAGTTTTGACTAGAATTAGATACATAGATGGCCCGTTGATTGATAAAATTTGGTTTTAAATAATAATTGTCTCTCTTAACATATACATCTAAGTCATTTTCTTGGGAATTTTTAGAAGCAATTTTATTTCCTTATTTATTTATAACTTTTGATTTATTAATGTGACCCCTACGTCTTTCCCCATGCTACTAGTAAGAATAAGTGTGGCTTCATCACCGAGGATAAGACATAGGCAAGTAAGGGCACTTCCCTCCTTTCCCAATCTCATGCTACTAGTAAGAAGCATGGGCTCATCACCGAAGGTTGGTAGGGATGAGAAGTGTAGTTATTTGTAATAAAATAAATTTGTGTTTATTTTTTATTTATCTTTTTTTGTTTTATCTGACTTAACTTTGAGTTGTGATTTTTGGGAAGAAACACTTGCCCCTAATATCAAACACATGTAGACTAGTAGTGATTGAGGGCTCAACATCAAAGATTGAGATAAGCAAACAAGATTTCTCGGTGAAATGTTTAGCATGATTTTTCTATATAGATATATTTTTAGGGAGATATTTATCATCAAGAAGCTTCTAGTGAAAACCATGGGCAAGAACCACCCAAATAAAAAAGTAATCATGGAGAAGACTAAGTATATAAGTCCTTATAAAGAAATGTCAAAATTTGTCTCTTAAATGAAAGTGATGATAAAGATTATACCAGTTTCGAATGTATGAGAAGAATGGTGAAGTAAGTATGATTAGGAGATTTCCCAATGTTAGAAATTCAAAGAATTACTTGAACAATAAGTTTTTGTTTTACAATTTAAATGAACATGATAATGCAAGTAACAAGATGATGTGAATGCAAGCAGAGGAAAGTGTGGAAATGTAAATGATTATATATAGAAATGCTTAAGGTGAAGGGAATTAATAGACTCAGTAAATTCTTCACCCTCAAGGGTAAAAAAATGATATGAACCATTTTTTGTAGTCTGCCATTACTTGATAAGCCCCCAACCATTTCGGCCTGAATTTTCTACCTTCACCAAACTTTTTATCAATTCGGCTGTCAAGCATTAATACAATATTTCCTACCTATATTTCTCATTGATAGACCTTTTTATTGTATTGATGACACATTCTATCTACATATACCTAATGATGTTATTCGACTCTGAGCCACCTTTCATCCATGATTTCTAACTCAGTTAGTCACACGTCTCAGTACGCATATTCATGTGAGATAATGCCTTATAAAGACACATGAAGACTTAGGAAATTATACCTCTAGTAGTAAGACCGACTTGGTGACAATGAAAACTAAAGAGAAAGGGGTTTCCCTCATCGAGAGTTTGAACTATAAGTATTATAGGCCCATAAGGCAGGAAAATAGATTTAAGTGTCAGTCTCTCTTATTCTCCTTAACTGATCCATTAAGAATAATAGACTTCAGAAGTCTTATTGGTTGCCTTATCCTTTCCATTGGCTTGAGGGTAGTATAAGAGAGGTTGTGTGGTGAGATATTTTAAATTTGAGCACATAACTCATGCACCTGTTCATTCTTAAAGGGAGTGATCATTATCTGAAATAATGACCTGTAGGACAACAAACCTACAACATGGATTTGGTTTAAGATGAACTTAGACAATGGTTGATCTAGGTACAATAGTCAAGGGCATGCCTCAATCCAATTCATGAAGTATTATGTGGTTGTGATTATAAAGTTGTGGCCATTTGATGATGAGGGAGAGAATTTCCTTATCAAATCCAAGCCGCAAGTAGAGTGGGTCCTCAGGGTGCCACCATGTGGCTTGCCACCATGAATCGAATTTTCTCAATATGCTTATCGAGTGAGTGAATAAGTGGACTACAATTTTCTAGTTGCACTTGCATTGATTTTATCTCCACAGTGTCATGCTCTAGTGTGGGCCAAAAAAAGCCCCATTTGATGGATTTTGTGAGCGGTGGAATGCCCTTTGAAGTGACCACCATAGCCCTCATTATGGGATTCAATGAGAATCTTTTCCACTTCTTCCTCATTAACACACCTTGGTTGCATTCCATCGAAATCTCCATGATAGATAAATTCTTCTGCATTTACATACTTAGCAGCTATGACATGTAGACATCATCTCTATTACGAATTGTTCCCCCATGATATATCTGATCTATCATGTGGTTTATTATATATGTATACCATGAGCACGAAGTAATGGCAGGTCTTTATTCTATTTAATAACGCACTCATCGGGGAGGTTCAAGTCAACTATATGTCCATAATCTATTGGGTATCTACCAACCAATCAACAATGATTTGTCTTGTTATTTAAATTTCCGCAGCTAGGAAGTCTCTTGTGTTTTCAAATCCCATTCAAAGCCGAATCTTTGTTGAAAGAAAAAGGGGGACTTAACCAAATCACAAATAGATCTGAGCAAGTTGTGGACAGTGCCAAGTGTCAAGCAAGTGCAACTTCATAAGTCAAAGGAGGGGACAAAGTCTCAAACTCCCGTAGAGTTGACACGTGGAGTCAACAAAGGGGTCTCACTTGAGGGATGGTTTTCACATTTATATACTTCGAGTCCTTTATTTGCTAAAAGAAGTAAAGTAACAAGCTTGTGGATGGTGCCAAGTATCTGCCCAACGCATTTCCAGAAGCCAAAAAGAAAAGCATAGTCATAAGGATGTGTGAGCCTTCCACATGGATATTGCAACAAATGGACTCCATTTTCAAAACATGTCATAAAAGGTGACAAGCCATCCGCCACGTATAAGTGATTT
This sequence comes from Taxus chinensis, assembly GCA_019776745.2. NCBI lineage: Eukaryota > Viridiplantae > Streptophyta > Pinopsida > Cupressales > Taxaceae > Taxus > Taxus chinensis. Next base: position 149,521,796 of record CM034157.1, read on the forward strand.
TGGGTCTTATCTATAATATTTTAAATGATCAGGAATTTTTGAAGGATGGGAGATGAGGGGTCATCTAGCTTGTCATTTCAGTAGAGAATTAATGTGTAGCCTCGTGTGAAGAGTGCCAGCCTACAAAGACTCAAGTTATTCATCTACATTCAAAGGGTCATTTCATTACAAAATACGTGTCGTTTGAATCAAGAGGCCAGGAACCAATGCACAAAGGATCGAAATATCTGGTTATGTAATAAATAGCTGAAAGGGTTTTTTCTCAAAAGGCGAGTCCATCTCAAGGGATTGGGCTCCAGGATAATTAAGATGCATTAAATAGGCATGGCTATCACTCTTCCGAAAGGGCCAAATAGTGAGAAAGATTTGAGGAAATCTGTTTCTGTCACTTCACATCATTTATCATAATTAAAGGGCAGTTGGAAAGAGTTCGAGAATTGTCTCTTACCTCCTTCTCCTCCTATATATAGTAAATCAAAGTATTATGAAAAAGGACAATCTTCTTAGATAGATACTAGGAGAGTTAATATTTTCTTCTCTGTCGCAAGTCTCTCTTTTGTAAAAGACAGAGGTCTTGGAACTCTAGCCTTCTGCCTAGGTTTTGTAACAGCAATCTTGCCTCTTTTTTAAATGTAATATTGTGCACAACTATTGGAGTAAAATATATGGCTTATGGTGCTTTCTATTCATCATCCGCATATCCTTATTGTCTCTGATTGCCTTTATTTTCATGTAGAAATTGTGTGTCTTTGAATGTTGTTACTATCTTCGAAGTTGTGCTTAAGTAGTTTGAGGTAGTGTTCTATGTAACCCTTTCTGACCTGTGGTGCATTTCATCCACCCTTTTTCAATTATTCATTGTTTCCCTTCTTTAGGTAGTTGTGGTCTCAATTGATCTCTTAGCAGGCTCGTTCAACGCATCGCCTTAGCTTGTTTTATGTTTTTGTTTAATTCTTCTCACCCCTATCTCACCCTACAGAGAATATTTGGCTTATTTAAAAATTTGGGGGTCTCCTTAGGGCACACGTCCCACTAACCTAAGGATTCCCATGACTTTGATCGCTTAATCCACCAAGGATGGTCGTCAACATATCCCTTGACATATTTTTGATTAATAAAGGTAAGCTCAAACTCATCCAATAACATTATAAACCTTCATGCCTTCTTAGAAAAGATCGATTGAGTTAGGAATGTCTGTAACAGTTCTAATTTAATAATTACCCTCGTTTCTTGGTTGAGCATATAATGTCTCAACCTGTTAAATGTAAACACAATGTCCAAACACTCTTTCTCTGCTTGAGTATACCACATTTCATAGTCAAGCAGGGTATGAATAATGAAATATATGACACGTTTGCAACCATCATCGTCCTCTTATGCCAACATGCATGATATCGAGACATATGTGGCTTGAGAATACACAATCAGAGGATGATTGGCTTTAGGTGGTATAAGTGTTGGTGGAGAAATAAGGAAGCATTTTACAAACTCAAATGCATTATGAAATTCATCGGTCCATGCCTTGGAACAATGCTTCTTTAGTGAGTCGTTGATAGGATGGATAACATATGTCAAATCAAGAACAAACCTAAGGATTGCCCCAAGTTTTCACAAAAAAGACCTAATACCAGACTCGTTTAACAATGGAGTCATTTCGAGAATAACCCATATTTTTTCAGGATCTGCATCAATTCCTCGAGAGGAAATGATGTAGCCTAATAACTTACCTCCAGTGACTCCAAACACATATTTATCCAGATTTAAGGTTACACTGCATTTGATCAAGCAAAAAAGAATGATCTGAAGTTCAGGGTGTTTGCCCCTCTTCTTATCTTTCGCTAAGAGATCGTCAAAGTATGATTCCACAATCTTGTGAATAAGATCATGAAAAATACAAGTCATGGCGCGTTGATACCTAGAGCCAACGTTTTTCAAACCAAACAGTCTAATGGAATAACAAAAGGTTCCCTGAGGGGTTATAAGGGTAGTCATTATTTGATCTTCCTTGGAGATTCTTATTTGGTTATATCCAAAGAAACCATCGATAAGGGATAAGAACTTGTAACTAGTTATTGCATCAAAAATGATATCAATAGATGGTAATAGGAAGTCATCCTTAGGACAAGCTTTGTTTATGTACCTAAAGTCAATGCATATCATGATTTTTTGGTTCTTTTTGGGAATCAGGATGATGTTAAACAACCACATAGAGTATTCTATTGGCTTTAGGAACCCTACCTAAAGGAGCTTCATCACCTCCTCTTTGACCATTAAAGCAACTTTAGGCTTCATAGGTATTTTACATGCTTTGCTTCAGGTTTGGTTGGCAAGTTATGAACTACTACATCAAGAGTGACACTTGTCATATCCTTGTAACTAAATGCAAAGCTTTAGAATGTTCCTTTAGCACCTTAGTAAGCTCTTCAATTTCCTCAAGTGATAGTGAAGAACCAATCTTTAGAATTTTGGGCTCCTCTTTTGTCCCAATGTTATTGTAAGTGATTCCTTCTATTAAGGAAGCATTCCCTTCTTCAAACTCGAGAGGAGTTGGAGGCAACTCCAGAGGATATTCCTCAATTGCATTAATTTCAGTCTTTTGACAAGGAAGGATTCATTGTTCTATCTCTGAAGTATGAAAAAGGGTGAGGGGTGAGGGATGAGGGAAAATCCCTTCTTATTATGTGCATGATGGTGGTCAGTATACACATGGAGGAATCCTAATATTGACTCATCATTCTCCACGAAATCTAATGTAATAGGCTCGTTTTTATTCACTACATATGCTAGAATAGTATTTATATGCATCTTGCGAACCAAGGGTTCAACTCAGATTGAGACCGTGAACTTCGTATCCTTCAAATCCTTACTAGGACAATAATGAGAAGAAGAGGTAGCCATAGAATCAACAAGCTTATTTTGTTCCCTCGGAATGGCCTCAATAGAAATGAAATCAAAATATGTACATAGCTCGCATACGACGGACTTATAAAGTTGGAGGTGTTCTACTCTAATTTCATAAATCTCTGAGATGTGGTTTGTGATGAGTTGCAAGACACCTAAGACTCTAACATTATGAACTCCCATCCTCTTAACCACAATGAGTATAAGAAGTAGAGCTTTATATTTTGCTTTGTTATTAGTACACTCGAAGTTTAACTTGAAGGAAAAGGGCATGAATTTCCCTTCTGAAGAAGTGAGAATCAACCTTGCCCTTGTGCCATAGCAACATTTTTCTCCATCGTAATTGAGGGTCCAACATTTTTCAGGGAAAATAAATATTGCATTGTCTTTTGAATCTTCTCCCTGGACCTCGGAAACCTCAACCATGCATACCTCTTAAAATCCATCTATTGGAAGAGAGACCAATCCTAGAGCATTCCCAACGCTTAAAGAATCAAATGGAAGAATGATCGGTAAATCATTCTCCAAGAGTTTCACTATCTCTACTATCATTTTGGTTGAAACAGTCTCTATTACAATGGTCTTGTTCTCATTAATATTTACCCCTTCAATCGTTTTGGGTGATTCTAGCTCAATTTTCAAAACTAGCTTTAATGTGGAAACTAGTACCTTGGAAGGAAGAGGATTGTTCAACTAGTTGGCTGGGAGTTTAAAATCAGAATGAACCCCAAGTTTCTTCTTAAGATTTTCTAGGTGAATATAAAAGGGTTTCAGATCACCTGGATTTGCATAACAAAGGCATTTGCTAATATTCGTGATTGGGTAAACATTCACTACAAGAATTAACATTGACAGTGAAAGTGGGTTGTCCCTTGCTATGTATCCATAGGTCTCCTTAGGTATCATATGTATCATTTGGTTTCCATTTATTTTATGTGTTTCCCTTCTTGTTAGAATGTGTTTCCTAGGCTCAAGTATTACTGTGATTGTGTTGTGTTTCTCAATGGTTGTGGCCTGGTAACTTTGCTAGTTTTTTAGTATGGTGACCTCTTGTTGCCATGTGAAAGATAATTTTTCATTGATTTCAAATGCACATTAATAAAAAAGTAAGATGCAAGAGATCTAGAGGGAGCTTGGAATGAGGTTGACAAGGTAGGACAAGTCAAAGGCTTGAGAACACCTGAGTAAACATTGACTTCTTGAGCAACTAGTGATAGGCACAGATAGGGAGATGATGTGAGAGCATACCAGGATGATTTCATACATGGTCTAGCATGTATATGATGTGGAAACAAGATGATAAGGATTAATACAGGGGCACATTAGTGGAATTAGTCATAATAGCTCAGTTAAAGATGCCTAATGCCTAGGCCTAGCTAGACAGAGTGACCTAGAAAGATGAGAGTGAAGGAATTATGTGAAAACGGAAAATCATGGTAAATGTATGAAATAAATGTATGGGATATATTGAAGGGGCTACATGATGAATAATCAGTTCATAGTTTTGATAAGTTACAATGTAAACTAGACTCATTTTGTCCTAGTCCAAGGACCTAGCATGAAGTATATGAAGCAAAAAAATTTGCCATCAATAGGAAAATTCGAAATAATGGGAAGTGTGTAGTTACATTTGCAATAGTTTTCACATGAAGTTATAGGTTATAATTCAACAATCAGGAGGCATGGTGAGGGTCATCGGTATGAACTTTCCTTTATGACAAGCATAGGTTTAACATGCCCAAATGATATGGGATCAAGAAGTTTCAGAGTGCAACCATGAAACAATTAGACATTAGAGATAATTTAGGAGGCAATCATGAAGGTGTGGACAAAATTTTAGGACTTGAGAAGGATTTTTGTGCAAGAAAGTTGCATTTTTACCAAAACTAGGTTAAGTAAGGTATGGTGAAATAACACTCTGACTTCTTAGCATTCAATATAAATTGTGGATCCTCCTTCAAGATAAATCATAAGATAAATTTTTGAATATAATAGAGATAAAATTATGTTTCAAAAATTCTAAGACCAAAAGGATAAGAAATAAGAAATTTCTATTCATTTTTGTGGAACTAACTTAAACCCTCGTAAATCCCAATTTAGAGAGTTATGAAGAAATTTTTTTGCTTAAGCCTCAAAATGGAACAATTTTTATTGAAAACTAACTTGAGCTTGTAGATAATTCCTTGGAGCATATTTCTATGGTGATTTGAGCTCTTGAAACATGGTGGACCCCTCAAGCAATCAGCTGTCTTGTGAGGATTTCAATGCACAGACAAAATTTATAAAGGAACCTAGGCTCAAATTTTTGGTGAAGGATGTTGGGGATGTGGTCTTGATGTTCTGGTGTCCCCAAGATTTTACTAGGAAATTTTGGGGTACCCTTTAAAATTTTAAGTCTTCTTGCCTTGTGAAGAGTTATGTTCATGTTTTTTGTGTTCCCTGAAATAAGACTTTGTTAGTTAAGGTTGTTATCTTGACTCATTTGGATTGCATGATTGCTCTAGAATTCTGTAAAAGGTTGCAAGAGGTTGCTTGGAAGCAGTTGAAGAAATACCCATTTTCCTAAAATGTCCATAAGTCCCTAAAAATTTAATTACTTAACCTATTAAGCAATCAAGTTTCTCAAATTACTTTACTTAAAAGTTGCAGTAAGTTGCCCTCCAAAAATTGATTTGCACTATTGCCTTATCTGTGCTAAAGTGGGGTCAATTTACTTCTCTAAAAGAAAATAAACTAATTAGTTGGTAAAAACCGCACAACTAACTACTTCTAATCCCTTCTTTGTGTTAAATCGATGCAACCTTACTTACCTCTTTGCGTTAAACCGACTCTACTCTACTTATAAAAGTTCATAAGCTAAGTAGTGGTTCAAACCCACAAAACTAAGACCTTTGGTTTATCGGTATTCCAGACCTACTTTACTTGCCTCACATCAAATAAGTAAAGCCGATTCAAAACCCCACAAATGAGAAATATTAGTTACTCAGGTTTTTCCAATTACTTTACTCCTCAACGCCAAGGTAAGTAAGTTCAACAAACCCAAAACCCCACAATATTTGTTGCCTCACGACCTAGTCGAGTTTACGACTACTCATTACTTATAAAATCTAAAAGAAGCTAATTCATTCACCAAACCCACATTTAAGCCCATGATGATGTGGCATCCGTACCAGACATATTAATGAGGTGGAATATTTAAAATGTTAAGTAAAGCCACATCATTTTCATGCATCCTATTCACTCATAGAGAAGTAATTCACCATGTAAACCCCAAGGAACCTCGTGTTTTCTGATATAAGAGGTTTTTGAGCAATTCAACCTTGACCCATTTGCGGGAAAGGTACGTTATTTTTTTCTTCCTTCTTTGAAATTTTTTGTCTTCCCTCTTTTGTGTTATTTTGCCATTTTTGTTTCTCCTTCGTGTGGATGCTTTCTTCTTTCTACATGGTTTGAATTTAGAGAAATCACTTGGTAGTTAGGTCATTTTTATTGAAAGAGAACTAGGGTTTGAATAACATAATTGACTTCATGGTTGTCTTGTACTAAAGTGCTCTAAATCTCATCCATGGAAGAAGCCCTAATTTGATCAGAGAACCAAAATGCTTTTGCTTCCCATGCTTGACGCAGATTTGAGCCTGCACAACTTGACACCTCCCCATTCATTACAGGAAACCAACCCATGCTTACTTCTCCATGCTTTGCGGGATTCTCCTTTGGCATTACTTGTTAGTGTTTCGCAGGTTTCTAGTAAATTGTCCATTTACCCATGCAAGTAAAGCTCAAGGTCTAGCTCCTGTCCCATGGGGCAGGGCCTTTGGTCCTCTAAATTTAAACCCCCCTCTTCATGAGCTACCTAAAAGCTCCAGAAATAACTTTGCTAAGTTTTATGGAGATAGAAAACAAAATCCTGATGATCACTTAGCTACTTTTTATATCTTATGGAGTTCTCACTGTAGAACATGAAGATGTGTTGGTTAGGACTCTTTATAGAGATTTACATGACTTAGCTGGAGAATGGTTCTACCGATTGGCTCAGGTACCATTACAAATTGGACTACCATGCGTGATCAATTCCTGAAAATATTTAAACTGCTAAAGATTCAAGTATGTTGATTACTCAACTGGCTCAACTTAAAAAGAACCTCATGAAAATATGAGGGATTTCATTGCTAAGTTCCAAAGAATACTTTATAAAATTCTCCTACTGCTACTCTTAGTGATGAAAATCATAAGGTGTTTTTCATTAATGCTTTATTGCCAAAATTTGTTTATCAGTATAGAGCACGTCCTAATAACTTGTTGACATATCAAAATGTCTCCATTGAAGTCAAAGATGATATTATCATGGTACGTAAAATCAAACACTCAACTCTTAAAGTTGAAGCTACTGCTTCGAACTTCACATCTGATCCACTGCTACAAATATTAGCCAATGACATGTTACAATAAAGAAACAAATGACAAAGGGAAACAATGCTACTCTTGCTAGGAATGCACCTACATGGAACTTCAACAATCAGAATCAAAACCGTAACCGCATTATTACTGCTCCTCAAAGACTGGAAATTGAAGTTACACCAAGGAACAATGTAGAAATGAATGAGGAAGATCAAGCTACTGCTGATTGTGATCCACTTGAAGATGAAGATTTTGTAGACCCTGCTGGTGACTCCAACATTGGTTACCTAGACTATGAATCAGATAATGACCACTATGAAACTTTTGAAGATGATTATGGTCACACTTATGTAGTGTTTACAAGATCTCAGGAAAATCAAAGTGGTGAATCATATTCTAGTGGAAAAAGAAGAGAAAGAGATGAACCAAGGCCAGATGTAACCATACTCAAAAGAGGTAGCCCTCTACCTGCTTCTCTGGCTCCTAAAGATAAGTATGTAAGCTCTTCTTCTTTTCTACTCAACCTCACACATTAGACGAAAAGGTTCCTGAAGCCCATTCAAATGTTATTATACTTCTTATTTTGACATCATAGACCACATTAAGAAAACCAAAATTCAGATGTCAGAAGTCGAATATCTTAGAGCTTTCCCTAATCAGTTGAATAGACTAGTTAAGTATGTTCAGAGCAGTGGATCAAATAATTCACCTTATACTACAACAAAAGGAATTTTTCCTAATCCCAAGAATACCCCTCCTCAGAAAAATACTGCAACTGTTGCTCCCACATCTTCTGAAAGAATTGAGCCATTTTATGTATCTTTTCTTATTAATGGTTTCAAATTGAGAAATTACATTTTAGATTCAGGGGCTTCTGATAATGTTATGTCAGCTAAAGTTGCAGATGCTCTTGGGCTCACATTGACAATGAAAATTGGGAGATGTTATTCGATGGAAAGGCAAGTACCTTTGATTGGAAAAATTAAAGATGCTCAGGTTGTCTTGGAATATTTCCTGATAAGAGATTGAAGATGACTATTCTAGTAGCATATATCCCCGTGTCCTACGGGATGTTGCTAAGTAGAAATTTATGCAAAGATCTGGGTGGAGAAGTAAAGATGGACTAGTCATGTGCTCACATCCCAATCAAAGGAGTGAATCAAATATTGGAACCCAAGAAGAAATTGAAGTACATAGTCACAAAGTCATAAGACCCAAGGTCTCATATTCTTTTCCAAGAATCAGATCATGGGGTCTATTACTTAGAAATGGATGAAGAAGTCCAAGAGGATAATATTCAGGACATACTATTAGAAGAAGAAAGGATATGGTCTCTAGATTTTGATGGTAGTTATTACTCCTTTGGATCGGTGTAATGTATTGTTTTAATATCTCCAGAAGGGAAGGTACATCCTTACTCCTTATAAGTTAATGTTTGAGAATACTAACAATACAATAGAGTATGAATTGTTGTTGTTAGAAATGGAACGAACCAATAAAATGGGAGTGAAATTTCTCAAGCACAGGGAGACTTGAACTTATTGTGAAAAAATAAGAGGCCAATATCAAGTAAAAAAGACAAGTTGAGGCACTACAGAGATAGAGTGTTTTCTTACCTTGACTCAATTAGACTTTCTCCATTAACTTCATCCCTAGAGATCAAAATTCTAGGGATGATTCACTAGTAGTCACTGCACTGCACTGCTTAATCTAGATCAACCACCCTCAATGTTTGATCAAGGTAACTATAAATTAGAGAAGGTCTACCACCCAAAAGTTCTAGATTATGTTGAGCAATGGAAAGTGTTCAATGATGATAAGTAGATAGCTACGTTTTTGAAGCAATAAGACAACTTTGATGAGTTGTACTTTGAAGGAAGTAACTCACCTCCATGCCAAACAAAATTGGTGAGACCGATCTAGATCATGATGACAGTAAGGAAATTATTTAGCTGAATGTAAAAAATCCCTAAAGGTTTGGTCTCCTTAGAATAATTTTTTGATAAGCATGACTAGTTCTTAAAGAAAAATAAGGAATATGGTGAAAGTTCTTCATCAGAGGTGCAACCTTTAAATTTGGGTCTAGAAGATGAGCCCAAGATTGTAAATCTTGGTAAGTGTTGTTCTGAGACAGATCAGAAAGCTTTCAAAAGCTTCTTAATGAAGTATAGAGATGTTTTCACTTGGTCTTACAAAGACCTGAAGACATATCAACTAGAAGAAGTGCAACACTATATTCTGTTGCAGCTGGCTCAAAATCCTATCAAACAAAATCTATGAAGACAAAACCCAACTATTTCAGGTACAATCTATGCTGAAGTTCAAAAAATAATTGATGAAAAAATTATTTACCCAATTCATCATTCTGAATGGTTGGCCAACATTGTACCCGTTAGGAAAAATAATGGCGAGATCCTTTTGTGTGTGGATTTTCATAATTTAAACTAGGCATCATTAAAAGATAACTACCCAATCCCCATCATGGATCATACTCTTCAGGTAGTTACTGGCTCAGAAATTTTGTCTATATTAGATGGTTTTTTGGGGTACAACTAGATTTAGGTGGCAAAAAAAGACCAATACAAAACAACATTCACCACACCTTGGGGAACATTCGCTTACCAGAAGATGCCTTTTGGGTTGATCAATGCAGGAGCTACTTTCCAAAGGGCTATGGATTTGGAATTTTCTCACCTAAAGGACAAGATCATAGTGGTTTATCTTGATGATTTGAGATTCTTCTCCAAGGTAAGAGGTAACCACATTGCTGACTTAGAAGAAGTCTTTATTTAGTGTAGGAAGCACGAGAGATCTATGAATCCCAAGAAGTCCGTATTTTCTGTAACTGAGGGGAATATTCTGGGACATATTGTCTCAAAGGAAGGAACCAAGATTGACCCTAAAAGAGTGCAAGATATTCAGAACTTTCCCCTACCATCTTCTAAAAAGGGAGTCCATTCTTTCTTTGGTAAGGTTAACTTTCTCAGAAGGTTCATTCCAGATTTTTCTGAACTGACTCACCATATTTCAGACATGATGAAAAAGATGCAAGACTTCAAATGGAATGAGGAGGGAAAAAAGGCCTTTGAGAGAATCAAAGAAACTTTAGCAGAAGCACCAGTGTTGGTATCACCTGACTTCAACAAGGAATTTATCCTCTACTGCTATTCATCTGAGCATACCATGTCAACCATATTGATGCAGAAGAATGATGAAGGCATTGAAGCACTCATAGCCTTCATGAGTATGACTTTAAAGTAATATGAATTGAAATACACCCCAATGGAGAAGCATGCATATGCAGTTGTTAAAGCATGCAAAGCATTCAGGTATTACATTCTTTCCTCACATACCATTGTATATGTACCTGACACTGCAGTTAAATCTATCCTGACACAACAAGAGATGGGGCTACTGAGAGGCACTTGGGTGACCAAAGTGTAAGAATATGACCTTTATATAAAGCCAACCAAGTTAGTACGAGGTAGAGGTCTTTTTCAGTTGATGATGGAAAGGAAACAAGATGATCTAGATACATAGCTTCTCCACTCCAAGAAATAATTGATGAAGAATTCCTACAGTTCTCTTTGTGAACTTGGTGGATGAATGGTACAGTAATATTGCCTACTTCCTCACATATGGGGAATTCCCAGATCATCTTACACACAAAGAAAAATGAACCATCAAGCTGAAGTCAAAGGAATTTTTCCTTTGGGACAATGGTTTGTATAAGAAGGGGATTGATGGTGTCTTTCTCCGATGTGTTGATAAATCCCAAGAAGAAAAGCTACTTGAACAACTATATGAAAAAGCATGTGGAGGCCACTTATCAGCCAAAGTTATTGCACATAAGATCATTCAGGCAAGGTATTATTGGCCTAATCTTTTTCAGGATATTGTAGGATGGGTCATTAAGTGTCAAACATGTCAGCAATTTGTTGGACGTGTTAAGTTACCAGCATTTCCTCTGAAACCAGTTGTGATTAATGAACCATTCCAATAATGGGGCATTGATTTCATTGGTATGTTAAATCCTCCCTCAAGTGTTGGTCACCATTACATTCTCACAACAACTGATTATTTCAGTAAGTGGGTAGAATCCATCCCTGTTAAGCATGCTACTTCTAAAGAAGTGTGTAACTTTATCAAGGAAAACATAATTGTGAGGTTTGGTGTCCCACATAAGATAGTCACATAAAATGTTGCCAATCTGTCTTCTAAAGATTTGGTTGAATTATATTACACATATGGATTTCATATAGTGCATTCTTCTAATTACTATCCTTAGGGAAACAAAAAAGCTGAGTCAAGTAATAAAAACTTGACAAGAATCATTTAGAAGCTAACAGATGGGAATCAAATAACTTGGAACAAGAAGTTATTTGATTCACTCTAGGTCAATAGGATTACTCCCAAAAATGATATAGGTATGTCACCTTTTCAATTTTTGTATGGGATGGATGTTGAATTTCCTGTTAACATTGAACTGCTTGTTCTTCACCTAACCAAATCCATGGAGGATGCTACTTACTAGGATGCACAATACAAAAGAATCATGTACTTATCTAGATTACAAGAAGCCCACATTCAGGTAGCTAATAGATTAGTTGAGCATCAAAGGAAAGTCAAGGTAGTATTTGAAAAAAAGGCCACAGATAGAAAGTTTGAGATTAGAGACTGGGTTCTCTTATGGGACAAGAAAAATAAGCCAAAGGGCGTGCATCATAAATTTGATTCATTGTGGAAAGGACCCTTCATGATCACGAGAGTTGCTAGAGCTGATAGTTTCATCCTTTCTTACCAAGATGGATTTGAGTTACCACTTCCATACAATGGGAAACATTTGAAGCTCTTCAAGAATTGATGATTCAGGGTAAAACTTGTATGTATATAAATAAAGTTTCAGTGTTCTGTGTTGTGTTGTTTTGTTTTGTGTTTCCCTTCTTGTGACCCCGAACCCAATGAACAAGACTTGAAACCAAAGATGTTGGGATATCATCTTCATTTATTCCATTCTGGCAGAAATAAAGATGTCCACAGACGGAGCCAACTAGTGTCCCCAAGATTTCACTTAGAAATTTTGGGGTACCCCTTTAAAATTTTAAGTCTTCTTGTCTTGTGAAGATTTGTGTTCATGTTACTTATGTCCCCTTAGAATGTGAATTAGTTAGTTTAGGTTGTTACCTTAACTCATTTGGATTGCAAGATTTCTTCTAGAATTCTCCAAAAGGTTGCAATAGGTTGCTTGGAAGTAGTTGGAGAAATACCCATTTTCCAAAATGTCTAAAGTCCCTAAAAAGTTAAGTACTTACCTTGTTAAGCAATCAGGTTTCTCAAATTACTTTACTTAAAAGTTGCAATAAGTTTCCCTCCAAAACTAATTTGCATTATTACCTTATTTGTGGCTAAAATGGTATTACTTTACTTCTCTAAAATCAAATAAGCTAAGTAGTTGGTAAAACCCACAAAACTAACTACTTCCAATCCCTTCTTTGTGTTAAATCAATGCAGCTTTACTTCCCTCTTTGCAATAAAATGACCTACTTTACTTATGAAAGTAGAGAAGTTAAGCTAATTTCTCAAACCCGCAAAACTAAGGCCTTTAGTTTATCGGTTTTTTGGACCTACTTTGCTTACTTCTCACATAAAGAATTAAAGCTAATTCAAAACCTTGCAAATAAGGAACATCAATTCACTGTAGTTTTTCAAACTACTTTACTCCTCAACACAAAGATAAGTAAGAAAGTTAAGCAAACTTGAAACCCCACAATACTTGCTACTTCACGACCTAGTCAGGTTTATGACTACTCATTACTTCAAAAGCTAAAATAATCTAAGTCATCTAACAAACCACATTTAAGCCCATGATGACATGGCATCCATACCAGACGTATTAATGAGGTGGAATATTTAAAATTCTAAGTAAAGCCATGTCATTTTCATGCCTATTATTTACTCAGAGAGAAGTAATTCACCTTGCGAAGCCCAAGCAACCTCGTGTTTTCCGATTAAAGAGGTTTTTGAGAAATTCGATCTCAACCCATTTACAAGAAAGGTATGTTGTTTATTTTTCTTCCTTATTTGCATGTTTTTGTCTTCCCTCTTTTGTGTTATTTTGCCATTTTTGTTTCTCCTTCATGTGGATGTTTTCTTCTTTTTGCATGGTCTGCATTTTGAGAAATCACTTGGTAGTAAGGTCATTTTTATTCAAAGATAACTTAGGTTTGAATAACATAATTGAATTCATGGTTGTATTCTACAAAAGTGCTCTAAATCTCATCCTTGGAAGAAGCCCTAATTTTTTCATAGTTTGATCAGAGAACCAATTTTTTTTGCTTCCCATGCTAGGAATACATTTGACCCTACACAACTTGAAACCTCCCCATTCATTGTGGGAAACCGACCCATGCTTACTTCTCCATGCTTTTCGGGATTCTCATTTTTCATTACTTTCTAGTGTTTCACAAGTTTTTAACAAACCATCCATTTACCCGTGCAAGTAGAGCTCAAGGTTGAACTGGCCATTTTTTCCAACTGCAAGAGCAATTCAATTTCAATCACCCACCTTAAGCAAGAACATGTAGAGTAAGTCTCTCTCTTATAGGAAGAGTGTAGACCCATCCTTCGAACCAATTGCGGTATAACCCAGCAACCAATATCATTCAACTAGTCAATCCTCAACTAATTGTTCCCTTCAGAATGGCTCAACAACCTCATGTCCCATGGGGTGCGGCCTTTGGTCCTCTAAATTTAACCCCCCTATTCATGAGCTACCTAAAGGCTCTAGAAATAACTTCCCTAAGTTTTATGGAGATGGTAAACAAAACCTCGATGATGACCTGGCTGGATTCTTTATATCCAGTGGAGTTCTCACTGTGGAGCATAAAGATGTGTCGGTTAGACTCTTTGTTGAGAATTTGCATGACTTAGACAGAGAATGGGTATACTAATCGGCCTCGGGTACCATAATCAATTGGAATACCATGCATGATCAATTCATGAAAATATTCAAACCTGCTGAAGATTCCAATACGTTGATCACTCAGCTGGCTCAACTTTAAAAAGAACCTTGTGAAAATATGAGGGATTTCATTGCTAAGTTCCAAAGGATACTTTATGAAATTCCTCATGCTACTGCTCTTAGAGATGAAAATCAGAAGGTGTTTTTCATTAATGATTTATTGCCAAAAGTTGGCTATCAGTTACACAAAGCATGTCCTACTAATTTGTTTGTAGCTCAGGATGTTGTCATTAAAGTCGAAGATGATATTATCATGGTAGGTAAAATCAAACACTCAACTCTTAAAACTGAAGCTACCCGCTTCAACCATCATGATTGATCCACTGCTATAAATACTAACCAATGACATGTTGCAGATAAAGAAATAAATGACACATGGAAGAAGTGCTACTCTTGCTAGGAATGTACCTACATGGAACTTCAACAATCAGAATCCGAACTAGAGCTGGATTATTGCTTCTCCTCAAAGACTGGAAATTGAAGCTGCACCAAAGGAAAATTTAGAAATGAATGAGGAAGATCAAGCTATTGTTGATTGTGATCCACTTGAAGATAAATATTTTTTAGACCCTGTTAGTGACTCCAACATTGGTTACCTAGACTATGAATTAAATAACGACCATTGTGAAACTTTTGAAGATGATTATGGTCACACTTAAGTAGTGTTTACAAGATCTCAGGAAAATAAAAGTGGTGAAGCATCTTCAAGTGGACAAAGAAGGGAAAAATATGAACCAAGGCTAAATGTAACCATACTCAAAAGAGGTAGTGTTGTACCTGCCTCTCTAGCTCCAAGAGACAAACAAGTAAGTTCTTCTTCTACTCAACCTTAGAGATTAACGAATCAATTTCATGAAGCCCATTTGAATGTTGTTATACCTTCTTTCAACATCACCGATCACATTAATAAAACTAAAATTTAGATGTCAGAATCCGAATATCTTAGAGCCTTCCTTGATCAACTGAACAAGATAGTTAAGTATGTTCAGAGCAGTGGATCAAATAATTCACCTTATACTACAACAAAAGGCATTTTTCCTTTTCCCAAGAATACCCCTCCTCAGAACAACACTGCTACTACTGCTCCTACATCTTTTGAAATAATTGAGCCATTTTATGTATCTTTACTTATTAATGTTTTCAAATTGAGCAATTGCATTTTATATTTAGGGGCTTCTGATAAGGTTATGCCAACTAAAGTTGCAGATGTTCTTAGGATCACATTGACAAAGACAATTGGGAGATGTTATTCAATGGAAAGGTATGTACCTTTGATTAGACAAATTAAAGACGCTCAAGTTGTCTTGATAGCTTTCCTTGATAAGAGACTGAATATGAATATTCTAGTAGCAGTTATCCCTGTGTCCTACGGGATGTTACTAAGTTGTAATTTCTGCAAGGAACTAGGTGGAGAATTAAAGATGCATTTGTCATGTGATCACATCTCAATCAAAGGAGTGAATAAGAGATTAGAACCTGTGAAGAAATCAAAGTACATAGTCACGAAGTCAGAAGACCCAAGGTCTCATATTATTTTCCAATAATTAGATCACGAGGTCTATTACTTAAAGATGGACGAAGAAGCCTAAGAGCCAGGGATCCAGGACATACCTTTAGAGGAAGAAAATATATGGTCGCTAGAGTTTGATGGTAATTGTTGCTCCTTTGGATCAGTTGTTGGTGTTGTTTTAATATTTCTCAAAAGGGAAGGTTCATACTTACTCTTATAAGTTAATGTTTGAGAATACTAACAATACAACAGAGTATGAAGCATTGTTGTTGGGAATGGAACAAGCTAAGAAAATAGGAATGAAATTTCTTCAATAATAGGGAGAAGCAGATCTTATTATGAAACAAATAAGAGGTCAGTATCAAGTAAAAAGAGACAAGCTGAGACATTTCAAGTATGGAGTGATGGATACTATGCTCGACTTCACGGATTTCTCCATTAGCTTCATTCCCAGAGATTAAAACTCAAGGGAAAATCCAGGCCAGTTAGTGAAACACAAGGGGGTAAAATGAAGTATGAATATAAAGATTATCCAGTTGAATCTTGTGTTGCATCTAAGCACATTGAGATCAGTGACACAGATATGGGGCATGTGTCCACAATTGAACTCATAGAAAGATCTAAGGCTATAACACAGACACCTCTTATGCAAGCCCTGACTAACAATGGATTTATACAGGCAGTACATTTCCTAGTGTTGCCCAGTTACCTAAATTTGTTCTGGAATGTGCCAAATATTATGATCCTCTAACAAGGTCAGTCAAGGATACCTCAGGAAACCTAGTGGTGAGACTTGACACTCAATTTTTCAATTATAGCTTAAATATCCCCACAAAGGAAAAAGTGTTTGATGTAGATATGGAGAAGGCCATTAAGAAATAGGAGGACAACACAGGTGACTGTATCAAGATTATGAATCTTAACTATTTGAAGAAACCTAAGCAATCCCTCTAGGTTTCCTAAAACTATTGTGAGGTCAGATCTTGTTCAGGAGGTTGATGACATGACACAGTTGTTATGTAGAATTAATGGAGAAAATAATGCCAAGAATTTCTTCACTTAGATGTATTATTTCATCAGAACAATTGAGACTAACAAGACTAGTGCAATGATTAATTGGGATGAGTTGATAAGTGTCAATACTGATCATCAGCTAAAGGAGGTTAGTCAAAATTTCAATTTTAAGATGACCTCTTATTTAGTGTATGTTGCAAGAGTAAATGACACTTTTTCTAGGTTGCATCACAAATGAATTTTGGCTTCAGAACCTATTTATGAGTATTACCCTCAGTTGGTATTGTCATAATATTTTAAGAAATACAGGAAAGTAAATGATTGCTTCTTCTATGACATTATTTTCAAGCTCAATACTGAAGTAAGAGAAAAAAGAGTGACCAATGCAACATGGAATACAGTTACCCAATATGGGTGTATCTTCATTTAATTCTCTACTTTCACTTATCTCAGAGTCTGTGGTTTCTTAGGAAAACCACTTAATCTACCAAGATATCCTAATGATAAGTGGATACTGTTGGAACTATGCAAACAACTAGTGGAGATACATGATCTACAATCAGCACTTCATAGACCATTTTTTAGCTTCCCAATTGTCATTGGCCATTATCATTGTGCTAACATCACATAAGGCTCAGAATTTTTCAAAAGAGATGTTTCAAATTATCACTCAGGAGTTATATGAGTGTAGAGAAAATTTTGATTTCAAGAATATTACACAAAAGACAGTCTCATTAGACTATATGCATCTTCCCGCACTAGAATATTTATGGATAGATTGTTAGGATGAGTTTGAAGTTAGAAGGAGAGATTATAATAGGATGATAGTACAAAAGATTATTAGTTTTGGCTTAGCAAATATTCCTAAGGATCTCCCAGATGATGGGAATGTAATTTTTGATTCCTACAATCAAATGGGAGGAGATAGTGCTTCATTCCCATTTATCAGAAATAAAGCTAAAATGGTTGAGGATAGAACCTCAAGGGTCTTGGTTTACACCTCAATTGGCTCCTTGGTAGAGGTTATTGTAGAAGAATCATAGTAATGAAGCAGATGAGTGAAAAGAGTACCAAAAGGAAGAAAGGACCTAGGTGAAAGTAGCAAGGGACCTAAGAGGTCACACCAACCAAGAATCCTAGAATAAATCCTCATCATCCAAACAAACATCAAATCCTGAAGTCACTCTGAGTGAAGTATCTCACTCATCTACACAAATGGTATCCTCATCTATTGTTTCCCCTTCAATACAAATTTATTCTTCACAAGTGGGGGTTATCATACCACCCTTGAAGCCTACCACATTCATTCTTCCCTCAATAAGGGTAGATATTCCATCTCCCCATCCCCTCCTTTCTCTCCACCAAGAAATCCTCCTCCTCCACCATTAGATGATCAATCTAGTACTCATGAGGTGGGAAATTATACTACCATGGAGACCTCTTCACTTCATGAAGTATCACAATCACAAAAGAGGTAAAGCTACAATGGAAGACTGGAGAAATAGAAGAAGGAGAAATTGAGAAAGAAAGTGAAGAGCACATTCATCCAAAAACTATGTAGGAACCCCAAGGGCACAAAGAGGTTCCGAAGGGAAAAGAAATAGAATTGGATTCTAGCAAAAAACTGTTGAGGAGAAGGAGATTGAAAATCAATTGGTGATTCAGAAAATGGCTGAATTCTGGAAAAGGTGTTGTTATAAGGTACTACAGTTGAAGCACCTGAAGCACAATAAGAAATGGTTGTACACTCTACCATAGTTGTGACTAGTCAAGAGATGGTGGTCCATTCAGGTACTCCAATCTCTTCAACAAGATTTCTCATCATGGTTAGCATCACAGATAGTCCAAGTACTAAAGAGATAATAAATTTAGAGGAAATGGATTTACAGTTGCTTAAGAGTATTGATAAAAGAGGTAAGAAATCTAAATCTGCCAAAGTTAACTTCTAAGCTTATAATTGAGTCATCAAGATAGAAATTTTTTGAAGTTTCCACCCCAGCAAAGGAAAGCAAAAAGGAGTAATTAACTGAAGAGGATACTCACTGGTGACAAGAGTGCCATTGGAGAAGTAAATACTGAAGGGCTTAAAGAGGACACCTCAAACCATGATTGATAGTCTCTTCCTTAAGCTTGATGAAGAAAAATGAGAAACTTCTAAGCTGAAGGAACAAACATCTAAGTTATGTGAAATTATTATGAAAATTTTCTAGGTCTTCCTCTCAACCTATGCTATCAAGGGAATAGGTTAATCCCCAAGTCATCACAATAATGGAAGAAACAGGTGATAAGGCCAAAGCCATAGATGAAGTGGATAATAAAGATATCTAAAATGGACTAAGGAAGAATATGTAGAGGTTCTAATCAAGATGAAATATTGTTAGGATAAGTGGGATACATTAAAGAGTATAAGACTTGAGGCTGAAAATGAGTTTGGGATTGCAGAGCTTTAATTAGAAAGTTTCAAATCAATAAGCTTGCTACCGGAAAATGTGTTGATTGAAGAACAGATTGTACTGGAAGGATCAATAAATAAGGGTAAATAAGAAGAGTTGACTCTATCTTTATTTAAGAAGATACTTAATAAAATGATGAAAAAGATGAAGCTGCTAGAAGGAGAGGTAGACAAATTATGGATGATCTTGATGATTATCATATATGATGTCACAAAATACAATGATACTAAGCCATTGAAAAGTATATGGAAGAATTCCTTTAGAATTTTTCAAAAGAAATTGATAATGCTATTACTCCCTTCACCTGTGATTCAATGGAAAAATTCTCAAAGCTTCACAAGGATGTAAATTATCTTGCATCTAGTATAGGGAGAGTAAGAGGATGTGGCAACATCTTAGCAAGGGAATTACTTATATTTGAAATAGAAATGCAAGCCATTGCTAAATCTTATGAAAAGGTGATAAAATATATGTTGGATCAGTACGCCAAATATCAGGAGAAGAACAAGGTTGAGACTGAAGAGGAAGGCCAAACTGAAACTGAAGTCCTGCAATTGGAATAGCTCCTTGTCTTCTTCTTCTTCTTCTTCTTCTTCTTCTTCTCCTCCTTCTCATGATTCGATAATGTAATAAAGTAATGAAAATTCATTGTAAAACTTAAGTAATTTGGTTGAGAACCATTACTTCAAGTTGTTTGAAAAATTCAATTACTTATGAATATGTGGCACAACATGAGAAGTAGTTGAAGTTAGTAGGACTATGGAACATTCCAATTATATGTGTGCCAAACATTGAGAATTTTGAGGAAAATGCTCAACTTATTGCAGTTCTATAGCTAGGTGCATGAATTGAATGTAATTAATGACTCCTATTTGTATTTTCCTTTTGGATGCTATAAATAGAGAGGGAGGCCTACGAGCCAAAGGATGGAGAATTTTTGGCAGAAAGACTGTTATACTTTGTGCATTGTTATTTCAAATTTTGTGTTGGAATATCTGCATGTTTTTTTTGTAAACTACTTAAACTTGAATAAGGAGGAAGATTTTGTGGAACTTTGTGTCTTATAAAGTCTTGTTGTGTGCACTGTGATAGTTTATGGTAAAATTTGTTTTATCTTGAATTCTCATTTGAAAATATGTCTTTTTATTTGCTGAAAAATCATGAAAATCATCAAGTATTTATTTCTACTTATTATGAAGCACGTTTATTTTATATAGTTGTTGTTATCCTTCCGCATTTCCTTTCTACTTCTATTTACCATCACTTTCCCCACACATGTGCTTACTTGCTATAGAATTGTTTGGCTATGGTTCATGAGTCCTGCGATTAAAGTAATATCCATAATATAAATTAATAGGTTGTAGAATAAATAAATACATTTGTCTCTTTCTAGGTTGGGTTCTGACCACCCTTGAAAGGGGGGGTCGATACCCCCCATCTAGAGGAAAGAGGCCAAACATAGGCTCTCCCCCTCAGCCGTGGGTCCCATCTACATTCCCCGCCTTCCCTAAATCAGGAGCTTCACTGTTAAATGAAGAGGATTTATGCCATGACTTCCTAGGTTTGTACATGTAGCGATGCATAAAATCTATCCAACATGTTCATGAAGTCATTTGAGTTGGTCCTTTGGAAAAATGTGATGATACAAGTGCATTTTTAGTCATACTGCCAAGAAAGCGTAGAATACAAGACTAACCTTGAAGGTATGAAGAGTATACATGATGAATTGCATAATAAAGTGATTGTTTTTGGTCTTGAATAGCATGAAGTATCCCATATGAGCTATGAGAGTGTTTGGGTTGGTTTGATGAAGTGTTCACATGCATAAGTCTGGTAGATCCAAAACTGCCCTTTTGAGCTAGTGAAGAAGCTTGTTACTACCAGTTAGTAGATGAAGTTTTGTTCAACAAAGGTATGCCTCTAAATTATTGCACATGTTGTTTGTGATGTCCATGAAATTTTAAAAGTGATAGTTGAGCTTGGAGAGCACTTTTAAGATGTTTGAACATGAGAAGTTGAAGACTGGTTTTTAAGCTCCTAAGACTCAGTAAGACCAGTTTGAGAAATTGAAGTGAAATGATGCTCCTTGCTATGTTTTGATGTTTTTTGTAAAATTTATGTGAAAGAAGACTTCAATAGCTTTATGTTTATGTATGATAGGTGATAAGATTATTAAATTTTGGTTTTATTTGACAAAATAAAAATAATGTAATAAAACACCAAATATAAAAATATTGCAATATAATTCATTCGGAATGATATTCATTATGAAAATATTACATATAAATAGGTAAATGACATCCTCAATATAAGGAGTCAAACCATATCAATTACCCAATCTCCACTCCTCTCTCTAACATGATCCTCTCCACCTTTATTTTCTCATAGCGATCTGATACTGAGTTTTTCTCACAACTCGCATATACCCAAATATAATATTAATATCTCACACTCACCTAACTATTACAACTTTATACGAGTAATTTATATCACAACTCATAAATTACAAACACGCATATAATTAATGTTCACACTATGAACACTAATTTCCTAACATGGATGACAAGTTTTAGTGCTCCAAGTAATCATATTTTGAATTTTGTTTTTTCTGTGCATAGAAACTCACAAATACCTTTATCAAATCAAGTATCTCATGGCATGAATGAATAAAGTATCAGTTGTTCCAAGCCTTGAAGGTGGCCTAGAGATCAAATGCAACTCTCCCAAATATTTTTTGGATCTTGAACCTGCAAAAAATAATGTTAAAGAAGTGTGAACCATGAATGCAAGCTAAGAGCTCCTAGTTAAATTTGAAGATGAAATGGCGTGGAAGGAAGAATGTGAAGAGTTTATAGAGAAAAATGAAGATTTTTGTAACTCACATGCATGCATATCACACTTTTCCTAATTCAGATCAGTTGGAAGACAAGAGAACTCTCCATAAGGAAGAAGAATATGTCAGATAGGGTAGATACAAAAGAATATGTCAGATGTCAGTTTTGAGTGTAAGAAGAGTCTCTTTAGTTTTGCAATGAATTGGGGAGTTATTTAATGATCTAAATGAAGGTTAAAACTTCTATGATAGGTTATGTAAGTTGTGCACATGTAAGTGACGTGTAATCAGGTGTAATCATTGCATGAAATCAATTTGAGATGATCTTTTCTTCCTCTTCCTAATTCAAGTTTAAGTGTGAAGTTCAAGAGTTCCTTTTACAAGTTGAAGTGCAAGATTCATATGAGGACATTTTTATTGATGTTATAAACATCTGATTATGGGTATTAAGGTTGTTGTTTATGAATAGACCATTGTAGGTGTTGTAGGGGTATGAAAATCAAAGTATATATCTAATGCATGTAATACTACGATTTTACAACAATTGGTGAGCATGAAAGTGTATATGAAGGAGGGTGAGAAGAGAAGAGATTGAGCTGAAGAAGTTATCATAATTCGTTATGAGAGACAACACAAGAAAAATGATCAAAATTTGGTGATGAAATCTAAGTGGATGCTTAGTAATCAGGGAGTTGAGGCTTCCTTGTAAGTGACAGCTTACAAAAATCCAAGTTAAAGCTTGGTTGAAGTTTTGGGAGTTGTAATATTCCATGCAAGTAAAGGATTTCATAAATGTCAAGTGACAGCTTAGATTAAATTTTGGAGTTTACAGGTCTAAGTTGAGTGGATGCTCAACAATGAATTCAATTGTAACATTTACAAGACATTCTGTGTCTAAACTAAGTTATTTGGTTTCAGTGAGCTTTTATCCCTTGAAGGGTTTCCCACATTAAATATTGTCTCTTTGTGTGTTTGTTCTCTCTGTTTATGGATCTTATGAATTATTTTATGGTTTCATTATAATTAAGTTAAGGAAATTGAATTGTATGTGAAAAATTGAATAAGCATTGATTCAACCTCCTTCTCACTGCCTATAATTTCCAACACCTCTTAGTGTCTTTCTAGTGGAAGAACAATTTGTTTCCCAATACCCTAGCTTTCGTGAGAAGGAAAAAGGAACAATGTTAACCAAAACTCCATCATCAATAATCGCCTTCTTGACGTAGTTATTATAGATCCATACTTGCAAATACAACAGTAGGATCACCTCTTCATGGTAATTCAACATTTGTAGGCATCTTACTAATGTCAAACAAAAATATAGTATCTCTCTTATTGGCCCATAGGATAGACATCGAAGTCTATGTGGTTAATTTGGGCCTCTAGAGGAGGTGTGATGTGTACTAAATGACCAAGACCTAAAGCTTCCAATAAAGCGGATTGCTGATTTAGAAAGTTCTTCAACAAATCCAAGAAGGAAATGTGAGAAAAGGTCTTGGTGAGATCTGTGATCAAATCGTAAGCCCATACTGACCTAGGAACTACAGGTGAATCATCTTGCACTAAGGGATACACAGGGAGAGGTTGTGATGTGTACTCATGAGTATGGGTAGTTGCATAGACTTTTGGTTTTATCTCCAACTCAACTAAGCCTACAATTTTAGTTTGATTCCTTTGATCCAAGTTAGGATAAACTCGTGGATCAACAAACATAGAGGCTTCTTGATCATGGGTTCCTATAAGAATACCTTTGTTAGCACCCTGAGGATTAGATTTCTCGTTTTCAGGGCATTTTGGGAAAGGATCTCTATAAATCCAAGGCTAGTATTTTATGGAGCATAGGTCCCATATGGGTACCTTGTGAACTTTCCTGCAGGGTTTGCTAAGAACATGTCAATAAAGAGTTGTCTTTGATCTTCTGGGAGATGATGTGTAAACTTTTTGTAGTCTCGATAAGACCAAACATCATGGCCTGTCACTCTATGAAATCCACAATATAAATTATGGTCATAATCCCTTGGTCTCTTGTTTTGGTTTAGTTGCACAGTCCATAATTTAGATTTTTATTCTGATACTGGTTATTGTAATTATAAGTCAGAGGTCTTTGGCCTTGATTTTGGTATTGATTTGGGGCTTGGGCTTGAACTTGTTTAGAGGGAGGGCAACCAAGAGCAAATGATTTAATGGAGGGATCAATGGGATTGTTGTTCCTTTGATTATTTACATTTCCATTGTTATTATTCACATTATTAGTGTTCACAACATTTGGCTTCTTAGGTTGGTTGGTAACGCCATCTATTGTGACACCACGGTTATGATTGAGGACCTTGGGTCCTTGGTTATTGTTTGAACCGTTCTTAAAATTTGAGTTGTTTTAGGTGGAGGTGACCAACCTCCCATTGGGGCCATAAGTCTTGCATCCAATATCTATCACCGCTTAGTCAATGCAAAACGTGCCCTCTAGAACTTCCTCATAACTCCGAAGAAGAAACTTATGGACTTCATCTTTATTCTCTCAATTAAGTGAGTGGAGGAATAAGTCACAGAGTTATCTGATCCATGTTTGGAGTACTTGTGGAAGAATAAAGGAACTTTTTGCCACCTCTAAATGAAGTGGGCAGTGGACTCATTTTGAGCTCTTGTTTGATGTGTAATAATTTTTTGATCCCTGTCCTCAATAGCTTGTTCATGTTAAAATCCTTGATTAACTCAAATACAAGTTTCTTAAAAGAATTTATAAAGGCTTCTAGGATTCTATAATACTAATTGAGGTAAATCCCTTCAAGAGTATTTGGAAATATCTTTGCAACAACCACATCCCAAGGGAGTAACTCTCTAATGAAAGTAGTGTATGCCTTAATATGGGCATTGGGATCTCCTTCTCCCTTAAACTTGGGAAGATCTGGAAAAGGTTGTGGGAGCATGACACCTCATATTGTAAAGTTTAGAGGTTCTTTTAGATATTCAGAGTAAGTACCCACTACATAAGATTCGACCATTGAAGATCCTTGATGGGGAGGAGGAGGTGGAACATGAGTTTGATAGGGTATGGTATAAGCATTGGTTGGGGCATAAGGGACCCCTTGTTTTTATGTGTAAGGACCAGGGAAAGATTACATATCCATCTGAGGAGACTTTGAATACATGTGAATGTAAGGGGGGATAACACTAGGATATGGGCTAGTGGGCGTGAAACTAGGGAACATCACATTTCCTAAAGGAATGACATTTGAGAATGCACTTTCAGATGACCCTTGTGTAGGATATGCATATGAAGGATGAGGGGCCATTCCTAGTGTGCTTGATCCTGTAAGGAGGTCACCAGGGCTAGGAACACCCAAGTAGACCTATGATGGTGGTTGTTGATGGACATTTATGGAAGGGGTATAGTTTTGATTTTGAACATGATGGGAAGAGTTTCCTTACCCCGTAAATTGTGTAGGTTGTGAAGCTTGGGAAATTTATAACTCTTTGATTCTACCCACCAGTGTTGAAATTACATCACTAGGTGAAGGTTGTGAACTTTTTTTTGGCATATGTTGAACATTGTTTGGTTGCGAGGGTATGTGATACCCCGTTATGAATTGGTCATTTGTAGGACCCCATTTTGAGACGTGTTTTCCATTTTAGGCAAGGGTGAGGTATATTGTTCTACAAAAGGATATATGTGTATCCTTGTATCATGTCTAAGGATCCTTCTAGAGCACTAAGATAGTCACCACTTTGGGTGAGATACGTTATAAGTTCATCATTTTTGTGGAAATATAGGAAGAAAAGGAATTAGATTGCATACTAATTTGAGGTCTAGACAAGACTTGTGGATAAAAACCATGTTCCTATAAATTTCATGTTATTGGAAGTTTGAGAACTCTTGGTTGTGTACTATAGTTAGGTTGATCTATCTCCTCAATCCTTACTATTGAATTAGTGTTCAATCCTTGATGAGGGGTGTATGAGGAGATAGTAAAGTTTATGAGTAGTTGTCAACCCACCCAGATAATGAGGGTGATTGTTGCATACTCACTTGGTTGTAATAGGCTTCAAGACATAAAATGGGTCTCCATACTCCCAACCTGACATATTCGGGGGTGCAAAAACACCCGTAGAATAATGGGAGAGGGGGAAGGTGGATGAAAGAAAAGAAAATAAAGAGGATACGAAAAGGAACTAGTCCTTCACGTTTAGTTCACCAATTTTGTACGCCTAAAAATCAACACGTGATTTCAGATGCACGTGACCTCCCAAGGTCATGTAGGGACAACTGGAATGTGATGGATGAGATGGTAATATGATGGATAGATAGAGTGTAGGTGGGATAGTTGGGAATGATGATAAGAGGTCAAAGAAAGTGAAGGTTCTCAACTGGAAAAAATGGGAATTTTCTCGTTGAAGAAATGAATTCTTTCCTAACTTGTTTGTGGGGGTGATACTATGATCAAGGATGATCACAAGTGTGTAGATCAGTGTCAATATTGTGTAGAACCAAATAAAACTCTACTTGGTTGTGGAATGGAGGGAATTTTCCTTCATCTTCTGTATATTCCTCTCTGAAGAGGGTCATGAAGATATGACAAGAAGATGTGGAAAGGAAAAATCAAGGGTTGCAGGGTCTAATCTAGTCTACCTTGGTTATCCCAATACTCTTCAGACAATATTTGATTCTTCGTTAAGGGCAATGAGTTGGCTAATGATTTTAGGAGGCACGGGTGTGGCTCTGAAAACTAATTGGTGTAAGCCTTGATCAATGTCAATTTGGTTTCTTTCAATGTTTGGTTGTCTTATAAGTGGATTCAAATATTCTAATACATTGTTTTGGTGGACCTAGAATGGTCATGTGGGCACCTA
This sequence comes from Taxus chinensis, assembly GCA_019776745.2. NCBI lineage: Eukaryota > Viridiplantae > Streptophyta > Pinopsida > Cupressales > Taxaceae > Taxus > Taxus chinensis. Next base: position 149,548,771 of record CM034157.1, read on the forward strand.
GTCAAGAGAAATGGAAACAAACACACAAGATAGAATCCCGAGGGGCTGAAAGCTAAGTTCAGGTAGCCTAAGCTGCTAGGGAAATAGAAGTTGTGTTCTTTCCAGATCTAAATTACCTTTAGTTCCTACCTTTAAATAAACAAAATAAATAAACTTGAATTAAATAAAAGAATGATTTATTTCCCTTTTAATTAACTAAGTTTGATTTACAAGCATTTAATTAAAGCAAAATAAAGAAAAAGCTATCTAATTATTTTTGGTATTTTCAATGAAGCTTTAAAAGAAATAAACAAATGAATCTATTTAACTTTATTCCAATGTAGATTTTTTTCTTTTTTACTTATTTAGAAATTAAATAAAATAAATCTGCAGACACAGACACAAAAACTAATCTAAAATAAAACAAGCTACTTCTAAACTAAAATGAACTAAAACAGGGAATAACCGGATGTGGCTATTCCTCTGTTGCATGATGTGAAGACAAATGTAATTTAAAATTATGTATTCTAATTTATAAATGCAACTCTTCTTATTACTACTGCCTTAAGAATCACGGGAAAGAAAAGACAAACTTCTCAGAAGTAATTTCCTATTTTCCCAAAAGCTTTCCCTGACAAAGTGGGAAATAAATTATTACGTAGAAAATAAAGAAGAAATGAATGATTATAGACACAAAATCTTCCTCCAACTTCTTTCCCTTGGAGATCAACAGGGATACGCAGAGAAACTAAAATATAAATGGGAAACTTGTGCAGATAGTGCACAAAAATGTTGGAAATGAAGAAGTATTTAATTCTACCAATTTAAAACAACGTATTTTTTCTAATTTAACGTCAACATTTAATGCAAGCTTTAAAGAATTCAAAACATCCCCAACTTGTTACTATAAGACTGAGATAACATTCTAGGTGTGGTTATGTGTTTGTGTCTCCTCAACTTTCTTTTCTCTTCTATAGATGATTTTCAACTAATCTACGGTGTGTGTAGAGTACTATCTAGTAGCAAGAAAAACCAAGAAAATACTAATCTGTAGTTGGCTGGTTGCAAGAAACTAGTTGAAAATGCAATGTAGGAAAGAATAGAGCAATGAACCGGTTGTCTGTGTGATTCCTAACAAGATTTTGGCAACATAACTTTGCAAATCAAATATGAAAACTCCAACTTATCATTCGGGTAAAATCCGGGTTTTTATAAAATTCTAGGAAGAAGTCCAACAACACATGTCCAACAAGAAGTGACAACACATCCACATTAGGGGCAATCAACCTTCTAAACATAGTAAACTAAGAAGAGAATTCTAATACGAATCTAATGAGCCAAAGATTAGGTGAAATGGTTTAGAAACGAGTGAAAAAATCACTCCTGAATTGAAGATGCATTACAAAACACACATTTTTAACTCACGGGCTTTAGTTACAAAACCGTCGGTCTTGACAGAGGTTACGCAATCGCCGTGACAGTTGCATAACTAACACAAACAAGGCAAAAGGCGGGCATAAGATGACTCACAAACATTCAATGAACTTCTTAATATGAAAAACATGGGTCTTGACAGAGGTCTACGCAAAGGCCACATCATAACAAGCTATGAATGGGTTTATTGAATAAGGGTTGGAAATCACATTGCCTTGTTTATTGAAATATATATAAGTATTTGCTTCCAAATAAGTGTTTGGCACAACTAGACTACTGGATCTCATAGTTACTCTAGAAATTTTTTTTCATCATCGAAGACTTACCATGTCTTGCAATGTAGCACCGTGTAATATTCGTGTGTACATATTTCACCCCCCCCCCCCAGAGGAGCGTTTTAGCCATGAATGGGCGTAAAACGTTATTTACGAGAATGACACTCCCAAGTGGGAGAGTTATAAATTTTACCTTACTTAATCATGTGTTGAAATTATGTCAGTTGAACCATGCAACTCCTAGAAAAACGAGAATCAAGTGTAGCTATAAGACAAAAGTAACTACATATGCCAAAATGAAAAAAAACCATATTTGCAGGGATGTTCCATTGCACCAACTCTGCATACACTCACTCAAATCAACATTAAAAAAATATGAGTGTATGACCAATATTCTTCTTATACCATATATCCATGGCTGAAAACCAAATATGTAGCATTCAGGTATAAATATATATATACATTTTGGATACCTTTGTTAATATTTTTAGAAATCAATTGAGCATACACACCTAGCTAAATTTAGAGCTTATTTTTGGATTTCCGGTGACCATTTTGCTTGCGAGTACACACTAAAATCAAGAGAATTTAGTACATTTCTAGGTCCAAGACAGCTCGACAACTAACAGTAGATTCCTAAGCGAGATAGGAAGTTACATTAACCATTTATTTGGCCTCTTTATTGTCTTTCTAAAATGCCTTTTTATTCGAAACCCTAGCTTTAGGAAGTCTGATTTGGTACTTAAATTTTCTAGTCTGGACAAATGTTCGTAGGGGGGGCGCCTTGTACCTTTTGCAATCTTATTCAGAATGTTTTGGTCTCTTTATTTAGCATCTTTTTTCTTGGGTTTTTGATTTTAGGGCACGACCTTACGAAATTCAGACTGAAGGGAATCATAAATATGCAGTATGTGACCATTGTCACTCCTTAGAGAGTGGTGTTACTATGCAACTAAGTTGTGACATTGCGAAACCGCCACTTGGAGACTGAGCATTCACAAATCCATCTAGCGGTTTCGATTCAAAAAAATTGTGGAGAGTGGCATTTGTGCAACTGCATAGGAGGTGACGGTCATTTTTGCAACCACGCATCTACTTACATTGCTATCTAGCTACTTGTTAGGTTTCAAAGACCGTAACACAGAGTTAGGGCAACTCCTAAGCACACTACAGTATGAATTTTACATTTTTTTGCTTGTATTTATATTGTTTTTGTAAGCTTCATCATGCATTTAACAAGTTCAATATGACTCCCCATTTACATTTCCTTTTTTTGGCTACATGGGACATGATGTTAGATGGATTTTGCATCCCGAGGTCTTTTGTTATCTAGGGTTACTAGCAATTAATGATCATACAAATGAGGGCTATTAAAGAGGGGAGGGATGTGGCGGTTAGCTCAAACGGCGATTAGTTGCCACAATGAAAAACCATTGTTTGTGAGGTTCTTGACAATCACAGGGTTGCGGATCGCTAACACGAGTAGATCCCGAAAGGAGTGGTTATCCAGGGCCCTAGTCCCAATTATTGACACCATACAAAGAGAGGGCTATTGGGGAGGGATGTGGCAGTTAGCTCAGACGCAATCAGTTGCCCCAGCGAATCACATTTTTGTGATTATTTGAATTACTGGTCCGTGGATCGAACCATCTTCTGCATTTAGGTGTTTGGGGAGTTAGTGGACTTGTTTTACCTTGGAGGATGTCTAAATGATACTGTTCTTTCATAGGCAAGAAGTTGGCCCTGCAAGAGCGCCAATTCATCTACGAGGCTCATTTAAATGGGCAACCTACCTGGGATACGCACATGCATCTTTACACAGGTGCCATACAAGTCATAATATTGAGGGTGTCCCTATTTCCACTATTCGCAACTACATTACTATATATGGCATCATGTTTGATTGGGCATAGGGGACATGTTCTTATCTTTGTTGGGCATGTAATGTGGAGCTTCATGTGAGCATTCTATGGAGAGTATTCTTGGGGATTGGACATACTAGGTGTTAATACGTGATTTGTCAGCTGATTTTTAGATGTGTGGATACATCTCTCAGCCACCCCCATTAGTTGTGTCATGGGTTTTGGCGAGTCGCCCTAATTGGGGGACATTATTGAGTAATGTCCCATGTGAGAAAGGGTTTTAGATGGGTCTACATGGTTCTGCATCAAGCCTACTTCGTAGCTAACTTACATCATTGAATACTTCTATATGTGGTGGCCTCTTGTTTGCACTAACACTTGTTTCCAACCACTTTGTTTGTATGTGACTTGGTTTGCCTACTTGAAGCACTATTCCAATTGGTTTACTGCGGTGGTCGAGTAAATACTCATCAAGTGATTCAGGGTCCCCAACTTTGGGTTACCATTCTCCAGGATGTCGCATGCACTTCCAAACGGTTGGCATCATTGTGAATCAATCACCCCATGACAATAGTTTACAGTCACCATAAATTCGACTCATCAACAATTATAGTGCTTCAGTTGCAGAACATGATACACAATCTGCACTTGGGTCAACTACAGCATAACACAGCTGATGGTGCCCAGACATCCACGACATACTAGTGTAGCTTGGTGCCCCTGACCTATCCTGGGACCTATGACCAAGGCCGAAGACAAATTTTTTTCGATTAGCATGGTTCACAAATTTTGAACAACAGGGTACAAGAGCAGGCATCAGTCCTCCAGAGCCAATCAGGAGGCAATTTATCTCCATTTTTCCATCTAGAGTTGAGATGGAAGGATTGAACTCGAACAAAGCAAGATCACACCACCTGCAAATGGCGTATAAATTACAGAATAGTTTCCAAAGGACCCAAGTGAATAACATTATACCTTTCTCTTTCACTTCTACTTCATAGCATGAGATCACCCAAAAACTCTTGGTTTTAGATTTTCTAACTCGTTCTTGGTGATTGAACAAATGATCAAATTTTTCACATACATGACGGATGACTCTTCACAATCAGATCTTATACAGGCGTACAAACTTGCACATTTATTTACATAAACAACAGATCAAAATATCACATCATGATCTAAGTTTATTGTCCATTCTTAAAGTACAATCTCGAGAACCACTATTGACTTTTCACCCTAGGGTCATCCTCTTCGACTAGCTTCCATGCAAACAAATTTTTATCACTCGGCTTGGTTTCGAAATGAGATTTTTCCTCGGTTGAATATGCTTTCGCGTCATCGATACTACATGATTATCAGGTATGGATCTCTTATCTAGTTTATATTATCGAAGTATCTCACTCAACAACATAAAGTTTGGGGGAACAATGTAGACACTAATTCACACACTTGGGTACATTTCTAGGTCCTAATCACATACTTGCATTCATATGATTCCTAAGCGAGAAAAGTACTAATTGACCACTGTCTTTGGCCTCTTTTTTTCTTTTTGGTTTCCTTCTTGGCCTTACACACCCTATTTCCCAGTCTGAATTTCGTTACTTCATCTTTTCTGCTCTGAGACACCAGCACCCAGCCAAGACGCCATGCCCTGCGCCCCCATCCCCTCTGGGCACCCCCGACCTCTTTGTATCTTACTCGCCTCTTTTGGGTCTCTTTTATCTTTTGGGCGTCTTGTTTTCTTATGGGTCGACCTTTTAGTGGTTAATTATGAAATTCAAACAAGGGAATCATATAAATACAAAGCTATGTGACCAAAATAAAGGACCAAGATCTAAGCATCTACTATCATCACCTAAGGTTGCATCCAAAGGCATGCAAGAGCATTTAAGCATCCATATAGCTTTCATACAAGGGACAAGGGATTGCATTCTTCCACATACACACATAGGAGGGGAAGTTCATTTTTCCATACACACATCTACTTACATTTCTACATCTAGCTATTTGCTCTCTATTCAAGTGCATCTTGCACAAGAGCCACCTAGGGCACAATTCTACACACACACTGAACTACATGGAGTCTGAAATGTAGTGCAATGCTCAGATCGTAAGTTCACTTAGTTGGGTGACCATCGGGGTCATTCTGACTCCCCATTTGCATATTTTTGTAGGATTTGATGTGTTTTGGGGTTTTGCAGGAGTATCTTTTCTTTGCAGGTTACATGTGACATTCTGCGAATCATAGCAATGACATACATGTCAATCAACAGGCGAAGGGTCAGTGAACATCTGAAGCAACACAAGAAAAACTATTTCCAAGCTTCTGCGCAGTCACAGAGCACCCAACAGAGGGTCTCAGCGCCTAGGTGCCCCTGACCTATCCAGGTGCCCTAGTCCAACTTATTCTGACACTTTCTGCAATTTTCTGGGTTCAGATTGCGACAATATGCATTTTTGTTTCATCAGTTTTCCAACCCTACAAACTTCTAGGATTATTTTGGATCAACTAAGTGCTCTCTCCTCTCTCTCTCTTGCACTTAGGGTTTCATATTTTAGCTTATTTATCTCTTAGGTCAAATCTATACTTCATTGCTTACTATTTCATTGTGATTATGCAATATCTAGGGTTTAACATTTAAATTCAGTTTTTTAAAATCAATAATCTTCAAAACACTACATGAAAGCTCTGTTACTCCAGGAAGCTAGAATACGTCATCTAGACACCTCCATGACCCTTGTCACATGACCAAGCATTCATCAAGACATCACCAAAAACTCAAACGGTTCATGTGATCTTTTACAACTAAATCAGTCTATTTTCACATTAACGGTAAGCTCATACCCATCAATTCTTGTTTCCATTTTATTTATGCATAAAAAACAATGCTAAAACAAACGTATTAGTCTATGTTTTCCATCAATTTAGAATTTTGTCAAATATCAACTTTCTCACAAAAATCACTTGTGATTCCTTCAATCGCCAACAATGATCCCAAATTGCCCATGATTTCTATGAATCACTTGTGATTCCTATCAATATAGTCACTTTTATTAGTCATTGCATTTTATCATATTTTATCTATCTATCTGGACTTAATCTGTCTCTTTGTAAGCATGTATGTGATGTAGATGATTGTTCTAGGTCAGTCACATCCCATTACCAACATTTACGATCTACCGATCATCCAACAACCATTTATGTGGGAGAAGTTCAACATCCTCCATGAGCTCACATTGTACGCTATCGCTTTCACACCCAACTTCGAGGACATAGAAGAGCAGTTCGAGATCCTTAACGATGTGAAGCAACCGAGGAGTATTAATATGATTACTTCGAAGATCTCAAGATCGCCACTACCTTAGCATGGGCTACTTATGAAGCCGAACATGACCTCCCTATCCATCTTGAGTTCTAGCTTCTTTATCTGTTATAATTTATCTTATTTTATCAAATCTACTTAATTGGATCAATGAGTTAACCCCCTTCAAGGAAGTCCCTTAGATTCCTGGGATCGACCTTTTCTGAACAACTCATTATCCTATCTATCTAATATCTTTTGTTTAGTTTCCTTTGCTTGTATGTCTCTTCACTTAGTGAAAGGAGGAGCACTTTTAAATTTTCCACATTCCATCATCCCGACATTGCAGCTATTAGCGCAGGTATCGACAAACCTTTCTATTTTGAGTTTTAGGTACTTTCTATATTTGATAGCACTAACCTAAAAACTACCTTAAACAATATTAATCAATTTGGTTTTGTAACGAGTTTTCAAAATGGATTGGGGATTGCAAAGTTTTTTTGGTGTCTTTACAACTTGGGAGTTATTAGAGTTATCTTTTAAAGACACTAGTCTACTTCTATAAAGCTTTCTGGGATCTTTGGTTACCCATATGGGGTACACGTCTTGTAGATAGAGCCAATGTTGGTACCCAAAATTGTTCACCTCATTTTGGGGCCTCAAAGTTAAAATTTAAAATTTAATCATGATCATTCATGTATTTTAAGCACCCTACCATCTAAGAACCTATCAAAATTGCTTGCACAAATTAGCTCTAGGTTCACACGGGTGGAAAAATAGAAAACTTGATCAAAATCATGTATTTTGAGGTTGAAGATAGATTGCTAATGTTCCCATCTTTGTCTTACCTCAATCCATAGACCATCAAATACAATTGGATCAATTTTAAGGATCACATGAAGGTCGCCTTTTTTTCACATGGGGATTAATACAATATTTAGTGAGGAAAGGGCTCGGTCGGGTTTATATTTGAGAGGACTTGGTCCATTAAGTGGAGAAAATGATCCACTTAAATTACCTTTTGGATCGATGGAGAAAACATCAAAGTGTTGGATTGAAAAGGAAAATTGGTAAATGTTTGCTCAAGACAAATCAAATAAGTATGAAGGAGGACACGTGTCACAATTCCTAGCCTTGATGATTTGGAAAAATCAACTAAGGATAAGAAGGCTCGAGATCACGGGGTGTCGTGATTGGTCCACATGGACCAATGACAGTAATTTGTGGTCTCGAAGGCTAGAGGTTTGAAGTAGAAGCCGTAAAGGTATGGAAATCTAACATCCTGGGATCCTAAGAGTTTAAGGAAGGCCCAAGACTTTAGGAAACCCTAAGATCTTGTGGAGACCTGGAGCATAAAAAAGAAGTGATCAATAGTGCACGTAGACCAATCATGGGCCATTAATATTTTCAAGGGTTAAGCAAAGTGGTTATAGTTTAAAGAATTAAGGATTCCATAAACTTGTGAATCCAAGGACAAGTCATTTGTTGCTAAAATTGAGTAGATCAAGCTTGCGGAGATTAGTGATTCCATGAAATGAGTACACATGATTGGTCCACATGGACCAATCACATTCCACCATATTGGAGGTAGATGATGACATTGATGTAGCTTTCATTGAGACTCGGTTTCAAGCCTTGGAAAATGAAGATGAAGGTGATCAATGTGATTTAATTCAATGTAGTGATCTTAATTTTCTCTACATGTCTAGAAAGTGTGGCCTCCCTTGAATGTTGCAATATTAAATCTTAAAACATGTCTTTAAAAACCAAGATTGAAGAACACACAATAGAGTTGGTAAAATCAATGTTTGAGATTGACGAGAAATCAAATCACATAGATGAGTGTAATATGTTGCCTATCAATTATGAAAGGTATGAGTTTGATACTCATTATTGTTCTAATGTCATAAGTGAAAAGATTGGGATTATAAATGAAATGGATGAATCTAGCTTAGTTAAATCAAAAGAACTATAAAATCATTTGGATGCTCTTTATGAAACCACAAGAGAGAGTGATTAGGATTCCGAGTCTAGTGAAAATATCAATAATGAGGAGAACCTTTGTTTAGCATATGATGTAGACTTTGAGGAATTCAAACTATTGTTTGACAAATAAAATGAACATGAACATGTTTCAATTCAATCAAATGATCCCAAGTTTCTGTTGACTAATTTTATGTTGGACGAGCCAACATGTAATGAATTATTGCAGTGTAATGATGAGTTCATATTATGATTATGTTCAAATTCAGATTCAAACTCATCTTATGTTGTTACTAACAAACTAGTATTTTGTAATGTGAAAAATGCATTTATAAGTGTTGTATTTTACCATGTTATTCACTTTTAGAGTAGTAATTCATCAACTAGTTATGTAATTAAAGATTTTCATATTGACGCTTCTAGTTCTAACCTCGATGTTGAGCTTCCTTATTTTGATATGAGTAACATTGTAGAGCAGCAAGGGTCTCATTCAAATAAGGAATCAACTAAGTCTGAATGGGTATTGCGATTCATACTTTCTCGCATCTAGAATCTCCTCACAACACTGACAAGATCACCTGATTTTACATCTTCCCTTGACTCACCCTGTGTTTCACTTCACATGCGGTGGTTAAACATTGAATTGGGTGACTCTCCAAACTATTAGACTATGTAGGCTACATGTGTCCCTATGCATTCACATATGGGTTAGAATCTTTTTCAGCTATCCTTGGTTGATATCTATGCATTCAGATTTGTTGGCTCATCAATAGATTATAATCTTCACACCAATCAACCAAATTATAATATTCAAATGAAAAATGTCCCCTATTTATAACCTTGAATGAGCTAGAGGATCATAGGAGGATGCAGACGCATTGTACACATAAATTAATTTTTTTATTTTTCCAATGCCTCAAACATTAATTATGTTGATAAGTGTTTCCAAGTGGGAGTCTATGTAGTTGTTCCTGACACGCATCAGGGAAATGGAAGGTCAAGGTTTTGCGTCGTATTTCTTGACATCATACTTGCTTGACATAGTATTGCATCATGGATCCTGTATTGAGTATTGCGATTCATACTTGCTCACATCTGACATCTCCTCACACCACTGAGAATATCACCTAAGCTTGTATCTTCCCTCGACTCACCCTCTGTTTCACTTTGCATGCGATGGTTAAGCAATAAATTGCTTGAATCTCCAGACTATTATACTATGTAGGCTACACATGTCCCCATGCATCCATATATGGGTTGGAATATTTTCCATTTGTCTTCAGTTGAAATCCATGAATTCAATTTTTTTGGATCATCGATAAATTATAATCTTCACACGAATCAATCGAACTATAATCTTCAACCTGAAATGTTCTCTATTCATAACCTTGGTGGGTCCTCAGGCCACCACGTGGCCTACCACCACTTTTCCCTATTAGTCAACAGATTTGGTGACATACCATCAAGCTGATTGGTGAGTTATATGCATTGGTGAGTTTAAGTATGCACTACAGGTGAGTTGACATCGAGTTATGCTCAATCGAGCTATCACCAAGTTATCAGTTATTCATCAATCGAATGAGTGAGCTTCCTTATTACATTGGCTGGAAAAATGCATGAGAGGATGTGGCCGAAGCCACAATGGTATAGTTGTTCAAAAGGCTATTTTAAGCCTTATCTCCTTCACTCCCTCGAATATGGGATAAATCCTATCACCTCCCTTGGAAAAATATTGGTCGAATGACTCGGTGAATCCACACAATGGTGGGCTTGGCAACATAGTGAACAGGGGAAGTGGACTCGGTGGAAGGGGTTGCACAACAAAAAGTGAGGTGTGAGTGGCATGGAACACATCAGGGTGACATGGATGTGGTTGCAGGGATGTTAGCGTAGGGGTCATGCATGGTGGGTCAGGAAAATATCCCAACTCACACGATGACATGAGGATGCAATTAGTCATGGTCTAACCAAATGGCCAAGCAAAAAATGTACGGGTGGGGGTTTGAACCCTATACTCTCCCCTTCCAGGTGCTCCAACCAACTCGGCAAGTGAGTTGGTTAGGATAGTTGGCGATAGGGGTTTTAACCAAAAATTTCAGGGGCCCTTACTATATAAAAGGGGCCCGACCCCTCTCCTCCAAAGGACACTCACAATTCTTAATTGTAAAGCATTCAAGGTGTTATTAAATATAGCTTTAAGGAGATATTAAAGGCCTTAATTATTTTTAAAGGCATTAAGTAATTGAGCCTATTATTTATAAGGACCTAATTGAGGATGGACCTATTTTAATAGGCTGATTTATTGTAATTGGGAGATAATGCAAAACTACCCAATTGGCCCATAGGTACCACACTATCTATTGGGAGTCCTGGAGTACTACCATCATAGGGCATCATAGCGCTAGAACACAACTTGCATAGGTGCTACAGGAAGGTGGAGCTCGGTCCCTGAAATATTTTCAGTGATCCTTCAAAAATCTGGAGTACTATTTAGGAAATTTTAAAGTTCCATTAGAGTTTTATTATAAGAAACTATATTGTACTTACAAGTTTTGACTAGTGGAACGGTTCTAAAAGAACCTAGAGATGTAGGCTATTGCTGAACTCCGTAATCAACCCGTGTGTAACATGTTTTAATTTTGCATTATTTTGAGTTGATTTTTTGGAGTAATTTTATCAAAAATTATTTACGGCCTATAGGGGTCCGAAGTTAGTTCAAATTTTGACCTAAATTTTCGGATCAATTTTGGTATCAGAGCAGGTTTCGCAGGATTTGATTGTATCAGAGATGGATCTATACCTGTTCTTCCAATTGGATCTGATCCAGACGATGCTTTCCTTATTTGGCACGATGGTTTGAGTGATGATCACTCGTCATCGGGAACATGATCACCAGATTCATGGAATTGCAAACCCATTTGGCTAATGTTCGAGAGAATGAAACACCAACAACATACATGCCTGCAGAGCTTGCAGAAGAGCATAGATGCTCCACCTGGGAAGGTAGCTGAAGCAAGTCATCTTTGGAAACGACCGTACTAGAAATTCCACCTTCACCAGATCATAGTCGTGTGTGGTCATTGTGGTAGAGGGCATGATATCGAGCGTTGTTGGAACTTATACCCAGAGATGAGGCCTAAGTGGATGTAGAAGAAGGGAAAGGCTATTGCACAGGACCCAGTTCCAGTCAGCCATTTACATCATTGGACAGAGAGCACCAATGGAATGCTTGGACATCGTATTGTGACACACAAGAACCTTGAGATAGTGGATCCCTGTAGTTTCTCGAGGACAGCTAGTCACCCTTATCTTTGATTAGACCATCAAAGCAGGATATGTGACTGTTGATGTGGTACGTAGATTGGAACTGCCTACTACACAACTTCCTCATACCAAGACAATTGGTACAAATGATGGTATACTACATGGGTTGGCTACTAGCTTTTGTACATTGAACTTTATAGTTAGGAGATGATTTTCCGACACTGTCACACTTGACATCATCCCTTTGGAGATGGATGAAGTGGCATTGGGAAATTTCTACCTTACAGCTCGGTAAGGCTATGTGATGGATGACAGGAGTGGAGTGGAGCTTCACAATAACCATAGATGGATTGTGGAGTTTGAGTCGGGACATGTTATTCATCCTGTACATGGTGATAGTAGTGAGACTTCAAGCTCATATGTGTCAGGGGATCATCCAGATCCTAATGTAGAGTCAGACTCATATGTGCCAGTAGATCATCCAGAACCTGACACAGAGGTCACATATATTCTAGCGGATCATCCAAATCCATATGCAGATGATAGATCGCTCGATAATCCATATGGCACCTATTGAGGTAGCCTAGGCCAACACCGAGGATTCTACATCTGGTAAGAAATCTAAGGTGTAATAAAAGTTGACATTTTGTTCAGCTATTGTATAAGGCTTTTGAGCATTATTTAATTGCTCTTATTATAATAAAACCAACAAAATATTGTGCTAGGTAGAATGTATTAATAAGACCCCTTGTGGGCAATGTTTGTATACATCTAACCAATCAGGCACATTAGTAAAACACCCAATTTTTGGGAAATGTTTGTACTCATTTTATACTTACATTATGAACCTCCAGAGGGCTATTACTATTTGGTGATTTTGCTAATGCCAGAGATGTAGTATATTTTGTCCTTGTTGAGTTATTTTTCTAGTAGGGAGGATACAAACAATTTTGAAGTTCAGATTTAGTGAGAATAGTTGGGGTAACAGGTTTACCATACTTAAGTATATTTTCTTACTTCAAAAAAATTTTTGATTAATACTCCATTTATCTATCTCCTAATTAGCTTTTGAGTACTTATTACATCTTACAACAGGATTTAACTCATATTTATAAGCTTGGAGATTTGTCAACCATTTGTGTAGACAATTGAGCTTGCAGGTATCAGTTCGGATCTTCATTCTGTGTAGTGGCATTGTGACCATGCAACAGGATGGTAGTTGATCACTGTTGGCATCTAACATCGGGTCGGATCTTCATTCTGTGAAGAGGCCATCATGGCCATACAAGAATGGTACCTGATATTTTTTGTCAACAAGAGGAGCTCGCGAGAGATTAGCTCAGATCGTCATTCGGTGTCAAGGCATTATTGACCATACATCTCGGAATGGTAGTAGATCATTATGACATGTGCAACAGTAAAGTACAATCATCAGGGATTGACATCTTCGAAGTGTAAGACCCCTAGAGGGAAGATGTGGTAAGATGTTTAAGGTACTTAGCACCGTGCAGTGGAAGCGTTGAGGTCTAGAAGAGGACTTAGCACCAGTGTAAATGGGAGCGTTGAAGTTTTAGAAATGAGACTTAACACCATAAAAGGAGGCATGGAGGTCTTCTAAATATTTCAAAGTGTAGCAATAGGTGAAGTGATAAGTACCACAGAGTCAGAGAGATTGAGCCATCATTTGTTTATTGTGGAGTTGGAGTATAAATATCTTCTTAGCAATGTGAATTTGGATTCACAAGATTTTTGGGACAAAAATCCTTTCCCATTGAGGGAGGTGTGATCAGATCAAGACAAAAGGAGGATACATGTTCCCTAAATCTCCCAGGATTGTTATAGTAGAAGAAGATCACTCTGAGAGATTTCACTGGTGACTATTTGAACATCAAGTATCAGAGTCCAGTACATGCAAATGGTGGCTAGTCAAAGTTGAAGTAAATCCTTCCATTGGGGACCAGGATCAACTGGCAAGTCAAAAAAGTGGCAAAAAATAAGATCATGTGAAGGTGATAAGCATGGGTCAAAGTTTCAACCTTTGGTCTTCAACACACTCACGATTCTTCGGTCAATGATCAAAAAAATTTGCCACGTGGTGGGTCCTCAAGCCACCACATGGGCTGCCACCTTTTTTCCCATAAGTCAACTTATAACAAGTTATATCGAGCTATTTATGAGTTACATTATTGAGCGAGTTGCAACCGAGTTGACAGAGTTAGCTATCGAGCTATATCACCAAGTTATGAGTGAGTTGTGCATGGCTAGCACTCGATTGAGCTATCTTAACGAAGCAAGCTATGGATTTGCTTGGCTGGAAAAAATGGAGGACGTGGCCATTGCCACATGTGAATAAGTTCTTCAAAAGGCTATTTTAAGCCTTATCTATTACACTCCCCCAATATATATGGGATAAACATATCACCTCTCCTCGGTAAAATATTGGCCAAATACACTGGGCAAGCCAACAACACCTGAGCTGGCACCAAAAGATGGACGTGCTCGACCATGATGACATGGTTACAATGACTCAGAGGCAGGGTGGAAGGGTCACGTGGAAGGGACAAAGGGGTCGCAACAAAGGTTGGGGCTTGGCATGAACATAGGTCAACATGGTAACAGCAGAGGCATCGATGTTTGGCTCAAAACAAAAGACCGAATAAAATGTGGGTGTGGGTTTCAAACCACTACCTCCCCCTCCAAACGATGCATCCAACCGACTGCCAAGGTTGAGTTGGTTGGGGATAGTTCAAGTGATAAGGGCTTTAAACAAAAATTTTAGGGGCCTTTACTACTATAAAAGGGACCCTGACCCCTCATCTTAAAAAACACACAACTTAAGCTTATTAAGCTTTGTAAAGCTCGAGGTGTTAAAATATAGCTTCTAAGCTATATTAAGGAGATTTTTTAAGGCATTATTTTTTTTTGGCTATTATTTTGATAATTGAAGAGACTTAATAGTGATTTTAAGGGGTTTATTGGAAGATAAAACTAAGACCATATTATTTTAATAGGCCCTTAGTCTGTTATTGGGAGTTATTTAATACTACCCAATAGAATGCCGAATATTGCCACACAACTTTATGTGTGCTAGGAAGGTGGAGGATGGTCCCCGAAATATCATTCGTGTTCCTTCGAAGGTCATGAGTACTATTTATGCAAGTTTAAAGTTCCATTAGAATTTTATTGTAAGAAACTATATTGTACTTACAAGTTTTGACTAGTGGAATGGTTCTAAAAGAACCTGGAGACGTAGGCTATTTTTGAACTCTGTAATCAACCCATGTGCAACATGTGTTAATTTTGCATAATTTTGAGTTGATTTTGGAATAATTTTATAGGCAATTATTTACGGCCTATAGGGGTCCGTTGTCGACGGTCATTAATAGAGGGCATCATCAAAAAAGCTAATGAGTGGAAACCCTAATCGCTAAAGAGAAACTCTAATCGCAAATGTGCATGAAATTGACAACATAAGGAACCCTAAACGCAAAGTTTCTGTATTTAACATATGTAGAGTTCGAAATTCAAATATATGCAAGTATTCATCGACCATGCCTTGCTTTCTAAGATATCTCCAAAGTACATTGCCTCGACAACCTGCACAATGCACCATCTTTCTCCTTTAAACGAGTGACACAAATGATTCATGTTTCACCCAGTCGTAACAAATAAGCTTTTCACATAAGTTTTCTCCAATATTTTCTGCACCCTTGAACTTCTCCTCCTTCGATATCCTTCTTCATCATCCTTGTTCCTCCTATAATATTTATCTCCCTCAAATTTAACTTTTTTGATGCATCCCCCTTCGACCCTTCCATTACACAATTATCATGCGATTGCTAATATTATACTTTTTTGAGTCCATAAATCAATTTTAACATCTCTATTATTATGCCGAAGGCCTTCCCCCTATGGTAATGGACCTCCGGACGTTTCTACATCGATGTTAAATTTGACGGCCTACATGATGCGTTTAGCGTTTTTCTTTGCTATTTTTAACCGTTTTGCATGTTTCAATGATTGTCAAGGTTTGAGGGCAAGATTTGCATGCTACTTCACCCCGGGCTATTTACCTTACAGTCTTTCGCTACTTTTTGTTTTTACCATGCAATAGCCATTTAAATGAAACATCGCCATGGTGCAAGCTGAATCTGAATTTGCTCGGATAAGTCCTGCATGTTTCAAAAAGTGTGGAGAGGGAAAGAATCACGACTGAGGGCAATAAATGACCATCTTGAAAAAAATCTATTGGTACTTCATTGTATTTGGTGTTCATTCGAGTAGATCCATCAAATTCTACCAAATCCTTTTTGTTGAGCCGTTGATATTTGTGTCATGGTCACATAAGCTGTTCAACAACTCGTCCCATAATGGAATAATTTAAAGACCTGCAGGTTGAATGATGTGAACCTTGTAGGGAGAAATATTTGTAATGGAGGAAAATAAGCAATGTTCCCATGCCGTCTCAACACGAACCCGAGTGAGCTCCCATGATGGTATAAGAGCAATACCGTTGCAGAAGGCAAGGCCTTACCATGATCTCTTTGTGTTGTGCCGAGGTGTATTGCTTTATCCATGGTTAACGAGGCTTCTTTAGTTATTTTGAGATCACTGTAAAAGACAGAGAAAAGAGAGGTATGTTTTACCATCAGCTTCATGCATAGACCTTTCAAGATCTGTAGACGATCTAGAAGGAGAGTTTTTAATTTGTTTTTATTAAATTCTCTTTTGGGTGAAGCACTAACTGAGGCTAATTAGGGTGCCCAAATTTCTTCATTGATTACTAGCGGATGCAACCTAAATTTGATCTTGAAGCCCGCTCACAGCCACAGGTAGTTGGACATTTACCTTCTAAAAGTATTCCATAACTTGACATTTGTTAGCAAGGAGTTCTGATGAATTGTAATGCCTTAACTAAAAGGTTGGCCAGTTGTAAATAAAATAAAATATTCTGAGACAGGGATGAATTATGGTTTTCTTTAGCACTGCCTTGATAATTTTGACTTTCCTTCAATGCTTTAACTTGATATGAAATCAGTACACATTACTCTAGATGGCAATCCTGAAAATAGACAAACAGTCCTTTTTGGAAATTTGTATACATTCTCATGTTAAATATTCTCCATACGTATACAATTATTGTAATTAATTTGATCGAATTAAAGTTGAAAATCCTTTGATTTGTCTTTATTTCATGTGCGAGGGTTTAACTAAATATGTGGAGTGAACTGTCAGGTATGATGGAAGAGGTTTCTAAGAGACACTTGAGTGGATATTTTGAGTTGTTAATATGTGTTTGAATCTTCCCAATTATCTTGGTAGAAAGCAAATCTGTACAGCTTCAATTGTTGTTTTGTGCTTAATATCCATATATTTGAAGGTTATAGGCATAATTGGCTTCATAGTGGATAGTGCAAGATTGTAATGAGATGATACAGATCTACCTGTGGAAAGCCTTTGGTGGAACTCCTAGACTTTCAGAGGAATTTGTCATATTAATGAGAAGATCTCACAAAAATGGGCTGTAAAAATTCTACATCCCTAAATCCATAAGTCCTCAAGCAGCACAAAGCCAAATTATTATGGTGCAGTAAACTAATTGGAAAACATGTATGCTCAATTGTAGGGGCAACTGTAAAAGGCTATTTGTTGTATTTCCTTGGTTTGTTTGACCTAGTTGTTCATTACATGGTCATTCATTATATGAATCTGGACCACATGTATTGGATTGTAGACATAATATTTATTCTTTGACTCCTATATATTAGGACCTAGATTTTCTTACCAGCTCTCGATGAATAAGAATCCATCGTATATAGCCAACGTGGAGAAGATCAAGTCAAACAGTCTCAACCATGCTAGGGTAACATTGCATGTGACTAGGTATTACCGACATGAAGAAGGAGGTATAACAATTTTGTCTCTGATCATTTATACCTGATCATAGCAACGACACAATTGAGGGAAATGTACTTTGTGCAAATACCTTCAAAACCTACACCAAGCTCGAGAGTGTAATGGCTTTTCAAAGACTATTTTGTCAGAGCTTTGAATACAAATCCACGATCAGGGCTCTTCACGCCTGATAGCGTAGAAGTATCAGTAGTTCAGATCTATCACAATTAGGGGTAATTGTGTTCTTGTTTATTGTCAATTTCCATACATCTACCTTATCTTCAATGTATTTCAAATACATTTGAATGTGATGTGCACC
This sequence comes from Taxus chinensis, assembly GCA_019776745.2. Classification (NCBI taxonomy): domain Eukaryota; kingdom Viridiplantae; phylum Streptophyta; class Pinopsida; order Cupressales; family Taxaceae; genus Taxus; species Taxus chinensis. The sequence goes on from CM034157.1 coordinate 149,567,084, forward strand.
TACCCCCAGCTGTAAGCCATTATAAATTCCCCATTCTTTAAAACATGCACCCTTCTTCAAGATTCTTATATCAGATGACTGGTCAATTTAGAACCTCTACAATTTTACCTTTCCATTACCTAAAATTACGTCCAAAATTGTGTGTGGGTTGTGATAGCATCTTGCATGGTTATACTCCTCTCTACCTGACAGAGCTGGCCATTGCATAATGCACAAATAGAAAACACATCGGCCATGAAACCACTCCCTAACACGTGCATTGTAGGTTAGCCTGCAATCTTGCCATTGGTCAATGTAAAACCTTACAATGTTTACCTCTAGATTAACATTGAATTGCACAAAAAACTCCATGTGGAATTATGATATCATCTTCCATGGTTATGGTCCATCTATCTTACTTAGCAGTTAAATCATCACAATTACAACACAGATCAATGGCATCTTGTGTAGATTCATATTGTATTGCATGGTCTTTAGAATTGTTTCCAATTCTTGGGGAGACACTCAAAAATAAACTCAAAATTTGAGTTCATATCAGTTTGTCTGCATGAATTTTGTATGCTTATCTTTAGATAGAATAGCTGGAATTGAGCGTTTAGAATAGAGAATCAGACATAATCATGCCATTTTATAGTACAAAAAGTTGTTCTGGACAGTGCACTCATTGCAAATGGATTGTAGAAAACTATATGGAATTTGTTATGCTTATTTTTTGTGTATGCGAGGGAGCCATAATGGAATTTCATTAGTAACATACATTGTTTTGCCTTGTAGACATGATGTTTATTTCTTTCTACTTTGGGTTTTGTTTCACTATTTGGTGATACTCTTGAGTCTTAACTGTAAATTTCAGGATTAGCCTTATTAATTTTTTATATGAATCTTCCATTGTTGTTCATGATTCTTTATCAAAGAATAAGTTAGTCTTATATGCTATGATGAGAATAAGGTTCATGCAATGGTTCATGGATTTTTTGCACAGACACATACCTAGATGCAACAGTATAGAGCTCAACATTTGGAGAAGGATGCAGTAAATTTAAGTTTGTAAAAAATGATCTAGGTGAACTCATACAACTTCAAATGTTGATTACCCGCCTTGTAGGATATCCATTATCTGATCAATTTAGATGATGTTTGCAATTGACACATACTGGATGCAAGGGAAAATGTATTGTGAATACCTTCAAAACCTACACCAAGCTCGAGAGCGTAGGCTCCGAAGACTATTTTTCTGCATTTTGAATACAAATCCGTGACTAGGGGCTTCAGGCCCGATAAGGTGGCATGTATCATTAGTTTAGATCTATCCACAATGGCGTAAATTGTGTTCTTGTTTATTGTCATTTCCATACATCTACCTTATAAGGTATTTAAATACATCCGAATGCGATGTGCACCTACCCCTAAAGTTGTAAATTCCCATTACAACTCTGTTCATGATCCCCATTCTTTAAAACATTGCACCCTTCTTCAAGATTCCTATAACAATGACTGGTCAATGTAGAACCTCTACAATTTTTACCTTTGGATTAGCCTTGAATTACATCCAAAATTGCGTGTGGGATGTGATAGCATCTTGCATGGTTATACTCCTCTCTACCTGGCAGAGCTCACCATCAATAGTTTTGTTGCACAACTAGAAAATGCATCGGTCATGAAACCACTCCCTAACACATACAACGTATGTCATCTTGCAATCTTGCCATGGTCAATGTAAAACCTCTACAATGTTTACCTCCATATTAACATTGAATTGTACACAAAACTCCATGTGGGTTGTGATATCATCTTCCATGGTTATGGTCCTCTATACTTAGCAGAACTCATCCTTGACAACACAGACCAATGGCTCTAGTGTAGATTCATGTTGTATTGCATGGTCTTTAGACTTTTTCACATTCTTGGGGAGACACTCAAAAATAAACTCAAAATTAGAGTCATATCAGTTTGTCTATAGATTTTGTACCCTTATCTTTAGATAGAATAGTTGGAATTGAGCTTTGGAATAGAGAATCAAATATAGTCATGCCATTTTATAGTTGGATGTTCTGCATGCACTCTTTCCATGGTTGCACAAAACTATATGGATTTGTTATGCATATTTTTTGTGTATATGGGGGAGGAATAATGGAATTTCATTGGTAACTTGCATTACTTTCCTTGTAACATGATGTTTATTTCTTTCTACTTTGGGTTTTGTTTCACTTTTGGCGATACTCTTGAGTCTTAACTACAGGTAAATTTCAGGATTAGCCTTATTAATTTTTTATATGCATCGTCCACTATTTTCATCATTTGTTATCAAAGAATAAGTTAGTCTTATATGCTATGATGAGAATAACGTTCATGATTGGTTCATGGAGTTTTTGCACAGACACACACCTAACTCAGTCATTGAGCTCAATATTTTTAAGGATGCACTAAATTTGTTTGTAAAAAATGAACTCAATGAACCCTCACAACCTTCAAATGTTGAAAGTATTGAACATTCCAATCACCCAATCCATTGCTGAAAGTAACATATTGGCTGCAACAGGAGATCCTGATGATGATCAGTTGGAACACAAAATTTTTCTATGCAAACAACAAAGAAATATGCTTATTGCTAATTTATGGGTTGACGTAAGCCTCATAAATGGTGTTATAGGAACAATCACCGACAGTGTCTATGACACATCAATGCCACCACCAACATTACCTTTATTTTTTGTTGTCGAATTTGATAGATACAACAACCCACATTGGGATCCCTCCAACCCGTTACATATTCAGATACCTCCTATTTCGAGAGGGAATCAAAGACAATTGCCAATTAAAATGGCCTGGGGATTAACTATCCACAAGTCCTAGGGACTTACTTTGTATAGAGCAACTGTCGACATTAGAACCACTGAAAGTTAAGGTCTGACATTCACAGTTTTCTCTGGAGTTCCCTCGCTTGCAAATATGTGCATTTCTCGTCCTTTTTCATTCAAAAAGTACTCAAAATGGCACATGTACCAACACTTGGAGCAAGAACAAAGGAGGATTCAAGACTACTATCACTCAACCCATCATAAATACTACCCTCTACTTTAATACCACCTCCACTACTACTTTACTCAACACTTCTTGTATCCAAATCGGGAATGTCATTTAAGGGGTATCAAATGTATTCATGTTTAGTGCAAATAAAATTGGCCACAAAAGGCTACCACTCATGATATAAAATCTGCAAATGTACGAAGGTCTTCATGTATACATGTTTAGTTCAGATCTCCTGATATCAAATTTGCAAACTGCATAAAAGGCTTCTAACCTCTGTGTTTTTTATATTATGAATGATAACATGTGCTAGATTTCCATCTTTTCTTTCAGAATTTTGTTTAGTAATTTAATGGCTATCTTTTTTGTCTGCCAGTATATACATAATATCTAAAGCTTTCCCACAAACTTAATATGTGAAATTCACATTTGATTTGAAGTTGTAATCTCTCAAGCAATACTTGTGTGGTAACCATAGAAATTATGTTATTCTTTTGAATTCAGACAAGAGTGTATGCCTATGGTATGGTTATTAAGAGTCACATAACAAGTTTTTCATAATATTATGTTTACTCTTTTGAATTCAGACAAGAGTGTATGCCTATGGTATGTTTATTAATAGTCACGTAACCAGTTTTTCATAATATTATTTACAACTATAGTTGCAGACTACATAAAGCATTTGCATATTAATGGTTGCAATGTTTAGCTAATATGCAACAGTCAAGCAAGAGTGGCCCGATATGTCAAATGTATGCCATCTGCCAACAAAAATTGACACAAACCCTGCAAATATATGGAAGTCTTCATGTATTCATGTTTAGTTCAAATAAACTACTCCGCAAAACGCTACCACTCATGATATAAGATTTGCAAATGTATATGTGTGAATTTGTAACAAATCTGAAATGTAGAGATAGAAACCTTTAAATGAAATAGTTCATCTATATTTCTACACTTACAAAATCAATCACACCCCTTATCAACATCAGCTACAAAAGTAATAACTATCCCTCTAAATCAAATAACATATACCGTTCGGCGTTCACATTGCGTTGTACACATGCGATTGCTAGTTTTATAAACGTAATCTCACCCATAGACTAGGCATGTAAGAGCCACATAAAATGAACCATCCGGATTCCGAAGGAACTGCAAAAATCAAACCGTCCCGATTCCCGACAGGATTGAAAATTACCGAAAACAATTGACAGAACGTATGAAGTGACGTGCAGAAATTATTCCGTAGAAAATCACCACATTAATACTTAGGTGTTGAATAGGTATAAAGTTTTGTTGACGGTTTACAACAAGCTTGATTACTTTAAGAAAATCTGGATGCATGATTGTTTTTGTGGGTACGCTTTTGTTGTTTTGTGCTGTGGCGGTGGATTCTTTTGCAGGGGTTTGGTTTTCTACTGATTCCTTTTCCAAAAAAAATCGTGGTGGGTGTTTTCAGATGGAGAGAGAAACATAGTAGCGAGAAGCCGATGCTATGGACAATTATGCCGTGCAAGTGATGAGTTTGTCTCAGAATGCAACCGAACGAGATGTGAGGGATTTTTTCTCCTTCTCTGGAACGGTGGAGACTGTTGAGTTGGAGAGGTGGGTTCATGTTTACCCTGTTTGAATTAGGTTCTTGATTTGAGAATTCTGCATTTTCATTTAATGGGTTTGTTTTAACAGAGCCGGAGAGGAAGCCCAAGTTGCTTTTGTAACTTTCAAGGAGCCCTATGCTGTCGACACTGCTCTCCTGCTCACTGTAAGTAATTTTATGGTTTCGAGTTTCTAGTTGTAAGCCCTGTAAAGAGTGTACACGGGCATAGATGCCTGGTTATGGCCTATTCTTTCCCTATTTTGGACTGCCATTTTTACCCAAGTTGAGTATGCCAAACCCTTGGACTTCCATTTTTTTTCTCAATTAAGCTTGCCAAACACTTGTTATTGTGTTTTTTTTGAAAATTTTAACGTCTTTAGGGCACACATGTATACTTGTTGTGGATTGCCAATTGGGTAGGGAAAAACCTCGTGCTAGAGATGACAATATTGGGCTTTTATCTCTCGCATTGCTATTTCTCCTATAATAGGTCATCTCTGATCCCCCTTAACTAGTGGGTTCTCTGTGCTAGAGAATATCTACATCCAGGAGCTTTGGTGTGGGACTTTCTAATAAGCACGGGCTACTGCTAAAGCCCCGAAACTCACAAACTTCAAAATCAAGTATCCAAAATTGAATTTAGGGCATACCAATTAGGGGACCAAAACTCGATAAATTCAACCATATGCATTTAGAAGATATGGTTCTGGTCATACATAGCTATGTATTACCAGATTAACATGGAAACATCAGTATGTGGGCGCATTCACTAAACTTAAGTCCTTTGGATAGTAATTAGTAAATTACTCTTTATGGTGCTCAAACCTAGTGGGAATTGAAATCAAAGTATTTGGAAGATATGGTTCTGGTCATCCATAGCTGTGTTTATGGCCATATTAACATGTAAAACATCAGTATGTGGGCGCATGCTTTAAACTTTAGTCCTTTGGATTGTAATTACCCTTTGTCTTTGGATTGTAATTACGCTTTGTGGTGCTCAAACCTACTGGGAATTGAAATCAAAGTATTTGTTAAGAAATTTAGGCTTCTACAAGTCAAAATTAGCAATGCAGATTTTGGGAATTACCCGTGTCTTGTTTTTTTAATATAAATTCCTGAGTATTTTCATCAAAGTACATATTTTTGGTTCAGAAAAAGGATTTCATGTGGGTTTTGTCTACATAATCCCCCTCTACTTGTAGGTTTATCTAGCTTTTGATCTGGCTAGGAGTATATTTTCAGAAACATGTGGTTTTTCAATTGTGGAATGTACAGTGTCTACAATTGAACTTAACTGAAGCATGAAAATTGTTTTTGTGCGATGAATCTTCTCTGAAAATTCTGCAGGGAGCAACTATTGTAGATCAAAAAGTATGCATAGTGCGATGGGGGGATTGTGAGGAGACTTATGATCTTTGGAGGGCACATTCGTGGAGACTTGAAGATGGGGAAGAGTCGGAGGTATCCCCTTACATGCATGTAGTATTTTCATTTTTTTCTTCCGAGGATAATATGAGCAAACCATCAATGCAATAAAATTTTCTGAGCCAAATATAGCAACTGTGGATGTATGCAGACTATAGTAGTTTGGCAATCTTTTATTTCTAGCTAGATGATGAACATTGTCATCGCAGGTTACTCCGCCAAGTGGTTTTATTCAAACTCCTCGTGAGGCAGTAACTGTGGCCCAGGATGTAGTCACTTCAATGCTTTCCAAAGGGTATGTTTTGGGGAAAGATGCATTGAGTAAGGCCAAAGCCTTTGATGAAAGTCATCAGGTCACAGCCAGTGCTGCAGCTAAGGTGGCATCTTTGGGCCAGAGAATGGGTATCAATGACAGAATTAGTGCTGGTGCACAATGTGTTAGGTCAGTAGAGGAGAGATATCATGTTTCAGAGAAGACTAAAGCAGTGCTGAGAGCTGCAGAGCAAACAGCTAGCAGTGCAGGGACAGCTGTTGTAAACAGTAGGTACTTTTCTGCTGGAGCCTTGTGGGTGTCTGGAGTACTTAGTAAAGCAGCCAAAGCTGCTGCTGATCTGGGTAGGGTAGAAGAATAGTAGAGGCAAAACATTTTAAAATTGCGTAAGAAAGTTTTTCACCAATAGGATGAACAGTGATGAGATACAGCATCCTTTGTCATCCTCTGTATGATCTGCAATATTGGTATTTTCTTCTTTGTGGAGTTAAGCAGTATTCTTACTCCAACAATATGTATTAGGGTGCAAGATGCCACATTGAAGTGGTGTGCAAACTTCTATGTTCCCTTCCTTGTATAGTTTTGCATAAAATGAGGACTTGGGTAGGTACCTAAAGCATATGGCAGGTTAGATAAGCATAATTTCATCTCTAATAGATGGATAGAGAAACGTTGATGGTTTTCTGAGCCAGACAAATAAAAAAAGTAATAACTGAGTTACGTTCCTTGAAGTGTTTAGAACAATATGTTCTTATGAATGTAATTAGACATGCACATGATGATGCTTAATGTGGCATTTTGTCTTTTGTTTTAGCTAATGCTCATGGTTTTCACTATTATGATGTTTGTTATCTCATTTTTTTGAATTTGTCAACACCTATTTTGAGCTTTTGTGCACCATTTTTTGAGATTCGAGAACCATATATATTCGAGAACATCTGGTATTCTTGGATTGTAAATCATCATTGAAACACTACTGCAATAGTGAGAACGACAATTCTGTCAATCTAAGACAAATATAGCAACTATTAAAGTATGCAGAATATGGTTGTTTGGCAGTCTTTTATTTCTAGCTAGATCATGAACATTGTCATCTCAGGTTACTCTGTCTAGATATTTTGTTCAAACTCCTCCCCAAGGCAATAACCATTAACCATGGCCCAGGATGTAGACACTTCAGTGCTCTCCAAAGGGTATGTTTTGGGGAAAGATGCATTTAGCAAAGCCAAAGCCTTTGATGAAAGTCATCAGGTCACAGCCAGTGCTGCAGATAAGGAGGCATCTTTGGGCCAGAGAATGGGTATCAATGACAGAATTAGTGCTGCTGCACAATGCCTTAGGTCAGTAGAGGAAAGATATCATGTTTCAGAGAAGATTAAAGCAACGCTGATAGCTGCAGAGTAAACAGCTAGCAGTGCAGGTATAGCTGTTGTAAACAGTAGGTGCTTTTCTGCTGGAGCCTTATGGGTGTCTGGAGTACTTAGTAAAGCAGCCAAAGCTGCTGTTGAGCTGGGTAGGGTAGAAGAAGAGTAGAGGATTAACAGCGACGAGATAAAACATCCTTTGCCGTCCTCTGCATGATCTGCACTATTGGTCAGGTTTCTTTAATGTTTTCTTTTTTGTGATATTAGGGTGCAAAATGCAACATTAAAGTGGTGTTCTAACTTCTATGTTTCCTTTCTTCTATAGTTTTGCATAAAATGAGGACTCGGGTAGGTACCTAAAGCATATATAGCAGGTTGGATTAGCATAATTTCATCTCTATAAGATGGACAGAGAAGCGTTGACGGGTTTCTAAGCCAGATAAATAAAAAAGTAATAACCGAGTTACATTCCTTTAACTGTCTAGAACAAGAGATTCTTATAAATGTAAATCAGACACGCACATGATGACACTTAATGTGGCAGTCCTCTGTATGATCTGCACTATTGGTCAGGTTATCTTCTTTGTGGTATTAAGGTCAAAATGCAACATTAAAGTGGTGTTCTAACTTCTATGTTTCCTTTCTTCTATAGTTTTGCATAAAATGAGGACTCGGGTAGGTACCTAAAGCATATATAGCAGGTTGGATTAGCATAATTCCATCTTTATAAGATGGACAGAGAAGCGTTGATGGGTTTCTGAGCCAGATAAATAAAAAAGTAATAACCGAGTTACATTCCTTTTAACTGTTTAGAACACGAGGTTCTTATAAATGTAAATCAGACATGCACATGATGACACTTAATGTTAATGTGGCAGTTTGTGTCTTTTGTTTTGCTAATGGTTGTGGGCCTGTGGCTATCGTTATTCTGATTGTTATCATGTGTTTCTGAATTTGTCAACACATCTTTTGAGCTGTTGTGCACCGTTTTTAAAGATTTGAGAACCATATATATTCTAGAACATCTGGTATTCTTGGAATGTAAATCATAATTGGAAAACTACTGCAATAGTGCAGAGCACAAGCGGCATGACATTGGTTGGTTGTTTCTTTTACTATACTTTTTTCCATCATTATTCTACAAATGTTGGCTGAGGTCACATTTCTTACTCGAACAGGATGGCCCTGATCTATTAATTGTATTCTAAGATATATTTTACCCTGAGTGAGTGATTAATATTATGGGTTCGTGCATCCTTCTATTCAGTCTGACAAAATGAGGCTGTAACTTTGAAATCATTTTGTTTGCCTTTATACCTCAAATGGACTGTTGCCCATTGGTCACAGCTCGGAGGTTGGTGCTATGAATTGAAAGATTTTAATTACGTCCACGAGATCAACAGGTCTATGGGACCACAAGATAGTACCAAACCGCCTTAGACCAAAGTGGGCTTTTTGACCTCTTTTAGAAGGCTGTTCCTCTGTCGGCTGATCTGTGACAGCATTTCACCCAACCTCTTTATTCTGTTTTCCTCAAATAGTTCCACCATGGACCCGCTAGTTAGGATTTCTGCATATTTGGATCGAATACCTGTGAACTTAGGACATTGGAGAATGAAGTGTGTATGAATTGATGTAATCAGGGTATTTTCAATGGATGTGGTTTGAATGCTTATTACTTGATATTGGTTGGTTATATCTTTTGATATTCATTGTGCTGAACATTCTTCCCATAAAGCTGCAATACTCTATTAAGTTAAAACAATAATTTGTTCAGAAAATCTCAAAGATGTGTCAAAATCTTTTAATAATCTTTTGTAGAGATGTGCCTATTGAAGCCATGCGTCATTTAGGGCTTTCCCTCATAATACTGTGGCAGCGATTGATCATTGTGTTCTCTTTGTGCTTGAAATATTATGTAGAAAGTATCCAGGAGATGTTTCCTCTGATGAAATAATCTGTGTACATCATGGTGAAGCAATAAGAAGGCTCTATTGCTATATTGTATATTCTATGATGTGTGTGTATTATTATACTACAATGTGTGTATTATACTACAGTTGCTTCTTTTCATCCATTTCTAGTGTGTATTTTACTACATTTGCTTCTTATCATCCATTTCTCTATTACGTTTCTTGGCACTGTGAATGGTTAGCTGATTCTAGTCTTCGGCAGTAGGTGAGGAAGGGTGGGTACTATCAGCATTTACATAGTTTGAAAACAAAATTATCAGAGGCGCTTCTGAATTTTGTTTGGCACCTAAGATTTATAGCTCTGTTTGCCTATATTCCTCAAATATTCTCATACAGCAAATACTAAATCTGATTTTTGCAGATTTTATGCAGAAAATTACAGCTCGGGCAGCGAACAGTAAAATATGAATAACTCCCAAAATATCCGTTCAAAACACTTGAAATTTTAAATGGAACTAGATAATAATATAAAGAACACAAGGGAAATATTTTTGGAATTTTTCAGTCAATATAACGCTGCCAGAAAATTACAGCGTGCCTAAAATAGCTGGAAAACTTCGAAAATTAATATCTTTCCGAATACAAGTGCAAAAATGATGAAACTTGGGAAATAACATATATAAATATAGAAGATGACTTTCCAACCTTCAGATCTGAAAACGGCCAACTGGAAACCCTAGAAATTAGGGCTGCAATCTCCCAAACAAGTCGCCCCCTTTGGTAGATGGCCAAAACCCTTGTGAAATCCTCTGTAGATGATGCCAAACCCTTCCTCTATGGCTGCCGTAGGTCTGATCCGAAAACCAGCTGAAAATCTCCACCAAAACTCACAAAAACCCTCAAACCCTAATTCTGAAAAGTCTGAAAATACCTCTGTAAAACAGCCCTGAAATCAGCTCCAAATGACAAGCTAGGGTAGATCTTTCACTACCGAAGAATGCCCTGCTAGCTAGGGATGGATCTCTCACCACCGAAGCTAGGGTTCCCGTGGGATCTTACTCCACAAGCTAAATAGTTGCAAACAGCAGTTGCACATGAAAAGAAATATAAGTGTATGCATGAATGAATATCCTTTCACCCCTCTTCTCCTTTTATAACCTTTTTCATGTCAAAGAAACCCTAAAACCCCCAAGGCGCACTTTCTCATAAAGAGGGCCCAATTAAAAATAACTTAAAGTTACTTTTTCCCTTCCTAGGCGCCTTGGCCCAAAAAGGTGACCCCAATGAAGAAATATAACATTTAATGCAATACATATCCCCTCAAGTCGCCAAAAAGGGTCTTTAAGTGGCCCCAATGAAGAAACATAACATCTAGTCCCTTTTAAAAGCACTTTATGACCCTGTCAATAAAAAATAATAACTGGACTAGATGCCCATACCCAATAGCAAAATAGTGTCCGTAACCCCTTGGGCATGACTAGGGTTAGGACACGCATTGGCCCTTAGGCCATGGGCGAGGGAAAGGGGACATTACAGTCCTCCCTTCCCAAAATTTGCTTGTCCCCAAGCAAATGCAAACTAGGATGCTGTAGAATCTGTTCTCCTTCCCAAGTAGCATCCTCAAGAGGCAAACCCTTCCATCGTACCAAATATTCTGTGATATCTCTGTTCCTGAGCTTCCTCTGTCTGACCTCAATAATAGAGTCTGGTTCTAAAACCAGCTTCCCCTCCTCATCCAATGGTGGCAACTCTGTAGAAGGCACAATGTGCTGTCCTAGGGCCTTCTTAAGGCATGACACATGGAAAACATTATGTATCTTGCTGTGCTCTGGAAGATCCAACTCATATGCAACCGCACCCACTCGCCGGACTACCCTGTATGGACCATAAAACCGTGGTTTCAGCTTTTCCTGCCCCCTTCTGCTTGAGTGATGACTGTCTGTATGGCTGTAGACGTAGGAACACCAAGTCTCCTGCCTCGAAGGACCTCTCTATCCTGTGCCGATCCGCATAAACCTTCTGCTGATTCTGCGCCTTCTGGAGGTTCTCCTTAAGAGCTCGCAGGATATCTTGGTTCTCCTGTAACCAATCCCGAGCTTTGGGAGCTCGACTATCTGATAATACCAAATCAGCAAATGACATGGCATCGTATCCATACAAAGCTCTGAAAGGAGTCATGCCGATACTCATCTGATATGTGGTATTGTAGCAATACTCACCCATATGCAACCATCTGATCCATGCCTGCTGATGTCCGGTCACATAACTCCGCAAATAGCCCTCTATCCGTTTGTTGACAATCTCCGTTTGCCCGTCAGTCTGAGGGTGGTAGCTCGTGCTAGGAGTCAACTCGGTACCGGCAAGTCTGAAAATCTCCTGCCAAAAGGTGCTCATGAAGATCTTGTCCCTGTCACTGATAATATTTTTAGGCAACCCATGTAGCCTAAAAATCCCTGTATAAAATACCTGAGCCACGTCAGCTGCCTCATGCTTCTTAGGTAGAGAAAAGAAGTGTGCATACTTGGTCAATCGATCAACTACCACATAAATGCAATTGTGCCCATGCACCATAGGGAGTCCTGTGATGAAGTCCATCGATATGCTCTCCCACTTCTGCTCAGGGATGGGAAGAGGCTGAAGTAACCCTGCAGGAAAAGAATGCTCCGATTTGGTTTGCTGGCAAACCATACACTCTCTGACATGATTAAGGACATCGTCCTTCATCCCCTTCCAAGTGAATCTCTCCCTGATGTACCTGTATGTTTTGAAATATCCGGGGTGTCCAGCTAGTGGTGTGTCATGTACTGCACGAAGGATCTTGTCCTTCATCTTAGACCCCGGTACAAGGAAAATCCGATCCTTGTAGAAAATGAGATCATCTACCACCCTGTATCGGTCATCTTTGATAATACCATCCATGATCTCGCATGCAAACTGATTCTTGGAGTACTCAACAAGTATGTGAGCCTTCCAATCTGCTGAAATTTCGGACATAGAACTCAACATAGTAGTAAGGTAAGGCCTCCTAGATAAAGCATCAGCAACAACATTATTCTTACCTCTAGTGTATTCTATGTCAAAGTCATACGTTTGTACCTTGTTCACCCATCTCTGCTGGCGGTCGTTGAGATCCTTTTGCCCCAAAAAGAACCTCAAACTATTGTGATCTGTACGTACCACGAACCTGCTGCCCACAAGGTACTGTCTGAATTTGGCCAAAGCATGCATGATGGCCAACATCTCCTTGTCGTAAATCGAATACCCCCTCTCCACGGGGCTCAATTTCCGACTCTCGTAAGCAATGGGGTGCCTATCCTGCATAAGCACCGCTCCAACCCCCTCACCTGATGCATCACACTCTAGAACAAATGGCCGAGAAAAATCTGGTAATGCAAGGACGGGGCATGAACTCATCACCTCCTTGAGATGATCAAAAATCTGCTGTGCCGCTTCTGACCAAGCGAAAGCTCCCTTCTTGGTCAAATCTGTCAGTGGGGCAGTCAACCGTGAGAAATTCTTCACGAACCTCCTGTAATAGGTGCATAGTCCCAAGAATCCCCTCAAATGTGTCAACGTCCTGGGTGGAGGCCAATCCAAAATTGCCTGTATCTTCTCTCTGTCCACCTTTACTCCCCCTCCACCAATCACATATCCCAAATATAACAACTCTGTCATGCCAAACTCACATTTAGAAGCTTTTGCATATAGCAAATTAGCTTCTAGTATTCCCAATATCTTGTCAAGGTGGCGGATATGGCTCTCCCAAGTCCTGCTGTAGACCAATATATCATCAAAGAAGACCAAAACAAACTTCCGCAAATGGCGGTTGAACACGTGGTTCATGCAAGACTGGAATGTAGCTGGTGCATTAGACAGTCCGAATGGCATCACTAGAAACTCAAAATGTCCATAATGACATCTGAAAGCGGTCTTATGCACATCCTGCTCCCTAACCTTGATCTGGTGATATCCAGATCGCAAATCTATTTTAGAAAAATAGATTGCTCCCTTGTAGCTCATCTAGTAGCTCATCAATACGCGGCACTGGATATTTGTTCTTGATTGTCCTCTTATTCAATGCCCGATAGTCGATGCACATCCGCATGGTCCCATCCTTCTTTTTCACCAACACCACCGAGGAAGCAAAAGGACTAGAACTCGGCCTAATGTGTCCCATGTCAATAAGCTCATGGATGGTCCTCTCAATCTCATCCTTAAACCGTTTGGGGTGACGGTAAGGAGTAGTAACTACTGGTCTAGTGTCCTCGAGCTCAATCACATGCTCAAATCCCCTCTCTGGCGGTACACCAGGTGGTATGTCGCTAAAAACTGTACTGTGCTTGTCCAATAGCCCCTGTATATCCACATGATACTCTGGCTGTCCATCCTCTGAGTTCTTGGTAGAAACCAAGCACTGTACTGCCCAATCAACCCCATTGTGTCTGTGAATCCTCTCGATCCTCTTTGCTGAAACAACCCTGGGTGCCTCTGAAGATAAACCCCTCAAGGTTACATTCTTCCCCTCGGACTTGAACTTGAGTTCCATCGTCTGAAAGTTAGTCCGAAATTCTCCAAGAGAATGGAGCCACTGTACACCGAGCACAAGGTTGGTCTCTCCAATACCAACCACATAGAAGTCATCGGTGACTGTATGGTTACCCATGGTGATACTCAACTGCGGAACTCGCTGCATGCATCTCATGGACTCACCATTGGCTACCACTACATTGAAACCCTCAAAGTCTTCTGCCTGTAATCCCCGCTTCTCTACCAAAGATGCATCAATGAAATTGTGGGTCGCCCCACTATCAATGAGTACTACCACTCTCTGACCCTGTAATGTTCCCCTAACTCTGAATGCCTTGTACCTCGGGGTACTCGACAAAGTAGCAATAGTCTCCTGGGGAAAAATCTCCTCCTCCTGTTCAACCCCTGCACTATCCAACGCCTCCTCATCTTCATCTTCTAACTCCTGATGGTACCGCTCCTCCTCGTTCTCGCTCTCCTCGAAGACCTCTATGAATTGGGCCTTTCCCTTTCCTCTACAATCATGTCCTGGAACCCATGGTGTGCGGCAATCGAAACATAGTTTCTTTCGCCTCAACTCCTCCCTGTCCTCTCTCGATACAAATGGTCTCCTTGCGGTATCCTGCCTGGGTGGGGGCCCCTTCGGCTGTGAACCATCAACTCTCGAAGGAAATACCTTAGGCTGAATTCGAGGGGGAAACCTCGATTTTGGAGTGGACAACTCCAAATCACGTGCTCGCCTAATCGCCTCATGTAGGGAGGAAGGCTCAAATGCCTTCACAAATCCTGCTAAAGCGTCAGTCAATCCTGCCATGAAGAGTGAAGTCAACCTCATCTCTGAAACATCAGATACCATCACTGATAACCTCTGAAAATCTGCAATGTACTGATCTAGAGAACCTGTCTGCCTCAAGTGGGTCAATTCTCTGAAGTGCCTATCTGGGTCCCTCCTGTCGAACCTGCTCATCAATCTCTGTGTAAAATCTGCATACGTAGTGATATGCATGTGCCCCTGTGTGATCAATCCATGATGCCACCAGTCATGGGCATCTCCCTCGAGGTGTAGGATAGCAAACTTAATTGCATCTTCTTCGCGCATGGGATTCAAGTCGAAGTAAGTCTTCAACTTCTGAATCCAAGACTGGGCGGTACACTTCTTAGAGCCATCGAAGTGCGGAATAGAGATTTGTCCCAATCTCCTCTGAAACTCAGGTACCTGTGGTCTGGTAATCTCTCCTGGGCCTGCTACCAATCTTCATTTTGCAATACTCCTGAAATGGCATGTTGTCCCGGAAACCCTCACTCAATGTCCGGTACTTCTCCCAGCAAGATTCCTCATCCACAACGTCTGCGGGCTGTCGTGTCTGCGAAACTTCCGGATCCTTCAAGAAAGAAGGCTCGTGGAGTCCCAAGGGCCTGGTAGATGCATGAGGGGACCCTTGTCCCGAATGTCCACTCTCACCTCTATTACCATGTTGTCCCATATTGCTGGCTTCTCCTTTCTCCGCATGAGCCTCAATCCTACCCTGTGCTAACCTCTCAGTAAGCTGGCTCAAATAGAGGTTGGTAGTCTCCTGCTGCTTCACCATGTTGGTGAACAGTTGTTTCATCAGATCTACTCCCATCTCTTCACTGTCTCTGTCTCTGTCTCCCATCTTTCAACCCCAACAGGCTGGAGGAACAACAGCTCTGATACCACTGAAATATCCCTTATAGGGATCTTAAATATGCAAAAGATAGACAAAACAGAAATTTGCAGCAAATAGAAATCTGGATTTTTATGCAGAAAATTACAGCTAGGGCAGCGAACAGTAAAATATGAATAACTCCCAAAATATCCGTTCAAATCACTTGAAATTTTAAATGGAACTAGATAATAATATAAAGAACACAAGGGAAATATTTTTGGAATTTTTCAGTCAATATAACGCTGCCAGAAAATTACAGCGTGCCTAAAATAGCTGGAAAACTTCGAAAATTAATATCTTTCCGAATACAAGTGCAAAAATGATGAAACTTGGGAAATAACATATATAAATATAGAAGATGACTTTCCAACCTTCATATCTGAAAATGGCCAACTGGAAACCCTAGAAATTAGGGCTGCAATCTCCCAAACAAGTCGCCCCCTTTGGTAGATGGCCAAAACCCTTGTGAAACTCTCTGTAGATGATGCCAAACCCTTCCTCTATGGCTGCCGTAGGTCTGATCCGAAAACCAGCTGAAAATCTCCACCAAAACTCACAAAAACCCTCAAACCCTAATTCTGAAAATCCTGAAAATACCTCTGTAAAACAGCCCTGAAATCAGCTCCAAATGACAAGCTAGGGTAGATCTTTCACTACCGAAGAATGCCCTGCTAGCTAGGGATGGATCTCTCACCACCGAAGCTAGGGTTCCCGTGGGATCTTACTCCACAAGCTAAATAGTTGCAAACAACAGTTGCACATGAAAAGAAATATAAGTGTATGTATGAATGAATATCCTTTCACCCCTCTTCTCCTTTTATAACCTTTTTCATGTCAAGGAAACCCTATAATCCCCAAGTCGCACTTTCTCTTAAAAAGGGCCCAATTAAAAATAACTTAAAGTTACTTTTTCCCCTTCCTAGGCGCCTTGGCCCAAAAAGGTGACCCCAACAAAGAAATATAACATTTAATGCAATACACATCCCCTCAAGTCGCCAAAAAGGGTCTTTAAGTGGCCCCAATGAAGAAACATAACATCTAGTCCCTTTTAAAAGCACTTTATAACCCTGTCAATGGAAAATAATAACAACTGGACTAGATGCCCATACCCAATAGCTCATAGTGTCCGTAACCCCTTGGGCATGACTAGGGTTAGGACACGCATTGGCCCTTAGGCCATGGGCGAGGGAAAGGGGACATTACAATTATCTCCATGCAAACAGACAAAGCTTTCAATCCTGTGAGCCCCCAAATATTGTGCCTGAAAACAGCGTAACATGTGGCTCGTAGACAATAAAGATGTTTTTATTTTCATAACTCTGATTCTAAGCAAGAATCATTTTTTTTGAAGGCACAATGTTTGGATGAAATACTTGTTTTATTGTTCTTTCCTGAGTTGCTGATATGTTTGGATATGGGTACGGGCACGGGTAAGGTATATTTGATGTGTGGATACATCAATTTGTTTTTGGTCCTGGATACGACATTGGATATAACTGTACAAAAAAATATAAAAAATTAAAAAATATATAAATTCTAGTCTACTAAATAGGAATTAAGTTAACCACATATTATGCAAATGAAAGACACAATAACTTATAAGCTAAATAACTACAAAAAAACAACTCACAATTTATTAAAGGCCTAAAAGTAAAATTAAACACAATGTCATGATATATTAAATTCAATTTATTACACCAATGGTCAAAGTGCAAATTAGTCTTTCAATAGTCATCATATTCTCTTCTATCAATTGTATCAACATCAACATCAACATCATGAATGTGGTTCATTAGAAACACATGGACTCGAAGCACTCCTCACTAACATCATGATGTGGTTTATTAGGGCCACTACTCACTAGCACTCCCTTGTGCATACAGGTCTCACCGTGCCAAAGAAGTCTCCAATCCCTCGTCATCTAATGACAAGTGGGAAATGGAAGCATCCAAGTCAACATTCTCTAGGATCTACATCTCGATTATTTTGTCGCACCTTTCTTGTACTCTGGTTGTTTGTGGGACAAAAGGTACAAGTTGGAATGTATATACACCAACTCCCTAGCCATTTTCCCCCCATCTTGTTGCACTTTCGTGAGTGGATGAAGCTACATGTACTCCAGTTGCACTCAAAGGAAGATGAACTTGCAAACTATTGAGGTATATTCAATGTAAAATTAAAATTTTACTAAAAGTAAAACCTCAAAAAACTTACATATGAAAAACATTGAAAATTCACAGGAGGAAGTAGACTTACATGCCAAGATCCTTGATTGCCATGGAGGCACCACCACATATGAGACACCCTTCTTATGTTTGTCTCAAAGAGCACAAAGGCTATAACCTTGTGGAGGCTATGGAATTTCCAAACCCTTGTCATAAAAATGTCATCTATGTCAAGATCAAGGGAGGAGCCTAGAAAACCCCAAAATATATCCTCTCACTAGATTTCCGCAACCTTCCTCTATGGTGCAAGCTTCCTCGGATAAATAAAGGATATTTCATGTTGTAGAATCTAGGAATCAATGCAAAGGCAAGAAGATGTAACAATGTGGTCATTTTGTTCCACCAATTAATGAGGCATTGATTTTATTTGTTTGAAAAATGTTCTCCTCGGGATTTTTCTCTTTTTCATATATGATGGTTTTTTATTTTCTCAATCATTGAGTCGATGCCATCATATGTCTCCCTTAAACAAGGTTGCATCCATGTCAATAAAGAGGATCCATACACATAATGGGTTAGAACTTTATACTCTACACGAGCTGACCAATTGTCATCCAAGATTAATATCTTCATGTTTTGGGTCTCTTATTGTTTGACTGCCTCCATACAACCGATAGGTTGGAAATGGCCATGATGTTAAGTGCCTCTTTCACCTTCACAAGTCGTCTCAAGATGATTGTGTGTGATGTGAATCGAGTCTCAAAAATCCTTAGTAAGAAATAAAAAAACAAAAAATTAAAAACTTTACTTCTATAACATTTTAAAAAGCTACAAGTACTTAGATTAAAAAACTTACATCATAAATTAAAAAAGCATAATTTCCCTTGTGTTCAACAACTCCAAATGTGAGAACGATCTTAAGATGCCTTGCAACTAGTGATGGTTTTGAATCACAAACATCTAGATCTCTTCACCTTTGACATACACTTGCTTCATCCGCTACTGATTTTGCTCCCCAACTTAACATTATGCTGAACCCAAGGTGTCTAAAAAATGTGTGCATACCTCGCCTCCACCAACATCCCATTGGATTTACAATTTTTAGTGTTGTCTATTATGACTTCAATAATTTGAGGCCCCACCGCCTCAATGGCTTTGAAGAGGATGTTGGCAATGAATAGCACCTTTCACATCCCCTCTCAACCAATTGCTTTAAAAAACATTGCCTCCTTAGGGCATACTGCAACCACAATGATCAAAGGTCGATTTTTCGTATCTTTCATACCATCACAAATGATGGACACTACAAGATCCATTTGGACCAAGAATCTCTAATTGATTGCAATGAGGATAATATGATTTTTCCTTTGCCAATAGGGTGGTGCGGAATCTTCTCATACCCTAGCTTTGTATACCCTTTTGATTGCCTCATCGATACTCTACCCATAGGTTGCTAAGTATACCAACCTGACTAACATTGAAGGACCTTCACCATTTGTCTCAAGACGATCGTGCAATGTGATGTGAATCGAGTCCCCAGCAACCTAATAAGAAATGAAAAACCTTTCTAGTAAATCCTTTTGAGTTTTCTTTTCTGAAATAAAAATCCTCGTACATTGCATGGAGGGTGTAAATAAAAGAAAGATAGCTTCGCCCTTACAATTGGATAACTCCAAATGCGATGAGGATCTAAAGATGCCTTGCATTAGTGATGGTTGAAGATCACAAACATGTTGACAAAGGATTCACCCTTTCATACATAGGTTGAATCCACTTCTTCCTTACTAGCCTTGATTTACTACATTAATATTGATGAATGGTAACAACACCATGGTGTCCAAAAAATGGACGTGCCCATGCCTTGATCTCAACTAACATCATCAAGTGGCATTTGCAATTCTTGGCATTGAATCAATTATGACTTGAACAATGTGGTTATTTTGAGGCCCCATCGCTCAATGGACCTTCGACAAATGTTGAATGGATTGGGCATCCTTTTCCCTCCAAAATGCTCTTCAACAAACAATTTAGGACATTGTAAGGCACATTGATTTGGCTTGGTTTTAGCATGTTGTGATGCATTAGAAAAATGGGAGCTTACAAGCTTTGACCCAAAAGGGTAAAATGACGCATAACAGGGATGTCTTAGGTCCTCTTTTCTGGTCCAATAGGGAGGTGCGGATGGCAAGATAAGTTTGTCCTTATAAACTTTTGGGGCCTCATTGATTGCTTTAAGGAACTCTTCCAATATGTAGCACTCATGCATATTGATTGACAATGAGTGCATACACACAGCTTGTATGTGCTGGTTAGATATCCGCACTTGATTTGGAAAGGATTATAAAAGGTCCTAATTGTAACTGATTTCACTCATTTCCATTCGAATGAGGTGAATCAATTGCAAAGGAAGTGTCACAAGAAGAGTTTGTGAGGAGTCAAAACTGGTTGCAATACAGTTTTGTGCATGTTTCAACATTTGTGATATGGTGTTTGAGATGATCTTTAAACTTTATGCATGCATTTGTAGAATGATCTATGATTGGTCAAGAGGTGGTAATTACTTGGTTGCTCTGTTATTCTGTGTGTATTCATAAATCTTGTGCAAGTTGTTATCTAGTGAGGAATACTGTAGCAACAGCAATTATTGGATGGGGTCATGGCAAGTTAGACATTTTGGTGAGTAGACCTTTGGGAGCAAGGAGGCACTTGGTGTTTGATAACTGGCAGGTTTAGATTCACTCCACTCCAAACAGAGAACATTGCATGTCTAGTATTGGAAGGTTGGTGCAGGTAAACCTTGTATTGAAATGAAGTTATGAGGAAGTATAAGACTTATTTATAAGGTGCCTAACTGTTGGAAGTTTGAACATTGTAGGCACGGTTGTAAGAAGATCAACCTGTTTTGTAACTATTTCATTTATAATAAATAGACGGACACATAGTCTCAAATGTGTGCAATCTGTCTTCTCTTTATTTCTTCCTTGTATACATCTTCTAAGAGTGGTATCAGAGCGAGACCAAGTGAGGAAAGAGAGAAGGAAAGAAAAACAGTCCCATTAGGGCACATGCTGAAGAAGTCGAAGACATTTTCATTGAAGGTCAAAATAAAGTTTTAAAATGAAAAGTGAAGAACATATTTTAGGGTTGAAATAAACAAGTTACGTTTCTTGGGTTTCGAAAACAGTTAGGGCAGTCGATAGTGAAAAATCAAGGGCTAGTCGTGCAAGGCAGAAAAACTCAGTCACGGGCGAATTAGATTGAACGGTCATTTCCAGGAGTCGCTGAATTTCGAAGAAAACTAAGTTGGGGGCCGTTTAAGTGTTTTTTTGAAGGAATTAGAACAAATTACACAAATTGTCAAAGGGTTCACGTTTTTTACACGTTTTCCTGTGTAGAAAACATAGTATAAGGTCTTTTCGGAGACTCAGGGCATGAACATAGTCTCATGAAATTACCAACAATCTAAATACAACACTTGCGCTAGGGCACGGAATTGTGTACATCACACTTGCAGCGAAACCTGGTATTTTATTTTATTCATTTTGGAAAATACGCAGTTGTATTTATTTTATTTTAATGGAGATTCCCATAGAAAAATATTTTGGTCTAAATTTTCATACATGGAGAGTGAAAATACAAATGCAACTTATGAATAAAAATTTGTGGGGCATTGTAAACGGGAAAGAGACAACACCTACCGATGCATCGAAATTGTTAGTTTTCTGGCAAAGCAGAGATGATAGAGCGAAAGCTATTATTGGCCTTGCTCTCTCGGACTCTGAACTTCATCATGTAGACCTAGACAAATCATCGAAGGAAATTTGGGATACTCTAAATAAATTATTTGGAGCAAAAGCAGTCAATGCCAAATTTTCCCTAAAACTTCAGTTATATAGGTTCAAAATGGATGAAGGAGTCTCTATGTCAAGCCACATCAATAATCTGAAGTCCTTGATCAGACAACTAGCAGAATTCAAAGTTGTGATAGAGGATGAGGATGCTAAAGCTATCCCTATTCAATAAGTCTTCAAAATACAACAAAAAATGTAGTTCAAAATACAACAATGTAGTTTTTACCCTCAGTCAAATTCAATCTCAATCTCTAGATGATATGATTGCAGCTCTTCTAGTTTTTTGAAGAAAAATGAACTACAGAAGATGCAGAAGGTCATTCTCAGCAAGAAAGTGCATTCTATTCCAGAACCAAAAACTCTTGTAGAAGATCAGATAAAGATAACCGGGAGATTGAATGTCATTATTGTAAGAAAAGAGGTCACACAACATGGGATTGTCGTGTTCGAGCCAATGATGTGCTCAAGGGTAAAGTCATATCAAATACAACCAATATAGCCATGGTTGAAGACCCACCAGATGCAGAAGGTAGTGAGGAGAGTGACGAATACACAATATAAAGATGCTCTAAACTTTGAAGGCAAGAAAGGATACATGGTAGATGAAGCTCGGTATGGATGGTTGCTCAGATAGTTCGGGAGACTGTGGATCTTGGGAATTATACCCTCACGAGGGTCATGAGACAACTTGATGGAGCTTGTGGATGGCTCAGTATGGATGGTTGTCCAATAATTCGGGAGATCTGTGATTCGGGAGTTCGGGGAGGTGGAATCCGGGAACTCGGGAATTCAGCTCGGTAGGAGCTACACCTTTACGAAGGTCACGAAGCAACTTGATGGAGCCCTACCTTATCATAGCATTGCTTTCAAAGTGAAAGCGTCTGAAGATTACGTAGTTCTGTTTTGTTCTAGTTTTTGCTTTATGTAGAATAAGCCTTAAGAGGGGGTATGAGAATATAAGACTTATTTATAAGGTGCCTAACTACAAGTTTGTTGTAACCGGTTGTAACTACATCAACCATTTTGTAACTATTTCATTTATAATAAATAGACGGACACACAATCTCAAATGTGTGCAATCCGCCTTCTCTTTATTTCTTCCTTGACATTGTGGCATGCCTCCATAATGGTGAATGTGGATCACTTTTACATCAGGGTTGGCTCGAGGAGGCAAAACTTGTTACCATTGTAGTAATAGTATTTTTAGCTGCCCCTCCAACTCTAAAAACCAACTCCCTAAGAGAAGAGAAGAACAAACCTTAGGGCATAGCATGTATGTAGTAGACAACTTGTTAACAAAATGACAACATTTTAAAATTTTAAAGTCGAAGAAGGAATGAAGAAAGTGTGTGAAGATTGAAAACAAAATGAAAACAAAACAATAAAACTTCAAACATAAACACTAAAATGTTACATTCAATGAATAGTCTAAGCATCCTCCTTTTACAAGCTCCTCAATCATCTTGGTAGCGAATAGGCACCCGTCAATAGGAAAGCGACAACAATGTTTCTTGATGAGGTATCAACCCTAAATGAACAAAGGTAACTTAGAGAGGTAAGTATGCAATGAGAGAATGAGAGGTAAGTTGTTTTGCTTTTATGTTTTATTTTAATTTTATTCATTCTAGTTCACTTTTAGGATCAATAATAATAAATTATTATTTTTTATATTACTATATATAAAAAAGAGGGAGAATAAAAAAATAGACGTTTTAGTCCAGTGTACGACCGAGATCTAGATGTACCTGGCCATACCCAAGGGGTCTTGGTCGTATCCAAGCTACTCCTGGGTACGTTTTTGTGACATACCAATACCAGGGCCTATAGCCCCGCCGTACCGTTTGGGATGTACCAATACAATGGCCTATACCCATGTCATACTTACTGTTTGGGACGTACCAATCCCTAGGCCTATACCCATGCCGTACCGACTACTTAGTTTCTTTTTGCCAATGACATGTTAATATTTCCATTCGGATAAATCTTATCATTCTTTATGTTAGTGACATTTTAAGCTTTCCATTCGGGAAAATCAAGTAGGACAATTGGCTTATATGTTGATCCTTTGACTTTACATTTCTGACAATTTTTTCTTAGTCAAGACAATGTGGCTTTACGAGTGTTAAAGATTTCTATGCCTATACAAATTGTTGCAGAATTATGTTCCTTAGTAACAATGCTAATGCATCTAGTGTTGGTCTTCTCTTTATTGGCGTGCCATCAAAGCTTTGCTTTTCCTTTTACCAATGCCAATGCCAACATCAACCATCTCGTGATGAGTGGCATCATTGGCTTATTAGAATGTATATGAAGCATATATAACACATTGGATCAACATAATTTCATCTCTATAAGATGGACAAAGAAATGTTGTTGGTTATCTGAGCAAGATAAATAAAAAAAGTAACAACTGAGTTACATTTTTGTTTTGTTTAGAACAAGAGGTTCTTATAAATGTAATTAGACATGCACATGATGACAGTTAATGTGGCATTTTGTTCATTTTTTTTGCTAATGCTTGTGGCTATATCGCTCAGCCTAAACATCACATCAGTTTGTAAGGTTGACTGGTCAATCAACCAATGATAAATCTACCCCAAAAAGTGGTAAACAACCCATTGGTCGGCTAACTAGTCAGCCTTGCAAACTCATGCGATGGATAGGCTCTTCTTGGCTATATCACCATTCTTATGTTTGTTATCATGTTTTTCAATTTACCAACACCTTTTTTGAGATTCAAGAACCATATAAATTCTAGAACATATGGTATTCTTGGAGTGTAAATCATGATTGAAAAACTACTACAATAGAGTAAGAGCACAAGTTGCATGACATAGTTTTCTGTGTTTTCCTATCATTGTTCTGCAAATTTTGGTTGAGATTACATTTCTTACTTGAATAGGAGGGCCTTGATTTGGTGATTGTATTTTGAGATATGTTTTGCTGTGAGTGAGTGATTAATATTATGAGTTCAAGAGCATCATTTTATTCAATCTAACAAATCTTGCTTGGGGATAATAATGAGGCTATAACTTTGAAATCATTTTGTTTGCTTTTATTACACCTCTCATGGATTGTTGTATTTTGTGAGGTTGGTGTAATGAACTAATGTAATTAGGTTATTTTCGACGGATGTGGTTTAAAAGCTTAATACTTGATATTGGTTGGTTATATCTTTTGATATTCATTATGTTGATTGGTCTTCCCATATAGTTGAAATACTCTATTAAGTTCAAACAGTGATTTGTTAAGAAAATCTTGAAGATGTGTCAAATATTTTTTAACAATCATTCGTATAGATGTGCCTACTAAACCCATGTGTCAACTAGGGCTTTCTCTCATGGTCTATACTTTAAGATCCTAGAGCACATCGATCAATATAATTATGCGATTGATCATTGTCTTTTCATTGTGGTAAGAGAAATACTCATTTACTTGATACAACTATGCGACACCATATATGGTCGCAAGATATTTCTCTACACCACATGCAACATTTACACCAACATGAAGAACATGCAAATGATATGATGACACCAGATGCACATCAAAGCCACACTATTACGAATGAACAATTATAAAACCAAGACCCAACATAGTATGAACATCACGAATGTACCCTTCCACAATACCACTTTTCATGGTTATTACTTATTTATAATCATGTTTCATTATTCAACCTCAAGGGTTTGAAGAGCGCTTAACATGAACACATATGTTTTCCTTTCTTTTCTAGACCACGTTTCTTTAAGTTCGTTTAACACTTAACTTGTAATGGCTACGTCCAAAATTAGTTTGTTTAGCTTATTGTAAATAAATTATAAAAACTTGATTGACCATTATAGGAATCTTGACATTTACACATCATAGGATTAGATTTTCACAATAGAAACTATGTCTTCTTTTCCAATTGTTTGCTTTTACAAAAAACAAAACATAGCTAATTTCACATCACAAGAAAGATCTATTAAGTTGCAAATAAGCTCCATGGAACTTATAATTTATAGTCTGACATCACAAGGGTATATTCACAATAACAAAGAGCAAGTTACAAACTTCCTGTAAAAATAGAGTCTTAGTGGGGTATCCATGCATAACCTAATCATCCTTGTGATCCCAAACACTTACAATATCTTCCCTTCTAAAATTGTTTAGTTCTAGAAAAACCATACTGATTACATACTAGAAATATCATCCTAAATGTCACCAAGTGACATTATGCCTTGCATCAATCATCCTATACACAACATACCCACATGAAAACTCCCTACTAGGTTCCTAGGGAAGAAACACACAAACTCTTACATTTCCCTAAGATTTTAGGACTACGAAAGAAACTTTAAATCTAAACATAACTCCAAGCTTACTAAAAAGGACCCTCCTATCGCTTATAGAAAATGTCCTACTAGAGTTTCTCCATTACAATTCCCATAGGTGGTTTCGCATATCTAGATGTAAGAAAACATATTCCTACGGTAACAAGGATTTGAGATCCTATCTCCTTTTGTGAAGTTAAACTACTATATTCCATAATGATAGGATGCATTTTGAGGTACACATGGGTCATATGAATCCCATGTTTGAGAAAGAAGGTCTCATTATCAAATTACGTGTTCCCATAAGGGACAACTCAGCCTACAATTTGGAATAAGAAAGGGATTGCCAATGATTTGAAAGGAGGTGGTTTCCATGGTTCGCTTTGTTTCTAAGCTCAACATTATAGGAAAAGCAATGATATAGAAAAAACCCAACATAGGTTTCATTATCCAAGACTCTCTAAAATGAGTACTAGGATTTCTTCTTTCCCTTTTATAACTCAAGGGATCTACAACTCGATACACATTTACATTAGATCAAGTCATCCTCCCATAGGTCAATTAGATACAAGAGGAGGTTAATGGTGTCAAACATGAGGTTTAATGTGTAGGAAAAGTGGTAAACAACTCCACTTATGTCTCTTAGATCTCTTAATGAGATCATTCAATGTGAAAGACAAGATATGACAAATTATGGGTTTGAGTCTTTTCTAAAGAGGGTAGGGGTATTGTGAATCTATACAAGACTCGTTAAGAGAGAGATACATAGCAAAGGTTAAAAGCACGGTCCTTTGGATAGTTTAGGAATAGGAATTTTCTACCATCAACACAAGTACCAAGGGAGAAACAATAATTAACATTAAAGAAGTTTGTCTCAAAACATCTAAACCATAGAACAACATACAAACTCATAATCAAGTTCATACCCAAATAGAATGCATGTTATTCCTAATACACCAATATAACCCAATTTGTTACTCATCACAAAATAGTTATTAAATAACACTCATGTTCATTACAATAATGTTGATACATCTACTTAATATTACATATATATTTCAATTTTATTTCATATTACAAAAACACCAGCAACGCTACCATTTCCTTCTTGTCCATGTACCTACAATGCATGGTCAACACAACTGCATGACATCAAACTACAACCAAGCATGATATATATGATTTCACAAGTTCTCTAACAATAATGAAACTATATTTAACACACTTCCAAGAAGATTAAGAATTGTAATGCCATTTCAATTCATTTCCAGAGCCAAGGAGAGAGATAGAGAGAGGAGAGAGAAAACACCATTTTTCCACATTCAATTTATTTTCAAGAAAGTGTCAACAGAAAGTTTCCTACAGTCATGTATTTGTGTTTACAAGGTTTTTCTATCATTATTTTTCTTGGATAAGTTCATATGACAGTTTTCACCAATTAGTAGCAAGTTTCCAAAAATGTCAAATTTAGACAAGTTGCTCAAAAACCAGCATTCAAAAACCATCTTCGAGACTCAAACACACAAGGGAAAAAATTCCTACCTATTCCCCTATATACAGGGAAACACTCAGAGCTGAGAGAACCCCAAATTATAAAACAATATTAAAATGGTGCTCATCTTTCTGGAGCTACCGGTCGTAAATGCACCCAAGCGGCCTTGTCACCTAATTACCAAAGTCCTACAAAATCTATCAAGAAAACTAGCTTTATGATGTTTTTATCCAAACTTAGGGTTTGTAGTAATTTTATCCTAGAAATATTAGAGGTATGTAGCAGCCAAAATCCGTTTCGACACCCAGGGCCAAAATGACGGGTCAAAACCAAATTGCATTTTTAACTTTCAACAGATGTTTAAAGCTGTGAACTAGCCCGCTTGACTCCTAAACATGTTAAGAAACAAGGTAAAACAAACATCCAAGGAACAACTCAGGGTTTAGTTGAACACTCCACATGACAAGGTACCCAGCTAAAATTTGTTTTTCTCATTTCCAGGGTTTATAGGGATGTTTTGTGCCTCCATAAAAATAAGTTTTATTAACATTACAAAGTCAACAAGAAGTAGTTTTACTAATTTTCATGTTTATTATGCCAATCACATGGTTTCCAAAATCAAGACTAGTATCATAGTTTAACCATCCATCTTACGAGGTAAAGGAGAGAGTAGTGCTTTCATTCATAATAATGGTCTTGTTGCATGTAAAAGAGGTAAATTTGCTATTGAATAACCCATCCCATTTAATTCACCTAAACATTTTTTTCTTTAAATCGATATACAACTCCATTAAAATTAAGAAAACTAGGAATGCTAAAACATGCAAGGATAGAGTAAGATGACCATGCCTGGATTGAGCTGGCAAGTGACCGAATAAGACCAAAAGAATAAAAAATTGCTGTCAAACAATTTGCGGCCTCATGAATGCTTCCATTTTCATACATATTATGAATATGCTAAAAAAGGTTGTTTAGTTGAGTTTTATACCATTTTCTTGCATTATTTAAAATCTCCATGCCTTTCAATATAACACTTTATGCATATTCAACGATTAAACATTCCATGAGACTACATTTTATTTGATGCATTGTGTCAAACAATTTGCATGCCTTAAGAAAGTTTCCACATTTTACAAATATATCTATCAGGGCATTTACAACCACAAAAACTGGAAACAATTCTCTATCCATTATAATTTTATGGTTATCCATACCATGTTCCAAATCTCCCTTTTTGACATAAGAAAGGAGGATGTTGGCAAGGTTGTGGAGACAGCTTCTTACCTAGCATTTGCATTTACTTGTAAATTTCCAAGGGGTTTTTAAACATATATTATGTGTAAATCTTAAAATCATTTCTATCTATGTGGCCACACTTTTGGAATTTTAACAACAAAATTAGAAACCTGTGCAGGGGCATGATAATCATTCTCTTAGGCATTCCAGATTCAATTCAAATAATTAAAACAACATGTGCATTCCCTTCCATATTTTTATTATTTTTCTATCAGGCATTTGCAACAACCTAGAAATGAACCAAACCTACCTCTTCAACAGTTTTGTACACATCCATACCTAGCTCCATGACCCCCCAATTTGGCACATATTAGTATAATAAAGACAAGGTAAGGGGTGTCTATCTTTACACCTGGCAATTACATTTACTTTGAAGTCTCCAAAGTCATTTCAACAAATAATTTTTTCTATAGCATGTAACAAATTCGTGCCAACTCCAAAAACATAGGTTATCTAAGATTTTTCAATGCATGCACTCTGGACAACAACCTGCAAACATCGCAGTCCTATGGCCATGTTTTTTTGAGGCATTTAAACAAACTATTCACCTTCCCTATGCAGGGCCATGAAGATCTACTTTGGCATCCCAAACACTCATTCCACGCACTAAAAAACAACCATATAGCCTAGTGATTTAGATACCCGAATGCTACTATCAAACCTTCATGGATTTCTCAAATCTCAAGTGATAATGGCTAGAGAAGAAACTGGATGCAATACTCAATTCTTTTTCCAAAAGAACATTCACATCTTCCCAAATTCTAAAAATAACAAAATAAAACTACCTTGCTCAAAATTAATTAATTTTCCTCTGCACTAAGGGGCATAAAATTATTGTTGGGCTTATTTATTCATGTAGTTCCTCTTTTTGCACATGCAAGGTAGATTCTATAAAATCCTTTTAACAAAATCAACCGTGCAAACCTGCAATACAACTCTGCCTTCCCACAATGGAGCTCCAAACAAAACCAAGGGATTTGCACATAGACTTCCTCTCATAGAAACAACTCACAAAATCCAAGAAGAATTTCCCAAAAATGCTTATCATGAGTGAAATCTCACAGTACTAAAATTTCAATAATTATTTTCTTGATAAAAAGGTTTTCCCCACACCCAAGGGTTGAAAGAATTTAGGAGGATTAAGAGTATTTACTTATTTGATTATTTCCCATATTATGTTTTTAATTTTTATTATTTATTTTATATTATTTCAAATGTTTTATATCATTTATTACTTTAAAATTTCTTTAATGATAGTAACAACTGCACTCCGCTAGGGAATTACCTTATTGTGAAATTATTTTCACTAGAATATTATGTAGATTAATTTTTTTAATCTGCAAAATAATTTGATTAGGACAAGTGCCCTAGTGTTCTTCTATCCATCCTTGGAACTCCTAACCCTCTCTTCACCTTTATTCGGTACTCTTTTGGGTCTCTTTTACTTCTTTTGGGCATCATTTTAGAACTTATGGGTCAGCCTTCCAGAAGGTCAACTACAAAATTCAAACAAGGGAATCATATATATATATATATATATATATATATATATATATATATATATAAGTTATTACTCTCAAATAAGGGGGGCCCAAGGCATCATATAAACATTATCTATCACCCCATAAGCTTGCATCCAAAGGCACAAAGATCACTTACAAAGCATACATCTAGTACGGGGCATCCATACAAGGGGACAAGGGTTTGCATTATTTCTGCATACACAAATCATAGGAGGGGAAGTTTCATTCTATTCCCATCACACACATTTGCATACTCGGAGCAAATCTAGATCTAGGTCCCGCTATCATAGTGCAAACTTGCACAAGGGAAATCCTAGGGACATCATTTTCACACACACAAAACACAAAGAACTATATGGAGTCTGAGATGTAGTGCAACACTCGGTTGTAAGTTCACTCTTTGGGTGATCACCGGGGTCAGTCTGAATCCACATTTTTCATCTTTTCTATTATATTCAATGTGGTTTGTGGACATGTGTAGGTAGACATTTGTTTTACAGGTTGCAGGTGTGATCAGAACCTTAACAAAGAATTTGGAGCTACAAAATGAAATACCTCCTTTTTTCTTTGTCCAAACCCTATGGGCATTGTCTAGTATGAAGAAAATAGATCATATTTTGGGTCCAACTGTGAGGCAATGAAGGAGCAACTATGTTTGGAGCATCTTGAAACACTAAAATCTATTTTTTATCATCATACAAATATGAAGCTAACTGTTCACACAATCCTCTTCCTCTAACTAGCTTCGTGAATTTAATATCAATATCATATTCCATCACTTTTTTGATCCACCCCACTCTATTCTCATTCAAATCCTTTACTTAAAAGAAACTCTTTAACACTCAGATAGAGAAACCATTAACTGAATTTTATTGTTAGAAAACATATGTCTAAATTTATTTAGGCTTCTAATAGACTGAAAGAAATTGTTTCTCAGATAAAATAATTCTTCACCTTGTAATCCTGTAACCCTTGACTGAAGAAAGCAATTGGCTTGCTCGGATTTGTCATCATTCTGCTTCACCAAAATGGCTGATATTGTGTCAATTTATCTAAAAGCATATAAGAATGAAATCTTTGCTCACATTCAGATTGAAAAACATTGGATCTTGTGAGATAACATGTTTAATTGATTCAACAGGAATATATTTCCTTCTATATTCCAATTGAAAACCATGTTCTTTTTTAACATTGAAGTTAGTGGTCTTACCAAATTTATAAAATGCGGGATGAATATTCTGATAGAATTCATTCTCCCTAGAAAACATTGTAGTGACTTCTTATGACTAGGTAAATGACAAAGATAAGATTGCACTTACTCATTCTCTGAATCGATTGTGAGACCCTTCTTGGAAACAACGTGACTCAAACAACTTACCCTCATGAATTGAAAAAACACACTTCTTTCGATTTAATGAAACACCATATTTCTCTGCATATCTCAAAAACATGTCTCTCAAATGTATGATATAATCAACATCATGCTTTGAGAAAACAATTATATCATCCAAATAAATAATAACACAATTATTGATTAACCCTTGAAACGCCAAGTCCATTGCACGTTGAAATGTGGCTCCTGCATTTGAGAATCCAAAACATTTTAACCAATGTCCATCTACATGATTCTAACCGAAATAAATGTAATGAACCACTTACCCTTCACCAAATTTTCTCCATTGACGGTAATGGGTAATGATCTTTTAAAGAAGACAATTTTCCAAATGATCTCTCCATTATTTTCACGAGAATCAAATTGGCCATGCACATGTTATCTTTATCTACTTATCCATTTTGCTTCATATGGTTCAATTTCAGGATAAATAGGTATCTTCTTTTGTCGGATTGGTTTTTTAAAAAATCTATTGTATCTGATCTAAATTCCTTTTAAGTCACCATAGCTCCAAAACATCAACAAATTATTGTAAGCAATATTTTCAGAATAGCCATCAAGCAAATCTTGAGAAATTAGACTCTCATTTCTAACCTGATAACTTATTCAAGAGTAACCTTTGCTTGTTATAAAATAATTTTCTCCATTCTTGATGGACTGAAAACTCGGCTTCTTCTTGTAAGAAATTGGTTACTATGATCTTTTAAAGAAGCTCTGTTTAAATCTCTGAACACCAATGTCAGAAATCCATGCATAATCATATCTCTCCATTATTTTTCCTCACATTTGGGGAACCAAATTCAATTCTTCACTCTTTTCCTCCTTGTCCACTGAAGATGATGAGTGCTTACACCAAAATGGGCATTAAAATAATGTTATCTTTGATCAACTTATCCAACGGGCCCCGGCTTGGCGTGTTGCTTCATCAAAATGGTTCAGGATTTTAGGATTACCCCATAGGTCTCTATGAACACTTTTACCCGTCAAGACTTGAATTGGTTTTTTGTAACAAACCGTTTTTAAAATACACACCAATTCTATTATATGTTGAGATAAATATGGGTGGGCCTAGATAAGGTAAAACCATACAATGCTTCTTAAGTAACTCCACAATCTCATCTATATCTCCATGCAAATAATGATCATAATCAAATTCTTGATGGGTAACACCTAATCCCAAAGTTGAACAAAAGAAATCTTTTCATTGTTATTACATACCTTTGCCTCCCCAATTTGAGTGCCTTTTGCTTTAAATTATTGCATATTGCCAATCGCTGATTTGTTTGTAATCATCCTTGCTTTTGATCATCATATTGGACATTCTTCATTCTAATGATTATTCCTGTGATCATCTATGTTAAATATGGATTTAAGATGTGTCTAACCAATCCTTGAGGTATCTTATTATATTTCAGCTAGAGAAATTAATAATCTGATCATCATATTGTTGTTTCAATATTTCCTGATTTTTGACTAAAAACTTAACTTCCTCTTGCAAGAAATTGAAAATTTGCTGATCTGAATTCAAACACTTGTGCCAATTAATATTTGTTGTATTCTGTTAGAGATAGAATTACCTTTTTTCTTTGAATGCACCCTCCCTTACTTCACTATCTTGATCATACATCTTCTTCTTCTATGTTGCTTTTTCTTTTTTCATCTTTCTTGATCTGATCCAGAATATCAACCTGAGCACTAATGAATTTAACCCTAATTTTTTTGGCCAACAAAAAAAGCTATCTACATGTTTGTTCTTCACTCTAGGAATAGATCACAGAACACAAACATTGAAAGCATCTCAAATTGTTTGGAGCTATTAAATCCCATATCCCTATTCTTGAATATATTACCATCAACCCAAAAATAATTATTTCCTAATTCATCATTATTAGAAGATATAAATCAAAAAGTTGTTCTTAGTTGAACATCCATCCCCTTGTCCTCTAGACAAATTTGGTTAACCACCAACTCATCAATAAATTATGTCACCAAAAAATATGCAATTATCTTCACTCCTTTCCTCCTTTCCCATCTCCCAAGATGGGAAGACCGTGCAAAAGAGCTTCATATTCAATCCTTTTGTGGGTTGTTAGTGCAAGTAAACTAAAATCTCAGAGCCACATGAGAAATAATTTTAGCAATGAAATTTTCATTGTTATTTTTGAGGGAAATTGGGGAAATAAGTATGATCCCTCCACCTACTCCATTATTACTTCTTAATCCAAAAAAGTATAATTTTCATAAACCTTCATCTTGTTGATCTGTTTTAACAAGGTTAGGAATAATAACATTTTCCTCATGCAAACAATATGTTCCGACGACTTTCTTCTTCAATATAGCTATGTGGATTAGTAATATGAGTTTGAGTATCCCACTCATCAAGCAATAAATCAGGAATTCCCTCAAGAAGTGTGGTTGGCTCTTGGTCAACTAGCTGGTCTTCTTCATCTATGATCATACAATTGGAATTAATGACACTAGAAATATATGGTTCTATGTAATTTTCTGAGATAGGTTCATACCATATGGTAACTTTGGTGCCATTCCTTTTTTGAAAAACACATGTGAGACCAATATGATGATAAGAAACCTCTAATTTTGGCCGTCAAATCTCTAGAAAGACATAAGGAAAAGAGAGGAGGAAGATCAATGATAAAAACATCTTGAGGAATGGAGAAGTTGGGGCATGCGTGTAAGGTTAAACTCATCACTCTAATGAATCCAAGGGTCTCTACGAGTGTTCCATCTAATTGAACTACTCCCTTAGAAAGAGGCTCATAATCTAGACCAAGTTTGTCAACAATTTACTTGGGCATAACTGACTTAGAGGCTCCGGAATCAATCATGCAATTGTGAACTAGGTTTTAACTTATCATCAATGAAACAAATAAGAGAGGTGGCTTCACACTCTTGATTTATTGAGATTAATTTTCGGTTAGGTGTATTGGTGAGAAAAACATTAGATAGTTTCTTTGGAAGGTTATGGCTAGAGAGACTGAGTTTAGACAAAAGCTTCTTGCAAGAGATCTTCTTATTTGGGAAGAGACAAGGAATCACATATTGACATATTAACTTGTGTTTGCTTCAAATTTTGAAGTATATTAAATGATGGAGTGATGACCTTTTGTTGTACTTTGCTAACAAAAACGCCTTCTTGCATTGGTGGCATGAAGATTGGGGTCCCTTGGTTATTTTAAGCTTTTACAGACTGACTTATTTGATAGGTTTTGTTAATTTAAAAATGTAACAATCGGTTTGTAATGTTGAAGAAGGATGACAATTTATCTAGTACTATTAGGTTTCATTATTTCTAATGCTCTTTTCTTTGACCTTGTGTTCTGCTGCCATAGAAGTAGAACTCTTATTTTTCTGATTTAAAACAAACCCCTTAATCCCATTAAATGCCTTTAATGATTTTAACTAGCAGTAATTATAATCCAACATAAAATATAGTTTACAATCCATCTGATAACAACATAACCATGTGCAACTATAAAGGTCAATTAGATCTACCTGATCCCCTTTATCATCACTCTAACCGAGTGTGCATAACTTGTATGTAGTTGGTTAACCTTTTCATTTAGGTTTGAGAACTAATGCAGTTCCTAAGTGTCTACCTAAAAATCAGCTAACTGAGTTTCATCTCGCATCTCACACTATTATATAGGAACTCGGTGAACTGACAGTGTATTCAGCTAGTACACTACTTAGGCCAAAGTTTTCAAGCTATGCTTTGCATGCTTAGTTTTGTGACTGCACATAAGCCAAACGAAACTTGTCCCATCACTACACAGTCATCTCTACACAATTATCTGGATCACATCTTGTTAATTAAATGTTTAAGTTCTTGTATTAAGAAGGCATATAATCTAGGTCTCGCCTCTCGACTCGAGAGTACGCTATCAGTCCCATCTTAGGACCCCTATGGGAAAGATAATGATTACTTAATGACATTCATCATTAAATAATTATTACCCTTCCTGTAGCCATCCTAAGATGGTATGGATAGAGTTCAATCAAATGGATAGGTGGGACTTAGAGTCCACACTTTCATAATACACATTATCTTAATACAAGGTAGAATTCATCGTTTAAATGTTAAGTCAAGTTATCTGTTTAACGACAAGATCTATAGTAACTTAACTAGTTACTATCATATGAAGTATCTTAATTTCGTAGTGTCACTTACACAACTTTCATTGTTAGGAATAGGTTTAGTTTAACCATGTCTTTTCAATTTGATAATGATCCAATCCCATTTAGATTGTATGTAATTCCACCTTTTATTAACTAACATTTATGTATCTCTTTATGAAAGAGATATAATCCTGTAAGTACAAAGACAAGATTAATATTAATGATAATTATAAATGTATCATTCACATTTCTTATTACCATCTCAATTCATAGTTTAAGGTATAGTACTTCTACTTTTATGACATCCTTATGTCGTTTATATATGTTGTTGTTATAAGGGTACAACTTTCATCAATGCACTTTTTATATTTGTACTAAGTAAATGAATTAATTATTTAATTAATCTCATTACGAAGAAGTTACAATGAAATGTCATTATTTCAAGTATTGTTGTCCATGACAACGTTGTTTAATTAATCTCATTTAATTAAACATTTAAATGATGATGTCTTAAATATAAGCGTAATAATTTTCATTCAATAATTTAAGGATAATAATTGTCATAAAGTACAATTACAATAAATAAGAAAAGTATAATTTGTAATAAATTATAGAAGTACACACCGATGTTAAAAACAACGTATATCATTATTACTACTCATACGAGATATACAAGTAATAAATGTATTTATTGAAACTTAATTAAGGATAAATCCTTATATTATAAAATATTACAATAATTTCATATTAATACAATTAGGCCAATTGCCTTATGAAATTCTATGAAATCATGTTTCACTTTTCAATAAATACAATAATCCATATTTGGATGTTCAACATAATCAATAATGAAATCAGATAAACACAATCATCACATGATGAACATGTGTGAAAATAATCCGTAACTTCGTAATAATTATTCCGTCCTGCAATCTGTAGGATAAAATAAAATAATATACATGGTCAGTTCATCAAACTGACATGGATTAACAACTCTCAATCATGTTGTTTCATTACAAAATCAATTGGAACATCAAGTTTTTACTTAAATACAACTTTAAATAATACATGTATCATATTAAGTACACATATCAATATAATGAAGTGATCTAATAATGTATACAATGTTCCATAAAAACATCAACAACCAATCATCTAAGAAGATCATTATAATGTCACTACCAAATTAATTCTTCATTTAAACTATTGACAATCAACATCAACAAATTCATAACACTCTTATCATCATGTTCATACAAGGCCATCTTAATACTAATTTGTCACTCAAAAAGTTATTGAAAAGATCTATCATTCTGCAACTTATCCAACTTAAACTTAAATTAAGAAGATGATAAACCTTTTTCCTACATTGTCATGATAGCTAATAAAAGGAATTTAACCATCATATAAATTAGATACAATAAATTTAATTTCATATTTTCAACCTATAAATAATGTCACATTCAAGATTTTTCATTAACAATAAATAAAATAAGATAATCTTTATATCAAAGTTAACTTCAACAAGAGCTTCATCTTATTTTTCATATACAAAAATGCAACACTTCAAGGAAAAGTTTTAAAAATTAACCAGACAAACAACTTGTTAACTAATAAAGGTATCAATTGACAATAATCAAGATAAACAAGATTTTATACCTTAAAATAGAACATAATCAATCAATGGAAAGATTCCATCAACATTTACTACAAGAACTTGATTTATGGGTTTATAAAACCTAATTAACCAATATTAATACAAGAATATAAAATGGTCCACTATTCAATAGTTTCAAACTTCAAAGTAAAATCTGAAAATTTCCATCAGAATACTAATCTACAATAATATGAAAGAATTTCAGCATTCAACAAAACAATAAATTTACATCCCTTACATATATCAAACTTAGGCAACAAAAACTTATAACAACCTATTGATATTCGTTAACAACTGAAATGGAGAAAATGAATTCTTCACATGCATACACATGTTTTAGAACTTGAAATTAAACCAAACCCCAAAAAATAGAGTATATATTGACATGGATAAGATTCAACTTAAGCTTATCAAATTTTTAGATACAACTTTGAAATAACTATAATCAAGTACCAATTTTTAATTCACAGTTACTTTCTAAATAAAAAGAAATGATAAAATAATTATTATGCAAGTCTTGTAAAAAGTTGTATACAAACCATAGGTGAATCAACTCTAAAAAATAATACATATCATTATAAAACCATTCGAAAACTAAGAAAGTTAAATAGTTAAATTCCAATTATATATTTCTACTAACAGATATGGTAAACAAAATACTTATAACATATCATGTTTTTGCAAAAACCAAAAATTATGCAAGAATAAATATGCCATAATAAATGTGTTTTTTTTCAAAGCACCCAGTCAAAGAAATTCAAAATAATTACAGTCTTTAATCTACAAACCCATTGATAAAAGAAACAAACCCATTTTATTTTTCTTTATTTTTCATTCAATCATTATACTTCAAAAATCAAACAAAAACCTGAATTATATTCAATCAAATTGAAAATGAACAACAAGAAGAAAGAGTCAAGGAAATCCATGCCTGAAAAATGATAGTTTGCACTTTTTTTATTATTTTCTTTAAAAATCTTCAAGCAATCGATAAAAAAAACTCAAAAAATTTCCCAACCCCAAATCAAACCCAGAATCACCTCAAAAAAAAAAAATCCATTAACCCAATAAAACAACTCATTATAGCTGGTATGCCATTAATATTCCCACAAAATATCTCAACAAAATAGCTTAAAAACCTCATGCATAGTCTTAAAAAAATGGAGCTTAAAGGCCAAAAGGAGCTCAAAGATAACCAAAAATAATAAAATGAATTTTCCAATGCATGCAAGGTAGCTTCTCCTGGAGGCTTCGGGTTTTTCGAGAAAATTAAATGCTCTTAACTCTTACAGGCGCCACGTAGTGGCTAGATAAAACCAGCCATCACCACTCTTATTTTCCCTCCAACTCGAGATGTTGGACTAAATGGTTATAATCAATTTGCCCAAGATAAGTTTCAATCGGTCAAATGAATCACTTACATGGATCATTATTCAAACAAACATTAAAAACAAATGCTTTTCCAAATCTATGCATGTGGTCGAAGACCATTGATTAAATCAAAACAATTATGCATGGTGGTCAATGGTCAATAGACCATTGATTAATAACATTAAAATATTTTAACATGGAGTATGGTTGAAGACCAATTTACAAATTAACATTATAATGCCAATGGATCATGGTCAAAGACCATATAACATATTAATCCTTTTTATTTTTTATAATGGTTAATGGTTTAGACCTCAAAGTATAAACAACAACTCAAACCTTAACCATAAACCTTTGGTCATATAAACCTTTAAACATTATAATTAATAATCCATCTAACTTACTTATATAAGTCCAAGTGAACCATAACATCACCATTTCAAAAAAACAATAGATGTTTTTGATTCAAATGATAAATCAAATAATAATGCATTTGACAATTACCACTTATAATCCTTTTAAAATGGTGCCAAGCTTATTAAACCAAAGACCAATAAAAAATTAATTTTCATTGACAATCTTAACCACAATTTGATATCAAAGTAAAAAATTAATTTACATTATTAATAAAAAGATCAATTAAGTTAACATTAAATACACATTTACCTTGATGTCACCGAAACATTCCTTGTTCCAATGAAGAACCATTTTTAATACTTTACGGTCTATGACCAATATATAACAAAAGAAGGTTAGTCATACACCCAAACACTAACAATTATTTCTCAAACCAAAATAATACAATTTAAACCATGTAATAGATTTATAACATTAGCAAAAACCTTAATAAACAAAGACAAGTAGAATCATCACATTAAACTTAAGTACAACAAAATAACAACAATGTTGAAATCATTGCACACAACAAGGTAAAGTAAATTCATACAACCAAGTACAAAAAAATAAGTTATAAATGTCAAGTGCTTCACGAATTCTCGACAACAAGTGTTGTTACATGGTTGGGCTTGCAACTACCCGTAAGCATATATATCCTTTTCAGGATATACATATGTACGTATAGATGCAAACTCATCTAAGTGATTGTACCTATCCCCTTGCCTTCGTAAACCACTTTTCATATTACAACTAAAGTTATCGTCTTCCAAAATAATACGTGGTTCACCCAGTGTGGGCTACGTCCACCAAGAAATAGCCAATATTGTTATTCAGTGCTTTATAGAGGAAATGCAATGAAGAACTATTTTTTTCCAGCACCTTATAGGATGTTCAATGCTTTTCCCTTACTCAGCTACTCTTTCTTGCTCACCAAGACAACTTACATGCAAAACAATTGTTATTTTCTTCTCTCATACCCTCATACAATGCATACATGCATATATATCTATTATGGGCAACTAACTATGCTTTTACAATCAATAAATCATCTTTAAAACAAGAGATTTATTTTATTTCTCGTTAAAGAACAAAAGCACTGTCGCACAGGTAACCGATGTCGGTCCTTGCCTGACCGATGTCGGTTATGTCATGACCGATGTCAGTTATACCCTGACCGATGTTGGTCATGCCCTGACCAATGTCGGTCACTGTCAAAACCAGTACCCTCGTAAAAGCAAGTTTCTTGTGAAGAAATTAAGCTCCATACTCAACACTTCTTTTCGTCAGATAGACTAAGGAAACGATTGACAGATACCACAGACCTCAAAACAGCCCTGTTACCTTTTTCCATGTCCATCCATGTGTTGTAATGTCAAAACGTACAGACAAAGGCTAGTAGAATACCATGGACCTCATGCAACCCCCTTTGTTGTGCTTTCACCCTTCTTATACTCTATCAATAGTTCTATCAAATGCAATGGACTTCAGATAAAACCCACTAGCATTCACCATAAACCTGCATTATCTTCTCCATATCTACTTTGTTCATTCTCTTCATAGTTTTCATTCCATTTTTTAAATACCTACAAATTTAAAAATAAAATATATGTATAATTTTGTCATTTGCAACATTTTTGGACTAGACATATATTTCTAGGTATGAAATTTTTTTGTTGAACAAGAAGAATATGTAACAGAAGATGCATATGAGCCCATGAAAATCTTAGTATCAAGAATAATAATCCCTAAGAAATAAGACCCCCCACTTAATCTTCATAGCGTAGGACCTAAAATTGCTCTACTTAGGCGTAGACCTCAGTTGTTCTAGCTAATAAAACTTGGAAATTTTCAGGTACTTTACATTGAGATTGTATACATTTTTTCATATCTATGTATGGATTTATAATGCATTGTAAACGAAAAAATGGAAAATAAAAATCCTTCACATTGCATACCTTACATTTATATCTCTCATCCAAAGATTCGGGGACCGGAAAATAAAAATCCTTCACATTGCATACCTTTCATTTATATCTCTCATCCAAAGATTCGGGGACCCAAGTTGAACAATATACCTAAAGTTTATCTATATGCATTTGGTGTGTTATGTTTCATTTGATTTGAGCTCGGCATTTAACTAGGTGGATTAAGCTCTTAATATCCTTTCCAACACATTGGTGATCTCTATTTTTTTATTGAATCACTCATATTTCACTCTCAACTCCAAACCTAGCTCGGATATGTACAAATGTATACAATTTTGGTTTGGCCCTGTACTGTTATGTTTCAGCAAGTTTACTTTGTAAATCCCTACTCCATAGAATTTTGGCATTCACTAACACTCTGGGCTGCCTTTTAAGTTAATTGGTTTGGTCAATTCCTTATCTTACAATCACTCAATCCTTCATTGAATACATAATAATTCCTTCTAACTCACTACCTCAGCCAATAATCGACCAGATGAGCTTAAATAGATTCACATGCATGGAGATTTGTAGTGAATCAGACCTCAAACTTATTACATTCCCTGATGTTAGGCAATGAGCATCAACACTTAAAACTAGTGGAAATAGTTTGAGGCATTAATTCATATTAATTGACATTAAATAAGCTATGGTTAATTCTCAATTGCGTAAATTAGCTCACGAAAGTCAACATAATCTCAAGAAGGAAGAGACATTGATTCATAAATGTGCATAAAATCAAGATCAAACTTCGAGTGAGAGGGTTAGTTCCTCTCATCAGAACATAGATATGCTTCAGACATGGAAGGAATCCTAAGATAAGATTTCTATTAACATCAAAGGGATCAACCTTCTATACATTGTGCTTCTATAGTTTTATACACAAGGGAGGTGAGTTTTGCAGCAAACTAGAAACTGGATCGATCTTGGCTTCTAAAAGACAGATTCAAGCACACATAGTGAAATATGATCTTCACATTCACTATCTATCCTAAGAGAGGAAATAAAATCTGAAAATACTGAAGTCTTACGCTAAATTATGACATAGATAATCAGCATTGAACGTGCAATCATTACAAAATAAATTCAATGTCAGCGTTCTTACCCTTTTTATACTCCCAACACTTTAACCATTGGGCATAAATAGTTGTTTTGTCCCAAGACAATAAATCTGCTTCAATGTAAGTCTCAAAAATTGTCGTGTGCCACTCTTTTTTATTTGTGTCATAAGTATTAATTGTAAATTGCAACATTATGATACTATATTTTTTAAAATGGGACAAAAGGTTTCATTTACTATTTTTCATCCTTTGCACACTACTTATCCTCCCTTTCGTTTTTTTTAATTAAGTAGGGCTTCCAACAAACCACCCTTTTGGGTTTTCAATCTGTAGATCAACTCCCCCACAGGCTTCCCTTGTGGACCAATCACATGCTAGGTATGTGGCACTTCTTATCAAATCCCCAAGCACACACCATTACATGATTATGACTTCAAAAACAAGTAGTCACAAAATCATGCACTTTAGACATTTATTTATCCCGGTCTCATACTACTATTTAGAAGGTTCTCAAGGGAAGAAAGTACTAATTAACCCCATTCTTTTTGGCCATTTTATTTATTTTATTTCATATTTTGTGACCTATTGCACCCATTTACCCAGTCATTTCTGAAGATCCAGTGTCATCTTAGCCCTAACTGGGGTGCCCAAATTTAATACTGGGGAACCCATGGGTGCCCTGGTCCCACCTGGGGGGCCCTAGTCTCTTTTCCACTTTCCCACCATTTTTTGGGTCTTTTCTAGCCATTTTTCATAATTATCTTTCTTGTGGTCAGCCTTTTTGGGGTTAATTATGAAATTAGACCAAGAGAACCCTATAAATATAAAGTTATGAGACCATAATGAGGGACCTAGCATCATACACTACTATCACTCCATCTAGAGTTGCATCCATCTATTGCATTGCATCCACATAGCTCCATCATCAAGGCACAAGC
This sequence comes from Taxus chinensis, assembly GCA_019776745.2. Lineage (NCBI taxonomy): Eukaryota > Viridiplantae > Streptophyta > Pinopsida > Cupressales > Taxaceae > Taxus > Taxus chinensis. The sequence continues at coordinate 149,610,456 of CM034157.1, forward strand.
TAGGACATCTGCATCACACTTCATAGGGGGAGGGATTCTATTCTATTCCATGCACACATACTATTACATTTTCTACATTTAGCTATTGCTCACTATTTCACAAAGTGTGACTGACACAAGAGCACCTAGGGCATGACATGCACACACACACACACACTAGAACTACATCTGGGTCTGAAATGTAGTGCAACGCTCAGTTTAGTAAGCCCACTATTGTGGCAGCTGAGGTCAGTCTGACCCATTCATTCTGCATCTTTATTTTTTTAGGGTTTTGATACTTCCTTTTGGTCTCTTGCAGGTTATTTCTTCCTCCTTGGAATATTTGGAGCATTCGGCGCAGTACAGAGAAATTGATGTGATAGGTAGGCAGAGCTTCAGATCACCTTCTGACCCTATAAATACCAATTCAAGGTATTTTTCCTAAACCAGGGCACCCAGATCTCATACTAGAGTGTCTGTGGGCGCCCCAGTCCTACTCTAGGTGCCCCCAGTCCAGCCACATCATCCAGATCTGTCATTTCAAGACATTGTGGCACAGTCATTCCTGCTTTCTAATTTTATGTGTGTCACCACTACGACACAGTCTGCGACAGTCACCAGTTATCAGCTGATTTCTTTCATTTCCCTTCTTGCATATTAGGGTTTATCTTATTTCATTAGTTTCATTTAGTTATTTCATTTACATCTTATCTTAGGGTGTTTATTTGTTGCGTTTATATGTCCTCCTAGATTAGATTAACTATCTTGCACTAGCCTAAAATAGTCAATTTTAGTTAATCATTTTGGTGAACCCGACGTCTTATCATGGCCAAAATAATCCTTTTGAATATCTAATCATTCTAAAGTTTGACTGCTTTGGCCAAGCCTTTGTTGATGTTCCCCCTGATCCTTCAGGCTATCAACCTTGTCCTTCACATATACAGTTCCCATCTTCTGGTATAGACCCTCACACTCTAGATGACACTATTTTTACTTATCTGTGTACTATTGATCCCACTATTTTAGCACACATCTTAGAAGAAGCACAAGCTCCTCAACCTGATCACATAATTGTATCCCCTACCATTGTTGACTCCCAAGATAATTTTCATTCACCCCTTACTTCTCCCACATTATATGTACATGATTCTCCTCATATAGTATGTGTCTCTACCTCTCCATCTTCACCCTTCAACCACAACCTCTTCAAGCTCCACATGACTATGACACTAATATCTGCATGGTTGATGAGCTTCCTCTTGTTTCATCTCTAGCTCTTGATGTCACAAATGCTATGATACTTTATATAGGATCCACTCCACAATATTCTCTTTCTCTATCACCTCCACCTCACCTATCCCCATTTGAGGGTATAATAGGTGTGATAGACAATGTTTCTTCTATGCCACCTGCTACTACTTCTACTATGATCCCTTATCAAGGGCTTATCCAGTCTGCGGACATCGTTCTATCATCCACATCTTCACCACTACCATCACTACACACACCATTCACTTGTAATCTCTTCATAAATGATTCTTATTGGGAGCATATACCGTTTGATATTTCCTGTCAAGCCACTGTATGTTCACATGATGGCCTCCTTTGGCTTGGGTTTGAATTTGAGGACCTTCATTCTCCTTTATATGACTCATATTTATATCGTGGATCTATTATTCTCGTTGCTACATATGGACTTCGTGGTTTTCATCTTGTTGTTCACCTTTCGCGTTATCATACTTCCTCCCCGCTTGCTCTTGGCCAGTCTTGGTTAGATTATATTGGAGGCACACTTGATCCTGACAATATAGATATAGCTTTTCCTATGCCATTTGGTATTGTCCGCATTTGCAATAGCTCCTTTCTTTGTTACTCACCTAATTTTACTATTTGGTATGCTCAGGGGTGTCCATTGCCTCCTTTTACTGATGAACAATATGCCTTGGAAATGTATAACTTACGTCTTCATGGTTATTTGAATGACCAACCACACACCATTGCTTATCAAGTTTCCCGTGTTGTTCCATATGGTTTTGACAATGATATTGATGACCTTTTAGAAGACTTTACTTGTCATTGCCTCCCTTTATTGATCACAATATGCCACTACATGAAATAAGTCTTGTAATCAAACCTTTAGCTGACAACTCTGACCCTTCTGATCATCTATCTAGTACACCTTTCTTGGACTCAATCCATGCCCTGTATACTTTAGCTCAGGATAACCTTCAGGCTATGGAATCCACTATTAACTCTATTAGATCCAAAGTTCAACATCTTAAGGATACCTCTCAGTCACATATTTGCACTCTTTCTACATCTCATATGCAATCCATGTCTACTACCTACCATCCAATCAAAACTCAAGGCATACCATTGCTTGAACATCTCATATTTGAATATAATGTTATGCCACAAGATATTCTTATTCAACTCCTTAGTCATCAGTTAATCACCTTACTACCTACTCATTATTATCTTCCTTATTGGATAACAAAATACCAAGGTCATCCATACTGCCATTATCACCAAATTAATGGACATCATGATAACACTTGCCACACTTTGGCACGAACAATCAAACATCTCGAGCATCTAGGCCTTCTTTCATTTGTTGCACAACATTATAATACTAATGATAACACCCAGGGGATTCTTATATCTCATGAGCATCAGGATAGTGTTACTCAAGCATCTATTGACCACATCATTCCACTAATTACACATAGGTATATACCTTTTCCACAGATAGTTACCACACCTTGGCATAGATCCCCACCTGGGTTTATTCCACGCGGTCCTTCTCCACCTTCGCATTCCACATCACATAGCTCTCCATCACCAACACATTTTGTGACACCACAACCTTCTTCATATATTCATCCTTCACATACACATAGACTTCATTCTCTGGTACATCATATGCCTACTATACCACCACTATTAGAGCATGCTCATACGCTTTCCTCCCATGCATCAGATGGAGGACCTACGTCCTTCACCATCATCGGATAGCTCATTCATTCACATGTGCTTGGGGGGCATAACACTTCACATTCCCCCCACCTCATTTTAAGCACCATTACTACATTTGCACATAGTCATTAGTCATAATCATCATACATTCTAGCAACGTCATTACCTGATGACACACTCTTGTGCTTTGGTTCACACTTGACTGTTGAGGGATTACTACTACACTAAACCCCACACACTGCACTATAGGCATTACACATGGAATTTTACCACACATTATGCATTATACACCATACATTCTACATTCAGTCTCACATTCAATATTCACACATTTTGCATACATTTATACTTCATATCTCATCCTAGTCTTCATCACATAGGAGTATAGCATTACATTTCTAGTCTATATACATACATTCTACACATTACATTTTTACACATTCTACACTTGTCACATTACATTCTACACATCGTGTCTTTACACATTCTACTCATCACATGGTCATATTTTATCCTTACATATACTACATTGTCTTCTATGTGTTGCACTCACTACCCGATGATGCACTTTAGTTCATCGGTCCATACTCGACTGTTGAGGGTTTACAAATCAAATGGACCTTACACTCATCACATGATCACCACTCCACATTCTATCATGTGACATTCCTAGGCTAGTGACATATATACACTTTAGGCTAAATTTTCACCCATTCTATCATATTCTAGTAGTGGTATACACCTTAGGTTAGATCACCACTCCCTTATGGTCATTTTGTAGTGATATACGCTTAGGGATAAATCATCACTCATCTATCATCTTTTAGTGATATACGCTTAGGCTAAATCATCACCTAATCTATCATTTTGTAGTGGTATACACCTTAGGTTACATCACCACTCCCTCTTTTCATCTTATAGTGATATACGCTTAGGGCTAAATCATCACTCCACATTTCATCTCATCGTGGTATACGCTTAGCATATAAGGTCTATGCACATCTCTTCTACATGTCACATATCATCACCACTATGCATATACACATTCATCACAACGTGCTAGATAAACAACACAATACTCGACCATTTCCCGATGATGCACTCTCGTTTATGGTTCATTCTTGACTGCTGAGGGGAAAACAAAATGAACCTCACTGCATACATTTCCATCCACTTGGGGGGCACATGGCTCCTATCATTCCATATTACATTCCATTCCATCCATCCACAACATACTACATATTATGGTTGCTTTTATTCTTGCTTACTTTTGCTTGTTCATGGTCACTTTATTACACATGCTAGTTTGATTACTTGTATGTCATTTATCTATATCATACACACATGCACATTCACCTTCTTCTAGTTGTGATCACAGATACAAGTCTCTTACATGCAACATGGATGCTCACCTTCTACCCTTCCTACACTGGTTGTTGGGGGCATCCACATTCGTCTCTTCTAGGTGCTATTGTTTCATTTCATACTTAGCACTTTACATTACTTTGTTACACACGTTTTTGACATACTAGCTATCTTTCTAACATGCTAATGGGTTCTTCATGTGCAACATTTGTTATGCAGGGATATTGGTTTCCATACTTGTTTGTTTACATTGTTTGTTATTGTCTGCCCTTGTTTGCTATTGTTTGTGGGCCTTGCCCTATGTTTGGTGTGCACACTTGTTTGCTTGTTTACGGCCATGATGGCCTTGCGTGTCTTGTGACATCATGAGTGATGTCCCATGTTTGCAACCCACTTTGTGTGGCCTACTTGTCTTCTTGCATGTTTACTACATTGCTTGGTAGCTTTTACATGGTTTGCATGTAGCTTATACATGTTTTCCATATGCATGCATGTTTACACTTGTCTTTGGCTAGCCTTATTTTTTGTGTGTGCCTTGGTTTCTACCAAGAACTTTCCAGCGTACATGCGGTTGGTCCTCTTTTGGGGCCACATGTCTCCTATCAGCGACATCGCATGCACCCCCAAAGAGGGGGGCATCATTTGGGGGTTTCTACATACTAACACAAAGATTCTACATTGGTTCACGTTTAGTTACTTACATGCAATGAGTGGGTTCATACAAGTCTATGAACCCCATACACAATGGATTTTATAGGACATGGTGTCCTTAGCATCCTGGGAAGTAGTTACAGGCTTGGAGGTTACAGTGGGTGTGCCTCCCTACACTACTTCGGCCAGTGGTGTCGGATCACCCAAAAAACTAGGACAATACAAAGATCTCTTCACACACATTTCAACAGAAGCAGTTAGAGCTTAGAGGACACAAAGCATTTCCTCCCTACACTTCTTCAGCCAGGGTGGTGTGAGATCACCCAAAAAACTCACAGTACAAGATATCCTTCTACACTCTTTCTCGACATGGATCAGGTGCACATGTTCCATTTTACATTTCTATTTACAGTTTACATTTACACTTTGTGTATGTTACACTTACATGCATCTTTTACATAGTGTTTTTACATTTACATACATACATATTTGACTACTTGATCATTTTCTCCTTGCAGGTCCGTCCATATGAGAAACAAGCAGTCAAATGGGGGCAACAACAATGACAACAACAACATCTCACATGATAGCACACATGCTTTACTAACCATGTAGGTACACTACACATTGTGGTAGCTACACACACATGTTTCACCCTAGGTTCACTCTCATCACTTTTTCTTTGCACATTTTTCATCTATAGTTTCCACGCTCCTCCATATTTTTGTCATTCCACACTTTTGTCTAGTCCTTCAGCATGCCTTCTTCATCACTCTACAATGACATCAGGTATGCATCTCTATCTACTTTATGTTACCGAGCTTTCCACTCACCAACATAAAGTGGGGGAAAAATGTAGTCACAAAATCATGCACTTTAGACATTTATTTATCCCGGTCTCATACTACTATTTAGAAGGTTCTCAAGGGAAGAAAGTACTAATTAACCCCCGTTCTTTTGGCCATTTTATTTATTTTATTTCGTATTTTGTGACCTATTGCACCCATTTACCCAGTCATTTCCAAAGATCCTGCACGTCATTTTAGCCCCTAACTGGGGCACCCATATTTAATACTGGGGGCCCATGGTGCCCTGGTCCCACCTGGGGGCGTCTTGGTCTCTTTTCCACTTTCCCACCATTTTTTGGGTCTTTTCTAGCCATTTTTCATAATTATATTTCTTTGTGGTCGGCCTTTTCGGGGTTAATTACGAAATTAGACCAAGAGAACCCTATAAATATAAAGTTATGAGACCATAATGAGGGACCTAGCATCATACACTACTATCACTCCATCTAGATTTGCATCCATCTATTGCATTGGCATCCACATAGCTCCATCATCAAGGCACAAGCTAGGACATCTGCATCACACTTCATAGGGGGAGGATTCTATTCTATTCCATGCACACATTCTATTACATTTTCTACATTTAGCTATTGCTTGCTATTTCACAAAGTGCGACTGGCACAAGAGCACCTAGGGCACGACATGCACACACACACCAGAACTACATCTGGGTCCGAAATGTAGTGCAACACTCAGTTAGTAAGCCCATTGTTGTGGCAGCTGAGGTCAGTCTGACCCATTCATTTTGCATCTTTTTTTAGGGTTTTGATACTTCCTTTTGGTCTCTTGCAGTTATTTCTTCTCCTTGGAATATTTGGAGCATTGACGCAATACAGAGAAATTGATGTGACATGAAGGAAGAGTTTCAGATCACCTTCCGATCCTGTAAAGACCAGTTCTAGGTATTTTTCCTAAACCAAGGCACCCAGATCTCATACAAGAGCACCTGTGGGTGCCCTAGTCCTAGTCTAGGTGCCCCGGTCTAGCCACGTCATCCAGATCTATCATTTTTGACATTGCGGCATAGTCGTTCCTGCTTTCTAATTTTCTGTGCACCACTGTGACACAGTCCGACAGTCACTAGTTATCAGCTGAGTTCTTTCCTTTCCCTTCTTGCATACTAGGGTTTAGTATTTCATTAGTTTCATTTAGTTATTTCATTTACATGTTATCTTAGTGTTTATTTATTGCGTTATATGTCCTCCTAGATTAGATTAACTATCTTGCACTAGCCTAAAATAGTCAATTTTAGTTTTTGTTGCACGCAATAATTGACTCCGCTGAATATTATATTTACCAATTATCGTCTAATACTCTATCTTCTGAATATGAAGCACTTCACTTTTAATGCTATAAAAGGACTAACATTTTAACTTGCTTCATTCCATGGATCTTCAAACCTAATCCACCTAAGATTAAAACTTGAATGAGTTGTTCAAAATAACATGGGGTGTTAGTTTAGATAATAGTTTCAATGCAAGTTGTTTTTTTATAATAATTTATATGGAGTTCATAAACCAATATGTTGATATTATGTGTATCAATTTTTTACATGTATTATTACTTTTTGTTCTATAAATATAATAAAATAATGATATATGTTTCTTTAATATCTTAATAATATCGAAAAGTGTTGATTTAAGATATGAAATTTGATATTTACTTGATTCACCAAGCTCTTAGAAGTATTTTTAACACCGTTTGAAGAAATTAATCAAAAAAATTGTATTATCTTGATTATATGGTGGAGTTTGGAGTCTTTGTATTTTTATTTTTTGTGAACCCGATACAATACTTTAGTCAAATTAAATGCAATTTTTAGATTTGGAGCTTTTAAGTTTTGGGTCTCTAGATTTTCTATTTTGTTGGCATTTTTGAATTTTATAGGTTCAAGGATTTCAACTTTTTGCAATATCGGTTTTAGGTTTTTATGGAATTAAATATTAATTTATTTTTCCTTTTTTTAAGTCTTTAAGTTTGGATCTTTCATGATTTGGGATTCCATCTTTGGGTTGTGGGGTGTTTAATGCCAATCAATTTTTAGTATTTTTTGGGTTTGGAGTTTAATATTTTAAAGTTTGGGGTTGCTAGTTTCAATTTTGTGGCATTATAGATTTTGGGATTATGGTTTTATGGGTTTTCATGTTTGGAGCTTTCAAGTTTTGCAATTCAAAATTTGGGGTTTGCAAGTAGGAAAAATTTTGGTTTTAAGTTTTTTATTTTCATGCTTCAATTTTAAGAGTTGTTTTATATTAATGCATCTTTTGTGTTTCATGATTCGAACTTTAGTTTAACTAGGCTATGGGTTTCAAATTTGTTAGTTTTTTAGGGTTTTCACATTTAGATTTTTCTAGATTGATCATTTTGGCTTTTATTTTTAAAAATTTCAATTTGAATTTTTTCAAAATTTGGTTTTCAGGTCGTAGTTCTCATTTTTCAACATTTTTGGGTTTTTAGGTTTTGAAGAGGATGGTCACATTTTATATCGAATATATGTTTTTGTACTTCTAAAATTTTCAAGTTTGAGGTTTTTGAGTATTTAGGATTGAAGGTTTCCATATTTCAAATTTAAAGGTTTGCAGGGTTTTTGGCTTTTAAGTTTCAAGTTTCTAGATTTTTACGGAACAATTTTTAGGTCTTTTCATGTTTTCAAGCTCGGTAAGGTTTTGGAGGTTTGACTTTTTGATGCCTCTTTTGGGTTTAGGATTTCAAGGAAGTTTTATATCAATATAGTTACCATGTTTTTGGGATTTGTTTTGGTTTTCTATATCCTTAAGCTAAGTTTTTATGACTTATGGGTTTTAAGTTTTCCAAAATTTTCAAGGTTTTCAAATTCAAAACATTAAAGATTTGGGTTTCAATTTTTTTCAGAACACAAGTTTTTTTCGTTTCAAGTTTTAGGTTATTGGATTTTCATGTTCAGGATCTTAAGTCTTGTGTGTTTTTGGTATTAAATATTGCTAGCTTTTGTATTTCATGTCACAAGTTGTTTGGGGCATAATAGATTTGGGTGTTAGTTTTTGAGTTTTGAATATGAGGTCACATTTTATATCAAAGTACTTTTCATGTTTTCTAGGTTTTTCAATTTTAATGATTAAGATATTAGAACCATCGATGTTTTCAAATTTCATTTATAACTCCAATAAAGGATTTTCAGGATTTAAGTTTCAAGTTTTGAGTTTTGAACACATTTTATATCAAACTATTTTTGAGTGCTAGGTATTCTGGTTTGGAGCCCCCTTCCTAAAATATTTTTGAGCTTGATGTGGTAATGTAGCTAAACTGATGCTACTTTTAAGATTTGGAGATTTCAAGTTTCATGTTTCCAAGGGTTTTATTTTTCCATGTTTTAGGGGATTTTTGGGTTGACCTTTTGTTTTCCACATTATGGATTTTGATTCTTGGGTTTTAAGATTTAGGTTTTGGGTTTTAGGGGTGTTTTATATTAATGTAATTTTAGGGTTTTCTAGGTTCCTTGCATAGAGGATTTTAGATTTTTTAGGATAAAATCTTTCTAGGGTTTTGGTTTTGTGTTTCAGGGTGCTTTATATCAATCTACTTTTTTTGCTTCCAGGTTTAGTAATTTTAGGTACGAGGTTTTATAATTTCAATTTATGGATTTTAGGGTTTTCCCAATTTTCAAGTTTTATAAGTTTGGAATTTTTAGTTTTTAGTTTTTAAATTTTGATTTTCAAGTTTTAAGTTTTTAGAGATGTTTTACATCAATATATTATTTTCAATATATATTTTTAATGGATTTGAGGTTTTGGATTTTAGAGGTTACAAGTTATTAGATTTTCAAATGTTAGAAATTTCAAGGTTTGATATTTTTTCATGGTTTTCAAGGACACCAATTTAGGGTTAAACAATTTCTCATAGAGTGATCACTTTAAAAACAATTTAAATTTGATAGTAAAAAAATTGAAAATAATGTAGGAAATATATGAAAATGGTGTGATATACAAACAACACTAAAATAATAACATATGATTTCTATGGGATTTAATTAGGCCATTGTCCCCTATCCCAAAATAATATGGAAGATGATATCTTGCACCATGTAAGTAAATATACACAATGCATTTACATTATCATGACCTTATTATCAATTTTGCACTACTTTATTTGAAATCCTTCATTTTATTGGCTCTTGTTTTTTTTCTTTCACTTAGGTTAGATAGTGGTAGCCCAACATCACTAAGATGCAAAACTATTCAAGAATCAATATTACTTATATGTATTTATGTTAATGGTGAGACACAACCATTTGCCAACATGTTTATTTCTTAATATTGTGTTTGAAAAGATCAATGAAAAAAAAGATGTTATGAGAGGTTTTAAAAATGAGAGATGTTAAGTTTTTTTTAAAAAAATTAGCCATAAGAAATATTACATATGTTTGTTTTTTTATAAAGTAAGGGCAGTCCATTTTAGTGATATTTTTCCTATAAAATAAGCTTCGTCCTAAGGAGTTGTGTTCTTTTTCACATTTTACACTAAGGCAATTGGTTTCCAAAGATTTCAGACGTATAAAACAAAATTGAAAGTCTTATAAGTCTTGGGAGAATTTTTATGTAAGAATTTTTATTATACATAAAATCAATGCATAAGATAACTTGTTTTGTATCTCACAAATTAGCCACGTTTTATTTGTTGGTATTGTTGACGATAAAATTGGTTTCAAAGACATCAATTAAAGCGGTTGAATTTCAATTTCTATTAGTTGATTGGTTTTGTTTATTAGTCTTAAGATGTTTAAGCAAGGGATTGGTATAAATACCAAAAAAGGGTATTGGTTATATGAATAATATTATGTCAATCATTTTATTTTGTGGTGTCGTTCCGCCATCACTTCATCATATTTTCTCCTATACATGACATCATTGATCAAAATAATTTCCGAGAAATAATGAGTAAGCCATTTCCATAAGTGAATTATTTTTCATTAAGAATCAACCCAATAAACTTGTCACCAACATAACTTGTTGTCATTGTACCGTCGAGGGAGAGGTCGAGAAGGGTCTGTACGATTTGATAAAGGCCTACATATACTTCATCTTAATTCTTCTTTTTTGAGAGGTTAATGAAAATATATTTGGTGGGAATGATAAGAAAAGGAGTTTCCCTTGGTTTGGAGAGGGGTGGAACCTTTAAAGGTGTTGATATTATGTATGGTTCACTTGGAAGAATTTCCATTATTGTGAGTGTCGTTGAATCCTTCATCGGTGGCATTGTGGTTCTAGAAATAAAAGTTTTTTATTTTTTATTTTGAGGTTGAGATGGATCAAATTCTTACATGAGAAAATATTGTCTCTTGGATTTCTTAAAATATTCGTCTAATGTTTGATGGTGAGAAGGACCTGACTTTGTATTGAAGAAGAGGTTTCAAATTTGTGATAAATTGTCTAAATAGTTATCACTAGTCATGATGTGCTCAAATGTTTTGGCCAAGGCTTCCCATCATTTGATGAATACTTAAATGATTTCATTCTCAAATTGCTTACAATCTATAAATATGTTCATGTTGTTTTTAGGTAAATGATCACCCATAAGGGTTTTTGTTAAGAGCTTGTTAGCTACATAAAAATTAGTTTTGATTTAGTCATTGTAGACATTCCCAAAAACCTTAAGATGTAGTGTAGGATAGGTAAATCCATCATAAGTAATGTTTGGGGTTGTTCCTCCATTATGGAAATATAAGGGGCCAAAATTTTATTGTTCCCTTATTTAAAAAGCTTCTTATTAATGGGTGGTTGTGGGATTGCATTCCTCATGAAGATCAAGAAAGGGGTAGGGAGAAAAAATTGTTTGATGAATCCCACTAAATATGATTAGGTCTACTAGTCATTTGAGTGAGGTTGGCTTGCATTTGTAGGAATTAGTTATTAATATGTGTTGTTTGCATGTTGGACATTTAATCCAACACCCACACAATCATTTGTGTAGTATCCACATGGTTTTTTGTAGGAGGATTGGTTGGAGGGGTGAATTGTAAAGGTTAACACATCATGGTTGAAGAAGATGAGGTAATTGTGGATGATGAAAGATAGGGTAGGTCATATGCTGAATCCCCCTGAAAATTGAAAATATATTTAAAATTTGTTTTTGATTAATGAGGTGCTCATCCATATGTTGTTGGATTGATCAGGATCCTCCTCGAAAAACTTGGAAAAAAATTGAAAGAATTTTTTACATTACAGGTGTATTCAGAGTATTCATCATGTTCACCAACTTACTATACATTTTCATTGATTATAGTTTGGTTTTGTTGAAATCTAGTGAAAGCCCTAGAAGTAGTGGTATTCAGAACAATTTTTCTAAACTTACAATCTATGTATAAGGGTTGAAGATTAATGTTTTAACATCGTAAAGATATTCTATGGTGGGATGAGGAAGATGAAATTTAGGCTCGTCTTAAAGGTGGTAGAAAAGAAATTTGGAAAACAATGTATACTAGACAAATCACTAACACTAAGAAGTTAGATAGAATTTATAAAACATGAATAAGACTCAACTAAGTGTAGAGTAAGACTTGTGTCACATTCACCGAAATGTATGTTAGATAAAATGGTCAATATGATTATCCTCTCCCCCCCCCCCCTCTCTCTCTCTCTCACACACACACACACACATACCATATTAGGGTCGACATACAAGCCAAATATAGAGCTAAGGGAGGTAATAGTCGTGGATCTAGAAGAGAGTAAGCTACATTTGTATTGAAGGAATAATGTTCCAAATTCTATAATAGAGATATGTGGATGGGTTCTTACTAAGATCATAAGGGTTAAAAGAGTTAAGATGATAAACAAGAATGAATACTAAACTAATGGTTGTAATGTCATTAGGTGATAAAAATGTGATGTAAATGAACAATAATGTATTAGACAAATATATGGTACATTTTCCTCGTTTAATATATGATATATAAACATAATCAATCAAAATTAAGGAAATATTTTAGGTTTAGGGATGCTTACCTTCAAAAAAATTCTTGGTACATTAATCCTCCTTCTGGGTCAATATCACCATGTGAAAGATAGTTATACGTGAATCACAAGAGGGATAGGTAGAAAACCTAAGTAGACCAAGGTTAAGGGTTCCAAGGACTACAGTAAACCTTGTTAGTGAAGCTCCAATTCTTGTGCCTCCTAACTTGACCCAATGCTCCAATGATGACCTCCATGTATAAGTTCTAGTAAACCCTAAAGCCTCTTAACCACTAAGGGTGGATTTGCAAGCATGTGCAGAGCAGACTATGTGATGACATCTTTGAGAAATGATAATAATGATGTCTATTTATATGAGAACATAAACCAAAGTCACTATCTCACTTAGCTAATAGGTTTGGTTGGAAAAAGGGTTATGTCAGACGACATCGGCTATGGTCGATCTCATAAAGTTATTTGCATTCTTATTATGAGTCTTTTAAGTCTTTTTTAGGAATCTTTCGTAATTTTACTATATTTTCAATCCTGAACTCCATTTTAGTCACTTTTTACACCATTGAAAGATATTATATAGACCTACAACTTTTATACTACATGTATTTCACGATTCCACACAAATATGTAACTATTTTCGAAAAATATAATTTTTTAAATCTCTTTTGACATAATTTTTCACTCTAACCTCCATTTAATGTGATATTTAAATCGTTAGAAAGGTATTGAAGAGACCCACAAATTTTTTACTTCTCAAGGGATTGTTTTAGATTTGGAAAAGAACAAAATAAAACCTTTTAAACCCTAATATAGAAGACTTATAACAACTTAATGAATCTAGTGCACCCAAAATAACAACTAGTTATTATTCAAGGAAACATTAGCACAACTTGGACTTCTACGTGATGGTATTGGTTGTACTTCTCTTTAAAATAAGACTACTTTATTAATTTATCAAAGAAAGAGGGTGAGGTAAGTGAAAGACTAGAAGCACCAAACTTATTTCATTAAAGAAAAGGGCATGATATAGACTTGATGCTTAGTATTCAAAAGAAAATGAATGATTCTCTTATTTTCTTTAGTTTTTCTTCATATTCTAACATATCCCTTATATAATAGTAAGATATTCATAAAACAATTGGGTAAAGATAAAAAGTTAATGGAAATTTAAAGATCCATATATCTAAAAAAAGTACAATTTTTTTAAATTGTTTTTTTAATAAAATTTGTATAATAATATTATTAATATAATACTAACAAAAATTTAACTCGGTAGATTTAAAAATAAATAAAATAAATTTTAATATATATTTATGCATATCAATATATTTTGTATATGAGTATACACAGAAAAATGACGAACATAATTTAAATATGTAAGTCTAAAAAAATTATGATTTTAAAAATTTGTAAATATTCTACAATAAAAATATACATAATCAATTTATTAGGATGAAGTAGTTGTTTCAAGACATTTATATGTAGTATAAAATTTATTATTTTTGGACATCTTCATTCCTACTTAGGGTCCTCATACATTGACATCCTATAAAATAGAAGTCTCTTAATGCACTTAGATATTTGGAAGTACAAAACACAAATAGTTGAGGGAAGGGCAAAGAAGGGTGAAACTAGATTTTAGAGATGGAATGCACAATCATGATAGTGGTTTCCAATCAAACTAAGTTTTTAAAGATGTCATTTATATCACTCTAAAACTACTATATTATTTTTTTTATTAATTACACATTATTAATGTATTACACATGAAAATTATTATATGCTTATTACAATACTCTCAAATGGTTTGTTTTCATGGCATCTTATAAAATTAAAATTAATAGGCATGAGAGTGCTTACAGAGTTGCAGTTCTATATAAGTCTCTTTATAAGATGGGATTCATATGTAAAAGTTGGAAGGATGTCATAAGCAGTCCCCAACTCGATCAAGAAAGAAAGCATGTAAGGATTTCCAAGGAAAACATAACTTTATTTGCAGAGAGTAAAGAAAACAAATCTTGTGTAATAATTATATATGATCCAATCCAGAACTACTAGGAAAGCTTCCCTCCCATCCCCATCGAATTTGAATTACATTGTTCAACCAAATCTCAATGTTTGTTGCCCGACCAAAAGCTGTTGATGCTTTTGATGAGGCTTTGCATATTGTGGATGTTTTAGAATAAGATTTTATCTCTTCCAAATGGCACCACAAGGCCCACATGTCATCATTTCATATGTGGCAGACACTTTTCTCATGCAAGTGCTCCACTTTGCTACGCCGACAAAGACCGTTGTACTTTAGATGATCGAAGGAGAGCACAAACATGAAATTGCATTTGTGTATGATGTGCACATAGATAGGTGGCATCGAAACCTCTCATGCGTTTTTTTTTATATCACACATGGAGGGGTGTTTTCATTATCAATGAACATGCCATTCATTTTGTTGTTGTGTATGGACAACTATACTTTCAAAATGTTCAAAGCATGTGATTGTGAGAATAATTAGTGGGGCCCAATTGTCTTTGAGAGGAAGAGAGCCATAAATATCAAAAAATGAAGTGTTAAGGTTTTGTCTTCCCAAGAAATGGAGATCCAAGAGCCTTTATGTGATGCACATTGAAACATTCTCTAACAAGGATCTTCCAAGGTTTGGAACCTTAGGTATCGAGTGAAAGAAGTTTTCCTTGTTGTAGTGGATTGATGATTCTCAGTCCTCCCACAGTTTTAGGATGAGTGCAAAGCTCCAATGAAATGGTCATCATACCTTTGTTTCCCAAGTTGTTGCTCCAAAGGAAACTACAAACCAATTTTATAAGTTTGACATATAATTTATCTTTGAAGATAACCAATTAGATGAATAGTATGCATGGTTGGCTAGAAAAAATTAATTGATAATTATCAGTTTGGTTATAAGACCAATTTTTTCTTTTTTTGAATTTTGTTGAGTACCCAATCCCACATGTCTCAAGGGGAAAGGTGAGTACCAAATAGGATACCCAAGTAACAAGTAATCTTCCTATGGGGGATGACATTCAAATATGAGTGGGATCATAACTTTTGTTGTTGTTTCTTTCCCAACATGTGGAGGGATGTTTTCATTGCCAATGAACATGCCATTCATTTAATAATTACATATGGACAACTATACTTTTAAAATGGTCAAAGCCCATGACTGTGAGAAGAATTGGTGGAGTCAAGGAGAACCAATTCTGTGTGAACTACACATGAACAACATTGATATGGTTATATGTTAATGACCAAGGAAACCAAACTCATTATATATATGTGGATTCTCAAAAAATGATCGCTTCAGTCTAGTTTGGAAAAATGCCTATCAACGTAAATATTCTCCCACATATTACCCACATCATGCATGCCCACATGGAAACGTTTCGTTGTTAAATGAATCAATTATTAAGGATTTATTTGATGTCTTCTTAATAAATTGAACACTAGGACCACTTTATCACACATGAACAAGGATAAAAAAATCTTGAAGCATAGTGGCAGCTAGTGAAGCAGGAGCCAATGCAATGGCAATGAGTTGAGGCGACCAAACGAGGAGCCACTCGTGAAATCAAACATGGGTCACCTACCTTAAGATCTCAAGGATACAAAGACATTCAACCATGAACTAAGTTAGATGCATACTCAAGTAGTATGCTTGTTCAGAACAAAGAATGCGCAAACAAAACTCCATAGGCATATGAAAGAGCTCGAGCCCATCTGGAAGCTACAACCAAACAAGTCGATAGATCCTTGAAGAAAATTTGAGAACTCATGTGAGTGCACAACATATTGAATCCAAGCTACACTCAACAATCTAAGTAGAGTCAAAGGTGGCATTAAAAATTGAAATGTGTTTCTCCCAAATAGGTAAGTGAAAAGACGAAGTTGTGGTGTTTGAATTGCAAAGGGTGATAAGTATATATGAAGCTAGTTAAGGTGTGTGATGACAAAGGGCTATGCTAGTCCAAAATTCGAAGCCACGTAGAAGTTGAGCCTGAACATGTTAAAGTGCCATGAAGCTTGGTGTAAAAATGGGCTAAATACCAAGTCATCAATTTGGTTGTTTATTATAAGGTTGAGTGTAATGTAGGCAATTAAAAATGTTGAAGAATGATTTAGACACTCGCAAAAAGGAAGATGCAAACGAATTTGCTTGCTTAGTGACTAACATCGTGATTTCACTTATTCATCGAAAAAATCTACCATCAAATATGATCATTGATGAAAAAGATTTTTTTTAAAATTTTATCAGAATTTACAACTAATTCTCATATTAAACAAACACCTATCAACATAAATACATATAAACCTATAATAATTTATTTTATTTTATTGTTTTTTAGAAGGCGTTACCCCTATGGGAAAAGGATTTGTGGACATTCATGGGACTGTGTCAAATTTGACGGTTTAAATGACGGTTTTGCTATTTTTAACAATTTTGCTTTTGCTATTTTTAACAATTTTACTTTTGCTATTTTTAACAATTTTGCTTTTCTGATTTTGCATGTTGCTTTGGCTTTACTATTTTTAAATTTTATTTTATAGCTTTTGCATGCATTAACCTTTAAATACTGGTCACTAACACTATAATTTCATTCTTCAGGCTCTCCAAGTTCCAGTCAATTCCCTGCGTTAAATTGAATTCTGCAGGTATGCATTTAAATTTTGTTTATACTTGTATGTAGCAGTAGAACTATATTTCTTAGCCTCCTCTTATGACCAGTTCTACATATTTGGTTCTTGGTTAATGAGGTTTTGTTTTGTGTTGTGCATGTTTAGCTTTTGAGTAACATGAGGAGGTATTAACCGTAGACTTCTCCAAACTATCATCTACTGTCACAAAAACTCGTCTTCCAGAATTGCCCAAGGAAACTTGCTCATCCTTTTAAGGTTCATAAGCTGCCACATTTTCCATTCAATCTTCATGCCACTGTCATTGTAGACAATAGTTTAATTTTACTTTAGGAAGGTGTGGATGGTTCTTCACTCAGACTGTTAGATTCTGAACTTTTTCACTTGTTTTAACTATTTCTCCTATCAACCAGATCCTTTGTTGGATTACTCTCTTTACATGATGCTGATGATAGATTTGTCTTGGATTTCTATGATGTTTTCTTAATTTCCTCACCCATTCCACTGCGGTCTAGAACTTGGAATACCAGTAGATGATTTGTCTCCATCCTCACCTTCTGTATATATCTTAAATGTTTCATTTGCTCTGCTAGGATTTGGGTATTTACCTTACGACAATAATACCATGAGAAACATTAATATTCACTTTCTTTACTCATGTGTAGGATGTCCCACATAATTATGTTTACCATGTAATCATAAAACAATAGGTTTCCAAATGGAAAAGCGAGATGTTTTCCATGCCTTGAATTGTAAGACTCATTAGATTCCGTTATGCTGGATGCTTCCAACTATTTAAGCTCAGTTACCAACATCATGCAAAGCTTTGTGGGTAGTACAATATAGAAAATAGTCTATGGAATCAGGGGTTTCCATAAAAATTATCAATCTTACAAACTTTACAACCCTTTTTGATATTGGATATTTTACTGTATATCTATCTTGATCTCACCAATCATTTCAGAGCTTCTCCTACTCAAACAAATTGTTTGATTGTTTGATTTGCATAGAAACATGCAGAGCCAAAATATGTAGATAGACACATCTGATAGTATCCATTTCATCACTCAATTTGTACAGCTACAGTTATATACTGGCAGAAGAAACAACTACAGTTATGTACAACTTTAAAGGAGCAACAACTATGGACTAGTGTTAAATCAAGGTAGCTCATCTTTTAGAAACATGACATTATTAAGGACCTTCACCTATATAAGGCTCAGATACAAATAGATATCAAGTGTACACAATTTGTCTAAATCTTATTAAGGTCACTTTTTCATCTTCGCCCCCACCCCCACCACCTCTTTGTTGTCCCTTGTTCCAAAAACTTCATGGAGTTCATCTTCAGTGTATTAAATGTGCCCTTGTTTATGTTCTAGAAGTGTTTTGAATTGCACTGCATATATAATTCATTTAAAATATTGTAAAATTACCTCTATATTAATTTGTACCTTTGAAAATTGGTGCTCAGCTATTCATTGATCAATTTATAATCTCGTCGAAAATAGGGTTGTTTTTTATGTAACTAATTGAATAAGTATAGATATATTTAGTTTTATTAACTTCTTTTTTCACTTTTTTGTAGGGTATTTGTGATTCTCATTCTAGAGCAGTAAAGAAGAGAGTGTCGTCTCTAAATGAACTTCAAGGTGGGTTTCAATATTGATTGAAGTATTTATTCAATTTGTTTTGTTTATTGCATGTTATGGATTAAAAAATTATTGTAGAGTGCTTTCATGTTATTTTTTTGATTTTTACATTTATATTTACAATCCTTTTTCCGAAGTGATATTTAGACAATGACAAGATTTGTTTTCATTTAAACAAAGTGACAGTGTGGGGGATGAGATAAGAACTTGTCAATACTAACATTCCTTATTAAAGTGAGATCTCCAGTTTCAATGGAAGCTCAGTTCACTATTTCATGAGGCCATGTCAACCCTCTAATTTCATAAACAAATACACTTCAGCTGATCTACTCAAGTTCACAAGCCAATTTATGGGCCCTCCAAAAAGCTTGACCATTGTAACAACGATTTCAAAGGTACTACAAGTAGAGAAATGAATGGGCCATGGTTACTGCAAGAAAACAAATATCAACATGGACAACTTTTTACAAGGCATGTCCTTTCAAAAAGGTGACAAACAATGTAGAAAAAGGTGAGAGAGAATGGTAATGGTTCATGGTTATGAGTTGCAACGTACAAGTTCATAACTATGATTATAGATATGCACTCAAGATCAATCTAAAGGACCCAATAGGAGAACTCCAATCAGTTCTTTTGATGAGACATCCAAGTAAATAATGGGTGTTGAAGCTAGCGATCTCCACCTAATAATGTGTGTCTCATAGTAACACTTCCCTTTACAACAATTGAAATGTGTCATCCTCAGTTCTAAGAAAGTGGATAGTAGTGCAAATCCTCCGTAACCTTACACAAAAACTTCTAATGTATCACCCTTCAAACTTTACGCCCTCACCCATCCCATTCTATACTTTGAACTATCACCGCTATGTTGCTTATTTCATATCTATGTTTCGCCCTTTTCCCCTGCTTCAAAAGAAAACTTCTATAGTTCCTTATAAACTGACATACTATTGTCACCTACTACTATGTGGATTGTAAGTAATTTTAAGAAAATAAATGCATTTAACTTGCACTTTTATTATGTACATATTTTCATCCTTGTATAGTATTAGAATGTATTGTATCTTTCCATATAACAAAAACTATTTTCCTTAGGCAACACATAAAAGTTTTTTATCCTCAAATTGTTACCTCTTATGATTAGTTCCCATTAGAACTCCACATGCATTTCAAATGTATATAGTTTATTGATTCTGACATACTATTGCCTCCTACTACTATGTGGATTGAAATATCTTTTAAGAAAATAAATGATAATTACTTGCACTTATATTATGTACGTATTTGCATCATTGTATACTATTGGATACGTATTGTATCTTTCCATATAACTAATATTATTTTCCTTAAGCAACAAATGCAGATTTTTAATCCTCGAAATGATACCTCTTACACGTAGTTCCAATTGGAACTCCACATGCATTACAATTGTATATAGTTTATTGTATAAAGTTTTTTTGTATGTCAACAAACAATGCATCGTTCATTACTGACTGACACATTTTTTCCCAACAGGTGGTACTCCATAGGTGTGTCACTTTGCAATCATGTCAACTCCTGCAAAACGAGCACGATGAAGAGAGAACTACGCAAAAAATAAAGTTCACATAAATTCTGAGCAGAGACGTCATCACCTAGAGCGTAGAACAACGACAATCTCAAATATCTGTCAACTTACATCGACCAACAACCTACCATTCCCTGTCATTCCAAACTTTCTGACAAATACAACTACTAAAGGATTTCCAGCCAACATTCCGCAAGTAACTTCCATGGAAATAAATTTGCACGAACATACCAATTCCTTCCGTACGAACCCATATTTGCTAACTACTGCCACGCCTCCCCATTTTCTTGTGCCTGCCACAATAAACTATCTCAAGTACCAAATTTTCTTCGGTTCCTCGTACATGTACAACCAATTCCTCATCTCCTTCTGTCTTCTTTCCACCTTGCAATCCACAATCGACCCAAACAGAACACCCCACCCCTCCCCATACACAGAGACTTCCCATATTTCCACCCTCGTCGCAGACTATTGAAGCCCAACGTTGGTTTCACAAAAGAATAGATTTGTTGGCAAACATCCAAACTTGCTCAATCTGTTTGGAAAATTACCCTGGAATTAAAACAATTTCCTTTGAAGGATTTCCCTCCTGTAGCAGATGCAAATCTGAAAAACATGGCCATCGCTTCTCTTCGTGGAACAACATGGACCCTGAAAAGCAGCCTACCGTTCTTGCGTCTTTAACCCAAATAGAGGAGATGCTTATCACACGAGTCAATCCATTACTACAGGTCACCCAAGTACGTGGAGGACAATACAAATACTCAGGACACACCATAAGTTTCCCGCAAAACATTACTTCAATAGCAAAGTACCTACCACACCGCCTTGGAGATTTGGACATAGTACTCATACAAAGGGAAGGATATAATTTACAAAAGTATGATTTCTACGTCAGTAGATCTCGTGTTTGGGAAGCCTTGCAATATAAAATCCAACACGATCCCTATTACAAAGATGTCTTAATCGACCATGATGCCCTTTCCTCCCTACCATCTGAGTCGTCAAATGTTTCCTCGTCTCTTAACACAGCCACAATGGAATTTCCCCAAATGCAAACTGCCTCTACAACTCATGGTATTGATGCTTCCAATGACTCTGATGAAACGTATGAACACTCATCATCTTTCGTGCCAACACCCCACAATTCAGGAACTGAAGAAGAGGAAATCGAACAGTTCTTGCTCAACCACGATGGTAACACCCCATTTACCATGCCATGGCCAGAGCTTGGGCTCTCGCCTATAAATGAATACAATACGGAGGGCATGTTCTCAATGGCCTTCCCAACTTTGTTTCTGGCTGGAAAAGCAATGTGGCAACAACCCCACATAAAATAAGTTCCAATGCATGAATATGCTCTTCATTTGATGCGCTACCATGATGGCCGCTTCGGTTCACACCCAAGATTTCGCTACTTCCTTCTAAACCTCATAATGCGGCACAAAAGCCAGTCCACAACTGCAGTTTTCATGAAACAAAACATCGAATCTGGAATCCCTACAACAATTGGAGATCTGCGAAGACAACTATTGGAATGCCCCAAAGATAACCTCCCAGACAGTTTAATGTGGTTTGGATCGAGCCTTCGAGGGACACGTTCATTCTGGGCAAAAAGTAGAAGCGAGCTTTCAGATATGGTGGAACAATTGGGGACACCAACCTTATTCTTCACTCTAAGTGTTGCAGACACTAAATGGCCAGATCTCCACAATATTATGTATGGTGAATGCCCTACTGATCCTCGAGCCGCACAACATTGGAGAACACTTAACATTGTCTCAAACCCTCATCGAGTATCAACATACCTGCATCACAGATTCACAATATTTTGTGAAGAAATATTGCAGAAGGAACTTGGAGCAGTAGACTATTGGTACAGGTAATAAAATCTACTATTTAATAAGTTTTTTCCAGACTACATAGCTAATATTTATGCTCTCTTGTCTCGCAGGTATGAATGGCAACATAGAGGCTCCACACACGTCCACGGTTTATTGTGGCTCGAGAATGCACCTAAAGTTGACGCAATGGACTGGGAGGATACAACAGTTATTGAGGCAACAAAACAATACTTTGATAAGTTTGTGTCTTCCTGGAACCCCCGTCCGGCTTGCAACCGCTTGGATTTTGTTCGCAGGTCACTGCTAGATGACCCTTGTTTGCTAAATACAACACAAATACTATCCTCCTCCCCACATGCAGACCTTGAAGAACTGCTTAATCATGTTCAGTGCCACACAAAATGTTTAGAACAGACATGCCTGTGTAGAAAGCAATCACAACTGCAGTGCAGGTACAATGCACCATGGGCCACACAACCTACTTCATCCCTGCTCATTGAAAGTGATGGGAAAATTAAGTACCTCCCTTCGAGAAACGATGATAGACTGAACATACACAATCAAACTATGATATCCATATGGAGAGAAAATGTCGATTGCCAACCGGTACTTTCCCGCCATGCAGTTCTGAAGTATATTGCAAAATATGCTTCAAAAGCAGAGCAACGTTCAGAAACCTATCACCAAATGCTATCCAGATTTTCAAGAGATGCTGACGCGGATTCACCAGCACACATTGTGATTCAAAAAATGCTCACAGAGAGCATTGTTGAACATGACATAAGTGCACAGGAAACATGCCACATGCTGCAAAAATTGCCACTTGTTATGTGCAACCGTTCGTTTGTATCATTAAATGTTGGCAAAAAAATCTTGAGACGTGTCGTTGAAAGTGACGCCGATGTACAAGAAACAACCACTTTCTTGGATGCATATAGAGTTCACCCTGCAACCATGGAACACCTACCACTTATTCAGGTTGCTCGAGATTGGAGCTACAACAGGAACCGTAAAGGAGATAAATGGAAACTGCGGTCGACTAAAGCAATTGTTCGGGTCCACCCGAGATTTGTGGATGTCCCAACTCAGGATTCAACGTCATATGACCTTTTCTGTTGGTCAGAACTCCTTTTATACAAGCCTTTCAGAAATATTGCCTCTGAATTTGGCTCAAGCCCACATGACATCAACGACACTTGGGACATGTTCAAACACAACTACAGACCATGGCATGTTTTACGCACTACCGCAGACACATGACATGAAACAAGATGTTAGTTCTGACTCTGAGGTCGAATGCAGTATTCAACACGAACCATTGCAAGAATGGCAGGTCTTCGCACAACTTCGTCTGGGAAACAACACGGGTCTTGACAGTCTTGAAATGTTGGGGAAACGAGATTTTGACATACACAATAATTGGAACATACATGGCGTTCACATGATTTGCAGATAACTGGTTCATCATTCATCGAGAGAGAAAAGGCAGACACAAATAACACCAACATGCAGGCCACACCACCATCTACCACACTACCTTTGTCTTCAGAACAACAACTAGCTCTTGATACCATACTGCACCATTCAACAAACAAAACACTTCTACCTCCATTAAGATTGATAATTCAAGGAACAACTGGCACAGGAAAATCATTTCTGATAAATAAAATCCAGAATTCATTTACAACAACATCAACCACATCTCCCTCGCCTCTCCTTCTGCTCGCCCCTACCGGTGTTTCAGCATTCAACATCTCCGCACCCACAATCCATGCAGCCCTCTGTATTCCAATCAAAGAATTAAAACCCCTTGAAGGCCAAGCATTATCATCTTTTCAAGAGTCGCTAAAACATATAGAATATGTTCTTATTGATGAAATGAGTTTCATCGGCCCAAAGTTGCTAGGAAAAATTGACAGTAGGCTACGCGAGGCTTTCCCACACTCAAAAACATCTGAATTTGGAAACAGATCAGTCATCCTCCTCGGCGACCTCGGGAAATTACCACCGGTTATGGACAATCCTCTTTATGCAAGTAAATCCTATGGAGCCACCCTTTGGAAGGGATTTCATTCTTCCATTACATTGCAAACTATATTTCGGCAACAAGGAACAACCGATGCACAAGTTTCATTGGAATTTACTGCTCAACATGCGAGATTCAACCCCTCTTATTGAGGACTGGGAACTCCTAATGTCTCGCACAGACACACACCTAACTCAGCAAGAGCTCAAAATTTTTAAGGACGCACCACATTTGTTTGCAAAAAATGACCTCGTGGACTCCCACAACCTTCAGATGCTGAAGGCATTGAACGTTCCGATCACCCAATCCATTGCTGAAAGTAACAGGTGGGTTGGACCAAGAAATCCTGATGATGATCAGTTGGAGCACAAAGTTCTGTTGTGCAAACAACAAAAAATCATGCTTATTGCAAATTTATGGGTTGACGCAGGCCTCGTAAATGGTGCTACAGGAACAATCACCGACATTGTCTATGACGCATCAATGCCACCACCAACATTACCTTTATTTGTTGTTGTCAAATTTGATAGATACAACGGCCCATGTTGGGATCCCTCCAACCCGTTACATATTCCGATACCCCCTATTTCGAGAGGGAATCGAAGACAATTGCCGCTTAAAATGGCCTGGGCATTAACTATCCACAAGTCCCAGGGACTTACTATGCATAGAGCAACTGTCGACATTGGAACCAATGAAAGGCAGGGTCTGACATTCACAACTTTCTCCAGAGTTGCCTCACTTGCAAATCTGTGCATTTCACCTCCTTTTTCATTCGAAAGGTACTCAAAAATGGCGCACGTAGCAACACTTGGAGCAAGAAGAAAGGAGGAAGCAAGACTACTATCACTCAACCCTTCGTAAATACTACACTCTACTTTGATAGCACCTCCGCTACTACTTTACTCAACACTTCTTCTATCCTAGATGCCATTTCCGTTCAAGGGGTATCAAATGTACTCATGTTTACCGGAAATAAAATTACCCTCAAAAGGCTACCATTCATGATATAATTCTTCTCATGTTAAGTTCAAATAAAACAGTCCGCAAAATGATACCACTCATGATATGAGATTTGTAAATGTATATGTACGAATTTGTAACAACTTTGAAATGAAGAGATGAAACCTTTAAATGAAGTGGTTCGTCTATATATCTACAATTACAAAATTACATGTTTCAACATACATGTTCGATTTTTCCTTTTTATTGTTGCCCGTTTCTTTATGTTAACCAACAACAACACATTTTTAATGTCTTCATCTGCACACAAATACCTAGAAATTTAAAATGCCGAGAAAGGACCATGCAAATTATAGTTGTTTCCATCCAAAGCTTTGTACATTATATCACTTTTTTGCATTTGGAATAGTTTTAAGGGTAAGACCTCATGTTTGCGCTTTTTAAATGAAGTGACTCATCTATATTTCTACACATACAAAATCAATCACCCATAGTTTAAACAAACACAACTACAAAAGTAAAAACTATCCCTATAACACAAATAACATATACCATTTTTTGTTTGCAAAATGCCTCAAAGAAATGTGGTCTCATGGAATGCTATGATTGTAAGATATGCACAAAATAGCTCTAACAATGATGCTCTCAAACTCGTTGAGGTAATAAAGAAATTTGGAATGTACCATAACCATTTCAGATTTGTTTATATATAATTGCATATTCTGTCTCATTTTAGTTTCATGGAGAGATAATATGTTAAAGCACTTAGTCATTCTTTCAATCTACTTTGACAACAACACTTCACATTCACTACATTCTTGAGAGTGAGTATTAGCAAACTTACATGTCTCACTTGCATTTGTATTCAATTATTACACAACTAACTGTTATCTAACATCCCTTCTAATGTATTTTGCAACATTTGTTCTGGCTTTAATAGAAAATCAGTATTGTCAATCACACCCCTTATCAACATCAACTACAAAAGTAATAATTGTCTTTCTAAATCTAATAACATATACCATTCGGTGTTCACATTGCATTGTACACATGCGTTCATAAATATGGGAAGGTCAATCAGTCTATTATAGCAAAATTAAAGTTATTTGAACACATCGACAGAAGAAACTGAGAAAGCCAGAATTTATAGAGCTATTTTTTAAATTTTTTTGTTCATGTTCAAGTTTCAGGCCTAGGAAAGAAAATAAAAAGCCAGGTCTATAGAAATGTTTAGGGAAGATTACCATTGGGACATTTGTTTGGCTGTGGCCCATCCTCGCAAAAGCAATACGAACTCCTCTGGTTTGGAAGTGTTGTAGCCACATAAACCGTTGCTTTTTGCACAGTCTCTGCAATTTTGAATTCGTTCTTGGGAGATTTGGGAGATATTCCATTGCACTGATGCTTTTTTTACCGTCAAAGTTTCACGAAAACATGTTTGCATCTGAACCTATGGAAAGAATACTATAAGGTGCGCATTTGTCACTACAGGTATATATACAGATAGATCAACGCTTTTTTTTTAGCGATCATATTAAAAAAGGTAATGGCCGAGTCCCAGGATGTATCAAGCTCACTTGAAATCTTTGCAACTTTTTAATTCATTTTCATTAGTCATTGTAAAGTTCTCATAAGCAAAGGAAACCTGTAATATTGTGTAATACTTGCTAGAAATATTAAGTACCGGACGTACGCTATCCTCACAGTTGATATGGAACTCTGGCAGACCACATCCAGCATTATCTCCAACGCCGAAAGGAAAAATGAATCTCGTATTGCCGCATGTTTGACTGTTTTTCCAATAATCATACCCAGGGTCGAGGCATTCCGAGCAAGGGAGTAAAATAGCAAACGCAATTACTCCAAAATGGAATATGCAGCGAGACATTGAGGGATGATATTAACAGAGAATGCGAATCAAAGGTATATGAGTATAATGAAAACTACGTACAACTTTGAATCAAAGGGCTTCCGTTATTAAAACGAGTTAGCACTTTGCAAGATTCCACAAGGTTAGTTGGTGTCTTTGTTAAGGATTTGAAAAGTCTACAAATAGGTGGGCGATTACGCGTTCACATAGTGTCTTGTTAAGGGTTTGAAATAGTCTACACTTCGACCAACTTCGAACAACTTCTACCAACTTCGACCAACTTCGTCATAAAGTCTATACTTCGACCCTATAAAGTCATTTATGATTTCGAAACCATAACAAATAAATTAAATATCGTAAATGTTTTTTAATGTTAATGTAAATGAATTTCTATTATATAATTTTAATTAATATTATTCATTTGAAGTTGTAATTGGATGTTCTAGATAATTCTTAATGTGCATTTATATTTTAGTTTCCCATTTTTTAAATCGAAAATGTTGCTCATATTACTAATTTTTTTTATAAAAATTATAAATGATATAAAAATTACAGGATATAAAATATTAAGGCTCCCAAAGGGATTAGAAACAAAAAAACAAATATCTATTACAAAGCATCGCTTATAATATAGCCAAACTGAAACAACAAGAAATATGCATAAGCCTAACAAGTATCAAACTATGGAACTCAAGACTTGGTCCATTGTGCACGTGGTGGTCCAGAACCAAACTCTCTTTAGCAACACTTTGAGAATGTTCCTTAATCTTCTCGAGCACAGCATGCGGCTCTTTCTTCATGAGTGTTCATTTGTTTCCAGTTCTACAAAGAATTAGTAGACTGAATATGAGTTTGTTGAATAGACTAATATAGCATCATTTTCAGCGTACAGTTGTTGACAGTGATTATTCCCAGATATGAAAGAGGATGCCCAGCTTGCAAGTGTTCCAAACAACTGATAGACAAAGGGAAGGGGGAAAAGAATGCCTAGCAAGGTGGTTTTTTTGTTGAAAGAGTTTTTGAAGAGGAAAGAAGGGATGACCAAAGTTGAGAGGATGATGGGTAATGCTAAAAGCGGTGAGAGACCGTTTCAAAATGGCGGATACAAATTGCATTTGCCGGCAACAAGCCCAAATTTTGGACAAGAGTCTAGCTAATGGGGGGTTTCATGTGCCAACCCAATAACTAAAATTTGGCCTCAACAGGGGAGTGCTAAATGCTAAAATAGGTGAGAGACCGTTTCAAAATGTGGGATAGAAATTGCATTTGCCGACAACAAGCCAAATTTTGGACAAAGCGTAGCTAATGGGGGGTTTCATGTGCCAACCCAATAACTAAAATTTGGCCTCAACGGGGGAGTGCCAAATTGTGTTTCACCATGTGTTGCCATTGAGGGTTAGAGAAAGACATAGATCACATAGTAATTAAGAGAATCCTCTAAAGGGGAACAAGGTTAGAATGAGATAATACAAAAACTTTGACGTAGCTGTTGATAATGGCCAACATCAATCTGGTCCAATTAGGATGATAGCATTGACAGCAACTCTAAGGAGGATTAATTAGTTGTACAATAAATGTATACAGTCCAATGTAAGCTTTGCATGGTAAACCAAAAATAGATCGTTGAAGCTGGGTCCAAGGGAGCCAATTGGGAGTATCTTTATCCCAAATAGCCTTAACTACATATAATACTTTTTGTTGTTGAGGATTTGACACTAAAATTTGGTTGGACTATAAGGGGGAAGGCTGTTAGATTGAATAACCCGGTTCCACCAAAGACTTGAGTTGTGGATACTCAATCCATGTTGAAGGGACTAGTGGCACCAGGAGAAGAGGGTCCATTTCATGTTAGGCTATGTAGTTTTCTTTGAGAGGAAGAGAGCCAATAATATCAAAAAAGGAAGTGTTAAGGATTTTGTCTTCCCAAGGAAAGGAGATCCAAGATCCTTTATGTGATGCATGTTGAATGCATTCTCTAACAAGGATTTTCCAAGGTTCCATGGGTATCTCGTGCAACCCATTTAATGGAAATACATTTTCCTTGTTTTAGTGGATCGATGATTCCCAACCCACCCACAATTTTAGGTTGAGTGCAAATCTTCCAATGAAATGGTCATCATACCTTTCTTACTCAAGTTGCTTCTCTAACAGAAATTGCAAACCAACTGTATAAGTTCAACCTAAGTTGTTTTCACACCAAACCAACTAGAAGAGTAGTATGCATGGTTGGAGATGAGTAGTATGCATTGATTGGCCAAAAAGATCGATTGATGACAATCAATTAGGCTGCAAGAGGCAAAATTTTGTAAGACCACTTTTCCACTTTTTTTCTGAATTTTGATGAGCACCCAATCCCACATGTCTCAAGGGGAAAGGTGGATACCAAACGAGATACCCAATTAATGAGTATTCTTCCCATGGGGTATAACATTCTAAGCCTGGGGACATCTCGAGCCAATTTTTGGGAACTTTTTGATGAAGATGTCTTCCATTTTATGGTTACACAACTTGGATCTAGAACAAATCACAATAAACATCAAGAATTAATTGAGCATTATCAATTTCTTGTTCAATATTCTATAGAAAGAGAATAGAATCATTGGTGTGAAATGTGAGTTAAGATCATAAGAAACCCGTGAGAAGAGTAATTCCTCTCAAGTATCCTTGGTGATGAGCTCATTGGAGCATATAACCAAGAGCATCAATATCTAGAACATACAAAAATGAGGCAAGTGGACATCCTTGATGAATGGAGCATTGAAGATCAAAGGATGTTGTGAGGCTGCCATTAACCATGACCTGAGCTTATGTTCTTCAACAAAGAGCATTAGGATGTAATGTCAAAAACAAGGCCCGGATCCCATCCACTCAAGCATTTTGAGAATAAATCGCCAACAAATCCAATCAAATGCCTTTGTGAAAATCAATTTTGACTAATAATGCATCTTTATTAATATCTTCAACCATTGTGTGGTTTTTGATGCATAAAGGAGATTGTCTATAATGTATCTACCTTTTAGGAATCCGTGTCTACTCATGGCAAACAATGTCCTGAGTGATAAGTTTCAGTTTCATAGCAATGACCTTTGCAATATTTTTGTAGGGCACATTAAGAAAAGTAATGGGATGCCACCCATTTATCATATTCTTGTTACGAATTTTAGGAATTAAATTGATCAGGCCATGGTTGATGGTAGCCCAAAGAACCCATTGGCCTCTGCCTCTTTGTAAACATTAAATTAATCCATCTTGAGGGTGGGCCATAGACCTTGGAAGAATTCAACCAAGTGCCCATCCAAGCCAGGGGACTTATTGGCCTTCATTGCCCAATGAGCTGCTTCAAGGTCTGTTATAGTGATATGTTGTTCAAGGAGGTCATTGGTAGGATGATCAACTTTTTTATGATGGCACTCTTGTAGCCATTCTTCAAGAAAGGATTTGTATTCCTCAAGGTCATGTTCTTCCTAAAATATTTTGCTGTAATGCTGGAAGAAGGCTACCCTTAACATTAGGTGTTGAGGTCTCCACTCCATCTTCAGTAATAATGGTTGGGGTGTTCTCATGACAATGTTTGTATTACAAGTATTCAAAGAAACATTTAGAACCATGGTCACCATGTTTGATCCAGGAAGGACGAGTCCACATTTTAGCACCTCAGCCTCTATAAACCTCAAAGTTTTTCTTAGATCAGATTCAGTTTTGGTGATAGCAGCTTGCAAGGGAGATGTCATGGGAGCGATCCTCAAGAGCAAGACGTGCTGCTGATTAAGCTTATGCTTCAGCTTATGCTTCTTCTTCCTTCTTTATTTGGTCATTAGTTTTCCATATGCTCTTATGACCTTGATTGTTCTTGCCACAACAACTTCCCACCATAAAATCCATCCTACAAATGAAGCAAGTCAGGGCTTGCAACTCTCAAATAGTAGAAAGTTGAGCAATACAATGTGGCGACAGAGAGATGAGAGATATTGAGCTTGAATGGAAATTGAGAGACGAGAGGCGGAGAATGGTCGAACCTAAAAAGAGCGAGAAATAGGGAGATGATCAGAGAAGACTGTCATTGAGAGTGTTACTGTTAACAAGAGGAAAGGCAAGAAGTGACTTCACAAATGTACTAACATAGAAACTATCAAGTCTGCTGAACTTCCTTTGTTGCTTGATTATTTGACCAGGTGAACCAACTGCGTGTCTGTGGAGCCAAACATCTGACAAGTGGGTCAAATACTCGCAAGGAATTATGACAATGTAGCCATGTTGAAAAATCCTCAGTAGAGAGGGGTGGTGAGTGATACCAACTACAATCTCATTTGTTCTCAACCACGTTAAATTTGCCTCCTAAAATCCAATTTGTAGGAGGAATATTTGAGCTCATCTAGTTCCAAAGAGTAATGTGTTATGTTGTTACATTTGGAGCATAAATTGAGCAGAAGCCAATGGTTTGTTCCTCAACATAGACTATAGTCCAAACACATCTTATGGGCATGGTCCTCTCCAGTGGCAGTAATCTTGGAAGAAAGGAATTGTGGTAGGAGCATAATTATACCTCCTCGTTTTTCACCATGAGAAGTTAGTAGGGCAAGAGGTGTTTATCAATGCAATAAAGGTTAAACAGTAGAGCAAGACCACCGACCTTAACCTCTTGAAGAAAAAAATCTTCAGAAGGATGATCTTGTAGTACCCGTTTGACATGGAATTTGTGTTCCCATAAGGTGAGTCCACGAACGTTCCACAAGAGTGGGGAGAGCTTAAAGAAACAACTCTAGAAAGATACTGCTCAACCTCATTATTATCAAGCAAGGTGAAACAATCACAAATACTATTTTGAATGAAAAATAAACTTTAACTTCGTGATTGCTTTCAAGGAGGATGGTGAGGGCTTGCTTGACATTCATCCTAATCGAAATTAGTTGTGAAGCTAAAGGTCATTTTTTTCACATAAGGTTTGAAATTGGCACCCTCAATCGGCCTCCAACATAATGGAGTGGAAGGTGACTCGCAACTAATAATAAATACGATGCCTAAACTAGAGCCACGAATAATTTATCAGTTATTTTGTTTCCAGTGGAGAATCACACTGCTGCCATATGAAGAGAAGTTCAAGATTTTATCGCAATGTGAGTAATCATGGCAATATTATTCACGGCACAATTGCTTCTCCAAATTTGGAATCTGTGACTGATCTTCCACATAATCTTCATTGCTTTCCTAATGGCAATGGCGCTGGCTTCCTCTATCAATAATAATGCCCGTTCCAATCGGTAGGAGATTTACAGGCTCAATTCATTGATGGATAAGTTTGATGGGGTCACTTTTCCAGTCATGATCTAAACTTTTGCAAGTTGAATTTTATAGCTATGATAGTAGATAATGTTAGTTTAAGGTCTGTTTGAAACCAGCCAATTGATATTTTTGTATGGAAATGGTTGGTAATCTGTTCTGCTGCTTGGTGAGAATTGAATACATGTATGATTCTACTTAGCTGTTTTGTACAGATATCAGAGCGCAGACCTCAAATGCCTAACCATTTGGTGGCAACTTCCTCTTGTATAATATGTCCACATATTATAATATTTTTATATTTTGCAAAAGCTATGGCCATTGAATGCTCTGGCACTCCAAGTGGACCAACTGGAGAAAGATCACATTATTTGACATTGCAACATATAATAATCCAAAAAACATCCTCAATCCAAACTGTTCTCAAATTCATATAATCACCCAAATTATATCCAACCTGTACTAACTCCACTTCAGATTTTAAGCTCTATTTTTCCTTTTCTGCTTCTCGCAGTGCCAAAAATTTAATCAATTGTTACAGGGTTTAATTTACCAATGCTTTCAGTTTTCGCAACTCAAAATAGTAAAAAAATTAGGAATCTTAGACACATCATTTGAAATGTAGTATGACATTTAAGTAAAGAGGTTTTAAAGCATCTGTCAATAAACAATACGGCATTTTAAATGTCTATTCTATAGACCTTAGAAACTCGAGGATTATTGTTTTAAAAAAATGTCACAGACCAAAATGGACAAGATACCAAAAAGTACGTGTGATTTTTAAGAAATGTTTATGCTTTATACAATTTTTATATATATATTAGAGTTACATTTTACAAAACTAAGATGACAATCTCTGGGCATTGAATGCTCTTGCATTCCAAGTGGGCTAAGCTGGAGAAAGATCACATTATTTGAAATGTTAAAATGACATTCATATAATTATCCAAATAACATCCATGATCCAACATGTACTCAAATTCATAAAATCATCCAAATTACATCCCAACCTATACTATCTCAGCTTCGTATTTTGAGCTCTATTCTTTCCTTTTGTGCTTCTTGCATTGCCAAAACTTAATTTGTGAAGTGCAGCCATATCAGCTCATGGTGCACAATATCTTTACATATAAATGTTTCGCATGATAATAATAAATGCATCTCCTGCGTTCATGTTCATCCTTTCACCTGTAGGTGAATGTCTCCAAGCCCCTCTTCAACTTGCTCTGACAAATTTTCTACTAAAGAACTTAGAAAAACAATTTCAACATTTTAATAGCAGTGTCATATCTTTTGCAATGTTTTGCCAATATCACCTTATGATGCACACCATCTTTACATGGTAAACCTCCTTAAAGCTTATCATGAATATCTCTTTCAATCTGTATCTCAATGTAGTGAATAATTGTAATACTCATCATCCTCTAATTGTATATCAACAAGGGACTCTTCCACTTGCTCTAAGAAAATTTATCATAAAGAAACATAATAATATCATAAATCAACAGGGACCTTATCACCTTCCTTCTATTTTTGTTGGTGGGAAATGAAGTTCAGCATTTCTGTTGCAACCTTTTATCATCTAGGTAACTTATTTGCAGTCACATTGGCATTTTCATTCTTGGCCATAAGTGAGCTACTAATATTTGAATTAAAACTAAATTCAATTACCTCCGTAGTAAATTTTTTACCATTTACCATATACTAATGCCACAGAAATTAATCAGAATTTAAAGGGTTTTCTTGAAAGATTGTGTTCAGATATTGAATGTTAACCGATATAGTGACTAGCCTTTAAAAGTTCTCTTGAAGTTAGAATTTTTGCTTAAGGGGTATGGATTGTCATTATTGACCCTGACTATTAAGTCGAACTGGTCCGCTTTCTCGTGAGACACTCAGACAGGTAAGGTAGATAAAGTATACTTTTGAGAATTGTGATATTGAGTCTAATAGACGTTAATGTATGATAAATTATAAATGCCTGGAGATAAGTAGCATTATAGTTGATAAAGTCCAGACAGAGTTTCAAGGCCTAAGCCGTAGAACCGATCCACCTTTGCAGTAAGATCATTATAAAGCTGTGATTGAATTGTTAACCTTTTTAAAATCTAATATATCTCTGTGCTTGAATTGTAACTTCTCACACCAACCAAATCCCAACAGCAATTAACATTCACTTATTAAAACGGGATGACAAATAGTTTTAAACAAAACTCACTAAGAGTGGTTATATAAACTGTGCCATAGCAGTGATACAACAGAAACAATTGTCCATTACAAGAAGTGACCGGTCAAATAGATCGGAATAATCATATAAAATTTCAGTTGAATGCATTTATCAATAATTTGTTAGGTGTTTACACCTAAAAGTGGTAAAAAATGCAATAATCCAACTTTCTCCATTCTCAAAACAGTATTAACACTATAAATGAACAAAAGCAATTCAATTCTTTTGGTAGATGCATTGACATCTTGAGAAACTCGAATCTCGGAATTCAGACTACCTGAAAATCTTCCTGGCTGCCTTATAGCAAAGACATGCAAAACAATGATTTATTCACAAATGACAAAGCATTCAATATGGTTTTTAGCAGAATAAATTACCCAAATGAAGGAGGCATTATTAATCTGTCTTTACACAATCAATAGAAACAATAAGCTAACTATGAAATGAAACAATCGATTCATCTGTGCTTCATCAAATATAGATTTAACAACAGAATGATTAGATGCATTTAATAACAAACTATAGCAAGGTTAAATTTTACAGAGGAGGACCGTCGTGTTTTTCCTTTAAACTTTATGATATATGAATCAAAACAGAAATGTATTTACAGATACATTCTTATCAGTCTTATAATAAATTGGAAACATTTCTGACCAGACCTTGTCAATGGCCCTCAAAGAATGCCCAAAGGAGGCACATGAATAGCTCCTCCTCCTTCCTCTATGTAGCAAACCCTATCTTGAAAAAAAATGTCATAAACCTAACACGGAAAATAAATCCATAACAGCTTAAATATTTTTGAGAGGTGGTAGTCAGAAGCACCTGAACCCTTCTGGTACATGGCTTTCAATACAATACTTCTCCACTAAAGTATTAAAATGTTTGACGGGGATAAAAAGTAGAAGCAGCAGACCTGATGTGTTATTTGTTCCTTGAGCTCTCAGGTGAAGGTCCTCGTGAAATCTGAGGAGATTCTATGCCCGAATGCCCAAAATTTTGAGTTGGAGAGCAGGTCCAATCTCTTCAAAGAAGAGAAATATTAATATAATAACACTTGTAAAGGAAGCTTTGACAAAAGGCTTCTCAAGAGCAGCATACAGGGCATCGTATGAGCCCATTCTCATTACACTGTAAACACCTGACCATCATGAAATTCCCATCTTCCTTGAAAACTTTGCGGCTGCCATCGCATTCAGTACAAGGAACAAACCTCACATCACCACACCCTTCACAGGGCTCAAAACAAGTATTTACAGGAAAGCCCTCTAAATACTTAGCCAATTCACCCACCTCGTGCAGCTGCTGGATTTCTTCCACCCCACCAATATATTTACCCCGAATAAACAACCTGGGCACCGTTGAAGGTTTCCCCAACAAATCCTGCAATTCTTGCCGAAACACGGCATGCATTGAAATGTCTCTCTCGTCCACCCAAACCCTAAAACCATTGAGAATCATTTTCACTGCGCAGCAATCCTCAAAAGTCTTCCTGATTCCTCTGAGACTGGTGAAATACAAAACCACCTTATCCTCACCTCCCGGCGGCGCTTTTTGCTTGGCGGTTTTGACAGGTGATCTTTTGGGGGTTTTGGGAGTTTTGGGGATTGTTCCCTCGTCTATCCTCTGCTGAAAAGTATTCAGCCTCGACTGAAAACTGCTCGACCGCAGCCTGGAAACCCCGCCAGAAACACCCTTTTCGTATGGTGAAGGCGAAGGCGAAGGCGGCGCCGGCGATACACAGAAAGGCTCCATCGGATCTCTGGGAGAAGCATCATCCAGTGATTTTCTGAACGAAGAAATTAGATCTGGATCGAAGAATGAAGGACTCATCTCATGAAATTCATCATCGCCGGCATCCTGCATCCACAGAGGCCTCCTCAAACCTAAGGGTGAATCCATGAAACCCTCGTACCCACTTTCTGTTTCACTATTTCTTTTCTGTTTGGAAAAGGATTTGAGATTTTCCGGCGAATCCATCAAACGCTCGTAAATATTTTCTGTTTCATTAATAAATTTCTGCTTGGACGAAAACTTGAGCTTTTCGTCGGCGAGCTTCACGCCGGGAGTAACTCTGTGCCAGACGGAGCGTTTGGGCTCGTCTCTGGCAAGCTGTTCGACGTCCTTGACGCTGTGAAAAGAAAATGACCGGTCTAGAGTTCGATCCACAGATTTCTTCATGGCAATCTCGTTAACCACAACCAAAGGACTGCTTCCAGTATTATCTTCTAACCCTTCCATGAGCTCCCACGTATTGATCGTCTCAAGCTGCCCTTCTTCCTGCGACGGAGATTTGCTGTGGTTTGAAGCAGATTTGAAGGGCGTGTAATTCTGGATGAGATTGTTGACCTCGGACCATGTTTTTGCAGCCATTTCTGAAGAACGGTTTAAACTCCTCCTCAAACTGTAGTAACCATGCAATTCCCTCCTTTTAGATCCATTACAATTTTCTTGCTTGTCATTTTCCATAGTGTTACCGTTCTCTCTCACGGAATCCATCCTGAGAATACCATAGGTACTCGAGGTTAATGCGACTACGTGATAACTGTCCCCTTTTTTCTCTGCGGGATGATGTACCGGCATTGACAAACTTCGTGGCAACGGGTGATTTATTTCCCCTTCGCCGTGTTCCTTGGAATTCGCGCATCCCATGCTTTCAACTCACCTAATAATAAGGGACTTTCCTTTTATTAGGCAACCTAAAACCAAAAAAATAGAGTACCTTCGTAAACGGGGAGATTTGAACCCGTGACCTTATAAAGACAAAATAAGCTTCAAATAAATAAGACCGAGGCTTTTTTACGGATCTGCGGGATTCGAAGCCATCACCACCGGGAAAAATGTCAATGCTGCAACTCACCAGAAAATGCTCATCTTCGTACACTGGATATCTGATGCCCGATCTTAAAATATTCTTCTTCACTTCCACAAATTCGCCCGAAAGAATGCACAGCTTGTTCCTTACCAAGAAAAAATCAGCACTCCACTTCTCATGTCCTCTGAAACCCCAGCCACTGAGAAAAGGAAAGGATTTATTTTCCACACAGTAAACTAAATCTTCTATTTACCAGCGTTAGCCTCCAAAATCCATAAAAATCTGAAGGAATTTCAATGAGCTTCCTCCGGAACACTGATTTCCTTTCGCAGCGAGATTGTCAAAATTCACAAAAAAACGATCTCCAACAGCAACATTTTCAGCATTTATACAATTACAAACCAAAAACTATTCGCCGACTACACGGCATTTTGCCCCGATTGTTGACACGGAAGGATCTGTGACATTTTCTGCATCTACAATTGCACAAGGCGATAAATAAAATCCAAAAAAGTGACAAAAATCGACCGACTCTTGTACATACAAAATAAGAAAACGAAAAGATACCCTAAAACCCTACCCCGACGTTGTGTTTAATCCACATTTTTCATTGATTTTCTCATCAAAACAGTCAAAGAAACGAAGCTTCTTCCATTCACATTTAAACAAAAAAAAAACCTTCAAATTCCCGACAAGAACAAATTAACAATTCAACAAATGCGGCGACTTACTAATTCAACAGACGCCATGATTTTCCTTCCGTCTGATCGGGACCAAAATTCCATCTCACAGAACAAGATAAAACATGGAAAAAGTCGCAAGCGCGTTAACCGACGCAGTCAAGAAAACGTAGACGGCAAATTAACGACGTCTTGTACCGGACAGCCATGGCAGCCTGTCCTCAACCTCTACGCTACGTTTATATTTAGTGTTGTCTACGTAATTTTCTTATCGCAAATCTTCGTTTAATCTGCTCGCCGTTAAAAGTCTATCTATATAAGTTAGAAGTGGAGGTGAAATAGCGGGGGATCTCGAACAATCTTTGTTCTCATAATTATGTTTTGCAACATTGAAAGGGCGGCGGTGAATTTCTGAATTTGTAGCGATTATAATAATATTATAATATAATATAGAAAAGTTAATGCGCGTGCACCTGATCTCTGACAATGATTGGTTGGTAATGCTCAGCTGTCTTTCTGACTGCCACGCGTAGAAAGAGGTTTTCCGTTTTTTACTCTTAATCATTCCTGAGGTTAAAATAATTAATGACTGTGGTTAAAGTTAAAAAGGAGGCTTGTGGAAAAGGCAAAAGCTGTTTGAAAAGCTTTTTAGGTGAGTGTGTCGTACAAAGTTAAGATTTATTTCGGTAGAATATCGGCCTTAAAAATTGAGTAAGGGTAATAAATAAGACTTGTTTGAGATTTAATACTTTATAGTTTATCGAATTCATAGATAGATCTTTTGAATAATTATGTATACCTAAAGTTAAATTTATGTGAATGCTAGGTTTTTATTAGTTCGATGCAACTCTTGGTATTGGGGTGTGACTTCTCCACCCATTTTTTACTAATGGTGTTGTACATATTTTTCTATTAATTTTTTTTATGTGAATGAAATATAAGATCTAAAAAATTGAATAAGTAAAAGATAATTCTCGTTGGATAAGTAAAAGACAATCCTAAAACCTCATTTTCTTATTAAAAATGGTGAAACTTAAAAAAAAAAAAATTAAATATAATCAAATTTTTATTTATTTTAAATAAAATTTTCAAAAATCAATTATTAATCAATATAAAATATTATAATATTGAAATTGAAATATATTAAAATTTGATAGAATAAGCATTCCTTAATTCCTTTCTAATGGTATATATATATATTAAAAATCAATTTAAAATTTAAGAGATGATATTCTTTGGATCTTTGATATATATTAGTTACCTTTCCCTAAAAATAGATAAATAGATGTGATAATTACGCCGAAAGGCGTGTTCTATGTGGGAAAGCCCGACCCCTTCTGACAAGTAACAAGACATCAAGGATCGCAATTAGTTGGTCGACGATGCATGGATTATCCTCTTCCGTCCACGTGGCACGCAACAGGGTCAAAATTACTATTTATTGTTGATTTATTTTTGAAATCCTCCAAACTGACAAGGGACAAAAAACTTGTAAGGTGGAGGATAAAAGGGGAGACCCTTGCACCATGCGCGATAGAGGGAGAAGCATTCCACGAGTCAGAAATGGAGGACAGGTTCAGGAGTCATTCCTGCAGGTGGACATGCCTTTGTCGTCACCAACAAAAAGGAAGTATGGTTTCCCCCTTTTAAGCTCATACCTCTGCATCCAAAACAATAAATGATCGCCTTCTACCTGATTATTAGTGTTGTTACCAAGATCTTTGGCTCGCACAAAATAATGAAAATGTATGTTCTGATTCGAGGTTTCTACGAAGGTAAGGAGAGAATGTTTTGCCAGAATAGAAAGTGTTAGAAACATGTCGGCGAGATTTTTGGTTCTCTTGGAGTTTGAAATGTCTGTCCAAAGCAATTTCCTTTGAGTAGCAATTTATTGGAAAGAAACCAGATACAGATCATCGCATTTCTCGGTTGTCTAATCGTAAGAACTTTGGTATGTTAGAAGCCATTGTTCAACATTTTCCTGTAATTGTTGTGTCTTTTCTTCAAATTTCCTTTAATGGGTATCTTGAACTGACTTTGTATTTTTCCTCATGGTTGGGCAGGATACCATTTTTGGTTGGAGATCGCACACTGATTTTAGATGAACCGCAGAATTTTGAAGAACAACAGATTGTATTTGAAACTTAGTAAATTCTACATGTTCAATATCGAAGAAATATATTGGTAGCCTTAATTTCCATTGTCGCAAATAATAGATTATGGAGTAGTAATTTCAGTTCTGCTAGCGAAAAATGATTATCTTTAGGTAGAATTGTTTTCCGTTATGAAGAATACAGGGTGGTCATGTGAATAGTCAAGCCACCAAAGACAATAAAGATTAGAATTTTCGTGTAATGATTCCTAACTAACCTATTTCATTGTTCATAAACTGGAAAAATAGAAATGAGTACGTCCAACGAAGGTGGGAGGAGTGCAAGAATTGTCTCGGGGCTCAATGGAATCAGTATTGATGTATTTAATGGAGATTTCAAGGCTTGTGATAGAAGTGTTTCATTTTCTTCCTTTCTCTCTGGAAGTGATTCTTGCCAAGCGGTACATCGACCTTCCATTGAAGTAGGCAGTGGGAATACAAACAATACATTTGTAAAAGGGTTGGAGAAGTGAATCTCTTTGAGCAAGAGTGTGACAAAGGACACTGAGATCAGTATCTTCCGAGTAGAAAAGTATTTCAGTGCTAAGCAAGGGAAGAAAACTGACGCAAATCGGGATTCCACAACGCAAAGCTCCAAGCCAAGAGAGAATTCCAAAGCCAGAATAGAGGCAGGAAAGGACAAGGTATTGTTCTCTGGTACTCATGATATATATGATTCTGGTAATCAAATTCCCTCTCCTGCATCTTCCATAGGAGCAGTAAATCACACTTTCAGGCCAGGAGGGGCAACTCTGACAACTTCTTCAGAGGTGAGCTGGAATAACCAGTTAATTTAAGTCACCAGCATCGGCTTCTGGTCTTTTTTCTAAACCATTCTCTTTGCTTTGAAAAACTGTTCTATCGTTTGTATTATGGAGCTGCACTTTCTGTTATGGAGCTGCAATTCATGTGCCTTTTATAATGCATCATACAACTTAATTATGTATAGTCGAACAGCTAAGAAAATATAAGATGTAGTATGTAGGAAGCTCCTATGGTTGCCTAAGAGCGCCGATGCAAGTGTAATGGTACTGAAAGAACTTCTAGGAAT
Organism: Taxus chinensis; assembly: GCA_019776745.2. NCBI lineage: Eukaryota > Viridiplantae > Streptophyta > Pinopsida > Cupressales > Taxaceae > Taxus > Taxus chinensis. Next base: position 149,651,987 of record CM034157.1, read on the forward strand.
TTTTACAATTTAGAATTTCCATTTTATCATTTATATTGTTGTTTTGATTCTCTTCGTATGTTGAATTCATTTTAATTTGTAGGAATAGTTTGGTGATTATTTATGAAAGAAAGATCTTGTTTTCTTAAGCGGGTTGTGGAAGTGTTATCTCCCCAACTATTTCTACAGTTTAGTCCACCACGAACTACCTTCTTGTGTTTTGTTGTGACACTTGGTCATACCCAATCCCATCAGCGGTGTCCATGAATTAAAGAATTGTAATTCATTAAAATGTAAATAAAAGAACTGTGACAACATCTCTGCAAAGAGATGTCAAGATTTGAACGCTAGTTCATAGCTTGAAGATATTTTGAAGAATTAGAGAACTAAATTGAATTAGTCAAAGGTACATGATGATAAAATAAAATAAAGTTCCAAATCAACAAATGAAAGGTTGGAAAGTTGGAAAAGTTCAACTTCCAAGCATTACATATATGGCAGTTATTGATGCATTGCACTATGGCATGGATTTGGAAAGGTCAGACTTTGATGCAAATCCTTGCTGAAAGTGATAAAAGGATTGGAAACAGTCAACTAATGTGCAATGCTGAAGTTGGCGCCATTCAAATAGTTGACGATAAGTGCAAGATTTTTCTGATTGGATTAGTGTTGGTACCAACTTTGGAAGTTGAATGTGGAAGCTACGCACTGTAAGCATTGGTGTCAGATGGACAAGGCATTGTGCAGATGTTGAAAGCATTGGTGCATGAGTGAACTCTTGGCGGGATGTTGAGTTTGGCAAAAGGTACATAAATTCAAACAACTGCAGATGTTGAAGGAATTGTGCATTGGAAATAAGAGATAAACTCTATGGCGGGATAATCCCTGATAGAATCGCAACAGTAGAACTAATATGCAGAAAATATTACAGATCTACATAAAAGTGCAGAATAAATAAACAACTACAAAGAGAACAAGGACATACAACTGGTTTCACCCAATTAATGCTACATCGTCAGAACCAAGAATCACTTGTCAGATTTTATTACAAGCCTCCACTTCTCAATACAATACCAAAGCATTTTGTTGGGTCTATGATTTCAACAAACTTTAGCAGATCCTTCACATCCCCGAATTGCAGAAACACATCTGCAATACGTTTACTTGTACATCTATCAGAGGAGTAAGACCATATAAATTGCCAACTGCTTAAGCAGTTTGATACAAAACCGCGGGTATCAAAACCAAGGGCAAAAACCATGGGTATCAAAACAACGGTTTTGAAAGACCGAAAAAACCATGGGCCCAAAAAGGCCCATAACGGTTACCCATTACCCATGGGTTAATAAACCACCTATGGAAAATACCCTAAAAGTACCCGAGTGTAACACATTTAGTACCACATTCTAACATGCAAATAGGCTCCACAAATCATAACAGTGAACAATGTACACACAGCTGGTTTTAATATTGCCTCTGTGAGAACAACAATTTGTCAGAATTTAGAATCCAATGCATTAGTTGTTGGGTCTTGATTGTCAGTTTAGATATCAATTTGCTCACACTACGAATAATTCAAATAGTTGCAGTTATTCTGAGTTTGCCAACATTATTATGTTTAGATCTTGCAAATTCTAATTTATGACAAGTTTTGAAAGTGTCGAAAACTCCACTACCTAAGAATGAAAGTAAACACCACATTTAGACACTCAACTCATAGATTACCATCGCGTATGTAAGCCTTCCTTCCAATTTAGGGTTATACAATATTTCTTGTATGCATTGGATCTTGAAGAATGTCGTTGTCAGCTAAATTGACGTTCAACTTTTCACTCTCTTTTCATGTTGCATTACCTAAAGTTTTTTATTAAACAGGCAACTTGAAAGCAGGCATTAAAAGGAAAACTTTTTTTCAATTCATTCCTTCCAACAGGTAAATGTAATACAATATTTCTTTTATCTTTAATTTATACAAATTTATATTATGATTCCATTAAATAGAACAAAGTTTAGGTTTAGCACTTGAAAGCAGGCTTGGAAATTCGAGAGGTTGATAGGCCTTTTTTTGTGATTTTATACTATATATTAGATGATTTTTTATTAATGTACATACACATATATATGACATAGATTGTACATACATACTATAAACATTTTACATAGAATACATACATACCATACCATACAAACATACATACATACAGACATACATACATACATACATACATACATGACATACATACATGCATACATACATACATACATGACATTTACACTACATACATATCATTGTCTATATATATATATATATATCTATATATGCCACCTAGATTGTAAATATATCACTATAAAAACCTGGAATATACAACTTTTACCTGAAAGAGTTGGAGAAGTTTTTGATTTGAAAGCCGCACATAATTTGAATTTCACTTAGTTGTCTAATCTACCTGTAAACAACCACCTGGGACTTTCACATAACCTTATCTCTTTAACACTTTTTTGCACTTCGTCCCCCACAAACCTGATTTATTTTGACACATTTTGTCAAATAATTCCTATGTTGTATATGCTTCCCTGTTTCATATACATTAACTTTTAAATGTGTATGGCATTTTATTTTACCAGAAGTAAATCATCTAATGTTTTATAAATTTAAAGTATGGTTCTGAATCGCAATTGAGATCTTTGCACATATAGTTTGCGATAATTTTCTTCATGTCATTGGTTTACAGCATTTGAATCGCACTTAAAGATGTTAAACATGTTAAATTTCATTTTGGGGTGTGAGTTCAAATATTTTCTTTGAGGAGGATAGATGTACTGATTATGCATGGGAATTTGTAAGCTATTGAGTGAGTTTGTTCCAAGTATGTTTCATTGTATGTTGCTCAAGTGTGTCTTTGGGATTAGTTTGTTATTTGTAGAGATATTTTTGTTACTTATGTTCTCCAGCTAGATGCTTATATTATTGGCCAATTTTGTAGTGTGACCTGTAATGCTTACCAAATAAAGTGATACTGCATTTATGTTAATAGTTGTTGAGGTGTTGTGAGGAAGATTTTGATCATTAAACTTAAAAATCCGTACTCGTTACTGCTCTGTTTCCTCAACAAGTTTCAAGAAGATGAACATTTCTATCAAAAATATGTAGATTAATTAGTAAACATTTGAAGAATAAAATGTGTTGATAAAATTCTTCTTGATGAGTACACTTGATTTTTTTTTCCTTAAGCTTTATTAGAATAAAGGGGAACTTTAAAATTTAAAACTGCAACTCGTCTTACAGAAACATGGAACATTCTGAATTTCATTGCTGCTTGTAATATTTTTATCAAATATAATGTGGTATTTTTCTCTAAGAAATTTGTTCTATCTTATGGGAGTGATAGTGAAACATATTTCATCTATGGAGATGAAAGGGAATGTTTTGCAAATAAAAAAGAAGAAGTTAATAAAGGGTTAAATTTGGGCGTCTATGAACTTTTCAAGTTTTTAAATTAGGCTTATAAGCCCAAGTTCTTCAAATATTGGTGACTGATAAATCGTGTTCAATGACACAAAAAGTGTTCCGAGAATACATGCCTTTGAAAAAAAAAAACTGGCTCTAGTGTCAATACAACACACATTGGGAGAATAGAGCCACTTCTTTATTGTTTGTTGATGAGAGTGATTCAGTTAAATACCTCCCTTCAAGGAATGATGATAGATTGAACACACACAATCCAACAATGTTATCCATATGGAGAGCCAATATCGATTGTCAACTTGTGCTATCTTGCCATGATGTCCTTAAATACATTTCTAAGTATGCTTCCAATGCGGAACAAAGGTCAGAAACATACCACCAAATGCTTTCTACATTGTCAAGAGGTTTAGATCCTAATTTGCCTACACATTTAGCCATAAAAAAAAATTTAATTGAGAGTGTGGTTGAACATGACATTAGCGCACAAGAAACATGCCACATGCTCCTTAAATTGCCACTTCTAATGTGTAGTCACACTTTTGTGACGCTAAATGTAGGTAGAAAAATCTTAAGAAGTTGGGTTGAAGCATACTGTGAGGATGCAAAAACATCCCTGCTTTTAGATGCATACAAGGTCCGCCCTTCAAACATGGAAAGCCTTCCACTCATTGAAGTTGCACGTGACTGGAGTTACAAAAAATATCACAAGCGCACTAGGTGAAAGAGTCGTACCCATCCAACTATTGTTCAGGTGTTCCCCAAATTTCAATGTGTTCCATCTAGACTCCCCCTCTTTTGAACTTTTCTGTTAGTCTGAACTCCTTCTATACAAACCTTTCCGCAACATTTCTACTAGTATTGGTTCAATACCTTAACAAACCATTTCCAATTAGAGCTTTTTCAGATACAATTATCGGCCCTGACATATTTCATGGCGTGAATCAAATCCGTCACTCACCTCTGACAGAGACATTGAGTCTGAGGCCGAGCGCCCCTTCCTATTGAGCAACTATATGATTGGCAATTGTTGGCTCGATTCCACCCCGAGAACACTTCTTTCATTGATATCTTGCAAATGTTGGGCCTTCGTGAATTTGACACCCTCCACAATTGGAGTGCACATCGTATTCCTATTGCTATGCAGTCTTTTGGCTCCACTTTCATTGAAGATAATAAGGCAGACCATCTTTCAACTTCCTTCGTGGACAAACTCGGCCCTCCAGCTTCAGGTTTATCTCCAAAACAACAAGCAGCTTTCAACATAGTTATTCAACACTTCACGCACATATCCAACCTTCCTCCACTGAGACTTATTATACAAGGGACCGCAGGTACTGGAAAATCATTCCTCATTAACATTGTAAAGTCTTCATTTGCCTCTTCATCCAGCCAGGGCCTTTCACCTCTCCTTTTGCTCGCCCCAACAAGAGTTCCTGCTTTCAACATTTCAGCTTCGACAATACACGCAAGCCTCCGATTCCCATTAAAGAACTCAAACCCTTAGAGGGCCAAGCTTTATTGTCTCTTCAAGACTCCCTCAAGCACATCGAATACATTTTAATTGATGAAATGAGTTTCGTCGGGCCAAATTTGCTTTCCAGAAACGACTACCGTCTTAGGGAGGCTTTCTCGCACTTCAAATATTCAACATTTGGAGGTAGATCTATGATCCTTGTTGGATACCTCGATCAACTTCCTCCAGTTATGGACATCCCTCTTTATGCCAAAAATTCTTACAGAGCTACCCTTCGGCGAGAATTCAACATATTTGTATCCCTTCATTCAATCTTCCAACAACAACACTCTGATCCAGCACAGACATCATTCCGGAACTTGCTGCTTAACATTCGTAATGTCGGCTGTCTGATCTAGGACTGGGCAGCTCTTATGTCAAGATCTGATTCCTCCCTTTTCGAAAAAGAAAGCATTTAATTTAAAGAAGGCCCTCATCTTTTCGCTCAAAATGACCTTGTGGACTTGCACAACCTTATTACGTTGAAGTCCCTTAACTCTCCTATAGCCAGATCAATTTTTGAAAATACCATACGTTCTACATCTGGCGATACCGAAGACGATCAGTTGAAGCCCAAGGTTCTTCTCCCAGCCCTCGTCTTAGCTCCTTAAAGCGATCATGCAATCATGGTGCCATACCTTCTTTATAACAGTCATGCATGTGTATATCACGTGTATTTTGTATCGATAACCCCTTTCGGTTCGTGTTTGTATTATCTGAAACTAATTTAAACACCATATTTGATCTATGTTTGTTTACAAATATGTTCAAAGTTTCTTCCTGTGCTCTACTTCTAGCCAGTCTAATATAACTAATGGATTTTTTATACCTCGCTATTATTCTTTTATATTTAATGCTCAAGATCTTGTTGCTTATGTTTTTTTCACGTTTTTCTTAATTTGACCATATCCCCACCACACTATATAATCTTCTACTCTGATATACGTTAAATTTCATTTTATTATCCATTCTTTTAGATTTGCTCCACTACTTTTCCTTTTTTGACTCCTACCATTACTTGCATTTACGGGATATATTGATTTTTAACACTCTCCACTTTCCTTAGGTTTTACATCTTCTCTTTCCCTCCTCCATTTCCTTTTCCCTTTTTCATTTCTTTTATCCTTTCCGTCAAATGCATTCTTCTTCTCTACTTCCTTCTCCTTCTTCCCCAACCTCTCTTTCGGCGTTATCATCGCACACCTCACATGCGATTGCTAGTTTTTTAAAAGAATAGTATTATTTAATTTGAAAGGTTTGTTTTGAAATTTTGTTAAAAGTTGTTTAGTTTATTGGTAAAGTCCTTTGAGAATTTTCTAAAAAAAAATATAGGATTATTTAATTTGAAAGTTGTTTTTATGAAATTTTGTCAAAGATTGCTTCGTCTATTTGTGAAGGTTGTTTTTATGAAATTTTGTTAAAGGTTGTTTGGTCTATTGGTGAAGTCGTTTGAAATTTTTCTAAAAGAATAAGACTATTTAATTTGAAGTTGTTTTGTGAGACTGTCAAAAATTGCTTGTTCATATACACCCTACCAAGAATTAATTCTTGATGGCCCATTACATCTTAAATGTAGGTCTACTTAATTTTGTCATTTATTATATAAATACCTAATGTAACTTACAAAATTTAAATATAACTCATTTTTTATATAATTATACTAAATATATATTATAATAAAAAATTGATATTATATATATATATAATATATATATATATATATATATATATATATATATCATCTACAGGAGAAAAAAATAAAAATAAAAATTGTAATATTTGTTTGATAAATTTTTTAAATTTATCAAACAAATGTTACAAAAAAAAATTTAGATTATTTTTACTCTTGTAGATGATTCGAAGGGCAACACTAAGACATTGCTGCTTAGTGAAAATTTGTTTGACAGCTACTTATGGCCGTCAAATTTAAACTGTTAAGCCCCTTTTCTTCATGGCAAACTTTCCCTGTTTCACGTGTGGACTTACATGTTAAGGAGATGTGCCGTGTTCATTTGGTATTGGTTAACATGCTTATCTGAAGATCTCTACATGGGCTCTTGCATGCCTTTATTATCCACACCTTATTATTTCAGGCCACATTATCTATAGTTAGTTAGGCACTTTCACCGTGGGGTCCAATCTTCCAATATAATGTAAGAGATTCCACGACTTTCCAAAACTTTTAAATTTGGTGGTTATTAGAAACTTTAATTTAATTTAAATATAAAATTCTTTTTGATGTCAAGAATGGTTGAGGGGATTGGTGAAGAAATTACAAATCCAATGTATAAATGAAATGTCTAATGCAACTTAAGATATGTAAAAAGAAAAATAGGAAAAAAAATTCCAAGATATAAATAAAGAATAGAAAAAATATCTGAATTTTTTTTATACGAAATAACAATTTTGTTATGTTAAGATCATAGATCTTGAAATCAATAAAATGTATGTTGTCTTATAGATTTGGCCATGTTGTACGTATATAGTCTTTAGAGGTTCCTCAAGTTTATTGTTTGGAAGTAAGAATTGGTTTTCTTAAAATTATGTTTGTGTGAAGACTTCAATTTGAGTATTCTTTATCGCGTCTCATGGATAAACAACGCTAAACATTTATGGTCGTCTAACCAAATGAAACTCCTTAAGGATATATGGGAATCACTAAAAAGACAATGGTATCTTCCACAAATCTCGTAGTAGACAGGGCATTAGAAAATGGCCCCTAACTTTATGTACTATTTAAAATAGGTCCAAATTAGGTGTTATCATGTGTTTGTCAACTTTTGATGATCCTTAATCCTTGTCCCTTCCTATGAACTTTTGTTTCACTTGCTACCCTTATTTCATCTTCTCAGAGCTTTATGTTTAAAATGTTATTAATGTTCACAAGCCCATTATGATTGTTAATGACATGCATAAGCCCTTGGTGTGGTCCCTTTTGGCTCACAAGCACACCACCCTTGTTCTATATTTTTTCTCTCTTTTTATCATTTTATGTCGATAGTGTCTTTAATAGGTTATAATGGTTACTCAATTTGTCTATAAATACACGCATTGTTTATGCAATGTCAACGTTTGGGGCTCAAATTAACAAGTGCCTAACCAAACAACCGTGTAGAGTATGTAACACACTAACAAAAAGGATGTTCATGGAGACTAAAACCAAAGAGACTTAAACAACTAACTGTAAGCAGAGAAAATTACGTTAGATGAAAGAAAGAAAGAAACATGCAAACCTTTCTAGCAACTTTCTGTGCAAACATCAGATAAGGGTCTCCTGTGAAACCTTGTAGAAAGAATGTCAAAAGTGTTTTGTGGGTGCTCTTGAGTGCTCTCCAAGCTTTGAAGGCAAATTCTATAGACACAATTCAACAGAGTTTTTGTGCTTCAAATTCAAGAGGGATTGGAAGGAAGGTAAGCTTGTAATTTATAAAAATAGGAGATAGTTGGAATTGGTTACACGAATAAATGAACATGCTAAAAATAACATTATGGGCAGTTGCAATAGTGTTGGGGGCAATAATGAAATTAATTACAAAAAGTTGCATCCGGAAAGGTGGTTGTACGTGCAGTTTAATTGCCCCCACCTTTCTAGGATTCTAGAAGTGCAGTTAACTAGGGTGAGGAGTCAAAGTGGAGTCTAAGTGGAGTTTGATCAAGTGGCAGATGACTAGGATGTGCACACACTTAATTAATTAATTATTTAATTAATAAATAATAATTAATTTAGCCAAAGGGGTACAAAGGGTACATGGGATTAATTTAATTAATCCAAAGGGGTACAATGTGTATTAATTAATCAATTTAATTAATTAATCACAAATGGGTGAATAACAGGGTGTATTAGCATAATACTGGGAACAAGTGGAAACATGAATGTAAATTTGGGGTGTCTACATTTTGCCCCTCTTTAAAGTGCTATTGCAAAGTAATAGTGCTTTAAAGATAGTAGACGCATGCAGATCGGCGAGCAGAAAATTGTGAAGCATTAGGATGCCCAACAAGTGAAGTAAAGAAATGAAGCAAGCAGGATGGTAGAGGAATGCCCCCTCAAGCGGGTGGATGACGCAGCAAGGCGGTGGAAAACCGCTTGATAGGAAGAAAGCAAGGGATTGGAACAAGGATGGGAAAATGAATGTGTTCGTAGCATGAGTGTTATTTGGAGAATAATTTTAGAACAACCTTATTTTTGTTGTTGCACAATAGAGTTGTCACCATGATTATGAAAGAATCAAGATGGTTAACCCAGATGCGCGTAAACAAACACACACAACAAAGAAAAGATAAAAAGGAAAACAAACCCAATATACAAAGTAGGTGCCGACATCGGGGTTATAAAGGAACCAAGATGTAATCACACTACTTGTAAGTGGTCCAAAAAAGTAAACATCAACAATGTAACACAAAGTCAAAAAAGAAGACAATCAACTATGCCCCTAATGCATGCCACAATGATGATTAAGTAGATACAAATGCTCCCAAGTGGGAATAGGATCAGACTGGAAGAGCGGAGTTAAAGTGACTCCTTATGACACTCTTGTTGAATCTGTTGTGCAAATGATCAAAGTTGAAATTTCCCAGGTGAAGTTATATCATGAAGGAAAAACAATTTTGTGACTTGCCCCAAGCAGAGTTAGCATATCATGCAAAGGGAAGAAAGTGATAGTTGTAAGATTGGCATGATCACTAGGGTAATAGATAAAAGTATGACATTTATCAAGATTGTATTGAGATGTTGAATGATTCACTTCAAGGGTTTTCCAATTGTATGATTTCTGTGATAAGTGAATGTTTGTTCGATTTTTTGTATTTTTGAAATATTTTTTTTTGGATTTTTGAAATATTTGATTTTTTTTGGATTTTCACAAGTTTTGAAATACAAATGCAAACAAAAAACATGAATCCACAACAAAAAGTAAAATGCTCCATGGCTTAAATAAACCAGGAGGAAAACACAACACATGCAAGTGACAAAAAGATATAAAACAAGCAATAGAAACAAACCCAATATGAACAGGAAGGAACCACACCAAAGTTATATGTGAACTAGGATGTGAATAAATTTCTTGTAATTGGTCTATGAGCGCATTCCAGATACACAGAGTCTGGTTATTTGAACTAACAAACATAAGAGACTAAGCTAAGAATATACAATACAAAATTCCATATGTACAAATGTTAAACAAGAAAATAAGCAAACAAGCTAGTGAACAAAAACACACTAATGTAAAAATAATAATAAAGAAACGAATATAACACAATTCACAACAATGTCTAAAGACTTTCCAAGAGAAAATGAAAGCCAAGATGATGTCCCCAAGAGAAATGCAAAGTTATGATTCCCTAAAAGAGCAAAGACTTGATTGATTGGAAAAGATGATTGGGAACAATCAATGAAGAAAATGGTGAACGAAATTACATAGTCACGTATGTTTTTTTATTTCTGAAACATTTTGTATTTTTTTTTGTATTTTGAACAATTTTATATTGTTTTTGTATTTTAAATAATTTTTTTGAGACATTTTTTGAATGTTTTTTGTTTTTTTTTTTTTTGGAATTTTGAACCACACGCCAAAGAAGAGGGAAAGGAAATTCCCAAGTCAAAACCAACATGCTACGTATGAAGGAAGTGTGAAACATAATAGAAGGTGAACAATAGTGGTAGACAATGGGCATGACAACCTACCAAGGAGAACATGCGACACACAACGAGGTGAAAAGTTACAAGTGGGAAACAAAGTGAAATGACAAAATAGGTGGATGCACTGATATGCCCCCAGTACAAGGGTTACTCTTCAGAGACTTAGGAGTAGAACTTCTTCAGATGAATGGCATTCATAGGCTCCTTCAACTCTTTTCCATCCTCGGTAGATAGTTTGTATGCACCAGATCCAAATTTAGCAGTTATAACATAAGGACCCAACCAATTAGGCTCAAATTTTCCCTATTTTTCTCGTGGTTTAGTTGTGTTCTTTTGATTTTCCTTTAGGACCAAATCACCAATTTCAAAATGGAAGGTTTGATCTTGTGATTATAATTACCACAGTCTATTCTGATATCCTCTATGGTCTGGCAGAAGGTTCTTATTGTCTAGTAATTCAGCTGTGCAAGGCATACAACATGGTAATTTCTTCATATTGAAATGTTCATACTTAAAGGGATTACACAAATGAAGGATTCAACTAGAGAGATAGGTAATATGGCTTCACAAGCCATATACTAGGAGATAAGGTAGCAGAATGTATCTTGTACTCACAAGGAAGTGGGTAAATAGGGAGGATAAATATGCCAATACTTCATCACCAATGCGAATCTGAATGGACACAAAGTTCTAAAGATTACACAAACAAGAAAATTGTTTTTTGAATGCAATTGTTGAGACAAATGATCCATTGAATTGAGCAAGGAGAGAGAGATATATAATAGAGGAAATGAGAAAGAAAGCTTCTGTATTGAATTACTTCCAAATTTACTCAATCCTTGACCAATATGCTTTTTTTCATGGCCAAAACATGTTCTTATAACAATTCGTGTACATCCATACTTTGTCCCCATGAAAAGAATATCCAAAAGGAATAATGTTTGTTACCTAGATCCGTGCATTTTTGGAGTGACATGTTTTTGGAACGTAACTCATGAAAACCAGAGGTTCAAAAAGGTGAATATTTCATCAGTTTGAGCATGATTACTTTAGCAGGGGCATCTCATGATTTTCTTCTTGCAAATACGTGTTTTCCTGACATTTTACCTTTTAACCACTTTCATGAGCACATCAAAGTGCTTATCTGGTAGTTTCGATCCCCCTTTTTTATTGTGTATGCCCGATAAACTCTGCTAAGGTTTCCTGATAATCAAACTTTACATCCCTTTAAACTTATCGATTTGGCTCCACAACAAACCAAAAAATCTCATGAATAAACAACAAGGAAACAAAGAGAGAAGAAAAAAAATGGTTCACATTTGTATTCTTTGGAGCTCTGGTTTGTTAATGGCATCAAAAACTAGATGAGTGCGTTAAGCAACTTTTCCCTTTGTCAACTTTGAACTTGGACCCTATGCGTGGCATTTTCTTCCAAGCAACAATGAACCAGGGGAAAAAATCCATGTTTTAAGACATTTGGGAGCAAAAAACATAATTTCTCATTTTTCTCCACCCCTCCGTATCCTCGCCAAAGGTCAGACACGTAACACATTTTGATGGGAAATGGGGTTGTGGCTAAAAATTCTCAGTTTCCTTCATTGTGCATGTCCCGATTTCATTCTTCAGACATGGCAAACTCAATTGGTTGCGGGGATGTGTTTCACTTTTATAATTTATTTATTTTGAAAAGGGGAAAATTCCAACTTTTCCCCCGAAAGTCCATGCCTCTGCCGTTGACTTTTCAACGTAGGCCAAGTGTCCCTTTCTGATTCGCTGCAAGCTTCAACTCAAAATTTATCCCTTCGAATGAGCAGGGCCGCGAGTCATTTTATAACTTTTCGCCCTTTTTCCATAATGCCTTAGAGAATAAAATGGATCCATCGCCCCGAACTTCCGCCAAAACTACTCCAGCTAATTAGGGATCCGCGAGGATGCAGGGCAAGTCTAACATTTTTTCCAAAATCACCAACAAGTGATAAGTTCAAAAAGTCTAGTTTCCGGCCGCATCCAATTAGAAGCAAACAAATGTAACTTCACCTTCTGAGAAATAATTTGACAAATGAAAAAACGTAGAAAATTACAGAAACGGGAAAACCATTTAACCATTTTTGCATGCGATGAAGATTTTCATTTCTGCACAAGGGTTAATATGCGAAGACTGCAAGTTTAACGTCCTTCAAATGAATAAAATAGTGCTCCTTTAAGATTTTCCATCCTCAGTAGATAGTTTGTATGGGATCCAAATTTAGTGATTATTTAAGCACTTGTGGGTCTCGAAAATGAATTACTCTATTAAGACTTCAATTTTACGAAATTGGTTTTTTGAATTGAGGGGACAATAGGACCAAATCACTGATTTCAAACTGTCGAGGTTTGATCTTGCGATTATAATTACGATCCAGTCTATTTTGATATACCCACATATGGTCTAATGCGCGAAGCCGTCTCTCGTCCAATAATTCCAGTTATACAATGCGTGCAACACGGTAATCCTCTTCATGAATGAGATGTTGGAGGGATACACGAAGTGAAGGTAGCTCAACTTTGATAGGTAATATGGCTTTAGAGCCATATACTAGGGAAAAAGGAGTAGCCCCTATAGGTGTACAGAAGGAAGTGCGGTAGGCCCAGAGGGTAGGATATAACTGCGTATGCCAATTACGTCCATGTTTATTGACAGTATTTTCCAAAATAGACTTGATAGTCTTTTTTGATGCTTCAGATTGGCCATTACATTGTGGATAATAGGGTGTAGCCCATTTTAGGTGGATATTATATTTCTTAGCTAGGGCCTTGAGATCCTTATTTTTGAAAGAACCACCATTGTCAGTGACAATAGCAACGGGGATGCCAAAATGACAGATAATATGGTTGAAAGATGAATTTAGAAATATTGCACCCAGTAACGTTAGTAAGAGGCATAGCCTCAACCCACTTGGTGAAATACTCAGTGGTGGTTATAATAAATGTGTGGCCATCAGAAGATGTGGGCTTTATTTTTCCAATTAAATCAAGTCCCCATTTTGAAAAAGGCCAAGGTGAAGTAATAGGCTGCAAGGCTTGGGATGGTGCATGAATGAGATTACCGTGTTTTTGGCAAGCCTGACATTTCTTCACAAAGTTGCATGCATCTTCCTCCATTGTGGGCCAGTAGTATCCAATGCGTAAAATCTTCTTTGCAAGGACTATTCCGCTACTGGTATGGGCACCGCAAATACCCGAATGTACTTCAGCTAGCGTCTGATTAGCTTCATCTTGATTGAGACATCTTAAGAGAGTCCCATCATAGCCTCTTTGATACAAGGTGTCAGCAAGAAGGGTGTAGCGCGAAGCACATTGTGCTAAGGCTCTTTTATTAGCTGAATTAAAATTAGGAGGATAGGATTTAGTTTGAATGAAGGTGTATATATCATGGTACCAGGGATGATCAGGACCAACAATCTCACAAACCATGGTGGACTCTGGCAATTCGTATGTGGGCACCAAAAGATGTTCAACAAGGAACTCGTTGTGAGTTTGATTAGTGTCGAATGAAAGAAGGGAAGTGATAGTTTCCATGGCATCCATTGCTTTTTTTGTATGTGAGGAATTTGTTCAAAATTGATAATCCGGAAATACCCTCTAAGGCTATCAACCATTCTTTATAAGGTAAGAGATTTTCATCTTTTACTTGATATTCTCCGTTAACTTGATTAATGACTAGAAGAGAATCACCAAGAACTGTCAATTCTTGTAGGCGCCATGAGATAGCAAAGCCTAAGCCTGCTATCAGTGCTTCATACTCTACTATGTTATTTGTGCAAGGGAAGTTGATATGATAAGATTTAGGTATGAGGTCTCCATCTGGTGTACGCAAGACAATTCCTTCTCCAGAACCATGGATATTGCAAGATCCATCAAAGAATAATGTCCATAAGGGTGTTGCTTCTATGTACAACAAGTCTTCATCTGGAAATTCAAAATTTAGCGGTTGTGAACCTGGTAATGGTGTTGCGGCCAATTGATCTGCCAGTGCTTGACCTTTGATAGCCTTTTGATTGACAATTTCAATGTCAAATTCACTAAGTAGTGCAATCCAGCTAGACATGCGTCCTGTTATGACTGGTCTCAAAAGTAGGTACTTAAGAGGATCAACCCGTGAAATTAGCTTGGTGGTATGATTTAGGAGATAGTGTCGTAGCTTGCCAAAAGTATAAGCAACTGCTAAACAAGCCTTTTCAACCTGTGAGTACTTGGTCTCATGTTCAAGGAGAGTTCTACTCAAGTAATACACAGCTTGTTCCTGACCCTTATCATTGTGTTGCGCCAATAATGCCCCAATGGCATGTTCTATTGCAGATGTATACAACAACATAGGCTTATCCTGTATAGGTGGCATGAGTACCGGTGGAGATGCCAGGTATTCTTTCAATTTTGCAAAGGCGTCTTGACAGTCTTGTGTCCATTTGAACTGGACATCCTTTTTAAGCAACTGGTTGAAATGATGGCACTTATCTGCCAATTGGGAGATGAAGTGACGAATAGACTGTATTTTTCCTTGTAGGCCCCTTAATTGTCAAAGGTTCTGAGGAGGTGGCATATCTATTATAGCTTTGACCTTGGTAGGGTCCACTTCAATTCCTCTTCATGAGACAATGAATCCCAGAAGTTTCCCTGAAATGACACCAAAGACACATTTTTTTGGATTAAGGTGAACCTTGTACTCCCTTAACCGCTCAAATTATACCTAAGAACTGTTGGACTATCTACCCTAGTCTTTGATTTAGCAATAATATCATCAACATATTCTTCCATTATGTCATGAAGAAGGTCATGGAAAATAACAGTCATGGCACGTTGATAAGTTGCACCAGCATTTTTAAGGCCAAAAGGCATGACCTTGTAACAAAATGTCCCCCATGGGGTTGTAAAAGTTGTTTTATGTTGGTCTTCTTCAGCAATTTGAATTTGGTTATACCCAGAAAATCCATCCATAAGGGATAACATCTCATGGCCCGCAATAGAATCGACAATCATGTCAATATTAGGCAAAGGGAAATCATCCTTAGGACATGCCTTGTTAATGTCACAAAAATCTGTACAAATACAGATTTTGGGGGTCTTCTTCGCAACTGGTACCATATTAGATATCCACTCTGAGTAATCAATGCACCGTATGAAGCCTGCATCCAATAATTTTTGTAGTTTGGCCTTAACAAGCAATGCAACCTTGGGATGCATTTTACGTAGTTTTTGCTTGACAGGTTTAGCATCTGGGTGCACCACAAGGTGATGAACCACAAGAGAAGGATCAAGACTGGGCATATCTTTATAATACTAAGTGAATACATCCTGAAACTCAGTTAGAAGTGTTGTGAAGGATTTGATTTCAGTTTCTGATAAACTGGCACCTAGTTGTAACAATTTTGGTTGGTCTTCAGTTCCAATGTTAATGGTTGTCGTCTCTTCTACCAACAACTTAGAAGTGTCATTATCTTGAAATGATGTTGGAGGCTTGTGTAGATTGTCAGATATTTTTGGATCCAAATCTCCTCTCTCTAGTGCCTTTGAAAGGTTTTCACTAGGAGATGTGTCCTTTTCTTTCTTTTTCTTTTTCATTTTTTGCTTCTCGTATAATGCCTCAGAAAGGTTTTCACTATGCGAGATATAATTTGTCTTTTTTCTGTGTTTAATTTATTTTTCTTTAGGACTGGAGATTGTAAGTTCTTTCGCCTAAGTAAGCGGTAGCATCAAGGTTTATATTGAAACCCTTCTTATGATCCGACAAGGGAAAAGGGTCTCAAGCCCCGAGGAACTCCTGGATGGCCTCATCATTTTGAAAGAGATCCATGGAAATATGACACTGTTGGTCCTGATCAATGAGGGAAGGATAAACAACGTCAAGGGTTTGAATGGATAAGTAGTCTAGGAAAAGTGTAGTTTTGGCTAGGTCTTTGAAGAGGCTATGTGTGGAACCGGTCTCAATTTCAGAATCTGAGTCCGCATTGCTAGATAATACCTCAAAGACTATAGGCCTCTTCTCATATGTCTCATATCCTAGACCATATGTGTAAAGGTTAGACTTGATATTCATAGGTTCAAGAACACCATGCCCTTATGGGCCAAGGCCTCTTCCTTTCCAGTTCATGTTTTTCATCATTTTATGGCCCTTGGTGTAATCGGTGGATTCGTAGCATTCTGCCATCCTGTCATCGTATAGCCAAGAGTCGTCAGAGATTGGAATATGTTCATCTTCTAGATATCCATATCGTCTCCAAAGAGTTTTTCCAAGATAGTAAGTTGGATGTTCTTGTAGATGAGGAGCGTTAGGATGCCCATAGCTATGAGGTGATAATGGGAGTTTTCCAACAAGGAATGTATTGTCAAGTGTGTACTCACCTAAACCTTTATGAGAGAATGTAACATCAGGTGACACCTTAGATGTAGACGCTTCAGAGGAAGGCGTGGAAGCATGAGGGCTCAATAGTATATCTGGGTCAATACGGTTGGTAACAATAGGAGTTGGGCTAGGTTCGGTTGTGCTATCAGCAGATGGACAATAGTTTTCCTTTTTGTACCTTGCTTCGAAAAACTTACAGTATTCAAAGGGGTCAGTATCACCACGCAAGGTGAACTCTCTACCGTTATGTGGAAACTTTATGCATTGATGGAAAGTGGAAGGTACTGCGTGCATCACATGTATCCAAGGTCTACCCAGAAGAAGGTTATATGATGTGTCTGCATCAACTACATGACACATAGTGTCAAGGAGCTGCGGGCCTACTTGTATGGGAAGAGTGATGGTGCCACAGGACTGGCGCTCAGTATTATCATAACCATGAATGGTAATGATGTTAGCATCTAAGTCATCTATTGTATGACCAAGGAAATGAAGCATTTTTATAGAACAGATGTTAAGGGCCGCTCCATTGTCGATAAGAACTCTCTTGACTTTATGATCGGTAACATAGGCTTTGATGTACAAGGATTTATTGTTAATCAGATTTGGGTTCAACATATCTTGAGGGCCAAAAGATAGGCTAGGAGTTTCAGTCGTAAGGTTTACGATCATAGCCTGAAACTGTTGAACATTGAGAGTATGAGGAACACGTGATTCATTTAGAGCACGAGTGAGAATATCTTGAAAGCTAGGTGACTCTTTCAGTAGTTCCATGAGAGAGATATGTGTTGGCGTGGTTGCTAATTGTTTGATGAAGTCATACTGACTTGGAGTGGAAGATTTGGCATTAGAATTTGACTTTTGATTTGAAGGAGTTGTTGGTTTGGACGTTTGAGGTTCTACAGAAGACGTAGAAGGTTGGTTTTCCATAGGAACCCATATCTTCTGTTGGTGTGGGGTCATAACATTACTCGAAGGTGTGAATTTAATGGTCACCATTGTAGATGGTACTTCCTCAATAAATGAGATAATTGAACTAAAATCAGCGTTATTGGTAGAAGGACCTTTGTCAACATTTTTATTGTCACCACCATGTTTGGGAAATGGGTTTGAGAACACCTTAAGATTGTCGTTGGGTGTCTTATTTGGTGATGATTCTTCAACAGTGATATCTCCACTATCAATGAGATCTTGGACAAAGTGACATAAGAAAATCACAATAAGAAAGCATCGATCAGTGACGTAAGGGTGACCGTCAATGCGATGAAAATCACAATAAGTATCAGCCTTGTACCAAGTAGGCTTGGGTTCTCCCTCAACCCAAGGTCTGGTGATGGGATAAGTAACCATGTTTGCATTAATGAGTTGTTGAAGGACATTTGATAGAGGTTCTCCCAAAGGAGTGAAATGACATCATTTAGAATCAGGAGAGGAGGAAACCTCTTTGCTAGAAACAACAAGAGGTTGTTTACCTTTGTTTGGTCTAGTCTGAGTGTTTTGGATGTTGTGGACATTACGGTTGTCTGTAATACCATCATTGACCATATTACGATTGCGGTTAACATGTTTAGATTTGTCTTGGTGAGAGCTATTAGAATGGTTACTATGTTGCCCATTGTCTTTTGAATGAGGTTTAATCAAACCTTTTGCGATAAGGGATTTTTCAATCTGTGATCCTTTCTCAATAACTTCTTCAAAAGTATTAAGGCAATGCATTTGCATGTGAAAGGATAGCTCACTATTGAGATTGGGTACAAAGATGCTCATGAGCTGCTTCTCAGGCATGGAGCATGGGAAATGGCTAGCAATCCCACACCATCTTTGTAGGAATTGTGTGAAGGTTTCATTTGTTCATTGTTTGGCATTACACAAGTCCATCATTGTAATTTCAGACTCTATGTTGAATGAGAAATGTTTGACGAACTTCTCTGAGAGGTCCGTGAAAGTTTGCACAGAGCCCTTGGGGAGGAGTAGGAACCAGTCCAAGGCTTGTCTTCCTAGACTTTGTGGAAAAAGACCCATTAAGAAGACATCACTATAGGCCACCTCTTGGCAAGCCATATAAAACTCCCTGATATGCTCTCTAGGGTCACTCTTGCCCCTGTATTTGTCAAAGTTGGGCGTCTCAAAATATTTTGGAAAGGGAACACGCAAAATGTCCTTATCGAATGGGTAAGGACACAATTCTTCAAAGTTGAATTGTTTGCCTTGATGTTTCATACTAGAGATGGTATCCTTCATCATTTTCCATTCTTGGGAAAATGGTGAGTTGTTCTGTAAGAAAGATAAGGAGCCATCACTTGTAGAGTTGTTATCTTTGGTGTGTGCGGTATGACTCTTAAATGAAGCATCACTAGATTTCTTTGGTGCCTCCTTGTCATGGGATTCATTGGTGACTTTGGAATTTAAAATAGCAAGTTGTTTAGCCATGTCATTAATTTGATTCATGAGGGCTTGAGTAGGATCGGTGGCCGAATCAGTTGATTTTCCTTTGTTCCTTTCGTCAGATTTTTCTTTGTTTGATTCATTGCCTTTGGTGTTGTTCGAGGTGGACTTGTTTCGATCATCATTATTCGTGTGACTAGGTCCTGCCTCATCGTCATTGTTTGTTGAAATGAAAGGTTCACCCTTGTTAGGTGGTGGTTTTCCAAGTAATGTTTGTAAAATAGCTTCATCGAAGTCAGAGGGTAATTTTTCTCCCATCTCAAGGAGATGAAGCAAAAATTGGTCTTTATTCGTATAAAAAATATTTTCAATGCGGGATTGTTGTTCAAGTGACATGTCATTTTGATCATCCTCAGAGTTTTTGTCATTATCACCATCAAAATTTCCAAAAGGATTTCATTCACCCCTTCCAAAATGACTATAATCTTTGTGTCGTGTTCCCACCATTTTTAAAAGAGGGAGGGAGCAAAAGAGATATGTGAAAGATAACTCAACCCGTAGCAAAGTGAATGCGACGATGGAAGAGAGGTGTGTGATTAAGTCTGATAATAACTTGTCCCTTAACAAAATGAATGCTAAGATGGGCAAGAGGTTTGGAAGATCATGAGTGATGTAACCCTTAACAAAGTGAATGTCAAGATGGAAGCGTGCGAAAGTGTTTGATAAACTCAACCCTTGACAAAGTGAATGCTAAGATGGAAGAGTGGCACGATGTGATGAAGGTTCTCATCCTCTAACAAAGTGAATGCTAGAATGGAGGAGGGTTATGGTGATAAAATTCCAAATGTGTTCAACCTATAAAAATGTGAATGCTAGGGTGAAGAAGTGATGATAGATTGATTGCAAAATTCATCCTACCACCTAGCAAAAATGAATACTAAATGGGAAGAGGGTATGAAAAAAAGGAGTCGAATTGTATGCGATGTGCTCAACCCTTAACAAGAATTAGTTAAGAAGGAAGAGGTTAATGAAGGGATAAGAATCAAATAATGACAATGGAAGCGTTGAAAAGAAGATATGATGACGTGTCTAGAATGCAACAAATATGTTGTCAAGTTAGAGACGTCCACAGTTAGAGAATGCAACAAAGGGGTACAAAGGTTACATGGGATTAATTTAATTAATCCAAAGGGGTACTATGTGTATTAATTAATCAATTTAATTAATTAATTGAAAATGGGTGAATAACAAGGTGTATTAGCATAATACTGGGGACAAATGGAAACATGAATATAAATTTGGGGTGTCTACACTAACTATATTAAATTGAAATATTATATGTCATCTACGAATCACATTATAATATAATGATTCTCTTTTCTTTTGATGTTCTCTTGACCTCATTGTGCTTTCTAAACTCATAATGTTGTACTTTTTATAGGCTCCCCTTCCTTAAACATATGATTTCTCCATGTTTCTAATCCTTTGTGTGTTCCTTAAGTCATTTAGAAGGTTCCCAAATATTTTCCCTAGTTGGTGTGGCTGAAGCATTAGTAAACAACTATACTTCTTATTTATTTTGTATACATGTGTCCCATTCATTTTGGCATCCATTTGTTGTTATGGATCATAATGAAACATTTGAAATGGTTCCATGAGTCCTTGATTTCGCATCGGGTCCCTAATTTCTCATTGAGTCCCACATATGTGTCTAATCAATTTGGGTTCTTGGAGAGCTTTCAATGAGTCCTCATTTATGTTCTCTTATGTTGTATTAAGGAAGTTGTTCATTTGAAATTTCCCTATATCACTACCTTTTCTATGAAAATTCAAACTTGATCTCCCTTTGTGATTGTATGTGATTGTAGCGAGTCTCAAGATCAAAGAGTCCCTTTGTTCATAACCCCTTTGAAATCTTTTTGATATTGCAAACCTGTGGAATTAAATTTTAAAGTTTAAGAGTCTCTCGAATCCACATTATAATTAGTTGATCCCCACATCCAAAATAAATTTTAGGCCCCACATTCAATGTGAATTTAGCCTAACTACACCATGTGTCCTCCGTTGACATGTTTCACACCTCGTCCACGATCGGGCATAGCGTAGGGAAGAGACACCAATAGTTGAGCAGAGTCCAATTGTTGATATAGTGTCTTGAATACACAACACCTAATAGTTGTCATAAAAATACTTGGTGATTAGTCATTTTTGATATGACAACACCCAATCCCATCATGCCATGTAAGAATTGTCATTTTTAAATTGTCAATGTTTAACCATTATCACCCACGATCAAGTATGGATCCTAATCAAAATGTAGTGTAACTCAAATTTACAATTTAAATCAATTAAAATTATGTCTTTCCCTCCAATTCAACACTAAAAAAAAAATTTAAAAAAATATTAAACTATGTGCTGGTGAAAAAATCAGGATCTCATATTATATTTAAATCGATTTGGTGGGCCCCTAATTTAGGGTGCACCACTACTAGGTCCTCTCCCCTACTCCATGTAAACTCAAAATTTCATTTCTTGTTGGACTAATTTCTTTAAATGGCCTAATGTTTTAACTCAGGAAAAGGAAAAATGTGTAGGCATGCTCAAAGATCATTACATGTTCTTGAATTCCTATTGCCCATATAGGATACCATTTCGAGTCTTATCATCCTCACCGGAATCATGCATCATCCCTCTAAGAACTGGTGTAGGGTTCAGATGAAGAAGGGAAGTGCATCATACATAAGGAACAGACATTCAACAACAAGAAAATAATAGACTTCAAATGGTAAGTTTCACATTAGAACAAGATGTTAAAGGGAAAAAGAAGTAGGTTGCAGTTTTCAGTATACATCCATTACAGTTTTCTTGGTTCAAGACGGTCAAATAAGGTACAAATAGTTCATTTTCAGATCTACTTATTATTATATACAGTTTTTTAAACAATCAGATCGTATGCTAAAAATTTGTAAAATTAAAAGCTTGAAGAAGAAACAAACAATAGATAGCTCATTGTATAGAACAAATGTTTTGTATTCATAAGTAAATTTGTGTACAAGATCCCACACAAGCCGCAGGATATAACTTTGAAGTGACATAAAGAAAATGTATTTGAAACATAAACATAAAGAAAGAGTAAGGGGATCTGTCATTTCCTGGAAACGAAATCCCTCACTTGTTGTAGCACCTCCCAACTTTCCACTTTTTTTTCTCGAGGGCACTTGTAGAAGAGGAAAGAATAGGAGTTAGAGCTCAGGATTTCCCATAAGTTTTCAGTAAATAAAATTTCAAATGCATTTCCGTCTTGTTGTTACTTCATGATCATTCACAACAAGAAAATACCGTCATTAACTGTGTTTAAAGAATACTGGTACAAGAGTAAAAGTTACAACTCTCGTGGTAGATCATAATAGAGTTGCAGTTATAATAAAGGAAAATAAAAACATCTTCCAACAGTTGGAAGAAGATTCTTAACAACGTTTTGGGAGACTCCATTGTCTCATCCATTTTTGTGAAGAGGGGGTTTTAAAAGGAAAATTCAAGCAATATGAAGTTATAATTCAAAATATTTCACGAAACTGTAGGTTTCATTCAATTTTCAAGGCATAAATTCTGTTTTCCAAGTGGAAGAAATCTTTTTACAACAACAATTTTTGAAAAATTCATTGCTTCACTCAACAAAATGCAGAGTTCTCATTCAAGCTAAAAAGAGGCATATTTCTTCATAAAATGTGATCTTTCTATAGAAAATGCATGGGGTTTTTATAAAAAACAAAGAAGAGAAATATGTAAAGCGCCCAAAAATGGCTAAAATGGAAAATCTGGGTTGTATTTTTAAGACCCCCAAATGTTTCAAGATACCGAGCAGATGGAAATGCAAATGGGTGCTTACCTTCAGAAAAATGCAAAGTTTTTTGAGGAGAATTTTTTTTGTATAGCTCCAAGGTATGCCCAACCCATTTTTTAATAGCCCTAGTTCATTCTAACAGTGAATTGACAACATGTTCAAACAACAAATTGACATCTTGTTCCAGCAGCAAAACTGACAGCAGAGAAACAAAACTCACAAAATGTGTTTCCAAGCTCCTATGACGACCTGAATAAAGTTATTTGCAATACGGAGAAGGGGTCAAGATCACAAAACAAAGCACAAAATTCCTAGCCCATTCTAACAGCGAACCGACAACTTGTTCCAATAGCAAACTGACATGATGTTTCCAACATCAGAAAAACACTGGCTCCATGGCCGCACTCACCCTGACTCAAGAAATAAGATGAACTGATTTTTTACTTTAGGGGTTTTTACCCTATTTTGTTTGGTAAGGCTGGCCCTAACCATGTTTAACCAACTTTTTGTTTAGTTAGGGTCAACTTTATTAATTACGTCAAAGGCATTCCCCTTATGGGAAAGGCCTTTCCAGTCGTTCATGTCATTATGTTAAATTTGACGGTCGTTTGGATGTTTTTGACAAATTCTTAAATTTGATGGTCATTTTCATGTTTTTCGTATTTACATGTTTTGGCAGTTGCATTCTAATGCGGAAACTACATGATGGAGACCATAGTTGCTCAAATTACTTCCAGTGGTCAGCCGATCAAAAGAGTGAAGGGTCGATTCTATATAAGTAACTAGTTAACAACTCCCCATCACACCAATTGTTGTGATACAATGCCGTAAGATTTGTTTGCTCTTCATTCAAATGCATCCACTTTAGTTCGTATGTGCAAGAAAATAATGGCACAAAAGGCAGAGAAGAAACCGATAGAGAAGATCGTGGGAGATAGAACCTCGACTGCTACGGCCGAGAAGAAGCCCAAGGAAAAATCCCCTCCCAAAGTCGGGAAAAAGATCACCAGGCTAGCGGTGACAAGAAGAAGAGGAAGAAGAGGAGCATGGCGAACTACAAGATTTATGTTTTCAAGGTACTGAAGCAGGTGCTCCCCGAGATCAACATCTCCAATAAGGCCATAGGCATTATGAAGTCGTTCATCAATGATATCTTTGAGAAATTGGTAGGGAAGTCATCCATGCTTACCGAGCATACGAAGAGGGATACTCTGTCATCATGGGAGGTACAGACAACGGTGAAATTGGTTCTTCCTGGTGATCTTGTTAAGCATGAAGTGTCGGAGGGTACCAAGGCCATCACAAAGTTCGCCTCTGGTTAACTTGACTCACCCTTTTCGTGCATGTGTTTTTTTTATGGTGTCTTTTGACACCATCTATGTTGCGTGGAATCAGTTAGGCTCTTCGATTCCATTTTTTTTGGCATGCAAAATGATATACAGACATTGGATCCGGTCATATGAGAATTATGTGTTTATGGGCATATTTGGGGTTTTGCTTATTACTTTCCAGTTTCTGGTTTGGATTATTCCCAATTTTAATCTATTTTCTGAAACATGAATCAAAGCATTTAAAGAGCTGAAATATCCAACACGAGCTTTCTTAAAGAGGAATTGAAAATGCATTAGAGAATAACATTACTTTAGCTGGAGGAGCATTGAACAACCAAAGTGATTAAAAACAAAACAAAAAAAATTTAGTGTTATTTTTGCCTGAGCGCAATACAAAGAGGGTCACATAATTTATTTTGCTATTGGGATAATATTCACTTAAATACTTTTTTATCAGTCAAATTTTCTTTTTGTTTTTATATATTCTTTTGTTTGCTTCAGATATATGAAGTTAAGAGTATTATGTTTCCGAAAACATATGACAGGGGAGGATTGTAGAGTTGGTTAAGTTGCATGCATTAGAAGGTTAGTGTCTCAAAAATGTCATGAAGTTTCACAAATCACAAATCTTTTTGTTTTGGGAGTTATAAGCTTATTTTTGTAAGCAAAAACATTGTATTTTGAATCTACCAGAAGGTAAAGACAAAGTTTGAAGCATCATTCTTATTTGTTTGAGCAATATGAAGTTATAATTCAAAATATTTCAAGAAACTGTAGGTTTCATTCAATTTTCAAGGCATAAATTCTGTTTTCCAAGTGGAAGAAAGCTTTTAACAACAACTTTGGAAAAATTCATTGCTTCACTCAACAAAATGTAGAGTTCTCATTCAAGCTAAAAGGAGGCATATTTCTTCATAAAATGTGATCTTTCTATAGAAAATGCATGGGTTTTTTCTAAAAAACAAAGAAGAGAAATATGTAAAGCACCCAACAATGGCTAAAATGGAAAATCTGGGTTGTATTTTTAAGACCCCCAAATGTTTCAGGATACCCAGCAGATGGAAATGCAAATGGGTGCTTACCTTCAAAAAAATGCAGAGTTTTTTGAGGAGAATTTTTTTTTTATAGCTCCAAGGTATGCCCAACCCATTTTTTAATAGCCCTAGCTCATTCTAACAGTGAATTGACAACTTGTTCAAACAACAAATTGATATCTTATTCCAGCAGCAAACTGACACCAGAGAAACAAAACTCACAAAATGTGTTTCCAAGCTCCTATGACGACCTAAATAAAGTTATTTGCAGTAAGGTGAAGGGGTCAAGATCACAAAACAAAGCAAAAAATTCCCAACTCATTCTAACAGCTAACCGACAGCTTGTTCCAATAGCAAACTGACATCATGTTTCCAGCAGCAGAAAAACACTAGCTCCATGGCCGCACTCACCCGACTCAAGAAATAAGATGAAATGATTTTTTACTTTAGGGGGTTTTACCCTATTTTGTTTGGTAAGGTTGGCCCACACCATGGTTAACCAAATTTTTGTTTAGTTAGGGTCAAATTTGTTAATTACATCAAAGGCAATCCCCCTATGGGAAAGGCTTTTCTGGTCGTTCATGTCATTATGTTAAATTTGACGGTCGTTTGGATGTTTTTGACAAATTCTTAAATTTGATGGTCATTTTCATGTTTTTCGTATTTACTCCCCATTTTAAGATACCAGAACAAGGGAAAAAATTTATTTTATTTTATTTTTTTATATACAATGTTCCATGTTATGAATTATATAATTCAAACACACGTTCAAGTTTTAATAATTGTTCTCTGTCCAAATAATGCAGTTTGGATCACACAATTTCCCTTCAAAACTAATGTTCTCTGTTCACATATTTGTAATATGGAACACACATTCAGTGCCATTCAATCATATAACAGATTCCATATGCTGCTGTAAATGACTCGAAGAACTACCGATCTCCCATTTTCATGGCTCGGAGTTTCAACGATCTCTCATTTCATGACTCGGCAACTTACCGATCCTTCATGTTCATTCATGCATAGTATAATGTATATACAAGGTTCTCTTACCGTTTCCAGTTATCGAAGTGATCCATTTAAGAAGCCTATCTGAATATCTATTACTGATATTCATCTGACATCCTGCATCTTAAATTAGGTGATTAGGACAACGCAACCAGCACTTGCGATACTTTGGCCAAAGATTTTCACATGCTTTGCATGATCATATTCCAGGATGTGATACACACCAATGGAATACGTCCTTCACCTCACTTCATCTGTTATCTAGAATGGTCTTTCCTGGTCCCTACCAGTCCTTCCAATTTAAGGTCAAACTCTAACTCCAACTAGCAATATGAACGAGTATAGGAAGTTACTCATGGTAACTAAAGATACGCAGACATACGGTGTCGTCCCTAGACGACTCCGTGTGTCTAGTTATCTTTAGTCCTCCGGAGTCACTCCGTATACGTGATCACACTCCTATCCCCAGCCAAGAACTTAATATTCAGCTTATGTAATCTTGATGATTTAATTCGGGAGGGCATTGTAATATGTCAGCTATAACATTGTGTCGTCATGAAGGCCCCGCCTTCATGAAGACACCATGCTGTAAGCTGGCGTATGTCAATGTCCTACGGAATCCTCCCATCGAGAGTACACATCCAGCTCAAATGATTTGGTTATGATCTTAATATTTAAGATCAACTTTCAGCAGCCATGCTGATCCTTTATCCTCGTTCTTGTTACAGTTGAATGTAGCTAAGAGAGACTAAATCCGTCTTCTAGCTTACTATGCATCTTCTCCTTCGTACCGAAGGGTTGCATTTTCTCTACTTGGTTCTTTTCTTAATCCTTGGATTAAGCAGCCCATTACCGATAGACTTAATAAGTTTAACCTATTAAACTTAACCAAGTTTTTCCACAATTGAAAACAAATTCAGAACTCCAGCTTATTAGACGTCATTAAAACGAGGTCTAATTCTCAATGAATATATTCATTTATTCTCCTTAACCTTACATAGTTAAGGTCTGTTAACCATGGATATGTTTTTCCCATATCCTTACTTTCTGAATTTAACATACGAGGCTATTAACGGAGTCTGAATACGAGGTTCGGCTGCTCCTAAGTTATTTGATATTCCTTAGCTTTCAAGCTAATCCCGAATACCATTCAGTTAAGAGATCATGTTCTTCCTAATCCTTTTTAATGTCAATTAAAAATTCATCTTAACCCAAGTATGAACTAATTGCACATTTCAACGTAAAAGTTGCATTTAGGTAAGAATAGATATCAGTTCCTTTTAAATTCATCCAAGAACATTTGAATAATTCCAAATCAAGAAATAATGTTATATTCCCAACTTAATCAACAATATCAAACTGATACAGTCATTAAAATATCACACTTGTATTTGTATTCATCCATCCATTTCATAATCTATACATTTGCCAGTCCAAATTACTGGACTTTGTTTATATTAAACAACATTACAACACATAAGATAGAAGAATGTAATTTCTTCTTTTCTTAATTCCTCGTAGAGGAATAATAACTATCAAATACAATCCATCTTCAGACAATCAAAAGAAGTATCAGAAAACAACCATGTCTTCGTTTTACTCAAGTTCCATCTGCAAAATTACTTGCACGGGTCAGTTCATTGAACTGAGCATATTAAGCACTTGTCATTAAAATGAGGTGCTTTTAATTAACTGTCTCAATAAAAGAACCCTGCTTTTATGAAACGTTAATATGAACATCAATCAAGAATTAAGTATCAAAAAGAATGATCAGCATAACAACTGAAACATCTAATTACCATCCCAATCAGTCAAAGGATTACTGTCCTTTTTCCCAAATAATCATTACAAAAGTAATTTCCTTCAACAGTTCCAGATTACAACATCTGTAAAAACTAGGAACACACGTATGCATACTGCTGTTATAACATTAAATGTTGTCAATTTCCTTCCCTTTCATTAGTTATAATTTTAAAGGATAAATTTGACTGAAAATGTAAATCAATTTACTTTCCTTTCAGTTCATGCAACTCATTTGATTTCAAGCAATCAAGTACAGATGAGAAAAGTAAACAACAATAAAATATAGATGCTTAATCCCAAGCAATACAAAATTCGTTCCTTAATGATTACAGATTTCCAACTGTATGAGAGAAGAAATGATCATTATTCCAAGTTATCCATCCACACTCCTATTTCTTTCCTCATGACTGTACTGAAAATTTAATCCAAACGAGACACCAATCAAGATAACAGTTCAGAGTGAAACTTACGAAATCCATTCAGAATTCACTTTCCAACAGCAAGGAATAATTCCATTCCTATTCTGCTTTTAATAAAAACAAGGAAGAATTTATCATCCCTATCAATACTTCCTTTAAATCAGGCACATACGAATACCAAAAACAAGTTGGTAAAACATCGTATCCATCATAGAACAAACAATGTAAAGAATGCATACTATGCTCTTACTGTACTAGAAGAATTCATACTTCTTTCACTGTATTATAACCAAATGAACAGTTATACAGTCACTTAATCAAATATTCACACGACTTTCTATATCCATGAACGCACACAGTTCATAAATAACAATTTACACTTTGTTGTTACCTACAGCAAATCCAACCCATATTGTACAGTAAAGATCTATTGATGATATTTCCAGAATTCAAACAGTAAGAAGAGAAAAATTCATTCCTGTAATTACTTCAATAAGAAAACACCCATTTTCTTCAAACACAACAAGAATCACTCAAGTCGAGTTCGTTTTTGAATGACAGTGTAAAATCAGAGATCACACGAATCATTTCATCCTTTCGTTTGTACAAAAAAAAACAAACACGGCACTCAGAAAACAATCTAAATGCCACTGTCACTTCCATCAAGTCGAACCTATAATGCTCAATAAATCTCCAATTACCATTTCTTTCAAAATCTAAAATAGTAGAAAGAAGAAGAACTCGTTTCCTTATAATTTTAGTAAGGAAACAATCATTTTCTTCAAAATGTAATAAGAACACCCAAGTCGTGTTTATTTTATAATGACAGCTCAAACCCATATTGACAATAGAATGATTGTTCAACAATGTCAAACAAACTCACACAGCATGTACAATTTTCATTCAATATGCCATTTGTAAAGAAATACCCAGTTCGAGTTCCTTATCAACAACATTTCAACCCGAAATCCCATTCTTCTATTTCACAATGATGTGCAGAACCCAGAATACAATATTCATATAACAATACCTTTATTAATGAAAACCCGCATAGGGTATTAGATGCACAAGCAAGGTACAGTCAGAACAGTCTCAAACAGCAAGCTAATTCCCATGTATTTCATTCGTTTGCACAGAAATACAAAGCCAAGTTCGTTTTCACGATGACAGTTCGAATCAGAAGATCAAACCGCATCCACAAAACACAATAAAATCAACTTTCCATCACCGCAAGGAGAAAACATAGTTCATTTATAATTTCAGTAAGAAGAACAATTACTTTCTTCAACTCTCCACGAATACCCAAGTCGTATTCATCCATTTTTACAAAAGAAAAAGCACAACACTCAGCTAAGTATTCATTTCTTTCAAAGCATAATTTCCTTACCATAATTTTATAAAGAACGAATCCCCAATATTGTCGAACAAATCAACACAGCATGGGCTGTATTTCCAACTCAATACTTATGCAAAGACAGTTCAAATCGCAACAGCAAAGAAAAACGACTCTACCCAAATCATCTCAATCATGACAGCAAAATCGAATAAACCCAAAACCCCCTTCATCAGAAGAGCAGGGTTGTTTTAATGAGACGTTTAAGCAAAGCAAGCAGTTTAAAGAGAAGGGCTTAACATGCCTGATAATCTTCCTTGAAGCTCGAAGAAAACCGCGCCTACAGGAGTTATTTCCTTCCACGGCGACAGTAGCAGAGCTTCCCAACAATCACCTTCCGCTACAGGCTCAAAAATAGCCTTAGATTTTCCAAAGAAACAGAGATAACAATCAAACACAACTGGTTCGACAGAACCATGAAAAACCAAATGCAGAGCAACTTCCAAAAACCTGAAAGAACACAATGAACAACAAAATTTCCTCCATACTCTTTCCAAGGCGGGCTGGTCGCGAAGACCAAGAAAATTAAATGCATTGAAGGCTCTGCCTTTTCCTTTTTCCTCACGCCACCGCCGACTCGGGTTGGCGAATTGCCAAATTCAAATTTTGCATGAAAACAGAGTTTAGTCTCATGACTAACTGAATGTCCCTAACTTTTCCCTGTTCCCGCCAAACTTGGCGCTGTCCACGCAAGGACCACATTCATTGCCCATTAAATTCTTACCTTCCTTCCTTATCCTTTCCATTCCCGTGGGTCTGTGCGTCCCCTTCCTTAGGTTAGGATTAGTTTAGGATTTATAATAGTGTCCAAATCTAGGTCATAGGTTAATAGAACTTAGATCTATTTTCACCCTTATAGAATTTAAAAATCCACATAGGATAGTAGTTAGGGTATAAGGTAGAACTTAGGGGTAGATTAGGGTCTAATCCCCTCACACTTAATTAATCAATTTCCAATCAAGTCCTTCCGACTGACATCCAAATTCAGCGCTATGCAGGACGTTTCGTCCCACGTTCCACATACCTGAGCCACCCGCATCCAGGCCTTTATCGCCTTACGGGGTCTGGCGTTACAACAGTGTATGGTTCGAGAATCGAACCTTTTCCGTTGGCATCTACGTGCCAGCTATTCATACCTGAAATCAGGTGCTGCAACATTTATATCAACCTTCAGTCTGGTTTAAAAGTAAATCGGCAAAGCGATTACAAGAAGGCCACAACATACCTTGGATCAATGAAATTGATTCCAGGTGTGCTGTCAATCAGCGAATAGAGTTCAACAAGCATACGACAGATCTGTTGTCACATCAGCAAACATACAAGCAATAATAACTGTTGTCCCAAGTAAACAAATTACAGTATACAAGAGTCCAGATTAGCAACACATTCCTTTAAGATAAAAAATATATCTTAACATGTTTGTCCTCATTTTAGCAGTTACAACATTAAGAAAGTAATCACCGTGATAACTTACAAAAATCAGGGCATTACAAGATTTGTTTGCTCTTCATTCAAATACATCCACTTTAGTTCGTATGTGCGAGAAAATAATGGCACCAAAGGTAGAGAAGAAACCGTCAAAGAAGAAGCCTGAGGAATGGAAGATCGTGGGAGATAGAACCTCGACTGCTGCGGCTGAGAAGAAGCCCAAGGAAAAATGGAAAATCTGGGTTGTATTTTTAAGACCCACAAATGTTTCAGGATACCCAGTAGATGGAAATGCAAATGGGTGCTTACCTTCAGAAAAATGCAGAGTTTTTTTAGGGGATTTTTTTTTATAGCTCCAAGGTATGCCCAACCCATTTTTTAATAGCCCTAGCTCATTCTAACAGTGAATTGACAACTTGTTCAAACAACAAGTTGACATCTTGTTCCAGTAGCAAACTGACAGCAGAGAAACAAAACTCACAAAATGTGTTTCCAAGCTCCTATGACGACCTGAATAAAGTTATTTGCAGTAAGGAGAAGGGGTCAAGATCACAAAACAAAGCAAAAAATTCCCAGCTCATTCTAACAGTGAACTGACAACTTGTTCCAACAGCAAACTGACATCATGTTTCCAGCAACAGAAAAACACTAGCTCCATGGCCGCACTCACCTTGCTCAAGAAATAAGATGAAATGATTTTTTACTTTAGGGGTTTTTACCTTATTTTGTTTGGTAAGGTTGGCCCTAACCATGGTTAACCAACTTTTTGTTTAGTTAGGGTCAACTTTATTAATTACGTCAAAGGCATTCCCCCTACGGGAAAGGCCTTTCCGGTCGTTCACGTCACTATGTTAAATTTGACGGCCGTTTGGATGTTTTTGACAAATTCTTAAATTTGATGGTCGTTTTCACGTTTTTCCTATTTGCATGTTTTGGTAGTTGCATTACAATGCGACAACTACATGATGGAGACCATAGTTGCTCAAATTACTTCCAGTGGTCAGCCGATCGAAAGAGTGAAGGATCGATTCTATATAAGTAACTAGTTAACAACTCCCCATCACACAAATTGCAGTGATATAGTGCTGTAAGATTTGTTTGCTCTTCATTCAAATACATCCACTTTAGTTCGTATGTGCGAGAAAATAATGGCACCAAAGGCAGAGAAGAAACTGGCAGAGAAGATCGTGGGAGATAGAACCTCGACTGCTGCGGCCGAGAAGAAGCCCAAGGAAAAATTCCCTCCCAAAGTCGGGAAAAAGATCGCCAGGCTAGCGGTGACAAGAAGAAGAGGAAGAAGAGGAGCATGGAGAACTACAAGATTTATGTTTTCAAGGTACTGAAGTAGGTGCGCCCCGAGATCAACATCTCCAATAAGGCCATAGGCATTATGAAGTCGTTCATCAATGATATCTTTGAGAAATTGGCAGGGAAGTCATCCATGCTTACCGAGCATATGAAGAGGGATACTCTGTCATCATGGGAGGTACAGACAGCGGTGAAATTGGTTCTTCCTGGTGATCTTGTTAAGCATGAAGTGTCGGAGGGTACCAAGGCCATCACAAAGTTCACCTCTGGTTAACTTGACTCACCCTTTTCGTGCATGTGTTTTTTTACAGCGTCTTTTGACACCATCTGTGTTGCGTGGAATCAGTTAGGCTCTTCGATTCCGTATTTTTGGCATGCAAAATGATGTACAGACATTGGATCCGGTCATATGCGAATTATGTGTTTATGGGCATATTTGGGGTTTTGCTTATTACTTTCCAGTTTCTGGTTTGGATTATTCCCAATTTTAATCTATTTTCTGAAACATGAATCAAAGCATTTATAGAGCTGAAATATCTAACACGACCTTTCTTAAAGAGGAATTGAAAATGCATTGGAGAATAACATTACTTTAGCTGGAGAAGCATTGAACAACCAAATTGATTACAAACAAAAAAAAAATTAATTTAGTGTTATTCTTGCCTGAGCACAATACAAAGAGGGTCACACAATTTATTTTGCTATTGGGATAATATTCACTGAAATAATTTTTTATCAGTCAAATTTTCTTTTTGTTTTTATATATTCTTTTGTTTGCTTCAGATATATGAAGTTAGGAGTATTATGTTTCCGAAAACATATGACAGGAGAGGATTGTAGAGTTGGTTAAGTTGCATGCATTAGAAGGTTAGTGTCTCAAAAATGTCATGAAGTTTCACAAATCACAAATATTTTTGTTTTGGGAGTTATAAGCTTATTTTTGTAAGCAAAAACATTGTATTTTGAATCTACCAGAAGGTAAAGACAAAGTTTGAAGCATCATTCTTATTTGTTTGATATTTACGCCGAAGATGTTCCCCATATGGGAAAGACCTCTTTGGCCATTCACGGAACTGGTTTTTAACTCTTGCTTAAAGTAAAGACAAAATTTGAAGCATCATTCTTATTTGTTTGATATTTACGTTGAATATGTTCCCCCTATGGGAAAGACCTCCGTGGTCGTTCACGACACTGGTTTTTGACACTCACTTAAAGTAAAGACAAAGTTTGAAGCATCATTCTTATTTGTTTGATATTTACGCCGAAGACGTTCCCCTTATGGGAAAAACATCTCTGATCGTTCACGAAACTAGATTTTGACACTCGCTTAAAGTAAAGAAAAAAATTGAAGCATCATTCTTATTTGTTTGATATTTACACTGAAGATGTTCCCCCTATGGGAAAGACCTCTACGGCATTCACGACACTGGTTTTTGACACTCGCTTAAAGTAAAAACAAAGTTTGAAGCATCATTCTTATTTGTTTTATATTTACGCCAAAGATGTTCCCCCTATGGGAAAGACCTCTATGGTCGTTCACGACATTGGTTTTTGACACTTGCTTAAAGTAAAGACAAATTTTGAAGCATCATTCTTATTTGTTTGATATTTACGCCGAAGATGTTCCCCTATGGGAAAGACCTCTTCGATCATTCACGGCACTGGTTAAAGTAAAGACAAAGTTTGAATCATCATTCTTATTTTTTTGATATTTACGCCAAATATGTTCCCCCTTTGGGAAAGACCTCTTTGTTAGAAATGTCGACATGATTAAATTACGCATTAACCTGTCCCGCAAATATCCCATCATAAATCTAATATAATAATTAATTGCAAGATTAATTGTTATTAATTTCATCATCAATCCATTTATTGTCATATTTCATCCTTTATCTAAATATTCCATTTTTATCATTCATCCCATTAAATATTACTTTTATCACATTTACCCTTTCATCATTTATCATTTATCTCATTTCATCCTAATCCCATTTATTTCATTGTATTATCCTATGTATCATTATAATCATTCATTAACATTTTATAGGAATTTAATATTCCTATGCCTCACCTACCACCCTAGTCTACACTAGCCCTCCTATGTAACCTCAAACCATCCTAATTATCATTAATCATCGCTAATCACATTTAATCCTAATTTAATCCTAATCATGTGCACATCCTCACCTCTAAATATAGAGGCTTCTAAATCTAGAAGCTTCTCTATTTCTCTATCTCATTTTCAAATATTCAAATACATCTACACTATTCCATTGAATTTTTAATTCAATGGAAATATCTCACAAAATCTAGAATTTTCTATTCTAGAATCCTCCAATCCTTTCATGAATTCACAACCCTTGGATTCAATCCAACATGGATTAATCCTCACCCTCCAATTTGGCACTCACAAACTATAAATGAAACTCTCATCCTCCATGAGAGCAGTAACTTGAAAATCCACAACTAAATTATGCTCCTTTTTTCTTCAATCAATCAATCCATTCTATCATCATCCATCTACAATCAAGCAATCATCTTCATCCAAGTAATCCAAGAATCAATCATCAAAGGGGAGGTGTTGTCCAAGTGCATCCACATCAAAATTATAAAGAAATCAATCAATCTTCCAAGCAAATCAACCATCAAGGAAGGAGAATTTCATGCTAGATGGTAAGTGAAGGTATAATTCCTCCCTCTTTCATCTTTTCTTGATTTGAGGTAGCAATTTGTAGTGTGTACATGTTAGCATTTGAAATCAATTTCATTTCATTTTAGTTTGCACACTAAAGCATTGATTTTGCATCTACATTTTTGGCACCCACCATGGGGATTTACCCCCCCAAAATATTTTTAATTTTTTGTTTATTATCATCTAATTAATAAGACTGTCCAAATTTGGTTTCTTAAAAATTTGAGATTTGCACCCTTAATTTTGAATTTTTCGAGCTTTTCTTCCATATCAGCACATTCGTGACCTATTTCGATGTGTTTATTCAATATCAACACATTTATTAACTTCAACAATTTGTACCTTTTTATGAATTTGTGCATGCAGGAAATAGTTTAGTGCATTTATCCCATCTCGTGGCACGTATAAAACTTTCAACATGTATACCTCCTATATCAGTGCTTATATTCTCTAGTTTTTCAACCTACTTTGTATCATCATTTTAGCATTTTTGACATTTCTAGCATGTTTATCTTCTTGTTTTAGTGTGTTTATAAACGTACCTGACTATTTCAACAGATACCCATAGTTTAACACGTCTATACTCTAGTTTAGCGCGTTTAGCTTCTTAATCATGTTTTGTGTTATTGACTTTGTCCTGGAGGGTTAGTGAAAATTTCAGTGCTTTCATCATATTTAGCACATTTTTACTAACAGTTTTAACGTATTTATCTTCAGTTATTAGTGCATTTATGTTACTATTTGTTTTTGTAGGGTTAGTGACATTTCAACGATTTCATCCTATCTCAGTTTGTTGAAACCACTATTTTAGCGTGTTGATTTCCAATATTTTAGCATGTTTTTTGTTAGAACCATTCTACTTGTACTACTGGCTCAGTCTTCAACGTGTTTATCACTATTTTAGCAGTATTTCACGAAACAACATCTGTTTTAGTGCAATGCATTTGTGTGTGAAGCTAACTTGTGTTTTTGTAGGTTTTGTACTTTGTCGTGTTTGGTCTTTGTTTTAGTGTGTTTAGCCTTTGTAACAATGCATTTATTCCAGAGAGCGTTTTCCATCTTAATATTAAGTATCAACTTACATATTTTTTCTTTTTGCAACATTTTTCTAAAATCTAACATTTTTTTTCTGTAGGTTATCTATCAAAGTAAAATCCATCATTTTTGGTCTTAAAAATTTTGTTTTTATCCAAAACTACTAACCCCCTTTGTTTTGTAGCACGTTTGTCCAAGAATTGGGGTTATTTTCCAAACTACTAATCCAATTTTTTTTGCAGGGCCTCCTCTTGAAGACCCCTTTTGCATTTTTTTAATCATCTTTTTTTATCATTTAAAAATCAACACAAAAATAAAAATATATTTATATTGTATATATCTTGCATCTTTCATTTCTCACATCCTTGCATGTTTGTTTGTTAAACTCGAAGGTTGAATTTCATGTATGCTCTCCTCTCGCGTCCTTGGACGATATTGAGGATCAAAAGAGGTTCACCTTCCATCACTTTTTCATTTTTAAGGGAAACGTGACGTGGATTTCATCACCACACACTTGTCATATTCCTAAGGGTCTCGTGACCTTGGGCTTCATCGCCATGTATGTAGACACACCCCGTGTTCCGGTGGGGTATATAAATTCAAGGAAAATTTTCATTATTAGCTAAGCATCTACGTGTTTTAAGCATGACGTGAAGTGAGGGGCTTCCACGTCCCAATACCCAGGCCTTAGACAACATCCTTGCAACATGGATTCGGGCCTCATGTACCGAAAGGTATATAGAGGACTCCCTTAGCAAGCCTTGTTTATCCTAGCATAGGTAGCCTTCGGCCACAATCAAGCTATAGTGCAGGGGAAGGAACCACCGAAGATTACTCACTATCCAATCACACATCGACGTAAAGGTGGGCCAGCTCAGTGAGTGCCACTGTCGTGTGTGGTATTGAAAGCGGGCTATAGCTTGTGTTGCACACCCACTTGACTAGCTAGGTTATGTGTTGCATGTTTGTTGCTTGCTTACATATCATTTTGATAAAATTTTAATCAACCAATCAAACATTAATCAAATAATCAATCAAACCCCCCATCCAAACATAATCAAACCCAATCCATCCATCTAATTACCCCAATCTTATCCCCTTTCCTAATCCATCCCATCCACATCTAATCCCTCCATCTTAGTCCTATCCTACCTACACCCTATCCATACCCAATCCTATTCCTAAATCTTATCTAAACCCCCATCCTCATCATGGCTTCCATCAAAGTCAAATCCCCCACTCATCAACCTTTACCCTCCCACTTTGATCAAAACATCCCTATTACTATCCAATCTTTACAAAACCAAATTATGACACTCACATCCTCTATTCAACAATCTCCTAACCCATCCCAAGTTGATCCCACCATCCTCACAACCATCCAAAATCTTAACCAACAAATTCTTGACCTCCAATCACACCTTAGCCAAACATCTTCTCAACCATCCTCCCTCACATCCACTTATGATAGTGAGGACCTTATTGAAATCGACCAAGATGATCCCCCATGTACACAACCAATCACACCTAATCATAAATCCACATCATCCAACATCCCTAACCATCTTCCTTCCTCACACCCAACTAATTACATCGATTTTGATCAACTCCAATCATCCCCTTTCACCAATAAACATTTCATTTTTGAACTTTACCAAACTTTAACTAACTATGATTTGTCCACCACATCCACTTCCAAAAAATCTAAATGTAAATATAAACCAAAATCCAAACCCAAATCCCAAATTACCACCACCACCTAGTGACCTTCTTTGCCCCCAATTTGCTAACCTATTATCCGAGCATCATAATCCTTCATCACCACTATCCCAAGAGCCCCACATCCCTCATCAACCAATCTAATCCCCAACTTCCCCCATCAAAACATATCATAACGTACCTTATACATACCCATCCACATCCAATCAAGATCAAACCAAACCACAATCCTTATCCCCTACATCACACCTTAGTCCTAAATCCTCATCATCCCAACCTCATCCCATGGAATTTCTCCTAGATAGTCCCAAGTCCCCTCCTCTAACATCTAATTTCGCTCCTATGCCTCCATCACTTATATCCAACCACATCCAATCTAGTGGGACTCCTAAGTCACCCACATCCTCTTCATCCCCTAATCCTACTTCATCCAACATGGCCCCATGCCACTGT
The DNA here is from genome assembly GCA_019776745.2 of Taxus chinensis. Lineage (NCBI taxonomy): Eukaryota > Viridiplantae > Streptophyta > Pinopsida > Cupressales > Taxaceae > Taxus > Taxus chinensis. Next base: position 149,690,814 of record CM034157.1, read on the forward strand.
ATGCACCCAATTTTGCATGTACTACATTATTGGAAAAATGGTTACAAAAGTCCCCAATGATGATTCATGTCCTTTCAGAAGGTGTTCGAGTTCCTAAGCTCATTCAAAGTGTATATTTATAGCCTAGATATTTTTACTTAGCTTTTCCACGCTTTCTTCCAGCTTCCCGCTCGTTTTCTATGCATGTTTTGGCCTTAAGTGTCTAGATTGCCACCCTACCTCAGTGACAATTTTGTGACCGCCGCCCAAGCAGGGCGGCGGTCCTGCGATCGTCACCCTACGCAGGGCGACGTTCCTGCAGCGATGTTTTCCATGTTACTCCTCATGCGTGATTTTAACGCGCAATGTTTCACTTAACTGGACTTCCAAGGTGCATTTGTGAACCAAATTGCCTAAAAATAGTCTTGATTGCATGGTATTCCTTCCCTCTTCTATTTTTACATAGATTTAATTAGTTTGAACTGCCTCTTCACCCAATGATTTGGCACTCCAAGGCTTCCTTGTGCATGAAGGCACATCCCAACCAATTCCCATATATTCAATGCTTGTATTCAAGCAAATGGCCTAAGAATTTTGTGTATCTTGCATAGTATTGTTGTAACACTCATGCTAGGAATTCCATAGCCAAGCTCTGTTCACTTGTGTTATCTCTCTTCTACTTGCATTGCAACCAGATTTGCCTTCAAGCTGCCATTACGCAAGCACCTTCTCATATTGTTTCCTTTGCATTCCCAATTCCTTGGACTCATATGGACACACAGAGAAAGAAAGGATAAATTGAGGGGACAAGCACATATACAACCATATTTTCCAAAGCTCTTACTTATTCAGGTTGGAATTATTTGTTTGTTTGCTTCATTTGTTCAAATTGTTAATTATGAATTTATTCATTTCAAATCCATATCAAATAGAGTAGTGAAATTATTTCATTTCAATTAATCAAGCAATTGCAAATAGGTCAAATCATTAGAAAGCTTACTTTTCAACATTACCGGGGAAGTTGTAGGGAACAATAACATCTTTGAAGTTGTGATTTGTTCTCTACCTCTGAGGTAGGGTTGAGAGTTTTGATTGAATTAGTTAGTTGTTTTAGATCTAGATTCACATACTTGCACAAATAATTAGCTACATCTGATTGATTACTTGTATTAGATTTCATTATATTAGAAGCATTGTTTAAAATACCAGAAAAGATTAAAAAAAAATTACGTTTACTAGATTAGTTTGCTTTCATTGTTTTGTTAAGATATACTGTGAAAATACCAAAAACATAGTTTAGATTTCCTTTGATAGTTAGTTTGCTTTGTCAAATCAATTCAATTCCATTTTTCATGACCATCAAAGGTCCACAACAAGAGAAAACTTTCAGTTGTGATCCATTGGTCCCACAACCCAACAGACCCGAGTTGTTGACTGACATTGATACGAGTTTACACATGTTTTTTATAAACACACTTACTAGGTATTCTGAGAAGATAGAATAGTTAAACATATTCAACATTCTAGCTAATCAAGCCTACAATTATTGGACTGCTCCTAGAAATAGGGCTAGATTACGCACATGACCATACAAAGACCATAACATCTACTAGTTCACGGTTGTGAACCCTAGGTCCCACAATCGAAAGAGCCAATTGACCAATTAAATATTGACACTGGTTTACGTGCACTAGTCTTTAGATCATCCCCACTTCCACCTGACATTGTTGCACAACTTTGCACGTTGAACATAGCAGCCGAACAGGCTAAGGCTTTCTAGACTACCAGAGAACCTCCCATTGACCTTGTGGCTTCACTACGCCTCTCATTTTCACTTCCATGACCTTGTCTGGAAATCTATACAAGGCATCCACAGGTTACTTTCCTCGTGTTCCACAACCAGTAATGGAAAAGTGACAAGCGAGCATGGGAATCTACAAGTAACTCTTCCTCGCACCCGACCTCCCGAGGTCGTGCCGAGACAGCCGGTGGGGATGGAATATACGTGGGGTATAGACAAACTAATTAGGCAATCTTATGTCTTCGATGCGCACTAATGGAATCTACGAATCTAAGGCAAAGAAGGCCCTTCTAACCTGAACTGGCGTGATAGATCGGTCGGCGAGGATGACTGCTCGAAGGCTCCAATCAATATCGAGCTCTGGCGTGATCCGATCTATAGGTTGTGGGATACGTGGAAGATAACCTGTGGGTGCTTCGTATATGTCTCCCGACAAGGTCATGAAAATGGAAGGCGGATATATGGTGGATTCTCTGGTCGATTCTCTGGTCTGGTCTAGAAATATTTAGCTTGATTAGCTGCTATATCTAGTGAGGATAATTGTGTGATAATGGTTGGTGGAAGTGGAGAGGATCTAAATACTAATGTGCGTAAACCAGCATCAACGTCTGATTGTCCTATGGGCTCGTTGGGTTGTGGGATCTATGGATCACAACCGTAGATTCATGGTTGTTGTGGACCTCCTATGGTCATGTGAAGAATCAATCCCTAATCCCTGATATCCAGTAGTCGTATGCCTTTTCGGCCTCTATGTTTAGAACTAAAAGTTGCGCAATCTTCTCAGAGTACCTTACAGGTGTTCTGGCAACTTGAATTCTTAAGCTAGTGTCTATGTCAATGAGAATGTCTCCTGCATCTGGCTATGGGACCAAAGGATCACAACCGAATGTTTGCTCTCTTTCAAGCCCTTCTACAGTCATGCGGATATTTATCTAGGGTAATATGTAGTTTGGCTGGTTTGACCAAAACGTATGTGCTTTGTCGTCTTCTATGTTTAATCCTCTTAACTGCGGGCTGATTTCTTGGAAGTTCGTTGTTGTTCGGAAGACTGGATTCTGAGATTCTGGTCTATGTCAGTTATTGTTGTAACAAGATTGGGTTGAGGCACGATTGGCTCGAATACGTATTCTCTGGGCTCCCTAGGTCCCGTGATTGTCATACAAAAGGAAATAATGTAAATCTAACTAAAGAAAAGTAAGCTAATTATGCAAAGTATATCTACAGCATATATAAATTCTCTATTTTTGTGTTTTTGACAGATTTTTAATAGAATTAAGATAACAACTATTTATAGAATTAATATATCTAGGAAATGACAACTAATCTAATAACAGAATTTAAAACAAACAAGGTAGCCGAGTATAGCTACTTGTCTGTGCAGTTGTGAATCTATTCTAAATAACTAAATAACTAATCTAATTTATTTGAAAGACCCCCGATCTTACCTCAGAAGTGAGGAATGAATCATAGTTTCTCAGAAACTATCAATCCCCACAGCTTCCCCGACAATATCGAAAGTGAGATTAACTGAAATGAAATGATTCACTACTCTATTTGATATGTTTTAACTAGAACTTTGATAGCTTGAACCTGGATTTTACAGAATAGTGGCGAATCCGATTGTGTGTGGCTTTGTCCCCTCAGTGTGGTCTCCTCGTTCCTTCATGCTCACGTGAATCCAGAAAAGCGTGTAATGCTAGCATCAACAGAAGTAGGTATTGGAACAATGGCAGCTTTGGATGTAGACTGAATATAATGCGAGTAGGAGAGGGATAGCGCAAGAGAACAGAGCTTGGCTTATGCAATTCCTAGTGGGATTTATTGCGAGTCATACAACACAAAACATCCAGAACCTGAAACTATCCTTCTTGACGAACAAAACCTGTAACTCTAATGGCTTCAGACTGAAAATGAAACTATCCTACCTCAATTGATTGTATGAAACAGTAATAACACTAAAACAAGAAGATCATGTGGCTTCTAAACATCAAAACAAGACTAGCTATGCATGCAACAAATGAAAACTATTGAATTCCTAAGCAAGAACTGAAAGACTAAACTATTGAAATGAGAAGATGAGAGGCAAATTTTGAGGGGCCATTTGCTTGAAAACCAAACCAGCTATTTATAGAATTCCCATTTACCCAAAGGTGAAATCCAATTTGAACTCTTTTACAATAAACAATGGAGAAACACTATTCCAGGGAACCAAAATCATAAATACAAGCAAAAACGGATGAAAAGGTTGGTAAAAGTTGAAAATTTATGCGAGTCGTGATAAAAAGAACATTCTAGAAAATGCGTGAAGGACCGCCACCCTGAGCAGGGCGGCAGTCACGGGACCGCCGCCCAGGCAGGGCGGCGGTTTCGTTACTGAAGACCAAAAAGCAAAGGAAAAGAGGGGGAAGAGCAAAACAAAGCACGCAGAGGCTAAGCGGGACATGCGGGATGTTAATGTACACTTGGAGAGCTTTTCTGGATCCCGAACACCTTGCGAGGAGACCTGTATCATCATTGGGGCATGTGTAACATTGTTCCGATGGTGCAGTACCCTACAATTTTGGGTACGTACATATTGCCCCCTCGGAGAAGCGTTTTAGCCATGAAGAGGCGTAAAATGGTGGGTCCGAGTATGGCGGTCCTGAAATGGGAAGTTAGAAATTATACCTGACACATCCGTGTGTCGAAATGACGCCATCCAAAATTCCCGCTACCTGCAAAATGAAAAGAGGACTCAAGTGCAGATAGATAAAATAAATACTAAAATAATATGAAATGAGGACTTACCATTTGCGCTGGGATAAAAACTTACCTCCGTCGGCACTCCAAACCTATGAAAAGGGCATTCAAAATGAGTCAAGATGCTATATATGTAAAAATGGGCCCATTTTCCTATTCATTTGCGCGTGTCGATTTGATTGATTTTGAGCTCTGGGACCCACGGTGACGGTTTTTGATGAGAGTATAGTCAAAATGTTTGTGACGAGATAGTGATCATGCCTCTGCGAGTGGAACATCGACCCGCGAGATCACAAGTTAGTTCTTCTTGATTTAATGTTTTTACCCCCAAAATGTTAAAATGATGAAATCTTTGTCATGGGGGGATTATTTTTGAAAATGTCAGTGTTAATAGGGTCACTTAGGGGGGCGCCTAATGGGTAGGCTTTGTTTTAGTCAAAATAGTCATTTTTTCATGTTTTTAGGCATTTTTAGGGCACGTGACCCATTTGGAAATGCGGGACACGACCACCACCCTGAGCAGGGTGGCGGTTACAGGACCACCGCCCTTTAAGGTGGCGGTTATGGAACCGCCACCCTGCTCAGGGCGGCGGTCCTTTACAGAATGCCAAAATAACAGTGTTTTTAGCCCAATTTTGCATTTTTAGTATTCTTATATGTTTTAATGATTTTTCCAATGTAATTTGAATACTAACTTACTTTGTTTTGCGTGTTTTTGGGTGTATGCAGAAGAAGGAGGAATATATCAGATGGAGCCGAGAGAGAGAGAGTGTGACTGGCTTCCAGCAGTGTTGGATGCACTTTCTCAGGCTGAGCAGGATACTCTTCAGAGGGCTGGCATATTACGTATATCACGGGTTCCTCATGTCGCACCTTCTAGTCACATACTTTGTGACCTGTTTTCGTATTGGGATGCTGATCGGAACACTTTCTGATTTCCAGGAGTCAGGGGTGAGTGGACTATCACCCTGGAGGATGTCTACCGCATCTTGGGAGTCCCGATCATCGGGAGATGACTTACACTTGAGACAGCGGGGTCGTGGGCTCAGATAGCTCAGTGGGCTACATACATGGGAGACGCAGTTGTCTCCACCGGTTTGAAGAAGGGGGTGAGGGTCCGTTCCATTCCTAGCTTGCCTATCCCCTTGATTCGTCAGGCCATTATGGGGATCCTTGCCTCGAGATTGATCAGGGACAAGGGAGGGGACACCTTACTCTACTGTTGGTCCCCTATTATTGCACAGATTGAGGCACATGGCCGGATTTATGCCTAGGGAGCCGATATACTTGGGACCACCTATCATGACTTATATAGGGTGGTTCACTTACAGGGATAGTCTTTGAGCCATCCGACCCTAGTTATGAGCTGGGTCTATGAGCGTATCATCCCTTATGGGAGAGGTGTAGAGGTGGCGGATCCTGGAGCTGTGAGGGCAGCTAGATGGACAGAGATGTCGGTGCTTAGAGCACCTCACCAGCCAGTTGCTTCCCTGACTACTGATGATATGGAGGCCACACCTTATCAGGCCATGGCAGGGTTGTGGGGCGAGGAGACCCTCACTTTGATTTCCTGCTCTACTACAGGGCAGCTTGTGGACAGGATGGGGAAGGTGGAGACACACCCCTTTGACCGAGTGCCTCAGCAGTTTGGCCTTGCTTACGTCGGTATGCTCCCCCCAGTGGTGCCAGTGTTCAGATCAGTTCGGGAGGCTAGGGGAGGTCCTAGAGGCCGGGGTTGGACCGTTGTTACTCCTGGCATCCCTATTGCAGCCAGGAGCGTGGTACGCGCTCGAGGGAGAGTTGGTGCTCCTCAGGCACCTTTACTTCGGATCACCGCCAGCCCTGCCCACAGCAGTGACGACCCCATTGATATAGACTCCGAGTCTGAGGAGTTCATAGGGGGAGAGATGGAGGAGGAGACCGAGGATATGGAGGTCAGCGAGTCAGGTGGAGAGGAGGACAGCGATCCTGAGTGGCATGACACTCAGGAGATCTTACAGGCCGAGAGGGCAGAGCAGAGTGCGGAGAGGGTGACCCTAGTTTCAGAGGAGTTGCCCTCTCAGGACTTAGGTGGAGAGGATGAGTCCGTAGTAGGACGTTATGTTGCCCCAGGCACAGGAGGAGGACATCAGTCAGTGGTGGCATCTGTGGCAGGCGCTGACCCTAGGGATCCCTCTTGGAGGCCCGGAGATCCGAGTGAGTTGTCACCCTACTCTTAATATTTGTTTTTTTAGCTAGGATTGTCTTAGTTGCTATCTCTCCTTTTGTTCATTCTTGTTTTTATCTTTTGATTATTTTCTAATTTACTTTTCTCCTTTGCTTGCAGAGACTGCTGATGAGTGGCGAGACCTGATTCACCGGGTATGTACTGATACCCTGATGATCCCCATGGAGAGGACTCGCGCTGAGCTATCCGTGGATGCAGGGGAGCCTTCAGCAGCTGGTAGGCATAGCGATGTCTTTGCCCCTGTCTGGCATGTGGCCAAGATGGTGACTACCCTCCGTACCGAGTTGGCCAGATATAGGACAGTAGAGCACCTGATGAGGAGTCGCTCTCATAGCGAGGCTGCAGCTACTCCTCGGGACCGTGAGCCCTCAGTGCATTCAGAGTGCCGGCATAGCCAGAGTCCTAGACGTGGTCGTGCACCTTCAGAGGGATCTCATAGGGGTTGAGAGGCCACTTGGCTCTTTTTGTAGTGACTCTTAGATTGTTTATATGATTTATTTTGTATTTCCCGGGCTCATTGAGCATTTTGACCATGCCTAGCGCATGATGGCGTTGTACATAAAACTTGATGATATATATATATACTTCTTTTTGGATCAGACTCTTGGTGTCTAGGATTTTGTGATTCGTTTCCACATGTAAATTATAATGTTGTTTTTATATGCTTTTCAGAATGTATGCAATGGAGAACAAATGACACAAATGCTTTCTTTCTTTCTTTTTGTATTTTGTAATGTTGATATATGATAATGCAGAAACAATGTGATTTTGAACTTAGTTTCATAAGCAATTTTCTGGTACTTCATATTGTTTTGACAAAATGTAATGATAAACTGGTATGATGAGCAGATGTACTTGCCCCACTCCTAACTCCACGCAACTAGTAAGATGCGAGGGCTCACCACCTGAGAGCTAGAAAGGGCACAAGCTATGAAATTTGTTGAATGGTAGTGATGAGAGATAGACAAAGATTTGATGGAACCAAATTAGGATGCTACAAACCTATTCTACTCAAGTGACTCCATAGTTTAGAATGCAACTTGCTTTGCGGTTTATCTAGACTTAGATCCGTAGATGGCCACATGGTTGACAAAATCTGGTTTTCAAGGTTTTGAACTCTCTTGGAATTTTGGACATCTGATTCATTTGTTTTTGACTCAAGATTTCAAAGGTTTATTTGAACTGTTTGCTTATGACCTTCAATTTTTTTTTTGTCAAGAGAACCCCCTGCACCTTGCCCCATGCTTCTAGTAGGAAGCATGGGCTTATCACCATGGACAAGGCACAGGCGAGTAAGGGCATTCCCATCCTTTCCCAACCCTACGTCACTAGTAAGAGACACAAGCTCATCACCGAAGGTTGGTAGGGCAAGGAAATGTGTAAAAATAAAATTTTCTGTTTGATCTACATTTGACTTATTTATTTGAGAAAAATGTCAGTATGTTCTTATTTCCAAAGAGATCTATATATGGGATAGATGTGACACCATGAAGCTTCTAGAACAGACCATAGGCAAGACACCTATCCTAGGAAGAAACAAAAGTGAGAACAAGCATGCAGGCCTTGGTATGGCTACCGTTAAGACTTTGTCATATCTAGCTTTATTTGATGAAATGATTCCGAAAATGGTTGATGATGTTATGAAAATGAAGAAGTATGATTCGAATGCTTCTGCCAATACCAACAGAAGTTTGTAATGAATTGCTTGTGAATAAGTTCCTTGATCACAAAACTTTACGAAACGAGTGGACAAAATGAACCTAACTACATGAAGATGCAATGTAGATATAATTATACAAATAGTGTTGGTTGCTTATGCGTAAAACTGTTTAAGATGCAAGGAATTGATTGTTTCATTGAATTCCTCACCTTCTAGTGTACATAAGAGATACGCACCATTTCCATAGTCTTTCATGACTCAGTATGGGCCCAACCATTTGGGCTAGAATTTCCTTCCTTCACCGGTCTTCTTATCGATCCGGTTGTCTAGTCTTAGAACTAGATCTCCTTCATATATTTCTCACTCATAGACCTTTTTGTTATACTTCCGGCACATCCGGTCAGCATAGACTCTATGCCGCTATTCAACATCTAATCTGGCCTCATCTAGGCTTTCTAGTTGGGAGAGACGTGCTTCTCTATAAGCTTCTTCATCCAGAATCCCTTGTAGTGAGATGCGGAGACTGGGTATTTCAACCTCAAGTGGGAGAACTGCTTCTGCTCCGAATACCAATGAGAAAGGAGTTGCTCCTGTTGGTGTTCTTATTGAGGTTTGGTGGGCCCACAAGGCCGGATATAACTTTAAATTTCAATCTCGTTTGTTTTCTTTTACCGTTTTGAGGAGAATAGCTTTCAATGTCTTGTTTGTTGCTTCAGCCTGCCCATTAGCTTGAGGGTAATACAGGGAGGCTGTATGATGGTTTATTTTAAATTTACTGCATAGCTCATGGACCTCGTCATTCTTAAAGGAAGTGCCATTATCTGAGATAATGATTTGTGGGACACCGTACCTGCAAATGATCTGGTTCAAAATGAACTTGGCAATCACGACACCTGGTACAGTGGTAAGAGGCATAGCCTCTACCCATTTGGTAAAATACTCGGTGGCCGTGATTATGAAGTTATGGCCATCTGTTGACGAGGGAGAGAATTTCCCTATCAAATCTAGGCCCCATGTAGAAAAGGGCCATGGAGTCGCGATTGGTTGTAGAGCTTGTGCCGGCATGTGAATCTCGTGGGAAAATTCTTGGCATTTATGGCATCTGCGTACAAACTCTACTACGTCGTGTTCGAGAGTGGGCCAAAAATATCCCATTCGATGTATTTTGTGAGCGGTGGCATGACCACCGAAGTGGCCTCCACATATTCCACTGTGAGATTCATAGAGAATCTTCTTGGCTTCTTCTGTGTCAACACACCTTAGGAGTATTCCATCGAAAGCCTTACGATAGAGAACTTGTTCTATAATAACGTATTTAGCTACGATAATGCGTAATCACCTTCTTTGTTGCAGTGTATCACCTTCTGGATACGTATGGTCCATGATATAATTAATAATATCAGTATACCAAGGACATTCAGAGATGGGAGGTCTGGTTTCGATGTAATATATGCATTCATTGGGAAAATCCAGATCTACTAGATCGCCTCCATCTAATGGGTTGTCAGCTAACCAATCTGTAATGATTTGTCCCTTAACGGACTTCTGGTTTACAAAAGTTAATTTGAATTCACCCATTAAGGTTATAAAGTGTCCAACCTTTTTAGACAAGGACCCTTGCATGAGGAAAGTTCGTAAATGGTATGTTTTTACAATGACCCTTGTTTCCTGATTTAGCATGTAATGTCTTAAGCATTTGGTTGCAAAGACTATGGCAAGGCATTCTCGTTCTGCCTGCGTATAATGCATTTCATAATCGAGCAACGTTTGGTTAATAAAATAGATCGCACGTTCTCATTTATTGTCATCTTCTTGAGCCAACATGCAGGCTAGTGAGACATCTGTAGCTCGTGAATATAAGATCAAAGGATGATCTGGTCTAGGTGGCATTAACATGGGAGGAGACAGTAAGAAGTGTTTAACTACTTCGAAGGCCTCATGGCATTCCTTTGTCCAAATAATGCAACAATCCTTTTTCAACAAATTGTTGATTGGATGAATAGAAAACTTCAAGTCTGGGATGAATCTTCGGATTGCACCGAGCTTTCCGAGAAATGATCTAATGCCAGAATCGTTTGATGGTGGGATCATCTCAAGAACAGCCCAGATTTTGGCTGGGTCCACATCAATCCCTCGTGATGATATAATGTAACCTAGGAGTTTCCCTCCTGTCACACCAAATACACATTTTTCTGGATTTAGTGTGACTCCGTATTCGATCAAACATGAAAGGATGATGCGGAGCACTTCCGGGTGATCACAGCACTTCCTGGCCTTGGCCAACAAGTCATCTACATAGGATTCCATGATTTTATGAATAAGATCGTGAAATATGTATGTCATTTCCCGTTGGTATGTAGCGCCAGTGTTCTTGAGACCGAATGGCATAACAACATAGCAATAAGTTCCCCAAGGAGTTATAAACGTGGTTTTGGCTTGGTCTTGTTCAGATATTCTGATTTGATTGTATCTGAGAATCCATCCATGAGAGACAAAAGCTCAAATCCAGCTTTTGCGTCTACGATGACGTCAATGGATGGTAACGGGAAGTCGTCCTTGGGGCATGCTTTGTTAATGTCTCAGAAGTCTATGCAGATGTGATCTTCCCATTCTTTTTGAGAACGAGAACGATATTAGATACCCACTGAGAGTAATCGACCGGTTTGATGAACCCTATTTGGAGAAGTTTCATTACTTCTTTCTTCACCATGAGAGCTACCTTGGGTTTCATTGGTCTCAATTTTTTTTAATTGGATTTGCATCTGATTTGGTGACGAGGTTATGTACCGTGATGTGCGGTGCAATTCTCTTCATTTCTATATAATTAAATGCAAAATCCTTTTGATGTTCTCTGAGGATTCGAGTGTGTATTTCTATCTCTTCTGGAGTTAGCGAAGATCCTAGTTTTAAGATCTTTGGTTCTTCCTCCGTTCTGATGTTAATATCAATTGTTTCTTCGATTAAAGAAGCGTTACCTTCTTCAAACTCAGGTGGGGCTAGAGGTAGTTATAGATCTTCTCCATTCTCTACCACGTATATGTCAAGCTCCTTTTGTGGGGGAAGCTCTATCATGGGATTTCCAAAGTAAGAAGATGAATGTGGGATTAAGGACAAATCTACCACGTGATGGGTGAGATGTAACTCTGCATAGGTGTTTAGGTAATCAAGAGTGGCTCTATCACTGTCAACGTGATCTAAGATAGTAGATGTATTCTCAGCTATGTTTGTTAAAAGAGGGTTTGACATTTTCTTTACTAACGGTTCAGTACGAAGGGATACCATGAAACGGGTGTCTTCCAACTCACTATTTGGAGTAAAACATGAAGTTGAGGTTGCTATCAAATGTGCGAGAAGTTTTTGTTCTCATGGGATTGCCTCAATGGATATGAAGTTAAATCCTTTGCTCAAATCTAATATTGTTGTTTTGTAGAGCTGTAAGTGTTCAGCTCTAGTCTCATACACCTCAGAGACTTGGTTTGCTACTAATTGTGAGTCTCCTAACACTCTGATGTCATTAACACCGATCCTTTTAGCTATGATGAGACCAAGGAGGAGGGCTTCGTACTTAGCGCCATTATTTGTACATTCGAAATTTAATTTAAAGGTGAATGGTAGGATCTTTCCCTCGGGTGAATTAAAGATCATGCCTGCCCCAGCCCCATAACAACATCTAGCTCCATCGAAATGGAGAGTCCAATATTTACTTGGGAATATGGATGTTAGGACATTTGCTACGTCTATTTCTTTTGCTTCGGTTACTTCTACCATGCAGAGTTCCTCTATTGGAAGAGAACCAACTCCTAGGGTACATCCCATACCTACATAATCAAATGGCAGGAAAATTGGTAAATCCTGTTCTAGCAATTCGACAATTTTTGTAGTAGTTCCTAATGATACTATTTCTACAACGTTAGCCTCATCCTTGAGGGCTAGGATATTCTTGATTAGGGTCGTAACTTCTAACTCTGTTGTAGCTACCAAATTTCCTTTTGGTTTTGAGTCGGTTGGCTTGTTAAGTTGGTTTGTTGGGAGTTCAAACTCAGAGTAAATGCCTGGCCTTTTCTTCAGATTTGCTAGGTGTATATCGAATGGTTTTGGATCACCTTTTGCTACGAATATGTTTCCTAAGTGCAAGAATCTTATTTCTTGAAATAAAGTAGAAGGGATTGCCTTCATATGGTGTATCCATGGTCAGCCGAGGATCATATTATAGTTGGTTTCCCGATCTATAATATAAAAATCAGTTAGGATTGTTTTGGGTCCTAAGGTGATTTGTAGGTAGTATTATAGTCCCAATCGAAGCGGCTTTAAGGCTATCATAGCCTCTTAGTGTATTCTGAGTCATGGAACAATTTGTTTCTACATACCCTAGCTTTTGAAGGAAAGAGAAGGGGACTATGTTTAACTGCTGCCCCATCGTCAACCATTGCGCGTCTAATGGAATATGTCAATATACGTGGGGTATAGACAAACTAATTAGGCAATCTTATGTCTTTGACATGCACTAATGGAATCTGTGAATCTAAGGCAAAGAAGGCCCTTCTAACCTGAAATGGCATGATAGATCAGTTGGCGAGGATGACTGCTCGAAGGCTCCAATCAATATCGAGATCTGGTGTGATCCGATCTATAGGTTGTGGGATACGTGGAAGATAACCTGTGGGTGCTTCGTATATGTCTCCCGACAAGGTCATGAAAATGGAAGGCGGATATATGGTGGATTCTATGGTCGATTCTCTGGTCTAGTCTAGAAATTTTTAGCTAGATTAGCTGTTATGTCTAGTGAGGATAATTGTGCGATAATGGTTGGTGGAAGTGGAGAGGATCTAAATACTAATGTGCGTAAACTAGTATCAACGTCTGATTGTCCTGTGGGCTCATTGGGTTGTGGGATCTGTAGATCACAACCGTAGATTCATGGTTGTTATGGACCTCCTATGGTCATGTGAAGAATCAATCTCTAATCCCTGATATCCAGTAGTCATATGCCTTTTCGGCCTCTATGTTTAGAGCTAAAAGTTGTGCAATCTTCTCAGAGTACCTTACAGGTGTTCTGGCAACTTGAATTCTTAAGCTAGTGTCTATGTCAATGAGAATGTCTCCTGTGTCTGGATGTGGGACCAAAGGATCACAATTGAACGTTTTCTCTCTTTCAAGTCCTTCTACAGTCATGCGGATATTTGTCTAGGGTAATCTGTAGTTTGGCTGGTTTGACCAAAACGTATGTGCTATGTCATCTTCTATGTTTAATCCTCTTAATTGTGGGTTGATTTCTTGTAGGTCCATTGCTGTTCGGAAGACTTGGATTCTGAGATTTTGGTCTATGTCAGTTATTGCTGTAACAAGATTGGGTTGAGGCACGATTGGCTCGAATACGTATTCTCTGGGCTCCCTAGGTCCCATGTGATTGTCATATAAAAAGGAAATAATGTAAATCTAACTAAAGCAAAGCAAGCTAATTATGCAAAGTATATCTACAGCATATATAAATTCTCTATTTTTGTGTTTTTGACAGAGTTTTAATAGAATTAAGATAACAACTATTTAATATATCTAGGAAACGACAACTAATCTAATAACAGAATTTAAAACAAACAAGGTAGCCGAGTATAGCTACTTGTCTGTGCAGTTGTGAATCTATTCTAAATAACTAAATAACTGATCTAATTTATTTGAAAGACCCTCGATCTTACCTCAGAAGTGAGGAATGAATCATAGTTTCTCATAAACTATCAATCCCCACAGCTTCCTCGGCAATATCGAAAGTGAGATTAACTGAAATGAAATGATTTATTACTCTATTTGATATGTTTTAACTAGAACTTTGATAGCTTGAACCTGGATTTTGCAGAACAGTGGCGAATCCGATTGTGTGTGGCTTTGTCCCCTCAGTGTGGTCTCCTCGTTCCTTCGTGCTCACGTGAATCTAGAAAAGCGTGTAATGCTAGCATCAACAGAAGTAGGTATTGGAACAATGGCAGCTTTGGATGTAGACTGAATACAATGTGAGTAGGAGAGGGATAGCGCAAGAGAACAGAGCTTGGCTTATGCAATTCCTAGCGGGATTTATTGCAAGTCATGCAACACAAAACATCCAGAACCTGAAACTATCCTTCTTGATGAAAAAAACCTGCAACTCTAATGGCTTCAGGTTGAAAATGAAACCATCCTATCTCAAATGATTGTATGAAACAGTAATAACACTAAAAAAAGAAGATCATGTGGCTTCTAAACAACAAAACAAGAGTAGCTATACATGCAACAAATGAAAACTATTGAATTCCTAAAAAAAAACTGAAAGACTAAACTATTGAAATGAGAAGATGAGAGGCAAATTTTGAGGGTCCATTTGCTTGTAATCAAACCAGCTATTTATAGAATTCCCATTTACCCAAAGGTGAAATCCAATTTGAACTCTTTTACTATAAACAATGGAGAAACACTATTCCAGGGAACCAAAATCATAAATACAAGCAAAAATGGATGAAAAGGTTGGTAAAAGTTGAAAATTTATGGGAGTCACGATAAAAAGAACATTCTGGAAAACACGTGAAGGACCGCCGCCCAGGTAGGGTGGCGGTTTCGTTACTGAAGACCAAAATCAAAGGAAAAGAGGGGGGAAAAGTAAAACAGAGCACACGGAGGCTAAGCAGAGTATGCGGGATTTTAATGTACACTTGGAGAGCTTTTCTAGATCTCGAACACCTTGCGAGGAGACCTGTATCATCATTGGGGCACATGTAACATTGTTCCGACGGTGTAGTAACCTACAAATTTTGGTACGTACAGTTGTCCCAGCACGACCTCAGGAGGTCGGGTGTGAAAGAAGGTCACGTGTTGATTTTCTCTCATACAAATTGGTGAACCTGACATGAAGAGCTAGTCTCTTTCCGTATCCATTTTCTTCATCCATATCCCTCTTTCCCATTATTCTATGGGTATTATTATGCCCCCCAAATATGTTGAGATATGACAAATACGTCCGACCCATCTCAGTTTTTGATACGTACAACTATCAAACGGGTAGACAACAACAAACTCCCTCGCTCTCTACATGGGCAGATAACTATTCAACTACTCAGGCTCAAAATCCTCTTCCTCGGGGAGCCAATGTTGGTTCCTCCGTACGGATTCAGGAGCTTGACCAAATCACATAAACACATCCACTTGAGCACTCAAGCTCTAACAACATGACTTTCACTTGAGAGGCAGGTTAATCTCCTCAAGTTTTGTTCAGAAAACCCATTAGTATGCAGTCTAACCAGCTCCCACCTCTAGATGAGGAGTATTTATCACAATATGCTAGAAGTGAACAACGCTTCCAGAACATAAACCGGGATTTTGACAAGTTGCAAGGGCATTTTGATGTCTTGTTCCAGAACAATAACGCTACTCCTTCAACATCGGAAAACATTGCTAAAGAGGGGTGACAGAACAACGAACAATTTATAGCAGGATACCACACTCCTCAAGAACCTCCAAAATTTCAACAACAAGAACTAAAGAAAAACACCACCCCGTCAACTTGTGAGGTCATCTCAGCATTGTTGGATAAAGTCAGAGAATTGGAAATTTCCCTAAGTACTTAAACAACATTTATTGGGCAAGAAAAGATTCCTTCTTATCAGCAAGGCTATGTCCAAATGCCTATGACACAGACTCTTTTGGTTTACATGGGCACTCCAAGCCCCGGGGATTTTCTAACTGGGATGGGCACCTTGGGTATGCCCCCCACACCACATACAGATACCCATAACAGGCACCAGTCAGAAGTGTGTTCTTAAATGCCATGCCATCTGGAAATGCAACGTTCCTTGGCTTTGTGCCTTCAAATCCATATCAAAACAGTCAACCCCCTTACATGCACATGTATTCTAAGTCACCACATGGGGATATGTACACTTACCTAGGTCCATATGGTCAGCCACAGGGGATGCCTTATGCCCCAACGAATGTATACGTTGCACCATTTCAACAACCAATGTAACCTCCACTTCCCCAAAAAGGATCTTCAATGGTTGAGACATACACAATGGGGACCTATTCTGAATACCTTAAGGAGCCTCTCAACTAATTTTCCATACAGACTGTCATGCTCCCGAGACCCTTTTCAAATCTTCCAAAATTCAAAGGGGAGGGTGATCCTAATGCACACATTAAGGCCTACACAACTACCATTCGAGAGTTGCTCCTGTGGGATGTAGTTGTCACAAAAATATTCCCTAAGACCTTAGAAGGTATCACTCTTGATTGGTATTACAGGATATCAGAGGCTTTGATACATTCCTTCAAGCAACTCATGTCAGATTTTATCAAGGCTTTTGATATGAACAAACTTTTAAGGACTGGAATTAGAGAATTCCTTCATATCAAACAAGAGCACAATGAATCTGTTGCCCATTTCATTCAAAAATGGTGGCAAGTCCTCTATTCCTCTGCAAGCGCTCCAAACATGGATCAGACGGAGCTCTATGATATGTTCCTCCACTTCTTTAATAGGGAAACAAAGGAAGAAGTCCAAAATTTCCCGCTAAGGCTCTCTGAAGAAGTATTAGAGGGTGCTCTTCGAATTGATCAAGCGGCCATAGAAAGTGGTTGTAAGACCTATGGAAAAAATAGGAGATTAGTTACCCCCAACAAAGGTAACTCCGGTTACCCCAACAACATGAACAATAATCAGGGACCGAAGGTCCTCAACAAGAATCGCGGGGTTACAACTAATGGTGTTACCGATCAGCCAAAGAAACCCAATGTTGTTAGCCCACCCAATACAAGCACTAATAACAATACAAATGGCAATAACCAAAGAAACAACAATTTTGTGCCAACAATCAACGTTGTGGAATTTAATCATCTTCAATGAAGCAACAAGGCAATCCCACAACAACCAAGACAAGTGCAAACCCAAGGCCCTAGTCAGTACCTAGGCAGGTATCCAAACCAATTCCAAATCCAGGGGAAAGGGTTCCCAAATTTTAATTATAACAATCAGTAATTGAACAATGATCGAAATTTTGGATCACAACAGAATGCAAACCAAAGACCTTGGGATTATAATCCTGATTTATGCTGCAGTTTTCACAGGGTCCATGGGCACAACACAAGAACGTGTCACGATTGTAACAAATTTCTACAACATTTTCCAGAAGACCAGAGACAAGTCTTTGTAGATATGTTTCTATAAAATCCAATTGAATAATGATCGCCAACGCAAAACACATATGCAGGGTTTTCAGTTTCTACCTCAGAACACACCACTTAGGATCTTTAATGATCCTCTCCCCACACACCCTAAGGATGGTAAGCTTGATCCCCATGGTTCAAACAAGGGAACTTTAGTGGGGGCAAATGATCATGAAGCATCGACTTCTTCAAATACGCTAGTGACCTCCTTTGGATGCTCGACAACAAACAAAAATTATGGTCTTGTAGAATTAGAGATTGAGCCTGAGGTAAATACTATGACCAGAGCTCGAGATTATTCATCACAGCCCACACCCATTTATCCATCAATATCGGATGACATTTGGAAAACACTTGCAAAGCCGGTAGGGGCATATGATTTAATCAATGACTTAACAAAGACCTTTTCTCACATTTCCTTCTTGGATTTGCTGAAGAACTCCCCCGCTCATAGAGCTAATTTGTTGGAAGCATTGGGTCTTGGTCATTTGATCAAAATTACTCCCCCTCCATAAGCACAAGTAAACCACATAGACTTTGACTGTCTACCCTCTTGGGCAACCAGAGAGGGATGTTGGATTTGTGTTTGACATCAGCAAAATGTCGACAAATGCCAAAATTGCATGTAGAGGTGACCCAACATTGCATTTACAAGTATGGATTTACATTAACTACATTAAATATGCAATGGTTGATGATGGGGTGGTTGTCAACATAGTCCCCTTCACTTTTCTCCAAAAACTAGGATATGGAGAAACAAATTGTTCCTCAACATGAAATACGCTAAGGGGTTATGATAGCCTTAAATAAACTTCAATAGGGACCATAGTGTTACCGGTTACCTTAGGACCCAAGATGATTTTCACTAAGTTCTATATTATATATCAGGAAACCAACTATAATATGATTCTCAGTCGTCCATGGATACATCACATGAAGGTAATTCCCTCCACATTATTTCAGGAAGTAAGATTCCTATATCTAGGGAAGGTCTTCGTGGCACAAGGTGACCTGAAACCTTTCGATATACACCTAGAAATTTTGAAAAAGAGACCATGAGTCCATTTTGAGTTTGAGCTTCCAACCAAACCAATTTAACAAACCATTTGGTTCAAAACTTGAAACAAAATTGGTTCCCACAATAGAGTTAGAAGTCACGAGCTTGATCGAGGGCATCCTTACGGTCAAGGATGAAACCGTCATCATAGAGACAATGTCATTAGGAACAATGAAAAATATTGTTGAGTTGTTAGATAAGGATCTACCCATTCTCCTTCCATTTGATTCTATGGGCATAGGACATGCCCTAGGACTCTGATCTCTCCCAGCGAACGAAGTTTGTATGGTAGAAGTAACCAAAGCAAAGGAAGCAGATGCAAAGAATGACCCAATGTCCATTTTTCTGAGTAACTATTAGACTCTCCATTTCGATGGAGAAAAATGTCATTTTGGCGCTAGGGCAGGTGTGATCCTTACCTCTCCTGAGGGAAGGGTTATGTCGTTCACCTTGTAAGTTCAAACTTCAAGTGTATGAATAAATGGGGCTGAATATGAAGCCCTCCTTCTTGGTCTCGTTGTAGCCAAAAGGATGGGTGTTGGTAACATTAGAGTGCTAGGTGATTCACAACTAGTTGCTAAATCAAGTGTTTGAGGTATACGAGACTAGGACCGAACATTTGTAACTCTACAAAATAGCAATGCTTAATATAACAAAGGGTTTTGACTTCATATCGATCAAAGTGGTTTCATAAGAACAAAACCTTCTTGCGTGAACTCTATAGCAACTTCTGACTTCCTGCTTCACTCCAAATAGTGAGTTGGAAGATACAAGTCTGCACGGTATCAGTTCGTGTTGAACCTTTGGTTCGCAAAATACCGGTAACTCCAATGTTGACATAAATAGAAAGCTGAGAATGAGTCTATCATCTCATACCACATTAAAAATGATAAAGAAACTCTTGGGTATTTGAACGCTTATGTGGAGTTACATCTTGTTCATCACAAGGTTGACCTTTCCCTTATCCCACATTCTTCCTCCTACCTTGGAAATCCCATGATAGAGTCTTCCTCTAGGTAAGTGTTATCTCTCGAAAGTGCACCCTGTAGAGAGATGGCTGCAGGTTTTCTAAGCTTGCAAAATTTGATCTCTCTCTTTCGTAGATACAATGGAAACACCTCAGGTCTATGGGTATACCTATTTTGAGGTGAGTCTCTGGTATCAAGGTCTGTTCCTTGTTGATGTATCCTAAATTGATTCTAGGGTTTAGGGGTAAAAGATGACTGTAAAATAATTCTAACTAAGGTGATACACCAAATTTATATGAGGGCTTTGACTGAGTATATGCACAATTGATATGTGAAGGATTTTTGATGCATGAGCCAACAATTTTCTACAGAATTTAAGGGCAAACACTTTGTTGTACTGAGGGAAAAATATCACAACAACACTGATAAGTTGACATGCACATTAAAATTATGCCAAAAATACTAAATTTGTAGCAGGGTAAGATGATTGATTGGGGAATTTTCATTCACAAGACTAATAGAAACATACCCAAGACTGCAAATAATTGGTAAGGCATAAATTCTTCACACTTAGAAGGAAAAACTGGCAAAAATTGCTTCAGTACTCCTATATCCAAAAATTCCTCTAGAAGTTCTCCTTGTGCTTTGCAAAGGCACACAATATATAGCAAAAATAAAATTCACCCTCTTCCTAAAAATAGCCTAAGGCTTGTACTCGCCCATGCATCCTATTTTTATCCTTTATTTAATAATAGATAAAGGAATAAAAATAGAGCATGCAATTACAAATAGGCATTATTAGCCTTAATTACAATACAGTCAAACTGAAGTTGACTATTCTATTTTTAAGAAAGAAGGGTGAATAATTTGCTAAAAATAAGATTGCTTGCTAGGCAAGTCTCTCTCCATGAACATGCAACTCTATCTTCTTCTCTATTATTTCCTGTTGTGAAGGCATGCAAAAATACAACTCCCTATTTGTGAGCAAAAATAATTACATTAATTGCAATACTTTGCAAAATAATTCATCCAACTATCTATTCTGATTGGGACCACCTTTGTCTCTGATGTTGACTCTTGTTTTGTTCTCTAGTGATCACATGGATAACACTGTTGTACAATCAAAATCAACTCCTTGGTCCAAAACTTTACCAAAATTACTTCATACTAAGTGGGGACCACCTTGTGGACTTAGCATACTGTGGTCTTCAAATAGTTTGGCCACTCAAGTGGACTTAGCAAATATACATAGTCATAATACATAGTCTCTGCCACCTTTTGATTAAATACATGACCATGTATATATCTGTTGGCCTTTACATTTGGCCTTAATATAGTTTCAAAATTTCACCTTTTCGGTGATTATTGATGGAATAATTTGGTCGGAATTTTCATTTTATGGGCATGCGGGCAAAATTTCAAAAATTTGAAAGTCCTTTGCAATGATTTATTGATGGACCTTTTGTGGCTTTTTTCCCCTTCTCGGATTTTCGGCCCTATGGGCGACCTTGGGTTTTAAACTCTTGGCTTTGGGCCTTAAAGGCAACATTAACTCCAAAGTTGGGTTTTCTTTGACGGGGTAACTCGAAGTTTTAACCCTTTTGCATAAAGTCACAAATTTTAGCAAAGCCCTGCCACTCCGCCAATGTTCTATAGAACTAATTTTTGACTTCCCTGTGGCTTTGACTTTCTCATCGCGGAGGCTCGGGCTTGCGGGAATTTTTTGGAAATTTTAACTTTTGAATTTTAAAAGTTTGAAAACTTAAAACAAAACCCCCGTTTCTCCACTTTTTTTGTAATGGTGGCACATGTAATTCTCTGAGCCTTGCGAAAGCCTTAGGAAATTTTACATTTACAAAAGGTTTGAAAACATACTAAGAGCCATTCCAACGATGACTTTTGCCTCACTTTTGATCGTCGATCTCTGTACTTATTGATTTGACACCATGATCCTAAAGGGACTTTTAGGGTTTCTACCATGTCACTAAATGCATTTTAACCATGGTTTGCATTGTATTCGTGGAGCTTGATAAGAATTTGGCCTTTGATATTGTGTACTTGCTCATTTTTTATCTGTTGATCTTTTAACTGTGGTTGAATTTTGCTAATTCATCTCTGAGTTTACATTGTAAGATCAATTCAACCCTAAATATGGTTTCATTTGGACTTTCACTATGTTTTTAAGTTCCTGTAACCCCACTTTACCTCTGAAAGTGCTTCATTACTTTGAGCATTTGAATAGGTGCTTTGCCATAGAAGTAGATATCTATATAATATCTGAGTTTGTTTATGACTTTTGAAGTATTTTTACTGGGAACTTCTAGCCATTTCTTTGCAATGGGTTTGGGTTTCTCCTTAGCTATGCAAAATCTTATTATTTCACCAACTGGGAAGTATCTGTCCTTTCTATATCGTCATCATTATTTGACTTGGGGAAATGAATTTGGTATCTGAAATCCTTACCCTAAATTTCTTAGCTAATTATAAGTTGATCACGGATCTATCTTCAAAATGGTCTTTGACTTCTACTAAGTTTGTGCAAATTTTAAATATTTCTACTGAAACCCTATTGCATAAA
Source organism: Taxus chinensis (assembly GCA_019776745.2). Lineage (NCBI taxonomy): Eukaryota > Viridiplantae > Streptophyta > Pinopsida > Cupressales > Taxaceae > Taxus > Taxus chinensis. The sequence continues at coordinate 149,713,006 of CM034157.1, forward strand.
TATTCTCTGAGCTCTATTCTGCCATGGACAAGGTAATATGCAGAGCTCTTTTGTATAAAGTTTGATACTTTTCAGCTTTTCATAAAAGTTGGTGGTAACTTTCATGTTCTTGATTCAAAATATGAACTATTGGGTTGTTCTTAAGATTTGAGTTCTATTTTCATCCTAAGACTTGAATACTTTGATGCTTTTGAAGAACTCTGAAGTCTGACCTTGCTCGAACTCTTATGTTCTGAACACCTTACTCAAGGACCTATGTTGTATTTGTTATTAATTTCTTCAAACATCTCAGTTTAACCTATGTACTCTGGAAACCCTTTTTTCCTATTTTCCATTAGTATTGTAGAATTTCTGATATCTTTTAGTATACCATGCATTTTCTCTCTTCAGTTAAAATTTTGGGTTGATCTCTTGTAACCATGTAGTTTCCTTCTCTGAGTTGAAAATTTTCAGTCATGTCTAACTGGAACTCAAAGTAATAGAGGTTTTTGCAAAGTATTGAATAGCTTGGATTGCTTGTATGAAGTAGTCTTGGGTTCACCTTGATTGCCTAAAAATGATGTACATCTTATTCTGAAAATAGTACCACATGATTGTTTTCATTTTGTAAAATTATGTGCTTGATTTTGATTTTTCCATTTTCTGCAGCTCTGTACGTATTGACATCATTCATATTTCTATTATGAATAACTTTGAAACATTTGATTATGAGATACTGGCAGTAATAGCACTTTGACTGTATCTTGTAATTGTCATGAATATCTTTGTACCTTGTATAATTCTGTTGGAAATTACAAGTAGTTCACTTGTTATTTGATACTATCTTAGGCACAAGACTTGATTCAGATGGTTGTTAAGATCTTTGTTACTTTGTTTATTTCACATAGATGTCTTTATTTCCTTTAAGTAACATTTATGGCATGTTGAAAAATCTGAAATGTTTATTTTTCATGGCACAGCACTGGCAAAATTTTTCTAGAAATCTTCTCTTCCATCCATTTCTATCTATAGTAGTTGTATTTTTTATTCAAATAGTTCCTTAAAACATGTAGTAGTTGCAAAAACAACATGCTTGAAAAGTTGTAAATGACCATTTTACATGGCGAATCCCTCTCAATTTTTTTCCAGAAATCTTGTTTTCATTCCTTTTAACTATAACCTTTCTTTCTAGCAAAACATCAGCTTTCAAATTCTACTTCTTTCCTTTTAAATGCAACCTGTAACAGTGTTATTCTATAATTCCAGTTCCTCTAATCATACACTGTAACTTATTCTATTTCAGAAAAGTTACTAAAACTTTTAATGTTACATCTGATTCCTCTAATCTACACTTATGTTTTTTGTCCCAAAACTCAACACTTCACCTACTCTATAATTTTGTGTCTTCATCAAGACAACAAAGCTATCCTTCGGGGCCTTTGTGTTCTTTTGCTGAAGATATCATGAAATTGAAGACTATGTGATATGTTACATTTTGTAACAGCACACACAACTGCAGATTTCACTTAATCATTAATTAATTCAGCTTTAACTAGTAACATAAAAACTTCCTTAGCTTAGGTATACTTCACCCATGACTTTCATCGTAACGAAAAAGTTTTGAGTTGCCCATTTTTGCACAACAGGAAGGTCTTGAAATTTGTGAGGTAGGAGAAGAGGGGGACTTTGATTTACCTCCAGACCCACCTGAGTTTGAGGAGGTTAATGCCTCCTTGATCAAAGGAACGATTGATATAAATATCGGGACGAAGGAAGAACCAAGAATTCTGAAGCTAGGATCTTCTCTAAATCCATAGGAAATAGTAATACACACGAAAATTATCAAATAACACTCAAAATTTTTACCGTTTAATTACACAGAGATGAAGGGGATTACTCATGATTTTGCAATCCATAACCTCGTCACCAAGCTAGATGTTAAACCAATTAAACAAAATTTAAGGCCTATGAAGCCAAAAGTGGCTCTTATGGTAAAAGAAGAAGTGATGAATCTCTTTAAAGTAGCGTTCATCAAACCGGTTGACTACTCACACTGGGTATCCAACATTGTCCATGTTCTCAAAAAGAACAGGAAGATCTACATTTGTATTAACTTTCAAGACATTAACAAAGTGTGCCCCAAGGACAATTTCCGATGCCCTCCATTGATGTTATTGTTGACGTGACAACTGGTTATGAGTTGTTGTCTCTCATGGATGGGTTTTTGAGATACAACCAAATTAGGATTTCTGACAAAGATCAGAAAAAGATAACTTTCATCACTCCTTGGGGAGCCTATTACTACTCGGTCATTTCATTCAGGTTTAATAACATTGGTGTAACTTACCAACGTTTGATGACATATATTTTCCATGATCTTATCCATAAGATTGTGGAGTGTTATGTTGATGACCTCCTAGCCAAGGCTTGCAATCACCCCGAGGTGCTTCATATCATCCACTCTCGGTTAATCGAGTATGATGTCACAATAAATCTAGATAAATGCATATTCGGTGTAACGGGAGGTAAACTGTTGGGATACATCATATCTTCATGAGGGATTGATGTAGATCCGGCCAAAATCCTATAAAATTTGAACCAGACTTGTACAAGAAATAATTCTGAGAATAATTAATTTTACACACACTAATATATTTCTTTTGTATTCATCCAGGATCTATTATTCAATAAAACAAGGTTACATATATAGAGTAGAGTTCTCCTATGAAAGAGGAGTCAACTCTAATCTTCAACAAAATCTCACTTATCTCTCCCAATCCCTATTCTCACTCAAAAAACCTAGAATCTCTCTAAGAGATCTCTACGAGTTGTCACCAACTCATTATTTGCATAATAATAATGTTCACAATATTAAAATATTCCTAACATTCACCCCCTTAGTGTGAACATGGGAAAAAACATACACACTCTCATCTGCATTATGCTCACCTCTATGGAGTATGTCAAACTATGTGACTCATGACCTTGGTACTAATAAAGGGAGAAATGCTCAACCTTATATGGTTTTACAGGTTTACCACAAACCTTGACATGTAACAGATCCATCACCTGTCCACCTCATATGGTTTTATGGATCTTCCACAAACCTTTTCAAGATCCATGAACTATCTTACACTGGTGCTTTTGCTCACCTATTTCATTACATCGGGAGTTACATTCAAGAATTTTTATACATTACTTTTGAACAATAATTTGTTCTTATTCTCACAAATGTACACTTAAAGTAAACACACAACTTACAAACTTGGCCACCAGTTCAATTTTGTGGCCTCGTCAATGGTGCCTGACAAGAGGTCGCTGATCAACCTCCTTCCTCCATTGCCTCCAGCCTCCATTTGTATGTCCCTGCTAACTCAGCAGAAAGTATAGTCAAGGACGATACGTGCTCCCTATCGTGATACAAGGTGGGGTTGAGGGGCATAGCCCCCAAAGCTAGGAATATTTTTCATTTGCATTTTCCCTTAAAAATTGAGTGTCGGATTACACCTAAAATGCACTCATTTGTCCTTTTTTTTTAGTTTACAATTTTTTGACTCTGACATGAATATCCTAAAACACCTATTTGATTAACAATGAATTAATATTATTTTTAAAAAAGAGACTATTTGACTCTATAAAATCAAAATCTATTACTAAAAAAGTATTATTTAATTACTTTCTAAAGTGACTGATCTATAAATTCCAAATATTATATTATGATATTGACCATTAAAAAAATTTAGTCACACTCAACTACAATAATATGTTTAAGTGACTAGATCAAAGCTCATAAAGTAGAGATCTTTAGAATTCTACGTACTGAGCAGCAACAACTGACAGATGTAGGAGTTGGCATGATAGGTGGAGTTGCGTTCAGGAATTTCAGATGCGTATGTAAAAAAGAAAGCATAAACTATGCCTAGAAGTTGTTCTAGACGGAATTTCATTGAATGATGAAAGTAGGTGAATACTTAACTGATGAAGACACTCCCTCCACGTGGTTGCAGATTGTGCATTGAATTTTGTTCACCGAACAGGATTCAAAGAGTTCACAGGATCTGGCAAGATAGATCTGACATGAGATAAATTGTATGTCACATTCAAGCACCAAACCTGCTTCTATCTTATTAGCGTCAATGATGGAGATTCAATCTCACTATTTGAATAAAATGATATCCTTTTTGATCTGTTATGTCCTAGCTGTATAGAACTAATGATTATCGTGGATCTAGAAGATGTCGCTGCCGCTTGACAATCCAAAATGCTGATTAAGACCACTTATGCACGGTAATTGGATTGAGAAAACCCTAAATTGTTGTATGTGAATTGATAAGCACCAAAACAATATATCTCCTCACAAAACACATGAGTTACATTCACAAATAAATCTACCTAAAATGAAAAACTATTCATAGAGCTATCATCGATCAGGGAAAATAAAAACATGTATGCCCCTAAAAAATAATAATTAAGCTTCCATTTGACAGAGGATCAGACACAACTCTGATACCAAATATAAACTTTCAACCAGACTTGCATAAGAACAACAATTTATTAAAAATGGATTACTACATTTATCAGATAAAAGAGTGCAATAAGGCATTTGAGTCAGTAAAATGGTTCTTAATGTCTCCTCCCACACTCATGCCACCTAAATCAGATCACCCCTTTATTCTATATTCATGAGCTATGAATGTCTCATTAGCTTGCATGCTAGCTCAAGAGGATGATGATAAAGGAGAACGTGTAGTCTATTTTATCAGTCAAACATTGCTTGACTATGAGACACATTACACATAGGTAGAAAAGGAATTCCTTTCTATAGTCTTCACAATAAAGCACTTAAGACATTACATGCTTAATCAGGAAACAAGATTCATTGTTAAAATAGATCATATGCGAAGTTTTCTCACACAAGGTTCCTTATTTAAGAAATATGAACGCTTCATAACTCTGATGGGTGAGTTTGAGTTAACATTTGTTAATTAGAATTCCATCAAAGGAAAAATCATTTCAGACTGGTTGGCTGATAACCCATTAGATGGAGGTGATCTAGTAAATTTGGACTTCCTCAACGAATGTGTGTATTTTATTGAAACCAAGCCTCCCATTTCTGAGTGTCCATGGTACACTGACATTATTAATTTCATATGGATCATACATACCCTAAAGGGGTGACATCACAACAAAGAAGATGGTTACATTATAGCCACTAAGTATGTGATCTTAGAACAAGTGCTCTATCGTAGAGCCTTTGATGGAATGTTATTAAGATGTGTTGATGAAGAAGAATCTGAGAAGATTATTTATGAATCTCATAGTGGAGTATGTGGAGGTCACTTTGGGGGCCACACCACTACTCAGAAGATACATCAGATGGGCTACTTCTAGCCCACATTAGAACATGATGCGGTAGAGTTTGTGCACAAGTGCCATAAATGTCAAGAGTTCTCCCATGAGATCCACATACCAGCACAGGATCTGCAACCAATTGTGACACCATGGCCCTTTTCCATGTGGGGCCTAGATTTGATAGGGAATTTTTCTCCCTCATCAACAGATGGCCATAACTTCATAATCACGGCCACAAAATATTTCACAAAGTGGGTAGAGGCCATGCCTCTTACCACCATATCCTGGGTTCTGTAATCACTAAGTTCATTCTGAACCAAATCATTTGTAGGTACAGTGTCCCATAAGTCATTATCTCTGATAATGGCACGTCTTTCAAAAATGAGGAAGTACGTGAACTATGTGAGAAATTCAAAATATATCATCACACACCTTCTCTCTATTACCCCTAGGCCAACGGATAGGATGAGGTAACAAACAAGACATTAAAATTTGTTCTCCTTAAAACTGTCAAGGAGAAAAAATGAGATTGGTATTTAAATTTATACCTGGCTTATGGGCCTATCAGACATCGATAAGAATGCCAATGGGGAAACCCCTTTTCTTTAGTATTCGGTGTAGAAGTAGTTTTACCACTGAAGTCGAAATACCTAGTTTTTTCATGTCATTACATGGAATTGTTGGAGAAGAATCCTATCGAGAGGCATGAATCTCTCAATTAGAAAGCCTTGATGAAGCTAGGCTCAACGATAAACAAAGACACAAAGCTTATGCTGACTGGATGTGCCGGAAATATAACAAGAGGGTCTACGAACATGAAATATGTGAGGGAGATCTGGTATTAAGACTTGACATCCAGATAGACAAAAAGACTGGTGAAGGTAGGAAGTTCAGGCCCAAGTGGTTGGGTCCATATCAAGTAATAGAAGACTATAAAAATGGGGCATTTCACCTGTGTACACTAGAGGGTGAAGAGTTTAGTGAATCTGTCAACTCTCTTCACCTGAACAGGTATTAGGCATGATTCACCCACATTTCCATATGTACATTACTGCATCTGCATTGCATTTTCATCTGCCTATCCATTTTGTAAATTTGTAATCAAGGGACTTATTCTTATAGAAATTCCTAAAAACTTCTGAAAATATTGGCAAAACATTCAAATCATATCTCTTCAAATCCTCATGGTATCATCAATTATTTCTGAATCATTTCATCAATTCAAACAAGATAAGACAAGCTTTGACAGTAACCATACCAAGGCCTGCATACTTGGTTCTACTCATAGTTTCTTCTAGATTAGGTGTCTTTGTCTATAGTCTGTTCTAGAAGCTTCATGGTGTCACATCTATCCCATATACATCTCTTTGGAAATAAGAACATTCTAAACATTTTTCACCTAGATAAACATGTCAAATGCATCAAAAAAAAAATTTATTTTACACATTTCTTTTCCCTACCAACCTTTGGTGTTGAGCCCACATCTCTTACTAGTGGCGTAGGGTTGGGAAAGGAGAGAAGTTCCCTTACTCACCTATGCCTTGTCCATGGTGATGAGCCCATACTTCCTACTAGTAGCATGGGGCAAGGTGTAGGGGGTCTCTTCGAAAAAATTAGAAAGTTAAAAGCAATTCATTCAAATACTTGTGAAATCATAAATCAAAACAAAGTGAGTTAGATGTCCAAAATTCCAAAAGAGTTTAAAACCTCAAAACCAGATTTTTTCAACCAAGTGGCCATCTACGGATCTAAGTCTAGATAAACTGGAAATAAATTCACATTTTAAACTATGTAGAAAACTTGAGTAGAATGAGGTTGTAGGTTCTCAATTTGGTTTTTTCCAAATCCTTGTCTTTCTCTCATCATTACCATTCAACAAATTTCTATAACTTTGCCCCTCCTGGCTCTTGGTGTTGAGCCCTCACATCTTACTGATTATGTGGGGTTAGGAGTGGAGCAAGTTCATCCTTCTATCATATCACTCTTTCATCACATTTTTCCAAAACAATATGAAGTATCGAAAATTGCTTAGAGAAACTAAAGTTCAACATTACAATGTATTTGCATTATCATATATCAGCATTACAAAACACAAAAAGAAATCATTTTATTAGCATTCATATCCACTGCATACATTCTGAAAAGCATACAAAAGTGGAAGTTCTAAACATCTAGAGTACACATGTGAAGTGAGCCAAGAAGAAGTCAACTCAGATACAATGAATTACTGAACCAAAAAGAAGAGTTTGTATATATATCATAATCAAGTTTGTGTACAATGCCATCATGCACTAGGCATGGTCAAAACACTTGCAATGAGCCCAAAATATATAAAAAAATCGTATAAATTCCCCAAAAAATGGAAACTAAGAAATAAAAGGCCCAATGGCCTATCAATCCCTATGGGATCCTTGAGATAGTGCATGGTTGCATCCAGGACTCCTACTGTAGCTACGCCATCGAGAATGCACTGAATGGTGGGAGTGCTCATGATGGTGGCCACTGGATGTGGTCTCACTATGAGAATGGATCTTCCTCTTAAATATCTCAGTTGTCTCATATGTGACAACCTGAGTGTAGAGAGAAGTCATGATCTTTTTGCCCTCCAGATAGGTGCAAACATGTCAGTGTGTCTTCCAGCTGATAATGGTTTTCCTGTGTCCTTAGTCAGCTTGGCTCATGTCTTCCCTGAAGGGATCAACAAGGTGTCCATGCACACCTGATGAATAAGATCTCACCATCCCTGTGCAGTCACTGCAAAAAAAAGAAAAATGGAGTTAGAAAGCTACAAAAATAAAAAAGAAATACCAACTAACATTTCTAGCTAACAAAGTCAAGAGAAGAGTATCAACATACTCAGATCTCCCTGCATCCATGTGGGGTCAACTGGTACAGTTGAATCTGTTTCTACTGACAAGGTACCTGGTGTGCCTCCTCTCCTCTTGAGGCTACATGTTGTCCCATGACAGACCCCTCATCTCCTCCCTCATCTCGAGGGAGTAGATCCTTTGAGACTAAGGTCTCCTTCTCCATGTTACCTCCTCCCACTCCACTCTCAGTATATCCTGGGTGTCATGCCACTCAGGGTCACTCTCCTCCTCCATGTGAGTTGCCTCACTAGTCTCACCACCCAATCCCTCATCATTGGATCCATCATCAGTCTCCTCATCACCTGACTCCTCTCTAGTCTCATCTCTTGTCTCCTCCTCAGAATTAGAGGTGTCTACATCTATAGGCTCATCCTCCTCCCTGCTTTGGGTAGGTGTGGCCTCAATCTAGAGTAAAGGTGCATGAGTGGCACCAACTGCCCATCAAGAATGAACAACTCACCTAACTGCAATAGGCACTCCTGGAGTCACCACTATCCAACCTGGATCTCCTCTAGGGCCCTTTCGGGCCTCCTTGACACTCCTATATATGGGTGCCACTGGGGGAAGCATATCAATATATGGAAGACCAAATTGCTGAGGAAATCGACCAAATGGGTGAATCTCAACCTTCCCATCCTGTCAACTAACTGCCAGTAGTGGTACAAGCCACCACTATGGTCCCATCCTGTCCCCACAATCCTACCATGTCCTGGTATGGAGTGGCCACCATGTCTGTGTGGTCAAGGAAGCCACTGGCTGATGTGGCACTCTGAGAACTGACATCATCATCCATCTAGTGGCCCTGATGGCCCCTGGGTCATGTACTGGCACTCCCCTCCCATAGGGGACAATCCACTCATACACCCAACTCATAACCAATGTAGGGTGGCTCAAAGACTATCCCTATAACCTGACAATCTAGTATAAGTCATGATAAGTGCTACCAAGGATATCTGCCCTCCAGGCATAGATACGACCATATGAATCAATTTTTTTGATAATTGGAGCCCAGTATTATAACAATGTATCACCTCCCTTGTCCCCGATCAACCGCAAAGCCAAAATACCCATGATGGCCTTATGGATAGTGGGGATGGGAGCAGTGGCAATAGATCAGACCTTCATACCCTTCTTTGAACCAACTGACACCACGACATCACCCATATAAGTAGCCCACAGAGTCATTGTGGCTCTAGATCCTGATGTCTCAAGAGTCAACCTCCTCCCAAGTATCAGAACTCCAAGTATCCGATACACGTCCTCTAATGTAATCGTCCACTCACCCCTAGCACCTGAAAACTAGAAGGTATTTGGTCTGCATCCCAATAAGAAAACAAGTCACATAGTATAGTATGAATGGTAGGAGTTACATGGGGCACCCATTGAATCCTCCATATGACTGCTCTCTATAGAGTGTCAGTCTCGGCCTGAGTCAACTGATCTAAAAACTCTAGGAGCTAGTCACACTCCCTCTCATGACTCCAATGGATGTACTCTTCCTTCTTCTGCATCCACCAAAACATAGAAAAAGAGCAAGTTAGTGACACATTTTCAATAGACAAGCTCATCAAAAACATGACAAAACATCAAAAATCAAAAAAAAAACTTAACATGAGTTTTAACATTCTGTTCAGAACATCGCCCTGTGCAGGGTGGCAGTTTTGTGACTGCCACCCTGTTAGGTGGCATTTGGTCCTGAAAGGTGATCTGTAACCACCACCCTATTAGGGTGATGGTCCTAAAATTCGTCGTACGGTTATGGCCCTAAAAATGCTCAAAAATGTAAAAATACACCATTTTGAATGAAATAAATGACTACCCGATAGGCACCCCCTAGAGACTCATTTAACACAAGAAATTTTAAAAATAACCCCTCCTAGGCAAATATTTTCAACATTTTTAACATTTTAGGTTTGAAAAAAAACAAGTGAGAAAAACTAACCTTAGACCGCGATGGTCGATCTCCTGGTCATGGAGGCATGATCACTATCTCACAATGAACTTTTTAACTATCCTCTCATTGAAAATGGTCACCGTGGGTCCAGAGCTCAAAAATCACCAAGTCAATATGAGTACAAATGAATAGAAAAATGAGTTTGTTTTGATATATATATGTTGTTGTTGTTTAACTTTATTTTGAGTGCATATGTTTAGGATGGGAGTTGGTGGCATAGGTAATTTCTATATCCCCACACAAATGGTAAGTCCTCTTGTCGTTTTAATTTAGCATTTATTTTTTGATATTTTATCTATCTGCACTTGAGTCTTCTTTTTGTTTTGTAGGTAGCGGGAGTTTGGATGGTGACATTTTGACACACAGGCATGTCAGGTATAGCTTCTAACTCCCCATTTCAGGAACACCATACTTGGACTCTATGTTTTATGCCTCTTCATGGCTAAGACGCTTCTCCAAGGGGGAAATATGTACACACCCAAAATTACATGTGCTACATTGTCCGAAAAATGGTTACAAAAGTCCCCAATGATGATTCATGACCTTTCAGAAGGTGTTCGAGTTCCTAAGCTCATTCACAGTGTATATTTGTAGCCTAGATATTTTTACTTAGCTTTTCCACACTTTCTTCTAGCTTCCTGCTGCTTTCTATGCATGTTTTGGCCTTTAGTGTCAAAACTGCCACACCCTACCTAGGCCTGGTTTTGTAACTGCCACCCTAGGCTTAGGGTGGTGGTTTTGTGACCGCCACCCAGGACAGGGTGGTGGTTCTATGATCATCACCCTATGTAGGGTGGGAAACCATTCTCCCAGGTGGTCTGCGTGCACATTTTTTCCAAAACATTTCATGCATGATTTAAACACGTGACGCTTCACTTAACTTGACTTCCAAGGTGCGTTTGTGAACCAAATTGCCTAAAAATAGTCTTGATTGCATGGTATTCCTTCCCTCTTCTATTTTTAAATAGATTTAATTAGTTTGAACTGCCTCTTCACCCAATGATTTGGCACTCCAAGGTTTCCTTGTGCATGAAGGCACATCCCAGCCAATTCCTATATATTCAATGCTTGTATTCAAGTAAAAATGGCCTGAGAATTTTGTGTATCTTGCATAGTATTGCTGCAACAATCCTGCTAGAAATTACATAGCCAAGCTCTATTCACTTGTGTTATCTCTCTTCTACTTGCATTGCAACCAGATTTGCCTTCAAGTTGTCATTGCTCAAGCACCTTCTCCTATTGTTTCCTTTGCATTCCCAATTCCTTGGACTCATATGGACACATAAAGAAAGAAAGGATAAACTGAGGGGACAAGAACAAATACAACCAGATTTTCCAAAGCTCTTTCTTATCTAGGTTGGAATTATTTGTTTGTTTTCTTCATTCATTCAAATTGTTAATCCTAAATTTATTCATTTCAAATCCATGTTAAATAGATTAGTAAATTCTTTCATTTCAATTAATCAAGCAATTGCAAATAGATCAAATCATTAGAAAGCTCACTTTCAACATTACCGGGGAAGTTGTAGGGAACAATAGCTTCTTTGAAGTTGTGATTTGTTCTCTACCTCTAAGGTAGGGTTGAGGGTTTTGATTGAATTAGTTAGTTGTTTTAGATTTAGATTCACATACTTGCACAAGTAATTAGCTACATCTGGTTGATTACTTGTATTAGATTTCATTTATTAGATTAGAAGCATTGTTTAAAATACCAGAAAAGATTAAAAAATATTTACTTTCACTAGATTAGTTGCTTTCATTGTTTTGTTCAGATATACTGTGAAAATACCAAAAACATAGTTTAGATTTCCTTTGATAGTTAGTTTTCTTTTTCAAATCAATTCAATTCCATTTTACATGACCATCAAAGGTCCACAACAAGAGAAAACTTTCGGTTGTGATCCATTGGTCCCACAACCAAATGGACCCGAGTTGTTGACTGACATTGATACGGGCCTACGCATGATTGTTCAAAAAATACCTGCTAGGTATTCTAAGAAGATAGAATAGTTAAAAAAATTAAATATTGTAGCCAATCAAGCCTATGATTATTGGACCACTCCTGAGAGGCAACAGGGCTTGATTTTCCATATATGACCATACAGAGACCACAACCTCCACGAGTTCACGGTTGTGATCCCCTCAGGTCCCACAACCCAACGGGTCTGTTGACCAATTAAATATCGACACTGGTTTATGTGCACTAGTATTTAGATCATCCCCACTTCCACTTGACATTATTGCACAACTTTCCATGTTGAACATAGCAGCTGATCAGGCTAAGGCTTTCTGGACTAGACCAAAGAACCTCCCATAGACCTTATGGCTTCACTACACCTCTCATTTCTCACTTCCATGACCTTGTCTGGAAATCTATTTGAGGCATCTTGTAGGCTATTTCCACGTGTTCCACAACTAGTAGACAGAATATTGGTAGAGCTTGATATTGACTGGAGCCTCTGAGTAGCCATTTTATCTGACTCATTCCATTACACCACTTTAGGTTAGGGAGGCTCTCTTTTCCTTAGACTTGTAGATCTCGATATTGCATGTTGAAGACATTAGGTTGCCTCAATAGCTTGTTGATTACTTCCAAACCATCCACACACACATCCATTTCCATTCCACACCGGCTATCCCGACATGACCTCGGGAGGTTGGGTGTGAAAGAAGGTCATGTGTTGATTTTATTTCGTAAAAAAATTTAACCCAATGTGAAACGAACACACAACCTTTTCATTGAGTTTACATGGAAACTTCAAAATATATCAACACTTATATCCAAGTTAGGAAAACAAACCATAGGGAATTTACACTACCCGTTCATAGCCTCTAAATCTCCCCTTTAAAAACTCAGCTACTAGGAGATCACACTACCAAATTTTAGTCACTGATCATCCTATAGTTAGCCACACACATTCAACATTGGCTGCTCTGGCACGACCTCCGGGGGTCAAGTGCAGTTGAAGGTTACATGTCAATTTTCATCCATATAAGGACATGAGGGAAACAAAAAATTTCCCTCATCCTCCTCCCCAAGGCACACTTTAGAGCCATGTGTGTCCCTTTTGTCCCATTTACACCCAAAATGAAAGGGGGATAAGAGGGGGAAAAATTGCATCCTCCCTCACCATGGGTGAAATTAATCCTCTCCTATCTTACCCACTCCTACACATATCCTACCTAACCCACCCTTATTACCCACACCATCTCTTTTACCAACCCCAATCGCCTTCGCCTCCTTAGGTGAATCATTTACTACCATCTTCCATCATCTTAAAACCTTTAACATGATCATTCAGCCACTCATCAAATTTCATTATCCTAACCTTCCAAAACCATCTTGGTATAGGGACCATTATTATTGCGACTTCCACCACACCCATGGACATTCACTAAATCAATGTCTACAATTCCAATCTTAAGTCCAAAACCTCTTTAACTAAAAAATTCTTGTCCTTGTAACTCTTTTTCCATCATCATTTTATCTTTATCCTATACCTAACTATCCCCTATCTAAATCCACATCCTCTCTTAAACCCCATCATCATAAACAATCCAAATTCAATCCATCCCAACCATCCACAAATCTAAACAAAGCCAAAAAATACCCCCCACCTAAACATCCAAAAAAATCCAAATCTAAACCCCCATATTTTGTTAAGTATGGCCTCTTAGCGGATGCAAAAACAAACATCCCCCAATCTAATGGTGACAACATCACTTCATCCTCTTCCATATCCACTTCCTTCCATATAGCTGAAAAGATGATTTCCAACATCAAACATCGTGGTAAAGGCTTAGGTATCCATGGACGAGGCATCCTTACTCCCATCACCCATCCTCCTAATTTCAAAAAATCAGGATTGGGCTATAAACCTCACACTAACAATACCCAATCACAACCCGATCCTACCAATTCTCTTGATCATCCCATCAATCCATCCTCAATCTTCCAATCCTCAAATCCAAATCCAAAATCTCTTAATCCAAAATCCTAAATCTTCACCCTTGTCATACATCATTGATTGGGGCATCCAACATATTCAAATCCAAGGTCCTCTAATCCAAAATCCTCAACATCTAACCCCTTGACTAAGGTGTCATCTAAATCCTAAATCCTAAATCTTCACCCTTGTCATACATCGTTGACTGGGGCATCCAAAATCTAATATCTCATAATCCTCTAGTCCTCTAATCATCACTCTTCTTGTCCTTTAATCCTCATCCTCTAATCCTTATATTCTAATCCTATAAATCCTCTAATTTTCTCATCATCTCTCCTAATCCTATACTCTTTGTTCTCTCATCCTCTCTTATCCACCCACTCCAACCTCTCCTCTTTTCGAGTGGTTACTCACCTCGTTTCCTTCCCCACCTAACCCCTCGAGGGGACATCATATCACCATCATCTTTTCTTCTTTTTCTTTGAACTTTCATTTCTTCGCAATAACACTTTAAAGAGGGGGAAAATGTAGACATCTAAAATTTTGACATGATTAATAACGATTAATATGTCCCGCAACATCATCTAAATCCATATAATAATTAATTACAAGATTAATTATTATTAATTTCATCATGAATCCCTTTATTCTAATATTTCATCATTTATTCAAATATTCCATTTTATCCCATTAAAAATCCCGTTTATCATATTTCCCCTTTTAATCATTTATCAAATATCCCAACATTTCATCATTAATGATTTTAATTCATCCAATATCCCATTTTTATCATTAATCTCATTAATCCATTTCTATATCATATTATCTTATTTTAATCCTCCATTGACATTTATATGAATTTAATATTCCTACACCTCACCTACCACCTACCCTACACATCCCTATACCTAACCTTTCCATAAAATCACATCCCTAATCATATTTATTTAACCTAATCTAATCCTAATGTAAGCATATCCTCACACCTCTAAATCTAGAATCCTCTCTAACCTTCTCCTTCTATTGAATTTTTATCTCAATGGATGTTTCTTCCCTCCATGATTTTTGAATTCAAAAATCTAGAATTCTCCATTCTAGAGAATTCCAATCCTCTCATGCATTCTCCACCCTTGATCCTCATCCAACATGGCTTCATCCTAGCCATTGAATCGTCCACTCCTCAGCTATAAATTTATCTCTCATCCTCTATGAGAGCCAACTTAAAAATCCATAACAAATTTCTGTTAATCCTATCAATCAATCATCCATTTTCATCTTTAATCGCTCCAACAATCCATTCATCTACAATCAGTCCTTCATCCTTCATCAAGAAATCAAAGGCAATCAAGGGGAGGTGCTGCCCAAGTGACTCCAAAATTTGAAGCAACAATCAAGCATCTAACATCAAGAGCACATCCAACCAATCAAAGAAGGAGAACTTCACTTATAGGTAAGTACATGTATATTATATTCTCCTCTCTTTCCATATTTATCTATCTGAGGTAGCGTATTAGACTTGTTAGTTAGGAGTCAACTCACTTTGGTTTCTTGTTTGCATTTGCACTAGCACATCTTTTTATATTACAGAATCAATGTTATGTTTCTGTAATTAAATCACATTTATACAAAGATAACAGATTGTTTGTCAAATTGCCTCATAGAAAAATTCCTTATTGAATGACATGGGAAAAATTGGATTGTACAGTCACTACCCACAAAGAGGCTAATGAATCCATTTCCGATCAGCTCCTGTAACTAAATGCACAACTTATGCAACTATGTTTCCATCATCTTGTACAAAGAGGCTAATTAACTACCACAATTTCACCCAAATAATAACTACCCCTCTAAATCAAATAACATATGACGTTCGACATTCACATTGCATTGTACACATGCAATTGCTAGTTATAGTCATTGATTAAATATTCCAAAAGGGGTCGAGTTAGTTTAGGATAACTTTTGTGTTTTTTAAAGGGATGCATAATTGTATTATAATCATTTAAATGATTATTATTTGAAAAAAAAAAATAACTGCCCAACCTTGGCCGTATGAAAAGTTGACCCAAATAAAACATTGATTATTATCCCATATTAAAAAGGGGTATATATGTAATAGTCATTGTTAACTAAACTTGTAAGGAGTTGACTAGCATAAATTATGCAAGATTTTAAAATCAGTTAGCAATTAGAACTCTACAACTCACTTTACTCTCCCCATTACTTCTCACACATGACCGGACTCATTTTCAAACACTCATGACTTTGCCTCTTTGTGGCATGCTTTGCAAACCAAAATTCTCCAGTTACAGTAAGCCTCTTCATCCTCCTCTCCATCTCTATATTCCTCACTCCTCCTTCATATCCCTTTTGCACCAAGTATCTCCTCTTATCCGTTGCCTCATAACTTTGTCACACCTAAACTTCCTACCTTTAATGGACATAGTGACCCTCAGGAACACCTTCACTCCTTTCATGTTACCCCATTGTCTTGAATATGTTAAACAATGAGAGACTGAACCAATCTTCTTTTAAATTTGAAAAATGTGGTTCGATCACCCATAACTCCTTGACATAATTAAAGAATGGTGGGGGTTCAAGTTGAGGAAACAACTCAATATATTTTTTTTTAGAAACTCAAAAATATCAAAAGGAAAATGAGGGCTTGGAATAAAGAAGTCTTCAGTAACATCTTTATCTAGAAAAAATAGATCAAAGAAGATATTAAAGAATTGGAAAAGAAAGTTATTTCCTTGGGATGAGTCAAGAAGATTATGTCTTGAAAAAAACCATTTTAGCCAAATACCATATGATTTGTGCAAGGGAATAATATTTCTGTAGGCTTAAGTCCAGAGTAATATGGCTTAAAGAAGGTGACAGAGACACAAAATACTTACACATGATAGCTTTATAGGACAGGGCTCATAGTAAATTCACTCAAGTAACTAAACAAAATGGTGAGACTATGTCAAATCCAAACTGTATCAGAGAGGAAGATGTTAATTTCTACAATAATCTTGCTAAATGGCACTCCTTATTTGTCTCATCAAGCTGCTAACATTATGTTGGAATCCATACCAAACAATCTAGTAAATACAGAAGATTTTCATGCACTCTCTCTAAACCAGCCACCTTGGAGGGGCTTCAAAAAGTAGTTTTTTACTATGGAGGAAGACAAATCCCTAGGGCTAGATGGATTTTCTGCCTTTTTATATCAAATATGTTGGGAGATTTGTTCAGATGATTTTCTCAAAGAAGTTAATGAGTTCTTCAAGACATGTAGGATTCTTAAATAAATCAATACCTTCACACCTAAAAAAACAGGGGTGATACTTCAAGCACTTTAGGCCCATAATTCTTTCCAACGTTCTGTATAAAATCTTCACCAAAATCCTCAATTCAAGTATTCGGCCTCTTCTCCCTTATATAATCTCAAGCCAACAAGGGGGTTTCGTAAAAGCAAGACTTATCCAATATGTGAGTTTTCATGGTACACAGAAACCATACACTAAATGGAGAAAATTAGAAAGGAAATGTTGGCATGGTCTTAAAGTTGGACATGAACAAAGACTTTGATAGAGTGTCTTGGTAATTCCTTGATAAATTTTTGGAGAAATTTGGTTTTGATGGTCATTTCAGAAGGCTAATTTAGACATGTATTTATTCTCCTAGATTCTAAGTGATCATCAATGGCAGTCTGGTGGGATTCTTTCCAAGCAGTAGGGGTATCCGTCAAGGAGACCCAATCTCTCCCATTCTTTTTATTATCATGGCAGACACTCTCAGTCATATAATCAACTATGATGTTTCCCTGGGTTATCTTCAATGGCTTTAAGCCCTCAAATTTGATATCACGGTCTCACACCAATAGTTTTTTGATGACACTATCCTACTTCTTCCCACCTCTATTCTGGAAGCCAAAACTATGAAGCATATTCTTCAGCTCTATGTAGAGGCATTTGGACAGCAAATTAACTTTGATAAAAGTTCTTTATACTTATTCAACACTCCTCCCATAAGGAAATTTAAAATTTCTGTAAATTCTTGGTTATGAGATCAACTCTTTGCCTATCTACATGCATTTGGGCTTCCTCTAGGAAAAAATAAGGTGCATACGAGTGTTTTGAATACTTTACTGGACAGAGTTCCAAAGAAATCTTTCCGGCTGGAAGGGTTATCCATCCTCTCTAGCGCAGGGAAATGCCTCATTAAAAACACTCTTTAAAATTTTCCGATCTACATGTCATGTCCCTATTATTTTTTCTAACAACTATCATTGATAAAATATAGAAGAATACAAAAAAAAAATTCTTTGGATAGAAGAGAAGAATAGGATGCACTTGGTTGCATGGGATGAGGCTTATGACAAGAAAGATGGCAGGAGGTATTGGCATTAAAAAAATATCCGCACTATGAATGTTGCACTTATTTCTAAAATAGGATGGAGAAATGTTAAAAAGAAAAACCCATGGGCCAATATCATCAAAGAAAAGTATTTAAACCAAGGAAGTGTAATGGAATATTTCAATTATATCAACCATCCCTTGGGATCAATTTTCTGGAACAACCTGGTTAAAATAAGAACACAACTTTCTTCAAGATGTAAATGGACCCTAGGCATGGGAGAGAACATCAAATTTTTGAAGGAAATCCGTGATTAATTTAGCAATCTTACAAATAATGCACATTGGGAGAAGCTTAAAAACAACCTCATTGCAACTTTACGACAGCAGGTCAACAATTACATCCAAAACATTGAAGGTAAACTACAATGGAAAAATTTGGAGGCTATTTTACCTAACAACATGGAGCTTTTTGAAGACCTCCAAAACACACTGAGTCATATTCCCATTAGCCAAATCCAGTCTCAAGATGAATTCACCTGGGTTCTTTCCTTTGATGGTAACTATTTGATGAAATTGGGGTACCAACTCTATGCTAATGAACCTACTAGCAATTTCCCCTGGGGAAAAATCTTGTTCAAAGAGATTACCCCTAAAATAAACCAATTTCTCTAGTTTGTGCTAAATAAATCCATTCTCACCATTGATAATATTATTAAAAGATGTTTTACCGTGCCTATTAGATGTTATCACTGTAAAACGAAAAACAATGAGACCATTCAACATCTTCTTTTGTATTGTCATGTTGATAACTATCTCTTGAAGCTCATTATCAACAATTTTGATGTTAGTTGGTCTTTCCCAGATGATATTATTCAATCCTGATAGTAATAGAAGCCTCCTTTTAAACATGTACCCCTTCACAAACTTTAGAGACTAAGCATCCCACACACCATCTGGATAATTTGGAAATATTGAAAGTCAATCATCTTTAGAGGCTCTAATAGGACCATCAAAAGTATTCGAAATGTAATCACGGTGGTTGCCAAAGAAAACATTCAGAAATTCAAACCCCCTAATTTTTCTTTATATCCTCAGGAGGAAGAAAGATACCTCAAGGCATGGAACATTGATACTCAACAACTATATACACCCATCCCCAACATTGACAGGTCACTTGAGCATTGGATTCCCCCTTCTGAAGGTTAGTTTAAGTTGAACTTAGACGGTGCCTCTAAGGATAACCCTAGTTCAACAGGTGGTGGGAGACTCATCAGAAATCATAAGGGTCATCTAATTGAGACATACGCTAGTCCCATGGGTAAACAAACTAATCACTACTCCGAGGCCCTAGCTACTCTTTGGGGAAATATCATCATGAAAGGTGACTCAATGAACAAAGCTTCCTTGGTAAACAATATTTCTAAGTCCCAAGCTCTGAGTTGGACCATTAGAGAGTTCATAATTGAAGCCCAAAACTTATGCAATGGACTAAACATCATTTTCAAACATGTGTTTAGAGAGGGGAATATATCCATGGATTTATTAGCACATGTGGGGGGTCTGCATTAATAACTACAAAGAAAGGTATGATTTCTAAGACACTCCCCATGAAGTTAGAAACATCATCACCAATGAAGAAAATTCACCCATCCTTACTTCTAAGTCATCCAATCCTACACGTGTTAAATCCCCTCTCTAGATTTGTGAGGCAGATTGCTCTCATTTGAATTTATTCCCTCATTACTCAGAAATTCGAGATGCTTTTCCATTTGAACCAAGATTTTTGCAAGGTCTTGAGTTCCATCTCTACAACTTACAGGCATAAAGTTTGTCACATGGATATGGTTCAGCTCAAATAAGCATTGCAAGGTGGGACTACGAGCTGTTGTTTTCAGCTCAAATTTCAATTAACAACAATGGGAGGATCCCCATACAAATTTGAGACCATATTTGCTCCGTAGTAGTAGGAAAAAATTCAACTATGGGAAACCATCAATACTGATGGTTTTATAGAGTTTATATAAAGGATTAAAGGGCACGACCAACATATTTCTCTATAATTTGTAGAGAATTGGAAAGATGTGACTATTAATGTTAGAGGAAGAAATTTCACTATCTTTGAGGGGTTCATTACATTTATCACTACCCTGAACATGGATGGGAACAAGTTTGATAGAGAAGCTGAGGAAAGGATTTTCCTAGATGAAGGCGAGAACATCAAAATTAAGAAGGAAGGCATAGTTTGTGCCTCTATCCTATAACCATTTCATGGAGTCAGCCAAATGACTATTCGTTATATCACACTTGAAGGAAAATTTTCCACCATTCCTTTCCACCACCTATTACTGCTAAATCAATTCATGCGCGAGATTAAGGTGAGTCTCTCATACTATATTCTGCATTTAATGGAAAAATCAATTCTGGAGGTAAAGGCTCATAAGAGGACAATTCCTCGTCATCAAGGGGTCATATTTATCATTAATCGGTACATTATGGATGTTGTAGCCATTGACCACTCTCCACCTTTAGCCCCTCCTCCTCCCCAGCAGCCCCGAATCTTCTGTAAGAATCCCTTATACCTTGACTATGTCTCTAAACCACCTCCTAAAAGGATTATTCATAGCAATAAGAAAGAAAAGAAATCATGGTTGAGGATAGCCCTCCCACTTTAATTCTTGTTAACGATCTTGTTCAAGAAACCTCCTTTGTTATGGAGAAAAATTTAATTTGCAAGATGAGACGATGAAAACTATGGAGAAAAATTTAGATTTTCTTCTTCTTAAGTCTATTGTTAAGGACCCCTCCTAAAACCCTGATCATATTCACAGTATTAAGAAAGACCCCTCAAAAAGAAATTCACAGTTGTGGTTGAGGATAGCCCTCCCAATTCCATTCTTGTTAACAATCTTGTTCAAGAAACCTCCTTTGTTTGGAGAAAAATTTAATTTGCAAGATGAGATGATAAACCAACTATGGAGAAAAATGTAGATTCTTCTTCATTAATAATCTTATTAAAAGGACTACCATGCCTAAATAGATTATTCATCAGTAGTAAGAAAGGACAAAGAAATCATTGAGGACAGCCCTCCCACTTGCATTGCCTTGTTAACGATCTTTTTCAGGAAACCTTCTTTGTTATGGATTGAAAAATTTAATTTGCAAGATGATATCAATGAAAACTATGGAGAGAAATGAAGATTTTCTTCCAGTCCTTTTAAACATGCTCTTCTTCGGAGACTTTGGAGAATCATCTTACCTCACACTAGTTGGATGATATGGAAATCTCACAACTCGATCATTTTCAGAGGTACTAATAGGACCATCAAAAGTATCCTTAATGAAATCACAGTGGCTACTAAAGAAAACATTTAGAAATTTAAACCCCACAAAAAAAATGTTATATCCTCCGGAGGAGAAGAGATATCTTAAGGCTTGGAATATTGATGCTCAATAGTTTACTGCCCCCATTCCCAGCATTAATAGGTCTCTTATGCACTGGATTCCCCCTACTGAAGGTTAGTATAAATTGAACTTTGACGGTGCCTCCAAAGGTAACCTGGGTGCAACTGGTGGTGGTGGAATTATCAAAAATCACAAGGGAATTCTAATTATAGTGTATGTTGGTCCCATGGGTAAGTAAACTAACCATTATCCAGAGGCCCTAACAGCTCTCTGGGGAATTAGAATTGCTAGAAACCTCAATGTGGGCAATATCATTGTGGAAGGCGACTCAATGAACATTATCAACAACCTTTCTAAGTCCCAAACTCCTAACTGGACCATTAGAGATTTTATCAATGAAGCCCATACATTATGCAATGATCTAAACAGTATTTTCCAACATGTGTATAGGGAAGGCAATAAATTAGTAGATACATTAGAAAATGTGGGGTTTTGCATTAATAATTACAAGGAATGGTATGATTTCAAAGACACTCCCCACGAATCAAGGCACAACATTATTAATGATGCACATTCACTCATCAGTACTTCTCAGCCGGCGGACTACACACGTGTGGAATCCATTATCTAGATTTCCAAATCAGATCAATCTCACTCAAATTCATTCCTCCCTTATTTTGAAAATAAAGTGTTTTTTACATTTCAAGCAAGTGAGTGGGAAGGAGTCGGGCTTCATCCCTGCAACTCATAAACATATAGGCTGTCAGAGGGCTATTAGAAGAACTACAAATTATTGTTTCCAGCTTAATCCATTGAAGTTGCAAGTGATAATCACAATGGGAGGAGCTCCATGTAGAGTCGAGCCCATTTTTGACCCACAGTGGCAGGATAATATTGAACTCTAGGAAACCCTCAACATTTGGGGTTTTACAAATTTTATAGAAAGGATTAAGGGGCACGACCAATACATATCTCTCTAATTTGTTTAGAACTTGAAAGTAAGGTCCATTAAAGTCAGAGATATAGATTTTAATATCTTTGAGAAGTTCATTTCTTTTATCATTGGCTTAAACATGGATGGAAACAAGTTCTTCAGGAACAAATTCGATAAGGAAGCCGAGGTAAGGGTTTTTCTGGATGATGGGGAAATTTTCAAAATTAAGAAGGAATGCATTGTTTTCTCCTCTATTTTGAATCCATTCAATGATTTCACTCGGATGATGGTCTGATATGTCACTCTCGAGGGTAGATTCTCTACTATCCCACTTCATCACTTGGTCCTGCTCGACCATTTCTGGCACAAGATTAAGGTGAGTTTATCACACTACATTTTGCATTCTATGGAAAAATAAATACTGGAAGTCCAAGGGCATAAGAGGATAATTCCTTTACATCAGGGGGTCATTTTTCTCATTAACCAGTATATAATGGATGTTGTGGCCAATGATCCTCGGCCCCTATTAGTCTCCCCAAAATCCATGTATCCATTCCAAAAATCCCATGTATCGAGACTCTGCCTCTGAACCACCTAAAATAATTTGTTTCATAGTAGTAAGAAGGAAAAATATATTATGATTGAGGATAGCCCCCCCACTATCATTCCTACTAGCTTTGTTGATCAGGACACCTCCTCTGTTTTGGATAAAAAATGAATTATGCATGTTGAGACTATTAAAACGCTTGAGGATAACATGGATTTTATCCTCAATTTTGCTACCAAGGATCCAGCTCCTGACCCTTTCCCCAGCCTCAAAGAGGAAATAAACACTCTTGCCACTACATTCAAAGACCTGGAGGAAAAAAATGGCAAATACTTGGCCATCCAAAGAGTTATTCTTGACGTCATGCAAGTCCACATCCGCTAGATAGGTGACATCATTGACATCCCGACCTCAGCATGGAAGAATGAAAAGATTACCAAGAAGTTTAAAGAATCTAACTGGGACCCTACTATTGGAACTGCACGAATTCTCTATCAGGCACTCAGAATTTCTCTAAAGGTTTAGAACAAATCTATCAATTAGTGTCTTTGTTACAATGTTTCTTGTGCAGCTGTTATGATGTTGTTTTTATGCTACAATTTTTTTATCGTTAGTTCATAGGTGAGATTATTGTAGGCAAACATCCAATGCCTTAGTTTTATTTGTTTTGTTTCTTTTGGTTGGGGTGTGGCCCCCAGGGGTCAAAAAACCACATTGTTATACTTTGATTATCTTAGCTCTTGAGCCTTTGTTTGAACTTTTTGGTAAGGTCCCTCCAAAACCTTTTACCTTTAATAAAAAACAATTTCCTTTAGAGAAATAAAGCTATTTTTTCCCTCTCATATTGCAAGTGTCCAATGTGCATTCAAAATTTTAAATTTTTTTATTATGATTTGTTCATTTTTAAATCCCTTTAACAAGTTTCATCATTCATTTTGCCTTAGATGCATGTTGAGTTAGTTGATTTCAGATTTGAGTGTGTTAGGCTATTGCATGTGATTTTCATTGTAGGTTCAGCCTCCTTGAAAGCTTATTATTTAAAATCATGACCTTCATATATGTGTTCAATCAACTTCTCATTAAAGAGTTGTGCAAGCTATTAGTTTTAGTTGTAAAAGAGTGCATTTTCTAACAACATCTAGCTAGTCACAAAAATTGGTGTATCACCTCTTTTATTTTTTATTTTCTCATATGTTAACCTCATATGTTTTAGAGTTAGAATAAATAGTTTACGTGTTATTCTAAGGAAGTCGGCCCACTCTGGAGACTTACCTCACCATTGAGAGACCCACAACCCACAAGTATTTTCATTGTGTCTCTTTGAGGGGAGTTCTTTCAAACCTCCTAAATGGTGCACTCAAAGCTGAGAACGTCCCCTACACATCAACTCAAGCTCTTGTGTCCATTTTAGGCTCTAAGGGGAAATATTGTGTCAGATCCCAATAGGTGTACTAATTATAAATGTGTCACTTATCACGTTCATATAAACTCATGCTCTCATGATCTTAATAAGATTCGTCAACTCGCTCAAACACTTAAGAGGCCCTCATTTAGCCAAAAATTGTGCTCTTAAGTATAATAAAGGGACCCTGAAATTTAATATAAAAAGTGCCCCACAATTATTTAAACTATAAGGTGACCTTGTGAAGCTTTATAATATAAAATGATTGCATGACTTAATATATAAAGGGACCCCATAAAACTTAGTAATAAAGTGACCCCACCTATTTGATTTAAATTCATTCTTTATACCCTATATGGACACCCAAATTTGGCATTTTGGCACTTGATGATGTTAGTTTTGGCTTGCATCCCTTACACATGACTTGTGCACACAAACAAAGCTAAAGCACATTATCCTAAGCTACCATAAGGCTTTTGATATCTTATCCCTCTACTTGAACACCTATAAGAACACCTCTGTCAATAAAAACACACCTCATCTCTTGTGTAGACATATCCAAACCTGCAATTGAGATTTTTTCCCCGTTTGACAAGATAATATAGTAGCGGAAAGATCTACTAGTTAATCCTATCCTTTTGGTAGATCATGTTTAGAGCCCTCAAATTGTCAAAATCTCAAATGTGCATGCTCTTACAAGTCATTCATTACTTTTATAACCATATTTATACAAATAATTATGAATCATTTACTCACCTAGCACTCACCAAGAACCCCTATACAAATATCTACTAAAGATCAAGAAAAGCTACCATATTATTCCCTAAATCAAGAGCAAGCTTTAAGAGCATTCTCTATGTAGGTCTAAAGCAATTGAAACTAG
The DNA here is from genome assembly GCA_019776745.2 of Taxus chinensis. Lineage (NCBI taxonomy): Eukaryota > Viridiplantae > Streptophyta > Pinopsida > Cupressales > Taxaceae > Taxus > Taxus chinensis. Next base: position 149,738,622 of record CM034157.1, read on the forward strand.
GTTAGGATCAAGAAAATCCGATTCGATAACCTTCAAGCAAAGTCAAAGAAAGCATTATCAAGTGTTCAAGGGCCAAATATAGTTACATACATGTAGTTTTATCATTACAAGTACACTTTTAATAGGTGGAGAAATATGTGGGTTTAAATCATCTTCAAAGTAGTGATGCTACATAAGTGATGTAAGGATTCCTTAAACCAAAATGTTGACCACTTTTTATCATGTGGTTATTTATAGAATGGAGTGCTTAAACTAGGTAAAGGATGTATTCTCACTTTATATTCCAAATATGTAATCTTGTTAATTAGTTTTAGTGTACCATATTGCTTTTTCCTTAGAAAATTAATCATAGTTGGTTTTACCTAAGATTTAGCATTTTTTGTAACTCTATGTCTAATAGCCATATATGGAGAAAGAAAAAATGCATCCCAAGGAGCTAAAGCAAGGGCGAAGACATTAATGGAATAAGCATTATGTCTTATAGGAGGGGTGTATCCAATACCTTTTCATTTGATAGATATAGGCAAAGTAATGGGTTCAAAATACCTTGTTTGTTGGAGCCAAATCCATGTCCAGGGCTCCTTGTTTTTGTAAATTCTTATAGCTGACCCCATATTGATGGAATGAATTAGGTGTACGCTCGAGTTTTAATATTTGAGTAATAGAAATAGAATATAACTTTTTTAGATATTTGAATAGGAGCTCTAGAATTTAGTATGGATATTCGAGTAGGATCACTAGACTTTGATATGAATATCCAAGTAGGAGAAAGAGGTTATGGTTATGTGTAAGGGGTATATGTGTTGACATTATATGTTGCAACACAATACTTAAAGGGGTGAAGATAAGTAGGTAAGTATACCCAACCCCTTGATAGGTGTATTTTAAGAAAGCATACAAAGTGGATGGAATAATATTCATGGTGTGTATCCAAGGACTTCCTACAAGGATATTATGACTAATTCCACAAGGCATAACATGGAAAATAGTATCAAGGTTTTATCTTCCCACATTAAAAGGTAATGTGATTCTTCCAAGCACCCACTAGGGAAAATTATTGAAACCTTGTGTAGATGAAAATTTGTGTTAGCATGCATAAATGATAATATTATGAAACCAAGCCAATACAAAATCTAACACAACTAATCAATTACCTCATATTGAACAAGATGAAAGGAAGGGAAAGCAATTTACTTGTACTTACCTACAAGTAGAATTCTCATCCCTTGTTGCTTTGGATTTGTTCCTTTGATTTTCTTGATTAGATGTATGTAATGGATGCTTCAGATTTTGGACAAATTTTGGCAGCACCTCCCCTTGATCAATGGCTTGATTGAGCTCAATAAATTGCTATGAAGATTGTTTGGATTGCTAAAAAATTGGGCAACATTTACTTACAAATTTATATGGTGCTTTCCATGGAGGGTGACACCTGTATTTATAGTTGGAGGGGGAAAAAATCAATGGTTGAGATATTTCCATGGTGGATTAGATCAATGTTTGAGAATGGATGAGAGGGGAGGATGTAGAAAAATCTAGATTTGATGAGAATTCTCAATTGATTTTAAAATTCAATAGAATAGTGTATTTTATTTGAATATTTGAAAAAGAAGAGGGAAACATGGAGAGGTTTCTAGAATTAGAAGCCTCTAGATTTGGGGGCTCATTTAAGTGGTGATTAGGTGAGATTAATTGCATTTAGTGGGGTGATTAGATGGAGCGGATAGCCATAAAATAGGTATAGGGTAGGTGGTAGGTGGGTGAGTATTTTTAAATTAGAGGAAAATAGTTAATGAAGGTTATTTAGCGTAATGAATGAAATATTAATAGTGTATTAGTTTTCTAGGGGTATGAATGGGATTTATGGAATATATAATACTTGGAACATTAGTGTATATAGTATAATAATTAATTATTATAAGGGTTGTGATGGGGATGAATGGTTGTTATATGTTATAGGTGAATTATTTGCTTAGAATAATATGTCGACATTTTACATGTCTACACCATGAATATTTATATCAGATGGAGTAATATTATGGGATGAGATTCTTAGCCTATTAAGGAAGGATATGCTGTAAATATCGAGGTCAAATCCATCATCAACGAGTCTATGCTTGACTAAATCATTGTGTATTGTCATTTGAAGATATAATGGGAGACCATTGTTTATGACATCTTGAGGGGGTAGATTAGTGGAAATAAAAGAGGTGGATTCTTCTTGAAACCAAGTAACCCTTTGCATGAATGCCCTTACATAATTAAAAGATGTGCTTAGATGGATCCAAACATAATTAAATGCCTCATAGGGGATATCCTTACATTCAGGATGAAGTTTCCTGAACTCAAGGAAGGATATGGAGGACCCACTAGGAGAAGCCATTAATATTCCCAGAAGTGGGGGGGAAAGGCCTAAAAATAAGATAAGAAGAATCATACAATTAAATAATAGAAGAAACCTTAGGGCAATTAAGGTTGGGGCCAAAATGTTCAATCCAAGAGGCAAGTTCACGAAATATTCCCACACTTTTTAACCTTAGTAGATTAAATGTTATGGATGTGTGAAACACTAAAAAGGAATGTAAGGTTGGGAACTAAGATATATTTTCATTAATTAACTTCCAACATTGATTGTATGATATCATAATAATGCATTGGTTCTTGCAGTAAATGACTACAATATGATACAAATGATAAAACCACAAAGGGAAGATAAACTTAGATATACATGATTATACATAAGATATTTGGACGTGTAGGTTGGATAATATGGGAGTACATAAACTAGAGATGCTTTGTTTCTAATATTGTGTTTTGTAAGCTCCATGGTGTAGGATAGTACAATCCAGTTGTGATTTAGAATCCATTCATGACCATATGGTATGATCTTTGACCCTCTTGAAATAAATCTCTATAAATTTCTAGTTCCTTTGATGTCCTAGAAATGTGTTTTTTGTCAAACCCTAGTTGTCGCACAATCCCAAAACCACATGTAATTAGTTGAATCACACCAAAACCCTAACCATGGTTGGAAGAGCATGTAACAAGATTGGTGCTTGGGTTGAAGTGTAATCTATGTATCACCTATATCGGCACTACTTAAAAGAGGCCTCAAACCAAATAAAGTTATCCACCTAGCATGTAACATCTATATGAATGTTGCTAGTCGGAAAACTTGACCCTCTTTGAACATGTTTAGTAGGATTGTGATCTTGTTAATAATTTGAAGTAGGAATCTTGGTGTGATTGGAAGTGAGGGAATCTATAATCCTTGACCTGATTTAGTTCTTCAAAATTGTAGTAGTGTCTCCCTAATGGATGTGCATAATATTTACGAATATTTAGGGAGTTGTGAGACCCTTTTACATAATAAGCCAAAATTATCTCTAGAATACACTCTAGACCATTATCCTCTCACATCTCACTAAAATTCACCCACATCCCTTTATAATTAGATTAATTAATTATATCATGCTTGAACCATACACTTATATCCTTTTGCTATTTTAATAAGGTATTTAAATAAATAAATAGCTAATTATCCATTCACTCTCCACTTTTCTCCACTTCACCATCCAACTCACTCAAGTTGAACTAGCCCACTTCACTCAAGTTTTAGAACCCTACAAAGGTAGAAGTGACAATATTCACATACAACCACCTTCTCGAATAATATCAAAAGCCAATCAAATATTCATTTCCCCTTCAATAAATATTCAAACCATCGAACTACACGGACTGAATTAACTTGATAATTTAGGAAAATACATTCATTTCCCTGCAACCCATTCAAACCTTGATCCACAATCCATGACCTCTCCTTCAGCTATAAATATGAGGATCTTTCCTTTGCAATCCATCCTTGGAATCTTTAAGCATTTGCAGCAAAACTTTGCTCCTTTTCCATTCCAACTTATATATCAAAAGATTGTCCGTGTCTTCACTCGATTCCTCATAGCATTCCTCTTCATTTTGCCCCAAATTTTGTGTGTAAAATATGCCTTCATAAATGAAGGCTCATGCCAAATTTTGGCTTATTTTATGAAGCATAGAAAAAATTATTAAAACAAGTTCTATATAAAAGAAAAAAAATGTTTGGAACCAATTTTAGACCACTAGACAAATAAATCTAGCCCCAAAAATATGCCAAAATGGCAACAACCTTTCTAGAATTTTGGTCATGAAATATCACTAATCAAGATCTACCACCCTGGAAAATTTCAAGACGATCCAACAGTCAGATCAAAAGTTATGGCCTTCAAAAGTTATGTTCCCACATTAGATGGTCAAATCGCTCGTGCCATAATTTTCTAACCCCATCTGAATGAGTCAGCAGAGTAGTTGGAGAAGTGTATAGAGAAAAATAAGAGGAGGTATACAAGTGTTCATGGAGGTCTTCCCTGCCCTCCGTAGTTGTAGTGTCATTGTGTAGCTCTCTGATGATAATTGAATCTTGTTAAATTTGAATTCCATGCCCTCTCTAATGTCAGTTATCTGGTAAACTGACAACAGATTGGTGGAAAGTGTTGGAAAAATTATAACATTACTAAATGTTCCACCATCTACTTCTACTGATCCACACCCTACAACTACTATAGAGGTGTCATCTCCTAGTATGCTAGAATACATATTATATGGTTTCACAGAAGCAAATTGAACTTGTGAGGAACCCATGTGGTGTGAAGCACAATAATCAATGACCCAAGATGAATTCGGATCCACTGCTACCACTAAAGCCTTTCCCTTATTATTCTCTTTATTGTTGTCTTTTATCTTAGAAGTTTCTTGGCTGGATGAATTTTGTTTGATAGATTCATGGAACCCTATGTTGTTTTTATCAAGAAGATGAGTAAGATGTTCAATCTTCTTTTTCATACACTTGTGTTCATCATGGCCAAGTTTCTTGCAATAAGAACATTTTACCTATTCCTTTTTAGGTTTATCTTCAGAGGAGGAGGATCCAGTGTTAGCTTTTGGCTAGGATGATTTCTGATCCTTCTTCTATTTTTTATCCTTCTTTTCCCGTTTCTTCTCCTTGTTGTTCATGTAGACACCTAAATTCTTCTCTTGTAATCTTATTGCCAAAACGCACGCAAATCACTCTTACTCTTCCCAATTTCATTATAATTAGTGTTATTTGCTAATTAACTAACGTTTCTCACAGATTTAGCCAATTAACACCACATTGTTAATTGTGTAACCCCTTTCACATTCAAGATGCCACTTTACGGTGAATCGTAAGCCAAAGTACTCTTCAAAATAGACAATTAGTGATTATAGGCTAATTAAGTTTATTTTTACCCTTGTTTTGATCAATATGCCTAGTATTGGCTTAAACCCTTCTTCCAACCACTCAAAATCACCCCATTAACCTCCACAATGTCTCAGAAAACTTCAAAAGCTTATCCTAGCCTCCTAGTTGACCCTAAGTGGTTGATTAAGGCTCCACACCTCTTAATCACTTGGTAATTCACTAATTGTGATTAGCAAGGCCTAATCATGATTAACAATTCTAATCTAATTTGGGGCTTTTAGTCCCACATGCACCAAAATACAAGTTTCTCCCAAAAGGAAAACTATAAAAAGAGTGCACCTCATTCCTTTATACTTTACACCATGCTTTGATTTGCATCTCATATAATAAATATGATTTATAGCCAAGCTCAATCCTTGCCTAAAGCCTTCAATGGGGTTAGTAGATGGATATCCAAAATGACCAAGTAGTCATTTGGAGAGGCCATTTCACCTTGTTTGGAGTAACAACCATAACCATTTGATTTCCCTCTTAGGTCTATTTAGGCCCATGTTAGGTAATTCAATCATATTAGTAGGCATGTTTAGTTAGATTTTGCATTGTTTTCATACTAGTTAAGCATTCCTTTAAGATTTTATCTTAATGTTACATTCCTAGACTTAGATCCCTAGCTAATTAGGTGGAAATGGTGTTAGCCTTCCTTGTTTATATTTTCAATTTGCTCATGAAATTTTAGGGTGTCATCATTTGGCGCACCCAGTGGGACAATACCCTATTGCATTCATTTTTTTTAAGCTTTTTAACTTAGTTTCAAATTTTTTTAGTTCAAACTTTTACATTAGTTTCAAGTTTCCTAGATTAATTTCAAAGTTTTCTAGTTTACTTTCAAGATTTCTAGTGTACTTTTTAGCTTTTTAGATTAGTTTCTCAATATTTTTAGATTAATTTCAAAGTTTTAGAGTAATTTTCAAAGTTTTAGATCAATTTCCATTTTTAAAAGTTGTTTCAACTAGATTAGTGGTAGAAGTTGTGTTTTCTTGATTTTTGCAGGATATAAGGAGGCGAAGCCCTGTCAAAATTTCCAAGAAATCCCAAAGATTGGACCTTTTTTCAAGAAATTTACTTCAAAACTCGTATTCTTGACCATCTACAGGAAAAAGGCACATGTGCATGACTATGAGCCCCTGTGCCTCACTAGAAGCGCCTATGCATCATTGACTGTGTGAAAGATGACAGAGGGGCACCTATGCATAACTGTGAGCGCATGTACATGACTGTGAGCATTTGTGCATGACTTTGAGCACATGTGCACTAGTAGAGGCACCTATGCATCAAGGTAAAATTTTCTCAAAATTCCAGAACTTCAATTTTGTGATTCCTATCAATTTCTAAGGGTTCTTAGATGTTGTTTTTGTCAAATTATTGATTTTAGAGAAATATTCTTAACAAATTTGTCCTAGGGTTTGATAAAGGGTCTTTTAAGTAAATTGGGTTTGTGTTTGAAGAGTGATTGTGTTTTCATACTTTGATTGAGTTTGGAATAGAGTTTGTGTATGCTCTTCTCTTGCACCTAGTGTGATCTTGAGAACCAAAAACACCTCTAAACCATTCTTTTTGCTTCTTGGGAGTAAGTAGGAACAATTATCATTCATTTTGTGCTTAAGAGAATAAACCTTCATTTTTTTCATGTGCTTGATCTTTTAGTTTAAGAGATTTTTCACTTGATAAAGAAATCAAGGCTAAAATTTGTGTATGCTCTTCCCTTGCACCTAGTGTGATCTTGGGAATAAAAAGCAATTTTAGTCTTTCATTACAAAGCACTTGGATGAATTAGGAATAAACCTTGCTTTGTGAAGTTTGATAGTTGGTTTACAAGTATTTTTCATTGATATTTTCCTATGATATTGTGAATCTTTTTGGATATACTAACCATTTTTGGGAAGGACCTAACGCTAGTCAAAGAAAGGAGGACTTAAACAATTTTTCTAACTACACGTGTGATTGTAGGTTTCCAAAAGGAGTGCGACAAAAACCACATTAAATATACAAGATAAAAAACACACCACAATCATCACATTGTATTTGTCAAGTTTCGGTTAAGAGCTACAGATCATCCGCTTAACTAGGACATAACCCCTTTGGCATAAGCCTTAAGCTACAACAATGAGGGTGGTCCTAGGAACCCTAAAGTAGTTCATGCAAGAGGGAACCTTGTGAATGAAACAGGAAAGTGCTCCACACTACCGACTTGTCTAGTACGCCTTGGTGAGATTAGAGTCAAAGATATCCATATTGCGACCCCAGTGAAAGTATAACTGAATGCACTTCAGTGCTCATTATACTGAAGGGGGTAAAGTAAATCCAAGATACTCCTTGGGAAACCAAGGTAAATCGATCTTGCCCTAGATATCTTGTGACACCTAGAGAGAGAACCACTTGGGAAGCTTGTCAGCTTGGAGCCATTATTTTTGTCTTAGATAGTATACTTGAGTGCTCTCACAAAGTGACAATTTTTTAGATTCAAACTCTCTTTTTTAACAAGGGAAATAATCTCTTAAAGTTGAAACCGCGTGATATTTCATCACGAAATCTACTTAGTGTCATTTTTTCCTAGTTTTTCACTTGTCCTAAGACAAGGTGAAACTCTGCCAAAATAACACCAAGTTTATTTCAACACCATTTGGTCTATCCCCTTTTTTCTTGTTGCTCATTTTGAGACAAAAGGAAAAACATATACGGATACCTACTAGATATAATCATGTCCACCACTCTTGTAGTCTTATTACATGACCATGTTACGGTAGGAATGCAAGAGTTGAAAGTGTGAATGGTACATCCTCACGATCTAGTAGCCCCTTGTGTCTCAAAACCCATATTTGAGACTTACTATCATTGTAGCTAGGTTATCTTATCATTATCTTCTCTAGAGTTGTTACACTGCCCACATTATAGCCATACAATTGTGATATTTACGTCTTGTTTCCATTGTGAAACTTGGCCTAAATCTCTATATTGTATCGTTACGCTACTCGCATGCTTAATAATTCCTTGTTATACTTAGATGTAGTTTTTACACCCTAGCCTTGTCTTGAATTTTGTAAGTGTTGAGGTTACTTTGTTAGCATCGCTATAACACCATTTTGATACTAAAATCTCACTTTCTTGCAAATCTTGATTACGTGTCTAAATAGCATTGTTACGCTGCTCACATTTGTATCATCCATTTCACAAAGCTTGGACTTTGCTAGTATTTAGAAACTTGTTTTTATGATATCTTTTTAGAAGGTTGTGTCAACATTCTCTTATCATTTAGGCCTTGTTTGTTTCAAACTTGACCTAACTGGTGATATTGTGTTGTCACTATTTGGTTTCAAACCTATCTAGATAAATTTTAGGGAATAAACTATTGATTGTGACTAAATTTTGAGTAATATACATCATCGTATTGTTCTAGGAAAACTTGTGTCATATATTACATTTCTATGGTAGCTTATTCTTTAACTATTAGGTTCACATTGACCTATTGAATTTGTGGCTATTTTATAGTCACTATTATTTTTAACGACTTAGGGTCATTACACTGCGCAAATCTAAATAAGGTCCGTTGTTAGTAAACCTTTGTGGAAATTTTTCATGTTGTACCTTATAGTCTAAGTAATTCCTACTACAAGAATGGGGTCACGAAGGTTAGAAGCCAATATATTTGGAGGTGACAACCCTCTTTTAGAGGATAATCTCATGGTTGACCATAGTGGTGGAGAGGAGGATTCTCCTCATGCAGATATAGAGCTTCATTCCACCCATTTTGACGACTACATTTTTCATAACAAACATGAAGTTCTTATGTGGGTTATGGAACTAGGGGCCAAATTACCTTCCACAGTAGACCCTTCTCTTATTGTCGGCATGGTTCAGGGAGAAGAAGAAGTAGACCACCCTCGTCGCACTCTTAACGAAATATTAAACCCAGGTCATGCCTCTACTTCTGGATGACAAAATAATGAGGAGATTCCTTTTGAAAATGACAGGGACTATCACATACCTACAGTTAGGGTTCATTGTGAAGATGATGAAGACCATGTTCATCATGCACAACCTCCTCCTAACAAAAATCGTCATGACATACCTATTCAAGAGGTGACGTTAGAGCAACAGGTCCAAGCCCTCACTCGCCAATTGGCAAGTTTGGCATCACATATACAAAAGGAACAACCAAAGGTTTTGAAACAAGCTATACCAAAAGTAAAACTGAAAGCTTCATTTTATGAGTTCCCAATAAACACTCCTCGATGGGAGGCACAAAGAGATCCTTATGAAGAGATTCTCGCAACAAATAAAGGTGGGAATACACCTAGATTTAATCCTTCATATAGGCCTATGCCACCCATGCAAGATCCACTTTTTAATCAAGAGTGGTCAACAATGAAGAATGCCCTTCAAGCATTACAAGAGGGCCAAACTGGTAACAATAACAAGAAATATACCGGTTCGATGAGTTATGTCCCTACCCTTTTGACAAAGCCATGCTACAAGGTACCTTTCCCAAGACATTTTGATTTTCCAAAATTTGATAAATATAAGGGAAAAGGTGACCCTCATGATCATATAAAAGACTTTTATATGGCATGTCAAGAGGTTGCATTATAGCGACAATTATCTTATGCACTTGTTTCCATGAAGTTTAGGAGCAACGACGCTAGAATGGTTTGTACATATCCCTAAGGGATCCATATCAACATGGCCAGAACTAGCAGAGAGTTTCATATGACACTTCTCTTTCAATATAGAAAATGATGTTACCATGTTAGATCTCTGCAATGCCAAGCAACGAAACAATGAAAACGTCGTTGCATTTTTACAAAGATGGAGAGGGTTAGTCTAGTCGCTTCCCTTGCTCCCTACCTGAAAAAGCAGTTGATAGGCATATTTTTTCCCAACCTCCATCCAGACATTACATTCCACTTGCAAATGCATTGTGGTAACACATTTGAAGAGGTAATAGAAAAAGGGAGTCAAATTGAAAAGGCATTGTTAGCTAGGGGGACTCTAAAACCTTTCTCCCGCGAACACAATGATTCTAAATCTAATGATAAACCAAAAATTGTTCAGAATAAAAACAAGCACATCATTAGTGATGGGATAGTAGACTCTAAATGGGTGCAAGCCATTCAGAACCACACACCTTTAAAACTTGCAAAGGGTAATCCACCTACCGAGTATAAACACCGCACTTTTACTCCTCTATCTGAATCCATATCATCTATACTAAAATAGTTAGAGGCCGTAAACATGGTAAAATACCCTGAAACACAACCCTACAGGGATGATACACCTAAACCATCATGGTTTAGGGAGAATGAATTTTGTGAGTTCCACCGCATAAAAGGTCACAAACTAGACAAGTGTTTAAGATTAAAACACTATATTCAAGACCTAGTCGACAATGGTGATATTGAAGTAGATTCTGTTACAGCTGCAAAATCTCCAAATGAAAAATTAGGGATATTCAAAAATCCTTTTCCCAATCATGAAGAAAATAAAAATTCGGATTAGGGACAATTGTCTCATAATAAGAATGATAATTGTGTTTCAAACAAAGACCATTCTGATGCCTTGATAGGTTATGTTGACCCCCTCATTGAGAAAATCAATATAATTAGAATTAAGACAAGAGAGTGTGTTGTGGAAACATGGTGGGCTCACCTCGTTATAAATTTGGAACCTACTCCCCCTCCTCCTCAAGAGAGTCACTATGATGTGTTAGATCAACTAGAAAAAACTATGGCTAAGATTTCCATCTTAGACCTTCTAAAGATCTCTAGCGTCCATAAGGATATACTTTACAAAACCTTACAGGGATTAGGAGTATCCATTGATGTTGACCCAACACATTTGCAAGCCATGGTAGCACAACTTGTTCCTTTGGAACATATAACCTTCAGCACTACAGAAGCCTTAGTTGAAGATCCTTCACATAACCTACCATTGCATATTGAGGTTATCATCAAATGTAAGAAGGTTAAGAGAGTGTTTGTGGATGGAGGATCGGGTCTTAACATATGTACTCTCAAACTAGTCCACCAACTAGGTTGCATAGAAGTTGATCTAAAAAAAAAGGTCATCACCATTAAGGCATATGACAATGAAGAACGACAATCAGCTGGAATGATCACTTTCTCATTAGAAGTGGGTCCCATAACACATGATACGAAGTTCCATGTCTTGGACCTGGAACTCCCTTACAATATCTTACTCGGTCACCCATGGATTCACATCATGCAGGTCATGTGCCATCAACATATCATCAGTGTTTAAAGTTGCAATATGAGGGACAAACACTTACCATACAGGGGGACCCCCAACCATTTTCTCATTGTAGAGTGTTGTCGGGATTTTTTCCTATAATCTATGAGTGTCCATCTACAGAGATTATTATTCCTATTCAGTCAGAGGCCCTCACTTCACGAGTGGATCCAAATACCTTGTCTATCAATGACAATGGTGCTTCCACCTCAGAAACTCCTTTTTCTACATGGAGATGAAGGTCAAACCAAGTGGTTGTGGAGAGTATAATCTACAACATGCCCTAATGGTTCACAATGGTCCACTATCAGCCCAAGCACATGGTAGGTTGTGTTTCAAAGTTCAGAGATCAAGAGAGACTTGCCCTTTCAAGAATTTTACTCTTGGCGGCTTGTTAGAAGATGAAAAGTTTCTTATGGACATTGTGTTTGTCCTGATGATGATGACATGGCTACATGTTATAAATCACCTAAGTATCCCATTCCTAATTGAATAATGCTTGCCATGAGGTATAAAGGACGTGGTTTGCGGCTGCCAAGAACAAGGCCCATTAGAGGCTCTTGCAATACCTCATCGTATAGTAGGTAAGTCAGGTATAGGCATCCATTTATATGAGTCTCACTCTTCAGATGATGAGTATGCCTCTTCTGAGAGTGAGGATAGTTTTTCTGGAAATGAAAGTGAAATAGATTCCTGATGTAGTCTTTACGAAGACCTTGCCTCTATGAACCTATTCGCCAATATGGCTATCCTTACTATAACCCCTGTTATACCCACTGTATCCCCTATAACTCAGCCATTAACCCTCATCTACCCATCACTCATGAATTGGGATCAACAACAACACATACCTATTTACATGTGTTTCAGAATGATGAGGCCATTGGTGAGTTCCTGGGAATCAGAGACAACATTCCAAGAAATGATCACAAGAAGGGGTTCTCCATTCAGCTTAACGCATGCACATACTTTGGAGAGGAGGTAGAGTTGTGTGGGCCATTTAAGTAAAAAAGAAAGCAAGGGAAAATTTTCCAAAGAAAATTCCTTGTGGAAATAAAAAGGGGAAGTCCTATAGCGAAAACCTCTTTGAGGCGCTTGTGGACAAACATGCAGAACAACCTATGGAAAAGATAATGTACCCACTTCAAGATGAAGAGCTCCCTGAACCACCTTTGATAGAGGAGGATCTCAATCTCCCTCCTGATCCTACATGCATGGGGGATGAATCAAAGTTATTAGTGGAAGATACAATAGATATTAATATCGGCACGAGAGGAACTGTCACATGGATAGTTAAGTTGGGAGCTTCCCTCTCAGCCAAAGAACAAAAAACATTCACAGGACTCTTAAGAGAGTATGCAGACATCTTCGCTTGGTCTTATGCTGACATGCCAGGACTTGATCCTACACTAGTGGTACACAATCTTGTGGTACACCCAGATGCCAAGCCCATCAAACAAAATCTCCGAAAGATGCATCCTCGCATCACCTTACTGGTAAAGGTAGAGCTAGAAAGGTTACTAGAAGTAGGCTTCATCAGGCCTATCGACTACTCAGAGTGGATCTCCAATGTGGTCTCTGGTTCAAAAGAAGCAAGTTGGTATTAGAGTGTGTACTGATTTAGGGATATAAATAAAGCTTGTCCTAAGGACAATTTTCCTCTTCCAAACATCGACATGATTGTCGATTCTACAATAGGTTATAAGATGCTTTCACTCATGGATGGCTTCTTAGGTTATAATCAAATAAATATTGCAGAAGAAGATCAGCACAAGATGGCTTTCACAACCCCATGGGGGACATTTTGTTACCAAGTCATGCCTTTCGGCCTTAAAAATGTAGGTGCTACATATCAAAGGGTGATGATTTTAATCTTTCATGATATGATAAGTTACATCATGGAAGATTACATAGATGATATATTGGCTAAATCTAAAACCTATGAAGAACACCCAGAAATTTTGCAGTGTATCTTTTAGTGCCTAAGGAATTACAAAGTTCAACTAAACCTAAGGAAGTTTGTCTTTGGTGTGCTATCTGGGAAATTACTAGGATTCATTGTGTCACGGAGAGGAATAGAAGTGGACCCTGCAAAGGTCACGACTATCACAGAAATGCCTCCCCCTAAGAATATCAGACAATTGTGTAGCTTACAAGGGAAAATTTAGGCCATCAAAAGGTTTATTTCACAGCTAGCAGACAAGTGTCATACATTTACACATCTTCTTAAGAAGGATGTTAATTTCAACTAGGGACTATAACAACAGCAAGTGTTTGCTTTGCTAAAAGAATACTTGGCCAAGCCCCTTGTTCTCATGTCGCCCACGATAGGATAACCCTTGTTACTTTATATCTCTTCTACACATTTTGCAATTGGGGCACTATTGGCCCAGTATGACAAAGAACAGAGAGAAAATGTTGTTTACTATTTAAGTAGGACATTGGTAGCATATGAGCTAAACTATCCACAAATTGAGAAGGCCTGCCTAGCTGTGGTGTTTTCTTTCTAGAAACTACGCCACTATATGCTTAACAATAAAATCAAGCTCATTTTAAAGGTTGGACCTCTAAATTATTTACTGTCCAAACCAGCATTAACCATAAAGATGGCTAATTGGATCATCTTATTGAGTGAGTTTGACATTGAATATGTTCATCAAAATTCAATAAAAGGATAGGTGTTAGTAGATCAACTAGCAGAAGCTCCACTACTAGGTACTGAACCCTTGAGTCTAGAACTACTAGATGCATCCATCATGTACTTCAAAGAATCTATAGTTTGGAAATTGTACTTCAATGGCTCTTTTACCTTTCATGGTTCAGGTGTCGGAGTTCTGCTAATCACTCCCACGGGAGACTTGATCCCACAGGTGTTTCAACTTAGATTCCCTTGGACAAATAATAAAGCAGAATATGAAGCTCTCATTGCAGGAATTAAGCTAGCAATCAAATGGGATATCAGACAAGTAAAATGCATTGGTGATTCAATGATTATTATCAAACACGTCACAAATGAATATTAAGTTAAAGATGAAAAGTTACTTCCATATAAAAGATGGTTGATTCCTTGAAAGAATTCTTTGAGCAAATACCAAGAGCTCAAAACAGAGTGGCAAATACGATGGCTATGGTAGGATCTATTTTGAGCATTCTACCAGAGAGCAATGAGATGCCATTCTTTGTCAAAAATCTAATAACATCGGCATATGACATACCCGACTCTTTTTTAGTGTGTGAAGTTGTTGGTCCCTTTTCACCGTGGTACTTTGAAATATTTAATTATCTCCATGATGGAACCTTCCCTATGAACATTTCCCATGTTGAAAAGTGCAACCTCATCTAGTATATAGCCCGTTATACCCTAATTGGTGGTACCTGTACGTACCAAAAATCGTAGGGTACTGTACCATCGGAACGATGTTACACATGCCCCGATGATGATATAGGTCGACTCGTAAGGTGTTCGGATCCAGAAAAGCTTGCAAAGTATATGTTAGCAACCCAAATGCTTTATTCATGTTCCTTGTGCTTTGTTTTATTCCTCTGCCCTTCATTTCTTATCTTTTTTCCCTTTAGTGATGAAACACTGCCCTGGCAGGGCAGTGGTCCTGTAACTGCCGCCCTGCTCAGGGCGGCGGTCCTTCACGTGTTTTCTAGCACATTCTTCTGATCACGACTTGCATAAATTTTCAACTTTTACCAGCTTTTCTCCACCACCTTGGCTCGTATTAATGTTTTATGTCCCCTGGAATAGTGTTTCTCCATTGTTTAATGGTAAAAGAGTTCTAATGGGAATCACCTTTGGGTGAATGTGAAATCTATAAATAGCCAGCTTGTTTTCAAGCAAATGGCCCCTCAAAACTGCCTCTCAACTTCTCATTTTCCATTGTTTAGTCTGTCAATTTCTTGTTTAGAGCTCATTTTGTTTCATGTTTGCATCCATGCTAGTTTTTCCTTTGCTTTTAAGAAGCCATTTGATCTTCTTGCTTCAGTATCTTGTTCATTGTTGTCCATACAAATTAGTTTAGAGCAGAGTAGTGTCAGTTATAGATTGCATCCATTAGAGTTGCAGGTTGTGTTCTTCACAAAAGGTGGATTCTAGAATCTCTCGGTACTCTTGCATTGTATGATCGCAATAAATCCCACTAGGAATTGCATATGCCAAGCTCTGTCTCTTGTGTTGTCCCTCTCCTACTCACATTATATTCGGTCTATATCCAAAGCTGCCATTGTTCAAATACCTTCTTCTGTTGATGCTAGCATATACACGCTCTTCTAGATTCACGTGAACATGAAGGAATGAGGAGATCATTCTGAGGGGACAAATTCATACACTACTGGATTCGCCACTGTTCTGCAAATTCCAGGTTTTATCTGTCAAAGTTCTAGTTAAAATATATCAAATAGAGTAGTGAAACATTTCATTTCAGTTAAAGTTTCATTCTCGATATTACCAGGGAAGCTATGGGGATTGATAGTTTCTGAGAAACTATGATTCATTCCTCACTTCTGAGGTAGGATCGAGAATATTTCAATTAAGTTAATCAGCTATCTAGTTATTTAGGATAAAACTCACAACTGCACAGGCAAGTAGCTACACCGGGCTACCTTGTTTGTTTTAATTTTGTTATTAGATTAGTTGTCATTTTCTGAATATATTAGATTAGTTGCTCTTTCAATTCCATTAAAAATCTTATCAAAAATACAAAATAGAAGAGTATATATATGTTGTAGATATATCTTGCATAGTTAGTTTATTTCATTTCAGTTAGGCTTATATTGATCTTGTATGACAATCACGGGACCTAGAGAGCCCAGGGAATACGTTTTTGAGCCAATCGTGCCTCAACCAAATATTGTTGCAGAAATAACTGACATAGACCAAAATCTCAGAATTCAGGTCTTCCGAACAACAACAGACCTACAAGAAATCAGCTCACAGTTAAGGGGATTAAACATAGAAGACGACAAAGCACACACGTTCTGGTCAAATCAGACAAATTATAGATTGCCTTGATAGATATCCGTATGACTGTAGAAGGACCTGAAAGGGAACAAACATTTGGTTGTGATCCACTAGTCCCATAGCCAGATGCAGGAGACCTCCTCATTGATATAGACACTAGCTTACGTATCCAAGTTTCGCCAGAACACCTGTTAGGTACTCTGAGAAAATCATGCAACTTTTAGTTCTAAACGTAGAGGCCGAAAAGGCATACGATTATTGGATACTTAGGATCAGAAGAAGGGATTGATTCTTCACATGACCATAGGAGGTCCACAACAACCATGAACTTACGGTTGTGATCCAAAGGTCCCACAACCCAACGGGCCTACAAATCAATCCAACGTTGACGCTGGTTTGCGAACATTAGTGTTTAGATCCTCTCCACTCCCACCAGACATTATCACACAACTATCATTATTAAACATAGTAGCTAATCAAGCTAAATATTTCTAGACTAGACCAGAGAATCGTCCATAAAACACCAAAAGATCCACTACATATTTAGCCATTCCATTTTCATGACCTTGTCGGGAGGTATATACGAAGCACCCACAGGTTATCTTCCACGTATTCCACAACCCATAGATAGGATAATGACAGAGCTCGATATTGATTGGAGCCTTTGAGTAGCTATCCTCGCCGAACAATCTATCACACCGGTTCAGGTTAGGAGGGCCTTCTTTTCTTTAGATTCGTAGATCCTGCCATTGCGTGTTGAAGACATAAGATTACCTAACTAGCTTATCTACATCCCGCGTGTATTCCAGACCACCGGCTGTCTCGGCATGACCTCGAGAGGTCGGGTACAGGGAAAGTCACTTACCGATTATCATTCTCACATGTCACTTTTATGTCGTACAAAATTGGTGAACCCGACGTGAACAAACAACTGTTTCATCTTGTCTACCTTATTAAAACTTCACATCAGCTTCACCAAACAAAATTGGTGAACCTGACGTGAACAAACAACTGTTTCATCTTACCTACCTCATTAGCCTTCACATCAGCTTCACCCCCAAGATTAGTGAACCTGATATTGACGGAACAATTTCTTCACTTTCACACTCTTCTTTTAGTTTTATCCATCTTCGCTTCTTCCCATTATTTTACGGGTATTCATATACCCCCCGAATATGTCAGGATTTGATGCATATGGCAGACCTCTCCTAGGTCTTGAAGCATACTACGATCAACTGAATAGACAACCATCACCCTCGCTCTCAGCATGGGGTGACAACTATTCAACTAACCAGATTTTCAACACAAACTCCACCTCAAAGGACTAGATATAGTTCTTCTTTCCAAATAGAGGAGTTGGATCAGCTCACTCAAACGCAACAACCAGAGCCTTTAGGCTCGAACAACATGAACTCACTGGAGAATCTAGTTCATCTCCTTAGGTGTTGCTTAGACCACAAATTAGTAGACAATCAGATCCATATCTATTTTTAGATGATGAATACTTAGCACGTTATGCTAGGAGTGAACAACGCTCTCAAAGTATGTACCCACCTATAGGAGGTTTGCAAATACAACCCGAGGTCTCATTCCAAGAAAACACCCCCATTCCTCCACCTATAGGAAATGCCCTCGGTGATACTTGGCAGGGAATGATCAATTCATAGCAGGGTACCATATGCCTATACAACCTCAAGGTATACAACAAACACCACTAAGGAAAAATACCATGTCTTCACCAAACGAGGTCATCTCAGCCTTAGTCGAGAAGGTTAGAGGGTTGGAACTTGCTCAAGCAAGTCAAAATTCACAATTCATGCAGGCAGGAAATTCCAATCCTCCACATCATCCTAGCCAAGTAGACCTCCTCACAGGAACAGGCACATTGGGCATGCCTCCTCAGTATTCACAACAAATGCCAACTAGAACCACGTTTTCTAACGCCGCTCCAGTGGAAAATATGATACCTCCCGGTTTAGTACAAAACAATCCATTCCTAGCAATGCTCCTCCATACTTAAACATGTATTCCAAATCACCACAGGGAGATATGTTCTCTTCTCCTGGCATGTTCTCTCAACCACAGGGATTTCCTTATGCCCCTGCAAATATATATGCTATGCCATATCAACAAACCATTCCACCTCCACCCCCTCAGCAAACACCATCAATGGTCGAAACCTATGCAATAGGGACTTATTCAGAATATTTGAAAGAACCTTTAGACTTCACTATACGAAGCGTCATGCTTCCAAGACCTCTCC
Source organism: Taxus chinensis (assembly GCA_019776745.2). Classification (NCBI taxonomy): domain Eukaryota; kingdom Viridiplantae; phylum Streptophyta; class Pinopsida; order Cupressales; family Taxaceae; genus Taxus; species Taxus chinensis. The sequence continues at coordinate 149,757,408 of CM034157.1, forward strand.
CCGATCTACCCAAGTACAAAGGAGAGGGAGACCCAAATGCACATATTAAGGCCTATGCCACGGCCATTCGAGAACTGCTCCCTTGGGATGGAGTTGTTGCTAAAATATTCCCCAAAACGTTAGAGGGTATCACCCTTGATTGGTATTATAGAATACCTGAAGCCTCAATACATTCATTTAAACAACTTGTTTCAGAGTTCATCAAGGCGTTCGACATGAACAAATTGTTGAGAACAGGAATCAGGGAATTCTTGCATATTAAGCAAGAACACAATGAATCTGTTGCTCATTTCATCCAAAGATGGTGTACAGTCCTCTATTCTTCAGCAAGCACTCCAAACATGGATCAGATGGAACTATGTGATTTATTCCTTCATTCTCTCAGCAGAGAGATAAAGGAAGAAGTCCAGAAGTTCCCACTAAGAACTTATGATGAAGTGCTCGAGAGCGCTCTTCGAATAGATCAATCTGCAATAGATAGCGGTCGCAAGACATATGGAACAAATGGGAGGTTAATCATCCCCAACCAAAACACTACGACTTATTCTACCACAAATGCCAATCAAGGACCTAAAATCCTTAACAAAAACCATGGGGTGACAACAGATGGAGTGACTGACCAAGCAAAAAAAGCAAATGTTGTAAATGTTCCACCACCAGTTAACAATCAACGAAACAACAATTTTACCCCAACAATCAACGCGGTGGATTTTAATCATCCCCAACAACAACAACAACAACAACAACAATGTCAGATCCAAACACAGGATCCAAGTCAAAACTCAACTGGATATCAAAACCAAAACCAAAGACAACAAACGCAAAACTTTAATCCTAATAGTCAACAGTTCAATCAGAGTTTTGGACCACAACACGTGCCAAACCAACAACCTAGGAGTTATAATCCTAACTCGTATTGTGGTTTCCACAAAATTTGAGGCCATGACACTAGGACTTTCCGTGATTACAATAAGTTCATGCAACGTCTGCCAGAAGAACAAAGACAACTCTTCATAGAAATGTTCTTAACAGATTCTGTGACACCTATGCCAAATACTTTCACAGGGGCAGTCTCCCCTCAAAACGCACCTCTTAAGATCTTCAATGATCCACTTCCAAATCACAATAACAATAATAAATTAAATCCAAATGGGATGAACAAAGGTGTAATGATAGGAAATAATGATCATGAAGCCTCAACTTCACTAAATCCACCTGTCGCACCGCAATTAGGAAATCAGCTACGAACCAAGATAGTTGGTCTAGTGGAGTTAGATACTGAGCTGCACGTAGAAGCCATAACAAGAACACGAGAATATTCTTCTCAACCAAATCCAATCTATCCACTAGAACCAGATAACATTCAACAAACATTGGTAAAACCCGTGGGTGCTTATGATTTAATTAATGACTTAACAAAGACCTTCTCTCACATCTCCTTTTTGGACTTGTTGAAAAACTCTCTTGCCCATAGGGCTGCTCTATTAGAAGCACTAGGTCTAGGTCATTTAATTAACATCACTCCACCTCCCGAAACACAAGTAAACCATATAGACTTCGATATCCACCCTCTAGGGCAGCCAGATAGGGATACCGAGTTTATATTCGACATAAACAAAATGCCAACAGATGCTGAAATTACACGTAGAGGTGATCCGACCTTGCATTTATAGGTGTGGGTTTACAATAATTACGTTAAATGCGCAATGGTGGACGATGGGGCAGTAGTTAATATTGTCCCCTTCTCTTTCCTTCAAAAGCTAGGATATGGAGAAACAAACTGTTCCACAACAAGAAATACGCTAAGAGGTTATGATAGCCTTAAAGCTACTTCAATTGGGACTATAATATTACCAGTCACCTTAGGACCCAAGACAATCCTCACCGAGTTTTATATCATAGATCGGGAAACCAACTATAATATGATCCTCGGTCGACCATGGATACATCGCATGAAAGCAATTCCCTCTACGTTATTCCAGGAAATAAGATTCTTACACTTAGGAAAGATATTCATAGCAAAAGGTGACCCAAAACCATTCGACATACACCTAGCAGACCTGAAGAAAAGACCAGGCGTTCACTCTGAGTTTGAACTCCCAACAAACCAACTTAACAAACCAATTGACTCAAAACCAGAAGAAAAATTAATACCTACAACAGAACTAGAAATTACGAACCTAGTCAAGAGCATCCCAACCCTCAAGGATGAAGCTAACATTGTAGAAATAGTGTCATTAGGAACTACTGCAAAAATTGTCAAATTACTAGAACAAGATCTACCAATTTTCCTACCATTTGACTCTGCAGGTATGGGATGCACCCTAGGAGTTGGTTCTCTTCCAGCAGAGGAACTTTGCATGGTAGAAGTAACCGAAATAGAAGAAATAGACGTGAAGAATGTCCCAGCATCCATCTTTCCTAGTAAATATTGGACTCTCCATTTCGATGGAGCTAGATGTCACTATGGAGCCGGGGCAGGCGTAATCTTTACTTCTCCTGAGGGAAAGATCCTACCTTTTTCTTTTAAGTTGAACTTTGAATGTACAAACAATGGCGCTGAGTACGAAGCCCTCCTCCTTGGCCTCATCATAGCCAAAAGGATTGGTGTTAATGACATCAGAGTGTTAGGAGACTTGCAGTTAGTTGCAAACCAAGTCTTTGAAGTATATGAGACTAGAGCTGAGCACTTACAACTCTATAAAACAATGGTATTAGATCTAAGAAAAATATTCGACTTCATATCCATTGAGGCAATCCCATGAGAACAAAACCTTCTCGCAGATTCAATAGCAACCTCAGCTTCATGTTTTACCCCAAGTAATGAGTTGGAAGATACAAGTTTCAAAGTATCACTTCGTACTGAACCATTGGTGAAGAAAATGTCAACAAACCCTCTGCTAACACATACAGCTGAGAATGAATCTCCTATCTTACATCATGTTGATAGTGATAAAGTCACTCTTGAATATCTAAACACCTATGCGGAGCTACACCTTGCTCACAGTATAGTTGATCTTTCCTTAATACCACATTCCTCTTCCTACTTTGGAAATCCCACGGTAGAGTCTCCTCCATAGAAGGATCTCGATATCTATGAGATAGAAAATGGAGAAATCTTAGAACTACCTCCAGCCCCACCTGAAGTTTGAAGAAGGTAATGCTTCTTTGATAGAAGAAACCATTGATATAAACATTGGAATGGAGGAAGAACCAATAATTTTGAAGTTGGGATCCTCGTTAACTCTGGAAGAAATAGAAATACACACCCAAATCCTCAAAGAACATCAAAAGGATTTTGCATTTAATTATAAAGAAATGACAGGTATCACACCATAGGTTGTGGTACATAATCTTGTCACTAAACTAGATGCGAAGCCAATTAAATAGAAGTCAAGACCAATGAAGCCAAAAGTGGCTCTCATGGTAAAAGAGGAAGTAATAAAACTTCTCCAAGTAGGATTCATCAAACCAGTCGATTATTCACAATGGGTGTCTAATATCATCCCCATTCTCAAAAAGAATGGGAAGATACACATTTGCATAGATTTTCAGGATATTAACAAAGCTTGTCCCAAGGATGATTTCCCATTACCATCCATTGACGTCATCATTGATGCAACAGCTAGATTTGAGCTTTTGTATCTCATGGATGGGTTCTCAGGATATAATCAGATCAAAATATCTGAACAAGACCAAGCCAAAACCATTTTTATAACTCCCTGGGGAACTTATTGTTATGTTGTCATGCCATTTGGTCTTAAGAACGCCGGTGCTACGTATCAGTTGGCAATGACTTATATATTCCACGATCTTATCCATAAAATTGTAGAATCATATGTGGATGACTTGTTAGCCAAGGCCAAGAAATGTTGTGATCATCCAGAGGTGCTCTGTATCATCCTCTCATGACTAATTGAGTATGGTGTCACATTAAACCCAGAGAAGTGCGTTTTCGGTGTAACAGGAGGCAAACTTCTAGGATACATTATATCTTCACGAGGGATTGATGTTGATCCAGCCAAAATATGGGTTGTTCTCGAAATGATCCCACCTTCGAATGAATCTGGAATCAGGACATTTCTCGGGAAACTTAGTGCAATCCGAAGGTTCATCCCAAATCTAAGCTTTGTCATTCATCCAATCAACAATCTACTCAAGAAATATTATAGTATCGATTGGACTGAAGACTGCAATGAGGCTTTCGAAGCAGTTAAGTGCTTCTTGTTGTCACCACCCACGCTAATGCCTCCCAAACCAGACCACCCTTTAATCCTATACTCACGAGCCACTCATGTCTCACTAGCCTGCATGTTGGCTCAAGAAGACGATGACAAATGAGAACACACGATCTATTTCATTAGCTGAACATTACTCGATTATGAAGCGTGTTACACACAGGTAGAGAGAGAATTCCTTGCCATAATTTTTGCAACAAAATGTTTAAGACATTACATGTTAAATCAAGAAACAAGGGTCATTGTGAAGACAGACCATTTATGAACATTTCTCATGCAAGGGTCCTTGTCTAAAAAAGCTGGCCATTTCATAACCCTAATGGGAGAATTTGAGTTAACATTCGTAAACCAAAAATCTGTCAAAGGACAAATCATTGTAGACTGGTTAGCTGACAATCCACTAGATGGAGGTGAACTGGTAGATCTAGACTTTCCTGATGAATGTGTATTCTTTGTCAAAACCAGACCCCCCATCTCTACATGTCCCTGGTATACTGATATCATCAATTTTATCATGGACCATACATACCTGGAAAGTGCCACGTCACAACAAAGAAGGCGGTTACACATTATTACCGCTAAATATGTTGTTTTAGACCAAGTGCTCTATCATAGAGCCTTCGACGACATGCTTCTAAGATGCGTCGACACAGAAGAATCCAAGAGGATCCTTCATGAATCCCACAGTGGGATATGTGGGGGCCACTTCAGTGGTCACGCCACCGCTCACAAAATACATCGGATGGGCTATTTTTGGCCCACTCTCGAACATGACGCAGTGGAATTTGTACGTAAGTGCCACAAATGCCAAGAATTCTCTCACGAGATTCACATGCCAGCACAATCCCTGCAACCAATAGCGACTCTGTGGCCCTTCTCCACGTGGGGTCTGGACTTGATAGGGAAATTCTCTCCCTCATCAACCGATGGCCATAATTTTATAATCACAGCCATGGAATATTTCACCAAATGGGTAGAGGCCATGCCTCTCACCACCGTACCAGGTTCGGTGATCACCAAATTCATTTTGAACCAAATTATCTGTAGGTATGGTGTCCCACAAGTCATTATCTCTGATAATGGCACATCCTTTAAAAATGATGAGGTTTGTGAGCTATGTAGCAAGTTCAAAATAAACCATCACACAGCCTCTCTTTACTACCCTCAAGCCAACGGGCAGGCTGAAGCGACAAACAAAACATTGAAAGCTATTCTCCTCAAAATGGTAAAAGAAAACAAATGAGATTGGCATTTAAAATTATATCCGGCCTTGTGGGCCCACCAAACCTCAATAAGAACACCAACAGGAGCAACTCCTTTCTCACTGGTATTCGGGGCAGAAGCAGTTCTCCCACTTGAGGTTGAAATACCCAGTCTCCGCATCTCACTACAAGGGATTCTAGATGAAGAAGCTTATAGAGAGGCATGCCTCTCCCAACTAGAAATCCTAGACGAGGCCAGGTTAAATGCCAAACAATGGCATAGAGCCTATGCTGACCAGATGTGCCGGTAGTATAACAAAAAGGTCTATGAGTGAGAAATATATGAAGGAGATCTAGTTTTAAGACTAGACAGCCGGATCGATAAGAAAACTGGTGAAGGAAGAAAGTTTCGGCCCAAATGGTTGGGCCCATATCGAGTCATGAAGGACTACGGTAATGGTGTGTATCTCTTGTGCACACTAGAGGGTGAGGAATTCAGTGAATCGGTCAATTCCTTGCATCTTAAATGGTTTTACGCATGAAGCATCGGCACTATTTGTATAATTATATCTACATTACATATTCATTTAGATAGGTTCATTTTGTTCACTCGTTTCGTAAAATTTGGTGATCAAGGGACTTATTCTTAAGAAATTCATTACAAACTTCTGATAGTATTGGCAGGAGCTTTCAAATCATACTTCTTCATTTTCATAACATCATCAACTGTTTCAGAATCATTTCATCAATTAAAGCTAGATATGACAAAGTCTTAACGGTAGCCATACCAAGGCCTGCATGCTTGTTCTCACTTTTGGTTTCTTCCTAGGGTAGGTGTCTTGCCTATGGTCTATTCTAGAAGCTTCATGGTGTCGCATCTATCCCACGTATATATCTCTTTGGAAATAAGAACATACTGACATTTTTCTCAAGTAAGTAAGTCAAATATAGATCAAACAGAAAATTTTACTTTTACACATTTCCTTGCCCTACCAACCTTCGGTGATGAGCTTGTGTCTCTTACTAGTGACGTAGGGTTGGGAAAGGATGGGAATGCCCTTACTCACCTGTGCCTTTTCCATGGTGATAAGCCCATGCTTCCTACTAGTAGCATGGGGCAAGGTGTAGGGGGTCCTGCTTGACAGTAAACGTCAAAGTCATAAGCAAATAATCCAAACAAACTTTTGAAATCTTGAGTCAAAAACAAATGAATCAGATGTCCAAAATTCCAAGAGAGTTCAAAACCCTGAAAACCAGATTTTTTCAACCAAGTGGCCATCTACGGATCTAAGTCTGGATAAACTGTAAAGCAATTTACATTCTAAACTATGGAGTCACTTGAGTAAGATAGGTTTGTAGCATCCTAATTTGGTTCCACCAACTCTTTGTCTATCTTCCATCATTACCATTTCAACACACCTCATAGCTTGTGCCCTTTCTAGCTCTCGGTGGTGAGCCCTCACATCTTACTAGTTGCGTGGAGTTAGGAGTGGGGCAAGTACATCTGCTCATCATACCAATTCATCATCACATTTTGTCAAAACAATATGAAGTACCGAAAAAATTGCTTATAGAAACTAAAGTTCAAGATCACATAGTGTCCACATCATCATACATCAGCATCACGAAATACAAAAAAAGAAAACATTTGTGATATTTGTTCTCCATTGCATACATTCTGAAAAGCATATAAAAACAAAAAATTTATAAACATCTAGTATACATGTGAAAATGAATCACAAAACTCTAGGTACAAAGAGATCTAGATCCAAAAAGAGATGTATATATATATAATCAGGTTTTATGTACAATGCCATCATGCGCTAGGCATGGTCAAAATGCTTCAAAGAGCCCAAAAAATACAAAATGATCGTATAAGACAATCTAGCTAGAGTAACTACAAAAAGAGCCAAGTGGCCTCCAAAATGCTCACGACCCGTCTAAGGACTCTAGCTTGCCGCGCTTTGAGTGCAACTGAGTCTCACGGTCCTGAACGTTACTGTCCCTCGCTATGATAGGGAAAGGAAATTCTCTCCCATCATCAACCGATTGGCCCATAATTTTATTATAGTCACAGAAAGAAAAGAAGAAGAAAGAGACGGAAATCTTTACCCAAAAGGGGTGGAGGCCATGCTCTCACCACCAGACTAGGCACAGTGATAGTTGATTTTTGCCAATATTCATTTTGAACCCAAATATCTGCAGTGTATGGGGTTCCAAAAGTATTATCTCAGAAAGGGCACGGACGTCCTTCTTAAGAAAAATAAAGAGGTTTGTGAGCTATGTAGCAAGTTCATAACCATCACAAGCCTCTCTTACATCCTAAAGCCAGTAAAACGCGCAGGGCTTTGAAGCAACAAACAAAAAAGTGAAGCTTATTTCCTCAAAACAGTCAAGGAAATACCAAAATGAGATTGGCCATTTCTTTTTTAATTATTTAAAACTAGTATTGACCTTATCGGCCCACAGAACCTTATAATAAGGAAAACCACACCCGGAGCAACTTCTTTCTCAGTGGTATTTCAGAGCAAAAAAAATTTCTCCCCACCCCACTTGAGGGTTGTGTTGAATGTTTGTGGTGAAATACCCAGCCCAGTATCTCGCATATCCAATACAAGGGATTCTGGAGTATTGAGGGGAAAGCTTATAGAGAGGGCACACCCTCTACCCCCAACTAGAAGCCTAGAAGAGAGAGGCCCAAGTTCACCAAGTTATAAAAGTATGAACAGCCATAGAAGGTCTATGCTGACCAGAGTCGTGTCGTGGCCAGGAAGTAAGTATAACAAAAAAGGTATATGAACGAGGAAATATATTAAGGAGATTCTAGTTCTAAGACTAGACAGCCAATCGATAAGAAAATGGTTGAAGGAAGAAGTTCCAGGCCCAAGGTGGTTGGGCCCCGTTTGGGCACATATCGAGTCATGAAAGGCATCAGAAAAGGTGTTGACCTCTACCTATGCCACACTAGAAGGGTTGAGAAATTTGGTGAAACTGTCAATTCCTTGCACCTTAAAAGGTCTTTTTACGCATGAAGCTATCAGCATATTTATATTTAATATATCTACATACAATATCAGTGCAGGTAGGTCATTTTTGTTCATCGTTGCATCAAATTTGGTGATCAAGGGAATTATTCTTTAAGTCAATTTCATTACAAAACTTCTGATAGTAATTGGTAGGAGCTTTCAAAATCATGCCGTATTCATTTCATAAAAACATCATCAAACTGTTTCCAGAATATTCATCAATATTAAAGGCTATATATATGACAAAAGTCTTAACGGCGCCATCAAGGCCTGAGCTTTGTTCTCTTGTGGTTTTCTCACTGGATAGGTGTCTTACCTATGGTTGGTTATAGAAGCTTCATGGTTTGTCACATTACTCACGTATATCTTCTTTGGAAATAAGAACATACTTAATTTTTCTTCAAGTACAGTAAGTCGAATATAGATCAACAGAAATTTTAATTTTTAACCATTTCCTTGCCTACCACTCGGTTGATGAAGCTTGTGGTTGGTGTCTCTTAATAGTGACATAGGCGTTGGGCATAAGGATGGAATTGCCCTTACTCGCAAAGCGTGGCAAGATATTTGGCCATGGTGATAAGAACATGCTTCCTAAGAATAATAGGGCACTGGATCGGGAGTCCGGCAAAACCCGGTTTGTTGCTTCCCCACTTGGAGACTTTCCTTTGTGGGGGGTCTGCTTTGATAGAAAACGTCAAAAGACAATAAGAAATAATCCAAACCACATTTAACATCTTGATCAAAAACAGATGAATCAGATGTCCAAAAATTCCAGGAGAGTTCAAAACCTGAAATGAATGTGTGACGAGAAAAACCAGGGATTTTGTTCTCAACAATGTGGCCTCTACGGATCTAAGGCTAGATAAACTGCAAAAAAAAGCAAGACAAGTTGCATTCTTAAATTATGATAGTCACTTGAGTAGGGTGGGGGTTAGGAGGTGTGTGATGCATACTTAATTTGGTTTTCCCACCAACTCTGTGCGAATATCCCATAATTGCTATTTCAACACAATCATAGCTTGTCGCCCATTTCTAGCTCTACGATGGTGAGGCCCTCCGCATGCTTACTAGTTGTGTGGAGTTAGGAGTAGGAGGTGGGGCAAGGTGATTGCTCATTACATAACAGTGTCATTCCATTTTGTCAAAAAATATGAAGTACTAAAATTTTATTGGAAAGCTTAAATTTCAAGATCACAAGTTCATTTTGCATCATATACATCAACATCACGAAATACAAAAAAAGAAAAACATTGTTATTTGTCTCCATTGGTACATTTGAAAAGCATATAAAAACAAAAAAATCTATAAACATCCTAGTATACAATGTGAAAATGAATCACAAAAACTTTAGGTACAAAGAGATTAAGATCCAAAAAGAGATGTATATGTAGATTAATCCAAGTTTTATGTACAATGCCATCTGCAACTAGGCATGGTCAAAAGTTACTGAGCCAAGAAAATACAACATGATCGTATAATATAAACAATTCCTAGCAAGTAGTCACTACAAAAAGAGCCAAGTGGCATCTCATCTCCCTATGGAGCCCTCAAAAGGTCCCGACCCACGTCTAGGACTCTAGCTATGACGGCGCTTTGGTGCACTGAGGTCTCACACAGGTCTTTTTTTTGGAAACAAACACCGGTTAGCTGTAGCCTCGCTATGAGAGCGGCTCCTCATCAAGTGCTCTACATCAGTCAATACTCGACTAACTCTGTACTGGAGGGACAGGGAATGTCACATGTATCATCTTGGACAACATGCACAAACTGAAAGGGCCGAAAAAACATCGGTTTATGCGACCAGCGACTGAAGGCTCCCATGAATCGTGGACTTTAGATCAGCAACCGAGGTCTTCTACATGGGGGGCTTGCGCGAGCAGGGTTTGACGTGGTTATCAATACATACCCGGTGCATCACGTCTAGCCCAACTCATCATAGTATCTGCAAGAAAGGAGCAAAAGGGCAGGAGGGAGGAAAATAATTTTTTTTTAGAATAGACAATAATTTAGAAAATCTTCAAAATATGAAACCAAGGTATACGAACAAAAAGGAGAGAGGAGGACCGGGACAGAATTAAGGAATCCTAGTAACCTAAAAACAAATATAAAGAAGAAGCAGAAGAGTGACAATCACTCTGAATCTCAGGCCTCCAAAAGAGCGATCTGTAGGATCAGACAGCCACGGATGTCACTGTTGATGATGCCTATCCTATGTTTGGGGGGCAAAAATAGCGTCATACCACAGACTCATCCTTCTCGGCCCAAGTCCTGAGAAAGTAAACTCCTCTGAGACTAGAGTCACCCTGCTCCACGCGTCTAATCTACCCTCTAGGCCTTGTTGTAACATCTCCTGAGGGTCAGTCACTTCGGGGTCCACTATCCTCTCCCCCACCTGACTCGACTGACCCCAACGTGTTCCTTGATCTCCTCCTCTGTCTCTCCCCTTGTAAGCTCCTCAGAATCGGAGTCTATGGTAATAGGGTCATCGTTGCATCAATGCGTCAAGATTGTGGCAAGCCGCAGTAGTCAAGGTTGCCTGAGGAGACGGACCTATCACGCAGGCGCCGCGACTGACCACCCTCCTAGCTACAATCAAAGATGCCAGGTTAGTACGTAAGAGAAGAAGGGTAAAAATGCAATCCAACCCAGTGGCCCCTACAGCCGCCCCTTCGGTCCCCCGAACTGACTGGTCTCGACCACTGGGCACCCCACCTGGAGCAGCATTTCACAGAGTAAGCAAGGCGAATACTCTGTAGTGACCGCGGGCATGAGGCAGAGACGTCACTTCGTCGTTTGACCCCCCAAACCCCGAGGAGCGCGCGATGGCCAACGCGAGGCCGCACCAGCCGCTACCTCCGCGGCGTGAAGAGGGGAGGGCAAGACGAACAAGCTGCCCATGTAGAGAGACAGAAAGAAAGTCACAGTGGAATGTCTCCTCGCCCCACAACCCTGTCATGGGCCCGGGAAGGTGTGTGTTTGTTTGGGTGGGCATCTATGCTTTTAGTAGTCTGATGGAAGAAAGAAGAAAGAAAGCAAATAGAAACTGGTGGTTGGTGGGGTGTCTAAACCCGTCATTTTTCTCTTGCATCAGATGCCCTCACAAGCCCTGGGGGGATCCGGGATCCGCCACCTCTATACCTTCTCCCGGATGAAGGGATGATTACGCTCATTCGACCCAGCTCATACTCAAGGTAGATGTGCCCTCAGCCGACTGTCCTAATAAATGAACCACCCTATAGCAGTCAGATAGGTGGTCCCTAGTATATCAGATCCCCCAGTGTAAATCAACATGGCCCAATCTATGAGATGATGGGGGATACCACACAAGCAGTCAGTAGAAGTAGTAAGTAGTCCCTCCCTTGTTTCCGATCAATCTCGAAGCCAAGGATGTGTACATACATTGTGACGGATCAGAGGGAATGGGCAGCCAAAGAATAGACTGGACATTCACCCCCGTCTTCGAACCAGTGAGGACAATACATCCTCCCATATAGGTGTTAGCCCACCTGGGTACCCCTAGCTTTGTGGTACTGATGTATCAAAGGAAAGTATCCGCCACAATCGGGAGACTTCCCAAAAATTGGTCTAGACATCCTCTAATGTGGTGAGAGTCCACTCACCCCTGACACTTGGAAAGCGAAAAAAAGTGTTCTTAATCTGCAATCAGTAAGAAAATAAGTCACATTTAGTATCGCTGTGATCGTTGGGAGCGTTCCATTTTGAGTTTGGCTTTGGTAATTTACATTTTGTTTTTGTGTCTTTTCGTTTGGGTAACGTGGATGCGGACAAGTATTGTCGGTCTCAATTTATACCTGCCCTCTGAAGAGTATCCTGCTCATCTGGAGCGGCTTTCTATGCACTACTAGAAGCCAAATTCCTCCTCTGGAGGGGAAGCGAGGAGAGAGCGCGCGAGACAGAAGAAGAGAGAGCGCACGAGAGAGAGGAGAGAGCGAGAGAGGCGCGAGAGAGCGAGAGAGCTAGCGCGAGAAGAGAGAGAGAAAGCGCGCGCGAAGCGCGAGAGTAGGAGCGAGAGAGAGAAAGGAGAGAGGAGAGAGCGAGCAGAAGAGCAGAGCGAGAGAGGAGAGACGAGGAGCGAGGTAGAGAGAGAGAGAGATGCGCTATAGAGCGAAGAGAGAGAGAGAACCCCTTAGAGAGGAAGAGAGAGAAGGAAGGAGATCAGCACCCGCTATCTAGTCACGCTCACGCTCCCTCATTATTTACAGTATCTTTCCAGTTTTACCAACAGATTTGCCGATTTTATGAGTCAGAATACCCCTCTCGAGGTATAGTGCTAGAGAGAATCCAGAAGTCGAGAGAAGTAGAAGAGAGAAAGAGAGAGGAGGAGGAGGAGGGAGGAGAGAAGAAGAAGAGTTTACGTATGTTCAGCAGAGCGAGTGTGGCGAGCATTGGGGGGAGCAGCGAGAGGGAGGAGGAGTAGAAGGAGAATGATGTCGATTACGTAAGTTCCGCGCTGTGTGACAGGCACGCCTTGAAGTAGCAGTTGGTGAGAGAATGTAAGGGGAGCTGATGTGGGAGAAGGGAGTTAGAGAGGAAGAGAGAGAGAGAAGAGAATCGCCTATATAAAAGAGCAGAGACTGCATGAGAGGAGGAGAATGAGACGAGAATCGCAAGCGAGGTGGCACGAGAGCGCGCGAGGCGGAGTGCTCGCCGAGAGCGACGATCGCGCGGGCGCGCCGCGCGAGAGCCGCGAGCGCGATGGCGCGCGCGATCAGAGGAGAGCGGATGTAGCGAGGAGCGCGCGAGAGAGCGCGCCGCGACGAGGAGGAAGAGAGGCGGAGAGGACGCCGCGCGAAGAAGGCGAGAGATGTCGAGGAGCGCGAGCGAGGAAGCGGCGCGAAGCGAGTGCGACGGCAGCGCGAGTAGCGCGCGCACGGGCGAGAGAGCGAGCGAGTGATGCAGAGCGCGCGAGATGAGAGACGCGAGCGAGCGCGGCAGCGTCGCTCCAGGACGAGCGCGAGAGATCCGAGAAGGAGAGCGAGATCGAGAGAGACGCGGAGAAGAGGCGGATATCGCGCGGAGCGCTAGCAAAGAGAGCGCGCTCGTCTCGCTTCTCTCTCTCTCTAGCTGCATCTCCGCGCTTCGATCCTCTCTATCCCTACGTCGCTCCATCTCTCGCTATCTCTCTACTCTGCTCATCTCTCTCTCTCTCTCCTACAAAACACGTAAAAAGGAGCAAGTTCGGTATCCAAATTGCATTGAAAAATAATGGAAGAGGTAAGAATGCTAGAAATGAAAAAGAATTCAAACAAGTTGTTGTTTTGCATTCTAGACTAGAACGCCGCCCTGAGCAGGGGAGGGCGGCGGTTTCCGTACCGCCGCTTTGTAAGCTAGAGTCCTGTAACGCTGCCCTCTTAGGGCGGGCGGTCCTGTCCCGTTTCAAAAACGGGTTCGCATACCTAAAAATGCTCACAACAAAATGCTAAACAAAGACCATTTTGCCTTAAAACAAAGTGCCTACTCCTTAGCCACCCCCCAAGGACACATTGTTAGAACTGAAATTTTAAAAATGAACCCCCCCCGACAAAGTTTTCAGTCATTTTTACAGTTAGAGGTGCAAAAATGGCCTAATCAAGAGGAAGAACCTGAGATTTTGCGGGTCGAGGTTTTGCTCGCATAGTACGTGTTTTTGTTTGTTGATCTTATTCTCGATGCGAACAGTTCGACTTATATCTCGAGAAATACCATCAACTGGGGTCCCAGGAGCTCAAAAAAACTATCAAATCAACACGTGACAAATGAATAGGATGATCCCATCCATTATATCTATATATATATGATAGTGTTTGGATGCATATTCGGTGCCCTTGGCAGGTTTAGAGCGCCAACGGAGGTAAGGTCTCATCCACGCAACAAATTGGGTTAGCAAGAACTTGGATGGCGACATTGCCACAGGGCCATGTAAGTATAATTTCTAACTTCCATATTTGGGACCGCCCAACTGGACCCACGTTTTAGCCTCTGCATGGCCTAAAACTCTCCGAGGGGGAGGGGACATATTTACGTACCCAAAGTAGGGTACTTGTACCAATTGGAATGATGTGTAACATGCTACGATGAGATAAGGTCGCCTCCACAGGTGTTCGGGATCCAGAAAAAAGCTCGCAAAAGTATATATTTGCATCCCAAATGCTTATTCATGTTCTGTGCTTGGGTTTATTCCTCTGCCTTAGTCGTAGCTTTTTGCATTTTAGTGACGAAAACCGCAGCTGCCTCAGGGCGGCGGCCTTCATTCTTTTCAAGCTGTGTCTTTTATCACGACTGCGATTAAATTTCAACTTTTACCGCTTTTTTCCACGCCTGGCTTTGTATTATGTTTTTGTCCCCTGGAATAGTGTTTCTCCATTGTTAATGGTTAAAAGAGTTCTAATGGGAACACCTTGGGTGGGAATGTGAAATCGAAATAGCTAGCGTGTTTTCAAGCAAATGCCCTCCTCAAAAATGCCGCGCAATTCTCATGTTGCCATGTTGTCTGTCAATTCTGTTTTTAGAGCCCTCAGTTTGTTTTATGTTGCACGCTGCTAGTTTTTCCTTCATTTAGAAGCCATTTTGATCTTCTTGCTTCAAGTATTGTTAATGTTGTCCATACAAAGTCGTTTAAGCAGAGTAGTTTCAGTAAGATTGAATCCATTAGAGTTAAGGTTGTGTTCTCACAGAACGTAAAAATTCGAATCTCTCGGATACTTGCGTTATTTCCCGCCCATAACCCTGCTAGGAAGCTATGCCAAGCTTGTCTCCTAGGATGGTCACAAGTTCATTATAATGGCCACTGAGTACTTTACAAAATGGGTAGAGGATGTTCCTCTTACCTATACAGAAAGTCCCCAAATTTCAAAGTTTATAATGAATCATATCATCTGCAAATATGGTATCCCTTCTTCTATTATCACGGATAATGGTAAGTCGTTCAAAAATAAAAAAATGTGAAAGCACTCTACAAATGCTTACAACTTTCCCTTAAATTTTCAACCCCTTATTACCCTCAAGGTAATGGGCAAACCGAAGCTTCCAATAAAACCTTAATTCACATTATGGAGAAAATGGTGAATACCATAGGCCGTAATTGGCATCTGAAAATTCACTCTGCCCTCTGGACATTCAAAACTTATATCCGCACTCCTATAGGTGCAACTCCATATTCTTTAGTATTCGGTTCAGAAGTCGTCTTACCTTTAGAGATCAAGATCCCTTCTTTGCGTATCGAGCTAAGGGATTACCTGAATGAAGAGGACTATAGAGTATCATGACTGGTAGAGTTGGAGTTATTGGAAAAGAAACACCTTCGCGCCCTTAATCACCTAAAATTTTATCATGATCAAGTGCGGCGGAGCTACAACAAGAAGTTCATACCTCGTCATTTCCAGGTAGGAGACATGGTGTTGAAAGAGAATAAAAAAACACCAATAACAATCGAGAAAAGAAAGGGAAATTTGAGCCCAACTGGCTAGGACCATATATTGTGGTTGCCAAGTTCGGTTCAGGTGCATATAAGCTAGCTTATTCAAATGGCCAAGAGCTTCGAGAACCCATGAACGTAATGCATCTTAAGCGCTTATATGCTTAAGTATGGAGCCTCTGCAGAATACCAAGAAAAGTAAATCAAAAAAGTATATAAATAGAAAAATAAATAAATAAATAAACAGGTGTGTCCAATAGTGAAAACCACACAATGGTGGCACTTTGGACAAGTCCTTTGGTGAAAATCGGCTTCCGACGCCAAGGGCGAGTTCGTTGTTCACAAGCAGTTCAGGTTTAAGGAGTATGAAAACTTTTTCCTAAGTTGATCTTTACCTTCGTCGGAGTCCCTTGTGAACCTCTCATTCTTTTCCTTGCTCTGTCTATTCTAACCTTTTGAGTGTGGAGAATTTAACATTGAATGAGCCCATCTCACGCTAGGGGCTCATTCTTATCGAGAGTATTTCTTATCGACTACGCATTCCTTTAGCTGCAATCTTATTGATTTGAACTTTGTGAAGAAGTCCTGAAGTGTGTCAAAGTTTTTGGGGCTCAAGATAATGAGCCAATTTTCTAGTTCATGTGCTCTCATTTCATATGTTTTCCCATAGAGAATTTTTAATATGGTCCACACTTCGTTGGGAGATGTAGTAGCATCAACATGAAAGAGAATATCTGGAGACAATGGGAGAGACATTAAACCAAAGGCTTCATCACAGAGTTTAAACCCATATCACTTTGTCTGAATCTGAAGTTGGTTTTGTTTCAAGCCCCATTATTACCCAATGTAGACCTTTACCCCTTAGAATAAGTTGTATTTTGGACTTCCACTCAAGATAGTTAAATGGTGTGAGTGAGGTCACAAAACTGATATCCATTGTCAAATAATTTTCTAGAAGAAAGAAAGGAAATCACGAGCAGAAAAGAGCTCACAAAGTAGCTAGTTGAAAGTTATGCAAAATCGGAGTTTTGACTTTGTCAGACACCTACAAAAGCTCGAAATGCATTTTTGGGGGGTTTCGGTGATGTAAAACATGGGGCAAAACCCAACAGGTGCAAAGAAAGGGTTGAAACCTGATAGTTAAAAAGTAGGGGTCATATCCCGACAGGTGCAGAGCAGGGGTCAAAGCCCAGTAGGTGTAAAGTAGGGGTCGAAACCCAAAAGGTGTTGAGCAGGCGTCGAAACCCAACAAATGTTGAGCAGGTGTTAAAACCTGACAAGTGTTGAGGAAGTGTTGAAACCCGACATGTGAAAAGTAGGTGTCGGAATTCAACAAGTGCAAAGAAGGGTAATACACCCGACACACTAAGGGCGGAGATTTTGACCTATTGAACACTTCCATAAACCTGATTTGCACTTAGGCAGAGTTTTTTACTTTTAAAGCACCACGAAAAAGCCCAAAAATCCCAAAAATACACTAAGTCATAATTTTTCACTTGTCAAACACATGCAAATACCCGAAACACTACAAATGAAAAAAAAACAAAGAACCTCAAGATCTGAGAAAACCGTAAGTTTTCTACAAAACAAAAAATACCCACCAAGTTATTTGCGAAACCAAGAAGGGATTTTTCTATTTGAGCCCAATATTGCACGAATTTTCTAAACTTGAAGAAAAAATCCTCAAAACCCTCAAAAAAACAAAAAATACCTGTCACATAGAACTAGGTTGAGTAATAGCTAAATCTAGGGTTTTTTTGAAGTCAATGGTACTATTTGTTTTCCATGTAGAGACTCGAGAGGAATAGATCTGAACGAATTATCTAAAATCCCCACCAAACCCTTGAAAACCAAACTCAATGAAAAAAATGGAAAGATCTAGAATGTTATATCCCACACAAAGGTTATGGCATTCGACTACCAAAATCTCTCTAATGCCATATAGGAGCAAGTCACAATCAAGGACTGGTAGCGGATAGGATCGAATGCATGAAGAAACATGTATGTATTAATAAGATCTGAAAATACTCAGAAGATAAAGTACTTCTACAACAAGAACAAGTACATGAGAAATATAACTCTTCATTAAGTAATTAGCCTTCATTAGCCAAAAAAGTGCATAACAAGTTACATTATATAGTGAGAAATTAGGTCACCCGAAAAGGAAACTTCTCAATGAAGAAATATAAAATGACTTAAAGTCCATTTCCCTTTAATGACCTACTATGACCTAAACAAGATAAATTAGACCGTGTAGGTAAAACCACAAGGTGGGTAAAATCCTACACTAACATGTACACATTTGAGAGCCATAACAAGATCATCATCAAGTATAGATTCATGTTTTCATACTTGGATGACATCATGAATTGTTTGAGTGGTGAGAAGTACTTTAGTAAGATTAATATGAAAAGAGGATACCATAAAATTTGCATTACATGAGCGAATGAATGGAACGTTACGTTCAAGATGCAAAAAGGGTTGTATGAGAGGCTAGTTATGCCATTTACATTGCATAACACACCAAGTACCTTTATTAGGATTGTTAATATAATTCCAAAACCATTTTTTGGAAAAATTGTGAATGTTTACCTCGATGATATCTTGATATTCAGTAAGACGCGATAAGAGAATTTGTTTCTTATAAGGCAAGTGTTGCAACGGTTGCATGGGGAGAATTTGATTAATTTGAAGAGAGACAGTTTTATGCAAGAATATTTGGTGTATATAAGATTTTTCATTTCCAATGAAGTGTTGAAGATGGATCCATAGAAGTAACTATCACATAGGCCATGCGAGAAGAAGAATAAATATATATGGAGCCAATCCACAAAGAATATTTTTCAAGATTTTAGGAGGAAGAAGACAAGGTAGCCAGTGTTGGTTTCGTAATATTTTATGAAGGTGTTCCTGGTCGATTATGATGCTATTGGTTTAGACATTGGTGTAATTTTGATTCGGGAAGGAAGATCAATGACATTTTTCAATGAGAATTTGAATGATGCAAAGCGGAAGTATAGTGTGTATAATCTACAAATGTGGAATATGTCATTTTTCTAAGGGTGGATCTCAAAATACAAGGTTGTATTAACTTTTCCCATTATGGTGAAGCCAATGGAAGATATAAGTATGGATTTTGTTTTGGGTTTACCCAGGATGTAGATGGGATCAGATTCTATGTTGTGGTGGATAGATTCTCTAAAATAGAAAATTATGTTTCTTACATATGACTAATGATGTGACTAACATTGCAAATATTTTCTTCGATGAGATTGTAAAGATGCATGGTTTACCACACAACATTATGTTTGATAGAGATACCAAGTTTGATGACCATTTTTGGTAGACATTGTGAAAGAAGATGAGTACATGGTTGCAATTATGTTCGGGAAATCACCTGCATACTAAGTGAAACACAAAGGTGGCGAAAAAGGGTCTTAGATACTTTGTTAGATGTTTGGTTGGAGATAATCCAAGAACATGGGAATTGGGAATTGTGCAAGTAGAATTTGTATATAATAATTTAGTTAATCGGAGCATGAGGAAGACACCATTCCAAATTGTATACGGGAGCAATCCACAAGGAGTGACTGAGATGAAGGAGTTACTCCATAGTAAAGGAAGATGTGGTGAAGTAGAAGAGTTTACAAAATATATGGAGGAAGTGCACCAACAAGTGTGTAATCAATTGGAGAAGATGAATGCAAAGCATATTTAGCAAACATATGAGAAAAAAAGAGAAGAATATAAAGTGAAATATGTGGTCTTAGCCCATTTTTAGAAGCAAAGGTTTCCAAAGGGGACATATAATAAACTTAAATGGAAGAAATTTGGACCGTGTAAGGTGTTGAAAATTTTTGCACATAATGCATATGAGATTAAGTTCCCAAAAGGCATTGATAACTCTAATATATTTAATGTGTCGTATTTTTATCCATACCACGTAGTATAGGGAAGCATCAAAGGTTTAAATTCAAAAAATGATGGGTTATATGGGAGAGACTAGATGTCAAAAAGAGTGTGTGAGGAAGCGGAAACTGTAATTAACAACAAGATCAAGAAAATGCAAAGTATAAGGAGTATTGGGCCAAGTGGAAAGGAACAAACATTGAATATTTGTAACTTAGCTTAATAATGCAAATGTCACAAAATGTAGCATTCGAATTCCTTGACCAGGAGCTCAAGTTTTCAAAATTACCCAAGGTGTATGAGGCAAGAAATCATGGATCAACCAAAAATAGATTGAGTAAATTGTTTGCATTCTGGCATTGTTAGAGTTGTACACAATCCTAATGTGCAATGTCATTGTTGTGTGCAATACCATAACACGATGTATAGTTATTGCAGAATCCATCCAAGTGAGTGGAGTCTTTACATAAGCTGCACAATGTATAGTTATTACACAATCCATCTAAGGAACACTAAGGGAGCTATGCAAGCTTAAAGAAAGTCATGCAATACTAAAATTTCTAATTTGAAGTCGTGAAGTACTGTTCAAAGTTGTGAAATAATAAAAGGTTGTTTGAAAGTTGCAAAGAATAAGAGAAGGATCATTTGAAGCCATGAAATTTGAAAAAGGCCAATTGTGTTTGTAATAGGCCCTTTAGACCATAACTTCATCTTAGTTTTAGGAGGTAAGTTTGCAGCATTGGAAGGCTATATAAAAAATCCCAATTTCCTTAAAGAGTAATTTTTGGAAGAACAATCGTGAGCTTTAAAACTTTATGAATAAGAGCGGGTTGTGAATGAGAACTTAAGGCTAGAAGTAGTGTGCAGTTGAGAGGAAAATGATTATATGATGTTCTGGATATATCATTAGCAATCGGTTTGTGTGTATTATTCCTCTAAGTATACGAATGAAGTTTGATGTGTTATTTTGTTGTTAAATTCAATTTTTATATTATTGCATACATTGTTTGCATGTTTTTTGTGTGTGGTTCCAAAGGTTATGTGGTATAAGGTTACTCTTCATTAAGCACCCTGATAACAATTGCATTAGCCTCTCTACTCTAGTATGAGTAAATGAGGTGCAACCCACCTCTTCACATATATTCAAGATAGAATTCAAGTCTTCGAAGGAAATCTGACATGGGATACAATGGGTAAGTACTCATAGGTCATCACCTAAAGGAGTGTCACAACTACAATTTCTCCAATATGGGGATCTCAAATGAATCTATTCAAATCCTGGTACAAATGAACCAACATACTACAACCTTGTGTATATTATGGTCCATGAAGCTCAATATCCTTAATAATAGATCTCATCTAAGATGAAATGGACATATCACTAGTATTGCCTACTCAAAAAAAATAAGAACCACACTTAGGTACTTTCTCAATCGTGGCATAGCTCGCAAGATAATATTATGCAATAGAACATTGTTCTCATGTCTATAATGTCCTATATTATGAAATAGTATTGATGGGAGATGATTTCTCATCCTCGCCCCTTCGTGGTTGAACAATCGCTCTTTCTCCCCACGTTGAAAGTCATAATGTCCCCCAAACATCCTCAAGGGTAATTGTAATCTCTCACATGGGAACCCAAAAAATATAAGTGCATGGATCCCTTCTCTTTGCAAATGTTGTGACAAGGTGAACATCATTCGGAATCAACCCCGATATATTGACATGTTGTAACCCAACAACATCCACACAACTCTTATTTGCATATGATAGACATAGACCCCACATCCTCTTCATACGTCGACCATGCTTGCACTTGTGAATCTAAATCACTCTATAAGAACACAAACATGAGTTAGAACATGGAAATAATATAAAACAAAGCTAAAAATAATATATACATATCAAAATCATAAAGGTTAAGTTTGGATGGGTATGGTCTACATAATGGATTATGAGGACTATGCATTCGGTAGCTTGGGAGCATGATTCTCTTGTCATGGATTCTATAGAGTGATATTTCATGCATTCAGGACATATATAGATACATTGGGGCATGTTGCTTGCACTCTTCTCCATTGACATAATTACTTATCACACATAACATATCTATTCAAAGGCATATTGCACATTGTTACGGCTCGCTACATATTTTACTTATGGTAGGGCATATGATTTCCCCCATCCCCCCTCTATGTTTACGTCTTCGACTATTATCACGATACACTAGAGTTCTCATTATTATATAGTTTTTTAGATTAAATATTGAATCACATGTTACATACTATGCATACACAAAGATATCATTTTCTATGTTTAGACATTTGTTTGGTGTGTCTTATGTTGTCATGAGTCATATCAAGCACAACATTGTTTATTAATTGTCTATGTTGCCATGATTTATACTATGCATCTCTTGGGGGTAGAAGCCTTACTTGTGCCTTTGATATTTCCCATGATTGATGTTGGAGAGAATTTTATCTTATAAAGAAATACGAGAGAAACAATACTTCACATAATCTTTGAGGATCACAAAAAATAGAAAAATGACATACGTAAGATAACATGGTATACAAGATTTATCCTGGGAAAACCCTTTCGGAAAAAAATCCAACACAATAACTTATCGTATTCATTACATTAACTCAACCATTTACAATACAATAGTGTACTTCCAGGTTCTGCATTATCTTATTGCACGTCTAGTTATATATAAGCACACCAATAGATAGCCGTCATAAGGGTATTACAATGTAATGGGTACCAAAACCATGGGCCAAGAATACAACCCATGATAGTTCCCCATAAATCATGAGTTATCTAATCACTCATATAATAACATAGGTCAAACCACCTATATAGACCCAAAAACTTATAAAACATCTCAAGGGCCTGCGCCTAAATCCCCTAATTGGGGCAATGCCCCAAACACAATAATCATGTCGAATTGTACCGCCTACCTGGCTATACAATCTAGAATGGGGCAACTCATGGAAAATATACAACACATTTCCAACATATGCTACATGTAATACTTTGTGCTATATTGTTTGTAATGTGCCTATAGGGGGGCATTTTACTCTTACACCTCTCTTCCCCATAGGGGCATCACAATCTATTGCTTATACATTGTTCATTTATTGCCAATATCAAGTATTACATTCTTGTGATTACGTTCACCTACTTGGGGCATACCACCTTTGGGCTCTCACTACTTACACCTCACTTGTATGGAGCATCTTAATCTTGTTTATATTGACTATACCTCACTCATCTAGTGCATCCTCTATTTGTGCTTGTATAGATTTTGTCACTTGCATGTATGGGACAATTTTTGTATTACATACATGTATAAACAATTATATCTTATCGTGTTAGGCATCAATGATTTTATTTTGATCCCGTACACATGATGCATGTAATCCCTTTCTTTTGAGATGAGTTTTACATATTCACCCCACATCTCAAAAGGGAGCATATATTGCACTCATTCCATCTCAAGACTCTAAAATTTGGAGCATTATATACCATTATGTTGAGAAAACATGGGTGTTCACATGGTGTTTATAAAACATATCCAACACATGACACTTGTTCCCACCATAAGACGTTCATGATATTACCTAGCCCTACTTTTTATATTAAATCAAAATTAATCAACTTTAAATTTTGGTCACTCAAATTTATAATCATAAACACATACAGGGTTTACCATAGGTTCCGAGAAATGACTTTCTACTTGGGCATTCTAATAGTTATCCATAAAATCAAGTGTATTACTTCCAATTCCTTCTTTCTAGATTAGAGGAACTCATTGATTATTAGACATATCAACATGCACATGTTCTTCACAAGTTTACATGGACATATTTCTAAATCCGACGACGCAAGCATGGATGTCGTCATAGCCCTCATCATTTATTTGACTCCTTTTAAATTTTAGTGCAGGATCATTCAAAAATTGAGTTTGCTTACTCTTATGGGTTTATGAGAGATCTAGGCATAAATGTGTATGCCTCTATATTTCTACATGTTTATTTTACTTTGATATATATGCAAACACATTAAAGCATGACATTACATGGACAACTAATTTTGGTATGAGTGTATTTATTAGATGTAAAAAATGCATTTTTCTATTGCACTTGTGTTTGTCAATAATTGGTCCAAATTCTGACCTTATTGGTGTGTTTTGTTTTTTCTTAGATATTCCCTAGTATTTCCCCCTACTTTTCTCTCATCTCCTCTCCTCTCACATCCCCAAGTTTTCCTAGTGTTGTGGATTTCCCCCCAACATCATATACGTACAATTCTTGGGATTTTCTTGTGTGGACCCTTCTAACCCTTTTGGGTTCCTAGGGGGTTTGGGTTTTCATTGTCTGTTTTCCCACCCGTCATGTGTTGGCTTGCATGCCAATAGGATCCTAATATGATTTAGTTTATAAATATATAAGTGTGTAAGTGCGTCTACAACATGTAGAGAACATAACATAAAAGCAATTCAAGATTGTCTCATAGCAAATTCAAAACAATTAAAGCAATCATATTTGAAATAGTTTGTTGTCAAGCAGTCAATCTAGTGTTGAGTTATATAGAGTAGTCATTGGTTGCATGAAACTACATGACTGCATATTGCATTCTACCTAGTGTGCTGGTTTCAAATATTATACATCTTCCTAGGGGCTTGATAATGGAGGGATAATAGATTCCCCCCCCCCCCCGAAAACATCCCTCATTATTTAATGCACAAGGTGTGATTGCATTATTAGGGGCTTCAAAGGCAATTTTGCATGGATCCATGCAAAATACTAAAATAGGCAAAGGTTTTCGAAAGCCATGAACCTATCAAACAAGGTCAAATGAGATTTTTCCTATGCACAAGTTTCCCTATCAATACATTCACAGTCACATGAGAGCCCACCAGTGGTTGGCAAAAGTTCTTTGTTCAAGCTGATTTTTCTGGGTCTTGTTCACCTTGCTGACTAAACATATTTCACCCTATCTATTAATTTCTTGTAAAACAATATATTTAACTTTAATTGTAATATATGTAGGTAAATGTTGTGCATTGTTTATGTAAAACTATTTTTCCATATAACACAATGTAATAGCTTTACACCTTAATCTTTTTTAATATAACTTCTTGTGAATCTTTAACCATCTTATTAAAAAATATACATTCATTTACAAAATGTTAGTTGAACTCTAAGAAAAAGTGATACATTTTCTCTTTCCTCTAAAAAATACAATAAAAAGTCACTAGGTATTGATAAATCCATACTAGTTTAAACCGTAAGACATTGAAAATACCTCTCTACTACCTATATAAAATTCTTTTTTAATATAGTTTGTGGTGAACCTTTAACCATCTTCTTGTCAAAAATATGCATTCATTTACAAAATATTAGTTAAACAATATGAAAGAGAGGAACATTTTCTCTTTCTCCTCAAATATGCAACAAAAAGTCACTAGGTAATGCTCAATCCGAACAAGTTTAAACCATAAAGCATTGAAAATACATATGATTATTGAATACTTTCAGTTTTAAATTTTAAAATTTTGTAACAATAGCCCACCCCAGTTAAACATTTCGTAACCCTAAAATTGAGCACTGCCCATTAAATACTTTCTGTCTACACAAGTGGAGAAAAATTCTACCTCGGAGAAACCTCCCTCGTTGACTATTTTGCTTTGCTTTGCAAGTTGTAACTGCCCCTTAATGAATTGAGATTGCTTTGTGTTACGGAGTTTTGAAAAGAACAATGCTCATTTATGTCAACTGTAAGAATACTCACAAATTAGGTTGGTTGACAATAAACCTCGTCTCTCAATTATCTTTGGTCGTGCTTTTCCTACGTGTACAGATGCTATCAATTGCAGTATTAATAAAATTATATTATCAATACATATTTAAAATTCAACAAAATTTAATGTCTTGAATTTTTTTTAAAAATCAACTAGTAAAAGACCTAGTTTGGACTTTAATTGTAAATACAAAATGAGAAATGTAGATGCCAAAATTTTGCATCGTGATGACCTAGAATTCAAACTTTACCTTTTCTCTACTAGCATTTTTATCATGTTTTGTATCTATCCTCATTTGATGTTTTAAAAATAAAAATTTGTGCAGACCTTGTGCATAAAATATGCAGACAAACCCCTCGACTACAGAATGGAAAGATGGCACCAAAGCAATTTGTTTCTTCCAAGAAAATTCGTTCCAAAGGTCTAGTTTTTTAGTATCGCAGTAAAAAGTGCATAAATGTAATAATGATAGAAAGTTTTGTGCACTGTTTCCATAGGAAATACTGTTACAGCTTTACAAGAACCTCAATGATTTTATTCAGTTCTCCATTGTCCGGACCTGATGTTCATTGTGTTGGAACCTTCATACACAATCTTGCATAGAAAAGGAAAACATCCCTATTAGCTTTCTGATTGGTAACTACCTGGATTGGCTTGAACAAATTTATTAGCCTCGCAATATGTGCATGTTACTGTGTATATTCATTCTTGATTCTATAACAGGAATATTGATTTACTAGATTTTTCATAATTGGTTCTGATTCCAATTATCTGAAAAGTTCACTCAATCAGTTCCCCGCCAGAAATATTTTGCAACTTGATTACAATCACCATACCAGGCTCGTGCAATGATAGAAGTGACATCAATCTTCTTACATATCATTATGACCCAGGATTGACCAAACCTGGATGACTTCAATAAATCAAGGTATTCATGTTACAAAAGAATGCGAGTTATAGTGATCCAATTTATACGTTAAAAATCATCCAGAAGCTGATTATCAACTCAAACAAACAGGCACGGCCCAAGGTCATATAAAATAATCACCCAATCTGGTATCAAATAACATACCCAGACACATGGCATTTTATATGACACTTCCATCAAGCATAAATGAAGCTACTGGTTGAGGGGAACACATTCAAGCTCGAGATCTAATATCCCACACTCCACATTTTGCAGTTTCAAGGTTATGCCCTGCCTTACTTGTCCATCAACAAGCTTAATTATACTATCACTTGCAAGCGCATTATCACTTGTAGCTAACCATTTTCCAATCTGCATAGTTCCAAAGATACCTGCATTTAAGTAGGCTTTTGCAGCAGAAATCAATGGTTGAATGTCCACTTCAGCCTCCCCCATGCTGTCATCTGATGAGAAGGTATCTTTGTCAAAGACTTGCTGCAGATAACAGCAATCCATGTGTTAAAAACTATACAGCCATATGAACTATAATGGTACGCTCCCAGAAATATGAATGATCCATATTTTAGTTTAGGAAATGCTTCAACTGTTATGTGCAGTGTCTAGTCAAACATGAAAGATGAAGATGTACAAATGATCTTTAAACAATAGAAAGGGCATCTACATTTTTTATATTGGCGCATGTGTCTGTTATCATGTACAAATTGATGGAAAACAAGTAGATGCATCATGCAATAATAATATGGAGCAATCTGCTTCATTGTTAGTTTGCAATCAAGTAAGGAAGAAATAATATTAATGTCCACAGATGACCAAAATAGGTCAATGGGACTCAGTACATCTAAAGGTACAATAACAGTCAAGAGAGCTGAACGGAACACCTGAAACAAAATGTAGTATCTAAAACTGAAACTAAGAACTGATAAAATCTAAAAAAGAAAGGGGGTTGTACCTTTATGAGTAAACCCGAGATAAACATGTAGAAAACGGTATGGTAGTTTTGGCTGACCTTAGACTGGGCACGTTGAGGTGCATATGCAACCAGTGCATCCAGTCTTTAATTTTTGCTAGTAATGTTTGGTACCCGTGCAAGAATTTGAAATGTTGATGTTAATATGTAACGCAATGCAAAAAAAAAAATGAAGGAATTTTGTATCAATGCCCAGGAAAGAATAACAGAGACAAATAAGGATATCCATCACATCCATGGCAAATACACCAAGGGAATGCATTTAACTTCTACAATAATGTCCCATCTTCTGCAAATACACTGTACAGTAAAAGTCAAAACAACAAAATCAGCCAGTTCAGCTACAAATATATATTTCTGCCTTTGGATGCTTGTAGTCCACTTACTCCTGACCTATTGATCCACTACTAAGAAATATTTAAAATGAACCTTTATCTACTCTCATATGTAACATAGATACTGGTTACATCATGCCTCATACGATTTTTGATAGAGGTGGTGATCCTCTTGCCCAAAATCTAGTGGCAAAGATCTAACCAGGACAAATAGACTAATCATAAATAACAAAATTATCCGGAGTTCCATTAAACTAAAACCAGTATTGCTGAGGAATGATGAGAAAATCACCTTGGGCCTAGTGAACAATGTATTGAACTCTGAAATTATGAAACATATACCACAGTGATTTTTACTAAACGTGGTCAAAGAGGCCCATCACTAGCACTGACAATACCCCTCTTAACATCCTATGTGGAGAGCCTCACTATGCTGCTAAAGAAACTAGTATAAGGTAGTAGTAATATATCCCGACATATACTGTACTCTCCCCACTTTATTCCATGTGCCGTGTAGGGTCTCAGAATAGTAATTCTCACATTTTGATTTTCAATCAAAAAATCAAAAGAAGTTTTGCCCCTCAAGGGACAAAATCTGCCCTATTTGGACGTTTCTATACTCCTTCAAAGCTTATCTTATATAAAGAGTCTCTCTTGGATCCAAAAAAGTGCATGCGGTTGATTTAGCAGAACATTGGAATTCGAATTCTCATCCCACGTGCAATGGGGTTCTTTCTTATTTTGTTAGATACAAGCATGATGTCAAAGTTAATGTAACAAATTAGTTTACAAAAGAAACAAAAATGTGAATACTCATAGGGGTGTGTGAGGAGTAAATTGTGTAGATTTGATATACAAATCCTAATTTGTAAATGCTTTAGTATAAATCGGCATAAGAAATCATGCAAAGTGTTCTTATCATATTAGTAAACCCTAGACAAACATATAGTACATGGCATGATAGTTTCTACTGATGTTAGACTGGGCACATTGAGGTGCATCTGCAACCAATGCATCCAGTATTTAGTTTGAACTAGTAACTATTGGGACCCATATGAGGAATTTGACATGTTCGTGTCAATAAGTGACAAAACATGAAGAATGAATAAAGTGGTTTTGTATTAATGCCCAAAAAGGAATAACAGGTACAAATAGGAATATCAATCACATCTATGGCAAATACATCAAGGGACTGCATTTCACTTCTCTAATAATGTACTGTCTTTTGCAACTTCAGTAAATGTCGAACAACAAAAACAGTCAAATCAGCTGCAAAGATACATTTCTGCCTTCCAATGTATGCACTTTATTTCCTCCCAATCAATGGAAAGGATGAAGCACTAGACCTATTGATGATCTGCTAGAATGCAACATTATAAATGAGTTTGTGTCTCCTCCCATAGGTACTATAGACATTGGCTAAAGTCTAAACCATGCCTCATCTGACTTTTGATGGAAGTGACGATCCCCTTGCCCAAAATCTAGTGACAAAAATATAATTAAGACAATAGAAAATCATAAACTACAAAATGATACTGAGTTCCACTCAACTTAAATCAGTTTTGCAAAGGATGAATCTGTAGACACTACAATTTGGTAACTTGTCCTTTTGCAATGCCAAGTTTGGCTACACTCCCTTGCTAAGACAAATGTTCAATTCAGAATCCAATCAATATATCTCTTTAGCTCTTTCGTGACTTGCTCATCTTTACACACTGCTTTGTTGTCAATTCAAAAAATATTACTTAATCAAAGCTGTAAACTAGCCCTGTGCATCATGCCACAACTTTTAGTTTTGTTTCACCTCGCTCCTATCCAAGACCGTACAGTTTGGTCAAGATACGAAATCCGGTCCTAGCCAACTTGTATGGCCCTGACTTTTCACATTCTCCAACTCTGTTTTCAATTTGAATATCATTATTGTGTTGTTTCACCTTCCTATGGTCGGCCTCATTAAAATATTCCACCTACGGAAGGCTATATAAACAAGTCAATATCACTTTATAACTCACCTAACACTCTTACAAGCTCTTATTGAAAATATCATTCCAAAAGCATTCGAGACTCTCCTAAACCTGTGCAAATCAGTTTCTCATCAACTAGAGCAGCCCCTACTACTGGTCTGATGCACTCGAACATGTCAAAGCTTCTAGCCTCCTCTATTTCCAAGTATGCAAAAGTTGTAGAGCCATGTCTTAGCAAGAGCAAAGTCACTCCAAGCATTATCAAAGGTTTTCAAGGGACAAAGAGTTAGGTCACGTAGCTGAAGCACACTACATCACACTACTACCGCATTGGGTACATTATACTCTATACCTATTATATAAATCTGAGCCAATAAGAAGAGATGATTCTTGATCCAGTTGGCAGCTTGAATGCTATGGTTAGTGTCAACATTGGCAAAAAATCCCCAATCAGCCAGGTGGTACCTTCAGTTTTCTCTCTATCACTTCTCAAGAGATTCCCTACTTCTCAAGCGTCTGCAAAATTATGGTTCTGCTACATAACTTTTGGCATCTTTTCCTAGGTTTTTAGCTCGGTTTTATCGGATTTTTTAAGTGGCCGCCTCTGGCAACACCATTCCTTCTCTCAAGCAGGGCTCCTCTACACGCTTATTGTAACACAAGGCCTTTTTAAAATTTTGAAGACGCTAGTTGCAATTGCAAGAGTTTCTGGAGACATCTTAAGGGAATACCATAGTGCCTACATAGTCATTTTTTAGCTTCTGTACGTGCCTATTAAATCTCAATGTTCGCATGCAATCTTGATGGTTTTCGCATGCAGTTTAAGGAAGCCCATGCATTCTTCCCACCACTCTTGAGTGAACCTACAATTCATTTTTCGCTGAGACTAGTTTATGGTTGCCAAGAGGCTAAGATTGTTGCATTTTGTACCCGCATATATAGTCTCCTTTTCAAGCTTCTGTGTATTTGTAGGGCACTAGACCTGTTCTATTGAGGGGGTATTTTGCATTGGAATGATGGTGGAATAACACCCAACCAGGTGTACATGTTGGTCATGAGTTCTACATCTAGTGAACATACAATTTCTTTTTCGCTGAGACTAGTTTATGGTTGCCAGGAGGCTACAATTGTTGCATTTTGTACCCACAAATCTACTCTCCTTTTCAAGCTTCTGTATTTGTAGGGCACTAGACCTGTTCTATTGAGGGGGTATTTTGCATTGGAATCATGGTGGAATAACACCCAACCAGGTGTACATGTTGGTCATGAGTTCTACATCTATATATCTGCTTCTAGGAACCATTTGATCAGAGATTTGGATCACAATTAGTCTTTTGATGACATTATGATAATAAAGAGCTCAGAGAAGAATTTGATGTTATGCAGGGGAGTTCACTGCCCTCTCTTGCCTTCACTACACAAAACCATCTCTCTGGTTCAAATTTGAAAGCAGTTGTTTTCAAAGCTTTCCAGGAATACACAGATTGTCTAAACAAGACTTGAACGACCTTTAGATTATATAACAACAAAAACCTACCAAATAGAAGAGATGCTATATTGAATAGCTCGCCACAAGTGTAAAGACAAGACATTGACTTGAAAATCTCTCAAGCAATCACACTATCCAAGAGAATAACAAAGATAGTGTAACCTATAGCCATAAATGAATTCAAGGCCTGGTTGGTAGTTCTTGACTAATGGATTGCACCTCTGAACTAGGTTTCGACAAAGATAATTATGGTGATCCCTCGCAGTTGAATGACAAGGTTAAACCTTAATAGAAGGGACATTGACACAGATTTCTCAAGTGATGACTGGAAAAATGCCTGTATAGGTGACACGCTAACAACTAGGCAGCAAGAGGCTAGGGGGTGGAGTCCTCTTGGGGACTTGGTAAAGACTACAAATATGTCATGCTGGCTCATTTAGTCAAAGAGGTATTAAAATTAATGTCGATTCAACAATACTGTTAAATTGAATTTAAAATCGTTAAAATGGTTTCAAAATGGGAACGACTGAAATAACAAAAAGCAGAATTGAAATTAAAGGCATTGGGCAAGTTATACAATGCACTAACCTGTAAACTAGGAAGCACTGAAAGACAATAAGAAAACAGAAGCAGATTCATTTCATGCATCATCGTCACCATAAATACACAATATTAACATTGTCATTATTATTTCTTCCAATCAAATCAGCAGTTATAATGACACAAATTCAATCTTTCATAAAGAGAGTTTTATCAGTTAGGCAGTCCCTTCACTTACTTACATTGTCCAGTATGAAAGAGGTGTATTTCCATGAAAATTAACTTGGACATTGTACAGTATGCCATGTACATTCGGAGAAAATAAAAGAAAGAACTGCACATCCACTGGCCCCATTGGACTTTGTCAGATTCTAGAAGTTAATATCCATTAGTGCCATCTACACTTGGAACAGCCTTTATAGTTGCCTATCAGCTTACGCTTATCTGCATAACCTTTATCAAGCCTCTTGTCTTGACTAGTTAATCATTTCTAATTTATTTAAAAAGGAAAGGGGGGAGAGCAGAGGAATAAGCATTAAAATCCAAGTAATTATATCTGATGAGATCCTTACTTCAGGGGCAAAGAGTGCTGGCATGGCAGAATCTGAGAAGCCTCTAAGATCCTGGACCTTCTTGGATATCTCTTGGATGCTAACAGCATAGTTACGATTCTCAGACTCGGCAAGACAGATATGCCAAGCTCACTTGAACTTGGCTCAAAAAACTTGTCTATCAAAATACCGCAAAAGACTAGGCTACTCAAAACAAGGTCTTTGGCCTGCAAATAAGGGAATTTTACCCTGTTCTTCAGATGGCTGGACCTCATGCTTAGAATCAGAGTGTCTCGCTGAAACTTGAAGATTTGATCCATTTCAACTTGTTTTGTGTCACTGGTCAGTCAATGTCAGGAGTTATATGTCTGACTTAGAGTGTCTTGCAACTTTGGTTGATGGTATAACCGGTGGCGCATAAATGACAAGGGTATGGAATATCTTCCTCTTGAAAGATTATACCTACCACCATTAAGAGTTGAGGATTGCCTTTCAACAATCCCCTGGAGCTAGCCCCATTCATTGGTCAATTGCAGCACCTTTGACTAGCCCACTAACCAGCCCATCCATCAAACCACTGACCACCCAGAGGGCCACAAAAGCACTAAAAAGGAATTTGCAGAAACCAAGATGGACTCTTCTCTCACCAGAGATTTGTATGCCATAACCGAAAGCATCCAGAATGTGGGAAAGAACATAGATGAAAAGGGGATGGAAAATTTTCTTCTTGGAAAATTGCATTGCCCAAAGGTGACTTGTACCAACATCAAAATAGGAGTATCTAGAGTACTTAATTCAAAATTTCCAGCATAACTAGAGCTGCATAGAGGTCATTGAAAATTTGCCAGTGTCTGAGCCTGCTAAGAGTAAGGCTTGCTGAAATGCTTCAGCCGCAGTGTGACCAGCGGAGCATACCGAAAAGCTGGGTGACCCAACGTGAAAGCTCAGTGGAAGCTACTGTAAGAGGGGCAGAGTGTAATTTCCCCACTTAGGGTGCCATGCATGGCAAGCTGTTGTTAATTTGCAGCTCCATGATCCAAACAATGCCCCAATGGAGGAAGGAATGAGGCAAATTAGTGCTAGAATTTGAGAAGTCCAAATAATGTAGCATTACATTTTACAAGGACATTTTTGTATAAGAATCAAGTATGGGATAGCAGGTGGCAACTGACTAGTTTGTAGAAGAAATACTTAAGTCTAGGTTGATATGAGGTCTATGTACAGGTTTATACATAATTTTCAGATTGAAGAACATGATGACAAGTTCAGTTCACACGCTGAGAAGCTTGCTATTTAAGGCTCGTTTATAATTTGGTGTGATAATCAGTACTTGCAGTAATCAATATAACCAAAGAAGAAGCTTGCAGTAAACTCTACAAGTGATGAAGCAATATTTGCCAAAGCACCTAGCATCACAATATAAATATTTAAGTTCTAGTTGCTTACAACTTTCAGAGGAGGCATAAGATTTGGGACAGAAAGCATATGTTCTTCATTCCACACTGGGTTTAAATTGCTCTTTACGACTCGAGTCTTCACTGTCTGCAGAAAAATAATAGGAAAGCCATGAAATTGTTTCTTTACTCTCTTTCCTTTTGTCAGTCTAAAAACTGAATGAAATAGTTTCCAATAAAATGAAAATGAATATTTTATTCATGTTTTTATCGAATATCATAAAAGTAACTGAGGATAACTGACTTGGTGCCCAATTGTCAGAATAACATAGGGATCACTGGACACAATGTCCCGCACGGCAAGGTTTGTGCCTTTGACAACTTTGATCTTTAGCAAACCTACAAACTCCACCATACCTAGCTGTTGTACCAAAAAAGACATTTGAAGCAGCAGAACAATGTCATAAAGCAACTAATTAAGAGATAAACCCACCTATATTAGAAAGAAAAAAATTGTTGTTCATTGCCATAAATTTAATACATGTTGGTTTGTGATATTACCAGCGAAAGGTTTCTTTTTGTCTCCTTACTCTCTGATTCTCTCTTTTTCCAGCTTTTCCGGAAAGCATGACCAAGTCCAGATAGGCGAGAGGTGTGACTCATCTTCTCTATTGACTTTTCCTCCATAGTATGGCCCAAGCCATTACTGGAAGAAATATGCTGCAAGGAGGAGCTGAGGCTCAAAGAGGCAGATGAGACAATTCGTAGGCTAGGTTTAAGAAATTCTTGTAGCTCATATTTCTGCCTGCAGATGTGAGCATCTCAGACGCTTCCGGTCATAATATTGTGAACCTGTAAGAAATATATACACAAAGCATCTTACCTGATGAAAGTGGAACGCTCTTCAGAGGATGCTTCTGGTCCAGGCTTTTGAATGTTTTCAGGGAGAAAAGCCTCATATATTGCATTTGCAGATGCATTTCCACCAACATCAACCATCGCATCAATGTGGGCATCAGTCCATTCATCCAGTGTCACTGATAAAACCTTATACAAAAGAAATGAAATGTAAAATTTATAACGACAATACCCATAGACATAATTGCCTCATAGCACAAAGGTTCTTTTATAGTAAAAAGTCTCAGAGCAGTTGTATAGATGGAAACAATTGCCATTTTGCCAGTAGTTGATGTCCTTTTATCTAGGAATTAAGAATATAACAATTAATGTCATACTCAATTAAAGCAAAAACTAATTAATCTAAAAGACAACAAGACTCTTCAATTGTTTTTCTGTAGACCTGTTTTTTAATCTTTCATGTTATTGAGTTTCCTATTCTTCCTGATTGTATAAGTGTTAGTTTGAATACTTTGAAATTTTAGAATCATAAGTAATCTCTATTTTAATGGCATGTGAATTGTGTATTTTCGTTTATGAGCCTTGTTATGGATCAATGTGGCAGTTATTTAAAATTTTCACTCATGAATCGTGTTATACTTGTTAAACTCTCACATCTAATTTTTAAAAAAATGTAAATTCACAATAGTATAATATATTTGCATATATTTTAAGCATACTCCAGTTTCTTTACCTTGTTTTTTGAAAAATCACATACCAATATTGATAACCGTACCCATGCACACAACACTGCTTTACTCCAAATTAGACAAGTACTCCATCAAGAAGGGGATGTGCTACCTTGGTTACATCATGGATAAGTCCAATGTAATATATATCCATGGAATTGACAGGTCATTCAAAACTAGCTTTTTTCTCGGTCCTTTATGGAGCTTCAAAGTTTCTTGGGTCTTGCTAACTTCTACCATAGATTTGTCCTAGACTTCTCACGCATCAGTTGCTGATTCACCAAGTTTTGTGTGGTAGCACCAAAGCAATTTTACTGTAGAGTGACATGTAACAAATAATTTTTGAAGACCTCAGGAAAATGCTATGCTCCATGTTTCTGTTCACATTCCCTGACGTGCATTAGCCTTTCAGAGTTAGAACAGCCTCCCCTAAATTAATAAATTTTTATTTTCATAAGTCTTGCCTCAACACAGACAACCTGTTGCGTCATTATGGTACTTTCAATGATGCCATTCACTGCTACTCAGTTTATGACTGATAACTACACATGATTGTCCAATCCAAATAAAACACTCTATACTTAGTTAGGAGAATGCCAAACCATTGCACTTTGTTCAAACAAGGAGCAAGATGCAAATCATACACCAACCCAAAGGGATGACCTATCTGCTGCCATTTCACCTCATGATCATGCACAAGCGGAGCAATGCCAATCCTGTAGCAGAACATCTCAATCATCTGCTGGTTTCCGCTCTCTTACCAATCTCCAAGGCACAAAGAGGAGGAAAGGTCATTGGAATAAGAGAAGCTTGAAGCTGATTTAGGAGACACTCGCAGAAGGAGAAGCAGCAGAAGCATGTTTTTGGAGGGCATGAAGATGGGGGTTAAGAAAATGCGAGTGAATGCACATGGTGTGGATTTGGAGGGAGCACTGAGTGGAGAAGAAAAAAATCTTCCATTATAGGAGGATGACATAATTGTAACAAGAGCAGATGTAGCAGCTGAGATGGGGATTCATGAAGGTGCCATGTTTAACAAAGGAAAAGTTGAAGACGATCTCTTAAAGAAGAGAGGAGGGAGATTAAGGGAATCATTGATTCCCATAATGCTGATTTTGTTGCAGGTAAAGGGAAAAGTACAGCAGCTGAAGAAGATAAAGAAGAAATCCTCATGGAGGATATGGAAATGATAGTCGTTGATTCTGAAAAAGAAGCTTTAGAAAGAGAAAAAAAAGGAATGGAATGTGCAGAATATGATGTATCTGAGTAAACGAAGAGTGTCACCCATCTAACATAGGGGCAAAATATGAGTTGGGGATGGAGGAAATGTTTCCACAAGGAGAGATGGAAGGAGCACAAGATGTTCCACATGTGGGAGCAGCCCACATAAGAGTTGGGGATGGAGGAAATGTTTCCAGAAGGAGAGATGGAAGGAGCACAAGATGTTCCACATGTGGGAGCGGCCCACATAAGAGTCAGGGAAAACTCCGAAAAAGAGAAAGAGGAAGGATGGTGTTATCAGCCCAAGCAGATACAAAGAGGATGAGTGCAACAGGTGGTGATTCGGTGAAGATCAAGAAAGTGAAGAGAGGTTGGAGGGGTAGTGCTCCAAAAGAAAATGGTTGAATTCTTTGAGGACATCTTGAAGTCAAACCAGTAGAGGAAAATGTTACAGCAGAGGTAGTAGAGTTGTTCGATATGGCAATGATGGCAGCAAAAAGGATGACATGAAGACTATCCTAGAGATAGCAATGAAGGTTATGGGTAATCATGTTGATGCCCACGGATGTGGTGAATTCTTCAGCAACCATGTTAAGAAGGAAGAGGTGGCGTATTACACTTTTACGCAAAAAAAAAAAATATGGTTCAGTGCTCCAGACCATCTCACAGCATTCATGCATACTCTTGAGTCTTGACAGCCTCAGGAAGTGCCTCATCACTTCAGATCATGGCCCATAGTTGCACTTCTACATAGAAATCCAAAATACACTACAGTACACCACATCATCTCATGCCAAGTGTATACCCTCTAGACAACCTCAACAAGTGCCTCCTTTCAAAACATGGTGCATGGTTACACTTCCACGCAGAACTAAAACACATAGTGGCCATGTAGACACTTCACGTCGGGTTGCGTCATGCCCAATGTCATATTCATGGCTCGCATTATGACAGCACGCTTGTCTGAGTTCCAGGCGCCTATTAGAGATGCCTCATAACTTATGGAAGTTGAAAAGTCGCATTGGGAAGATGAATTGCCTCACGAATGGAAGTTGAAGCGTTTTGACTTGCATAACAATTCTTGGGCAACACCTTGTTGAGAAAAGGAGCTCCATTTGAGGGAGGATTCAGTAAACTATCTAGGAGAGTTAGCTCAAGAGCTAGAGGTTTGTGGAGATAGAGTTAATCTCCAGGCAATCAGAGAACTACGAGCAGAGACTTGCAGAAGAGTGTGCAGATCTTAGTAGAGCTATAGGAGTGAACCACATTTACAAATGGACTGATACTGTAGCACTGCATATTTTGTAGTCTATAATAAAGCTGAATGTATGTTGTAAGTGTGGGTTTTGTAATTTCCTCATTGAAGGAAATAAGGAATGAGACTATTGTTTTCCTTTTTCACATGGACTCTGCATGTGTGTGTCCATCACAGTGTGTTCAACTCATAGGCTAAATGGTCTAAGGCTTTCCTTCATTGGATTCTCTATCCATGACTACATCACAAAAACCAGTTTCTAAAGCAGCAGAATAAGTCATTCCCAAAAAAGGGCAAATTTGAGAAGGAGTTTCCTTTCTTGTAGCAAATGACACAATAGATAGCATTGTTTCCCAAAGGATGGTAAATGATCAAGACTCTTAAGTCCCATTTGGCACCAAATTCATCCTTAGACAAGTTCATATCTGCCCCCAAATTTTACTTTTGACACCAATTCAATTGCCAATATCAAATTTTGTGCCACCACCCATTTTCTGTATTAATAGTGCCAACCTTAGGGTTAGTGCCATATTCCCACCAATGTCAAAAAAGCCAAAGTCGGCCCTTGTACCAACTCATACGGCACTAAACTTAACCCCAGTGCCAATACCAATTTAGACCCGTGAGTTTGAAGCCAAACACTAGTTCCTTTATTGGGCTTCACCTCAACTTTTCAACACCAAACCTCTTCAGCAAAGCCTTAGTTGGTACCAAAGTAAAGCACCTCTACAACGTAAGTGTCAACTGTAGATCTAGCTTTTGTGACATATGGAAGTTGAACTAATCCAACATTCTATTGGTACTACCTTTCTTAACCTATACCATATGTATTTTTTTGATTTGGTAAATTCTCCTTATGAGGTAACCTTCAGCTTTATTAAAGGCAATGACCAAGGGATATCTCTTCTGTTCAACTAACCTGAGACTCGCAACCAAACTCATCCATTAGGGGCTACAACCGGCAAGTTGGATGCGATAATTTACCCAGTTTAAACACAATATCATGTCTCCTACAATTTGAACATTGGGCTTCATTCATAGTTACCTAAGTCTCGGGGACGAGAGGACGAAAGGACGGGGTTTCCGGGAAGGTAAAAAAATTCCCAAATTTTGGGGATGGCAAGGGGGCAGCTATTAAAATAATATATAATAATTAATATTTTAATATTTTAATTGAATTCAATGAAATTTAAGGATTAAACTATGTTTAATGTATTTTAGGGACTTTCAAGATCATAATTTAATGTTCTTGGTTAAAATAACAACATTTTAAAAGTAAAAAACATAAGAAAACTTTAGAAAGATTTTTTAAAAATAGGGGATGTCCCCAAGTCCCCGAAACGTTCGGGACATCACCAAAATTTAGGGGACACGTCCCCGCGTAACACTGGAGCCTTCATTATAAAAAAACCTTGTGCTTTTACCATGTGAGGTAATCCCACTCAGCTACCATATGTCTTGTTCAATATCAATTTACCTCATTCAGTTTAGATTCTTCGCTCCAACTTTCCATTTGTACTACCTTAACCTATACCATACATATTTTTTTAATTTAGTAAATTCCCCCTGTGAGATAACCTTCGGCTTATTAGAGGCAATGACCGAGGGGTATCTCTTTTGTCCAATTGATCTGGGACTCACACCCAACCTCGTCTGTAAGGAGCTATGCCCAGCAAGTTGGATGCAATAATTTACCGAATTTCAACACAGTATCATGTCTCTTACCATTTGAACATGGGGCTTCATTAAAGCCCTTGTTCTTACCACCCGAGCTAATCCCACTCAGCTACCATTTGTATTGTTCAATATCAATGTACCTCATTTAGTTTAGGTTCTTTGTCCCTCACCAAGCCAGCTCCTTTATGAACTTTCAAAATCACATAGAGCATATTTGTGCATCTTATCAAAGGTCTTATGAGAAAATGTATTTTAATTTAATGAAATGCAGTTCTTAAAAGAGATTGTCATTGTTTATATATAATGCACTCTGATTTGATAATTGGTATGCATGTGTTGCACTCTATTGTTTTTATTTCATAACATCGGAGTTTTCTCCTCGACTATGGTGTCCCTTGGATATCTCTTGAAAATTAGATCAAAGTGTGCCACACATTATATCAAGACAATGCTCTTCAAGAATTGGATTTTGTTGAAGTTTGCACCTTATATTACATCAAGAAACAAGAAAAACCCATAATGAATTAAAAATGTTCCAGATGTATCCTGCTGATTATAATGAATGGAGGATTACGAATGTTGCGGATTACGTATTGTGTAACACAAGAATGGAATCTTGAAAAATTTGATGTCTACAAGAATAGTTTATAGCAACGAGATAAGAGGAGGTTGAAGGAAGTGGAGAACCTGAATGAATTAAACACAATGAGTGTGTATATCAGTATCAGTTATCTGCTGTTAAGCCTGCAGATATTTTATGCCAAGATGCAAAATACAGCCATTGATCAAACTAACGTAGGGTTGAATTTCATACTATTCACTATAATTATCTTCCTTAAACTAATAGTCCAGTTATGATTGTGATAAATTTTCAGGCATTCCTACACTATGGAACCAGTTGAACAGAAATCGAAACATTCTTGTAAAGTTATGATCAGTTATTCCCTAAAAGGCTAAAACCTATGATTGATAAACTAATTTAAGAAGTGATTGGAAACCAAGAAATGATTAACTTTAATACAAAAGGATGATCATTTTTTTATTATCATCTCAAGAAATGTTGCCATAGGCTCAATATTTTGCTCATAAAACAAAGCCAAAAACTATTATTTGCAAGCGAGAGAGAGTGTAGGAGGGGAGGGAGAGGGAGTACCTTAGATACATGGACGCCAAGGCTTCTGTGCACGCCAGAGCACTTTATACAAATAAAAACACCAATATTTGTTGACCTGTGCTTGAAAAGAACGCAAGATGATTAAAATAACCCAGAAAAATTAAGAACTTATTTTATCCAATCCAATATATCAAACATTTTAAACAAGTTTATTGGATTGCAAGTTTGCAACAGATTATTATAGGTACATAATAAAAAAAATCATAATAATTAACCTACATTTCAAAGATGGAATGATAAATCATGTTATTGATGGTTTGAAAATGCTTTTTGATTAATGATATCTTCAATGACCTTTATCACACATATTTTACTTATACAAAAATGACTGTTAACAAGGTTACGTGCATGTGATAGTGCAAGGGTATGCACAGTGTGGGTGCACGAAACCCAATGCAAACCCCATAAATTCGGGTACAGAAGTGCAATGGTGCAAGAGGGCAGGGGAACAAAGTATAAACTTGCATACATTGTACCATTGATTTGAGACATAAGATCATTATGATCAACAAACATATCATATTGTACTCAGAGATGAATCAATACATCAAGGTTATATATTTGCCATGAGCCAATCACAAAATAATATTCAAGAACTGTTGGTTACTACATATAAATCAAAATTAAAAAGATGTGCAGTTGTCATATGACATCAACAAGAGATGACTTAAAGAGTAATGACATACAAAAGTCAAAACAGGTGCCAGGAGGTTGAGTTGGAGGAGGATCTTCAATATCTAAAGTGGTGGGATCCTCATCCATATAATTTTTGCGCATCAAAATCTCTGCAATAACAGTTGGAAATTAATTGCGAATAACGTTATAGCAAGTTGTAGTAGCCGTGTAGTAATGTAATTTAACCGATAATGTGTACTAGGATTTTTAAGAAATATGTGCTTTGACTTTTTTGATTGACCTTTTTAATATTCTAAAATGATTTTTTAATGAATTGTGTCTAAAATTAGGGCAAATGTACCAGGTGGGTATGATATTCAGTCAAGAGAACGGACCCTGACAACACTGATTGTTACACTTCTTCGAGTATGGTTGCTGTAGAAGAATGATAGTCATGAGAATGCGGGTGTATTCATAAATAGTTCATTACATCGAACACAAAACAAATGAGAAAAGGAAAATGGGATGAATGAGGCAAGCCGCAAGACTTCATGTGGTTCATGCACAAGATGAAGCATTAGAGGAAGAAGTGGACTTAGTTGAACCTGAGGAAGCTGAAAATTTGATGCTTGCGGCGTTTCAAAACCAACTGCAAATCAGGAGAAAAACGTCGTAAATTGATTATTTATGGTGGTAAAACAAATAATTTGGTCCCCACGTAGATGATTCAAATTTTGGGTCCTTACGAGTTCTTTGGAACTTTTATCCACATTCAAAAAAAATCGATAAAATGAATATCTTCTCGCTAAAATAATCAACTAGGGCTTCAAAATTCATATCCATTAAATGAGGAAGTTTAAGCTCAAAATGGACTCTAAAAGAATTTTTACATTACCTTCAAGGCTAAATTCATACTTTAACCAAAGGGGCTCACAAAAGTACCTTCCATGTGTCCCTTTCATTCACCTATAATTTTGAGCATGCTTATTAAATTTCTAGGTTTCCATTTAGGGTGTTCATCTCTCTAAATGGTTGTATGGGGGCTTAAGGATCTCAACAAGGTTTATGGGAAAACAAAGGGTAACGAACATCTCAATTGTTCATTTGAAGGGTATAACTAAGGGAAGCCAACAAGTGTTTCATGAGCTCTTGGACACTTTTTGGGTAAAATTGAATGCTTTTGCCATAGTC
Source organism: Taxus chinensis (assembly GCA_019776745.2). Taxonomy (NCBI): domain Eukaryota; kingdom Viridiplantae; phylum Streptophyta; class Pinopsida; order Cupressales; family Taxaceae; genus Taxus; species Taxus chinensis. The sequence goes on from CM034157.1 coordinate 149,799,890, forward strand.
ATGAGACAGGCTCGTCGAGTAATCGGCAAGCCAATTTTAGACTTTGACTCAGACTTTGCAATTTTTAAAAATATAATATTACTGTTTTTAATGGTTTATTAAATTTAATTGTTTTTTATGGGTTATTTAATTTTAATTGTTTTTAATGATATTTTTAATTTTGATCGTTCTTCTATTTTTTTAAGCAAGCTCAGCTACATCTAGCAAATAATCGCCAACATTGTCTCTGTTTGTGACTCGACGAGTCTCATAACTACAACTTTTGTTAAAGGTGGCAAAAAGTCTAGCAAGTGATACTATATTAGGACTTTGCTTTCGTCATGAAGCCATTAGGAAAGAAAGCAAGAGACAACTAAATTACATTAATGTCCACGAATGACCAAAAATAGGTCAATGAGACTCAAGAATTCTTCCAAGTACAATTGAAAGTGTTAGGGAAAAGGAGCCTAGGACCAAAAACTAGCTAAATATAAAGAACTACAACACTGAAAATAAATGGAGGGGGTGGGGTGGGTAAACCCAAAGCAATAAAGCCCCAACCCATGTGGTTAAGGTACCAATACAAATATCCGTGTGTGGGGAGCAAAAACCCCTAAAGTGCTTGGGCTGATAATAGTTGGAAAAACAAGATGCTAGTAGGAGAAAAGAATCATTGTGTCATCATATATCATTGTGAAAGAGCCAATGCATGATCTGATAATGCTTAGCGGGGAGTATCCAAGCTAATGGGACTAGACTAGGTAATCCTATAATGAAGCAAAGAACTCTCCATAGGAGCTCTCGTGACATCCAAGGCTGAAAAAACTCTAGTGGCAGCACAGAAACTCATAGTGTGTATGTCCTGACAACCCAAGAAGCGATCAAGAAGGAGAAAATCCGTGACATTAAGAAGTAAATCCACAACACCGAGGAGAAAATCCACAATGCTGGGAGAGAATGTGTCGGAGCACCGTAGAGGTAGATATGTGCAAAGATGAGCATCGTTTTACTAACCTACCCCCCTTTATGTGTGAAGTAGTAGTATCCAAAGGGCACTTAATGTCGCCAATCTCTATGATGGGCAAAAAGAAAGAGGTGATCAGCCTGGGAGCTTTAGGGGGGCCTTGTTAGGCCTACATCAAAGGGTAACAACCTATTGAAGAAAAAGACCAAAGAAACATTGGTTTGGGTACCGAAAAAAGTGGATAGAGACCCACCTGAGTCTCTAATAAAGGAAGTGGTATCTCCACATATCTCATATAAATGGGACATCTGAAAATAAAATGATCTTTAATCTCCACCTCCTTAAGGGAGCAATAATGACAAATCCAATCCCGCATGGAATATGATGATCAGTCTCAACCTGCAACCGGTGGAAGCACACCCACAACTAGCCGAGGGGAAACCTCAACCATGTGACCAATGGAGCTAGAGAATCATGATAACTAATGACATCATCCACCACCTGCAACAAATACTCAATTTAGAAGGCAAGCTTGGGACGGAGCGGCTAAGAAGGTGAGGTCCAAGAGAACTAAATGAACTTGTAATTATCTCATTTGATGGTTGTAATGATAACCTCCTTTATGGGAAGAATTTGGCGAGGGACATAAAGGAGTCAATTGATACCATAACTTGGGCATCCTCGCCACAATCAGATGTGGTTAAACACCAGTGATCAGTTGTCATTGCCTCAAGGGTATGAGGCTAGCTAAACATCATGGTCGTGATTCTCCTATTTTGACTCAAATTCAAAGGTAGTACAAATTTGCAAGGTAGGACAAGGTTTTGAATTGCAACATGAGATTCCTATAGAAGAAAAATACTTATTGGAAATGATTGCATCTGAGATTGTAGAGTTGAATTGGACTTCCTAGGAAGAGGACTGATCAGGGAAGGAGATGTCCCGAAGATAGTCCTAGGAAATGGTTGTATGGGGGACTAATGACAAGAGCAAAAAGGATCAAAGCCATCTTGGAATGGCCTCCTCTCAAAAGCATTGCAAAAGTGACGAGTGATGCAAGAAAAAGAACTATCAAAGGTGTGTTGAGTCGAGAATAACACAAAAATGTGGAAGCAAAAACATCTACAAAGTACATGGAAAAAGTGCATGAACAAAGAAAGGCGTAGTTGCAAGAATGAATATAGAAGTCAGAGTTTTGAGCAACTAAAAGCAAGAGAGAGAGAGAGCAATTTTCATTAGTTGCATACATGAGGAAGTTTAAGCCCTTACTAAGAAGAAGAAGAATTTGAGATACAAAAGAGTTTTCCATTGCAAAAATAGAGGTATTTGTGTTAATATTGAGAAATGAGCTGATAGGACAAGGAAAATTTTTATAAAATAGAGGTGAGGGCGTTTTTGGATAAAAAATTTGATAGGAAAATTGGACAATGGGTAGATAGAGGTGAAGAATTCAGCCTTTTCTCAACAATATGGTCTCTTAGCTCCCACCACTGACTTCTCTAAAGATTACCAGCTTGGATGGGTAGTTATATGTTGGTGTGCACCATCCTATTGAGCTTGGGACAATCTGATTGCATGGACAGAATCTGTGTGGTCGGTAGTGTGCTGGCTTGGATGGAGGTCTATGTTTGTGTGAAGTTTCTAAGATAGCGAACTATATTGATTTGGTCACTAGTGAGTTTTGTAGAATGCTCATTATTGCTTTGGCTATGCCAAAATTTGTTGTCTTAGTTCTTGTTGGGCAAGAGATTATCTTTGACTTTAGTTTTGATGATTAGATACTTAAAATCATTTGTGGGCCTCCTTATTCATATGGTTCCAAGCTTAAAAATCTTACGCAAGAGAGTGTAGTTTGAAGGGGGTGTGGGAGAAAGAGTCCATGATCCATGCTTCTTGACATCGCTTCTACGGATCGATGGATCTTGGATTGATAGATGATTCCAACATTATTTTAGTTCATGTCAACCTAAAGTTGTGATGGTTTGAGGCAGATCCTGCAGATTGAGTATGAGTCCAAGATCGCTTTAGTTTTTATGGATCTAGAAATTGGGGTGGTTTGAGGCAGATCCTACAGATTTCCAGCACTCCTTATATTTCCTTGCTTTTGTACAATATTCCCTTCTTTTCCAAGTACCCATAGGCTAATCGGACCTTGTCATATAGGAGAGCATGGCTGCCATACTCCAACTTATACCTGGATATGTCCTCCTTGAACAATAGGTAACCTGTCTCACAAATTTACAGGTTTCATGATTAATAGGCATGACCATTTTTTTTGTTTTAAGGTCCTTATTTAGACTTCTAGAATGTCTTTGTTCTCTTTGCTCACACACTACACCTCTCATTTATTTCCACCAACGCATACTTTACGCTCTTATCTTTGTTTGTTCAGCAATTTAGTAAAATCACTTACACTTTTCATTGACCAATGTTTTTTTAATATTTAAATAAGGAATGTTCCCTTTTATACAGCCACATAACTTTACTGCCCATCCACCATGCCAAGTCAACCGGTCAACCAACTTTGACCAAAATTCACGGTCACTGAAATATAGCAAGTAAGAAGTCCACAAAAATATTTTTCAGTAACAAATCCATTTCTTAAGTCCTTTCTATCCCAAAGTGCCTCTGAGGAGCTGCCTAACCCTTGGATAGACTCAATTGCCCCTCTTATGCAACTGTACACACCCTTTCAATCCCACATAATCTTGGTATAAATCCTGTGATCTGCACATAAATCAGACAGCATTACGGTACCTCAAATATAGCATGGCGTAACCAAACCTCAAATGCTCACATGATAATTCAAGTAATTTAAATCATCGCACATCCTTAAACAATCAAAACATGCTCAACCATATAAAATATGTGAGATTCAAATGAGTTCATGAATAATGCTCAAGTCATACATGGTATGTCTTAACATACTTGAAAGTATGAGAATGTCATTATACAACCCAGTTTATTCAGAATACGTAAGTCCTGCTAGGAATAAGGAGGCAAAATGATAATAATATCGTCCATAGATATACTAGGTGTGTCTATAAAATGGTTGCCACATAGTGGGACACCACAGGATCAAATATGGTGGTGGTTCATGTGTGCGTTACTTCTTGTTGGCATGTGTTCAGAGGGGAAGACCATCGTTGATTATGCCTTGTTATGGAGCACATACACTCATTTGCATTATAGTGTTACTTGGTCTTTGGCTTTTCTTGGTTGAGCAATCTTTATGGAATGTGTGGCTTCAGCAATAGTGATGTCTATCTTTGGCTCTTTTGATTGGGCATGTTTTATGCATCTTGTTGGTTTGGCATTGGTTCATTTCATTGTAGTGATTGATTCTTGGCACTTGCTTGGATTATGTTGGCTCTAGCTTTGGAGATGTGTGCCACAACTGGCTTGATGTTGTCTTCTTGTAGCTGAGATAGCGGAGAAGGTTGTCATCTGCTTGGGTCTTCAAGAGGTGTCTTCTTGTAGCTAAAATAGTGGAGCAAGCTACCTCTCCACTTGTGCTTCAAGAGGTATCTTTTTGTAGCTACAATAGCGGAGGATTCTCTCTCCAACTATGCTACAAGTAGCTGCCATTAAGGGGCAATGCCACTTCCTTGGGCTCTTCTAGTCATGTTTAAGTATGAATGTTGGTTTGAGTATTGCAATTGTCCATAAACATGACTTATTGAATCCCTTGGGATTCCTACTTGTGTTACCCTTGGGATATTACTTGAGGACCCAGTGAGTTACCTAAATGTGGTGTCTTTTATTATTGCTTAGGCCCTAATGAGTTGTCAGGATTTCAAACAAAGAATGCATGGATCAGGAGACATTCCACCTCTCTAAGGTACCAAAAAAAATAGAGAGGCAAATACAAAAAGCTTTTAAAAAACGTAACAAACACGAAATGCCTAAATATATTAGAACACAACTAATGGACTCCCACGAGTCATTCTCGCTTATATCCAAGGCACCTTTTAGAAAATAGCAAGGATCTAGAAGAAAAGAAACAAAATGATTGCATTTGCCCCACCAAATATTCTCAAGAACATGCATGATATTGTAAAAGATCCTTGAGATACTCATTTGCACAAGGGATTTTATTTAGTTCCATGCTCTTGTGGGAGATACTAAATAACCGTTTGGACATATCAGCACTCACAAAGTATTCCCACAACTCCAAGCATCTTTTATGTATCGACGACATTAGTCATTTCTAAAGTAGACCGCTTATAAAATGAGGGATAAATGAAGCTCTCAAGCTTTTAAAAATTAAAAAAAATCACAACAAAAATGGTCTTATGATAATCATCATGGAGACCCATTGTGCCTTTACTAGAGTCAAAACAACAAATGGGCACTCGAAGAAAATAGCAAGGATCTAGAAGAAAAGAAACAAAAAGAGTGCATTTGCCCCACCAAATATTCTCTAGAATATGCACAATATTGTAAAAGATCCTTGAGACCTTCATTTGCAAAAGGGGTTTTATTTAGTTCCATGCCCTTACAGGAGACCTTGCATAGGAAGAATGGGAGGATCAAGACAATCTATGATCAAATAACATTATGTGGGCATACTACATAACCGTTTGGACATATCAGCACTCACAGAGCATTCCCACAACTCCAAACATCGTTTATGTATCGAAGACATTAGGTCATTTCTAAAATCAGACCACTTATAGAGAGAAGGATGAGTGAAGCTCTCAAGATTTTTAAAATCAGAAGAATCTCAATTAAAATGGTCTTAGAATAAGTGCATCATGGAGACCAGTTGTACCTTTACTAGTGTCAAAACAATAAAAGGGGGACTAACATTTGAAGCTGGCCCAAAAGTCCCTTTGTTCATAATTGATACTTATTGTCCTTGTCGATTATCATAACTCTTCACTCTTTTGAGCATCATACAATCTTCCTAAAGATGGATCCCAAAGTTGGACTCAAAAATAAAAGTTGATAAAACTAAACGCAATGAATGCAGAAGTTATTAATGATAATGATCAAGACTATTGAAATACTTATTATGCTCCTTTATTGCCCCTCCTAAATCCTTATCAGCACAAGGGAAACTCAAAATTTCTTTTCCTATATAGAAAATGGTTTATGCAATTCCAACTCTCTATGAAAGCAAGTCAAAAGACTTAAAGAGTTCAACAATGCCTTTGATTCCTTCATCCTCTTTCTTAAGAATGTTCCAATTTTTTTCTCATTAAATAACCATGCTTTTCCTAGCACCAAATAAAATCAATTGCACTTATCTACGTTTTGTGTGTATTAGAAAGAAATGATTGCAAATGTCCACAAATGAATGGGTCATGTGGGTTTGAAATTCCATACACTAGACGCAATGAAGTGAGTGCCTAAAGTATCTCCCATTGAAAAAGATGACGACAGAGGTTACTGAGACAAATTTAGACCCTAAGAATGAAAGATAAAAACCAAATGTCTATGATCACCAAAAGTAACAAGAAGCATGAAGAATTGCTCCCCAAAAAGAGAAACCACAAAATGATGAAGATGTGATGTAAAGCCCCTAATCCTTGCCGGTGTTTGTATCATTATCACCATTGTTTAGTCACAAACAATGATTTTGAGTCATCTGGAAGGTAGCTCAAACAGAAGAGACAACGAGGCTATCATATATCAATAATACACAAGAAATTACTACAGCAAAAAAATCTGAGGAAACTTCTTATCCACATACATATTCTTTATGCTGAAATGAAATAATTAAATTACTAAGGTCCTATTCTTTACACAACTTCATGTGAATTACAAATAAACAATCGTTCAATATTTAAAAATACAATGGTAGAATGAAATACATACGCCCATTTTGGAAGTGGAGAATTGCAATCTGCACAAAATTGATTATCTGGTTGAGCTAGTAGCTCTTTCAACCTTCTCATTGATCCTACCACAATAAAATTGGTATGATTAATAAGATGTACGGGCACAGTCATTACATCTAATCAGAAAAAAATACACAAATCTTTCCTCCAAATACAATACTATAAAACACATTGATCACCAGCAACAAAAAGTGAGCTTAGCACCAGGATCAAAAGATAGCATGGCACAATTGGCACCAATCATTCACCGATTGAGCATATGTATTGAAATGTAAGTAAGCTAATCCAAGTGAAATTACAAATAATTATATCCTTAATGGAAAGATGTCCCTGTCAAAATGTATAAATATGCCTCTATGCAATTGGGAAAGACAATCAATCTATTGGAATTGGTTTGAATGTATTGAAATAGGACACGGAATAATCTTTTTATAAGGACTTTATGTTTTGTTATGTCATTATATATGGCCATCTGCCAATGTGAATGACGTACTATTCTGATATGATAGCACAAATAGCAGACAAATAATAATAGTACAAGTTTGGAGGATAGATGTACAAATGTCAAATGTTTTAGCAGTTTTGGATAGGTTTTATTCTCATACACATTTGTATAAATATGTAATATACCAATGCAATGAGGTCAAGAGGCTAATTTTGGAGTCGGCCTCTAGACTTATTGATTCAAAAATCTGACCCCTCAAATACTTGCAGATTTATGAATTTATTAAATCTTTTCATAACAGTTCTTGTATTATTTTGCAATTTCTTTAATGAATGTGTGTATTGGTGCACCTTGTCATGGCACTCTGATTACTGTTCACCAAAAGTCATATGTACAATTTCTGCGCATAAAACATTGAAACCCTTGTTATGGCATGTTGTCCCCAAATCAAACAAGTGCTTCAAATCAATAATAATAGAGCAAGAATCTCTCGTCTCATCATTTCTAGTTACTCTAAATCTTTATATTCCCACTCATAGGAGATCTGGTTACACAATTCTTGGATTCCAAACTTGTGATCCTTCAGCATACCTTCCTTTTCATTTGGCCCCAACAGATGGCAGACAAATCCACATCAGAGATGCCAGACCTAACATGGTACTAGCAGATCATGTTAGATATTTTGCAATGACGACAGGGCAATTTGACAAAACACTTTAAGTGACAAAAGACCAAGACTATTAATAACTTCGCACAGATTCTGCAACAAGCACAATCCTCTCCACGTAAAAACTATGTTCGCCATCCAAGAAACTATTTAGATGCCAAACACTCTATAAGATACAAGTAAGCCTGAATAAACCTATTTTTGAAGGGAAGATAGACATTGGTGCCCTTGATGATTGGATTAAACAAGTAAATGTCTACTTTGCCATAAATTCTTTCTCTATATATTGATGTTCTTTATAAATGGCTTACTCAAGTAAATGTCTACTTCGCCATAAATTCTCTCTAGGTCAAAAGATTACACTTGCCCTCTCGAAAGTTTCCTTGTTTGTAAAAAGTGGTGGGGAAGCTGCTGCATAAGTACTAGTATAGATATCTTAAATACATATATCTGAAAAATGCCAAGAGATATCAATCTCAAAGCCTTTATTTTGGATTATTCACATATCATGATTATTAATAACTTTATTTCTTGCATGGCATAATTTCCATTACTAGTGACAAATGATTTCAATCTAGATACACTAATGTCTGAGGCTTGAAAAAATATTTGCAGCAAAAAAGGGCTCCAAAATCCATCATCTAGACAAATAGGATATGGCGGCACCACCAATATATGGATGGTTGGATGGAAGGATGGATGGGTATGTGCGGACGGCCCCAAAGATATCTATTTGGTTGCCCTATAGATAGATATGGCTGATCTATGCCTATGCGGTAAGATAAGATGTCGGATTGATCCTCACATATATGCGGGCCAACTGAACTATACACAGTCAAGGAGCCCCCCTATCTTCTCTGAAAGATAATATGGTTTTTCAATGGACATTCTAAAAAAGGAAGACTCCTAAGTGACGGTCAAATGGACGTCAAATTTAAAGTTGGAATTAGAAGTGAACACACTCACAACATTACATCCCACCTCCACCTCCCTAGGGTGCCATTGTAGAATGTCTATCAACATAATGATGATATCCATGTAGGAACATAGTTCGGTTTTGTTGATGTCTTGAAAGATTCCTATTACCCTTCTGGCAATCATGAGGACCAATTCCTTGAATTTCAACAATTGTGTCAAGATTGTGATCGAATTGTCCAAGAGGATACCAAATATTTCAATGCTTTTAACTACTATGCTAGAACACAATGACAAAACACTAAGAAGGATCAAATCTTGAAAAATAGGTCAAGCTTGGGACCATATATCCAAGCTGAGATAGATTTCCTCTTAATCATTTCCTTGGGAGATGCCTATAAGAATGTAAAGTTGTAGAAAACCTCAACAAGTTCAAGAATGATAGATACAAGTCATTTGACAAAACAGTTAACAAGCCTCAACAACAAAAACTTAAAGATGGAATGATGATACATTTCAAACATGGAATGAAGGTAAATTCCAAACCTTAAGGAAAAGGACAGCTGCATCAATTCCTAAAGCAGGTGTAGCAGGTACAAATATACACAGTTCCAGTTGACATTTTGATGAGGAACACACATGGAACTCTTTTCATTCTCAAATACAAGCACCAAATTATACCACACCAGCACTAGAAGAAGGTAAACAAACCTTAGATCCTAAACGTTGCACCGTGGTAGCAACCACACAAATAAAATTATCTTCCAATTCTAATCTAAGAGAAGTTAAAAGACTTTAACCCTTAGATGTGGGTTAATGGAAAAATTAAAATTCATACTTTCATTTTTGTTAATGGTAAGTCAGGTGAACTTGATTTCACCAAAAGCAATTCAAAGAATGGAGCTCCTTTTGACGCCTCACCCTCAAGTACCCTCATCAATGTCAGTTGGTGTACCAAATCAAAACTTTTCAAGATGAAGTCCTTAGTGATTTAGCGCCAATGGAAGTATGTGATGACCTACTTAGGCATCCCTATTTATACCAAAATCGTGGAATATATGACTTCAATCCCATAAATCCCATCATAGATATTGATGAACATAGACGATGCATACCAGAAGTAGTTCCTAAGCTTTAAACTCATCAGCACCAAGCAGCGCAAGTTAGTTGGCCATGGTAGGAAATTTGTAATTTGGATAATTACACCTGAAAAGGAAAAGAACATCCTTGCGTACATTATAATGCACCCACTCCTTCAAGTAGTTCCTAGAGCTTTAAACTCATCAGCACCAAGCAGCGCAAGTTAGTTAGCCATGAATAAAAGGATCGCTTCCAATCTAGAAGAAATTTGTAATTTGGATAATTACACCTGAAAAGGAAAAGAACATCCTTGCATACATTATAATCGTTGGCACATTTGAGACATACCATTCATTTGATTCTAGGACTACCTCTAACTAATGCTTCACTCTACAGAATGTTTGATCCTTAGAATAAAAGGATCGCTTCCAATCTCCTACTAGAGTTTTAATACATTGTTGTTGGCATATTTGAGACATACCATTCATTTGATTCTAGGACTACCTCTAACTAATGCTTCACTCTACAGATGTTTGATTTTCAAGAATGAAAAAGATCATGCGGCAGATTCAAGAGTTAGCAAGAGAAAGTACACATCAAGCCGAAAGCATCACCTTGCGGCAACCCCATTATGTGTGCGCCAAAGAAGGATGGCACATGAAGGTTGTGTATTGAATGCAAAGCATTGAACATAATCACAGTGCAAAACCAATATCCACTTCCGAGGATAGAAGACTTTCTGGACCAGCTTCCCAGTGCCAAGTTCTTTAATGAGATAGATCTCCAATTGAAGCTATCACGAGATTCTCATTAAACCTTCAAATGTATAAAAAAATACAATCAGGCAAAAGAAGGTTGGTTTAAATAGTTTTTGATGCCCTTCAACGTGACCAATGTTCCAACTGCATTTGTGCAAATAGTGAGTGATATCCTTTTCCTTTTCACAAACTCAATTGTTGTCATCCATCTAATAAACATTCTCATTTTCAGTGAAATATGAGAAGAACACCAACGCCGCCATTAGCAAGTTCTCCAAACTCTTCGGCAACATGAGTTGTATGCCAACCTGGAGAAGTGTTTTTTAAATTTTTCCATAATGGTGAACACAAATGACATTCAGAATGCCTCAGTTTATTGGGGTTAGCAAATTTCTATAAGAAACTGGTACTCGATATCTTTCACATTTATGGGCCTTTGAGTCAATTTTCCACAAAGGTGGAGCCAAGGCAACATCCAGCTCGTCTGCTGCACAAAAATAAGCATGTGAGGTGTTGAAATGCAAACACTATTCTGAATCAGTACTTGCTTTACCTTATTTGCAGCAACCATTTGAGATAAAGACTGATGCGTCTGATTATGCATTTGGAGAAGACCTCACTTAATTTGGGCATCTAGTTTCCTACTGCAGTGAAACATACGTTACAACTTACTGCTGTAGGAAATTATCCCACATATCAGCAAGAGCTTTAAGCCATTTTCTATGCATGAAAGCAATGGAAGCACTACATATTAGGAAAAGAAACCTTCAACTGTACTGATCATAAATTATTGCAATTCCTGCAGATACAAAACAGATTGCAACTTTATTTAAATAAGAATGGAAGGGCAAATTCAGTAGCAGAATGCTTGAGCCAACCTCCACTCAAAGCTCTCCTTGGCATGCTTTCTGCATGTGGACATGAAATGAATACTTGGCCTAAATTTTACCTTGGCTTATTGCTTTTGGAGGTTGCCACCTTGAAGTGGCATAGCTTTCTTAAGTCAAATTTCAGCCTTCATATATCATTTCGGATCAGCTACCCCATTACGCTATCATTGTGTTGATCACTACTATTTTTTCATTGGATCTATGCTATTCTCTAGCATAGTATTGAAATATCATTACAGTGAAATTCAATTCAAGGAGGGGGGAATGCTAGGATACCATCAGATAAACTGTTTCATTATAAATTATTCATTATTGTGTGAGTCAAGCTAGGAGTTTTAGAGCCGTGTATTTTCTATGTTTGCTCATAGATTTTATGTTTATGTCAGTCAGTTATAATTGAATGTTAGTTAATGGATTTTTTGTACAACAAAATTATTCCATATGCAAAGGAAGAGTTAAAGTGGAACATTTGCTATTAATGGGCTCTCATGCATTAGTGGGTCACGTCTTGGTTCGAAGTGGTTTTCTACAAGGGCCCATTGAGACTGCACCTTGGACAAGTGCTGCAACCACTTGCACTTAGAGACCTTTTTACCCTAAGTTGGTAACGGTACCTCATCGGGAAAGTTCTCTTGTGTACTTCCTGAACTGATATTTCAATAGCATTGCAGTCTTGTTTCTTTTCCATTTAAGCAATTAGGTCAGTCATTAAAAAAAACAACAATCTTTAAAATAGGGAAAAAAATATAAATAAATTATTAGATTTTCAGAATTCAGATTCTGTTTTGTCAGTTAAGACTCGGATATTTTGGTCAAACCTAGGGCTCCTGCTCTTAAGGTTTAGAGCAGTAATAGGAGAATTACTGTTGATCTCATAACAGATCAACCAGTAAACCAGTTTCCACAAAATTTTCCTCATTAACTATACCAGGTGATGATTTCCTAAGCTAAAACTACCATTACGTTTGAAGATTTTAACGAATAACCAGTGCACCTTACATGTCATGGAAGGGCTGCAAAACTATTACCATTCAAATTAGAAAGAATGACTAAACATTTGGATTAAAAAAGAAACAATATATTTAGGCCTACATATCCATAATTTATGAATGCTTACTGAAACATGACATTTGTTTTGATTTGACCGCAAAAGGACTGTATTAAGACATACCCTCTTTGCTGATGATTAACCTTAATCAACATTGGTCAACATATTTTTAGACATTTCCAAGGAAGTTAGAAACGTTTTCTTTTGTCAGTACTGCAAAAGCTGTTGCCTAAATTTCAGTAAGTCAAAAACACAAAAGACACGTGTTTTCTGATACTACAATGAAATAAATCCATTATAAGTTGCCTCATTGTGAATAAATTTAGCTTATTATGAAAGAAATCAACATAAGAGCACACCATGTGGATGGATCTAGTATAGAGACATGCATATTCACTTCAAACATGTGGGAAGGCATCCTTCTTTGTTATACATTGGGCATCTATGCAGTGTGATAGCCTATGTGTTTAATGTATGCTACTCCCAAAGTAGTTCCCATTTTGAACTACTCTGAAACGGATCAAGAATGTTCTCATTTTGATCCTATGAGAAAAGACAATCAGGTGAATTTGTAAGCTCGTTCTGGCACCCAAAGTAGGGTATTCACTATTTTATCATTCGCTAAGACACAATAAGTTGAAGAAATAGCAAAGCTAAGTAATGAAACAAATATTATTCAGACACAATAAGTTGGAGAAATAACAAAGCTAGATAGTCAAATAAATATGGCTTTTGGATTAAAACTGTATTACAGCTTTTGAGTCAGTCCGAGGAAACATAGTCCAAATTTCTGGCTTCAATGGAAAATTCACCTTAAAATGCCTAATTTAACTCTCCGAGAGGACTGAGCTAGTGGTTAAATCGTTGCAGTCATCTACGGAAGGACATGATAAAAAAAAGTATGTTAGGTGGTGTTTCCTCCCTCCACCTGTGTTTCATCCCAAAAAAGTCAAAATAACACCTAAATTAATCAAGATGTCGATAAAGGAGGTAACACAGGAGAGAGAATATCACAATGACATTGCAATTGCACTATTGTAGGCATTCCATGTGCTTTCAAAAAGGCAGCAACGCAAAACTAAAAGGACTCTTAAACTCCAACGAAAAGTTTCGCTGACTACACACCTGTGACTCCGTTGCCATGGTCCACATGTCGATGGAGGCTCGTCACCTCCATCCCCGGGGAATCGAACCCTAGACCTTCCACAACAATAACTTCCGAAGAATTGAACCTGCAACGCTATTCCAATCATAATAATATCACAACATCTTCCAATCTACCACCAGAAAACTCAAGCAAAATAGCACGAACACAAACAGAATACTATTCTAACACTTCCTTTACTCCAAATTCTTCCGATAGCGTAACAGCTGCTCGAATAATCTTAGAAAAAGACGGACAAGCCAATTATCATCACTTCTAAGCTAATTTCACGCGAGGGATCGATTCTCGGTAACTCCTAAACATAAAACAAAGCAAAACTCGAAAGGTCAACCCTGTCTAAAAACCCGGCAAAGTAATAACTAAATACCTGTTTAAATGTTTAAATCCTGGACAACTGCATTGGCGACGATATAATTTCCGCGCAACTAATTGATATTCAATGTTAAAACATATTTTCTGAACACAAAGATCCACCCGCCATGGGCGAGGGTTTGAAGCTTTGACGTTGCTAACAGAAAATATTTGTGGTTTATATGGCCTCGGTTGACTCCGCCATTTGTACGCTAAATTTATTAAGATTTCGGCGGGGCTTTAGCTTTTTGGATTTAGTGGTTAGGAACATGTTTAGTGGCTCTTAACATGCGCTGACATGTTTTTTAACAGATCGATATTTTGTCCTGTTGGGATCTCAGTTAAAACGTGGCCCTGTGAAATTTCTTCCTTTCTTTTAATATTCTCGTTTTGGTGTATAGTATTGTTGTCGTGTAGGGCACATGTGACCAACCGCGGAAGGGCATTACTTTTCAATTTATAAGCAAAATATTCTCGTTTTGGTGTATAGTATTGTTGTTGTGTTGGGCGCATGTGACCAACCGCGAAAGGGCATTACTTTTCAATTTATAAGCAAATATGGAACTGTAGCGTATTAGTGGGGGCAAACAACTTTGTTTTAAAAATCCCTTGTATATTGGGAAGCATTGAAAAGGTCGTTGGGCCGAAGTAAATGCAATGTGCAGGAGAAAAATAGTTTTTTGTATTGGAAAATAAATGTGCTGACGTGGAGACCATTTCCAATAAAACAAAAGTTTGGAAAGAGAGACTAACTTGAATTTTTTTTTGTGGGGTAGTTGGAGAGGAGTTTGAAAATAGACACCAACTTGAATTCTATTTTTGGTGGGTTATTTCAAGGGTTTTGAGGATTTTTAGAGTCTTAGAAGTAATTATGAGATGTGTATCGAAAACTATTTTTTAGAGGTAGTTGAATAGTATTAATATGGATAGTCACGAAACAAATATATACACCAAATTTAATAAATGAGTATTGAATTGTTTTTTTTGCTTGTCTATTTATGTATTTATTGTCATTTCAATCATTGACTTGCTACCTCATGAATGACTTAAGATATAAGCATAAAATTTGTTGTTTTCAAGAGCATTATTCTACCTAAAGATGAAGTCGAGCATTTAGAGATTTATTTTAGCCTTTATTGGAAGATAAGGGTCGGGATATTTACATTTGCCAGATTTATTGTTTGCTCGCACAAGTGTTGATTGTGACTTTGTGCAGACATAAGGGCCTTAACAATAATGGAGGGATAACAAAATCCCCCATTGATATCCCCTATTTTTTATGGGTTTCACAAGGAGTCGAGGTCGGATTAGTGTTTAAACCAAGTAGAGCAATTCCTAGTGATTCATGATAGATTCAAAGAAAGTGGGTGAGGTTTGTGATGATCAAGATTGGGTGATCGCAATTGCATAATAAGTTTTGCACTTTGTTGCAAAAATTTATTTTTTTAGATATCGTGATTTTGGGCAGCTAGTTTCTTACACATTACAATTTTGGTCAAAGGTTTTTTGAGTCATGTCTCCTAAGGGTCGAGTTATCTAGGTGCTTGTATTTGTTCTCTGCCACCTATCATTAGCATTTGTCTCCAAATTCACACGAAATTGAGTATCATCTTACGAAACCTAAATTATTCTCTATTCTTTTCAAGCACTTATTAGTATTTTGTGATTTCTTATGTCCTACGTAGCTTCTTATTCATGTAGTTAGGTGTGATATTTTGATTTAGAAATGAACTGCTCCCAAATATGGTTAGTGGTGCAATTGTCTTTATAAAACCACTTCTCATATCTACATTTTGGTGAATTTGAGATACATCGAGCATTCAACCCTTCGGGTTTATGTCTGGTAACTAGAGCCACATTAAATACCTATCCTTAGGGTTTTCCTTTTAGTGAGCTTGTTTTGATCGACCATGTAATTAGGGTTTATTTAGGGTAAACACCCTTAAACAATACTCGATCTAGAGTTTTCACTTTGTCTAAGCCTACATTTGTTTGTTACAATTTAGGAATTACCCTTACCTCTTGTTGATTATTCTAGCATTTACTTTGTTTGTTCCAATCTTTTAATCATATCTCTTGTGTTACAATATTGGATATGAATTGCTTGTTTACGTGTTATATATTTTATGTCATCTAAATTCATTGGATCTAAGGCTTCAATCAAGTGAAGCAGTAGGTCAATTTCCAATCTTGTTTATTTTGTAGAAATTTTGTTGATTCCTCCTAGGGTTTCTATAAAAAGAAGATGGTTACTCTCAATGAGACCTAAGATCAGCCTAGATTTATACCAACTCCCATAAAGATCCCTATGGATGAAAATCATTTAAGTGGTCCTCATATATTCATCAAAATTCAAAATAGTGAAGGGAAACTTGTTCTCTAAAGGATAAAACTTAGATGCAATTTTTGTAAGGTCTTAGATGGTATATCTTGAAAATTCTATTAAAATGGTCAATATATTGAGCATAATAAGGGATATCTAATTGTAGTAATTGAAATTTGGTTGTGTATGCTTGGCAATATCACTTTAGCATTTATCTTGACATTAATTCGTTTATCCACGTATTGGCCAACTTAAACTCTATATGTTTTATCTTAGACCCTGAGTCCACAAGACATAACTACTTCTCTAACTTAACACTTTAGGAATCACTACACATTCTACAAAATACATCTTAAAACCATTTATAAACATCCTAGTGTCTCAGATTTGATTCCATCTTTAGCCTAGATAGATTTGTGGGCCTAAGACATATTCAACTAATGAATTTGTCCCCAAGACAAAGAATATGTCCCTTATACTTACAATGGTCATCTTTTCAAATTCAAAAGTTACCTCTCTCATCTTAGGATCAATTGAATATAAAATCATTTGAATGATTCATCTAGATAAACACATACACTCTAACTCATTAAGGGAATATAGTGGCATTATCAGCATACACACTCTAAGAAGGTTATGAACAAAGCATTAAAGACATCTATCCAATAGAGCATAACCAAAAATAAGATACTAAAACTTTACTTACATCCATTTGATGTGAGAGCATTTGGGATTTGTTTCCAATAATGAGCTCACACTTCATTTTTTGGGCAACTGGTTACAAAAATTAAGACTTGAAGACTTTGATCTTGGTTTTTAGGTATATTGGACACCCTTATGTTTTAAAATTTTCCTCAACTACTTCCACAAACTACTTTAAGTATGCACTTACCAAATCTTGAAGGACTTGGCCGATTTGGACTTGTTTTGGCTAAGAAACAAGAAGGTACCATTCATTTTCACATTTTACGTAAGGAGTGAAGCCGTGAATTTTTATGGGTTGCGACAAGAATACATTACACCTTTTCGACGACTAAGACTTAGTACTTTGTAATTTTAGTTGAGAGACCAATAAGCAACATGTATTGCTTATCGACATCCCTATGTCAAGCGTCCTTTCAAACTTGTCACTCACCACAAGGACTCCTGAGTTTCTAATGTTTCCCACATTTCACAAATCGACACTTGTATATCATTTCCTCTGCCCTTGTTAAACCTCGTCACTTGTTAGTACTTTGATAGACAACGTGTGGTAAGATGGATGCTTGTTAACGATAAGCTCCCCCGAACTTTTGGTTTAACAGTTGCTTGAACATTTTTGTGAATATGGTGCTCATTTTTCTTTAAATTCTCTAGTGCAAACTAACTTGTTTTCTTGTTGAGTTATCTATTATATTTGTAGACAATAATGCATTTTTTCTTGATTTATAGCTAAGATATAGTGTGTCTTTAGTTATTTTGGTTTTTGGACCATTTTCTCAAGCACCTAACGACTCCACTGGTCTCAAAGACCCATTTTTCTCATTTCTTATACCATATGCACCCATTTCCTCGTTCTCACGAAGTTATGCAGATATGGTTTCTCCTTTTCCATGTTGGAATTCTTACGTACATGGGTGGAAGAGGCTGAAATGTTTTGCACCAAATATTATCAGTTAGAGGCAGTGATGGTATGAGGGATATCAGTTACCTTAATTTAATTAATTGGGTAATTTCCACCTCACACATGGTGAGTCATCTCACTTAGGAAAATCAAAGGTCTTTTAGGAGTTATATGACATATGATAGATTCCATTATAGAATATGTCATACTTGTCATAGTTGTCATAGGTGTCATAAAAGAGTTACATTTTATTTTTGAATTATAACTCATTTCTCCCTTGTGGAGGTATGATGAGTCTAGGCATGAGAGTTACACGACATTCCCCATTTGTACCCTCTTTTTTATCTATGAGAATGAGTAGAACCTTTCTTTATTGCATGCTCAATTATTGGTGATTAGTTGTTTTCTAATTACTTGGAGATTTATCGTGTTTCTATTTGAGTGACCTACTTTAATGTGCATGCATTCTATTGGTCCTTGTGTTCTCACTATCGCATATGGTATCAAAGCTATATTTCAGTAATCATGTCACTTGCATTGGTTGTTTGCTAATTACTTGGAGCTTTCTCATGTTTTTATTCAAGTATAACTACCTTAATGTGCACGTATTACATTGGTCCTTGTGCTCTCACTCTTTCATATGTTAGTGTGAGGGATATTAGTTGCATTTATTTAATTAATTAGGTAATTTCCACCTCACACATGGCGAGTCATCTCACTTAGGTGAGTCATAGGTATTTTGGTGAGACATTAGGATGTTATATGATAGATTATGACATAAAATCTGTCATATGCGTCAATGTGCATCAATGTGTGTCATATGTCATACATGAGTCACATTCTATTTCCGAATTGTAACTCCTTTGTCCCTTATGGAGGTATGACGAGTCCATGCATGAGAGTTACACAACACTCCCCATTTGTACCCTCTTTTTTGATATATGAGAATGAGTAAACACTTCTTTGTTGCATGCTCAATTCTTGGTGATTGATTGATTTTTGATTACTTGGAGCTTTCTTATGTTTTTGTTTGAGTGCAACTACCTTGATGTGCATGCATTCCATTTATCCTTATTCTCTACACTCTCTCACACATGGTATCAGAGTGAAATTTTCGGTAATCATGTCATTCACATTGGTTTGTTTCTAATTACTCTTGATCTTTCGTGATAGCTTTTTGTTTATTTACAAGTTTTTAATCTCAGAAAATGTGCAAGTTTTTGTTGGTTTTTGCTCTCATTTTATGCATGGAGGTATCAAATCTATGTTTCGGGAGTTGTGTGTTTTTTTGTTTTTGTTGTACATGTTTTTTTGGAGTTTCAAGGTGCAGTTTTCCAAGTTTGGAGTGCAAACATTTGTTTAAATGTATTCAAGAGGTCTTCTTATGATGTCACTCCTTCTCCCAAATCACCATAGCTATATTTCAGTAATTTTCCTTGCACCATTGGTCTTGCTCTTCCATCTACCCTCGACCTCTATGTCATGATCCCTTAAGCACCATTCCCCCTATCCTCTCCTCTATTTCCATCAGCTTATCCTTATTGAGCATTTGTATCTACATTGTAAACACTTTGATGTTCTAAATTTGGTCGACCTTGTCTTGGTGTATGCTCATTGTTTTTAACTCAGTTCCCTCAAGCACCATCGATTCAACTTGGACCAAATCTGTTGTTCTCAGTTTTCTTAGCTGCTCTGGTTTCTACCTCGACTCCCTCCATACTGAGGTGCATACTCGATCCTCTCCAACTGATTTGGTTCGTGACCCCTAAACCGTAGAAATGCTCTTATAATTGCTTGAATTTTCCCTATCAAGATGACTCGCTCCTCGTCATCCTTGAGCTTTTATTCATAGCTCGAGTGACCCACCCGGGTATCGGCCCTTGTATTCTCCCAAGCATCTCTTCGTGTGCCATCCTCCAACTCGTTGCATCAGACACCTTAGCTCCCATTGGTTATCCTTGAATCTTGCGCAGTAACTTTGGCATTTACCTCCATCAACTATGCCTCCTAGCTCGGTGGACTTTAGCCAGAGACCAAGGCCCATCCTCTACTTTGATACTTTTCCTCACTTAAGCATGACTTTAGGGTTTTTACATTTCCTTGTCTCTATTCTTTTTTTAGGTTCAAACCTGCTTGATTAAAACTTAGCCATTTAAAATTAACTACTTTGGCCAACTCTCTTTATAGCTTTTAGTATTATTTAAGCTTTGGCCTCTTCCCAAAGATTTTTTTAATAGGCCTAGTTAATTTTTTAAAATCAAATTAGATTAATTAGGGTACTTAGGAAAACTCTAAACTAAGGGTTATTGGCATTTTTTCTCTAACATACTTTTGGAGGTTATTGTTAAGTATATGGGTGGCTTTTATCTCATTTTGGGAGGCTTTTTTGTGTTAAAACTAGGGTTTTGTAACCTTCTTAATCCTAATGATTTCGTCTGGAGGTCAATGATTCCATTTTTCTAGGCTCCACCTTTTTTGTTGCACTATTTTTTCAAGCTCTTATTATTTCTTGCGAGTTAGTGAGTGTGTTTACCACAACCTTATGGTAAGGGAGCTCCAACTGTGGCATGAGACATATTTTCTCACAAGGAACTTGTTTTTCCCTTCTTCACTTATTTTTGACTTTGTTTTTTGTTTTTTTTACGATGTCGTTTCGTTGCGCATGATTGAAACTTATTATGGCCTCCACATTTGTGTGTTTTTTTCAAATTACAAGGTGAGTGGCCAACTATTTTACGCCACACGAGCCCAACATATCGTAATCAACACACTAATTTTAAAGTGCCACAAACATGGGGGGTAAAAACATTGTTTTGGGGTGTTGTAATCACATGTAAATGCATTTTCAGCTGAGTCTGACGTCTTACAACCTGAGGTGTATTCTCATTTTCATCCTTTTTTATTGCAGACACATTTTTTTTTGTGTTTGACGTCCATGTGAGAGTGTCTTGTCACTCATGACTCTTTTGCACTGATTTATCTTATTTATGGATGCACAATGGAAGGAGTGGCTCATATACTTATGCTTCATATGACCAATACTACATCATAACCACTTCTTCTTAGTAGGGAGAATTATGCATTATGGAATTTGAGCATGGAATAGTTTCTTAATAAAAAGACCTTTTATCCATTTTTGTATGGACAAGTACCTGACCCTAGTGATCCATATCAGCTTGAAGACTGGATTAACACTTGTGACATGGTTTTTGGTTTCTTGTTGATGTACATTTCCATGCCTCTCCACCATCATGTGGCACACATAGAGTGTCCTCACACTGTTTGGAGAATTCTTCAGTCCTTATTTGGAGACCCTTCAAAGATTGCAGTAGTTATTCCTTCTGATACTGTTATTTCCACACCCAATTCATGTGATGATAGTTTTATTGATATAAATTTACATGTTCATGTATTCATGATGATGAGGATTTTTCTTCTAGTTTTGATGACACGAGTATTGATGAGGATACATCTCCTCCCTCTCCTAATCAAATTTTAGAGAATGTTGAATCTCCTCCCAACTCTCCCCCTACGAAGATCCATCACACACTAGGAAAATATGTTCTCAATTCCATGGTGTTCTACGTTCTTTCATTGCATTTTCCTCTGATCCATAGTCATTGTGTGAGGCATATTATACTCCTCCTACTTCTTGTTTTGATGATACATTCATGTCAGACATTGCTCTTCTTTTTATCGAGCAACCCTTTTGGGATAATTTTCTATAAGACCTTAGATTTCTTTTCGTAAACCTTATGTGTTTTATAATACATGATGTTGCTCTTCCATTTGCAGAGCTTTCACACATTTTTACTCTATAGGAGTCCTTCATCAATATTGATGGGAGTGCCCCTTCTGGGATATCAGTCACTTCTACTATTTTGGAGACTACCAATGATCCACCTCTACTTATGGATCCTCATTCTACAATTATGAGGGTTATTGTGCCTTCATTTCATATGGAAATTCTTTCAGTGAATGATCCATACACATCTTCTATCAATTCTACTTCAATGGAATTGCCTTAAGTTCTTGTGCACATGTTTATTAGACCTATGTCACATTTTAGTTGTGGACTAACTTAAGAGTTCTTCATATGTGTCATATTTGTCATAGGTGTCATACACAAGTTACATTATATTTCTGAATTGTAAATCCTTCTCCCTTGAGGAGGTATGACGAGTCTAGACATGTGAGTTACACATCACTCCCTATTGGTACCTACTTCAGTGTATTTTAGGGTTCACTTTTACTGTATGAAATAAAACCACCAAAACTCAATACTGGTAGGGTTTAACGATACTTGTGTGGATGATGATGTGAACAAGTAGATATAACAGGTGCAAGAGATTATTTCTTCCCTTGAACCAAAAACCTACACACAAATAAATACTTGACAAGGGCTCTAGATTAGATAAATATGAGGCAAATTACTTGGTAAAAGGCCAATCTCAGGAATCCAAAGGGATTCCTTTAACAAGTTTCAATTTCCTTTGAGATAATTAAGTGATAAATAATGAAGCACATAATGTAACCAAAATTATGACATCTAGAAAATAAAATTATAAAGTAAATCAACCTTCCATATGGATAGGAAGATCATGTTCTACATAATAGATGGCCTAGGTAAGGTATGTGGCATGATAAAGTTCCTCGAAGTACTCGACCCACTTATGTTCAACAACATCTTGTTCTTCTTGGATGATCTCTATTTGATCCTCAATTTTCTTACAGATTCAATGTCAAGACGATGGTGTCGAGGCTCAACTCGTGAACAATGTCATATTGATCCCAGACAAAGGTCTAGGAGACGATCGAGAGATAGTAAATGCTGGTGATTGGATGTACTTCACATAAAATGGTCATATATAGACAGAGGACATCTGAAACATAGTGATTAGCAGAAAAAACATATTATAAAATGGATTGGAAACATGCAATATGTGATTAAGGGGCTTAGGAACAAGAATTGTTAGTGATTCGGGACAGTCGTTGGTGATTCAAGGAAACCACTGGATATTGTTGTCTAATTATCTAATTTGAATAAAATGCATATTTGTACTTTGAATATGTGATTAAATGACTAAATTGTTCTTTAAAATGATGCGTAGAAAAAAGAGTATGAAAGAAGGAAAAAATATCTTGCCTACAATGTAAAATCCAGATGATGAATGATACAAGGAGGCCTTACAACTGTGGGGGTCCTCCAAGGGCTTGGTGTGGCTCCAAAGGGTGCTAAGATGTTGTGAATGATGTTGTCTCAGTCTCCATAATGTCAAAGCTTTGTTACAATGTCTAGGGATTCCCATTCATGAAAGCTGGTGGGTTTTCTATAGAATCACTAGCTCTTTTGGAAATCACTAGCTATCCAAAAAAGTGGAGAAAACCCTATTTAAATTGGTTGAAACCACCTCAAAATGAGTAAGTTTCAGATTAGGGGTGAGAATATATGGGTAAGAGTGTGTTAGGGAGCTTGGGAGGTTATGAGGGTTTGGCCTTACTAGGATAAATTGGGTTTAGGAGGTTTAGGAGGTTTTAGGGTAGAGTAAATGAGTAATTATGGGAGTAAATAGATATTATGGGGGTAAATTATTATTTAGGGAATGATTGGACTTGGGTATAATGGAAAATATGAATATGAGAGGTGTGGATAGATCCCCTAGGGGCGTAGAAAACTAGTGTCTACATTTCCCCCTTTTGTCAAATAGTTTGTAGGTACGAGCTATGAGCCATAAACTAATGCGATGATGCCCTAGTTTTGTGGTGAGGATAATGTTTCCCCCTCAAAATGATGACCGATGAAGTGGGTCGTTGGGTTGAAAAGAGTTTGTGTAAGTGTGAAGTTTTTATGATTTGGTTAATAATTTGTAAACTCTTCGACTTTGGAATTATCCACAGAATCACAAATTAAATGTTGTTGTTCTACTTTCTATTAGAAAATGACAGAGATAGCTAGTGAATGAATTTTTCTCATGCTTAGAATCCACAATTTGCAGGAAAGGAAAGACTTATAAACTCATAAACACCAATTTGAAATTTTTATCCTGGAAACCTCCAGACTTTGAGGAAAAACTAATCAGGAAGGGCAATTGCTCTTTCTTCCCACTTTTATTGGCCAATTCAAAACAATAAGTACAAAAGTTACAATAAGTATGAAAGAGAAGTAGATAATATCTCACACTTCCT
Organism: Taxus chinensis; assembly: GCA_019776745.2. Classification (NCBI taxonomy): domain Eukaryota; kingdom Viridiplantae; phylum Streptophyta; class Pinopsida; order Cupressales; family Taxaceae; genus Taxus; species Taxus chinensis. Next base: position 149,824,110 of record CM034157.1, read on the forward strand.
CCCAATTACTTGTTTGCTCTATCTCAATTACTCCTTTCTTCTACAAAACACAATTCTAGCACTAAGAACTTCTTGCTCACTTGCTTTCATGCTTCAAATGCCTCTTGTTCTCTTTTACAAACATGTATTTATAGTCCTTCTCATGTTCTCCTGTGCACTAGAGAATGGGAAAGGTCATGGAGGAGAAGAGACATGGACAACCTTTCAAATTTTGGGGCTATTCGTTTCATATTTTTGTTTTTCTATCTGAAAGAGCCAGGACCGCCACCCAATGCAGACCGGCGGTCTCAGGACCGCCATCCTAGTTGGGCTGCAATTTTGTAACCGCCGCACTGCACAGAGCGGTGGTCACTATTACTATAGAAGACAAAACCTCACTGTGTATTTATTTTCCTTCTTCATGTTGACTGATCTAATGAAGTAAAGTCATTTTGGATCCCTATGGATCACACCTCCCCTGCTTAGGAGGCTTTTGGTTCCATAAAAACTTAGTGGGGGAGATGTGATGAGAAACTTTTCTCACTTTCTCCTTCGAGGTACCATCTTGCTTGCCTTGGTGTCTTTCCTTGGTCTCTCAATTGGGGGTTCCAAGAGGACCTTGTGGATCTCTTCATTGGTTTTTTTGATTCCCTTTGCTTTACTACATTCTCCCGATTCACCTTATGATTTAAGACACAATCCTCAATGGAAGGTAACTAGCTACATTCATCTTCATCCTCTTGATCCTCATATAGGTGCAAGTTACCATCTACATAGTAAATCTCTCCACTCGACTAATCAAGTCGAAACTATTTTCTCCACCTATTCCTCTATCTTCCATATTCTAGTGGCATTGAATTTCTATGTTGATCTTGTAGTCTCTACTAAATTAAAGAAAGTCTAAATATGAAGCTTATGTCACCTTCTATGTTGATCATGCCTAGCTTTGTAATATCCTCTTTCAGGATTCTCATTAACCTTCTCTTTCCAAATTAACTTTTCCTGATCACTCTCTCTACTGAATCCTGTTTTCTCACACCATCTACTCTTTGTGTCTCGAGGGACACCATTTCTTCTAGGTTAAGTAGTTTGTGAGATTTCTGTAGTTAGATTTTTTTGTCATTTTCGAAATTTGATTTTTATCGTTTGAGATGTGTGTAGTTGATTCATGCTCTATAGAAATCCATTAATTTACTTGATTCAGGTTTCTCTCTTTCCCCTCTCTTTCCTTCCCATGCCTCTTTTTTGTTATACTCTTAACTCTTTCTTCTTACCATTAGTCTTTTTTCATCCTCTTTTCTCATCCATCTCTACTACTGGATGGAAATCTACTCTCTTATCCTCCCACTTTTCTTCCATCTTGTCCCCTTCCAAAGTAGTACCTAAAACTTCCCCATAGAACCTAGAATCCTCTGTCAGGAACAATAGACTTTGGCCAAACCTTAATTCCACGTCCATACTTAGCAAAGAAAATATTTGTTGCCTCATGTGCTTTTACTATCTTTATTACATGCCATAAGAATACACATCTTCTTGAGTTTTATCTCCCAACAATATCTAGATTCTCATGGCCATGTTTACTACATAGGATAATCATTCTACAAAATCCATAGACCAAGGCCTCTGACAATGGAACCAGTAGGTACTGGCAAAGGCATATAAAAACCCTCCTTCCTGAGTCTTAGGCTTGTTAGAGTACAACTGCAAAAGACTTTACATCCAATATAAATTTTGATAGATTCTATGCATATTGGGCCAATACAATACCTGTTAAAGTGGGCTAGGGTCTTACCAACACTGCAAATATTCATCCACTTAACTTTGAACACATGTGCTTCCCTCATCAATACACTTCACTCTTCTTTAGGCAGTAAAGCTTCCCCCATACACTAGATTTGTGACTCCTACAAGATTCCTCTATATTCTCTTCTCGTATTAGTCCCTATGAAGGACTACAACTGCTATAAATGTCACCCCAAAGTCTGCAATTCCTGGGCACATGCCTCTCCGTAAGCTTCCTTCATGAAGGGCTCGATCATGAGAGATAGTGGCCAATGCAGGAAAACTCACAGAATGTACTGGCCTAGACAACATGTTGTTCCACTTTTACGGTGTATGATACTACCCTTCTTGTATTTGATCACCAGATGGAACTGTTGAAGGAACCCCATCCATTTGTAGTGCCTTGCTCTGCTGCAATTTAGACTATGCTTGCAAATACTAGAGAGGTTTGTGGTCAGTGCAACACAATAGTTTCTTTACCTAACAAATAATGCTTCCATTTTTTAATTGCTTGAACTAGTGCATACATTTCCTTATCATATATAGAATATCCTTTAACTTATGAAGTGAAAGTTTCATGAATCATAATATATTGGTTTACCTCCTTGCACCAACACTACCCCATAACATAATCACTTGCATCCATCTCTAACTTCAAATGGTTTCTGCAAATTAGGAAGAGCAAGTACTGAGCATGACTAATCTTGTATTTCAATAACTCAAAAGCATTTATCATGTTCTTTATCCCAAGTCAAAACCCTTACTCTTTGTGGCAATAGTGTGTAGAGGTGTTGCAATCAGAGAAGCCTGGAATGAACTCTCTATGTACTGTACTGCTCCAACAAAACTCCTGGTCTCTGTAGCTCCTGTTGGTGTTGGCCAATTAGTGATGGCTTCCACCTTCTTTGGATCCACTGTAGCTCTCCTCCTCCAACCACATGTGCCCAAGATAGACAAGTGATTGTTTAGTGAATTCACATTTATTCATATTACATAGTAGTTGTTTCTTTTGAGACACTTGCAAGATTTGATTCAAAATGAATTTGATGTTCTTCCCATGTAGCACTAAAAATCAAGATATCGTCTAGGTATACTAATGACACATGAATCTACGAAATGCCTCAATACATCATTCATCAATCTCATAAATGTAGCAGGTGCATTGCATAACACAAAAGGAAGTACTAACCATTCATACAAACCATGTTTTGTCTTGAAGGTAGTCTTCCATATATCCTCCTCCTTCATTCTGACTTGGTGATAACCTAACTTGAGATCCAACTTCATGAATAATTTCGCATGATGAAGCTGATCCAAGAGATCATCTATGTGGGGAAGTGGATGTTTGTTCTTTATGGTGATCTTGTTCAAATCGCGGTAGTCGATGCACATTATCCAAGAACCATCCTTCTTTAGCACCATCACAATAAACGAACTGCATGGTGAGGTGCTCGGACGTATCACCCCTTGGTCTAGTAGTTCCTGGAGTTGTTTCTTTACTTCAATACTCTCAAGAAAGGATTGCCTATACAACCTGATGTTTAGTAGAGGGGATTCTGGAAATAGTTGAATCTCATGCTCTACTTCCCGTTTTGGTGGTAACCCACTAGGAGCCTGAAATACTTCCTGAAAATATTGAATAATACTATCCAAATCATGCTTTCCCTAGTTAGAAATCTCTAAAACTTCTACCCCATCTTGTTTATCCTTTAACAAAAATTTAAACAAAACTGATTATGATTTTCCTGAATAAGTCATTTTGCTTAGTTAGCACTCCCCATAGTAACATGTGTCTTAAGATGGTGTGCCCAGATGTTGTATTTGATCCATTCCTTGACCCATCTGTACTATTTTTCCCTTCTCATAAATATAGCATCCCTAATATACAAGTAAGGACTCTTGAATACAACATCAAAAGCATCAAGTGGAATAACGTCAGCTTCTAAAACATCAATATACTGGGAATTTATCCCAAACTTGACCTTACATCTTCTTGTTACCTGAATTTCAACACCCTTCTTACCCAACCCAAAGGATAAGGGTGTGAAAATGCTTGTAAGTCTCAAGTCCAATTTTCTTTACAACTGCCTAAATCAAGTTAGAAAGAACAGGTATCAACTAAAAGTATTTACCTTAGTTCTCTTGTGGATTTTGATCTGGAATAGTCTACTCATCTCCTCTTCCTTGTCCCAACTGTCCCAAGTTGGTGGTCGTGTGCAAGCCTTGTTTCGGCTCAAAATCCTCTTTCGAAATTGTAAAAATCCATTTTGAGTTGGCCCTTCGGAAGTTTTTGTCCCAAGTTTCAAAGACTTTTGTGTAAGTCCTTGGTTCCATTTTTTTCGGGCCAACCACCCGAGTCGCGTACTTCAGAATTTTTTGTCCTCAAATGTCCCAAGTTCAAACGGGCTTTGTTCGATTGTTCGGCCGAATAGTCGTGTTTACTTCATGTATTCTTTGTCCCATCTAACTCAAGTTCCGAAGGCGCAATCCATGCCTATTCACCAATTAGCCGGTCAAACCGCGTTGTCGTTACTTTTGTCCCAAATGTCCCAGTCCAAATCTGTCCCAAGTTTTCCAATTTCTCCGAAAATGTCCCCACATCCGAATCGGCATTTTCGTGTTTCGTGTGTCTCATCCGTGCTCTTTTGGTGCATAATCTCATCTGTCATTTCCTACCGTAGCCAAGTGTTTCGTTTTTCGCGTCCCACATGTCCCAAGCTACCATGTCATCCAAATTTTTCCACGCTTTTCAATTTTACCTTTTTTGGTGGTTAAGGTGTATTAAATGCGCATTGAATGATCTTTCTCTCCCTAAACGGCTATTTAATGAACATTATCTATGCATTTTCTCACATGCTTCCATTGTTATCTTTTGCTCAAACCCATTTACCGCTTGCAAACTTGCGCACGTTCCTCTGGATCTTTATGCAAATTTGTTCATTCCAAGTCTAGTTTCTCAACCTTGTTTACCCTGAAACTATCCATGAAGATCAAATTTCAAGGGCAAGAACAAATTTCTCCACTTGATCAAGTCTGCTGTAGCAAATATTGGGGATAGTGAAGTTCACATCTTGATTTTGGTGATTTTTGGGCAAGGATGGAAGATGTGAAATCCCTACACCGATGGCTAGATGATTCATGACAGTCTTGGCATGTGTTTGCTGGAGGTTTTCCCAATCTTGGTACAGTGTGCTGATACCGTGCTTCATGCGGGGCTCATTTTGACCCAGATGCTTCGAGTGAATTGACAAACTGTACATGGGGAGCTCATCGCCAAACTGGATGCTACCACCATTGGCACTGCTCTGAAGGATTCCAGAGAATGGACAATGCCATAGTTGTTTCTCAGAGCTTTCCAAGCACAAGCCCATTTCGATCAAGACAGTGATAAATATAAGGCAGGTGGCGAAGTCATGGCTAAAAAACCCTAAGAAGGGAGCTTCTCGCCTCACCAAAACCCTCAAGTAGATTTCAATGAAGAACTGTCAGATTTCATAATCTACTGGCTCGGGTTATGGGTTTGCCCTCTACCAATGAGTTCCATTTCTGGATGTGCTCGCTCATCAATATGGTGTGCGAGGGTACTCAAAATATCAATTAGGCAGAGATATCAGCATGAACCTGACGGAGCAGCTATCAAATGTGCAGCAAACAAAGAATTCTATATGACCTCATACCTGATGTATACTCTGGCAACATCAAGGCATGGTTTGGCTTTTTCATTATAGATGCCCACAAAGGATGACCCAGTGTATGCCTATTGCCCGCAGTTCACTTTGGAAACCAGCAATCGCAATTTTAGAAGGGTAAATGATGCTTTCACCATGTACATGGTCAGGCTGCTCGAGGGTGACACTGCCAGGAGATTTTCTGATGAAGCTATGAACTTTGATATCACATTCTTTATGGTGCTTACTTCATCCAATTCAGGAAATTCTCTTACATCAGGCTTGCCGTTATGAAAGCACCCCTCTCAAGCTTCCCATGTTCTGCAATGGTAAAATGGCCTTGATGAAGTATGCAGACAGTCTGGATAAGTTGCATAGAACTTGCAGAGATAAGAAGATTACTGGCTTGCACTTTCCCATCTCTTTGGGAAACTACACATGCAAAACAGCTCTGGATGCACAAAATATAGAAAGAGCCTGATTGCTCCCTATCACGTTCATTTCTTCAAGCCAAGAACTTGCTTTGACTTGAAGAAGTTTATTGAACAGAATATCAAGATAAGCCTATCATCATAGGGCAGATACAGAAGACTACTGGGCTGACTGTGCTGATGATTTTGAAGCCAGGAGGAGGCATTATGGCAGGTTCTTCCTACAATTGATCCAAGAATCGGTCTGTACCAAGTTCCTGAAGGTCTCAGGATGATAATTCTGAGGGCTTACTCATACGAGTATGAAAATGTGATCAAGCACACTCCCTCTGGAGGACCTGGATTGGAACAGCTGAAGGAGAGGGATGATTTAGCTGAAATCCTTGCTCCAGTCTTAGTCAGGACTAAGGTTTGGTTTGATAGAGAAAGTTCGTGAATTCAGGAGGCACTCAGGAGAATCCTCCTCCAAGGATGCTTCCACACCAAGGAAGGAAGCATCAACTTCCAGTATCAAAAGTACCTGTGAAAACCCCTCCTGCCTCATACAGCTCATGAAAGGACCTGACATTTCTACTCCTTCTTCATCCACTCAGGTGTATCAGAAGAAGCTCAAGGAAGTTAAGAAGGAACCTGTAGAAAGAGCTTCTGGGGAAGCAGGCAGAATTGCCTTGGGACCAAAGAACATTATGTTCTCAGTGAAAGTGAAGAAAGTGAAGTACCAACTCCTGCAAGTGTTCCTGAAGATCCAACTGATAATGGATAAAGAAGGCATCCAGAGCACTGAACTTCCAAGTGCTGTTGATTCTTCTCTGCAAATTGAAATTCCCCAAGTGCTCCACTCGCATTCTCACTTGAGTCAACAGCAGTGCAAGACCTTGAGTGTCATGAGCTCTCTGTCTCTTGGTCCCCTTGCGGGTTCCTCCTGCTGATTCTTCTTTTCTCTTTTGCCTGGGTGCAACCTCTGTTGACAAAAGGAAGAGAAATTCTTCCTCCCGGATCTTGGGACCAAATTTTGATGTTGTGGCAGCCTTGTTGGGCACTACTCCTTCCTCCGTCCATCCAGAAATCAAGAACCACCTCAGAATAGTATCTGATGCTCAAGGTCAGCAATTCCTGGAGATTTCCAAGCCTACAATGGATAAATCAGAACAGGATTTTGCAAGTCATCTGACTTGGAGCTCTCCTCGAGAATCCCAATGGGAGAATCTACCCCTGAAGGTGAAATCCACAACCTTCAGGAAACAGTCACAAGAGTCATTGGGAGGGTAGAGAAAGGGCAACAAACCATCGAACAGTTGGAAGAACAAGCCCAAGTTCTTACAGGTTTCATCAAATCTCTTTTGTCTAAGGACAAAGTTTTGGACCCTACCCCATTGACTACTCTTCCACCTCCTAATAAACTCAGTCAAGATGAAGTGCAAAGTATAAAAGATATGCACAAGTATTCCGTTCTATGGCAGAGCTATTGAAGCCATGGTGGATGATATGCTTGTTGCAGGCTTAAACTTCATTGATGAAGCCTTCAAACTCCACTAGAAAAGGTGAGTAATGTGCAACTGAAGCTCTCCTCCACTATCAATACCATGGATAAAGAACTCAAAGTTTGGAGCAGTTGCATAGTAGACCTCCGCCTCATGGGACAAACAGATGAGAACATTTTATTGGCAAGCAAGTGTTTGATGATGCCAAAGGATAATTTATCAAAATCATGGGTCTACAGCGTGGAGTGGAAGATCAAGAGTTCTAGAGGAAGCTTTGGGAGAATTAAGGAATAGCTGGCAGAAGGGCGAAGCCTTCAAACACTGACAGTTGTATCTACTTTCAAAGATATACATTGTCATCTTCAGGATGAAACTTCTGGTGCTTTCCTGTCTCCTTACAAGAAATCAAAGCTCAATTCAGAGCTTTTGTCAAGACAATGATCTATTCAAGGAAAGCACCATTTCCAAAGAAAAATGAAAGAGATCTGCTCTCTTCAATATGCCATTCGAAGAAGCAAATAAAGATTATCATACTCATGTCGAGTTTGATAAAGAGATGGAGAAGTGTCTAGGGATTTTGGACTTAGTCTACAGCCAACACGTCAGTTCCCATGTGGCAGAGACATAGAAGAGGCATTGAAGAGATTCAGGCAGCAGGATCCTCTAAAGTCAGTGGGTCCCTCCAATGAGTTGGAACCACCTGTCTTCTTCTTTAATTCATTTCTTTTCTCTTCTTCCCATTCTTTTTTCAATTTCTTGTAATTAATTGGGGTATTGCGATTGGCATCCTTAACTATTCTTTGGGGTTAAAAGAAACGGTTACCAAAGAGTAACTTTGTAAGCTATATAATGGCCTTTCCACACCATTTCTGAAGGGAGGAAGAACTCTGGCATATTTTCTGAAAGTGTAAATAGATCTTAGTCGAGAAATCAATACAAAAGGACTTTCCATTCTTTGTCTATCTAATCTGTGTTATCTCTGCATTTTCATTTAATATTGTGAAGATCATTTTGTTCTAGTAGATTGCATAGTTTGTCAAATCATTGCCTATACAAGTGATCTTGTACAACCAAGAAGAACTTTGTGTCCTTGACATCTGAAGAAGGTTATTTACAGAACTTTGTGTCTTGAAATTTCGTCTAAAAATTCATTCAAATGATCTTGTTTAAATCACTTTGAACTTCGCATACATTTTGAATTATTCTTTCTATCTATAATTCTGAATGTTGCTTTCTGCTCATGGATTCATTATTCTTTTTCCTCAAGTAACTGATGATCTTTGCTGGAAAACACTTTCTATAATATCCAAGTTGAACCATCTGTAAAATCATGTTCTGTACATTTGTAAATAAGTTCGTTTCTGAATAAGGGAACCTCTCCCATTAAAGAGGAGGGACTTCTTGTCCCCTGACTGTTGCTCTTCTAAAAAGTCCTATTTGACGACCAACACAGTTTCAATACCATTTCTTCACCTTAGTAACCTAAAGGATAAGAGTGTGGATGCTCATAAGTCTCAAGACCAAGCTTCTTTACAACTACTTCAGATATCAAGTTAGACTGAAAACCAATATCAACTAAAGAATTTACTTTAGTTCTCTTGAACTAGATTTTGTTCTAGAATAGTTTACTCATCTCCTTTTCCTAGCTGTCCATGTTCCAATCTATGCATCTAAGACTTTCGTCTACATCAGATTCATCTTTGATTTCCACATTCCCTTCTTTTTTATTGCTTTCATGGACTTCTTTGAATCCTTGGTTAAATTATTTGGGTGTAACTCTGAATGAAACTTCTAATATGTAGTGTCAGTATGACCATTGATATCACAGTTCTTGCAAAAAATTCTTGGGATCTTTACAAGTATTTAAAGTAGTGGCATCTTGTTTACCTTTCCCTTTCCACTTACCCTTGTTACTTGTTTTCCCTACTATTTTTTCTACTGATTTGTCGATTATTTTTCGCTTGGATCTGGTTCTCCTTGCTTCTTTTCATCACCTATGTAGTATTCCTGAACACACGCCTTGTTGAGATATTTGGGCTTTATGGAGATGACTTTTCTTCGAAGGTGAGTGTGAAGTACTGCCAGGTACTTAGTGAGAATATCCTCATTCTCCAAGTCCATGTTTAGCAACATGGCCTACCTCCAAAACTATGTTGTATAGTCTTGCACACTTTGGCCACTGCCTTGTCTAAAATATTGCCATTTAATCATTTGGTCAATCTTGTGGCCAATAGGATAGAAGTTAGCTCTAAGTAATTCTTTAAATTCTTGCCAAGATTTCACAATAGGATGCTTCTTCTTTTCACAAGTGGTTAGATGGGTTTCCCACCAAACCAGAGCGTGTCCCTCCATTTTGAGATGTGAAAAGGTGATCCTCTATGCCTCAGTGACATTATGGATGCTAAAGTAGAAATCTAACTATTTTAACCATTTATCAAGCAACTCTGCATCTACTTGTCCTTCAAATATTTTAATCTCAACTTTCGTCTCAAATTTAAAAGGAGTATGATCAGATTTTACCTTTTCTCTTGCGTTTGAAGTCTCTTCTTCATGCTCTTCCCCATAATCTTCCTCATGGTGGCTCCTCCCTATGCCAAAATTTTCAGCTAAGCCTCGAACCACTAAGTCCATGGAGTCTTCTTGACCAAAAGTTGTCTTCTACAAATCTGCAAGTTCTTCTTTGCCTTATAAATGTCCTATCCATCATGGTCTCCAACATCTCAATTATATGGACCAAGTTCTCTTCCTCCATTTGTCCCCAAATTCTTTGTTTCCACTTCTTTGTAGAAATATCTGGATCGCAAGGTAAAGCCTATTCACCTTTAGATCTCATCATTGTCATACAAATCTAAGAATGAATACCACAGTCCTGGATACTTGTTAGATCTGATACCAAAATGATCTGTAAACTCTTCAACTTTAGAATTATCCAAAGAATCAAAAATTAAACGTTGTTGTTCTACTTTCTATTAGAAAATGATAGAGATAACTAGTGAATGAATTTTTCTTGTGCTTAGAATCAACAATTACAGGAAAGGAAATAATATAAACTCACAAACACCAACAAGTTTTATCCTGGAAACCTCCAAAGGAGGAAAAACCAGTCGGGAAGGGAAATTTGCTCTTTCTTCCCACTTTTATTGGCCAATTCAAACAATAATTACAAATTACAATAAGTATGAAAGATAAGTAGATAATATCTCACACTTCCTCCCAATTACTTGCTTGCTCTGTCTCAACACTCCTTTCTTCTATAAAACACAATTCCAGCACTAAGAACTTCTTGCTCACTTGCTTTCATGCTTCGATGATCTTGTTCTCTTCTACAAACATGTATTTATAGTCCTTCTCATGTTCTCATGTGCACTAGAGAATGGGAAAGGTCATGGAGGAGAAGAGACACAGACAACCTTTCAAATTTTGGGGTTGTTCGTTTCATATTTTTGTTTTCTATCCGAAAGAGCCAATACCGTCGCCTAATGCAAATGGACGGTCAACCAAAACTGCCACCCCTGGTTGTGTGGCGTAATCTGTAACTACCAATTTACATAGAGTAGTGGTCCTGTTACTATAAAGGTAGACCTCTGTGTATTTATTTTCCTTCTTTATGTTGACTGATTTGATGAAGTAGAGTCATTTTGGATCCCTATGGATCAGTTAAGGATGTTATATTTCCTGGCTAAAATCTGAAATGACCATGCAAAAAAGGGTGTGTAGCAAAAATTGGTAGTGACTTTTCAATAAATGGTAGGGGACATTGTATGGCCTCAGGGGCGACAACAATGTGGGCACCCTATAGACACTTATTTTGGCAAGATGACTATGGGGAGAGATTCTAAAGGGAACTCTCATGTCGATGTGTAGAGTTGTGGGAAGTTGAATGACTTAAAGGAGTATATACAAAATATAGGGGTTTGTCAAAATCAAGGTTTTAAAGGATTTGGTCAAAAAAAGGGTGTTTCAATAGTACATGGACACATAAACATTACACACATTTATGCAACATTGGGCATTATCAACATTACTTGACAATTATTAGCAAAAGGATTTTATAAATGTCCCTTGATAAGTTACATTTTATACTGTTTGTGATTTGACCCATAAAAGTCTTTCTATTCTGATTTTCCATATTTCTTGCATTTTTAAAGTGATGGAGATAACGGGAGGTGGTCAATGTATGTCAAAGACCTAACCTTTAAGGTAAGTGGGTTTTTTTTGAGTTTTGATTTTTTTGATTTATTTTGTGTTTTTAATTAATATTTCAACGATCGTAAGGAAATCACCCATGAATTTTTTATGAAATTTTGAGGATTCCTTAGAATTGGAATAACGATTAGTAGGTAAATTGATTCAATAGAATCACTAGCGATTCCAGTGTATTTTAAAATCAAGCCTTGTTTTAAAGGTTTATTTTATATGGATTTGTGTCAAATATGGGTTACATGTTAGTTTATTTTCATGGATGTAGGTGAGGGATCGATTAACACAATGAGATCGAATCCCAAGGTTATTAGAGAGTGTGTGCAAATTTGAATTCAAAGGATGATTAGGGTCATCTTAAGGAGGTTTCTCAAATAGGGAGGGATGCATCACTTATATATGCATCTACACGAAGATATATTGATTGTTAGCATTGTTTGAGTGGTGGGATCACATCACAATCACTTTTTGGTTGCCGATGGGTGAGATGACAGTCACCCTTGAGGATATTCATATGATCATGTGATTACCAGTTTAAGGGGAGCAGGTGTATGTGATAGATGAGGTGAGTAGGGGTTTTCCATGCATGTAAAATCTTTATGGTGATGATTCATTAGATGTGGTATAATCATCTAGGGGATTTTCATATGGTCCATTTTTTAGTGATGATGAGGAGGTTCACACCCTTGTGAATTATGATGATGATCGACATCAATTGAATTTTATGCCCTATTAGACTCAACAGGTGGTATGTTATCATGGATGTTGAGAAGGGTGATGGGTGATATGTTGGAGCATAAGACAATGTTTTCTTGGATACTACCTTACTATCTTAGACATATAAGGATTGTGGCCTTGGAGGACTAGGGAGGAGGTTTGAAGTTGATGTGGCCTTTCTGTTGGATGTTTGGTCTTATGAGTATATCATGGCTCTAGAAAGAGGATTATCATGGACCAGATTGATATGACCTACACTATAGTGTTGTTCTTATGAGGCGGAGGTTAGATTTTGAGGGCACAAGTTTGGTGAGAGGAGAGAAACATTATAGGAAGCTCCTGACATGCTTACAGGAAGGAGATATGGTATGGAGGCCATACACAAGTTTTCTAGTATGGGTAAGGGTAGAGCGGGAACTAAGGGCTAATCAGTATGAGATATGGGTGCAGGGTTGAGCATTCCTATTAGTGACTATATATTTAGTTTCGCATTCAGGTGACAATTTGATTTAGGAGGATGTACCTGAAGGCGCCTAATTAACATACAGAGGATGATGAGATGTGGATGTCATTATCAGAGGTTAGGGAGTCATTTTTTATTGGATGAGGAGGGAGTGGGGATTAGGGTATATGTAAAGTGAGCATCAAAGGTGGGTGTATATGATGCTTTCATGATGAGGCAATACATTGGATGGTGGCATGGTAAGGTAGATGGTTTTGAGAGACATTGATGTGAAGAAACATGTGTGGAGGATCCCTTGGAGGGTGTTGATGGGGTAGATGAGGAAGATGAGGGAGTATCTACTGGATTATGATGATGATTTGCGAGAGGGTGTTCACATGGGTAGTAGAGAGAGCCACTTTGATCATAGAGTGAGATAATGTTATAGTGGCTCAAGATGTCATGACTTAGAAGTGGGACATGGTTATTTACAAGAGAGATGGGATGAGTCAGAAACTTACGATGTTAGGGAGATCTCACCCCGGGCTATAACAGATAGGAATAAATATCATCGTGAGAGGCTAGACCTTGGAACTATTTTGGGTGTGATGACATAAGTATCAAGGGTAAAGATCTAGGAAGCCAGGGTACAAGCCAGTGGGAAAATGGGTTTGCTAGTGTGATCATGGATCAGTCTCAGGCTCTAGGAGATGAGCTACAATATTATGAGAGTATAGTCACACAGAGTCTTACAAATGAAGTTCAATATGGTGATTACATTCTCGATGGTAATCCAGGATCAATCAAGGATCAAATCGAGTGTGAGCTAGCCAACAAGAGGTCCTGAGGGATCCATCTAGGGACCTTGATAGAGATCAGGGAAAGAGTGTTGGAGGGAGTATTTGTTTGTTGGGCTTACAGTTCACTACATAGTTTGTAGGCCTTTTTGAGATATTTTGTTGAAGTATGAGGATTTTGGAAGCCAAATGATGATGATGATGTAAACATTTGATTTATGTGTGTTTATATGTATTATTTTATAGATTTATGTTATGTTTGAGTTTTATTATGAAGATTGATGTGCTATGGAGATATTTGAAATGTTGATAACTTGAGATGTAGAGATGTATGTGTTATAAGTTGCTATATATGTGGTTTTAAGGATTTTAGCATATGGTTGTGACAAATGATGATCTTGTTTTATTGTCATGCACTCTACGATGGTTAAGAACACATCGTGGGATGGTTAATTCTATACTATTCTTAACATATATCATGTATGAAGGTAAGTTTTTTATGCGTATGACACTGCATGTGTGACCTTATAATTAATGTTAACATATAACCCACAATGGTTAGTCATACTACGATTGTGGATGCATATGAGATATTTGTATTTACCCTTTTCCAACATGGGAAAGGTTTGTGTGTAGCATGCACGGGGAAATGGGTCCTTCTTGATGGTTCCTCTATTCTACCCCAACTTTATTGTATATTGCGCAAGTTGACCGATGCAAGAAGATTATGTCTTATAGGAAAGATGATCAATGCAGAAAATTTCTTGGGATGGTTGTTTTATTATTTTGTTTGAATATGAGGGATGATCAATGTGGGAATCCCATATTCTTTTTTATACCAGTGTACAACTCATAATATTGGGTAACCATCCTTTGAGGGAGTGATCAACAATTTTATGGACTTTTGATTTATGGTATTCAGTCTTCGAGGGAGTGGTCTACATTGGATAAGGTATTTAGGCAAGAAGACATTGATTGACCAAAAAATTTGCAACAATTGATATCCAATCTTAGAGGGATCTAAGTCTATGTTTTTATCATTTTTATCCCATAGATAATTTGATTTTTTGAGCTAAGGGTGAGCCTAGGTGACCATTACCTGATGGCGACAAAATTAACATGTACAAGCTACATGTATAAAAATTAGCATGTCATTGAAAACAATTGGGTAGATAACAGACTAGTTTTGTAGTAATGATTGGAAGGGGTTCCCTAACAATGAGAAATTGATTTAGAATTCAAGGTGTTTATAAATGTAAGGTTTATGCTAACATTCAATCTTTGGTATCAATTTAAGGTCTTATAATTGGTAGAATTCTAGGATAATTCGAAATTGTATCATGTCACCTGGAGTAGTCCACCAAAGAACATGTAATGGTTAAATTTGATAGTTACTTAAGGGAATATAGTTTTGAAGGGACTATACCCTGTATACAAAAGGGCTCAAAAGCCAGATACCAGAAGGGGAGAAACATTACCCAGAGAAGGTATTGAAAAACAACCAACCACAGAGGGCTCTTTCAGCCAGGATAAAACAACATATTGAAGAAAGGATCCAAACGTAACAATGATCCAAAATATAGCATAAGAGATCAAAAAACATTACAAGAGATATCTATCATATAATATCTCTGCCAAAAAACAACACCAGATCCGCCAGTCATCAGCAAATTCGCAGCCAGTAAACAACAACACAACTTCACTTTACTTGATAGCCCTATCAATCTTGGTTTTGATCATTTGCAGTGAGACAAAGAATGTAATGGTTGTGGCCTGAGCAGGGTCTTTCAGATCTACCTGAGCAATTGCCATATCTCTTTTCTCTTTGGGACCCCAAATGTCTTCAGTAATCCCGCTGAGGCTGCATACACTATGAACATGATGTTCGATGAAATTGTAAATACTTTTAAGTGCAGATAGGATGCAGTCATTACGGCTTTTTGCATTTCCCATTCTGCCATCCAAAGATTGTAGCTTCTTGAACACTTCAGCAATAACACCCTCCTCATCATCATTTTGAAGTTTTCCTTTTCCTTTAGCTTTTTCCATATTTTTTATAACACTTTTAAGCTCTTGAATTTCCTTTTCCATCCTTCCCACTCTGACCATCAAATCTTCCTCTTTAGGCTCCTCCACTCGTTGGCTGATGTGCAGGAGGTTCTCAAAAAGTTAAAAGTCTTTGTGGCTTCTAAGAACCCTCTGAGAAGTACCAGGACCTTAGTTTTCATGCCCTTCCTTTTCTTACCTAGACGAAGCAGTTTCAATCTTCCTTTCGAGCAGGGGGAATGGAGGTGGTGTGAGCAGGGGGAAGAATGGAGGGAGAGGGTGGAGCAAGATTCATGTAGGGATAGTTTGAGCAGTGGCAATGGATAAGAAAATTAGCCCTTGATGCAGAGGAACTGCCCTAGAATGACTCTGCACTTCCCGAACAGATTTCTCCAACGAGTTTAACAAGTAGTGAGGGAAGCAGTGGTTAAGAAATATCAAATGTTTTTGAGGAATAGTAACAAACCTCCCCTCAAGAGTTACATACCTAACAACCATCCTGGCGAGTTCAGCAAAAGGCTCAGGAATCGAAGCCACCTTGATGTCGGCTGTCATTTCTAAACTCAAGTATTGTTAGTTTTGTGTACATGTGTGCTTTCTAGAGTTTTATACACCCATTTTAGGTATTGTTTCATAAGTACTTGTAGGCTTCAAGGTCTAAAGTTAGTCTTTCATTGGACCCCACTAATTGAAATTTAGTGTGACATGCTCGTGTAAAGAAGGTGAACCGTTATCAACTTCTAAAGATACTTTCCTTAGCTATAAATATGTTAGTCGAAGTTAATGAATTTGTTGCAAGAGTAAGAATAGAATAAATTCGGGTCTTAGAAGAAGAATACAAATTAGATGTGACATTCTCGTGTAAAGAAGGAACCATTGTTGTTTAAAATAGAGCCTAAGCAAAGCTTGCAAGTCTAGAATATAAGTATTGTTGCTGTTTTGTGTTGTGTGCAAAATTTCTAGAGTTTTATACACCCATTTTAGGTATTGTTGCATAAGTATTGTAGGCTTCAGGATTCTAAAGTAGTCTTTCATTGGACCCCTCTAATTGAAATTTATAATTGAAACTTAAAAAAATCATCCAAGAATTGAATTAGCAACATATGTGGATGAGTGTAGCGCATTTAATGATGTTGAACTAGTTTCCACATAAATTAGACACATTAAAAAAGAAGTATTGAAATGGTGCAATCTATTAAATTGCATTCACAAATTTAAAATCATAAGAATACAGATATATCACATTCAAATTCAATTTAGTGCAAACCATTCTAATCCTAGAAGAAGTTACCAAGTGACCTATTTTCTCCAACATTCATGTAATATGTACTAGACCTATCCAGTGTCACAAGGATATTAACATGTTGAGTCCTTTTGGGAGTTGAATGATTAAAATTAAGGTGATTTGGAATATCGCTTAATTTGAGGGATGCATAACGATAAGTTGTGGCTAAAGTCAAAAAATACCTTAGATGTCTGATTTTATACCATCGATCGTAGAACTATGTGATGTTTGGTAAACAAAAATGGGATATTTCTCTACCTTAACTTTTGCTTTGAACGGAATTTACAAGTGAATGTTATGACCAGTCAAAAGTATGTGGCAAAACTAAAGCAAAAGTAAAACACAACAATTAAGTGAAGAAATAAAAACTAGAGTAATGCAAAAATGTATTATACCACAAATGTTTTAGGACAATTCAGAGGACGAAAGTTCCCAAAACCTCCCGAGATAAATTCACATAAAAGAATCATTAAATGATTGGAGCCATTCTGTAAATATAATGGAACTCGGAATTGTGATGGAGTCTTTAAGATTCACGATATTGTTTGGTCAAATTTTGGACATAAGTAGGGTCATGACTGGCCAATCAGGTAAGCAACACGTGGCAAAAGTAAAATCAAATGAGAAGGTGATCCAAAGATTAAATTTGTGACTCTAGTTTTTGACACTCGATAATCATCATTTTGCCAACACGATAAACAAAAATATCCATGTGAATGGGTCCTCAAGACACCACATGGCCTGCCACCTCATTGCTACAGTGCATCAAGTAGGACGAGTTAGCCGACTGAGCTTGACCGGTGACCTATACACTTGGGTGAGCTACACAACTCGACGAGCTGACCATATACTTCAGGGAACTCTCATGCATCCAAGTATGTGGTTAGAGCAACCTATACAACGAAGCGGACCTTAAGCTCGCCTCCCATCGATCTATCCCATATGCCCCACTTAACATGTCTGATGGCTTATCATATCGCAAGGCCCTATGTCAAAAGTTACTCAAGTCTACTATTCTCCTTCTTTTAAACTCATTCACTGTAGGCTATAGCATCTCATAAGTCCGGTATTACTCCAAGACTCTCTTCTTCACAAGCGAAGACCACACTAAACTTACTTTCACATAGGATCCATAGTTCATGGTCAAGCCAACTCAAAGTTAGATACACCGGCCCTCGATCACAACACGGTGGCCATCAAGTGGCAGGGTCGACGCATCTGGCGAGTGAAGCGGTGGACACGTGGGCACAATTGGCAGTGGTCAGTAAAAACCAGGTCCAATTCAAAGAGGAGGCGGGGTATTTGACCCATGTAACCTCCCCACGTACCCAGTAGCACCAACCCAACCAACTCGACCAACTAAGCTAGTTGGCTATGAGATGGTGGATATGCTATTTGAGCACCAATCTTGGCCCGCCCAAGGCCTATAAAATGACCTCTTCGTTCATTAATTCAACATGCAAGCTTCTTAACTTCGGGATCTCAAGAGAAAAGCGAGACCAATGTCGAGAATCCTTACAAATGGGCACTATAGGAATATTGAAGGCCTTAATTAAATGAGGCATTATTATTATTTCAAAGACCTATATTATTATTTTAAAGGAATTATTATGAAGAGAAGACCTATATTATTATTTTATCAGAAATTATAGAGAAAATAATGGCTCATCTATCATTGATATATGCACAATGTTGTAAAAAGACCTATATATGCCTAGGCATGGTGAACCAAAATAATTCCTATTATCTCAATAGATAACATTGTCAAGCGCTTCGGGAGTAATTATTGTTAACTCACTGAGAATCACAAAGGCCGATTGGAAGAGCTAGAAAAGTATTCTCATGTGAGAGCTTTCCACTAGACGCCGTGAAGCCGAAGGATGTGACAGAAGCACCGATGTGAGTCCAAAGCGTATACTCCACACTATAGCTCTAACACTTTAACATTGTGTGTATCGCCAAGTTAGTTGCTTGGAGGAATCCACAAAGGATGGTCATACTCATTTGAACTCATTGATGACACTGGATCAACTTAGCTCTACATAGAGGTTATCAATGGTTACCCATGCAACATAGTGAAGGGAGATCATCTGTCAACACACGACATCGGGTCAATTTTAACTTCTGTGTAGAGGCTAGAGAGTCGTTCAACAAAGGGGAGAAGGATCATCATTATCAAACATCTAAAGACTTAGCACCATGTAGAGGTTATGTTTTCCATACAGCATATGCAAGGAGGTCTTCTATAGGTGTCGAATCAGAAAGTTGTGTTGGAGTACCGAGCTTTCCAAGACCAAGTTCGGATTTTGTCGAGCCAACTAAGGTCGAGAGTTGCAACACAAGTTTCGGTCTTAGGGATAATTCCTAGGAGTGATCACAAAGTTACAGCGTGAACTGCAAGCTAAGAGAGAACTCCTAGCAACATTACAAGATGGTGCAAAGGCTACGGAGGAGAAAGCTCTTGCCCACCGATAATCACCATGTAAGTGATTTTGTAAATTTTCTTTCCCGATGAAAATTTAAATCCTACTTTTGTTTAAATCGAAAAGTACACTAGAGGTATAGTATGAAAATTTCTTTTTTATTATTAAGGGAAAATAGTTTTGAAGGGACTATACCCTGTATACAAAAGGGCTCAAAAGCCAGATACTCAGAAGTGGGATAAACAACCCAGAGAAGGGAAAAACAACCAACCTCAGAGGGCTCAACAGCCAGATAAAACAACATATTAATAGAAAGGATCCAGACGTACAATGATCCAAAAAACAGCAGAAGAGATCAAAAAACAAACAAGAGATATCTATCATAGAATATCTCCACCAAAAAACAGCACCAGATCCGCCAGTCATCAGCAACTTCGCAGCCAGTAAACAGCAGCACAACTCCACTTTACTTGATAGCCCTGTCAATCTTGGTTTTGATCATTTGCAGCGAGACAAAGAAGGCAATGGTTGTGGCCTGAGAAGGGTCTTTCAGATCCGCCTGAGCAATTGCCATATCCCTTTTCTCTTTGGGGCCCCAAATGTCTTCAGTAATCCCGCTGAGGCTGCATACACTATGAACATGTTGTTCGATGAAATTGTAAATACTTTTAAGTGCAGATAGGATGCAGTCATTATGGATTTTTACATTTCCCATTCTGCCATCCAAATATTGTAGCTTCTTGAACACTTCAGCAATAACACCCTCCTCATCATCATTTTGAAGTTTTCCTTTTCCCTTAGCTTTTTCCATATTTTTGATAACCCTTTTAAGCTCTTGAATTTCCTTTTCCATCCTACCCACTCTGACCATCAAATCCTCCTCCTTAGGCTCCTCCACTCGGTTGGCTGATGTGCAGGAGGTTCTCGGCAAGCTCGAGGTCTTTGTGGCTTCTAAGAACCCTCTGAGAAGCAGGGATCTTAGTTTTCATGCCCTTCCTTTTCTTGCTA
Source organism: Taxus chinensis (assembly GCA_019776745.2). NCBI lineage: Eukaryota > Viridiplantae > Streptophyta > Pinopsida > Cupressales > Taxaceae > Taxus > Taxus chinensis. The sequence continues at coordinate 149,844,369 of CM034157.1, forward strand.
GACGAAGCAGTTTCAATCTTCCTTTCGAGCAGGGGGGGAATGGAGGCGGTGTGAGCAGGGGGAGGAATGGAGGGAGAGGGTGGAGCAGGATTCATGTGGGGACAGTTTGAGCAGTGGTGATGGATAAGAAGAATTAGCCCTTGATGCAGAGGAACTGCCCTAGAATGACTCTGCACTTCCCGAACGGATTTCTCCAGTGAGTTTAACAAGTAATGAGGGAAGTTGATGGTTATGTTTCTACGAAAGTGGTTAAGAAATATCAAATGTTTTTGAGGAATAGTAACAAATCTCCCCTCAAGAGTTACATACCTAACAACCATCCTGGCGAGCTCAGCAAAAGGCTCAGGAATCGAAGTCAACTTGATGCCGGCTGTCACAAACTCAAGATTTTCCCCTTCGTCTAGGAATTTCTTTGCCTCCACCTCTCTGTCCACCTTCTTATTAAAGAATTTGGTGCCATCAAGACTGAGCCCCGTGATCTGGGTGATGAGCTCCTCCGTGATCTCAACCTCAATGTTGTTGTATTTAACAACCCGATTCTTCCATCCCTGAGCAAATTTAATAGAAATATCCTGATCAAAACCTTGAATTCCTTATATCAAATTCGCAAGACCCCAAATTTGAAGATAGTTCTAGAGAACAACATCATCTTTCCACGCTGGATTATGAGTGGGCTCTGTTTTGCAAGGCGGACCCCCCATTTTTCCAGTGACTCTGCCCACAACGGTAAAGGTTTTAGCACTATGCGTATCAGACTTAGCTTTGTTTTTGAATCTCTCCCTTCATGATAAAAGATGTAATTATTAGACCATACTTTGTAATTAATGACCCACTCCTTGGCATTCTCGCTATGACAAGTAATGATGGCTGTCCAGTTCACACAAATCACATAAATCACACAAATCTTATATGATGTCATCATTCTGTACTTAAGAATCCACTCTTTAGCATCAACATTACAGCCATTAGTGATGATTTTCCAAGCCATGTAAATCATTGATGATGTCTTTATTAACTTGAATGGGCAGAATGTCCCCCCTTAGCCAAGTTTGAAAAGTATTGTTAACTCCAAAGTTTTCCAAACCATCTGCGACCCTATTGCCTTCCCGATAGGTGTGAGTGATTTTAACATTTTCAAAACTCTTGCATATATCAGTAGCTTCAACAATAAAATCTCTAATTGACCAGCTGGGGGGTTGCTTTTTGTTTAAGAGATTGATAATGTTCAGAGAATCACCCTCAATTATAATATTCAGAATATTACAATCCCTGGCTAGCCTTATTCCCCATAGAGCAGCAAGAGCTTCAGAGTAATGATTAGTTTGCCTACCCATTTTCCTAGAAAAAGTAGCAACAAAACAAGCCTCTTTGATCTCTGATGACTCCTCCACCTCCAGAATCTCCCAGATTGCCTTTTGAGGCCCCATCAAAATTCAACTTATGCCAAGCATTGGGAGGCTTAATCCATGGACAGTGGTTCTATCCATACCATTGTTATTCTTTTTGAAGACAGTGTCAATATTCCAATCAGCCAGAATGTATTCTTCTTTCTCAGGGCAAAGTCTATTTTTAGGAGGTTTAAATCTAGCAATATTGTCCTGCACAACAATGATAATTTCTTTGTAGACTTTGTTACATACCTTTCTAGTATTTCTGAAAATGCCATCATTACGAGCCTTCCAAACTCACCACATGGTGTGAGGTAAAACTAGTTGCCATAATCTCCTCACCACACAATGCTTGTAAGGAGAGTCCCATTGTTCCCAGGCCTGAAGACAAGTAAGGGGAAAGATCCATTTCTGATTAAATTTTTCAAAAACAAGATGCCAAATTTTGGAAGTGTACTCACAATGAAGAAATAAATGTTTGATGTCTTCTGCCTCTTTCTGACACATGCAACATCTATTCGGCATGATGAATCCCTTCTTAATGAGGTTGTCATTAGTTAGTATCTTGCCTTTAATGATGAGCCACCTAGAAGAAGTTCACTCTAGGGGTTAGCTCTGGCATCCATAACTTATGCCAATTAATTTCACTTTCAATAGAGGCAAAGAAAAAATTATATCCCGATTTAATTGAGTATTCCCATCAAAAGAATCTTTCCAAATGAGTTCATCCTTATGATTTTGATTACTAATATGAATTAGAGAAAGTTGATTCTGTAAAGATGAAACATCAGTCTGCACATTATCCTTCTCCACTTTTAGTTATTTCCATTTTCTTTTGTTTTCATCCACCTCAATGTATCCCTGTATTTTGTGCCCATACTTTTGTAATTAAGCTATCTTTAATGTGGCCACAAGAAGAAATCCAATTATTAAATCAGTCCATTTATCAGTCCAGAAGTTAATGTCTTGACCATCCCCAAGTTTCCAGCTACATCCCCAAGCTTCCAGCTACACCCCTGAGAGAGAATATGTCTGCTGTGAAGAAGATTGTTCCTAGAAAATAGAACCATTCGGAAGAGACTGATCAGAGATAAAGGAAATCTTGCTTTGGTTTGAAAGGTATTTGATCTTAACCAACTATGTCCAAGGCTTGTGCTCTTTTATAAGTCTCCAACCTAACTTTTCAATAAGAGCAGAACTCATATGTTTGATATATTTGATACCTAACCCCCCAAGTCTCTTTGGTTTACATACCTTCTCCCAAGCCACTAAATGATACCTAAACCTGTCCTCAGTACCATGCCATAAAAAGTGCTTTTGAATTTTTTCAATACTATTAGACACTGCTGCTAGTATGTTGAACATTGACATGATATAAATAGGAAGGTTCTAAAGAATGCTTTTTATCAATAAGCACTTTCCTGCGCTTGAAAGTAGAGCTCCTAGAGATTCCAACCAGCCAGTTGATTTTTTAAATCTCTTAATGTAAGATCATTCCAGACCTCATTAGAAATCTTACCAGTAACTGCCAAAGGGAGACCTAAATAAGTATCTAGTAATGATCTTAATAGTGCATCCGAGAATATTAGAATCTTTCTTTGCCTTTCTATAAAAGTATTGAAAAGAAATATATAGAGCTTTAGTCAAAATGTAAATTTTTGTTCAAAGGAGGCTTCCTCATAAAATCTAGAAGAGGTGATGATATTTTTTGATAGCCTTTGCCTCAATTATTGAGGCCATCAGAAGAATAGATGTCATTACAAAACTGCTGATGAGAGGAAATTCTTGGTTAAGGGAAGTTGGTAGAAAGCCCTTTATCATGCCACATACCAATAGATTTTGAGATAGACCTGCTTAAACTGTTAGCCATTATAGTCTGAACAAGAAAGGGGATCATTAGGAGTCCCTGTTACATATATCTCCCCACATGGGTAGATAAGACAAGTTGGAAGAATATACCTCAACCACAGAAATTCAAACCTCATCCCATTTATGGCGCACAAAAGGGGTGCAAGACAAGGGAAAGTGTCGAATCCTGAAATCTGTTTGGATTAAGAAATTTTGGTGAAACAGAAATGGCGCAAATTTTGGATAGTGTCAACATGAGAATGTATGACCATGCCTCTTAAATGCACTCAGGAAATGGCAACAGAAATGGCCATGATCAATCAATCTTGTAAAGGATTGCCCTTGGTCACGGAAATGGCGCAACAACAATGATGTGTCAACAGAAAAAGTTGGCGCTTCTTGGCGCAGCATTTGAGGATGTCGACACTTATGTGTAATGTGCCCTTGGCACTGGAGCCAAAGAAGATTGTCAACATAGAAATAGACTACGCCCTTAACACACAGAAAGGAATGTTGACACAGGAATGGCACAGTTGACGCCCTTGGCGCAAGTCCAATTTGGCGCACGTAAAATGTGTCGACATAGTCAAAATTTGCGCCTTTGGTTCGCACAGAAAAGATGTTGACATGGAAATTATCCTGCGCACTTTGGTTTCACAATTTTGGTTGTTGACATCCACCTCAATATTTGCCCTTTTGTGCCCATAGGATTGTCAACAGTTGTCTTTATGGATGCCCATAAGGCGCATGCCTTAAAATCAAATGTCCATTTGCTTTCGAACTTTGGATCCTGACAGTTAATGTCTTGACCATGACCCAGATTTCAGCTACATCCATGAGATAGACTATTTGACTGTGAAGAAGATCCGATTCACACAAAATTGAACCTTTCGGAAGACACTACGGCATCCTCTACCTAACTAACTGGATATCTTGCTTTGGGTGGGAACAGGTTCTTAAAAATGCTTAAAAACATTTGTCCAACTTTTGGGTTGCCTTTTTATAAGTCTCACCTAACCATAATTTGAATTAGAGAACCTGATATGGACTTGATATCTTTGGACCTTTCTCTGGCCCTTCTCTTTCTTTACATTCTCCCAAGCCATTTAAATTGATACTTGGAACCTGTCCTCAGTACCATGCCATAAAAAGTTAGACTTCTTGTTTTGCCCCTTTCAATATCTTTCGTCAGGTGAATCTGCTGGTATGTTGAACATTTACATGATGTAAATAGCTTTGCCTCAGGCATTTTGAAGTGTGCTTTTTATCAATAAGCACTTGCCTGAGCTTGAAAGTAGAGCTCCTTTCCAGCCAGCCAATTTTTTTTGAAATCTCTTAATAAGATCATTCCAGACCTCATTAGAAATCTTGCACAGTACTTAAAGGTAAACCTAAATAAGTAGCGGGAAGAGAATTAATAGTGCATCCTAGAATATTAGCAATCTTTCTTTTCCTTTCCATAGGAGTATTGAAGAAATATATAGAGCTTTTTTCAAAATTAACTTTTTTCCCCGAGGCTTCCTTCATAAAATCTAAGGATTAGGTTTTGATAGCCTTTGCCTCAATTATTGAGGCCATCAGAAGAATAGAGTGTCATCAGCAAACTGTTGGTGGGAGGAGACCTGATTGCCAGAAGTTGGAGGAAAGCTCCTTTTATCATGCCAATGCTAATAGATTTGGACCCATAGATCTGCTTAAACTAGGGGTAGCCATTATAATGAATAATAGAGGGGAAATTGGGTCCCCTTGCCTAGATTCCTCTATTACTGGCAAAAAAACCAACCGGTTCCTCATTAACAACCACTGAGAATCTAGAAGTAGAAATACAAGAATGAATGATTTTCCTGAATTTATTTTGAAAACCAAACTTGGATAAGACCTCATCCATGAATTTCCAGGAGACTCTGTCAAAGGCCTTATGCATGTCTAGCTTGATAGCCATCCCTGCCTTTTTACTTTTATCCATAGAATGGATTGTTTCATGAACCATGATAATTCCATCTTGAATAATTCTTCCCTGAATGAATCTGCTCTGCTGTTGTGAAATGATCTCCATAAGAATAGGTTGCATTCTAGTGGTTAGAATCTTTGTGAAGATCCGATATATTACATTAACCAAACTGATTGGCCTGAAATCTTTGAAGTCCTTTGCATCCAGCTTCTTAGGAGCAAGCACAATATGTGTATTATTTAATTCTTTGATAAGATTTCCAGTTCTATAAAACTCATTAACAGCTTTCAATAGATCTTCAGAACATATTTCCCAACATCTTTGGTAGAAGTTTGAAAAACCATCGGGACCTAGAGCCTTATCCCCTTCTAAAGTGAAAACAACCTTTTTCAATTCCTCAATGGTGACTATTTTGGAAAGACTCTTAAACCTCTCAGCAGGTAGTGAATTATTAGGAATGGAGTCTAAGAGAAAGGAGGCCGCTTGTTCATTGTAGGAATTATTCTCAGTGAGTAGATTCTTGTAAAATTTGAGGGCTTCTTCTTTGATATCTTCAGAATCCTTAGTAATGTTCCCATTGTCCTTAGAAACCTCAGTAATTCTGTTACAAGCTCTATGCTTGAGGGCTGTCAAATGAAAAAAAATTGTATTCCTGTCTCCTACTTTAAGCCAAAGGGCTCTAGACTTCATTCTCCAAAAGGATTCTTCATGGCTGTTTATATTATGCAGATCTGAGAGAAGCTTTTTTTCCTATTGATGATCCTCTAGAGTCATACCTTTCAAGGAAACATTAAGTTCAAGCTCTTCCAACTGCTGCTTAAGTTCTTTCTTCTTTTCAAAAATATTTCCAAAAACCTCTTTATTCCAGATTCTAACCTTTTGCTTAACATTTTTCAACTTCTGTAGAAGCCTAAATTGGGCCGTCCCTGTGCCTTCCCAATACCACCACTCTTTAATTCTGTCCAGAATATCTTCATGCTCAAGCCACATTTTCTCAAATTTGAAATTGCAGTGAAAAGGTTTTGACCAATTGAAGAAATTTAGGACAATAGGATTATGATCAGAGCCCATTCTGGGGAGAGAAGAGAGATGAAAATTATGATCTAAGATCCAATTAGCAGAAATGAGAGCTCTATCTAGTTTAACCTGGATCAAGTTCTCCCCAAATCTTCTGTTAGACCAGGTAAATTGATTACCATGAAGCTCTATGTCCATAAGATTAAGAGTCGAAATGAAGTCAGCAAATTCTTCCATACTGAGAGAAAATTCAGAGTTTCCCCCAAAATTTTCTCCTGGATTTAAAGGAGTATTGAAGTCTCCCATAATCAACCAGTTCATGTCCTCAACATTATTTCGAAACAAGGTTAACTCCTTCCATAAATTTCTTTTACCAGCAACAGTATTGGGTGCATAAATATTGGAAAGAATCCAGCTAGAATTATTCTCAAGACTTTTAAAAATTATAGCCAAATGATTCTGGGAGGAAGAGAGTACATTACCATTAACAATTTTGGTATCCCAAAAGATCACTAAGCCTCCAGAAGCTCCTTGAGAATCAACAACAGCATAAGCAGCGTTCTCCCAGAAATATCTTTTGCAATCTTCAACAGCTTTACTTTTCATTTTAGTTTCCTGAATAAGAAGGATGTTGGGCCTGTTTGATCTTTTAATTTCCTTGAGCATTCTTTTCTTAGGCCCCCCATTGAGTCCTCTGACATTCCAAGAAATGACCTTCATTAAAAAAAATTTGGAGATGTAGTTGCCGGATGGTTCAAAATTCTTTGTGTACCATCTACAATTTCTTTCTCAGTCTCTTTTTCTCTTACTTCTCTCTTGGATAGTCTACCTTTTCTATATGGGACTCCAATATTTGCAGTTCTTCTAGTAGTGGCCCTTGTGATTCTTGAGGTGGAAGCTTCCCAGCTTCCAATCTACTTCTTTTTATCACTATAGAGTGATTCCAGAATTTCTTCTAGACTTTTTAGTCCTCGTTTCTTACTTCTCACTGTGATGAATCCATCTTTATCACAGTCTGATAGACTTTTCTTGCTAGTAGGGGTAATTTCCCCTTCCTCTTTACCTTTGTCAACATCAGTCTGTTTAACCATTTTAGGAGTGAGCTCCTCCATATCAGTAAACTCTTTATCTTGGTTTAGATCTCTTGCTATGGATTCCAGAACCTCTTTGACTTTTCCTTGCCTCATTTTGAGTAGCTCCAGAGAGCTATTCCTATTTAACAGATCTTGATCAGCAGAAGGAGTGAGTTTTTTTCCATCTCTTCTTCCTTAGAAGTGATAAGAGAAATGAAAACTTTTTCATTTTCTTCATCAACCTCCAAAAAAGGTCGCAAGTGATTTAACAAATATTGAATTTGTAAAACCCTAATTATAGAGTCATAATGAAATGATAAGTAATAAAGTACAGATTTGGCACAAGCAAACAAGTAAAGTAAATTAAAACCCTAGGTGCAAGAGAGGGAATAAGAGACTTAGTTGATTTCATAATAATCGTGAAGTATGTTGGATTGGAAAACTGCTGAACTGGAGGAAGATTCTATCACAATTGGGCACAAAAAATTACAAAACTGTTAGAATAAAATGGAATGCCTGATGTCTGAACTGGGTCAGGAGTGCCTAGGTGTTAGAGCCTAATTCTAGGTGCTCGTGACTGTGAAAATGGTCAAAATCTAATTTTTTTTGTATCACAAGTGTTCACTGGCCTTCGTTATTGATCACCTGTATGTTGCACTTTGTCACCAAAATTCACTTGTAACCTACAAAAAAATATCTCCTGTAAAACCCCAAAACACATCAAATCCTAAAAAGAAAAATATGTAAATGGGGAGTCAAACTGACCCCAGAGGTCACCCGACAGAGTGAACTTATGACCAAGCACTACACTACATCTCAGACTCCATGTAGTTCTTGTGCGTGTGTGTAGAAATCATGCCCTAGGAATCTCTTGTGCAAGATGCACTTGATAATGAGTAATAGCTAGATGTAGTAATGTAGATAGATGTTTGGATGTCAAATGAACTTCCCCTCCTATGAAGTGTATGCAGAAAAATGCAATCCCTTGTCCCTTGAATGAAGCTAGATGGATGCTTTAATTCTCTTAGAATGCCTTTGGATGCAACCTTAGGTGATGATAATAGATGCTTAGATCTTGGTCCTTTATTATGATCACATAAATTTGTATTTATATGATTCCCTTGTTTGAATTTAGTAATTGACAACTAAAAGGATGACCCATAAGAAAACAAGATTCCCAAAAGATAAAAGAGGCCAAAAGAGGTGAATAAGATACAAAGAGGTAGGGGCACCTAGGAGGATGACTGGGTGGCGTCTTGAATGGGCGCTGGTGTCCAGAGTAAAGAAAGATAAAAAAGTAATGGAGATCATACTAGGATATGGGGTGTGCAAGATGAGAAAGAAAGAAAGAAAAACAAAAAAGAGGCCAAAGATAATGTCAATTACTAGTTTTCTCACTTAGGAATCATATGAATAGTAGTGTATGTGATTAGGACCTAGAAATGTACCCAAGTGTGTCATTTTGTGTTTACATTTTCCCCCACTTTATGTTATTGAGTAAATACTTGATAACATAAAGTACATAAGAGATGTGTACCTTTTAACCATGTATATCAATGGTGAATTCATGCCGAGGAGACAAGACGAAAGTGTGAAGTGATAAAAATGAAGCGTGGACACTAAGAAAGAGAGAAGTGACCCTAGGGGTGAAGCGTATATGTTGTGTGAGTTGTACCTGTTTTCATTGTTGTTCTTGATGTGTTGTGCTGATGTGATTGTTGCTTCTCATAAGGACAGAACATGTAAAAAGAAGAGAAAAAGAGTAGTCAAAGTCATGTGTATATGAAAAATTTGATAAAAGTATGCAAAAGTATGTAAAAATGTGAAAAAGTAGTAAAAGGAACATGTGCACCTGATCCGTGATGAGTGAAAAGGATATAAAATGTCCTAAAAATGCTATAGAAGAGTGATTTTTTTTGGGTGATATCACACCAAGAGTGAGTTTTTTGGGTGATCTCATCAAGTCAGAGTTTTTCAAGGCAATATCATGCAAAGTGTTTTTTGGGTGATCTCATGCCACGAAAGAAGAGTGTTGGGGAGAAAGGTCTAGTGTTATTCTCCATCCATGACTGCTTCCCAAATTTATACACCATTATAGATGGTGTGATCCTAATTTTGTTCTGTGTTTGTTCTAGTTTGAATAAGGAAATAGAGAAAAAAGGGAGATAGAATTCATTCTGATTGCTGGAGGACTATGCCTTTATTGTGAAAACTACTTTTTGTAACTATGTGAAAATTTGATCTGAGAAAATATTGTAATTCCCCTTGGTCATAGGCACCTAGGAAAGGTCAGGATCACCTAGCAGCTAGTGTCTGTATCTAGGGCACTGGTGTTTGTGTTGTGCTAATGACCCAAGTCATATTTTGGCCATTTTTGTAATTGTAACTCTGTAGACTATTTATATACTGTGCAATCATGTATTGAAGCTCTGAGCTGTTGTTTATGGGGTGACTGACTCACCCAATGTATGCCCCCTGTTTGGGGTGCATGCAATGTTTCTAGGAGGATGCAACCCAAAGGAGAGGACCAGACACTGATATGAAACTAATACCCTGTAGGGGGAGGGAATGTGCATGGTAGAAACCAAGGCACATGCAAACAAAGTGGCTAGGACATGTGTTAGTGTAAATAATAAAATATACACATATAGAAGACAATGTGTAATCTAGCAAGTAAGAAGACAATGTAGACTGTGAAAAGTGGGTTTCAAACATGGGACATCACTCACAATGTTGTAAGACAATCAGGGCCAAAACATCCAAAAGCATACAAGTAATGAACATACAAGACATAGGGAAAAGCCCACAAATAATGACAATAATACAAACAATGGAAAATAGTCAAACAAAGTATCAGAACAACCATGGTGGCAAATAGTTGCTGCAAAGAAAATGTTACACATGAAGCACCCGTTAGCATGTTAGAAAGATAAAAGTATGTCAAAGCATGTGTATCTATTTATAGAGTAGTGTGCTAGTAAGAATAAGAAGTAGTCTAAAATGAAACAATAACACTTGCAGTGTGTTTGAAAGTAGATGCCCCTAGGAGCCTTGGTGGGATTGCCAAGAGGTATAGTGCCAAGCATCCATGTTGTGTATAAATATCTATGTAAAGAATTCATTCACAACTAGAGAACAAGTGAACATGCATGTGTATATAGGAAAGATAATGACATAAAAAAGTATCTATCTAGCATGTGAAACAAAGTGTACATGTGAGCATAAGCAAACAAGAGTGAGTGCAAAAAAGATATGCGTATGTTGTGAATGAGTGAGATGGAATGGTGAAATGTAATGTGATAGGAGCATTGCATTCCCCAGAGTGAATGTGGATGAAGTATGAGATGAGGTTCATTTACCAAAAAATGACTCCCTTAAAGTCATAGAATGAACCAAAGAATTAAATTAAGTGTTTGTCTTGTGCTGTTAGATAACATTATAAATGAAATGTAAATGTAGAGAGTGAACTATGAGGTTCAAAATAAATTGATAAGAACACAGTTAAACATAGAACACCTGAAATATAGTGCAAGTCATGAGAATGACCCCCTAGAATGATGTAGAAAGGTAGGAGTCCATGCTAAAGATTAGCACCATGAATGGTGATTTACCATGAACTATAGTAAGTGAACTATTACATCCACCAGAAGGGGGATAGAAAAGTGCATCCCTTAATAGTTCACTAGAAATTTAAATATGAAGCATGCCGTAGAAAATGGATAAGCTAAAGTAGTGTGAAGTGCGAAGCGTCATAAATAAATAAATAAGTAAGTAAAAGAATAACACCATATAACACATAATATAACGTTGAAAACCCCAATGGGGTAAAAAACCATGAAGAAATTTTCCATTTATTGAGAAACTTTTTAACCAGTCCAGTAACTCCCTTCCTCACTTTGCTCCATGTTTTTAACCTGGAAAAATTACATATATTCGAATATGACCTATGGCCATATTTAAATAACCCGAAGGGTTATGACCTTATTAATTGACGGGGCACACCCCGATTTAATAATTAGTTAATAAATAACTAATGAAACCTAATATAAAGTTTATATTAAATAATAACAATAAACTATATTGTATATTATTTAATTATAAACTAAATATTATGAACACTTAATATTATGTTCTAACACTCCCCCTTAATATTAAGTGGGGATCCATATGCCAACATTACCTGTTTGTACAACATAGGATTTACAAATCCATAAACCACAAAAGGTTTAGGCTAGCATATGTCTTTTTGAAGGAATTATAACACCTTCATCATGCTCAACTTACCTTTTGGTACAAAAGGATTTGGAATCCATAAATCAGAAGTATGATTTAGGCTAAGCATGATTTGTGAGACTATATCCCACCGTTTCTCATGGAAAAATTCTTAAAACCACATCTCTAGGAGCCTTTTATAACACAAGGACCTCCTTTACAAATAGATGCAACACATTGGACTGTATTATTGTAAACTCTATCAGTTTACATAGATCATAAAATATCTTTTTACAATGCTTTGTATGAGAGTAGAAGTATAAAGGAGAAGGAGTCAAAAATTGGTCGACCATTAGGAGGTGACATTGCCATGCACACTCCCCCTCAATGGAAACTCTGAAAGGCCAAAGCATTGCACAAAACTTGCAGTATTTTACAACACACAATGGCTCGTAAACATATTTGCAATATAATCTTCAGTCTGGCAGTACTGGAGATCTCTATCACCGCAGAGAACCTTCTCTCAGATAACATGCATATGAACTTCAATATGCTTCATTCTCTGATGTTGAACTGGATTCTTTAGCAAGAGTAATACAACTCTGACCACCACATAGAAGAGGAATACTTCCTTTAGCTTCCATGTGTATCTCTTCCAACAGCTGCTTCAGCCACATGGCTTCTTTGTTGCTTCCATTGTACTTCTCTACCTCAGTAGAAGAAATGGAGACTGTTGGTTACTTTTTGTTGTTCCAAGTAATGGTTCCTGCACCAAAAAAAAAACTTGAACACAAATCCATATATTTTATATCTAACACAACATCAGCATGGTTAGAGTCATAATATCCATATAGACATCATAATAAGCATATAAATCATTATTGATTTCACTTTTAAAAGTTAAACATTAGTTGTATAATAACTAACATAACAATATGCTTAACAACTAACCATGTTAAAATATGTTGAAAATTTTCAACATACTATTCTTGTAAAATATATATTAAATGCAATCAGTATTGGACGTCTCCAATACAAACACAAAGGGCATCCCCAAGTGTCATTTGATATGCATATAATAATATTTTAGTAATCACATACTAAGAAATTTTAGAAATATTTTATCAAAAACATATATATCTTCATTATCTTAAGCCTTTAAAAAGAGATAAGACTTGATAGATAACATATCTGAATAGATAATCAAATCATATAAGAATAATCACAAAATTCACTGAAAACATGATCCATTAAAAGTGGACATTTCCCATGGATTTAAGTGGAGTTTTCTTCAAACAATGATCATGTAAGAACCCTTAGAATACATTTCATAGGTGGTAAATTTAAGCCTAGACATGTCATATATGATCAGTTTTTCATGCCAAAAATGAACATAGTTCTATTTTTTAATAAACTATAAAAAATAAAGCAATTTTTTTAAAACACATATAATCCATTTTGTGTATGTTTTCAGTTGTAGTTACTTCTAGTTCATTTTTACTAACCCATCTGAGTTAATTATGAAAGAAAAAACAACTCCTTTTTCAACAATATATAAAATAGAAAATATACTTTTCATTTAGAAGTAATAGAAGTAGTTTATAAAGCTATTATATTAGCACTATGATTATTCTCATCATCTTCATCTTGATTTTGATATGATTTATTCCATTTTTTATTTTTGAAATTTGACTTGTTTTTTGATTTACAATCTTCTTTCTTATGTCCAAATTTCCCACAGTTATGACATTTACCATCAAAACTAACTTTTAAGTTTCTTGGTTTCTTATTTTTACTAGGAGTTTTAAAAGTTGATTTTTGATTCTTTGTTGAACCTAGAAGGTTTATTTTTCTATTTTTGAGCAAGAAGTGCCTCTAAAGTGGCATTCTCTTTTGAATCAAAATTAGTCATAACTTGCTCTTCCTGAACCAGGAGAGCACTAAGGGTTTGCAAATCTGGAATGTCTTTCTCTGTTTGATATTTAGAATTCAAAATTGAAATGAAATTTCTAAATTTTTCATGAATATTCAACTAAATAATGAAATAAATAAATTTATCCCGAATTAAGTTACAACTACATCCATCTAATTGAGACTTAATATTTTTAATTTTAGCTAAATAATTTATTACTTTTTCATCTCCCTTCATGGGAGTTGTCATTAGTTCTAAAATCAATTTAATGATTTTTGATAAACCTGTACCTTCATGCATTGATTCCAATTGAGTCCAAGCCTCACTAAATTTCTTGATTCCCGATATGAAAGAGGAAATCATCTGTACGCTTCGTAAAATGATGGACATCACCTCTTGTACTTTTTTTTATACACAAGATGTTGTCTGCAGTTGTTTGTCTTCCTAGTTGGAGCCTTCTCAAATGTTCACAACTTCCCATAGTTTGTGAGCCATGAATTCTTCCTTCAATCAAATCTTCCAAATGTTGTAATTATTCCCATTCAACATATGAGATTTATCAATTAAAAACTGATTAGACCCCATTTTCAAGTAAATAAAATTAAATAATTATTGAGGATTAAAAAATCGAAAGTTTGTCTATTGGGTTCATCAGTTTACTTTTTAATCCCTCACAAAGATTTATTTTGCAAAATTTGACCAAACTATCAAAAGAATTATTTGTATAGTAATAAATATGAGTGGGAGTGGTGTGACTTTTTACATAGGTTATGAATAATTCAATATTTCACCTGTGCACACACAGGTTTCCATAAAAAAATTTACTTGTCGGAGAGGGAAGGGGGTGTAAGGGGGGAAAATATACGGTTTTTAATGGAAGGGTATAATATAGTCGTTCCCAAGGGTGATTCATGAAGCCTTTATAGGATTAAATGAATTGAAATTTATATTTCAATATTAAAGGGCTCTAAGTACCATGTCAGGACGAGGGTTATAAATTTACATTAACCATATTCAAATGAATATTAAACATTAATGTGCATACATGAATAAATAAAAAAGTAAAATAAAACAATAACACATTAACACATGCATATAACGTGGAAAACCCCAATGGGGTAAAAAAACTGTGAAGAAATTTCCATTTCGAGAAACTTTTAACCAGTCCAGTAACTTCCTTCCTCACTTCCTCTCCATGTTTTTAACCTTAGTAAAATTACATATATCCGAATATGACTTATAACCATATTTAAATAACCCGAAGGGTTATAACCTTATTAAGTGATGGGGTACACCTCGATTTAATAATTAGTTAATTAATAACTAATGAGACCTAATATAGATTTTATATTAAATAATAAAGAATAAACTATGTTCTATATTATTTAATTATAAACTAAATATTATGAACACTTAATATTATGTTCTAACATCATGAATGTAATATGCCCTCAATAGTCAAGTGTTAACCATAGCACAAGAGTGCAAACCAAAGCACAAGAGTGCGTCATAGGGTAATGACATTATAATTATTGTATCAAAGGTTTTGAAATTGCTTAAGAAAGATGAATCATGAAGCATGAAGCGTTAAGTGTGATAAGAGATGCTAGGAATAATTGATAATGCTAAAAGCGGGGAAAGGGTGGTGCCCCCCAAGTATATCGATGATGTAGAGCTACATGACAATGTAAGAAATACATTGCAACGGTGACAAAGTTTGAAATGTATCGTAATAAAGCATACTGGTATAAAAATGGTGGGTAGGATCAAGAGTAAGCTAATAAGGGTTGGATATGGTTCAAAATATTCTTCAAATGGAGGAAGTTGAAAGAGACCATCTAGAATTTATTTGTTTTGCTTAGTGAGTGGTTGCTTGCTTGGTAATGTTGTAGAAGACTTGAGAGGAAGAGGCGTTAGAATGATTTTGAGAGGTGGTTGCTTAGGGTGTTGTGACGTGAAAGAAGACTTAATAAGAGGAGGTGAAAAAGGATTGACCTTAAAAGGTGATTGCTTAGTTTTAGTGGGTTGTGTAGGTAATCACCTTGACCATGCACCATCTAGAAGGAACATTCCCATAAGTGATGGCAGTAGGATGCTCATTAGACATAGATAAATGGAATTTAGGAACCCAATGAGATTTATCAATTAGAGATGAACATGCATAAACATTTTGTGTAGCAAATGAGATAAGACCATACTTCTTAAGGTGGCCAATTTGTCATTTTAGAGCATAACAATCATTGTAATTATGTCCATTAATTTGATGATACTTGTAATATGGATGACCTTGATATTTTACAATCCGATACAGAGGATACTAATGAGTAGATGGCAAGCTAATTAATTGACGAGTGAGGAGTTGAGGAAGAACATCATGTAGCTGAGTATTGAAATAAAACTTGAGAGGTTTAGGGAGTGGTAAGACTTGGGGTTCACCGATATGAGAACATGTAGAAGGCATAGAATTAGGATGAGATGTAGAGGAAGAAAAAGCACGATCTTGAGAAATATATTTGAGATCTTGGATTTTAGATTTAAGTAATGTGATCGTTGATTCCATAGCCTGAAATTTATCTTGAAATAAAGAATACAATGCTTGGTTTGACTCTAAGATGGTTTGATTAGGTAGAGGATTGTGAAGGCTAGGGTTATCGAAGAGACAATCGAAAATGGTGCTTACTTGAGGAGGTGGCATATCTCTAGGGATAAACATGGTGTCTAGGTATTTTTGAATAACCTCTTTGCAACGTGAATGCATTTGAAGTAATTGAGACAAAGAGATTTAATGAACCTTAGGAGTTCATGAGGTCAAGATCTAATGATGGGAAGGATGATTTGCCAAAGATAGGATTATTGAAAGATCGATCATTATAGAGCTCACGCATATGATTTAACAGAGTCACAACGAAATGATAAGCAATAAAGTATATGTTTGACACAAGCCAACAAGAAAAGTAAATTAAAACCCTAGGTGCAAGAGAGGGAATAAGACACTCAAATGATTTTGTAATAATCCTAAAGTATGATGGATTGAAAAACTACTCAATAGGAGGAAGATTCTGTCGCAACTGGTCACAAAAATTTATAGAAATGTTTATATAAGTTGGATTGGGGATCCTGGAATGGGTTAAGGGCACCAGAGACTGCTTCTGGGCTCCTGTGACTATGAAAATGGTCGGAATATGAATTTTCTTATGTCGCAAGATGTTCACTGGCCTTCATTATTGATTTCTTGTATATTGCACCAGGTTTGCAAAATTTTCCTATAACCTACAAAACAAAAGACCTCCCGCAAAACCTAAAAACACATCAAATCCTAAAAAAGAAGATGCAAATAGGGATTCAGACTAACCCCGATGGTCACTCGACAGAGTGAACTTATGACTGAGCGATACACTACATCTTATACTTCATTTAGTTCTCTCTTTGTGTGTGTAGAATTGTGCCCTAGGAAGCTCTCGTGCATGATGCACCGAATAATGAGAAATATCTAAATGTTGCAATGTAAGTAGATGTGTGGATGTCAAAATGAACTTCCCCTCCTATGAAGTGTATGTAGAAAAATGCAGTCCCTTGTCCCTTGAATGAAGTTAGATGGATGCTTTGATGCTCTTAGAATGCCTTTGGATGCAACCTTAGGTGATGATAGTAGATGCTTAGAGATTGGTCCTTTATTATGGTCACATAGTTTTGTATTTATATAATTCCATTTTCTTAATTTCGTAATTTAAAACTAAAGGCCGACCCATAAGAAAATAACATGCCCAAAATATAAAAGAGGCCCAAAAGAGGTGAGTAAGATATAAAGAGGTCAGGGGCGCCCAAAGGGGACAAGGGTGCCTGAGAGCTAGCGTCCTGGCTAGGTGCTGGTGTTTAGAGTTAATAAAGATAAATAAGTAAAACATCGATTGGGCTGTAGGGTGTGCAATACTAGAAAGGAAACGAGAAAGACAAAAAAGAGGCCAAAGATAAATGTCAATTACCAGTTTTCTCACTTAGGAAACATATAAATAGTAGTATGTGATTAGGATATAAAAATGTAGGTTTACCATCAAGGGAAGCTAAATGATAAGCTCCAGACCCATATTTATGAGTGATAATATATGGTCCAAGCCAATTTGGAGCAAACTTCCCAGGTTTTCTTTTTTCCATGTTAGTGACATGTTGATTTTCTTTGAGGAAAAGATCACCAATGTTGAAGTCACATTCTTTGAGGTGTTTTTAATATGATTTTTTGTTTTTTTCTTGATAATGTTGATATGTTTGAGGGAAATTAGTCAACATTCGTCTAATAATTCTAGTTGTGATAGGTGTTCTTGATGATAATCCTCATCAGGAATGAAATCTTTAAGGGAAATGCATAGGGATAGAATCTGGACTTCAAGGGGAAGAATAACTTTAGTGTCGTATACTAAATAGAAAGGCGTAGCACCCGTAGGGAGTTTGAATGCTAATTCGATAGGCCCATAGTGCAAATAAGATTTGAAGGTGCCAATCTCTACCAACCTGATCAACAATTTTGGTAAGGATCTTATTGAGGGTTTTATTGGATGCTTCGGCTTGGCCGTTAGCTTGTGGATAGTAAGGTGTGGAAACACTGAGTTTGATATTGTAAGTGTCACAAAGTTTTTTTAATTTCTTATTTTTGAATGATTTACCATTATCTGTGATGATTTTATGAGGTATACCAAAGTGACAGATAATGTGATGATGGATGAAATTGACAATTTTATCTTCTTTAGTGGAGATAAGAGGGATTGCTTCCACCCATTTTGTAAAGTATTCAGTTTTTGTGATGATGGAATTATGTCTTTGTGATGATCAAGGATTGATAAGGCCAATGAGGTTGAGTCCCCATTGTGAAAAAGGCCATAGGTCTTGAGCTGGTTAGAGAGCATGACTGGGGATGTGTGTAAGATTGGAGTGTTGTTGACATTTGATGCACTTCTTGACATAGTCACAACAATATTGATTAAGCATAGGCCAATAGTAGCCCATTCATATGATTTGTTTAACAATAACTAAATCGTTAAAGTGCCCACCACATATCCATCATGGACTTCTTGGATAGCTAGATGAGCCTCTGGAGATTTAAGACACCATAGGAGAAGGCCATCAAACCCTCTTTTATAAAGGATACCCCCTAGTATGACATAGTGGGATGCACATTGTTGAAAATATATTTTACCATTTCTGGATAGATCTGAAGGTATTTTTCTTGTGGAAAGATAGTTGTATGTTTGAGTGTACCAAGTGTCAGATTGGATATCTTCTATATGATTGATAGTTAGAAGATCAGTGTTGGTATAAGATGGATGATCAAGTTTGTGTATGATGACGAAGAGTTTAGAATCATCTGGTGATAAAGGAATAAGAGATTATAGGGAAGCCATGGTATCCACAAATTTATTAGATGAGTGAGGGGTAGTTTGGATTTCATAATGATCAAAGAGTTTCAGGAGGTCTTCAACGATGGTTTTATATTTTTGTAAGATCTCATTTTTACATTGATATATCCCTTTGATTTGATTGATGATGAGCTGAGAATCCCCGTAGATGTCAAGGATTTGTATGCCCAAGAATGCGGTGGTCTGAAGTCCCATGATGAGGGCTTTGTTTCCACCATGTTATTTTTGCAGTTGAAGTTCAATTTGAAGGATAATGGAATAGGGGTATCCCAAGGGGGTATAATGACTATTCTAGAACCCCCCCTTGTCTACATTTGGACCCATCGAAAAATAAGGTCATTTTGAGAGGGGTGTTATCATGATCGAGGGTGTTGATAGATTTGTTAAGAAAATGTTCACAAGGTAAATGATTGGTAGGAAGGGGAGCTTCAGTGAGTTGATCACAATGACCTACCCCTTAATGGAATTTTGAGAGATAAATTCAAGGTCAAACTCTGTCATGAGCATGAGCCATCTGGTTATATGATTGTTGTGATATGGTTTAGATTGCATGGATTTCAGTGGATTAAAATTTGTGACTACATAGGTTTTGTGATTGAGGAGATAATGATGGAGTTTGGAAGTTGCAAAGTACAAGGCACAACACAAATTTTCTACTTTTGAATAATTTTTTTTGTAATCATGAAGGGTGTGGCTTATGTAATAGATGACTTGCTCCTTACCTTGTTCATCTTGATGTGCTAGCATGGCTCCAAAGGCATGACCAATATTGAAGATATATAGATAGAAGGGCTCCCCCTCACATGGAGGTGTAAGCACTGGTTGTGGTAAGATATATTGTTTGAGGGTGTCAAAGGATATTGACAGTCATCATCCCACTTAAAGTGGATGTATTTTCCTTAGAAGGTGATGAAAAGGTTGACAATGGTCTGATAGTTGAGAGATAAAGTGATGGATAGATTTAAGTTTTCCATGAAGGCTATGGAAGTTGTTTAAGATTAGATGGAGGAGGCATCTCGATAATGGTTTTGACCTTGGTAGGGTCAAATTCAATTCCCCTAATAGATACTATGAATCCTAGGATTTTTCCTATGAGAACTTTGAATATGCATTTAGCTCAATTAAGATGGAGAAAGAACTGTAGTAGACATGTAAAGATCATGTTGAGGACAACAAGATGGTATTTTTGGTGTTTGGATTTTCCTAAGAGATCATCTACGTAGTCTTCTACAGTTTTTTGGATGAGGTCATGAAATATGTATGTCATAGCATGTTGATAAGTAGCTCCTGCATTTTTTAGGCCAAAGGGCATTACTCTATAGCAGAAGGTTCCCCATGGGGTGATAAAGGATGTCTTATGTTGATCTTCTGGTGTGATGAGGATTTGATTATAACCAGAGAAACCATCCATAAGAGACAACATTTCATGTCCTGTTGTTAGATTGATGAGTTGATCGATGCTAGGTAGGGGAAATCATCTTTTGGACAAGTGAGGTTAAGGTCTCAAAAGTCTATACATATGTGTAATTTCCTAGTGGCTTTAGTGATGGGTATGATATTGGAAACCCATTGGGGATAATCAATAGGTAGTATGAAATTGGATGAAAGAAGATGTTGGAGTTCTTTAACTAATAGTGCGATGTGAGGATGCATCCTATGAAGCTTTTGCTTCACTGGCTTAGCATCTGGGATGGTGATGATATTGTGGATAATGATGTTAGGGTCTATACCAGGCATATCACTGTAAGACCATGTGAAAGATTGACTGTGATTGGATAAGAAATGGTGAATTCTTGGAGTTCATGTGGGTCTAAAGGTTGACTGATTTGGGCAATGTGTGGTTCTTATGTTGTGTCGATATTAACATCGATGGTAGATTCATTGAGAAGTGTAGATGTGTTAGGGGTAAGGTTTTTTGAAGATAGTGATCCTCAACACCCATATAGGTTAAGATAGCGTCATCATCGTGACAATGGAGAATGTCGATAGTGGGGGAATCCTCCTCTATCATGTGAGGTAGTGTTAAGGGAAGAGATTGAGTCTTACCATTAGTTTGGTAAGTCAGTGGTCCTAATGTGATAACATTTATTTGAAAAAAATCAGAAGGGATGGATACTGTATTGTCATTGTCAGGGGATATGTATGATAATGGTAATGGGTATGGTTGAGGTTTTGATGTTGGTGGTGATGGATTTGAAGAAGATGCTTTGAAGCTGAGGCCATATTTTTTGTGAGGTTTCCTCAAGTCTTCAAAGGGTAAATCATGTGGACCTTGTTCATACCTACCAAGACCAAAAACTTTCCACGTACAACGGTGAAGGTAAGTTTGAGAAAACTGAGTTTTATCTAAGAATGAAAAGTCTGACGAAAACAGTTTAGCATGTGGTTGATTATCAAGATGAGAGGAGGGGTGATCAATGCCTCCATAAACAAGTTGTGTTTGAAGGAATAGGGGGCCAAAGGAAATAATGTTTCCAATGTTAGGTTCATATAGGGCTGTTTTTTAGGTCTCCCATATGTTTTAGGTGTAGGGAGTGCATTGAGAGTTAGGATTTGATATTCCCCCAATGAGATATGTTGCATGATGTCCTCAAAAGATCGATCACCTTGTAATTTGGATGCAGGGATAGAGGCACTTATAGAGGCTTGGTTTGAAGACATGGATTTTTGTAAGGGAAGCAACACGTCATTGGGCCTATAGGTCATATGACAGGATTTAAATGGATTGGGATCAACAGGAACCATAAAGGTCTTACCTTTGTATTCATTCTTTAGACACCAATGCAAGGTAGATGGGACACAACACATAGTGTGGATCCATGGATGACCTAGTAATATGTTGTATTGGAATTCTCCTTCTACAAGATAGAAGAGTTCATGAAGGTGTTTGACACCTATTTTGATAGGAAAAATAATTGTGCCCAAGGTGGGAGTGACAATATCATTAAAGGAACGTAAGAAAGTGAGCAATTAAGCGATAATGGTATTAGGTTATTGGATTTGTTTGAAGGCATGAGATGAGATTATATTGATACTAGCGCAATTGTCAATCATAAATTTTTAAGCTAAGAGTATCATTGATATGGGCAGTGACGAACATGAGGAGGCCATGATCTTTAGGTTATAGTGATGGAATCTCATAGTCATTGAATGCAATGGCTGCAGACATTTTTGAAGGCACCAATAAGGTTGATAAATGGATGGGGTTCATCTGATGGTACTGAGATGGCTTGAAGGGTCTATCATAGCTTATTATTGTTGTGGGGAGTTTTGGATTAGTTTGTAAAGGGACATCTTGATGGGTGCTTGACGTAACTATTCGAGGACATGTCGTAATCCCTCTTTATCCAAATCACAACACCCAAAAGATAATAAAATTCCAAAATCCAAAAGGGGTAACATTAAGTACTAGATATACATTAAATAAGAGAGGGTTAAGTTTTAACAGTAAAAACTATAAAAAGAGGTGCACATTCCACATTGTTAAGAGATGGACTAATACAAACACATAGGTTTGAAATTCCAATTATAAACCAAGGTCCAAACAAACGAAAAAAATACCACAATCGTGAAGAAAGAAAATATTTGGTCTCTCAAGGATTATTGTGCTAGTTAGAGTATGTCTCCTGAGTCCCACGTTTCTCACATGGCTAAACAACTATCACTTGCACAATCAAGGCAAACATCATACCTATCCAACACCAATAATTGAAATACGATTATATGTGTGTGTGTGTGTGTGTGTGTGTGTGTGTGTGTGTGTGTGTGTACATACACATACACACACACACACACATCATAATAATCACCCATACATAATCATAAGTAGTTAAACATTACATCATAGTAATGAATCATCAAACATAGAAAGAATGTTTACAACCATGCATATAAGATGAATCCAATAAACTATATGAGATCACGATCAAATCTAATCATAACATCATCTCAACACATACAAATGATCAATAAATGTAGGCATTATATGCCCCATCGATAACCTATCAGTAAAAGTTAGCATCCTAGTGCTAGAAAATAACCATACCATGAAGCAATGCCACATAAAAATAGTAGAACATAGTAACAATATATCTATCGACATAGAAATCATGATGCAATGAGTCGGTATAGCTCAAAGTGAGAATAAGAAAATAGTTGGGCACTACAATGAAGCACACAAAAAATCAACAATCTAGAAGTAAAGAAAAAGGTAAATGTGAATTAGAAATACGGGATCATTCAATTCCACTTGGGCATGACTATAACCCCCAAGATACGATTATGCATGATATAAACCTCAAACAATAACATTGATGACTTTGTCCAGTTTCTCAAAATCCTCTCCTAGAAAAATATCAATGTACCAAAATTTTAGAACCTATTTATGACTACCTATTAATCCCAATTTTGGATATTTTCATCCTTTTACACTCATTCAAACTATAAAAACATGCCATATTGGTCCATTATATACTTCCTTGTACATTTTAATATTTTAGATAATCCTTGTGTGTCAAATAAGTATGCTTTATATTGTTTATGTTTTATATTATGAATAACATTTTTTTCCAATTATTTTATGTTTATGTATAAAATAGTTAAAACAAGACGTTCATTTTTTATTTGTCCTAATTTTGTATCATAGGGGTTTGGTTTTTTATTATTGGTAAATAGTTTTAAAGGGACTATACCCTATTACAAAAAGGGCTCAACATCCAGATATATCTATAAAGGAGCGAAAAAATAGGATCAAAATCTAGATAAAACACTATGTCCATCAGTAACCTAAAGATAGTTACAAGCAAGAAACAAAACTGAACATAAACTACAACAAAACAACATAAAAGTAGCATAGTCATAGCAAAAAGACCAAAAAAGACCAACAACCAAAACAACGCCCTCCAACCCAAGTGAGTTTACTTCTTGGACGCTCTGTCTATTCTGGACTGGATCGTTTGTAGCGAGGTGAACAATGCCAATGTGGTGATGTGCGTTGGGTCAGAAACATTTAGCTGCGATATGGTCTAGCTCCTCTCTTTTTCATTCCCCCAAATAATGTCAGGGATCCCACTAAGCATGGTACTGCTTCGAACTTGCTACTCTAAGAAGTCACTGATGGCTTTGAAGATAGCCATGTTGTGATCATGTCTGTCTTTTGCTCTCCCCAATCTACTATCCAATGAGTTCAACTTCTTATAAATGTCAGCAATCTGATCCTAGATGTTATCATAGGGGTTTGGTATTAAGCCTAAACTAAGTTGAAATATCTACAAAAAGATCATTTTTCATTTTCCTTAATACTATAGATATTTTACCTTGGGTTTAAACATCCTTTTAAACTTGTTCGGTGTGATATTTATAAAAATAAGGAAATTAAACCCAATTTATGATAATAACATTCATTTTTTATAGGTCACAATCCAAAAATATTTTCTTTATTTTGTTATATGCCACATAGAATTGAATAAGGATGTTGATGTAGATATTCTATTTTTAAAGAACTATATAATAAGATCCACTTTACACTATTAAACTTCACACAAAATTCAATAGTGGTTGTTCCAATGAAATATTAGATAGGATAATAACACTCATTGTTTATTTATATCACAATCCAAAAATCTCCACTTTACATTGTTATACATCTCATAAAATTGAATAAGGATAGTGCTTTAGAGATTTATAATCACAATCTAAAATCTCCAATTTGCATTATTATACTTCACACCAACTCAAATAGGGATGGTGTTAAAGATAGATTGGACAAATTACATTTAGGTGTTACCACTGATTCATCATTCATCAATCATCAATCATCATACATCCCAATCTTAACTTTTGAAGGAAATAATATAATTGTCTTATTGATAAATAGATTTAATAAAATTTTAATACAAATACGTATATCACTATAATTAGGTGTAAAAAAATATAAAACACTAAATTATGGCTAATCATTTAATTTGAAAACTAGGGAAAGAGGTGACATGTAAGGTTTATATATGTACCTTGAATATTGTGTGATCTAGTGATAGTCATGATCGTGAAAACATGCATCTAAATACAATACAAAGATGACCCATAAAAATTTGAAGACACTATGAAATTTTTTCTAGAGTGTTTTATAATGTCTTTGAAATATCTAGAGTATCCAAATGCTTATGAAAAATTCTTTCCCAATTTGGTAGAAAAAATTAGAAAATTGTAAGGAAAAGAAATCTATTTTCAGGAATATGTTGTGGGTTAGTTGGCTTTTTAAGTACCATAACTATCATGCCCCTAGATAATAATAATATAAAAAACAATAAATTACAATGATTAATCAACCATATAAACATTATGCAGAGAGTGATTTTTCTATTTTCAGTTATCACTATAATGTGAAAATTGATGCTTTAATGATTGTTTGAACTAGAATGCTTCAAAAAAATGCATAATATACTTCTTAATTATCTAGAAAATGACTTGATTATCATTAAAGTACATATTGATTCTTCAATTTTTATATGATGAATGAATTATAATAATGATGCTTTTAAATAGCCAAATTAAATTCAAATTAAGACCATATTAGTATCTGACCTCCAATCGTCAAACTAAACATGCATAATTTGTTTAACTATGTAGGATTTCAATGCCTAAATAATTAAAACTATAAGTGTGTTCTAGAAATAAATAAAATATACTCCTAATCACATATGAAATACATTGAAAATAGAATAAGTTAAATCTAACCAATCGAAAATATGAAAGACTATGTGAGCACGAGGAAGGAAAAATCCAACATAATTCTACTAAATGTATTACTAAACTAAAAAATGGTAATTTTGAAAAACATCAAAAGTAGATTAGAAATATGATTTACAAATTTTGTATCATGAAATGCCATTTATGTCAAGTTCAATGATAAGGGTCATGTTCAATACCAAACCAATCTAAAGCTACCAAATATGCATTTTTTGGAAAGACCTTCTTGATTCTTTAGTACACAATCACCTATCTCCATTCTACAAGAATATAACTAAAAAATGTGATGTGATGCGACACTCAAAAAATGTCTTCTCATTATCTCAACCCTAGAAATCGCTCAAAAAACATTGGAATACAAGTACTAAAGAAATCCTAAATCATCCCCACACACTATGTTGCATGAAAGAATTGGAATAAATATTATAAGAATCACGTATCATGTAGTTCTCCCCATGCAATTAAAGTTTTCAAGGTTTAGTCCTTATCCTATTCATTAAATTGATGCAACTTTAAAATCAATATGTAACTAGGAATATTTTTCTCTTGACACAAAACATGGAAATATATTATTAGTGATTTGATGTACTTCAAATAAGATTTTTTTTCATGGACCACTCCTGGAATATTTAGGATATGTATAGTGATACCCAAGGTGTCTTAATGTGTAGTGGATGATAAATGACATATATAGGGTTTTTAATATATGTGACTCTTTGTTATTTCTTGTATAAGCCGCCCTAAAAATCACCTAGGATAACTTGATGAAAGTTCCCATTTTGAAAAATGATTGTTGCATATGAGAAAAGTAGTTTTAGTAATGAACATTTTTTATGTTTGTTGAGCTTGACCTAGGGGTAAAAACTCAAGGATTAGGAAATGGACATGTGTCCATAGTGGTGTACTATTTATCTTAAGAAAAATGGAAATGATCATGAATGTATGAATAAGATAAATTGAGGTGACCAACATGATGCAAATGTAATTAGAAAGGGGAAAAGTGTTTCAAAAGAATAAAATATGTGTATTGTTTTATATGTCTAAAAAGGTACCAAAACTGACGTTACAAATTACCTCATACCAAAATTAGGTTACTGTGTGCATTGAAAGTTGTGCACCCATACAAAGTGGCTAGATATGAGATAAAATGGATAACACATAAACGATAATGGGATTATCTCTAATTTTTATAGACTTTCCCCCTTGTGATAAACCTCTAGAGAAGGTTGGATTCCTTGCCTAGACTATCCAAGCTCTATCACTAATCTACACCTATATATATTTGGTTAAGGAAAAGGGGGAGAAATAAATTGAAATATAGATAAGTGTGGTGGAACATTGGATAATTAAGGACCACTCCACTTGAGATGAAAATGAGAAGACACATACAATGAAAAAAGGGTAGATACAAACCGAATTTAACTTTGTATTTTATCAAAATTGCATACTTGTATAAATGACAGTGAAAATAAACTATGTAGCTACTCCACACAATAAAGTATCAATATGATAAAGAGGAAAGAACATTTTGATACAAAATAAAGGGAAAGAGCGATCCACAATATCATATAGATTAATTAATTAAGCTATACAAAATATTTCATAACAAAATTCAAGATGTTTACACAAACAAAAACTCACAATTAGAGGCATGTAACTCAAAATTCTCAAGAACTTAAAAGGGAAGAGTAACTTTACATTAAGGGAAAGATCCCTCCTCAAATGAGACTCATCATATGTATAGAATATAAGGAAAATGAGAGATGGGTAAGAAATGATAAAAAAAAATGCTAGATCATCTCTTTTATCCATGTTTATCTCTTTCAAAAAAAACAAGAAGTTCTAGAAGGTTTGGTGCTTAAACTAAAATTATCATCTCATAGGAACTCCTTAACATATTCCAAGATGCCTCCTCGAGTTATTATAATGGTTTCAATTCATGAACACACAACCTTGAGAGATATTTTGTCTTGAAGGAAACTCAGTGTGAGATCAAGGGCTAACCACGAGATCAAGATGAATAATAGATGTTTAGGCAGTCACTTGCCTTTATTAGTCATGATTAGAGATTTGTTGACCATTGTAGTAGGTCGCCCAGATCAAAAACATTTTTTAACATTTCCTGCACATTTTGATGGGTCATGGAGGGTATATATCATCTAAAGAACATAATGAAATATAAGAGATTAACCAAAAGCATATTAAGGTCCATTTTAGTACCATAAGTATGAGAAAACAATCCAAAAACTACCCAAAAATATATGAAAGAGTTATTCCAAGTATCTTAATTATTTTATTTAAAATCAAGCTGGAGTGTGGCCCTCTGTAAGACATTTCAAATGAGATAAATCCTAGGAACTCGCAATTGCACCGAAGTCTGTGATGGAAATACAGATAGGTGGACACGGTCAATTAATTCTCACACTTGGACAAAGCTAAATTGTCATCTTGAAGACACCTTATATAGGGAAAACCAAATCCTTCAATGTGTTACCACTATTCATATGAAAAAAAAGCAATAAGCGCTTTGGTATAACCAAAAATAATCCAAGAGCAACATATGAAACTTTTTCAAAACCAAACTATTCAGCCAAACTACTTTAAATCATTCCCACAAACATATTTCATTGAAAGCTCCCATAAAAATAGTTGAGATGAAAGTATATTGTAAATCACTTATTTTGTCTCATTCAATATAGATATATATCTGAAGCGTTATACAAAGAACCATTATACAGACAAATGAAAATCTGAGCACAATGAGAATATTGCAACCATCGTAAATCAACTTGCAAATTGAAGGAAAGTCTGTATTTCTGTATAACATGGTATTTGCAGGAAAATTCAATAAGAGTAGAGTAGACGTACTCAAACAAATAATCAAACTCACCGTAATATATCATCGATTATGTACACACATGGTAATTGACTAACATGCTTAAATTAGATTTCCCTGAAAATGCATTCTCCATTTTAGTGTAAACAAACACCAACACAATCAAACTATTACTTGATCCAAACTGAGGAAAAGGGTCATAATAGAAATTTCCCCAAAACATATGAAGTTAATTGTACAAACCCCTTTGCAGTCCTACCAAGGATATGAGCACCCAATAATGGCCTATACTATATCTGATGCACTCTTTAAAAAAAAAAGATGAAAAAGCATCTACGTTGCTTGAAGGTCAAGATACCATACTAGATCAGGTTAAAAGGAAGATTGAACAATAAACAAACCCTCAAATTTTTCATCAAATATTTTCAAAAAAATTAGCCTTCACCATTGGATTGTCCTTCGTAATATGGTCAACTTAACGGTAATCGTAAGAGCAATTGTGTTTGTCTGAATAGTGATGGAGGGCGCAAAACATGTCGTCAATACTTGAAGCCGGTCAGTCCAACACGCTTCCTGCATGAACTATAATGGTTAGTCATATATTGTTGCTGCTCTCCTCCTCCAAAATATGTACCTCCCTCTATCAACACTTGATTCGTTGTCTCAATGAAATCTTCAATTTTTTCAATAGCAGAGGTCACAATAGCGGAAGACTTTGAAACCATAACCTGTTACAAAATAATATCCGTACAACACTTTGGAAAAATTTTTATTGTGGTCGAGCTTATAACAAAACCACACTTATTAGTGTAAAGAAGGTGGCCTTTGGGAGACTAGCAGCCGGTCTCATCGATGTTCCTTTTCCAAATTTCTTGATCCATTATTTACCCAAAAAATCTTTATTTGGCCTTCGTTTCTTATCGATTCTTAAAATTGAACCATGTCAGCTCAATTACAGAGTGTTATAAAGCCTCTAGACTTCAATAGTTAACCACTGACGAAAAATAGCTAAGATCTTGATATCTTCAGAAGCTATTTATTCGGGAAAAAAATCTACCTAGGACAGTTTAAACAAAAATCAAAACTCGAACATCCAACACACCTTCTCAATTGCAGGGCATGAATTTGAGGCTTTAAACCTTGGTATTTAGCAACTAACTTAAAAATCCTTACGCAAATTTAAAAATAATATTCTTCTATTAGTGTCTTGCATCCAGATCTCCCTTCGGAATAGAAGTAGATCTCAAATTGATATATTCAAACAAAAAATTGGCCCAAATGCATGATTTGTGAGTTAAAGCCTTAAGACTTGACTCAAAAGTTATAAGAAAAAGAGGGCTTGAGCTATTTATCCATGAACAACTAAACATTCATTAAGTCGGGCTGTAAATTGGGGAACGAGAGAATAAACTTACTCCCCATTTGTAATGAGCGCAAAGTCACAGGATTTCATCCCAATTTTTCTAAAAACTGCTCCAATGACGCACTGATTTGCAAAAATATGCAGGAAAACAATTACAAACTTACATGCAAATACTCCTAAATTTTGAGCACAACCGACCGATTGGAATCTCGACATTGACCCAAAGAAACAAGAGCACAAAACCTTATTCAATGTTTCCTTTTCCTTCTTCTTTTTCTTTCTTCCATTACAAGACAACAACCCCTGAGAGCTACAAGAGGCATCTACCCGCTAGCCTCCCACTTCCCATACACATGGCATGGCATGGCATACGATACCAGGAGTGCGGTGTGTAGACGTTGAGGTGCACTAATAGTGCATGTTAGGGGCACCTCTTAACAATCATTATCTTAATACCTTACGCACGATTTCTCTGCCGTGTGGCTCGTGAACAGGGCAGAATCTTGGTTGACTGCTTGAAGCTTTTTCTCATCAAGGTTTGGCTGTCAAGGCAAGACTCGGCGATGGCTATGGAGCAGGGTCGTTCGGCTTCAGGCAGGAAATTTATATTCTTCTATAGATCTCGATTGTTGTGGACCCTTTTCTCATTAACCCTACTCTGTTTGCAACTATTTGTGCTTCTCCCGATGCTCTTCTCTGCTTGTGATTCTATCATATTGACGATTCACGAAGGATTAGTGGCGGACTTGACATATAGATCCAATTTTTTTTTGTCTCATTTGCATCTGTATCTCCAACGGATGTATATCTGCATCTATAAGATCTAGGAAAATGAGGCCTTACGAGAGGAGGCAGGTAATACCACGTTGTTAACCAAACCTAAAAGTAAAGACAAGATAATGAATGAATGTACACACAAACCTAGATATGCACAGTGTGAGGAAAAGATCAAAAACAACAGGCATCGAAGGCTCCAGAAGGTTGGACCGACCAAGGCACTAGAGTGCAAGCCATGTCTATTCTAGGAACAGTTTCCAGGAACAATGAAACAATGGATTGATAGGGCAGATCATTCCTATGGTCTTGCATGCCTGCCAGCGATTGTGAACCATCAATTTACACAGTACTAGCTCGAGCTCGACTGTAAAGAAAGCCTATCGACATTTCAAGTTTCCTAAGCAAGGTTATCCCACAGATTTTAAACTAGAAATATGAACAATAAACTTGTATAGGAAGAGATATTTCAACACGAATAAATCAGTTCAACATAAAAAGAAATTATTTCATTTCCCCTTTCTTTTTTTATAAGACATTTCACAATGGAAAGAGTAAGGGAATATACAAGATTTCCTTTCCTTAATTTCATCTTTTCATTACCAAAAGGAGGATACAAAACCATATATTTCAAGAGACAATTTACAACTTAAAACTTAAGTAACATTTTAAATCTTGTTTCCAACTATCCGATTTAATTAACTTAAATTCTAACAACATATTACTACATTCTTTTGACAATGAAGGAATAAGGTATAATGTAAGTATACAAGCCCTCCTTTCAAGAAGAGACAACATGCTAAATTTTTTGCTTAAAACATAGTAAAAATGCACTTCAAATCTGCAACTCTGCAACTTCAGATCCACTCCACCTAGCCCCCAAAATCAACATGTAAGGTATCTCCAAATCAAAAGAAAGGTTCCTGGTTGACCACCCAACCAATTGACATCATTACATGCCACCAAGGATCCCAAGGAGGCATACTAGCCTCCCCTCAAGCCCATGAGAATGAGGAAATTCACTCCACTTAACACATAGGGATAGTTTGAATACACAACCATTTCAACACCATATGCAAGCCATTCAAAATATAATGCAGCCCATAACAACATGCTAAGAAACTCCAAGCTTCTAGCTTTGGGAAGAGGGGATGGGAATCACTAATTTCATATTTCACATACCATACCAAAATATCCATAAAAAAACCCCCTTATCTCTCCATATTTTAACCATCTCCTTATCACTCCAAAACTGACCTTATCTCTCCAAACTTCCCCAAGAAAGGTTTTTAAACATAAATGTTTCCTTCCTGGGGGTAGGGATGAATTTCTAACCCAAATGGAAATCCATCCCTCTATAAAAACCAAATGTAGGAGGGTTCCCAAATAGAGTGGAGGAAAATTCATCCCTCTTCCCATACAATCTCCCAAAACCCACACCCCTCAAGGGTGGGTGGAACAAAAATAGAAACACATAATGTATGTTTCCATAATTGATCACACCTAAACATGTAATGAAAACAAGAACATGAGTATACAAGGCCCTACCTTGTGTTCCACAAGCCAATCTTCTAAGTATGCCTTCCCAAATCGCTCAAAACTCCACCAAACTTCCAAGCTTTTCCCTAAAATTCTGCAAAAGAACCCCATCTCCATGGAAGTGAGCGTTTAAAAAGAGAAGTATCAAACTAAGAAAAGAAATGGGAAGGTGAAAATTTTCACCTTCCACCAAAACTCCAACCAATGGAGATTCCAAAAAATTGTACCCCCAAAAAGGAATAAAGGCAAAATAAAAAATTTCCCAAGTAACTATGAGAGAAATTCCCAAATCCCATATAATCCCTAAAATTAAAGAGCCCGTAAATATGAAGTGTGTGGGGGTAGGGCAGGGGGGTGGCAGGAGGAGGGGGATAAGGGTGAGGGGGGCGAGGGGGAATGAACTAATGGACCTCATTTGCATTGAAAAGATCCCACCCACCCACAGGGATGGGATTTAGGACCTCTTTTTCATGCAAATGAGATCCTTTACTTGCCATTTACCCTTCTTAAATGACACAGTTTTCCCAAATATGAGTTTCAGAAAAATGTGACATTTAGGAGGGATGATTAGGCTCACCTAATCCATGATTAGGTGGCCTAATCTGCTTAAGCTCAACACAACATCACAAACCAAAATAATATGCTAGAACCACAAGGAAAGGGTAAAATTTAACACTAGTTAGCAATAAACCAAAAAAAAACATAACACTTTAGCAAGTAGAAAATCATCATGCAAATTTCATCACCATGATAAAGGGAAGATAAGGCTCACAACATCAAATCCAAGAAACTAAAACGACAAACCACAACAAAAGAAAGGGGGTGTCGTAATCAATAAGAAGAAGAAGAAGATGTTTGGCCTTTTGTGATAAGTCGCGTGTGTTCCCTGAGTCCCACGTTTTCCTCATGATTTATTTCTTGTCACCTGCACACCTCAATACAAATCTCATATCTTCCCAATATGATAACACAAATACAAGACAATCATATGCTTCAAGTGTTAGTTTTTAATCAACTATACAATCAACATCTAATCAACTAATTAAGGGGGGTGTCGTATACAATCATATTCATTAGCATACACTCAAACATTCAACTTAAATAGAAATATACAATCAATCAAACTTTTAAATTAAATATGAAACATCAAAATAAAATAAAATATATAGATCTCTAAAATATAGATATTATTAAAATATTTTTATAATAAACATCTAATCAGCGATTCAAATCAAATACAAACATATAATCAAATAACCATTCAAATTAAATATATCAAACAAAAAAATCTTACATTACAATCAAATATTTAAATTACAAACAAACATACAATAAACTATTCAAATTAAATACAAACATATAATCAAACAACCATTCAAATTAAATAATATCTAATTTTTTTTTCTTAAATTACAAACAAACATCCAATCAACTATTCAAATTAAATAAATATCATACAAAAAAATTCTTTAATTATAATCAAATATTTAGGCCGATAAGCCTATATATAACTCGATAAGTGCAACTCTTTTCCATTTAATTATTGACACATTCCCTGCAGCTCTTTTCCACACAATGGTTGACGATTGTTTTATTGGATGATTAACAACTGTCAATTATTCATTAATAAAAATAATATAAAAAGTAAAAAATAAATAAACATTTAAGATATTAATAAAAACAGTTCACGGGAAGATTGAATAGAGATAAATAATATATATGATATTAATAAAAAATGGTTCAACCGTTTACCTGTTGCAACCTTTACTAATTCAAAAATCCAAAAATAGACTATTTCCCAAATGTTTACAGAGATAATCCTTGTAATTGAACAACTTTCACTTTCCTGTAAGAGGCAATCGAGAAATCACAAGCTTGAAGGAATCAACAAGCAATTTAATGACAATCGAACAAACATTTTTCTAAATACGCTACAAGGTAATTATCATGCCCTCATTCTTGTCCAATTTTAGATATGGTCGCTACCTTACTCTTGATTATTTGATTCCTTTGGCTCTATTGAACCAAATCAATTTGGGTAGAAATTCCTTTCAATGTACATTCTGATAAACAAAACAACATCAATAATAATTTTGAATAGGTAAATGAACTTATTTAAGCAATGATGTGCCTAAGAATTCCTCATCTAAAAATAATGGCAAAAATGTCAGAAAGTTTTAAGAGGTTTCTAATTTCATTTTGGAAAGAGGGTAAAGTGAGGGTTTTAGAAGGTCCCATAACCTTGTACAAAAATCCCAACTGATAGATTAAGCGATGATGATTACATATAGAGAAACCCATGAAAATTTCAAAAAAACGGACAACCGAATAAAACCAAGAGCAGAAAAACAGAACATCAAAGGAGCTTTTTCAGCTCGATAACAGTATTCTTAGCCTGGATTGAACCTGACTCTTCGGCCAACTAATCCACCAGAGTTAACAATTCGGCACAATCTTTGGTAATGGCAGCCCTGGTGTTATCAGTGAAAATTTCCCAAGCTTTAAGAACAAAGAAGGAACGTTGAAGCTTGGCCAAGATAGAGGTCACCATCTCAACACGGCGTTCTTCAGGATGGTTGTTAGTGTCAGCAATAGTTCCAATATTATCCTTCGTTGTGTTTCCAGTTGCAGTGTCTTCCCAGTTTGGATCAGCTTCCATCTAAATATCCTGTGGGCTTATTTCGCTATCATCCATGATGATATTTTCGGTACCATGCTAGAAATTTAGCCCATCCTCCTTCAGCTTCTCATCCAAGCTAATCAGACCAAAGTCAGGGGAGTCAGGATACAGCTTGGCTAAACCAAGCAGAGCATACGAGAGGCGGAGCTCCGAGCTAGAGGCTGGGGAATAAGCAGTGAACGCAACAACAACATCAGGGTCTTCAAGACAAGTCTGACCACGGGAGGGCGGAGGACAAACGGGGGAAACAGGGGGAACAAAGCACGTGAAGAAGGAACCCATGATGGCGACATTAGAGTCGGATTCAGAAGAGACTTGCAGGCGTTGGTGATGGTTGGAAGAGGGACGGGAAGCCGGGGATGGAAGGAGGGATGAGGTGGGGGTATGGCAGGGCTGACCGTGCTTTGGGGGGAAAAGGGTCAACTCAGCAGGAGAAGCAGTGAATTTAAAGAGGAGGTAAAGAAGGCCTTGATGCATAATGGGGCCTTCTCCCTCCCTAGCAAGATTAATGGAGTGCTCTAGCGACTAGAACAGAAAGGCATCTAGGTGTATTTTCTTCCCCCAACGTAAGTGAGAAAGAATGAAGAAGTGGGGACAAAAGACCAACCTGTATCACCCATCAATGGTGAAATATCTCATAATAACCTCTGCAACTTTGTCCCAAGGGGAAAGCAGGGATTCCCGAACATAACCTGAAGATATTTAGTTGGCTTCTCATCTTTGGCGATAAAATCCTGAAGCTCCGTTTGCAAAGACCTCTTGAAGTAGACAACCCTGGAGGCAGGAAGGCCAGTCACCGAGGCAATGGCATTGGTGGAGATGGTGAAGTGAGTATTGCCTATTTGGACCCTACCGCGAGACTAGGTATTAAGAGGTTTCTAATTCAATTGATGGTAACAATGACAATACTTGGAATGGTAATGTTGGTTAGGTTTAATAATTTATAATATCTTCCTTTGTAATAATTAAAATAAAACCTATTAAGGATATATTTTACAACCTAAGCTATATAATACCCTATTATATGAAATATAGGTTATACTAAATAGCAACTTACATAGCTTTTATTTCAAAGATACAAAATAAAAATACATACTTGTAATTTTGTTAAGGAAACTTATCTTGTTAAAATGCAGAAAAAACCTAAAAATAAACCATCACTTCAACTAGTAAAATACTAAAAGTTATAAACTAAAATAATTAAATTTATGTAATCTAGTTACTTAAGTTTCTAGAACATTCGGTTAAACCTTAATGATATTCAAGGATTTATGGTCAAGACGTATGGGGGCTGAAGTCATTGTCAAGTATTGGAGAGTAGGCTACGGATTACTAAGATACTCAGTATGATTCAAAATTACTTCAAGTTGTTACGCCTCTAGGTATTAATATGTTGCTAAATCATCCACTATTCAATGTCGCGTAAATAATAAAATGTTACTATTATGGATTTAGTACTACTCTTAAGTCATCTAGTTCAATAAATGCTTATCAACCTCCACCTTAACAAGGAAATAAAGAAACAAGGTACAATAGTAATACAATCCATATGGATAGTTTCTAGGGGTTATTCATGATTAATATTTAAATCCTGATACATTCATACTCCTCTGTGGGCATACAAAGAAACAAGACCTTAACAGGGGCAGGGGAAGTCATTAATATGTTTACATTTTTAACTGGTTCCACTGAGACTGTGCATCAGTTCCCAATTTTGAATCTTTGGCAGAGGCAGAGGTTGCTTTTAGTGCAGAATCACAACATGCAGATCACATTTTTGTCGCTGGTGTGATGGTGTACAGTGTTTAAGACCGTCCTCTCAGATCATCGTGGCGTCTGTGTTTGACTCTATTTGTGTGGGGCATATTAAGACTTTTTCTGCCTCCACATGATGCTGTGATTAGGGTAGTTTAACTCCTCCTTTCACGTTATGGGTTACTTTCTAGAAGCTTTTATCTTTTTTAATCGGTTAGAGACAATTTTCTTTACAATTGTCCCAAAACCCCAAACGAGTCGGTATTTGGAGTAAAAGACAGATGTGTCTTCCGAACTGAAATTCTGGACTCTAGTGCTAGTGTACGAGGCATGGTAATTATGGATTGGAACAATAGAATCTATCATTGGCTAAAATTTACACAATAACTTTAAAATTACACAATATAAAATGGTAATCTTAGTAAGGTACATTTTATAAATAGAAAATAAAAAAATGTTACCACAAGCATTTGAAAAGAAAATCCCCAAAATAAAATACATTGGTCCAAAATCTCAATGGGAAGGTTAGGGAGGATTACCCAGTCATAAGTTTAAAAAGGAACCAGAGATTAAATAGAGGCCCGTAAAAGCTTCCAACAAAAATAAGTTAGGATAAATTAGGAAGTTTACAATGTAAAATTGGAAGGCCCCCCTTAAATAAATGAAAAAAAAGATAAAGCTAAAAAGTAAAATGCAAAAGGTTATTATAAAACCAAAATCAAAACTTAAAAGATCAAAAAGAAAAACAAACGAAAGAAATATAAAATTAATCTTAAAACTGCAATAGTTGTATGTAAAATAACTATCTCATAATTGAATAGCTTTGTATAGTTCCTGTATCGACTCAGCCATTCAGCCTCGTGACCAGCAGCACGGCTGGCACCTCCAACCTAGGGCATGGTACAAATGCCAGAGTAGCATGCACAAATTGTTTCTATGCACTATGGTCAGTAACATTTCTACTAAATCTATTTCGACAGTTCCTCAACAGAACGTACGGTCATTGCTAGGGCATTTGCTCCTCTGTCATACCATGTCAGAAAGGAAGTAAGTCATCATGCACAGCATTGAAATTTGCACTTACTCACAAAATCATTCATATTTATTTGATTTTTATAAACCTTATATTCATGCAAAATTAGGAACGGAGTGTTAAGAAAATAGATCATTTTGTTTTTAAATGGTGATTTAGCTGCATAACTTTATACTAGCATTGATAATTTTAGGTCAAACTTATGCTATTGAATTGGATCCATTACTTTGAAATTGAAGTGTATATATTAAGGAAACTGATGGATTTTTTGAAGTTATAAAATAGTGGTGTTTCTTGTGACTTAGCTTGTAAGATCTTAATCTGCCAAGATCGTTCTGCTATCTTTTGGAACTTGTAGAAGTTATGTAGGAACTATATTTATGAGTATATGCATTGGCCTAAAACCTATAGGCTGGTTTGGATCTGTTTCAGATGTTTACTTGCATATGATCGTGATGCATTATGAGCTCCTTTTGTGTTTGAATGATTTTGATCCATAAATTGTTTAGTAGGATGTTTGTAAAAAGAGGTAAGGCTTTTATACTCTGTAGTTGAATTGAAATATTTTGATGCAAAATTATGTATAATTATTAATATTAGAAGTTTCCTAAATTGAATATTGTACATTGGCCGGAGTTCGAAAAGTATGTATTCTGTATCTGGAAACAATCAAAAGGTCTTGTAATCCTTGTTTAAGGTGGCAATTAATGTTCTTCAATATTCAATTGCTAGATCTAAGTTTTTTCCAACACCATGCCTCTAGCATTCCTTTAGATGCTAGTATATGGAAATAGTCTTTATGTGTTTAAAAAAAAAATCTATTTTAAGCCACAACTTTTGACATCCAGTAAGAGTGAATAGAAATACCTTGGTTAAGCTGCGCTTCTTGGAGCTGTCTGAAATACCGCTGCTTGAGAACAATACTAAGAGTTTTCGAGTTATTAAGATGAAAAAGACATGTATCCTCATCTAAAATAATCTATGGTTGCAGGGGTATGTCCTCCCCATCCCAGTTGTACCCCATCTTGAAGTACCTGTATCTGCGCACGAGCATATGTGGGAGAAATGATCCCTGATATGTTAACAAATGGGTATGTAACCAGGCACAACACAGGGCATTCCCAAGACATACGCACATGGCTAGATTTCATATAGCTGTTAACTTGCAACCTTAAATTTTTTTTTTTGAAATAAAGTCTCAGAATCAAAAGACTTAAATATAAGTCACAGGACAGCCACTCTTGATACATCTATTCAATATTATGATGGCAACTTGACTTGAACAACAATTCACACTAAGAGTGATTTCTCTAAACAAGGAGCTAGAGAGCGTAGGTATAAGTGGGAGTGGCATACAGGGAATTGATTTTTGAGGCAAATCTAAATGCAATATATTCATGAGATAAATTTCAAATATCATATTGACATGATTTTCATATATCATACCAGTCAATTATGCCACATCGATTATTGACAAATGTTAATATCTATTCAAGCATATTGATTGATGGGAACCTTGATCCTACTATATTTTCAAAGTTATTAACCTTTGTACTTGGACTAATATATATATGCACATATATATTTTTATTATATATGCCTACAGATCATACTCAAACACCAAGGGTAGCTTGAAAATCCGTGTAATCAGTAGAAATTGAGACCTATACACGAAATATCCTGGCAATGTAGAATACTGATGATGCTTCTTGTGGTGTCTGGGGTATGGGATTAAAGTTGAAGTATCAACTGGAAAGCTCTCCTCTTGTTGAAGCAATTAAATTATGATAAATTCAAATGCTTTGTAATTTTTTTTAGACCTAGAAAGGCATTAATTTAACACTGGAAGTGATTTGAGATCCAGTGTTATTCCGTTAACTACATTCCATTCCAATTCATAGTCTTGGTACAGTATGTTACCTAACCGCGAAGGCTCCATCAGGATGGGTTACGGTAAGCAAAAAGAAAAAAATCTACCACTCTGAAGGGTAACACTTCGCCTTGATGATTCTTATCTCTGCTATTGGCTGGCTATGTTACATTGGTCTCATTTTTCTTGGCCAGATAGCAAGATGCTTCCAATGGTGTTGTTATGCCATTGTTGTTTGATTGTTGTACATCAAGTTGTTTTTTTGCTGTTGCTTTGTCGGTTGTTGGTTTTTACTTTGCAGATAATTTTCTGCAGTTGGGCTTATTGTTCTATTTGGATTTTGATCCATCTCTTGTGCTTTAACTTTCAATTCTGGCTTCTGAGCCTTGGTGTACAAGGGTATAGTCCCTTTCAAAAAACTATTTGCCAATAAAAATAAAAAAAATATATAGCAAGTCCATTCAAGGGTTATCCCCACTTGACATTATACAGTAAAAGGTGCAAAAACTGTAGGATCTAATAAAAAGGTGAGTGAATGGAATTATATGAGAGTGAGATCCTTTTGTTTATGGCCATTCATCATTCAATTTGATCACTTTAAATAACAGTGCTCTCATTTGGAGTAAAGTGGAAGTCAAACTATGTGTTGTAAAGTGTATTAGCACTATGGTGTGATGAATGTGTAGTGAAATATGTGACAATAGAAATTGAAGTGTGAAAATTTGTGAATGATTTATATAAAGATTATATCACATACAACATGATATAATAAGTGATGATTTAGCCTAAAGCGTATATCACTAGATGGAATAAATTTTAACATTGTCCGAAAATGTATCCTGAAGTGTATACCTGTCACAAACCAGATGATGCATAGAGTGGATGATCTAGCCTAAATGTATTATCACTAATCTATAAATGTCACATGAGAAAAATATTGAATGGTTGAATGTGTGAAGTGATGTGGCCCATTGGAGATGTAACCCTTAACCAAGTCTAAATGGTTAAACCATTTACTAGAGTGCGTCATATGGTAGTGAAAACCTAAAATTTATAACCTTAGAGGATTAAGAATGTAATATGTATAGTGACAATAATTTGATTAATATGTTGTAAGTATTTGACATGCAAATAATGTAATTTGTGATGTTTATTAATGCACAACATTTTGTATTGTGCAGTGTGTGAAGTTCTATGTATAATTCCATAGGACAACAATCAAAACCATACTATAAGAGTGTGTCATATGGAAAAATTGTTATGAGTTGTGCAAGATGTTATGCTGATATGAGTCTATTGCATATTTTTGATTAGGTGAATATAAGACTACGTGTTGACGTTAGAGGGGGGACATGTGAGTTCATTTAATACAAGTGCGTGAAATTATGAATGACTCATCATCAAAATGTTATCTACACAGGTATAAGATCATGAAACAAAGATTTTATGGTGTAGCATGAGACTCAGTACCAATAATAGTGTCGGGTTATTTGTAAAAATCCATTGAAGAAAAGGTTCTAATGCCCATAGCATATTGTTTCGAAATTAGTTTCTATCCAAGGAACTGGGCATCCATATGCAATAAATAAAGTTATCCATTTTATGTTTCAAAAAAGGATCTATTGTAAATGAATCCAGTGAGAGTACCCTACATGCCAAAATAATAGGTTAAAGATATTTCTAGAAATTCAAATGTGGAACTTGGCCACCTATGTACCATGAGAAAAAAAAGGTTTTATACATGAATTGAATGTAAGTTTATAAGAGCTTAGAGGATTGCATCTAAAGAATGGATCATTTCATAACCATTAATCTTCAACATGATTACGTTACTATTATGTAATATGGTGATGATATAACATTCCTTAGGTATAATGGATCATGAGTTTTGAATAAGGTCCTAATTAAACAAGATAATTTCATTTATCTCGAGCATAATATCCACCATTTTTTCATACATATGACATTTACAAGTTGATCAAATGGATATTGCTCTAAATATTTAAACCATATTAAAATGATGGATTGATTTGGACATATCCTTGGAACATTTCATGTCTTAATGTAAAGAGAGTTTGAGTATCTATACAACATGTTATTCAAAGTTTAGAGGCAGGAAATAGATGTAGTTCGTACGAAAATATCATGCAATTGACATATTTTAAAATTAAATGGTCAAATTAGGTCAAAATTCATCCATTTGTTGTACCATCTATTGCATACCAATTTCAATTAATAGGAAGTGTAGATTTGAGGATGCCTTAAGATGTCATTATTTGCATTGCTCAACGATCAGGAAAAATAATATTCAATGCCTTCTTCATATGAATTTGACACAATATGCGGATATTTACATTTAGATTGAATTTATCATGGTAGTGAAGCCATGAGCCTACCATTGAAATAATTTAAAACTCTAAGTCAAAACCAAAGCTATGGTGTTATCCTTAGGTTCAATTAAATTTGCATCCTTACATTTAATGATCATAGAAGTAATGATACATACCATTTCAAAAATGACCCATCACAATGAATCTTGTTACGTGTATGCCAAATAACATTGGAAACAAAAAGGGATTATTACATACATTAAGGGATTTCATAGGACATAGAAAAAATTCATATTATCTGATGTCACCTATCGATTCATTTTAAAATTTATACGTACATTGTAAAATGAATCATGAGTTTTTGGGTCATAGTATTAAAAATAATGCCAACCCCACTTTATTGAGTGATTAGATCTTAAGATGAATTTAATTGAGAATTGCATAAATGATTAAGAGATTTCTCTTGCATGTTATTGCGAGAATGTCATATTAGCTTAATAGAATGTCAATTAGGATCTATTTTGCAGAATTTATCATCTTAAATATTATGGTGTACCATCAAGACATGTTATTAATGTGAGATACTCATGATGAAACAATTGTGTGAATGAGAAATTGTTAATCATATCCTTTGAAAATAAGTACGGGTTCACCCAAATATAATGCTAAAATTATGTAAATTATTATCTAGATGTTTTAAAAATACTATAAATATTGACCTCCATTAATGGATTTCTAAGTAATAAATAATTGAAAAATCCCTAATTGATAAAGGGTTATAAAAAAATCCTTATTTGATTTGTATGAAATAAATTCCATTTGCGTTTTACAGTGGTCAAGACATAGTTAATTTTAAAAATAGAAGACCATCTAACAAAAGTATTGAAAATGGGACAGTAATGTGATTGGTAGGATTCAACTATATTGGAACCTATGGATGAAGGGGGTTTTGGGAATATTTGTTCTTGTGCTATTGATAATGGGTGCACTTGTAAACGTATATTGCTCAAGATTTCAATGGACTATGATGTGTTGTGAGAGGTCTTAGTTATTCATTTTGATATTGTGATCATATCACTGTGATCTCCATTAAAACTGCCAACTGAACTTTAAGAATCCAATTTCTCCTAGATAACCCATTAAATAGTTTGTAAATCCTAATAATGAAATAAATTTTGTTAAATTATCGGTGATCCAAATGCACACTCAGTTTCCATAAAAATGCTTCTACAATTTTGCATTACAATTTACCTAGTATGTGCGGAATTGTTCCCTAGGTTTAGCTCTTGTGATTATGTACTGCAAGTATGCTTTTAACACTTGTATTCTAGTATGTAGAATATAAAAAATGTTGTACTTGTAATACAACCTCACCTATTATTTATCCTGTGCATATTGAGGTAACTCATGAACCAAAATTTGATCAAAATCATGATGGATTAATGAAAATAGATTAGAATTCATTGATGTTTGGATCTATACTAGTTGTATAATAGGGTATGTGATAAAAAGTCCATGGTTCTTATTATTCTATCTTTTGCTTATTATAATAGATATCCTTTATATTCATACAAAATTGATCAACCACCTAGAAGCTGACTCAAAATTTCCTATATGACCCTTAAAAGGATGACTCCACTGTAGATATGACAAAATTATCACTTTACACATAATTTAGCCCAAGTCTTATACTACTATTTATAAGGTTCACAAGTGGAAAGTACCCAGATCCCACCTTTTGGCCATGACAATTTTATCATTGGACACTTTCATAATTCGCATATTCTAGCACATAAACTATTTCAAGGAAAAGTCCTAATGTCATTAAAGCCCAAATTCAAGGTGCCCTAGCCTGTACTGGGGCGCCTGGAGCGGTTATATGGTCCCACTAATAGTGGGCGCCCCAATCTATATCAATTTCCCGCTTTCCTTTTGAATCAAGAGTAGATTATAGCCAAATTGTTAATGTTTATAAATCTTTCTCAGTAGACCATGTCGGGATTAATTACGAAATTGACTTGAGAGCCCTATAAATATAAATTTTAAGACCATAATGAGGGTCCTAACGTCACATACTACTATCATGTCATCTAGGAGTTGCATCCATTACAGCAACTTACATCCATAGATGTAAAATCAAGGCTAGAAATGGTTGCATCAATACATAACCTTTGCATAGGGGATGGGATTCTATGCATAATTCCATTGCTATCAATAACACATTGTATCTACATCTGGCTATAGTTATTATTGCTTCGTTACTTGCTCAATTTGTAACTAAAGGAAGCACCTAGGGCACGACATCATAAACACCAAAACTACTGTCTGGGTTGAAATGATAGTGTAGGCTTAGCGTTACAGTCTCACAAGTTGTGGTGTAATGCCCGCTAAAACAACCCACTTGAGACCCAATGAACAACCTAGGATTAGTTAGGAAAATTATGGAATAATTTATTTTTTGTTTAAAAGAGTCTACAACCAGGTTAC
Organism: Taxus chinensis; assembly: GCA_019776745.2. Lineage (NCBI taxonomy): Eukaryota > Viridiplantae > Streptophyta > Pinopsida > Cupressales > Taxaceae > Taxus > Taxus chinensis. Next base: position 149,888,592 of record CM034157.1, read on the forward strand.
AAGACAACAGCTGTTACTAACAAGTTCCAAAACAATTCTAATCCACTATAACATACTTTTATTTTATTAACAATTTTTAGAAGTCAAAAGGTCCAAAATTTAGGGTTAGATGGTTCAGTTAGGTTCAGGAGGGTAATTCCTCACATACCCACTCTCTAACTGGCTTAAAGGTTCAACTTGATTTTTCTCAAATTAATGCAATTCAAAAATTTCCCTAAAACATTCCCATTAGATAGGAAATTTCCTCACCTTTCCAATGATATAAAGAAGTCCTCCTAACTCCTCATATTTCTCAAGTTATGGGCCGGTGGGCCTTGGGGTGAAAATTTTCCCCAAAAGCGGGCCTTGGGCCTAGGGTGAAAATTTTACCCCAGAGGGTTAGCGGGACTACGGGGAGAAATAAGATTTGTGGCCGGCAATTTTTCACATGAGGAAATAAAAAAAAATTACACCTCCAGGTTGGTCAAGGCCATGTCACCTCCCAAGTCAGCATGGAGAAGTGGGGCGGCATGAGACATTTTGAAAATTTCCCGCGTGGGGTGAAAAGCCACCTTTGCATGCCCGTGCTCTCACGCCAAGTCCATAAGGGACACGTGACCTCCTAAGCCAACGCGGGGAAAGCCAGGGGTGGGGAGATAAAAGAATTTTAACGCCCTGAAGGGTTAAGGGTAAAATTCACCCGTGCCTCCGCTGATGCCTCACGATGCCACGTGGCATCTCCTGATTGGCTGCGGGGCAACGGGGAAAATTTAGAAAATTTTCCCAATTTTTTTTGAAAACGTAAAAGGCAGAAAGGAACCCGCTCCTCTCCCGAACACCTCATGGTGCCACGTGGCAGCTTTTGATTGGTTGTGGGCCGGTGGGGTGGTGGGAAAATTTGGAAAATTTTCCCAAAATTTTCAAGAAGCGCTAAGCACTAAGGGAAAATGCCACATCGGGCCGACCAACGGGTTCCGTCAAGGAAAATTTTCCCAATTTTTTTTTGAAAATTCATGCCCGCGACTAAGGTAAATATTCGGGCCCGTTAGAAAATTTTCCCCAAATTTTTTTTGACGCCAAAGGAAGAAAAACTAGAAGGCCATAACTTTTGATAGAGAGCTTGGTTTTGGGAAAACAAGGACTTTCTGGAAATCTCTCGACATCCTCTTTCCACAAGATTCATTAGTTTTAAATTTTGATAGATTTTAAGGGTCAATTTCATGAAAATGATCTACATGCTTTTACAGTGCAAACTGGTAAATTTTAACTTATGAAATTTTTCAATTTGATCTTCTTCCTCTCTCAACATGTCAAATAGACATGGAGAATTGTTCTTAGTGGATTTAAGGATGGATTTCAAGGATTCAATTTGTCTGATTGATTTGCAATTTGAAATTTACACTTTGACAACAAACGACTGCAAAACGAATTGAGCCTGATTTTGCTAAGTTTTCTATAAGAATTTCCTTAAGTGTTAATGTCTAGATTGAATTCATTTAGATCTTATTATGTCCAATTTAATGTTTCATTTGTTATTTCTTTGTTCAGGTTCGGTCTGTGCATTTTGGATTAATTATTTGCCAGTTTGAAAATACAAAGTACAGATCAAATTTTAAAGGGTCTATTTGCCATTTTCTTCTTCCAAGTATTATAATTCATTCCAAACTAATCTAATACATTTAGTTGATTCAAATCCAACTATTCAAAACTAAAATACATTCTGATTTCCAATTTTACACATTTCAAAAGACAGATTATTACTTTTTCTCACACGCATTTCTTTCTTTCAAAACAGAGATTTCAAATTACATTTATATGATTCCCAAAATTCAATACTAAAACATATAATTTAGGAAAAATAATACATTCATTTATTGACTTTCCAAAAGGATTTCATAAGCTTGTTTACAATTTCCAATTTCTTTCACTTCCATTAATTCAAATGAAATTCATCATACAAAATATACATACAAAACTGTATCATTCTTTTCATTTTTTCCAACAGAAACAAAGTATATCTCTTTCACATTTCAAATTTACAATTTTCATATTCAATACAATATCTTTCCATTACAAAACATATACAAGTTCATCCACTTCAAGTGGGAAAGGTTACAATAAGATTTCATTTCACAAGGGACTGTCAAACTGTCTTTATCTTAGCTCCAGAACAACAACATGCATATTTCTCATTCTTCTGAATTTGATCACCACAAGAGTAGGGGAAAGACAACGCTCTCCACCCAACCAAGACATCCAATGAAGAGGAGAATCCATCCTTCTTCATTGGCCCCCGAGCCCCAACCACAATGCAATAAAATATGTGATCCAACTCATGGCAACAACAGGCTTCCACAAACACACAAGCAACATTTTCACAATAAAAACACAGTCCAAAACAGAATGTATTTTTACAACTACATTAAAACATGAAAAACATTACTGAGGCTTCATCAAGCAAGCCAAAGGAGCAAGAAACTATGGGGGATGCTTCTTATGCCTCCCAAAAGGGGAAATGGGTATCACCACCTGAACAAACCACCCAAAATATATATATTTCAAATCCCTGACATAACATCCTTATGCCTCCCCCAAGTACCCCTTATTCCTCACATTTCCTTATGCCTCCCCAACCTCTTATGGCACCCCATAACGAGTAAAGAAATGCAAGCTATTTCTTTTGTAAGGTGGAACCCAAATCCCAACTCCCTCCACCCTTATACCTCCCTAAAACACACTTGTGCCTCCCATAAAATAAACGCCATAGTCTTCACCTACACCATTCCTAGGACATCTACCCAACAACCCAAAAACATGCCAAAACATTCACACATTAACATTTACATTCATAAAAGAAGAGCATTTCAAGAGCCAAGCTCTTATCTGTCCATGATGGAGTTGTTCCAAGTTCCAAAACAACAAGTTTCCCAATGCAAACAATCAAAAATCACCAAACAACAAGCATGCAACAATCTTCCCAAACTTCTCCAAAAGCAAGAGCTCCAAAACAGCAAAAGAATTCACCCAAGAATGAAGTCTCCAAAGTGAAGCAACCCCAAAACAAGGCAAAATGAATTCAAATTTATAGAAGAGGGAAGAGAAGAGGATGAGGTGGATCCATGTAGGATGCCACATCACACATCCTCAACCCCAACCCAAAATTCAACTTCATTCTCCAATGCATAATAAATAGGTGGGTGAATAATATGACAGTTTACTTACACACTCAAATCCAACCCACACCCCAAAGGACTAAAATTAAATCATGTAAGAAAAGTGCAATTAAAACCTACAATTTTCCTTCTCAAAAATGCATAAAAAGTCTAATTTCAACTCTCCAACCATAGGTATGGTTGGTAATTAAATTTAAGAGGTATGGGACAAGTTTAACTTGTCCCACAAGCCTCCAAAATCAGCCTCCAAGGACAAATTCGAATTTCCAAGAAGGTGGAGTGTTTCACACTCAAAATTTTAACTTACACATCACTTACACATTCTTACACTTACACTTTAATCAAGGCCAACAACTCTATTAATTACTTTCTTATGACCCATATTTTAATTAATTTATTTTAACAATATGATTACTCACAATATTTACACACCATTTAATGAATAATGAAAGGGGTAAAAACACCACAAAATAAACACATGCAAACATAATAAAAAGGGACCAAAATAAATAAATACACAAAGCCCCTTGGTAACATTTAAAGGTGATCCCCCCATGGGAATCCCTAACACACACAAACACACACACAAAAATACTAGTTGCCATGGTGACCTTGTTGAATTCATCTAGAATTCCAATGTGGTTGGTCTCCAATCCCCTGATGTTTGTTGTGATATTTTTAACCTGCAAAACACAAATACCTCCTTCAGCCTTGTGGCCATATCAGAACATTATATATATAACCATGTCCAACAGCATGTCAACATCCATATAAAATGTCTCTAACAATCATCATTAATAGTCCATGATCTAACATTTAACAACATATTAAATAAAAAATATAATAATGTTCATAATATAGTCACCAGTATCATGATCAATATCAAGATGTGTCGAAGGGAAGTGGGCACTACATTTGGCGGGTGAGGTCAGTCTGACCCATTTATATGCATATTTTATTTTTCTAGGGTTTGATACTTCTCTTTGCTTTGCAGGTCATTACATAGTTCACTCGACAAATCCAATGCGAAAGACAAGAAACATTCGGAACCAACTTGCGACCATACCAGTTGCAGGTTTTGAGCATTTGTAGTGTTCACAACACCCAAATTACAGACCAGGGAACCTTGGGGTGCCCTAGTACACCCCCAAGATCCTCAGACATCTCAGATTTGTCAGATCTACCCTTCGCAGGGTCCCTGAGTGTTCGTCTGCACTTCCAGATTCTCTGATCAGACCTGCAACAACCTACAACAGTCTTCTTCAATCAACTACGCCACTTTCTTCCCTTCTCTTGCATAGTTAGGGTTTTATTTCATTTAGAATAATTTATTACAATTATTTCATACTATTTTAGTTCATTTACACAATGTTTTAGTCCTCCTATTTAGATTAACATTAATACCCTAATACCTCATATAGAACCATTAGGTTTCCATTTTTGTTAAACATTTTGGTGAACCTGACATCTCTTTCTCCCACCTTCTAGTGTCTTTGCATCCCTTCTCCATGGCTTCTTGTCTTGAGGAATTTACCAAAGCCCACCTTAAGGCTGTCAATGACCACCTTGCCGAACATCCACATGATTTTGATTTACTTCTGCATGTGGCTCACGAAGAAGCTACCAACTTGGTTGATTTCAATAATTTTGTTACTCCACCCACTTCTATAGCAACTCAACCCCCTGTTTCTACACTTCCACCTATATCTATTGTTCTAGTTTTAGTCCCTACTCCTACAAATCACTTCACCCCTCCTCTAGTTTCACATCAACAACAACCTTCCTCGAGTGCCAATCAAGATCTAACCTCTTTGTATCATTATCTTCAGGCCCAAATACATAAATTGCAACAAACCACCATATCTCCCTCTTTAGACTCTACATTATTGCTACACACTCGCTTTGCTCCTATCCTCTCTACATATTCTCTACCCCCTAATTTTGTCATTCCTGAATTACCCATTTTTAACGGACATGACGACCCACAAGAGCATCTTCACGCCTTTCATGTTGCTTGTCTCAATTTTGCTAATGATCATTTCCTCCTAGCTAAAGTTTTTCCTCATAGCCTCCATGACTAAGTCATGCGTCGGTTTTATGATCTACCTATTCATTCAATCACTTCTTTCACCCATTTAGCGGATGTTTTCCTCACACACTTCTTTATCAACATCGGCTCTAAGATAACCTATGCCCAGCTAGCCAGACTTAAGCAAGGACCCAATGAGTAATTTTCCAATTATGTCTTAAGATATAAGAAAAATTTGGCCAAAATGACTAATGCCCTCACCGATGCTGAAATACATGACTTATTCATACCAAATCTTCTACCGCCTCTCTCTGAAAGTGTCCTCTTTGAGACCTTCACCTCTTTTGATCAAATTTGTCATACCCTTAAGCTCCGTGAATCCAACCTCCTATCTATTGGTAAACTCAAGTATCAAGACCACCCTTCCTCCTCTACTCGTTTCCAAGATAAGACGTCATTCAAACCCTCTACATCTAAACCCATCAACACTAAATTCATTGTCAACACAGTTACACCTTCTAAGGATATTTCCTCCCAACCACCTAAGCATACATTCACCAACCTCCTTATGGCACCACACCTCATATTACAATAACTCCTTGATAGAAACCTCATCACCCTCCCACCACCACTCAAGTTAGACCCATCACGACCCAAAGGATGCAATTACAATGAAATATTCCGTTGTGATTATCATTGTTGTGTAGGCCACTCTACTAGCCGCTATATGAAACTTCGTGAAATTATCCAAGATCTAATTGAAAATAACCAACTTGAATTCCCAAAACCTACTAGCCCTCCTCCTACTAAGGACAAGGGTAAAGTCAAAAATTTTAACAAAGAATCCAACCCATGCAACAAAAAGGCCACAGACTCATCAACTAATCATACATACCACGCCACACCACCCCTAGATGTGGGGACACTCGACTTCTTACTCACCAGCGCTGATATGACCCCACCTATTATTTCTTCCTCTAATGTTGACCATCATGCTACATTCACATCTGACCATTTATACATACAGGCCTTCATCACCTCAACCCCTATTAACAACACTAAGGTTGATCTGTATTCCCCCATTAGCGCATTCTCTTTATCTTTCTTGTGCTCTATCAGGTACCCTCCATCGCACATCAACTACTTGTTCAATAGACCCTATGGTGTCATTAAGTTACACATCATAGTTGGCCCTCTCACTCTTCTCATCTCTTGCCTTGTCGGTCAAACCATCAAAGGATGTGATTTAAATATTAGCCTCAATTAGATCCGCAAATCCCAAGTTATTGTCTCCATTAACCACTTATGACTTAAGTTCATTTACGACAACTACGTTATCTCCATTAATGGCATTCCTTAGTCATTTCCAACACCATCGGATTCTAGTTTCTCTACTCCTGCACTTACTCATGTCCCTCACACAACTTCTTTGCGGTCACCTACATTACATCCTATGCCTACCCCACTATCTCAACTAGCCCTTGTGCACCCACCCCATTCTATTAGTCCTAAGAACCACCATAGGCCTCTTCTTAGGACTACTACTGCTTCCCACCGACGGTCGCCACCTCGCTTTATTCCACATCACTCATTTGCTTCTTCATGTGTGATCCCACCTTGTTTTCCCTCACCCACACACTTTGCTACACCTCAATATTGCTCTTACGTACATGCATTGCATGCATATCAGATTCATTCCCCTGCAGAACATTTGTATCACATACCACCTTTGCTCAACCGTCGTCCTAAGGTGTCATCATCCTCATCACCAATTGTTGGACCTTCGTCCCTAAACCTTATTGGTTGATCCCTCCTTTATGATACACTCGAGGGGGGGGGCATATCCTATCCAATACTTATTCCCCCCCTCTTCTTTTAGCCTAACTAGATATCTTCAATCACACATTTCATATATATCACTCGCTTGTCTACCATCGTGCATATCACCACACCCTCATTACCCGATGACACACTCTTGTGCTTCGGTTCACACTGGATTGTTGAGGGATTACCATTACACTGAACCCCACACACCACACATCCTACATCATCCTATACATACCTCATCTACTAGTCATTTCTACATCATCTATCTCATACACACTACACTAGTCATCATTATATGAGTCTAGTTGTATTCCATTCACAAATCCTATGTCTACGCTAGGTCACATTATCCATGGGTCTAGGTTTCCCTATCACCACTACCTATTCTATCTACACCTATCATCACACTTTCTACATTCTACCGTGCATCCACACACACTCTTCGTCATTTGGTCACCTACACTTTGGTTTATTTTTTAGGTGATAGGGCTCTATGTGTTTAGGTCCATAGAGTGACAGGCCTGATTTTAGTACTATGATTCTTTTCGCTATTGAGAGGTAATGGAGTTTTTTTGGGAGGCTTATGAAGATTTGCGAGGCATATGGAGTTGGTATATATGATTCATGAGTTACTCATGTGAGTCTTGCTATGTATTGTGACGTTTGAGGCTTTATGTTCCTCATTAATGATGTGATATTAATCTTGCCTCAACAATGTGTCGATACAGTCATGGTTTTGAGTCATATGAAACATGTTGCATATGTATTATTGTGATGCCTTATTGTATATTAGGCACATGTATGTATTTGATCTATGCATGGAGCATGTGTGTTGAGTTCTATGTTGTGTAGACTACGTGTTTCTTCCCATGGTGGGGTTGGCAGTCTTGTGTTGAGTTATAATCATGAAAATGTGTTAAAATGGTGTCACGTGAAGTTTTTCATGTTATGTTTTGAACCATGTCTGACATAATGTTATGTCTTATTAAACAGCCTGTGAGAACAACCCAAAAAAATTTAAAAAATTAACAAGTGAAAACATTTCGAGCATTGAACAAGTGAATTGTACAATGGGTTAAACCATTAAATTTTGAGTATACACTTATGATTAACACAAGAGTAAACAAGTTTGGACATGATTATGAAATTTCAATTAAATTCATTATGGTGTAGAGAACTGCAAATCTTCACATAACATTAAGAAAATTGAGAAAATTTTAAAATGTGTTTAACTTCCTCAAGGTCACATTTTAGTGGCAAGGTATTTGCTCCTTGTGACATGAGTTGTTAATTTCATCTTCGCTTGTGTGTTCCCCTAGTTAACCTTGGCATTGTGACACATCAAGGACAATGCTCTTATAAGGGATGGAAAATGTAGTGCCCCCTCGAATTCACAGTGATTTTATTTTCATTCGACCTCAACGGTTTTCTTTGAATATTGAAATATGTTCGTGTTCTTTGTAAATTCATGTGTGCCCCATTGAGATTGGGATAAATATCAATTTTTTATTAGAGATATTTAAAATCATTATCCGAGCATCTCGGGATGGTCGTTAAATTTTGGAATCATATCTATTGCAGTGTTTGACCATGTTTGGGGTGGTCATCAAATGTCCCCCAAATTTTTAAATGATCCATGGATGGTGAGCCTTCCATTCTTCGCTTTTCTATTCCATCCTGGAGGATGGCTTAATGGTTGCTCGAAATCTCAATTTCGTGATCTTAAAATAGTAATAAAAATGAAATATATTAAATGATAAAGAAATTCAAAATGGACTTCAAAATAAATGAAGTATTGTAAAATAAAACATTAAAACTATATATATATATATATATATATATATATATATATATATATATATATATATATATATATATATATATATATATAGAACAAAGATTAAAAATATATATAAATAAAAAGGGGGAGAAAATATAAAATCTAATGCTTTTAGTGGAGGTTGGGTGAAGCTAGCAGGGGCTTAACGTGATGGGGATGAAGACATGTCTTTTGTCATATGTTGTATTTACAAATGACTACATGTGTGTTAGTTGATTTCGGGTGAAACAGTGTTAGGGTTTTGTGAGGATGCATCGCCTTCTATTATCTGCTTAGCCACTGCCAATAGGGTAAGTGCTTCCACCAAAGCATAAAGGATAAATGATTATGGTCAGACGTTGTAGTTTAATTACATTAGTAGATGTGAATGCAAACTAGAAGGATACAACAGACACTTGAACTGTTTGAAAATTTTCCTAAATGAAACGGGGTCTAATGCCTCCAGAGTGGTGGTGCCATGGGACGCCATGGCTGTAGGAGATATGCAAAAAATGGATTTGTTAAAAATATCATTGTTGCATTTAGATTAAATTTATTTGGCTGGTTTAAATCTGGAAAATATCGTATGCCTTCATTTGCCAAGACTTTCTCTTCAATTTTCATCTCATGGAGTGCCAAATTGTAGGATATACACAAAATGGGTATGTTGAAAAGCCTTGGAAAAAAATTAGTTTGGGTAGCGTGTTTTGAGAGAATTAATTATTAGTGAATCACTGTTTATGTATGAAAAATGTTGGATCTTTAAGCAATCACATGAATTGGATGCAAACCATACCCAAATTGGATTTTGGGAAAAGGCCTTAGAAACTACCAACAAATGGAATTGGCTCGTGTAACGTCAACCCCGCAGTTATCGATCGCTAGTTCATTCAGGCATGGTTATCTTAGCTCTTTTTTACAAGATCTCATCATTTCTAGTTTTCCTATTTTTAATACCAGTGTGAAAATCAAATTAGAATAGTAAACTTTTGGTGAATTAAATGAGATGTAGCACCAAATAGAAAAAATTTACCTTTGTTTATACGCAACTACAAAGGCTGCTTGAATAGAAACCCAACTCCTAAATCACCTCCTGAGATGTTTAGAAAACTTAGTTAATAGTTTTTGATAACTAAAGCCACCCAGTCGGTGATTTGAACGTGAAATTGAGTTTGAATCTACCACTTGATGGCCTTACAAAATGTTAATAAAACATGTTTTTAATGACACGTAAAAATATCTCTCTAAACCCTGTAATAGGAAATTCAAGTTTTGACTGTGTTTCTTGTCACGTGGAGTGTTACACCGAACCATGGAATGAATTTGAATGTTCATTTGACAATTTTTTCACATATTTAGAGGCCTTGTAAACCATTGTGCAGCCTTGAAACAGTTGTTGAAAGTTAAAATTTTGGTTTGGTTTTGGCTTGCAGTTTAGGCCCAAGGTGGAGAAATGGAATTCATCCTCCGCATACCTCTAGTATTTATCTGTGACAATCACTATCATTCCTTAGTTATGAGAAAATTACTTTGTAAGCTATTTTTACAAGTGGGTTCGATACGCCTTCGGTCGTTGGGCCACAAGGTCAATCTGGTGTAATTACGATTAGTAGCTATGGAAAGGTAGTCGTTGATTGAACCATATTCTCCATTTTTGAGTTTTTTCAACTTCAAGGGGTTCCCTATATATAGAAGAGTAGGGGTAAATTGACACGTCATGTGTTTGAGTCTTGGGAATTAGTTTTGAACACGAATTTTTAGCCCAAATGGTGTCATATAACAATTAATGTAAGCCAAAAAAAAATCTAGTTTATTTGGTCTTGTGTTTTGTTTCTTCATGTACAATGAAGTTGTTAATATAAAAACTCGTGTAAATAGCATTAGAATAAGAAGAGTGAGTTAATGAGTTGTTGGAACAACTCATACATATTTAGTAGAGTAGTTTTAGGAAATAATTAGCTCTCCTAAATTATAGGAAAAATATTTTCTATATATTTGTAAATTATGTAATGGAATATTAAAACTGAAGTATTTTTTTAGAAAAAGGGTAAAAATGAGGGTTTTGAAAGGACCCGCATCCTTGTACAAAAGGTCCTCAAGGCAGAATAAAGCAATGAAGCACAACATAAAGAAATCCCGCATGTAGAAAAAGACAAAGTGCCACAAGGCGGCAAATGAGAGGAACGAAATACAAAAAGTGATAAAACAAGAGGAAGTCTGCATCTTCCACAGTTGCAGTAAAAAAATTACCCATGAGGATCCCTATCATGGGACCATGGTCTCATTTTAGAAAAAATATTACCTTTATTTTTTCTATTTACGATTGTCCAATCATCACACCTATTAGGATCTGAGCTTTCAACAAGATAAATTAGACATCAAGTTTCAGAAGTCTCTTTCGCATCAGCATTTGATTCCTCTTTCATGATTCTATTTTTATAACAACCAGATTCAGTCTCCGAAGGGAGCGGCAGTTGCGCTCATGTATAATTAACTAAGCTATAAATTCAAATTAATATCTACATAGCTTCAAAAGCAAATGCTAGTTAAACAATGAACCATCAAGATAAGAGTTTAAAGGAAATGTTTCTTCAATGCATAAATGAAACTACATGCTAACTATTTCCTACTCTCTATGATTTCTAACTTAAACTATGAACCTATCAAGAACATAAGAAATCAAATGTGGTTGGTGGTGATCTCAAGAATTGAGAATGAAATCTCACCAAGAATGGTTACAAGGCCATTTTGGAGCTTCTCATATTACTCAAATTTAAGTGAAAAGATGCAAGATGGAGAAGCTATTTCCAACAATAGAGAATGGCTCAAGATCAAAATGCCTATAGGTTTCACTATTCAAAGCATGGTGTGTCTAGAAAGGAAGGAGCTTGGTCCTTTATATAACCTAAATGTTGGAGAGAGATGTGTAACTTGGTGTATGTGGGATAAGGGTAAAAGGTAATCTTGATTTATAAGAGTTTAATCTTGATTTAGAAGGATAAGGTTGCTTTATAAAAGATAATCCTGATTTAGAAGAGTTTAATTTGTCATTAATAAGTCATGGGAGTTGGGGGATGTTTTAATTAATCAAAGGTGATTAATTAATAGGTAGAGGTAAGCTTATAGAAGCTAATTAGGGGAAAATTAGTATGATTTGTGGGATGCAAGAGAAGAATTTGATCCAATAAATGGTGATTTATTGATTTAGAGTTACGAGCGTAATTAATTAATAATAATTAATTAACCCAAGTAGAAGTGGATATTAATTAATGAAAAGTTGTTAATCATAATCCTTAATGATAGGAAGGCTAATTAATTAACGAAAAGTCGTTGATTAACGAATATGAAGAGGAATGTTAGCTAATTAGCAGAAAAGTGTTGATTATTATGGAAATGATGAGAACGAGGATAATTAGTGTAATAATAGTATTAAAACTCCGTACGCAGATTTTAGGTGTCTATAGCAGCATTTGTATCGTCTAACAAGAAATTGACCCTATCAGCTTTGCTGCAGAGGTGGAGACATGAGTGCCAGTCGGTTCGTTAACATTCTCCATCGATTCTTCCAATGAGTAATCTGAGTCTTCGCCAATAACCAATAAGTTGGGTTGGGAATATTTCCACCAAGAAAAATTTTCCTTAACCTTATGTTTAGGTTTCTAACACTTTGAAGCAAGGTGACCTAGAGCAAAGTGTTTCCTGCATCTTAAGGGAAAGACTTCATAATCAATAGGTTGAGTCCATATCCTATCCAAAACTTTGAGTTCAATGGAAGTGGGTAGATCTAGTGAGGTATACATATCCACCAAAATGTGTGCATAGGTAGTATGGGTATAAACTTTTGTTTTACAGTCAATAGAAAAACACCTAGCCAAAGAATTACCAATAGAAATCAAACTATCCTCCCCCTAAACTACAAGGGAAGATGAGGTAAACGAACCCAAACAAGTTTGACATTAAATTTTTCAGATAATGGATTGAAGGACGGAAACCACAATTTCATCAGCAAGTGGTCATTTTGAAGTTCCCAAAACTTGGAGAGGATGACATCTATATCATTACTAGTAGAAAAAACCACAATATAAAACCCCCTGGCAAAGGGGTAAATGTCTATTTTACCTTCCACAAGTGGTCGCCAGTTCGAGGAAATCCAAGAATGCATAGGTGGCAGTCCAGGCCAGAGGCCATTAAATCGGCAGATCAACCCAAGTCTAGAGAAAAAATGCTCTGCCTCCAAAACCAACTCCCCAAAAGAAACCGATGGAGAGATTTTGGCAGCATTGAGCGGTTTAGAAAATGAAGAGACGGGAGTCGTAGCAACAACTTGCAAAAAAGAGTGCTACACAAAGGAATCTTTTTTAGGAATAACAGACTCAGCAAATGCCTTCACCCCACTCGCAGCAGTAACAGGGACATAGCCCCCCAACAATGAAGAGAACCTAGGCCCAGAAATGCCCGCAACCTACATGGAACCAATAGATCCCAGGGCTAAACCACTATTGTTCCCAATGCGGATGTCGGACCAGAACACACCACTAAGAACCTGTGCACCATCACCATGTGCAATAACATTTCCAATACTAGAATCAAGGCAAGCAAAAGAGGGGGGAACGGAGAATAAGTCAGAGCCAACATCCCGGAAAAAAGATGAGCGTACCATAATGGTGAATGTAAAAATGAAGTATTATTATTATTGTGTGAGCAATTATAGTTTTTTATGTTTTATATTTGAGGTGATCTACCAACTTTCATATTCCTCTTCAACACATTTTCCCAAATTGTCCTTTGTTAAATCCATATTGTCTTTGTAATTTCCCTCAATTTCCATACTATCTACATATGAGTGTGTAGACGATTCTAAATGTGATGAAGAACTAATTGAATTTTCACAGGCTAACATATTTGCAACAATAATGAAAATTTCATTATTTTACAAATATTAGTTAAAATCAATTACTAATAAGAAAATTATAGTAATATCATTATTTTGCAAAAACTTGCCAAAAACTATTGGTTTACATATTTCTATAATGTTCATTATTTTTCCAAATTTCTCTTATTTTTCTTCAATTTTCTATATTTTGTAATTTTGACATAAATATGAAATTATTACCAAGTTTCATCAAGTTTGGTATTCAAACATGATATGATCATCATGGAGAAATTATTATTAGATGTTGTACTTGCAATTGCCGTGATAGATATGTATGCAAAATGTGGTACCATTAACAAGGCATGAGGGGTTTTGGAAAAAATGGCTGAAAGGAATACGATGAAGTGACTTTTTGTCAAATGTTGTTTTTTGTGGTTGCTGATAGATAAAAATGCTATAGTACCATATTAATAAAATTTCCAAGTTACAACTTTTTCCATTTCGAGATAAGGCAAGTTCTCTAGTAGAAATGTATGTACAATGTGGAATCATATTGAAGGCATGTGTATTGTTGCAGAATGTAAATAAATCTATCATCTCAACCTTGGGTGAGAATCCTTTTCTATTCCCTCTCTTTTATGTTGGAACCGTTCCACTTTCCCTTTGAAGGGGAAGCATGTGTTTGCAAGAGCTAGAAATTTTTAGAAGGTTTGTAAGGGGTTTTTGTGTTACAAATAGAATGATAAATGCAAACAACAAACTACCCTCTTTGTATCATGTTGTGTGTTTGAGATTGATATTGGAATTGGAATTGTATGATTAATTGAATAAGTCATTTTGTATGCACGGTTAACCTTCTTGGCCATCTTTGTTATCTTGACGAAGGTCTAAACTTGATAATCTAAAATTTAATTAAACTTTTGGTGGTTGTGTGGATGTATTTTCTTGGTGGATGGATGAGCAAGGATACGAAATGGAAAACATTATTTGGTATTTATTAGTTATCTCATTGCAACTAATTTTATCCCCAAGTTTCTACATTGAAGACAGGGGTTGTGTGATGTAAACATTTTCCTATTTCCTATGGAGTTCATGTTGTCATAAGATTTTCAACGGCAAAATTCACACTTGAAAGCATGATAACCATACCCTACCAGAAATTTTTTTGTTTAAAGGTCATTTTGAGCCCTCCTTCATATCACCCTAATCCTTATGTAAGCCCTATCTCGCCTCTCTGAGCAGTCAAATGTGTTGTGTCGTCATTTCCATAGGTTATTTAAGGGAAATCAAGTGCATTTCAAGTACTTCCAAAGCAAGATCCATCAAGACAAGATTTTTGACAAGCTTGGGAAAGGTCATTTTTTGGTCTTCCTGAGGCTTGTGCACACCCCTTACAACTGAACGAAGGACTCAAATCCATCATGGAGATGTATCAAAGAGCTAATAATGTTGTGCAATTTATTTGGGAAGTTTCAAAAGTTTTGGAGTAGTTTCAACAAAAGTGGGTCTTGGAGGCTTGAGTAGTGCACAGTGGAAAAACAACTCCTGAACTTTGGGAAGTGATTTAGGGAGCTCCATAAGGATTTAGGAGCCAAAAAAAATCGTCAGAAAGGTAATTTAGAGCCCTAGAGGATGGTGATCTCAATTTTTGTACAACACTTAGGCACTTCTATCCACAACCTATTTTTAGCATGCACATCCTTCGATCACAGGAAAAATCCTATTTTTCAAGGAGTTTTAGGAAGAATTTACGTATGAGACCATCACCATTGTGTTTAGAAGGCCATTTTCATGGAAATTCATATAAATAATTATCAAAAAACTCCTCCGAGAACTCAAGTTACGGCTTCAACAAGTTCCTCTCCAAGGTACGACTTACAGAGTTAGTCAAATTTTTGCCTTGGAATTTGAGCCCATGGGAATGTGACGTACTTTTGTGCACAACCATCCCAAGGATTTGTGATAGATGCTGCACAAAAATGTGCCCCCCTCCCATTTAAGCCCCTGGACCTCAACGCAACCATATCTAAGCCCCTTTTGCAAGTTTAAGCCCTTGTTCACCAAATCCATACCCCTAGCTCTGTCCAACCAGGAAGCTCCAAAGGGACCAATAGGGAAGGGGCACACTTTTGTGCACCAACTATCCCAAACGTTTGGGGTGTTTGGGACAAGAAAGTGTACTCCTCCCCAACTTGTGTAAATTTGTAAAGTTTTCATTTTTATTGTTGCTTCCAGGGATTTGTGACAGATGCTGCACAAAAATGTGCCCCCCTCCCATTTAAGCCCCTGGACCTCAACGCAACCATATCTAAACCCCTTTTGCAAGTTTAAGCCCTTGTTCACCAAATCCATACCCCCAGCTCTGTCCAACCAGGAAGCTCCAAAGGGACCAATAGGGAAGGGGCACACTTTTGTGCACCAACTATCCCAAACGTTTGGGGTGTTTGGGACAAGAAAGTGTACTCCTCCCCAACTTGTGTAAATTTGTAAAGTTTTCATTTTTATTGTTGCTTCCAGCTTCTTTTGTTACTACCCACATGCGCGCACAGAAATCTATCATTACCGGATTTCTTCTCCTCCCTCCATTGTTGTTGCATCCAAAGTTTTTCCATCATGCCCCTCACTCGTTTTACATCATTCCCCACTACTGCAACACAAAAAATAAAGATTTTTGAGTTGAAACCATGCTTGGGTGTTGCCATAAACCCTTATGGTAACAAATGAAGATTTGCTCATAACTTTCAAACTAGTGGTCAAATCTCAGTGAAACTTCGGGAAAATCCTCCTCTCCCAAGCACCTTGAAGCTGCATAAAACAAAAACCTCATAGACATCCTTGATTTTTAATGGCAGCCATAAAAAAATTCCCTAGAGCATTCTTTTATCATTTTCCATCAATATGGGACACGGGTGAACTTGAGATTTTGCACAGAGACTAAAAAACAGAAACCCAGAAAAAATCTAGAGTTTTTTCGTAAAACTGAGGCCCAGATGTTCAACTTCTAAAAAAAGTAAGTGTCGTTGGTTTGCACTTTCCATTTTTTAGTAAGTTTCCTAAAACGGCAAAACCTTCAAAGGAAAGAACACTGAAAATCACAAGAACTGAAAATTAGGGCACGCGAGTCAAAAAAACAAAAAAAAAAGTAAAAAGCAAAAAAACAACTTTATAAAAATAGAAAGTGCTTCGAATTGACCCTAAAACATCTATGAACATGTTTGAAATGCGAAGGAAACACCTCAGTGCAACAATAAGGCAAAAAAGCAACCTTGCCTAAACTAGCAGTTTCTAGGACCTAATTTCTAAAAATAGCAATTTTCAATTCCAAGTGAAGAAAGTTGTGGATGGGCCTCATTTTCACTCATTTTTCCACTTTTTAGGATCTCTACAGGGTTACAAGATGGTTCCATGGGTCAAATGGAGGAATGAGAACTTCAAGGAGGTCTTGGAAACATCATCACGAGTTCAATTGTATTCAAGAACAAGGTAGAGCATCGCAGGGCGCAGCGGGTGGATCCATCTTCATCACTCGTGGAGTTGGGCGAGTCAAAGTGAGTCGGTCAAGGTGAGTTAAAGGAGTCAAGGAGTTCATCAGTCAAGTTTCAAGGAGGATCATCATGGGCATTGTATGTGTTCATCCCGAGCTCACATTGGGAAATCTCGGAACAATGTTTCTAAACACTCATTTTGTGGTCCAGGGTGTTTGTGCATCATGCAGAGGTTGTGATCATCATCAGCAAGATCTTCATCGAAGGTAGAGGTATCCCCACTCATGCTTTGGAGCATTCTTCCCTTCTCTCTTCATTCTTTCCCCTCTTCTCTACCCCCTTTCTAATTCTTCATTATGAGCAATCATATCGTTCGTCATATTCATTTAAATGTGGCTTTAGCAAACATTGTAATAAGTTGCCCTTTATTGATATAAAAGGGTACTTGATAGAATGTCAGAAGCAAAGAAGGGGATGCGAAACCCTAGCAGTGACAGGAAGGGCACCAAAAATGGGCAAGGAATTGGTTCAAGTCGCAATGAAGATGACCAGCGTGAGGGGGGCAGTGAGCAGGGCCTTATCGATGTGTCAAAAATGAGCCTCACGAGCCTCAATGGTAGCAGGGAGCAGTTAATTGCCATACGTGATTTATTGTCTCTGAATCAGGTGGATAAAATAAAATATCTCACACGCATGAAAGAGGAAGGGTTGATGAATCCTGGTCCAGAGCACCGACATCCTTCTCTTGGTCGCCCAGTTGTTAGCCCTCATCAAGATCCTCCCACAACTACGACGGATAGGCAGGGTGTGGCTTCTAAGCTAGGAGGTGGTGTTGTATCCGGCTTACATGGTGGTGGCACTACTTCTTTCAAAGTAGTGGCTTCCTTTAAGGATGCAGTGAAGCATAAACCCCCCTCCCCCCGAATCCAACTAGCTTATATTGTCGATTTAGCAGAAGAGATCCCTTTGCTGAGTTTAGAGAAACCGGAAGTTTTGGCCCATCTTCAATCGTTGTCCCAGCTCGCAGTTATTGGGAGATTCAACGACATGTGGCCATCTTCCTCTGATCTCTTACTTTGGATCTCCAAAAATTGGACAGTAAATTGTGAAATATCTTCTTGCTCCAAGGGTTTTTTGTGGTGCATTTCAAAAAGATTGAAGATTATTAAAAATGCTTGTCATGACCATGGTTCTAGGGCAACGCGGAGCTTTTTCTTATGCCTTAGTTTCCAGAGTTCAATCAAAATACCTATTTCGTATCAAAAATGCTTGTGTGGGTTCGCCTTCCAAATCTACCATTGCATTTTTGGAATGCTCTCAAAGACAACGGCCATGCTCTAGGTAAAATTTTAAAGGCAAATCTAGCTAGGGAGGCTACATACATATGCCACAATTTGCGTGGAAATTGACTTAAGCAAGGGTTTTCCTGATTAAATTATGTTGAAATTGGGAGCATTCCAGCATGTCCAAACCCTTGATTATGAGAACACAACGTTTAGATGTATATGTCGTACTCCAGGGCATTTGCAAGTGGAATGCCCGCAGGGTAAGAAGAATCACCGAAGAAAATCCTCAACAAGCAAAGGAGGCTGGAACAACCCCTCTCTGAATCTGACACAAAAAATAACTCCTATGGAGGTTCCTGGTGGGACTACACATCCTAATTCAGGGAATGGACCGAAGAAGCTGGTCAATATGATTCCTAAGAGCCGAGTTGAAGATTTCAGGACAATAGTAGGTGGTGTCAAAAGAGGGCACGAATCTGATAAATCTAACAAATCGGATTCAAATCAAGATCAAAATCTTGATCCTTCCAACGACCTCATGGTGGTGGTAGCTTCAGAGCAAAATAAATGGCACGAGGTTATAAAGCAAAAAGGTAAAAAGGGGCATCATGCAAACCTTCTCGGCGACTACTCTTCGTATGAAGAGCAGTAGTTAACTAATACTTATCTTTCCCTGCTTAATTCGTATTTTCTTTTCGCATTTTGAGTTTAGTTTGTTATCTTATTCTTGTTTGTAATCCGGGTCATAACCCAGTCAAAAGCGTTTAACTCATCTAATATATATATATATATATATATATATATAATGAGACTTAAGGTTCTTTCCTATGAATATCAAAGGTCACTTTAGGAGAAAGCAAGTGAAAGGACGCCATGGGGGTGGATGAAGAGACATTTCTAGTTCTATAAATGTAATGACACCCTCATTTTTAAGGGTTGTCAAGTCCATACACTCCAGAGAGATTTTTTGAGAATTTCACCCAATATACCACCTCAAGTGGCCTTCAATATTCCACATTTGACTTATACTAGCCTCAGTACATTTTGGAAAGCATTCAATCTTACTCATCGTCTCAATTGTTTTCACCAAACCTCATGTGATACATCAAATGAATATATTATGGTCAAACACATACTATATACATCCTTATATTTAACCTACTATCCATACCATCCTTTTATATACATCCTTATATTTAACCTACTATCCATACCATCCTTTTCAAAAGAGAACCTCCTTTACACCTTTAATTTGAATTGAAATATTTTAACACAATTGTAAACAATGGAGAGTATAAGAACCATTTTATATTTTTCCACTAAGAGCTCTTGCCCACTTGTGTCATCCATCTCCATCAATGAAGCTAGAGATGGACAACACTATTTGAAATGCTTAAAAACAAAGGAATAGATAATTAGCCAATTATCACCTACGAATAACCTTAAAAAAGTCATTCCAATTATTTATAATGTAGAAATCTTGGTTTAAGTTCCTACCGACACATACAAGAGTTATGCCATTAACTTCTTGGGATTCAAATACAATCATGAACATTTATAAATATTTTATTTCCATTACTAAAAAATATATTTTTCTTTTGCACTTAAGTATTGAAAATAACTCTCAACCAAGTGCCTACCTATTCACCTAGCATGGGTCTAGGAAACCACATGCTCTGTTCTATATTTACATGGAGGAAAATCAAATGACATGACCACGATGGCAAACTTTATTTTACTAACAATCACACGTGAGCAGTGCAATGGGAACGCCAATAGAGAAGAAGAGGACGAATGAATTTTGGAAGACGAGCAAAGTAAGAAAATGCAATTGTGCAGAGGCTGGTATATGATTTGCCGATAATGTGAAGTACATTAAAACGTAATAGTATTGAAAAGTTTGATAGGTGGGTGGTGGCGTTGTATGCATTAAGCTTTTAAAGAAGAAACTAGTGCATATAGTAGATTATAATGAAGTATTGGAAATGTGAGTGCAGATAAATAATCAAAAAATGTGGAGAGTTTAGTTGACATCAAAAAAAGAGTACTAAAATGGATGGCATGTGATCTCAAGAATCATGAGAAATTCCTCCAGATAAAAAGTAAACGGAAACATTTGTACAATATGAAAATACTATTGAAGGAAACGAGGCAGGAGAAAAATTTATAGAGAAAGGAAAAATCGAATTCCATAAAAAACATGAGTGGTAGTTATAAGCCATGGAGTATGCAAAAAAAAATTAGTGAAGAAGGGAAAGGTGGAAGGGATATGTCCTTGCTGGAACAATGTTTGGGAATTAAAGTGTTGAGGGCTATAATGTATTATTGCAAGGGATGGAGGAAGCGGAGGATATGTTTTTGAGAGAACTTAGGTGTGATTCTTCACTTTCTTTCCCCTGAAATAGATGACCATGTGGCCTTTTTGAATAATACTCAAAAAATAATGGAGATGAAATGCGAAGAACTATGACAAAGGGGAATCTAGAGATAGAATTGAATAGGGTTGTAAGAATTAAAATGTTTTATAATATTGAGCAGCTGACAGTTAAAATCTAATTATCCTTTTCAGTAAGTGCTATAAGCACAACATAATGCTATTTATCGAGAGAGAAAAATCTTACTGGATTTTATCAGCAAACAAAATCAAATGCTAGCCATATCATTATTGAAGAACATAAAAAGTATAAAAGGGGGTTAAAGTTCATGAAGAAAAATAACAAGTAATTAAATAAGAAACAATTATAATAAACCTTAGTGGAACTTGAGAGGGAAATTTTATGGCCATGCAAATCCCATCTGTAATTGGTTTCATCAATTTGTAAAGCCCTAAAATTCATTAGCTGCCACAATTGATTGCATACATGGAGAAGGCACCAATGTTGCAATAAGTCAAAAACAATTCCTGGCTCCGTGGAATCTATATTTGCATGACTTCTAAAAGGAATAAACTTGAATTGTTATTTAGATGACATGAACAAACTTTAGCTGGACTCTATAGATAGGTTGTTCCACTCTCATAGCAAGCTGAGTAATGTTGACAAAAGGAGAAATCAAGTTTTAGCATATATAAACACCCCAAGAATTTTTTTTGCATTCTATGGATAATATTCCTCTTTGGCCTGATCCCACTTGAATTCCAAACCATGGGGAACACAATAGACCTAAACAAAATATACATGTTAACAATGAAAGAAAGGAACAAACACTAGAAAGTCTTAAATATTTCTCGACTAAAATAATTCTAGCTAAAAGGAAACTTATCAATGGAGAAACATACAAGTCTTGAGCTTAGTAGTCATGGTATATTAAGACATAGAAAACCAAATAGTAGAAAATCAAATATCTTTCTCCCTTTGAAATTGATCTCCCAACCAAAATAGATTAACATAAAGAGCATCATAGCTTAACATCAGAAAATTCCAGAGCTAACTACGCATAGGTAAAAAATTAATGATCATCATGTCCTTGAACTCTAATCCACTTATAGAGATATATAATAAGCTACCAAGGGTCCGAAATTTCTCCTTGTTCCCCTTGCGAGAGACAAAATAACAGGTGTGCAAGGTACACAAGTAATTTGTCAACAAAAATGAAATAAATGTTGCATTTGTCATTTTCAAAGGAAGCAACAAACCCTTGCATTTTTCACTTTTAGGCCTAAGCTACATATCATTGGAATATTGGGACCACTTTCCATGTAATAGCTTCAACTCTTGATTTTTTTAGTTGAAACATCAAATTTATGCCAAATGCTTGGGAGGGTTGACCCCGATTCAACACTGCAAACCATAGAGATTTGTTGACTATGTAATCACTAGGGACCAAGCCTACTAGCTAAAAACCTGTGACATATCTATAGTATGAAGCCCTCTCCTGCCATTCCACTAGACCCAACAACATAGCTTCATCTCTTTTTTTAATTGGGCTTAAAAAATGTTAATAGATAATACTATGAAATAGACCATGAAAACAAGTGTTTATCAAACCAAAGATTGAATCAAGACAATTACCGTATATCTCTCTTCAAATTCATCACAGAGGTTTGTTAGAAAAATTTCAATAACTTCATGCTTGACTGCAAGACTAATGGTAATGTTAACAAAGGTGATTTTAAGCCTTTCCAAATGCATATAAATAAGAAGATTTCCCTCCAAAATTCAACAGCAAAACAGAGAACATTAACAATTATAATGGAATGTCAATATGTATTACATTAAAAAACTGTAGAGCTTGATAAAAACACAGACCTCAAGGATCATATTATGATAGTACAAGCATGCTCAGTATAATATCAAATTACTAGATTGCAATCATTTGATACCAATGTTGACATGTAAAGTACTAATGTCTAATCAATGTGGCCATACAGGACATATGAGTAATTTCATTAGAGAATCCATTCACAAAGGAAAGAATGCAAAGTAATGGAAAAAATATGAAGTAAATCAAATGATTCTCATCACAATTAGAATTCAGAAGACAAAATGTGTAATACATGTAAAATGAAAGGACTACATAATGATGTCTCTCAAAATAGCCACACCAAAAATATAAGGAAATTAGAAAGGAGCAATATAGAATATCTACAAGATTTCCCCAAAGAGAAGCCCAAAATTTGGAAAACTGGAAGTCTCAAGACTCAAACTTCTATGACTGCCATAAACCATAGAAAACAAAGATATCTGCTAATAGATTGGTAAGGAAATTTAATACCCTAAAACATTATCATATCCTAGGATGACAGAGGACTGGAATACATGTAAATCAATCAGTCCTTGAGTGGTATAACCTCCCCCACATAAGTGATAGAATTACAAGCAAAGAACACCTAAAATGAAGTTGAGATAATATCAAGAAAATAAGAGGATACCAAGACAAGGAATCTGGTTTAGTTAATTTTTTAGAAAGGGACAAATTGTACACGTTATATTGACACAAGCATGGACCTAAACCAAA
This sequence comes from Taxus chinensis, assembly GCA_019776745.2. Lineage (NCBI taxonomy): Eukaryota > Viridiplantae > Streptophyta > Pinopsida > Cupressales > Taxaceae > Taxus > Taxus chinensis. The sequence goes on from CM034157.1 coordinate 149,912,019, forward strand.
TAAGTTATACAAGAGGGCCTTATTGAATTGTCATTATATAATACAAAATAAAGAGGCGAACAGAAAAACAAGAGAAGGTGAAATATCTTAAATATCCATGAGGAACATATTTCATATTGAACAAGATTATGTTGTCTCAACTAGAAAAATAGTTACAAGTTGAGAACATATTATCCACAAAAGGTCAATAGAGATATTAATCCTTTGGAGCACATAGAAATCAAGGATCCAAGGAGAATAAAAAATCTGATGAAGAAGCAACCAACGGGAAACAAACGAACTATGAATGATAATTGGAACTTAAAAGGAACCAATCACTTCACAATTTTTGTAAGAGAACACTGTTGTCAGAAAAAATATCACACTTAGAAAATAAATACTTCATAATAAGAAGAGTCTTTAATTTAAATAAAAAGGAAAATCAAACCTATACAGAAATAAATGTGAAGATAGCTTGAGGATACATCCTTTTAGTATATTATACAACATCTTTCATTTATGTGATGGCAAGGTAAAAAATAAATACATACAGTTTGGTCCTATGAACATGGAAGAGTGTTGTCAAATGCAATCCTCAAAAAGATGAATTTATCTAAAACCGACCTCATGCCACCTTATGCAATTACAGACTTGAAGAAGGAACTCCTCAACAAAAGAACTGAAGAAAAATGTACCGCACGAATTGAGACATATGCATCAAGGGGCAACACATGTAAATGGAAACTATAAGGCAGTATAAAACTCAATTCTAAAGTAGAAATTCTTACATAAGACCTCATACAGTCTGAGGTGCATGATTCAGATCCACATTCAAATCCTGCAGAATTTTCCATCTCCCCTTGAGCAATCCTATTGCCCGCTCCACAGTAGACCTTCGCCTCATCAGGGCTACATCGAACACATTCTGGACGGGCCCCAGATGCATTTGGTGGAAATGGAGTTAGTCAAATTGAAAGCAAAGGATAACACCAGTCCCCTACAAGATACAGTCGAGAATGATTACCCCTAAATGTAACCACAGCATCCAACAAGAAACTCCCTGAATTGAGATTATTGAAAAGAGAACTCTCCCTGAAGAGGGTCAAATCATTAGTGCCCCCCCGAGCCCTAACACAGACATCGCAGAAAAATTTTCTGTGATCAGAAACTGTTTGGAAAAGAATGGAATAGAAATTATATCTGCACTTATGATGGATTCATTAATGGGTTTCTTATGTATTTTGATATGGCTACCATCTATAGCCCCATGCATGTTGGGCAGGCCTGTAAGGTGTTTAAACCCCAAATATAATCTGCTGTAGCCTCTGCCAACTGGGATTACTGTAAACCAATGACAACCAAAAATCTTACTAGATATTACAGTGGAGAATAGAGAAGATGCTGTAGGCAGCATGGTATATGAAGCAAGAGCGAGAGTGCAGCACCCCATGTACAGTTGCATAGGTATCATGAGTCAACTACATCAACAAGTACTAACCCTGCAATCACAACCTTTTTCTCCGCCAATTATGCGCAATCCCCATGGTGTTTGGCCGATTAAGATTGACGGCTCAGAGCGAAGTGAATGACCTCTGCAGTGGCCTATCCACCACGTACAGGTGGTGCTCTTTCCCATAGTGGAAAGAGCCTTTCCGCATAAAAAAACTAATTATGCATCATCCCTTCCCACAAATTGTAAATGACCAAATTGCACAAAATAGGGAAACTTTGACATGATGTCAAAGGACAAACTGGGCACCCTGTTTTGGGTGTAACAATCTTATATCATTGTTAAGGATTTAAACTGATGCAAAGATAGCATGACCAAGCTTTTATCTAGTGCAAAGCAAGTGATTTAGGTTCTAATTTCTAACAGTTTTGTATTAACAAAAAGCACAAAATACTGAAAAACAAACATACTAGTCAGAATATACTCCTGCCCGCCACGTATTGCTATAACAATCTTACTGAAATTATTAAAGATTTAATCTAATGCAAAACAACAAAAGCTCAAAAAGATGTGCAACTTAAACAAGAATCAGCAATCTCAAAAAGATTTAATGTATAAATTAGAAATCAAATGCAAAAAGATGTACCATTTACACATCATAAGAAAGGCGTGCAAATTGAAAGCCAGTAATATGTAGATATGTAACGGTAGTTGTTTAGGTAACCAATTTGGTGTATGAGACCCCCATTATGCAAGCCTTTCAGCAAGCTGTTTATTTTCCATTTACCTTACATATTGATCCCTACAGTCCTTAATATTCAAACCTATGATTGGTCTCCTCGGTGGAACACATATGCCCTTAATCCTTAAATCTTTGCTATAACATTCTCGCTCGAACTGATTGGACCTTAAATTTATGGCAAGAATAGAGCCTTCAGATGTATCAGCTATCTCAATTTGTTTTTTTCAAACAATAAACATGGTTTTTAAAAATTGTATATATCAAAACAATGATTGCTTAAAGAGAAACAAAACAGTTTTGAACTCTGATGAAAAGTCTAGCCCTTAGGAATTACTATGAATGAATTTTACAATTAAATAAACCAAACCATCAAAACAGTGTAAGATTTTACCAAATGAAACAGCTCTCCCTAACAAGTTCAGCCAACAAAATTTATCAATAGTCTCAACTGTGTAAAAACTGGGATTTCATACTAGTCCCTCAAAAAACAAGCTCATGAGGCTTCATCCCTGATCTCAATGAAAACCTCGCAGATAAGTAATGCTTTAAATCAGGGACACAGTCAATTGCCTTCAGCAGTTGTTCATCCAGTATCTTTTGATCTTCCTTTCTATGTGGAGCTGTATACTTTGTAGGCTGCAACCGAGAGAACAGATTACATAAGGATATCTGATTTACAATAGGAAATGAATTTAAATATAATTTACCTGTCTTTTGTGAGTGCATGAAAGCATTCTTTCTGCTAAATGAAAATACCTACAAGCAGGCCTGTTAGCATTTTTTAATTTTTTTTCAATATGGGAACACTTCATCAGACCATTCATTTGAGTAGAGCAGATTCTAGCTTGTGCATTAACTTTTTTCAAACAGATTTTCATCTGTTGGAAGAAAGTTAGAAAGTTAATGCACAAGCTAGAATCTGCTCTACTCAAATGAATGGTCTGATTAAGTGTTCCCATATTGAAAAAAAGTCAAACAAGGAGAAGTGTGAATGAATTCAAAAGATATTACATGAACGTAAAGCAAATTGGGCACCAATCATAGGAGGATAAGAAAAGGACCAAAAGATATTTAGACTTATGTGCATCACTGTTCATCCTGAATCATAGTTTAAAGTCTTATTGTGATAACAGAGATCCAGCTAGACCAAGCCAAAAGAGGTAAAGCTACCAACATTATCATTTTTTAGTAGAGATCATCTTAGTCAAGCAGGAATGTGAGGAAACTAGGCTGAAGAGAACAGAGGTCAAGTATTATCTGAGGAAGCTCATAGAACCATCCCATCCCAAAGAACCTTGGAAAAAAGCAAATTTGATAAATAATTTTGAATGTAGTTCCAATTGCTCAGTTGCTTTTTCATAAAATGTAGCATCCATAAATGCACATACACCTCTTGATGTGCTCTGCCTCTGTGTCCTATAATTTATATCATGTCGACATATCATAGAAAGAGTATTTGGTATTTACAAGAACTATGAAATCAAGCTGCAGCATAGCAAATAACAATGACAGAAAACAGTTTTAAGGTCAACATCATTCTAAGGCTCCGTAATCAGATGCAACGTTGCCTTATATCTTATAATGCAGTCTTTATATGGACAGATATTATGCAAATGGATTTGTGGTTTAAGGTCAACAACTTCAACTCAAAAATGTCTCACTCAGTTGAAGATTAGGAGTCAACCCAGCACACTGCCAAAGCTCAGCAAAATTTAGATATATGAAAAAACATAAAAACAACAATATCCATAAAATCAACTCGACAAATACAGTTAAGCTGTGGCTATTACTAGAGTCTACTTGTGTTAAGAAAAACAAACACCAAAATTTCAGTTTCAAGGATGTAAAGGAAAATCCAGATAAAGCATCTTAATTAATTTCTTTTTGAATTCAAAAGACGGAAGAAAAAGTTTGTATGTACTGGTTTAGCATAAGCAATTAATGAAACTAAAACAAAGATATAAGAACCGACAATATAATAGTAAAGATCATAGTCAAACAAATAAGGTTGAAAAGAAAATTTGAATACAAAAAAAGTATATTATAGATGAAAGAAATGACAATATAAAATAACAAAAGAACCTACATGTCTAGCAATGAATTCATAGGGAACTATGAAAAGAAAAATGGGGCCTAGTGCTATCATATTACTCCAAAGAGAGCTGTCAAACCAAAAGGAAGGGGCCTTATACAAACATGTCAATCCAAAGCACTAATATACAATGTTTGGTGGGTGGATATCTTAACTATATACTGTGTGTAAGCAAAAGGACTGCAACCTACAAGTACATTTTTTTAAATTTGCTAAAGATCGTAATCACAAGACACATGTAACCCAAAAAGAATATTCAGCAACCTAATAAACAGTACCATAGAACCCATTCCATAAAAAGGACAAAATCATTACTGTATGACTGATTTGAGATATAAGTGAGAATTTGTAAAACACTTTGATACCAATTCTCATAGGTATGCAGCTTGACCCTGCCCCAGCACATCCTGGATACGGGGGCTTCGGTGCAATTCTTCATGGGTTCTGCCTGGATTCACGAGGCAATAATGGGCTTCCCAGGGTGAATCCAGGCAGAACCTCAGTCAAAAAAAGTTTTTTCCCAATTTTTTCTTATAAATGGTCATAACATAACAGTAAAAATATAATAAAAGAACACTTTTAAAATCCTAAAAGCTAAGTGATACACAAAAATAGGAATTTCCAATTTATGGAGCTAGAATTTCTATATGCTTACTATGTGGTTAGTGTCGCTAATTTCCTAGTTATTTGGCTAGTATTTCTATTTTTATATATTTTTTGTATGCCCAAATCCAAACCATACCCGAATCAATAACTTAGGTAAAACATTACACATATGTAAAAAAGGGCATTGATATGCATGACCTATATGCATGACCTTCCAAATAAGGGCAGCACCAATATCATAGACGGGCATATTCAATCACTGTATGGCTGAATTTGAGGGATGAAAGATAAAATGTAGAAAAATACACATTTAAAAAGGCAATGGCAATGCATTATGCATCACCTTCCTAATAAGGGCATGCCCAAATCCAAAGAGAAAAACTCTCCTTTTTAACTCAGAAGCATGGAAACACCCCTGGGGGTGCCGTTTCTTGATAGAAACGTTTAGGAAACGCAAAACTGATCCGAAACGCCTCGGAAATGTGCCAGACATTTCCAGAAATGCCTGGGGCGTTTCAGGAAACGTCTGGCATGTTTCAGCCGGTTTTTTAAATTTCACGCATCAGAACTTTAAAAAAAAAAAAAATAGAAGCATTTAATAAACCTAACCCTAATCTACCTCTCTAGACTTGCTAAAGACACTTCCTTAAAGCTATATAATGACCTCTTGTGTCCATTGCACAAGGAATGGAAAGTGGAGCTAGTGGGAGTGAAGCTGCCAGTTGTGTTCATGGAGATGATGAGGAAAATCTGGATGATATATTTTAGAATCTAGATTATTATCAAGTATATGCGAATCATTGAAATTATAACCATGTTGAATGATGAGTCAAGACTCTTTAGAAGTTCAAATTTCAATGAATACAAAATATTTTGAGTGCTTTATCAATTATCTCTTATGGTCTACAATTATAAAATGAGTATTATGCATATATATATGTTTTTTATTTTTTTATAATATATTGTACGGACGTTTCCGGTAACGTTTCGTATCCAAGGTTTTTTGAAAATTGTCGTTTCTGCATTTCGTATCCGTTTCCGTTTCCTGGCAACCTAGTCTAAGATTTCCTGCAAGTAGTTGTAATTCCCTGATCACAATAGTTACCAAGTTCGTTTGCATTTGGGCTGAATCTGGTTCGATTCAGACTTTGTCCATCATCTAGATCAATCTAATCAAGTTCAGCACTGTTTTAAATATTAAAAAATGAAAAAAAGAATCCAAAAATAAAAAATCCCTACAAAATGGCAAAAAAGACTGTTTTTAACAGTGATTCAAGGGCTACTGTGAAGTTTTTTTGCTAGCTGTGTAGAAGAAGAATATAGCATACAACAACAAAACATAGAAGATTTACAGCACCAACATAGTAAAAGAAGGAGTTCGCCGATTCTGCTAGAGGTGTTTATACAGGGTTTTCACAGGAACGATGGTGCAGGGTCTTCACAGTCACACTGGTGCAGGGTCATCACAACTGAGCATTTGTATTTGACTGAAGAGTCAAAGCCATTCGTCAGGGTTCGATGGGAGAGGTAGAGCCGTTTGTCGGAAGATAATGATTTTAGTTCTTATTATGTTTTGGTATATATAATTTTATACATTGTTTATAATATAAATATAGTATTTAGGTTAGTAATTTTTTCAATGTTTTATAGGTTTTTAGATTTTAATTTTATGATGTATTCCAAATAATTATTATTTTGTAATATGTAATAAATTGGAATTCAAATTAATAAAATAAATTTTATCTTCTTTATAGTTTATTATTTTAAATTTTATAGTTTAACTCATAGTTTATGTATATTTATCAGAGTTGCATGGATACAGATATGGATACAGTATCAGATAGGGATACAACTAGTTTTTAATGCCCCCTGATATGGATATGGTTGGATACAACATATTATATAATATTTAAAATACTATGATAATCTAGATTATAAATTAAGAATACATTAATAGTAATTATCAAATTTAAATTATTAATGAACTTGTACATTAGATTAAAATTACACGCAAATAATACGCTTCCAGTCCACAGGAAAATAAGAAATTCGGTATTCAATGGATTTAAAAACTTGCATGTTGTGTAGGCCAGTGAAAAATAGACAAAAAGAAAGAAAAAAAGTAGAGTAGGCCAAAAGAAACAGATAAAAGGAATTGCAGGTTGATCAGAGCCAATGTGTAAGCATGAAGTAAAAGAGTGAATCAACATTCTCACTTCCATGTTCTCAATTGTTGCTAATAAAATGCATTATAGAAGATCATTTGCAGTTCTTAGCATCTTTATAGCCTTTTGAAGGGGTTTTTGTATACATTTTAAACTGTTAAATCATATACGGCTATAGTTTTCCTTGCTTACCTTATCCGGCTGTATCTGATGCGGGTTTGTATTTGGATACGGACGGGTACGATATCCGAGCCGTATACGAGAAGCGCACCAGTAGACCCAAGCCGTATCCGTATCTGGCACGCGGATACACGCGCCCTAGTAGGAGGGGCGGAGTATCCGACAACATTGATATTTATATAGATATATTTGGATTTTTCCAAACTTTCTCCGGAATTCTGGATTTTCGAATTTTTTTGCCCTTTTGAATGGATCCGGATTTTCGAACTTGGTGACTATGCTGGTCCTAGATATCGCTTGACCTTCAGCAATTGGTGTGTGTCTTGTGTTGAAGAATTTGCAGCCAAGTTATGAATGGGTGTCCTATAAGCATGGGTTAAGGTTTTGGCCACTTTGAGCCTCATCTACTCAAATTTAAAGCTTCTAAACATCCGAATATCTTGGCACCTTCTATTTTTGTTTGGGTTTGAAAATGGCTTTGTAGATTTATGAGACTTATGAATTTTATGTTCAGTGGTTTTCTATTATTACGACACACACTTGCGTTTCGAAAAATCCACATAGAAGCCATAGCCCTTATAATTAGCTCATGTTGCACCTAGGCATTTTAGAGGATTATCTCAAATCCTAGGGGTTTTGAAGGATTACTTAAAACTAGGGGTCCTTCAGAGGATTGCTCAAAACTAGGGTTTCGAGGCTAACCCCAAACCAGGTGTTTTTGAAAGACATCCAACATGCTGACTAGCCTAACTTGCTTCCACAATAGGTTTTTGAGGCTTTCTTAGAACCTATGGGTTTGGGGATAACCCATAAACAAGTCATCTTTGTGAATTATCCATAACCAGTTAGGAGTAAATTGAAATGAAGAAACTTTTCTTTTCCACCATCTTCACTGTTCTCGAATGTCAATTTTATTTCCAAACTATAGTTTAATAAAAATAGGAGTTTTTTGAAAAATTTTTAAAATATGTATTTAACTGATATGTGATTGGAGTTTTCCCTTTATTTCTGATTCCAGACAACATATCTTTTAAATTGAAAAACCTCTATTGAGATTATACTGTTTGTGCAACTCATTTTCAAATAAATTAATGCCTTTCACAACAACTTCTCATACACTCAGCTTTGGCCTTTGAATTGTTGGTTTGAAACTATTATGAAAACGTCAACACATGATCCACAAGTTGCGTACAAACTTCCAGAAGCCAGATCACTTCATACTAGTTGTATAAAACTATCAGTATGGTGTTATAAAATGATATGATGATTATTGCAAGAATTTGCCACCAAAAACTGAAGTCTTGAAAGATCAGCTTTGTCATCATAAAAAAACCTTTATTGTGAACCCTATCTACAACTATTTTGATTGACTAGCCTAGAGGAAACTTTACTAATACAATGCTGGCTGAAATTGGAGGACTCGATGTCATAAAGCAAAATGTAATGAAACGGACTTGGCTGAGCAACGGCTTATGGCATTCGGTATTGGATCAACTCACCCATGGAATTTGCAAGAATTCAAAGTGATTTATTGATGGTGGGGGTACCTTTTATGTTTATTGTTCTCAACTACAATCAATCTACTGGAAAAGTGACGTGAAATCCTTAAGGGGATCAGGCACTTGTGAGGTGAACATTCCAAGAATGGTAAGCATTTGCATCAAACTGCAAGAACATATACATAGGTGGATGCTAAAAGTTGTACAAAGATTTGGGAGGCTCTATAAAGCTAGAATGCACCAAAAAATGTCATCCCATTGAATATTTGTCCTATTGATATCCACAGAGACTACTTATTGCCATTGAACCTCTTCCTGAAAGGATCACGAAATCACAACAGATTAAGAATAGCCAAAATTTGAAGTGGGGCATTCGGTGTGATTTTGTTTGATGGGTTGCACCTCTCAATCCTGTACTTGCGGGCTTTGATGGACCTCCGGAGAAGTCGACTTCCTCCTAATCCTAAGCTAAGCTAACTCTAATGCAACAAAGTCAACTTAACTAAACCTCCCTAAACTTACCAAAGGAGACAGATAAAGACTCATACATCTGAATTTGAGGGAAAGGAGTTAGACTAGAACGGTATATGTTTCACCGAGATGAAGCAGTTGTTTCAAACACTTTGCTACCAGCTGGCAATGCAAAACGGATAAATATGAATATGGAGAGAGGTCGTTTCCCATGCAGCCAAGGAAAGCCAGATTGTTACATGCACAATGGGTTTTCCCAAAAAATGCCAGTCTTCCGCAGTTTAAATCACCCATAATCTTGTATACCTATAAGGATTATGCACAGATTTTATCTAGCATAAGGATCATTCGCCAGTGAAAGTAACACAAATTTGTTGCAAAGCCGATGGAAACAAATGATATCACAAACACCATTTATCTTATTGATCCAGTTGAATGGACAGTTACATCATTTTAGCAGTCTGGGCATTTTGCATTTGAAATGCCATTACAAATTTTGTAAATGAATGAAGGATTGAAGCCCCAAAACTTCTCTTCCAACCCACTGAAGGAAAGAATGTTAGGGGTGTGATGGGAGGAACAAATATGACAAGTAGCTTAAAATGTGCATTTTACTTTACAATTTATACGAAGAGTTCAAGACCATTGATTGAGAACAACAATCGAATTTGTGGCATGAATCACCCATTAAGATGGCACCATGCCTGCCAAACGTTATGGGGTGCCCCATGTTGCCCAGTTAAAAGCCTCCTGTACCCCTGCTTTGGTAGGATAGTGTATGTGAAGCCCAACAATTCATTTCAAGAAAAATCCCATTATGTGGGCACCTGGGTTTACTCAGGTCATGGCCTATGACTGTGGATGATCATGTGTTTTAAACATAACTTTCAGGAGGTTGAATGAAATGTGATTTACCTATGTTATATTGCTAAAGCATGAGCACTTTTGGAGTAATAAGATGTACTTCACCATCTAATGTCATTTTCATGTCTACGATGGATAAAGATAATAATTATTCCTCCTTTAATAGCTATAATAGGGCCACACTCATCAGCCTAAGTCACCTAATTATTATTTGGATAAACCTTAAGCCCGTGGATAGCAACTAGGCATGTGATATGATACCTTTCCTATGTTCAAAGTCATATGATATTTTCCCACAACCATCGTGTTTCAGGATCATGAAGGTGTTATAGTGAATGCAATAATAAGTTATGATTTTCCTAAAAAATGCCATTGTGCATGTATGGTGGTTGGTTATGAGGTTTGAGGGTGTTACTAGTGACTACTTGGTGACGAACTTGGACTTGACCTGAACAAGCTTTATGTTTGGATTTTATGTTGTTTTTTATTTAGTTGGCATTTTGATGTCTATCCTATCTTATTATGACCAACATATGTGAAAATATAAAACCCCTGAAGGAACAATTCTAAATTTTAAATAATAAATATATAATTAGGGGTAGGGCATTATATGTCAACAATGGCTATTCTCTCAGAATGCATGATGTCGTGTTCAAACTTAATTTGTTTTTTCAAATTTTTGGTGGGTGTGTTTTTTCAATCGATAAACGAGCTTTGCAATTATTTTGTCTTAAGAAATTTATATATTCCTCTCTTTTAGCATTTTGTACATATACATTGAAAGCAGGGAACAGTAATATTATTCTATTGAATTCTTATTTCTTTGTATCCAAAACTTACATCTTTGTTGATGGTTAATTTCCTCTTTAGAAATATATGCCCTCAGAGGCATCTTGCACATTAGGTTATGTGAATCTGAGTATCTGTATATAAAGTGTTGATATTGTTTTTTCATTTTTTCTAGATCTTAAACTTTTTTCTAAATCTGTCATTTTTGTTTGATCATATTCTTCAATGAATTAGCTTATTAGTTGAGTATTTATAGCATATGCTTACAATGGTTTCCAAAACTACATCACTCGATGTAAATGAAATGAAACTCAGTTGGCAATACAATTTTGAAAACTATTTATACAAGAATCAAATAACTGTATTCAACTAATTCTGGGTGATGGCATGAGTTTGGACATCTACATGTTGCAATTAAAAATATTGTAGATATAACACATACAACAGTTCATATTCCAATTGCATGCTTCTGCATTTTACATACATATTTACCCAAAACTCGTGTCCGATCTCCTTCGTGCTTTGGTGTATGTCAAACATTGACTTCATAAACCTAAACTCTAAATACCATTTTCTTTTCAATTTTCCTCCCCACATCTCCAAAATCATCTCCGTCGATAGTATTTGTCATATCATGGCCTTGTTTAGTGTGGCGTTTCCAAGGGTTTCAATTTTATTTTTTTAATATAAAAATTCGAAACAAAGGAGGCAAAGTCGATTTGTTTGGTTATAAAAATTTGATCGAGGAAGGGTTTTATGTTTTTTCTAAAGAGGGTAAGTGCTTAACCAAACTTCAAGAAGGGTTGAAATCCAGAGATTTGCGTTGTCAGGAAAGAAGAAGAAAAAGAATTTGCAGATGTTTTGGCCTCTTCTTTTACATGTAGGAGTCATCATTAGTGTCTGAAAGAAACACCCAAGGAACTGTTACAGTTGAAGCTTTCCCTCTGGATACTTGTGCAACAAAAATCCATGGCCGAGAAATGAAAGAAAAATGCAGTATGGCGTTGGACACAACCTTTCACATAGACGTCCATTCGTGGCAGTTGGTCGGTGACTCGGTAGAATGATTGAAGCCACATTTCAGTTCATTAGTCTCAAAGTTAGTCAATAACGGTACCCATATATATTCTGGTTTTGACGATCAAAGAATAATTTTTTCCTATGTTTCTGAAATAAGTTCAACCATGGATGGTGCACCTGTCATCACCAATCCAATACTATGATAATTCTCCACTGGGAACTCCTCGTGCTATGATTATTTACTAATGCACAACTTTTAGTTTGGTGGTAGTAATCTGGAAACACAATAACAGACATAACACAAGAATACCATAGACTATGATACAAAGGAATGATGAAAAATATGAAATATAAGTGTAAATTATATTATCAACATGAAATTGTTACAATCTCACCCATGAAGTACTTCAAGTGTTACCAACTCCACTTGCCTTCCAACAATAACTATGGGAGAAACTTCACAATTACACCTCTTAATGGCTTCTTTAACACACCTTCTAAATGATGGCTTCCTTCACACACTTTCTCATACAATATTTCTCACTACTTCCTTCTATGCTAAATGAGGGGGGTGGCCTCTCTATTTATAGAACTTTCAGGCTTATCCACCCTATCTCTAAGATAGGATAAGAAATCTACTCTGATGAATCATATTCCATACCTTAACTCTTATCTTTACATGTAGGCTTATCTTTTAAGATAAGATAAACCTTATCATTTCACATGGGTTCCACCTTTTTAGACTTTTTACAAATAAAATACACAAAATATTTATGACATCACTCCTTGTCCTTATTACCAATATAATATTTCTAATTCCTAATCATGTAGACCCTACTTCTCTACTTACCCTAACTTTGACATTTTAACATTACCGAACCACTTACGACAAATATTTACTTTTTACCACAACATTCCTATTGTACTTTGACTATTACCATACTATACATTATTGGTGGCATCGTATTGGCAACGTTGTTATCTTCTATCAGACGCCACTACTAATTATACTTAACAACATCCTATTCCTAATACATACATTAATGAAATAGAAATTACGGAGGAAAATTTTAGTGTCGGCATCTTCCCCCTTCCTAGCTTCTACTCCATCCTCGAAGTAGACTATTCTGGTGCTGGAAAATATTTAACTTGTCATGGTTGACCCATTTCGTAATGGGAGTACCATCCAATTCCTCCAGTCGATATGTACCATTTTCATGCACAACTACTATTTTGTAGGGCCCATCCATTTGGGAAGAAGTTTTCTATGCCTCCTCTTTTTGTATCGAGAATCATATACTAGGACCAAGTCATTCACCTAAAATGGAGACCAGAGGATATTTTGATCAAAGTACTCCTTCTGCTTCATTTTCTTCTTATAGCTTGTATCCTTTGTTATTTCCCTCATTTCCTCTAGCAAATTAAGATGTACCAACCTTTCCTTTACCGAATCACTTTCATCCATCCTTTCATTTTTCATAATTCTCTTAATGGGAATATCAAACTCAATAGGAAGAACTGGATCAATGCCATAAGCCAACTGAAATGGGGAGTATCATGTTGTTGACTTTGATGTTTCCCTATATGCCCAAAATGATGCATGAATCCTTTTATCCAACTTATGTACCTGCAAAGCTGCATCTTTTGCTAGAATTTGACATAATACATAATTTTTTCGCTCCACCTGTCCATTTGTGCTTGGCTTGTAAGTTGTTGCCTTCCTGTGCTTAATAGAAAACTTGTTGACTAGGGCTTCTACCACCTCATTAATGAAGTGGCTTCCTTGATCTGTTACAATTTCTAATGGACAACCAAATCTGGTGACAATGCGTTCATACATGAACCTTGCCACTTCATCCATGGAAGTTGTTTTCAAGGGCCTAGCTTCAACCCACTTGGTTAAATAATCTGTGGCAACTACAATATACTTATTTTGGCGTGGGGTAGTTGGAAGTGGACCTACAATATCTATTCCCCACTTTTCAAAGGGACCAAGTGGAAGAATAGGGCATAATGGAGCTGATGAAGTCTTACGGTTCCCATGTGTTTGAAAAATATCACATGTCTTACAATAATTATAACAATCTCTAAAAAGAGTGGGCTAGTGATAACCTGCATCCAAGATCCTTCTTGCTGTGAGTTGTCTAGAGAAGTGTCCTCCACATGTACCATTGTGGAATTCTTCCATTAGCTCCTTACCTTGATCACGTCTAATTTCCCTCTTGTATTGTCCATCAAGCCCTATCCGAAATAATACTCCATGCAGAATAGAATATGGATGACTGGCTTGAGTAATCTTCCTCTTAGTCTTTACATTGGCACCATCAAGAAACTTGAAATCATTCAGATAATTCCAAATATCTATGTATTCACTAGGGATTGTGTCAAGGGATAACAATGTTGCATCTGGGAAATCATCATCATCACAAGATGAACCTAAACCATCATAGGCTCGAGAGAGTGCATCTGCATTGACATGCTTCTTTCCTGGCCTATCTATAATATCAAATTCAAATTCTTGTAGCAAAATTATCCATCTTGCTATCCTTCCTGATGGGTTAGGATTATTTACAATATATTTTAGAGCCTAATGATCTGTTACAACTGTAAATTTCTTCCCTAGCAAGTAATTTCTAAACTTTTTTACAACAAAAATGATAACTAGAGCCTTTTTTCAGTTACAGTATAATTTACCTCAGCACTGCTCATTTGTCTGCTCCCAAAGTAAACTGGATGATCATTCCCATTTTCATCATTTTGGCTCAGAGTACTTCCTAGTGTTGCATCTGAAGCATTAGTATACACAATGAATGGCTTTCTCTAGTCTGGATTCTTTAAAACAGGCGAAGACACCAAAGCTTCCTTTAGTTGTTCAAAAGCTTCATGTGCCTTTTTTCCTGGTTCATAAGTAACATCCTTCTTCAAGAATTGGGTTAGTGGTTGTGCAATCTTTGAGAAATTTTTGATGAACCTTCTATAGTAACCCACATGGCCTAAAAATGATCTCAACTTACTTCTATTCATAGGAAATGGTAACTCTTTGATTTTTGAAACTTTATCAGGATCAGTACCAATACCATCTCTAGATACAACATGCCCTAACAAAACACCTTTAGAACATCCAAAGACACACTTTGTAGGGTTTAGTGAGGCTTGTGCTTCATCTAACCTTTGAAATGTTGTCTCCATCTGGTGCAGGTGGTCCATTTTTCTCCCATAGATGTAAAAATCATCCAGGAATACTCTGATGAAGCTTCCAATGTAGGGTTCAAACACCCTATTCATCAAGCACTGGAATGTTGTTGGAGCATTACACAACCCAAATGGCATAACTCTATAGAAAATGTTCCCCAAGGAGTGGTGAACGTAGTCTTCAGCTGATCTTTCTCTGCTATACGAACTTGGTTGTATCTGCTATAGCCATCTGCAAAACTATAACACTCTTTTCCAGCTACTTCGTACAAGATCTGATTCGAGAATGGAAGAGGGTAATGATCCTTCTTTGTTTCCTTGTTGAGCTTCCTATAATCAACAAAAATGTGTAGCTTCCCATTATTTTTTATTGAGATCACAATGGGAGAAACCCATTCTGAATTCTCCACAACAAATATGAATCCTGCATCAAACAACTTATCTATTTCTTCTTTTACAGT
This sequence comes from Taxus chinensis, assembly GCA_019776745.2. Taxonomy (NCBI): domain Eukaryota; kingdom Viridiplantae; phylum Streptophyta; class Pinopsida; order Cupressales; family Taxaceae; genus Taxus; species Taxus chinensis. The sequence goes on from CM034157.1 coordinate 149,927,529, forward strand.
CTTGGAAAAATTAGGATTCATTCTATATGACATTTGTTTTATGGGCTTAACACCATCTACCAGCTCAATAGAATGTTCTACCCAACTTACTTGACGGAATTTCCTTGTAATCAAAAGTGAATAAGTGCATGTACCTTCGAAAGAGCTGGAGGTAGGATTCCTTCTCACTCTCCATCACAACATCACCAATCTTTATTTGTTGGAGATGATTTTCAATTTCTTCTTCAGATAATTTTATGGGTTCATGAGTCGGTGTGAATGGAAGGATATCCATGACTGAAACATCAACTTCACGTTCTTCATCTTTTGTGTCCACTTCACTGGTACTAGAGTAATCAGAGGATGTCCAATCATCAGTTTCATCACTTGAATCCACAAGTTTTTCCTTATGATGCTGAGGGATCACGTTTATCTTCACCCTCTCTCTGCCACATCCAAGTGTCATGAAGCCTTCATTCCAGTAGTTTCTTGCATGAACTCTCCTTAGCCATGGCCTTCCCAACAACATTGGGTATGCAACAATACCATTCTTCATCACCTGAAAGTCTACCACACATACAACACCCATAACAGATATTGCCACATCTGAAACAACACCTTCTGGTTTAGTTTTTCCCTTATTTAATGACCTTAACATAAGTGTTGAGGGGTGATCAATTTTTAAACCCAACATATTCATTACAGACTCGGTCATTACATTAACTGCAACACCTCCATCTACTAAGACATCATGAATTGAAATACCATTACATAATACCTCAGCTTGTGGAGCATAGGGATCCACCTCTACTTCCAAAACAGGGACCTCAACCTCCTTCCTTCACCGAGCATTGAGTCCACTTCGCAGCTCCCACCTCTTCTCAGAAGACATAGCAAGAAGTTGACCATATGTAATATTTGTAGGCCTTTTGGATAGATCTTCTAAGATGGAGTATGGTCCTTGCCCCTGTGAAATCAGAAAATCCTACACACCCAACTTTCTTCTCCTATGTTTCTTACTAGTTTCTCCTTTCATCTTCTTAGGATCATTTCCATCTTGGTTATCTTTTTCTTTCTTTCTTTTTGTCACAAGCACATCTACTTCATTATTTATACTCCTATCTACTACATCAAAAGAATTCACAGGTGTTTTTCCTTTATCATTATCTCTTGTACCAGATGTGGAAGCTCTATCAGGACAATTATACTTATAATGACCCTTCTTATGACAACCATAACATACAACTTCAGATATATTTCTTTTTGGACCCCTATCTCCCTGGGAATTTTGGGAACTAAATTCCTTTCCTTGAAGAAGATTAATAGTTAATTGGCCCATCTTCCTAAGGAGATCTTCATACTCAGTGGAGGTACTAGAGGGAATATTTTGCTCACCAAAAGTGGTTGTGGTGTCTGGACCAAAGGTGTTGGTGTAGGCTCCACCTTGATAACAACTTCTTTGGGCTCCTCTTCCATGCTTTCTTCTTGCCTTCTAACAATCTCCTTTTCTTGTTTGAGGGTTGTTGGGCGGTCATACTTCACTCATTGTCTAATCTCTGGCTTCATCCCAAGAATGAAGTGCTTACAGAGGAGATTATCTACGCCATTCATCAACCCATCCGCTAATCCTTCCTTCTAGATCTGGGCATCGAGCTTTCTCCTTAACTCCAGAGCACGAGCATGATAATCTATGATCTTCTCCTTCTCTCCTTGGGCTAGCTTTGTGATCTCGATCATGAGATCTGCATATTTTTGTTGTTCACCAAATTCTTCAAGAAAAATTTCAGTTAATAAATCCCATGATTTTTTCACATTATCACCTAGTGTTTCAAACCACCTAAGGGTTGAACCATCCAAAAAGGTAGGAAAAAATTCAGTCCATTGTTCTCTTCTTATGAGGCCATTACAAATGCAAGATCATTTGAATTCTTGAATGAAAGAGGGAGCATCTTCATTAGATTGGGCTGAAAAAATAGGAATCTTTCCCATTTTCAAAAGTAACCACAGTGAAATACCAACCCACAAGTACAATCAACAAGACTTATGTGCACAAATAATTGGAATCACTATAATAGAAAGTGACTTTACACCTTTCTACAGTAAAATAGGAATGACCATGGTAAACTTATATTTACTATGGTAAAACTTGACTTACTGTGGTAAATACTATTCATGGTAAAAAGTGACTTTACTGTGGTAAATACTATTCACGGTAAATACTATTACTATTCACAGTAAAAAGTGACTTTACTGTGGTAAATACTATTTATGGTAAAAAGTGACTTTATGGTAAACTATTCATGGTAAAAAGTGACTTTACTGTGGTAAATACTATACATGGTAAAAAATGACTTTTCATGGTAACTACTATGCACAGTAAAAACAAGGTTACCCTCCAAATGATTTCTGACTAAGTGGGAATATCTCTCCAGAAACTCCACCAACGAGGAATGGTCCCGCAACGGAACCAAAATGTCATCACCAATCCGGCACTATGATAATTCTCCACCGGGAACTCCTCGTGCTATGATTATTTACTAATGCACAACTTTTAGTTTGGTGGTAGTAATATGGAAACACAATAACAGACATAACACAAGAATACCATAGACTATGATACAAAGGAATGATGAAAAATCTGAAATATAAGTGTAAATTATATTATCAACATGAAATTGTTACAATCTCACCCATGAAGTACTTCAAGTGTTACCAACTCCACTTGCCTTCCAACAATAACTATGGGAGAAACTTCACAATTACACCTCTTAATGACTTCTTTAACACACCTTCTAAATGATGGCTTCCTTCACACACTTTCTCATACAATATTTCTCACTACTTCCTTCTATGCTAAATGAGGGGGGTGGCCTCTCTATTTATAGAACTTTCAGGCTTATTCACCTTATCTCTAAGATAGGATAAGAAATCTACTCTGATGAATCATATTCCATACCTTAACTCTTATCTTTACATGTAGGATTATCTTTTAAGATAAGATAAACCTTATCATTTCACATGGGTTCCACCTTTTTAGACTTTTTACAAATAAAATACACAAAATATTTATGACATCACTCCTTGTCCTTATTACCAATATAATATTTCTAATTCCTAATCATGTAGACCCTACTTCTCTACTTACCCAAACTTTGACATTTTAACATTACCAACCACTTACGACAAATATTTACTTTTTACCACAACATTCCTATTGTACTTTGACTGTTACCGTACTATACATTATTGGCGGCATCGTACTGGCAGTGCCGTTATCTTCTATGGACGCCACTACTAATTATACTTAATAACATCCTATTCATTTAATGGGAAATCTTTTCTCATTGACATTTCCAGTTTGATTTTTCAAACGCTTGGTGGTAACGATGACAGGTGTGGTCGTGTACATTCAAAACTAAATTTCCTATCACACACACAAGACTCAGTCACTGGAATACAAACATATATTTAGGTTGTGTAACCGACTGAATAAATATTTCAAGGTTTGAAAGAAATTAGGAAAATATATGATACTTGTGACACATGCAACCACGTTGATGAATTTAACATAATCTCTTTTCACAATTATAAAGAAACAAAAACTTAGTTATCCGATACGGGGAAGTGGCTTTTGTCCAAAATGCATAAGTCATGGGAAAAATGTGGCAGTATGCATAAGACATTTAAATTTTTGTTAAAATGCTTGCTAGAATTGTGGTCTCATGCACTATAGATTGCAGTTTATGCATGAGATGGGTTTTTTGCACATGCCTTGGTACCTTTCTGGAAAATGCATTCAGAAAGTATAAAGCCAAAATCCAAAGCCTTTTCTAGCATCCTCCTAACTCCTGCCAGGATGGGTAGTTTAGAATAGGGCACATGAACTGTTTGATAAAATACCAAAATAGGAGATTCAAAACAGAGCACATGTTATGCTCAATAAATTACTTTAATGAAATGTGGTCTTGTAAACTGCAATGAAACTCACTGAAAGCAACCACATGACAAAAGAAAAAATTGCAATGTCAAGCCACCATTGACATTGTTTCGCTAAATGCAACCAGTAGGTGTCCAATCTGACTGAGTTACCTTTGCTAGCATGCTTCCCACATGTGCAAAAAACATGTAACATAATGGAAAGTGTTATTATAGTTGTAGGTGTGATGTTGGATATGTATGTAAAATGGAGAAGCATACGCATCACATTGGATATGTATGTTAAATGTAGAAACATACACAACACATGAAACCTGCTTACCAAAATGTTGCAGAGAGATGTCCCATGGAATACACTGATCTCAAGATATATCAATGCATTCATGCTTGGATTGATGTAATTGTAGCCTGCAAAAGACATGGTCATTCTATATTATATTGAATCGGCTTAGAATTCTATATAATGATAACTATTTTATGTAATCTTTCTTTGATTTCTTGTTTATTATAAAATTGAAATTACTTTTGTTTTATTATATTTTTTATATTATAAAAATTACATTGAATGTTATAAAGAAGTCGTAGAGTAATAAAAAACAATTTCGGAAAATGAAAAAGATGTTAATGTTTTTTAAACAATTAAATATTTTTGCATTATAAACTCTTGTAAGTTGTGTCATATTTTGTGTCTTACTTGATTTAGGAGGTTAACCTTTATTGCATATGCCTTGGCATAATGAGGAGTGTTTTTTGTTAGCTGTGGTAGTTGTACTACATTATTTGTTCCTCCCCATCACATAAATTCAAAATGATTTAAGATAGAACACAATTGACCTTAAATTACAAATCTAATGGTGGCAGGCCTTGTAACTTAACAGGTTTTTATCCACTCTTTTATATGGCAGTGGCATTAAAGTAATGTATACCAATGCTAATGTACTAGCCAATCGCAATTATGTCATGTGACACACAGAGATGTAATGAGTGCATTGTTATTTTGCAAGGCATTTAAACGTTTTTAGTCATTCATGTCAAAATACAACTGTTATCCAAAATTCACCCCCCAGGGTAAATTAACATGCTTAGTCCCGGGCAAATAAATTGATTCAGGGCCAAAAAATCAACCCTAATGCTACAAATGGTGGCTTTGAAATAATTTAATTATTGGAGGCCTTGTATGGGGAGAAGTCATTATTCAAGTCATAAAGTCAAAAGGTGGATTTTAGAAGATCAACCAAGCCAACCATAAGGGTTTGCCTTTTATATGCATGAGTGTCATGTCAGAATAAAGTAATGTATACCAAAGCTAAAGACTAGCAATCGCACGCGAGCAGTGCGATGTGAACGTCGAAAGGGGGATCAAGGGACACACAGAGATGTAATGAGTGGAGAGCATTGTTGGATTTTGCAAGGCATTTAAACGTTTTTAGTCATTCTAGATGTCAAAATACAACCACTTTAAAAATATGACCGTCATGATTGACAGGTAAAAATATAATTTAAACATCAAAATGACATGTATATTCAAAATTTAACTGCTATATATATATAATAAGAAAGTTAGTAAATTAAATATTAAATAGACACTATACATTAAAAATTTGTGAGATTCATGAAAAATATAACATAAATGAAATGGAAACTTTGGAATGTATATAAAATAAACATAATAGAATTATCTTAATATCTTATTAATGAAATATAAATATATGCATATCTCATTGAAAAAATAGAAACATCTATTAACTTTGAATTTTAATTAGTTTTATTTGATTTCTTTTTTAGATTTATTTGATTTCTTGTTTAGTTGTATTTTATTGATTTTGATTTGTAATTGATTATTTTTATTTTTTATTTGTTTGATTTCTTACAAATAAATATTGGATAATATATTAGACTAGATGTATTGGATTTGGGATTTTGAAAGAAAGGTGAAATTAGAAGATTGGCCTTACAAGCCTGTAAGTTGGAAGTTGGAAATGGAACTCATTTTCTACATAATTGTAGGTTTGCATTGAGTGAGTCATTTCTATCATTTTCTTCAAAAAAAATTTAAATTATAATTTGAAATTTTGTTTTAATATTCTCATAAACCTTAATGATGTTTATGGATCTTCAAATTGATTAGTGCAACATTAATTATTTTGGGAAAAAAATGAATATGTGAAAAACTATGAAATTGATTAGTCTAATCTATTATCCATAATTAAATAAAAGTCACATAACTATGTGAGACTATTACAAAGAACACCAACATCCATATAAAATTTAACTCAATTTACGTATTTTGTAATAGTTTTTATAAAAACAAATTTGATGTGCATATTAAATTTTAAACATCAAATTATATCCATATAATTTTCTAGACGTCAAAATCCATCATTGTGACATGTAACATTGTTGAGAAGAGATAATATTTTTCTCTAAGAAAAGTGAAAGGAACCATAGAAAAGAGAATGCACATGCGTGGATCAACATTGTATTAAGTAGGGCATGGAGAGCAATATTTACAGAATGAAGTGCACCAGGAATACTTTGATATTAGGGGGACTTAGTCATTTTGTGGAGTAAGGGCTATTTTTGAGAGGGGAAAGGTGTCCACACAATGGGGCAAGGGAAAGGAGTTGAATTTTAAGAAGGGGGTGGGGAGGAAGAGAGTAGAGGTGAATCTCTTCATTCCTATGAATTTGGAGGAGGGGAGATGTGGACATTCTCGAGTAACATGCGAAAGAGAAAGGTGGAGGAATACAAATGTCATTTATTGTAATGGAAAGTGGCTATTATAATGCATGTGACCTATTTTTAGACACCCCAAACTTACACACTTGAAGGGAAAGTCCCCAGTTCTATCCTAATATATCATGTATTAATTTGCACGGGTTAGTGGGTGAAAAACTATGGTAGAGTTATGTTGTTGGTTCATATGTCATGCGCATAACTCATGAAGATTACTTAAATGTAATCCCTAAGTAAGCTTTTGTATCCCTTTAGCTAATATTCAATTATCAATTTATAATATTGGATGGATGGTGGTATTGAATATGAATGAATTTGGTTCTTACATGGTAGATCTTGTTATAGTCATTGTTTAGTTCATTTTATATCTATTTTAAGAACTAGACTCTGGTTTATGCACTGTTTATTGTTATACTATTGATAATGAATCTGGATATCTATATGCACCATCATGATAACAGATGGGGGCAAGTGAACTGCTAAAGAGGGGACTTGAGATTTGTGGATAGATAAAGCCCAAGCCATTTTTAAAGGAAATTGTCTTCGAGAACCTTGTGTAATGGGTGGGATTAGGACATAGGAGGGATTCCAAGGAGGCCCAGTATATCGATCAAATTTGACAACAACAAATGAAGGTAAAGAAGGTGGATTGGAGGAAGGGCAATAAACAATGTCTACGAAAGTGTCAGTTGCGCCATTGACAAGACCTACACCAACCCATAAATTAGCAGAAAGCATGATCTTTTGATTTTTGCAAAGTAGAACTTTGTGTTGTAGTTGTGGTCATCATTTGGATTAGTGGAATCATTTCTTCTTTTATTTTGAACAATGGATATGGCAATTGGAGAATTAAGTTCCTTCAACATCTAAAGATTGTGGTTGTCAACCTGATTCATTTTTGCAAACATATGTGTGGCATTGTGGAATTCGAGAATTTCTTGTTCAGAGAGGTAGGAATTTGTCGGGACATTAGTACTCCCAGTCTCAAATGTAGGAATGTCATTGCAGATGTTGAGAAACAAGTTATGAAATGAAACTTGAGATGGAGTGGAGCCCTATTGTCTGAATATTGATCGCAAGGAGATGAAATTTTGAAATCCTTTCCAAACGGAGGCATCGTAGGAATTGTTGTCATATAAAGGAATGTCCATGACAGGTGGAAGTTAGCTGAGGTCACTGACAAGAATGATGGATCTGTTGAACTGAATGGAGGAAGTTTTGAAATGTGGAAAATGCCTTCGAAGACGGAAGTTAGTCAATTTTGGCGAACATTTTAGGGAAAATGAAACTCATTTCATCAATCAAAATATATTTGATATGTTTCAATGAGTCTTGAAAAGAGGATAATGTTTGGCCTTCAAGGGGTTTTAAATCTCTAATGGGAATGTGGAGGTAGGCATGAATGATAAATGTGAAAATGTTAAAAGCTGCAACCCTAGTAGGGGCTAGTAAAAGAAGGTGTGAAGTAGTTGGGGTTGTGATGGAGGAAAAGGCAGACTTGAGAGAGTGGATAAGGAAGAAATTTCTTGTTCCTACAGTTCCTTGAACAATAAGCTTAAGGGGTGGTAGGATCTAATTGGAAGAATAATGATGAAGAATTGTGTCAAAAGCCAACTGTTGGTCCTCGCTAAAATGCAAAGGCAAGGATGAGGTGGGGTTAGATATATGAAGAAGACAATATTTGGCCTTATTTGTTTCGATGAAAGAAGGTGTTGTCTCTAACAATTGGAGTGGAATGTTATGGCAGGACCAATCATAAAGGGAGTCAAATTCTCGGAAGCCCAACATATGGAGGTTATCAAGACTTGTTGTATGTCTGGATGGAGTTGAGAAAAGTTATCATTCATTGATTTCTTCATATGTTTGTATGATGTCTGTGTCTGATTAGATGAACCCTCTTGAATTATTTGCAGGGTCTATGTTTGTTCTTCTAACATGCCATGGTTTGTATAAATTATTAAAGAGCTGCCAATTAGATACAATAGTACTTGGGGAAGAACCAATATCATAAGGAATATTGTGGAAAGGCTTGTATAAAAGGAGCTCAAACCAACAAAAAATTTCAAAAGAACTTGAATTTTCTTGGTGGAATGGACAAAAATCTAGGATAGGCACGGACAATTGCAGGGAAATTTTGGCACTTCCATTTGTTTCATTAGTCTGTATTTACTGTAACTCCAATCTCGTGTAACCTGGATAAGAGAAAGGGATTCCATAGTTGGAGGATGGACAAGGTATGCATCAAAAATCTGGGTTGTTTCTTGTACTTGAGAATATGATTCAACAAAATGCCTAAGAATTTTTCTCCCTACATTTAAAGAGATGAATGTCTGGCTAGACATAACAAGAGGTAATTTGAGAAGCATGTGACAAGTTTCTTGTGTACTTATGTCATGTTCAACAACACTTTCTATAAGGATTTTATGTATGGAAAAATGATGTGGGAAATATGGGTTGGCATTTTTTGATAGTCTAGAAAACATTTGGTGGTATGTCTTAGAGGGTTGTTCTTCTTTGGAGGCATACTTTGCAATGTATTTAAGAATTGCATGTCGTGAAAGAACTAGCTGACAGTCAATGTTGGCTCTCCATATAGATAACATGGCTTTGTTGTGAATGTTTAATCTATCATCATTCCTTGAAGGAAGGTATTTAATAATTTTATCGTCATTAATGGACAAGGAAGAAATATGTTGTGTTTCCCAAGGTGATTTGTACTGACATGTAAGGTGGAAACCTTTTTTCCTTAAACATGTTCCCTTAGAACACTTGGTGTGTGTCTGAACTTGGTTTATAAGCTCCTAGGTCTTGCATTGGCAGGGGAAGCTAACACTTGCATTGATGATAACAAGCATGGATCGTCATTGAGTGATCTTTGTAGAAATTTTGCTCGGTGATTTGCTAGGGAGGGTTCCAAGTTGAGACATACTTATCAAAGTATTGTTTGGTTGCATCAATAGAAGCATTATCATCCCAATTAATTGCATCAATGTTAGGGGCACCCTCTAGCCATAAGAATCCGTGAACATGTGTGGATCCTCTATGTTGTCATTCATACCTGAATAGTAAAGGGATAGTTAAAAATTGCATTGAAGATGGAAAAAAATTTGTGAAATTAAATAGTGCTACTTGTACCAATAATCCTTAGCACCAAGGTGTTTTTGCAGCACTTCCTCTTCGAATATTGTGAACCTTTGATGCAAGTAAGCAGCCACACGGTGTGGTGATAATAATGTTGATTGTTCTGAAGCGTTGTGTGCATGAGGATCAGAAGGACAAGCACCAAGGTATGCATTTATGGAGATATGACCATTTTGTGTCTGCAACACTTAGAGTAAAGAATAATGTTGGTGTGCCTAATTGCTCAACCATTTCTGAGATTTCACCTCTACTTTTAGACTAGTAGGAACGTGTCCCTCAAAGGTTATTTTTGAACTGCATTAAAGTATCTAGAAAACAATCTTTGGGGAACTCTTGGAGTTTCTTACGGAGCTCTCCTATAGTTGGTGGGATACCATGTTCAATGTTTTTCTTCATGAAGATGGTTGCTTTAGATTGGCTTCTATGGCGCATAATGAGGTTAAGAAAATAGCAGTGAAACCGAATGTGGGAACCAAAGCGGTCATCATGGTAAATGTATTAAGTGGAGGGCATATTTGTGTAATTGAACCTCTTTCATGCACGACTACTTAAACATCTCTCTACCTTTAGGAAACATATTTGGAAAAGCCATAGAGAAAAGAAACTCAGTAGCGAATTCATTTATTGGGGAAAAACCTATGTCTGGCCAAGGCATAGCAGAGGATAAGTTTTGATCACGGGACAAAAGGAATTGTGAGATTTCTTCATCTTCGGTACCTGTGTTGTGGGTGGATGGCATGAATGAAGATGTATGAGTAGTTGTGTCTCCTGAGAGTGAAGGATCATCATTGAAATCTTGTATGGTGGTGTCTTCAGAATGTGGAATTTCCATTGTGATTTTGTTAAGGGAGGAGGAAATATTTGTTGGTTTTACCGAAAGGGAGGTGAGGGTGTCATTTTCAATTAGAACATATTTGTAGTATGGATCATGGGAAATTTTGTATTGAAAGGATTTCCATACACGGGATCTACTAACATAGAAATCATATTTTGTTTGTGTGCTAAATCTTTTGTATATAAGAAGCAAATCCAAATCTCTGAGGCGATGGGGGAGGTAATTTGCTATTGATGAAATATTTTGTGGGAAAATTATAGTGTGCCCAGAGTATTTGTACTGCCCACCTCGTGCATGGCTTACTTGAAAAATTGGATTTACTCATGTTATTAACATTTCTTCAACTTGGGTAAAATATTTTAGGACAAAAGGTTGGATTCCAGGGTCCATATTGTTCTATCAAGAAAATGGTTTCCTTTCTTCTCTAACTTGCATCTAGTGCAAATATGGGATTCTCCATGGTACTTTGTGTATATGCCTGTGTAATTATCGAAACATATAGAGAAAGTGTTGATATTAGAAAGAAAATATATTATTTTGTGGAACCTGCATTTCATTTCAGTAAATAGGAGTCAATGTTGAGCTATGAGGGTGTTGGGAGGGAAAAGTGAAACATAAGTGTGCTCTTCAAGTGAGGGCATGCATTGGAAGAAGGGGAATGTTGTGCAGTAGAATTGTGAAGGGGTTGGCTGGTAGGAAAAGGAAGCCCAAGAATGAAGGGAAGAGGAAAATATATGGAAGATGAGGGGAAAATAGGAAGATGTTGGTTCTGTTTGCAAATGAGGGCCCAATGATGGGCAGAAGGGCCATCAAGGCATGGCTAGAAATGTTTTTATGTTTCGAAAGGGGTATGGAAAAGGGAATGGAAGATTTGATATCTAGAACCATTCCTTGTGCAAGTGGTTGACTAGTTAAGGAAGAAGTCAAAGGAAGACATGAGGGAGAGTGAAAGTGGAAGGGTTACATGAGATTAAAAAGTACTGGAGGTGTTTTTTCTTGCATGATAATGACAACGACGCCACTCAAGTTTATATACATAAATTTTTTGGTGCATATATCTCTTCTATGGGCTCGATTTTTGAGGAGTTGACATGAAGAACAACAAAATGTTCTTCAAAAGAAAATCAAGTTTAAAACATCAACAGAAAAAAGATAATTTATTTAGTCATGTATGTAGCGAAAAAATGTATTCTTTGATACATATGCAAATATTTCTAGTCATGTTGTTTATTATATGACATAAATGAGAAAAATACAAAAAACGTTATGCCTCTAATAGAATAAAGGAATACTATAACAGGAAAAATACATTTAAAAAAGGTAACATTAGGAAAGATCTTCAAAAACCATAACATGTTTATATCACTCGAAGTGGATGTTACAACTATATCATTTTTTTAAGCAATATGGCATAGAAGTGGCATGCATGGATATTCATTTAATGTCAATTTACATCAAATACTGCAAAGAAAAAAGGTATATGTAAGTATTTGTTTTTTCTAAAAAATTGTATAACAAGGGGTAGTCCATAAACAAAATAGAGAGGGGGAATATGGGGAAAACAACATCAAAGGAAATCTATTCTAATTTTACAATAACATAATTCAGGGAAGGGAAGTTTGAGCTTCAAGTTTGTTTGAACTAATAATGATGCATTTTAACTATTTGTTTCCACGCTAAGTTTATGTTTTGATGGAAAGGGTAAATTGAAATTCGCAACCTATTATGTGGTTTGCAATCTTATTAGTTTCATCATTATCGATGCTCAGAAATTTTAAGTCTTCATCTCTGATGCCCATTATTTTCTCTGCAGTCTCGTTGAATGTTGTGACTAATTGTAGTTCATCAAATGTTGTGGATCGCAGTTCCTTCAAAGACATACAGAGTGCATACCTGTAATCACATTGATGAACAACATGTATTACATTTCCCACAAAACCACATGCCATTTTCCAGTACCTGCACTTTTTTTTGCATTACTTGTTGTCTTTAACAAAAGGGCAATCCATGTAAAAAAATTATCGAATGCAATGTTCTGTGATTTACTAGTGCAGCGCATTCATTTTTTCATGTGTTTCGCATTTGCAGGACTTGAGAGATTGTTGCAAGCAAGGACAAGTTTGGTGGAGGGCCTCAAACTTTATTTGTGATAGACGGTGTTGAAAACAATCTAAGCATCTGAGTCAACCCATTCATGAAGTGAGTTATTTTCATGTATCGGATGGTTGACAAACCATTTCGTACTTGATATAGTATCCACGGATGTTCCATTAAAATTGGAGACATGTGCAGCTTTCAGTGCTAGCACTAGTTTCTATAATTCATACAAAGGATGTTATCTGGTTCCTTGCCAAGAGCATTTAAATGTTGACCCCACAAAGTAATGGAAACACTATATCCAGACATGTCTTTCATTTGTAATGTTCTCTTTACAGTTTCCGTTTGATCACATCAACAGATAGTGGAGTGCGGAGAAATTGCAAGAACAATCCCAATAATGTCAATAGAAGAATCGACTGGTATTTCTCTTATCTTAATGAATTGGAAGTGATGCAAAGATATTGTATCATTTTTCACATTGAGAGGAGAGACAATTGATGTTGTCTGCAAGAAAATTTTCAAAGGACTGTTCAGATTGTTGTAACATTCTTTTGCATTTCCTATTTTTCTATTGGAGATGGTGTACATCTTTCCACTTTCTATCTTCCCATAGAACATTTTAGCAATCTCGTTGAAATAGGTGGCTTGAATTTCTCCACCTTTCTTGTCGACAAAATCAAAGCTGAAAAAACAATCATTGCCCTTTGTATTGATATATTCTCAAAGGGGCATTTTTGTGAGGGCACATCCCTTAACAAACCATACAAGCATGGTTGTATTCAATGCACTAATAAGGATGGGCACGATTGAACAGTTCGAAGAAGCATATATTTTCTAAGGCAGGGTTTGTGGTAGAAAATTTTTATCGAGACCTTGAGTTGGTTCCATCTGTGTTTGCTTTCCTCAAACAAAATGGCTTGGAAACCAAGAAGGAAAACCGATTTTTGGGTGTCTTTATAATATAATGTCTATGTCATTAATTAAAATTGTCATGCAGGGAAATAGTGTGGATAAGAAAAACGTTAGAAACCCTATATAGGGCATTCAAGACATCAACAAAGGAAAAACGGAAGAAACACAAATTTCATGTTTGACCATCCTACAAATGGTTTAATGCAAAAATACAATGGTGTCTTCATTCAAAATTTTCTCTAAAACTAGGTTCGAAAATTTGGAGGGCAACAATGTTGTTTGAAGGTGAAATTTTTCAAAAAGGTCAAATCAATGTTGGGTTTCTGTGTCTGTTGACACTAAATTTTTCATCCGTAATTTCCATTTCATTAATGTATGTATTAGGAATATGATGTTGTTAAGTGTAATTAGTAGTAGCGTCTGATGGAAGATAATGGCGCCATCAGTACGGTGCCACCAATAATGTAGAGTATGGTAACAGTCAAAGTACAATAGGAATGTCGTAAAAAGTAAATATTTGTTGTAAGTGGTCCGGTAATGTTAAAATGTCAAAGTTGGGATAAGTAGAGAAGTAGGGTCTACATGATTAGGAATTAGAAATATTATATTGGTAATAAGGACAAGGAGTGAGGTCATAAATATTTTGTATATTTTATTTGTAAAAAGTCTAAAAATGTGGAACCCATGTGAAATGATAAGGTTTATCTTATCTTAAAAGATAAGCTTACATGTACAGATAAGAGTTAAGGTATGGAATATGATTCGTCAGAGTGGATTTCTTATCCTATCTTAGAGATAAGATGGATAAGCCTAGAAGTTCTATAAATAAAGAGGCCACCCCCCTCATTTAGCATAGAAGGAAGTAGTGAGAAATATTGTATGAAGTGTGTAAACGAAGCCATCAGTTTAAAGGTGTGTTGAAGAAGCCATTAAGAGGTGTAATTGTAAAGTTTCTCCCATAGTATTGGTGGAAGGCAAGTGAAGTCAATAACACTTGAAGTACCTCATGGGTGAGATTGTAACAATTTCATGTTAATATTATAATTTACTTTGATATTTCAGATTTTTCATCATTCCTGTCTTATCATAGTCGATGGTATTCTTGTGTTATGTTTGTTGTTTTGTTTCCAGATTACATCCACCAAACTAAAGGCTGTGCATTAGTAAATAATCATAGCACGAGGAGTTCCCGGTGAAGAATTATCATAGTGCCGGATTGGTGATGACATTTTGGTTCCGTTGCCGGGACCATTCCTCGTTGGTGGATTTTCTGGAGAGATATTCCCACTTAGTCAAAAATCAATTGGAGGGTAACCTTTTTTTTACTGTGCATAGTAGTTACCATGGTAAAGTCATTTTTGCCATGAATAGTAGTTACCATGGTAAAGTCATTTTTACTGTGAATAGTATTTACCACAGTAAAGTCACTTTTTACCGTGAATAGTATTTACCGCAGTAACTTCACTTTTTACTGTGAATAGTGTTTACCACAGTAAAGTCAGTTTTTACCATAGTAAGTCAAGTTTTACCATAGTTTACCGTGGTCATTTCTATTTTCTATTATAGTGATTTTAATTATTGGTGCACATAAGTCTTGTTGATTGTACTTTTGGGTTGGTATTTCACTGTGGTTACTTTTGAAAATGGGGAAGATTCCTATTTTTTCAGCCCAATCTAATGAAGATGCTTCCTCTTTCATTCAAGAGTTTAAACGATCTTGTATTTGTAATGGCCTTATAAGAAGGGAACAATGGACTGAATTTTTTCCTACCTTTTTGGATGGTTCAGCCCTTAGGTGGTTTGAAACACTAGGTGATAATGTGAAAAACTCATGGGATTTATTAACTGAAAGTTTTCTTGAAGAATTTGGTGAACAACAGAGATATGCAGATCTCATGATCGATATCACAAAGCTAACCCAAGGAGAGAAGGAGAAGATAAGGGATTATCATGCTCGTGTTCTAGAGCTAAGGAGGAAGCTCGATGCCCAGATCCGGAAGGAAGGATTAGCGGATGGGTTGATGAATGGCGTGGATAATCTCCTATGTAAGCACTTCATTCTTGGGATGAAGCCAGAGATCAGACAACGAGTGAAGTATGACCACCCAGCTACCATTGAACAAGCAAAGGAGATTGCAAGAAGGCAAGAAGAAAGCATGGAAGAGGAGCCCAAAGAAATTGTTGCTAAAGTAGAGCCTACACCAGCACCTTTGCTCCAGAATCCACAACCACTCTCGGTGAGCACAAATATTTCTCCTAGTACATCTACTGAGTATGAAGATCTGCTCAAAAAGATGGGTCAGTTAACTATTAATCTTCTTCAAGGAAAAGAATTTAGTTCTCAGGGAGGAGATAGAGGTCCAAAAAGAAATATTTCTGAAGTTGTATGTTATGGTTGTTATAAAAAGGGTCATTATAAGTATAATTGTCCAGATAGAGCTTCTACATCTGGTAAAGGAGATAATGATAAAGGAAAAGCACCTGTGAATTCTTTTGATGTAGTAGATAAGAGCAGAAATAATGAAGTAGATGTGTTTGTAACAAAAAGAAAGAAAGAAAAAGATAATCAAGATGGAAATGATCCTAAGAAGATGAAAGGAGAAACTAGTAAGAAACATAGGAGAAGAAAGTTGGGTGTGCAGGATTTTCTGATTTCACAGGGGCAAGGACCATACTCCATCTTGGAAGATCTGTCCAAAAGGCCTGCAAATATTACATATGGTCAACTCTTGGCTATGTCTTCTGAGAAGAGGCGGGAGCTGCGAAGTGGACTCAATGCTCGACGAAGGAAGGAGGTTGAGGTCCCTGTTTTGGAGGCAGAGGTGGATCCCTATGCTCCACAAGCTGAGGTATTATGTAATGGTATTTCAATTCATGATGTCTTAGTTGATGGAGGTGCTGCAGTTAATGTAATGACCGAGTCTGTAATGAATATGTTGGGTTTAAAAATTGATCGCCCTTCAACACTTATGTTAAGGTCATTAAATAAGGGAAAAACTAAACCAGAAGGTGTAGTTTCAAATGTGGCAATATCTGTTATGGGTGTTGTATGTGTGGTAGACTTTCAGGTGATGAAAAATGGTACTGTTGCGTACCCAATGTTGCTGGGAAGACCATGGCTAAGGAGAGTTCATGCAAGAAACTACTGGAATGAAGGCTTCATGACACTTGGACGTGGTAGAGAGAGGGTGAAGATAAATGTGATCCCTCGACATCATAAGGCAGAACCTGTGGATTCAAGTGATGAAACTGATGATTGGACATCCTCTGATTACTCTAGTACCAGTGAAGTGGACACTGAAGATGAAGAAAGTGAGGTTGATGTTTCAGTCATGGATATCCTTCCAGTCACACCGACTCATGACCCCATAAAATTATCTGAAGAAGAAGTTGATGATCGTCTCCAACAAATAAAGATTGGTGATGCTGTGATGGAGAGTGAGAAGGAATCCTACCTCCAGCTCTTTCGAAGGTACATACACATATTCACTTTTGATTACAAGGAACTCCATCAAGTAAGTTGGGTAGAACATTCTATTGAGCTGGTAGATGGTGCTAAGCCTATAAAGCAAATGCCATATAGAATGAATCCTAATTTTTCCAAGACTGTAAAAGAAGAAATAGATAAGTTGCTTGATGCAGGATTCATATTTGCTGTGGAGAATTCAGAATGGGTTTCTCCCATTGTGATCTCAATAAAAAAGAATGGGAAGCTACGCATTTGTGTTGATTACAGGAAGCTCAATAAGGCAACAAAGAAGGATCATTACCCTCTTCCATTCTCAGATCAGATCTTGGATGAAGTAGCTGGCCAGGAGTGTTATAGTTTTGCTGATGGATATAGCGGATACAACCAAGTCCGTATAGCAGAGAAAGATCAGCTGAAGACCACGTTCACCACTCCTTGGGGAACGTTTGCTTATAGAGTTATGCCTTTTGGGTTGTGTAATGCTCCAGCAACATTCCAGCGTTTGATGAATAGGGTGTTCGAACCCTACATTGGGACCTTCATCAGAGTATTTCTGGATGATTTTTACATCTATGGGAGCAAGTTGGACCACCTGCACCAGATGGAGACAACATTTCAAAGGTTAGATGAAGCACAAGCCTCACTAAACCCTACAAAGTGTGTCTTTGGATGTTCTAAAGGCGTTTTGTTAGGGCATGTTGTATCCAGAGATGGTATTGGTACTGATCCTGATAAAGTTTCAAAAATCAAAGATTTACCATTTCCTATGAATAGAAGTAAGTTGAGATCATTTTTAGGCCATGTGGGTTACTATAGAAGGTTCATCAAGAATTTCTCAAAGATTGCACAGCCACTAACCCAGTTCTTGAAGAAGGATGTTACTTATGAACCAGGAAATAAGGCACATGAAGCTTTTGGACAACTGAAGGAAGCCCTGGTGTCTTCACCTGTTTTAAAGAATCCAGATTGGAGCAAGCCATTCATTGTGTACACTGATGCCTCAGATGCAACACTAGGAAGTACTTTGAGCCAAAAGGATGAAAATGGGAATGAACATCCAATTTACTTTGGGAGCAGACAAATGAGCAGTGCTGAGGTAAATTATACTGTAACTGAAAAAGAGGCTCTAGCTATCATTTTTGCTGTAAAGAAGTTTAGAAATTACTTGCTAGGGCAGAAATTTATAGTTGTAACAGATCATCAGGCTCTAAAATATATTGTCAATAAGCCTAACCCATCAGGGAGGATAGCAAGATGGATAATTTTGCTACAAGAATTTGAATTTGATATTATAGATAGGCCAGGAAAGAAGCATGTCAATGCAGATGCACTCTCTCGAGCCTATGATGGTTTAGGATCATCTTGTGATGATGATGATTTCCCCGATGCAGCATTGTTATCCCTTGACACAATCCCTAGTGAATACATAGATATTTGGAATTATCTGAATGAATTCAAGTTTCCTGATGGTGCCAATGCAAAGACTAAGAGAAAGATTACTCAAGCCAGTCGTCCATATTCTATTCTGCATGGAGTATTATTTCGAATAGGACCTGATGGACAGTACAAGAGGGCAGTTGGACGTGATCAAGGGAAGGAACTGCTAGAAGAATTCCACAATGGTACATGTGGAGGGCACTTCTCTGGACAACTTACAGCAAGAAGGATCTTGGATGCAGGTTATCACTGGCCCACTCTTTTTAAAGATTGTTATAATTATTGTAAGACATGTGATATTTGTCAAACACATGGTAACCGTAAGACTTCATCAGCTCCATTATGTCCTATTCTTCCACTTGGTCCCTTTGAAAAGTGGGGAATAGACATTGTAGGTCCACTTCCAACTACCTCACGCCAAAATAAGTATATTGTAGTTGCCACAGATTATTTAACCAAGTGGGTTGAAGCTAGGCCATTGAAAACAACTTCCATGGATGAGGTGGCAAGGTTCATATATGAACGCATTGTCACCAGATTTGGTTGTCCATTAGAAATTGTAACAGATCAAGGAAGCCACTTCATTAATGAGGTAGTAGAAGCCCTAGTCAATAAATTTTCTATTAAGCACAGGAAGGCAACAACATACAAGCCAAGCACAAATGGACAGGTGGAACGAACAAATTTTGTGTTGTGTCAAATTCTAGCAAAAGATGCAGCCTTGCAGGTACATAAGTGGGATAAAAGGATTCATGCAGCATTGTGGGCATATAGGGCAACATCAAAGTCAGCAACAGGATACTCCCCATTTCAGTTGGCCTATGGCATTGATCCAGTTCTTCCTATTGAGTTTGATATTCCCACTGTGAGAGTTATGAAAAATGAAAGGATGGATGAAAGTGATTCAGTAAAAGAAAGGTTGGTACATCTTCATTTGCTAGAGGAAATGAGGGAAATAGCAAAGGATACAAGCCATAAGAAGAAAATGAAGCAGAAGGAATACTTTGATCAAAAGATCCGTTGGTCTCCATTTCATGTGAATGACTTGGTTCTAGTATATGATTCCAGATACAAAAAAAGAAGACAGAGAAAATTTCTTCCAAAATGGATGGGGCCCTACAAAATAGCAGCTGTGCATGAAAATGGTACGTACCGACTGGAGGAATTGGATGGCACTCCCATTACGAAATGGGTCAACCACGACAAGTTGAAGATTTTCCAAGCACCAGAATAGTCTACTCCGAGGACGGAGTAGAAGCTAGGAAGGGGGAAGATGTCGACACTAAAATTTTCCTCCGTAATTTCTATTTCATTAATGTATGTATTAGGAATAGGATGTTGTTAAGTGTAATTAGTAGTAGCGTCTGATAGAAGATAACAGCGCCGTCAGTACGGTGCCGCCAATAATGTAGAGTATGGTAACAGTCAAAGTACAATAGGAATGTTGTAAAAAGTAAATATTTGTCGTAAGTGGTCCGGTAATGTTAAAATGTCAAAGTTGGGATAAGTAGAGAAGTAGGGTCTACATGATTAGGAATTAGAAATATTATATTGGTAATAAGGACAAGGAGTGAGGTCATAAATATTTTGTGTATTTTATTTGTAAAAAGTCTAAAAATGTGGAACCCATGTGAAATGATAAGGTTTATCTTATCTTAAAAGATAAGCTTACATGTACAGATAAGAGTTAAGGTATGGAATATGATTCATCAGAGTGGATTTCTTATCCTATCTTAGAGATAAGATGGATAAGCCTGGAAGTTCTATAAATAAAGAGGCCACCCCCCTCATTTAGCATAGAAGGAAGTAGTGAGAAATATTGTATGAAGTGTGTAAAGGAAGCCATCAGTTTAAAGGTGTGTTGAAGAAGCCATTAAGAGGTGTAATTGTAAAGTTTCTCCCATAGTATTGGTGGAAGGCAAGTGAAGTCAATAACACTTGAAGTACCTCATGGGTGAGATTGTAACAATTTCATGTTAATATTATAATTTACTTTAATATTTCAGATTTGTCATCATTCCGTCTTATCATAGATTACATCCACCAAACTAAAGGCTGTGCGAGGATTTCTCGATGAAGAATTATCATAGTGCCGGATGGTATTCTTGTGTTATGGTTGTTGTTTTGTTTCGAGATTACATCCACCAAACTAAAGGCTGTGCATTAGTAAATAATCATAGCATGAGGAGTTCCCGGTGAAGAATTATCATAGTGCTGGATTGGTGATGACAGACTCCCAAGTTAGGTCATCTGGGAGAGATAGTAATGTAATGTAGTTCCCAAGTTAGACCATCTAAGGGAAATAGTAGAATGTGCTTATTGTACCAATTGATTGATTCGATTTGAGTGATAGGAAGATAATTTTTTAGTAATATGTGCCTATTAAATTTCTCACAAAGATAGTGTTACTTTTTTCCCCCATATTAGGTCATTCGGGGGAATAGATTTGAAATAGTATAAAGTACTTAAATGTTGAATAGGGTGATTTGTTCCTTTGTTTGAATAAAATCAGAGAAAAAATCGCAATGGTGATGTGTCAAGCAGTATGGATTAATTACATTGGACCCTGAGAGGGGTCTAAGGTGGGCTTCAAAGATTCTTCAGTCATAAGGTATGCTACAAGAGCACAGGCTATCTAGTGAGGGGAAGGTTAACAGGAATTGAAGGATTATGAAATGTTGTAAGATGGTCTGTAGGGTGATTAGTCACCACGATTTGAGTAGATGGTCCACGATCAAGTAAGGTGCATTTATACTACAGGTTGCTAGAAGACCAATTTAGATGCATATGGCGTGGTGAGATGAAGTAACGATTGACGAGCTTTTAAGCTAGACCTAGTGTTCCTGTGCAACGTGTAGGTAGTTAGATAGTTATTAGTCTATTTGTCAATATGATATGCTTAGTACATTGTAACATATTTATTCCTAGGACAGAAATTGAATGAAGTGTATTTCATTGGCCTTGTTGACAACAATTTTATTTGCAAATATATTTTTTATATTCCGCGTTTAGATTTTCACCATATTCTGCACTTTTTATATTCTATCATTTTATTTCACCATATTCTGCAACTTCTGCAGAACTATCTGAGTACTTACAGTATATTCATTGTTTGTCCCCTATGGGAAAGGGCTTTGTGGACATTCACAGGATTATGTCAAATTTGACGGCCTAAATGACAGTGTGCAGATTTGTTATTTTTAACAATTTTGCTTTTCCAATTTTTACTGTGCATGCATATTTTGATTTTTAACAATTTTGCTTTTCCATATTTTGCTATGTTGCGAAAGTTTTTATTTTTATGTTTTCTAGCTTTTGAATGCAATAGCCTTTAAATACACACATCCAACTTATTCTTCAACACTATTGGAAGTAAGATCGAGGTCTCCACAAATTTGTTTCACTTCATCTGGAGCAAGTTCAGAAGTAGAGTTTCAAAATACGACTAAACGTGCATTTAGGTATTTCAAAAGTACTTTTGATCTTTATTATTTTAAGCTTGGGCACAGATAGAATGGTCGTAGATGCAATGATAGGGATACTCACAAAAAAATGGTTTTTTATTATTTTAGATGTGATTTTTCTGATCTGTATGTCTTTCCGTTGGGACTTGAACAAGCGGGCCAAATTAATAAAATATGAAATAATTGTAGTATGTAGCCACTAGGCTTTATTATTCCTACCATTTTTTCCCCTGAGAACAGGGTAACAGTGAAGTTCTATGGCGATTAAGTAATTCGAATTGAGTGTGGCAAATTACAGGTCCTTGTTGTACATGTTAAGGGCCTCAAACAACTGGGGAAAGGAAAATAAATTCCTTGATATGCCATGTAAAAAGTACAATTTATAACTCTTTTTACTGTTGCCAACAGGTGAATATAACACAACCAAAAAAATAGTTGCAATAGTAACATTAAAAAATGAAAGATAACTCTTTTTTTCCATAGGTTGAAAGTTATTGAGAGTTTTCCAAGCATTTGTAAATCCCCAAGACATATGTTTGTTGGGTTTTAAGATTAAAACTAACAATCCAACATGTCAACTACATAGAATTCCTCAACATTACCCACTCAAAGTCCATGAATATTAGATTTGTTGAGTGGGGGTTCTCATATTTGTATCCAATCTTTAAATGGTTAAATGTTGTCAGATTCAAATGTTGCGTCTAATCCGTTGTTATTCCTTGTGACTTTTGATTAAAATTTTATGGTAAATTTGTAGTGAATCATGGATTACATTTTCCTTCTCTGAAGCGCTATTTTATCCCTCCCTTTTTTTTCCGCTTTGATGAGCTATTATTTTGTCAATATAGATTTTGGAGTTGGACCTTGACGCAAAGTTGATACCTACAATTTGAAACAATCTTGCAAGCATGATTAAAAAAACAGAGGATAACTTCTAACTCATTTTTTTTACCACACTATCATCTTTCCACATTAATATGGACTGTGGAAGCCTGAAATTATCAGCTAGAGAATACTATTTTTTCAAAGTTGTATAATATTTTTGAGATCTGAAGAAAGCTTTGCAACATAACAACTATTTTGAAATTATCAACATTAACCATTTAGGACAAAATAAATGTCATTTTTGTAATGTAGAGATTATGTTAAGTATGACTTGTTGGTTTCTAGCTTCTAGGGAGCTATTAAGTATTAGTGCTTTTTCTAAGATACATTGAATGCTTATCAACACTTGGAGCAAGAAAAAAGGAGGAAGTGAGACTACTATCACTCAACCCATCATAAATATTACACTCTAGTTATATAGCACCTCTGCTGCTACTTTACTCAACACTTTTTCTATCCTAAGCGACATTGCCGTTCAAGGGGTATCAAATGTATTCATGTTTTTTTGAAATAAAATTGCCCACAAAAGGCTACCATTCATGATATAATTCTTCAAATGTATGCAAGGTCTTCATGTATACATGTTTAGTTCAAATGTTGTGATATAAGATTTGCAACTTTTTAGGTATGAATCTGTAACAAATTTAAATGTACACATACAACATTTCAATGTAATTCGCATCTATATTCCTACACTACCACTATCAATCAAACACCCTAAAGTGTACAGAAGATTTCATGTATACATGTTTAGTTCAAATAAACTACTACCCATAATGCTACCACTCATGATATAAGAATTGCACAAGGCTATGTACAAATTTGTAACAAGTTTGAAATGTAGAGATGGAACCTTTAAATGAAGTGATATCTACACTTCAAAATCAATCAAACCCCTTAACAACATCAACTACAAAAGTAATAACTATCCCTCTAAATCAAATAACATATACCATTCGGCGTTCACATTGCATTGTACACATGCGATTGCTAGTATTTACTAGAAAGATGAATCATTAAGCACAGGGCATGAAGAGTGAGTGAAGGTGAGGTTCATTTTGTAACAAATCCCTCAATATTCATGTAAGAACCTTAAGATACATGAGTGTGTCATCAGGTAATAAGGTGATCATATGGGGATCACCTACCGAAGATGGAGAGGCCTGAAAGGGATGGTGGGATCATGTGGAAGTAGTAACAACATGAGCTGTAAGAGACAAACTACAATGTTAGATGAAATGGTGTTGAACATGGGTGGTGTAGTGGTGGGAAGCACAGATAGCTACTGGCTTAGGAAGCCAATGGGATGTAGTAGCACTGTGGGGAGGATGTAGTAGCAATGGATGAGCTATCAATGAAGGGTGTGGATGGATCCTATGATCTTAAGAGGTGGATGAATGAAAATTTTAGAAGTGAGTGGAGGAGACAAGTGAACAACTATGGAAGAACGCTTATTTGGAATGGGAGAGAGAGACCTCTCATGAAGTTTTGAGAGCTGAAGGCAATGACACCTATATCTTCTCATTTTATGCAATCTCCTATTATCATGTAGAGCACAACAATCATCGTCACGGTGGCCATTGATGTGATGAAAAATTGAAATAAGGGTGATCGATCTGGTGATGCATGCTATGAGAAGGATGATGTATGATTACAAGGCAAGCGGATTCAACGCTTATCAAAAAAAGTTATGTAAGACATCATGAGGCTTAGCAACATATGGGCAGTACACGATGGTTCATGAGGACACTTGGAGGTCGAGATCATCCAATTTAGGTGTAGGATGACACTTGGTGGAGGTGAAGGAAGAAATTGACACTATGTGGAGGAGGAGATGGGGACCGTGGAGGACGCTTCAATAGATTGAAGAGGGGAAGAAGTAGTGGAAGCACGTAGAAGGAGATGAAACTAACATACTTGTTGCAATTAAATCTTACTCTAGACTCAATGCAAATTTATAGCACAAAAGCGTAAAAGATTCACACATATCATACAATATGATTAAACTAAATATGTAAATATAAAAGCCTAATATAAATGTTATTGCAGAAATAAATGAATAATAACTAAGTACAACAATAAATACCCAAGCAACATAAACAATAAATAATGAAACTTTCCTAATCTCCAAAGAAAGGGTTAGAAGGCATTTAGTTGATTCACACAAAAATCTATGAACTGGATCACAATCTCTGATCAAGATGAACATTATAAAGGAAGAAGTATTCGTCACACATAAAGCCCTGGAAAATGTAGAAATAGGCTGGATTGGGGTGCCGGGAGAGGGATAGCGAGTGCTCGTGGGCACCCTAGACTTGTGTCTGGGTGCTCCGGGTTTGTGGAAAATGCTCAGAAAACCTCCTATAAGGTGTTACAAGGTGTTCACCTTTAGTCACCTTTGATCACTTTGAGATTGTACCAAGATCGTCGAGGTCACTGGAAACCTGCAAAAAAGAATGTAGACCTACAAAACCCTCAAATAGACATCAAAACCTAGAAAGAAAGATATAAAATGAGGGGTCAGACTATCCTCAGTTGTCACAATGGTGAACTTACGACTAAGCATTACACTACATCTCAGACCTAATGTAGTTTTGTGTGTGTGTGTGCAAAATTGTGCCCTAGGTTTCTCTTGTGTGTGTCACACTTGGATGGCGAGAAAGTAGCTAGATGTAGAATATAGTAAATGTGTGCATAGTAATAGAATGAACTTCCCTCCTATGAAGGTATGATGCAGAAAACCAACCTTATGTGTCCCTTGTGATGGAACTAGATGGATGCAATGAAACTCTTAGATGCCTTGATGAATGCAACCTTAGGTGGTGATAGATAGTCAAATACGCATGGACCTGCATAAATATTGTAAATGGAATGAAATGAAAGAGGAAGAGTACTTACCTGAATTTGACTTACCTCACAGTGATCTGGGACTGAACAGAGTGATGGAATGGCGGAACAGAGCGTCACAATGATCTTCAAAAAATTGCAGTAGAGGCAGATCTGGCCAGATTGGGGTGCCTAGATAAGGATGAGGGCACCTGGCGTGCCATGGTCTGAGATCTAGGCTCTTTTAGCAAAATAGCTCAGAATCTAATCCTGGTATGGTCGTTAGGTCTTCGCAATACTTCACCTTTTGTCACGTTAATGTTGCACTTCATTCGTTGATATCGTCGTAAGCCTACAATGTAAAATCACCTACAAAACCCCACACAAAGCATCAAACCCTAAAAAAGAAAGATGCATATGAAGGGGTCAGACTGTCCTTAGCCGCCACAATGGTGGACTTACAACTGAGTGTTGCACTACATCTCAGACCCAATGTAGTTCTATGTTGCTTCTGTGTGCAATAATGTTCCTAGGTTTCCCTAGTGCCAATGACGCAGAGATAGCGGGCAAGTAGCTAGATAAAATGCAAAATGGTGGATGGAATAGAATGAACTTCCCTTCCTATACAAGGTGTGATGTAGAATAATTCCCAAATGCAGTCCCTTGCTCTATGTAGATAGCTAGCCCTTAGTATAAAATAGTCCACCCATAAGGTAATATGTATGTTGTGTTTATATAGGGATATCTTGTTCAAATTTTGACACTAATGACCCGACATGTTGACTAGTACCTAGGGAGATGAGAGGGAAAACTGAAAAGACCGACCTCAAATGTCTAAAATAAAACCAAGTGTGATGGGGACTAGGGCACCTAGAAATCAGGACCAGGGCACCCCAGGCACCCTAATCCCTCTCTAGGTGCCCTAGTTCAAAGACTAGTGATGACAACTGAGTGAGTACTGACAAATAGGAATCCCTGAGACCTGACTAGAACTGTGTGAGTGAGTGACAAATGTGTACAAGACAAACAGATGTAAAGACCAACAAGACAGATGACTGGACTATGGAATGGGTCATCAGTGAATACTTTTCTTACGCAAGATCCATATATAAAACAACATACTTAGTAGTATAATAATAGTAGTAAGTGCATGATTTTGTGACTACATTTTCCCCCACTTTATGTTGGTGAGTGAAATCTCGGTAACATAAAGTAGTTAGAGATGCGTACCTGAGAGAAGTCCAGAGAATCCCATGTTGTAGAAGAATGTGCAGATGTGGTAGAAGAGCATGTCGAATGAGAACATATAGTGTGACAAACCATGGATCAATGTGTTGATCCATGCAGTGTAGCGAGAGATGTAAAACCATGATGAAGTGCACTAAATGAGAGTGATGATTTGTAATGTTGAATGATTGATGATTTTGAATTTTGTATGATGATGATGTGATGGGGTAGGGAGTGATCAATTCCCAACCCGATTGTGTGTGTATGAAAAAATGGGGATTTGGGCATCCTGCCACCAGAGGAAGAGTGTAGGGAGAAAGGTGTGTTATTCTCCAACCTTTAACTACATCCTCAAAAGATCTAGCCACTGCATACAGACACAATTTCAGTGATTTTGGATCCAAATATTTTGATCAAACAAGTTGACCCATATAGGAGCAGTATAGGAAAGGCAATGACATCTCATTTCCCCCACTCCAAGGGTGTCGCTGCAATGTGTGATGGCTTCCAAGTTAGGTCATCTGGAAGCAAACGTGAAATGTAGAATAACTTCCCATGTTAGGTCATATGGGAAAGTAACAATGTAACTCCCAAGTTAGGTCATCTGGGAGGCCAAATATAACTCCCAAGTTAGGTCATCTAGGAGGCCAAATATAACTCCCAAGTTGTCATTGTATCGATTGAATGGTATGATTTCAATTATTAGAGACTTGAATGTATTTTGATTGAGATATTTTATTGCTTGTTTGATTGATTATTTTACTCATAGAGATATTTTACGCTTGTTTCCCCCAGGTTAGGTCATTAGGGGGAATCGATAGAAAATGATGAAATGTCGCATGGTGTATTAGTAAATGTTTGAAAATGACAAATTAGAAGTGTTGAATGATCATGTAGTAGTGTAAGGGGAATTATAGGATGACCCCAATTGTATGTCCCCCTTTCGGTGAAAGGGGAAGTGATAATGAGAATGAACATTGAGCCAAAAGTAAGCACATAATAGATAGTGTATGATAGATATCACAAAAATGTGTGTAGATTGAGTGAAAGACAATGTCGAGGAGAAATAGTGTGTGTGTCATGTGTATGATATGATGGTAGGTGGAATTTTGAAAAAGAATGCCACAAACAGGGTAGAAATCAGAGTAAAAATGCTCAAGATATAGCAAAAATTGTGTGGTGTGTATTAGGTGAGTAGTGAATGTGAAGTATGACCATAGTAGAGTGAATAATGAAAAGTGACTATAAATAGTAAAGTGAAAAAGTGATTAGTCAACTCATTTGTCTTTTGTGCGAGTGTGAGAGTGAGCTCTGAGTGTGTAAGGATGTTGCAAGTTAGAGCATCATGACCTAGCCATTTCGAGATGGTAGTGACTGTCGTGGCATCATGTATGATGAAGGAGTTGGTAAGTGTGATTTTTTTCAAAAAAATGTGTGTGTAGTAGTCATTTTTGGTGAATTTTTGCAAAATTGTTATTTTTGTTTTTCTTGGCATTTTGGACCTGGACAAGAGTGGTGAAGGCACTAGTGGCCTTTTGGATAAGAGCACCCAGACATGGGTGCTAGTGTCCTGCTCTTGGGCGGCCCAGTACTCCTTCTGGGCACCCATGTCTAGAAAGTGTGAATGTAGTCCAAAGTGGTGTAAATGTGAAATTTGATGTGTAGTGATGTCGTAAGTAAGCATGTGTGTATTTGTATGGTGTTCTAACATTGTGTTTGGTGTTGTTTTGTGGTGTGCAGAGGGATATCCATTTGAGGGAGTTTTGTGGTGGTCACCACTTGAGTACATTGCTTGGGTTGGGTTTATCAGATGATGATTGGGAGGTTATGGACCGTGTCGGCCTATGACACATAGCAAGGATGGGGGATGTGCCCCATAATATGCCTATGTTGACAACATTGTGTGAGAGATGGTGTGCAGAAACTTGTATGTTTTGGCTACCTACAGGTGAGATGACAGTCACATTAGAGGATGTATATCACATACTGTGATTACCTATTGTTGGTGAGAGGGTACATGTCATGGCTGTGGAGAACATGGAGAGACAGATGAGGGCCACTAGGTGGTATTTTGTGGGGACTCGAGTGCCTTCCAAGGCCCATATTAGCTTGGATGTGATTTTGAGATCAAGGGTTCCATGCTTGTGGAAGTTTATAGTTGTGGTTATTGCATCATCAATTGCAGTAGAGGGAGGTGGTGTGGGCATCTTATATAAGATGCATGATATTTTTCACTGGATAGAGGAGGAGAGTACTAGGTATGCATGGGCATGATGTGTGTTGGCCCACCTGTATAGAGATCTTTACAGATTTACACAGGAGGAGCATGGAGGTGGGATTAGAGCTACTACTTTATTACATGTATGGGCCTACGAGCATATAGTAGTATTGAGGCCAGTTGGTGGTCCACGAGCAGAGTGGGCTAGGCCAAACATATTTCTAGGAGATGGATTGGTGTGCATGGGTGGAAGATGGATACTGACACCTATAGAGCATTGATAGATCAGATGGGGCCAGAGGCAGTGATATGGAGGCCATACGAGACTATGGAGGATGGCCAAAGGATGTGGTAGAGTTATGATGCATACGGAGGATGATGTGGTTGGAGGATCAATTTCCAGGGGTGATTGAGTTATTCCAGGTGGAACAGGTATCTCGACAGTTGGGTATGGCTTAGGATGTGCCCCTAGAGCCATATGTATGGGTTAGAGTTGTTAGAGCACCGAGGAGGGTTGGAGCTAGACCAGGGCCGACAAGAGAGAAACTATTACCTCAGGCTAGACAAGGTTGATGCGGTGATAGAGCCAATAGACACAGATGATGCGGGGTGTATGGAGGCATATCGTGCATGATGGGTAGTGCATCGATGGGTGTTTTTATTTCCATTGTTTACGGATGCAGCGGGATTACCATAGGGAGGAGGAGTGGAGGGGAAAGCACATACCCCTGAAAATGTAGTGGTGATGACAACAAAGTGTGAGTATCTATATAGTTATGTTGTATGATTGGTTACTTGCTTATTTGATGGTTAAGGTTTTCTAATGTGTTGTTCTATTGGTTGTAGGTGATGCGTAATTTTCCTTGATTATGGACACATCCATCCACACATTGACGTAGGAATGTGCCCACCGACATACTTTGGGTGGAGGGATGTTAGAGCATGTGGATGACATTGTGGGTGAGCATGCCCATTTGTTTGAGCCAGTGCCATAGCAGCAATGACATGTACCATGCTGTAAGTGAGAGGGATGAGGCACATGAGTAGATGTGATGAGCTAAAGAGGTGACAGGTGGTGGTCCTTTAGCGCAGGATGTGTTTGCATCATTTCATCGAGTTACATAGTCACTTTTCAGGAGCAGTCTACAGAGGTTACACTACTATGGAGGTAGGTGGAGAGATATCGAGGTCGCGATCAACGACGTAGAGTTAGTGGTGAGGCATCGAGTTCTAGAGCTCTTGTAGTACCAGATAGTGAAAGTGATGATGAGATATGATTTGTATTGTTGTATTCGATGTAGGGGAGTTTCCCCCTAGTGGTGAGATATTTTGTAACTATGATTGTGATAGATATATATATATATATAGATGGATTTATTGGCATATGATGATTATTGTATGATGATGTTTATGTGATGTTATGATGTGATGATGATGTATTGATTATTATTGTCATATATGATTCTTTGATGTGTTGAGTATTGTTTGTATTTTTGAATTGATTTGTAATGCATAGTTGTTGATAATATGTAATGTAATGATGATATAGTGTAGATGATAATAGAATGTATGTAATTGAATGATAATAAAATTTTATGATGAATCAATTGATGATGTGTAAAAGTATGATGTGTAATAGTGTAATATGTTCGTATGATGAGGATAGGGGGGAAAGATTGGTGATGCCCCCAATGTATAGATGATGAGGTTCATTTAGATAAGACCCCTCAACAGTCAAGAATGAACCGTGTAAAGCAAGAGTGCGTCATCAGGAAATGATTTGATAGAGTGTGCACTAGATGAATCGATAGAAGTGTGAAGAGAGGTTCTTATTGTAACAAATCCCTCAATAATCATGTAAGAACCATAAGAACATGAGTGCGTCATCGGGGGGTGAGGTGATAGAGATCACCTACCACAGACCAAGGTAGAGTGGAGTAGTGGAAGCATGTGGAATGAAAGCAGTGTGAGTGTATGAACCAAACTGAATGTCACATGGAGAAGTGCTGGGAGGCACAAAGGCCAAGGGCTATGGAAGCCAATGTGAAGCAGTAACATGATGTGGATGAGGTGGATGAGATGGTGCAGCAATGGATGGATGTGATGGAGAGCATGCATGAGTGACAACCTATGGTGATGGATGAATAATGACCTTAGCACTAGATGAAGGAGATAACTCAACCAGAGTAGTAGCTCATGGATGAGGGAGAGGAGATATGGACCGCTCACATGAGTGAGAGCCAAAGGAAATGATTCCCTTATCCTCTAATTGTTGCAATTGACCATAAAGGGAAAAGCAATCATTATCCCTATGGCCATTGATATGGTGATAGTTACAGTAGGGTTGATCATGTTGACATTGTAAGTGATGTTGTGGATGATGTTGGTTAGAAGGTAAGTGAATTAAATGCTTGTCAAGAAAAGCACACAACACATCATGTGGTTGAGCGTGATGAGAGAAATGTAATGGCTCATGTGAAATAGGTGTAGAAGATTGAGGTGTAGCCTGCCATGGAGTAGGAGAAGAAGGACACTTTTGTGATGTAGTAGGTTGAACTTTCTTGCGAGGAGGAGATGGAGATTGTGTAGGATGCTCAACTGATGGAAATGGAGAAGAACTAGATGATGTAGTAGTAGTAACAATAGGTGGAGGATCTATAACATGTGTAGCAATGAGGTCTTGTTCTAGATCAATGAATCTATAGCATAGAAGTGTGAATGATTCACATGTGTCATATTGCAATCTTTGTTTTAGTGCTGGAATCAAACCACAATAGAAGATAAATTACTTCTCTAAGTCGATAGGTTGAAAGACTAATTGGTGCATACAAGCATTGAATCGTAAGATGTAATCCATGATAGGTTTTGTTTTTCCCTGATGTAAAGTAGGTAGATGATCATAGGTAACTTTAGGGCCATTGTTGATGATAAAGCGACAGAGAAAAGCTTCTTCCATCTCATAATAAGTGCTAATAGATCCAAATGGTAGATGAGTATACCATTGTAAAGCATCATCGGTAAGACTATGTTGAAAGGCTTTAAGTAATAATCGATCATTAGAATATGAAGCCATAGCCATATGGTAATGCTTGAGATATAAGTAGGGGTTTCCAGTACCATCGAAACATGAAAAGGTAGGCATGATAAAATCCTTAGGAAATGTTGAGTTATGAATCTTCTTAGGAATAGGGTTTCCATGCAATGAATTGTTATCAATGGAAGCATAGTAGGCCTTGCTTTCTAATGTGAGTGATTGAACCTGAGATTGTAAGTGACCCACAACATGCATGAGAGATAAGATATCTTGTGAAGGAATAGTAGAGGATGGAAATAATGTGTTAAGTGGTTGTAGATTTCCATTGTGAGTAATCATAGGGACATCAAGAGGAGAGAAAGGAGATTACAATGCTAACGACACACTAGGTGTAGGTGTCTAGGAAGCTATAGATGATGAAGGACATGGAACATCCATAGAAGTGGTAGGACTATCATCAGAAATATCCTTAGGAGATGAAGCGTCAGATGGAGATGATGGTAATAGATGGAGATGAATCAATAGATAGAGATGGAGTGATAGGATGGAGATGAAGTGATAGGAGGAGATGAACTAATAGATGGAGATGACTCATGCATGGTATTAGATACAACCTCAGAAGAAGATGAAAATGGAGCAGGAGATTCACACTCAGCAGTATGTAAAGTAGTAGAATCATGACTATCAATTGTTTCATCAAAATCAGATAGAGACTCAGATATGAAAATGTCATTAAGTGTATCATCAATTGGATCATCAACATAGTATGAAGGAGTATGTGAACTAGTATGTGATGGATCATGAGAAGTAGTATCAGAAATAGGAGAAGCATGAGATGTAACTATAGTAGTGGTCTGACTAGGAGGAGAATCAATATGCACATGTGTACTATTGTCAAGACCAAACATGAAATCAATAAGAGAATCATCTAGAATTTATTTGGAAATGTCAGAAGGAGGATCATGGCTAACCGTATAACATGGTGTACAATGAGTGAAGCTCATCACATCAAAAACAATGCCAATAGTAGAATTTTCAAAGCTAGTAGGCACATTGCATTCGTTGGCTAAGAGTTGTTGTTGAATATCATCTGACATAGTAACATCTCGATATAGAGTTGTGAGCTCAGCTATAGTGGCCTCATCATAGATTGGATTGATACTAACATGAGGCATGATGAGCTGAGAAGGAGAAGAGTTATCCTTAGCCATTAGGGTTTTAGTGGATCCTAGGGAAAAATGTTCTAATCTACGGGTTCACCAAAATGATTCAATAAAATCTGAATTTTATAATAAATCTAAGAGTACAACAATGTAATAAATGAAATATAATGAAATATAAATGCTAAGTAATTTATTTGATATTTTAAATGAAATAAAATGAAAGGGGAAAGGTACTTACCTGAATTGGACTTACCTCACAGTGATCTGGGACTGAACAGAGTGATGAAATGGTGGAACAGAGTGTCACAACGAACCTCAAAAAATTACAGTAGAGGCAGATCTGGCCAGACTGGGGTGCCTGGGGAAGGATGAGGGGCACCATGGGGTGCCCTTGGTCTAAAATTTGGGTGCCCTGGTCTGGAAAACTCAGAATTTGATCCTAGTATGGTCATTAGGTCTTCACAATACTTCACCTTTGGTCATGTGAATGTCACATTTGGTTTCGTTGATGTCACTGTAAACTTGCAATGAAGAATCACCTACAAAACCCCAAACAAAGCATCAAACCCTAAAAAATAAATATGCATATGAAGGGGTCAGAATGTCCTCATCCGCCACAATGGTGGACTTACAACTAAGTGTTGCACTACATCTCAGACCCAATGTAGTTTTGTGTGTTTGTGTGTGCAATAATGTGCCTAGGTTTCCCTAGCGCCAATGACACAGAGATATGGACAATAGCTAGATAAAATGCAAAATGGTGGATGGAATAGAATGAAACTCCCCTTCCTATGCAGTGTGTGATGTAGAATAATGCCCAAATGCATTATCTTTCTCTATGTAGATAGCTATCCCTTGATAGAAATAGTTCGCCCATAAGGTAGTATGTATGTTGTGTTTATATAGGGATCTCTTGTTCAAATTTTGACACTAATGACCTGACATGCCGACTAGTACCTCGAGAGATGAGAGGGAAAACTGAAATACCGACCTCAAATGTAAAAATAAAACCAAGTGTGATGAGGACTAGGGCACCTAAAATAAGGACCAAGGCACCCCAGGTGCCCTAATCCCTCTCTAGGTGCCCTAGTCAGAGACTAGTGATGACAACTGAGTGAGTACTGACAAATAGGATCCCTGAGACCTTACCAGAACTATGTGAGTGAGTGACAAATGTGTACAAGACAACAATGGTAAAGACCAACAAGACAAATGACTGGACTATGGAATGGGTCATCAGTGAATACTTTTCTTACACAATATCCATAAATAAAACAACATACTTGGTGGTATAATATAATGTATATAAGATTCCCTCAATAATCAAGTGTGAACCAAAGCACAAGAGTGCATCATAGGGAAATGACGATACAAACATGTGTGAAGAAGCATATTCTAAAATTTAGGTGTGTAATGATGCGAACATAAGACACGTGTTGATCTTGGGGGGAGAAATAAGCATAATACCCCCAAGTGTGTGTTGACGAATGAGCTATCCGATAAAAGTAAAGGATGAAAGTCCTCTACGCAATGTTTGTGGTGATGAAGGCATATGACCATGCTCTAAGAGTGGTGGTATATGAGATAACATTGCACATGTGAGTGAAGTCTATATGCATATGACTGATGAGTGGATGGTGGGTATCTTGGTGTAAAAAAATGTGTAAGTGACGGAGACCTATGTGAAGTAAAACTCGACGGTGATAGACACCTATGTGGAATAAAATGAGGCAGCGAAGTATGTCTAGGTGTAGGAGATATTGTAGCGATAGACCTAGACTGATGTACTAGACTAGTAAAGCAATGAGATTGCATAGGTCGTGTGTGAGTAGGTGAGCTAGGAGCAGTTGTGCTTTAGGTTCTAGAGGTCGTGGTGTACTATATGGACTAGATGATGCATTGGATACCGCAAGAAGAAATTACAACCATGGAGTAGATGGAGGCACACCATTGATAGAAATGACTTGATTTTTGTGGATGAATTTTAGATGTAAATGATTCATGGAGATGATAGAATTAGACTTGGAAATCTAATTGAGACCTAAAAGTATGTCATACCCTTCGACTGCTTGTCCCACAAGGAAAGACGCCAACATAGTAAGAGGACTAACTGTAACATGAAACTTGACAACACCATAGAAATTGTTCATCAGATATGAAATTTGTGAAAGTGGATAACTAGTAACAACAAGAAGTGGAATATAACACGTGCTAATTGTTAGGCAAACTATGGTTTACATAGTAATTATGCATTGTTACCTTAGTTATTTAATTGGTTCACTGAGGTAGTAATAGGTTGTTATATCTATAAATATTGCAACCTCATTATTGTATTTGATTTGATTGCATATTAATAAAATTACAAGGCTTCCGCCCCTGTTTCTATTTACATTTGGTACCAGAGCAGGTTAATCTGAGAGCCCCTGGTTAGGTTGGAGAGAGGTTGCAGAAGAGGTAGAAGTGCTTGGAGAAGAATTCTAGCATTTCAGAGAGCCTGTTGCCTCCTACAGCTTCCCAGACCCCATCCTTGCATCCCCACAACCTCCTGTTCATTCCCAGTGTTTAAAAGAAAAATTTTTTTTGCCTTGGTGCCCCCTGCACTAGGAAAATTTGCTTCCTGGAGCTCATGATTAAAAATTCAATTCAGAGAATTAAAAAAAAAATCAGTTTTTTTCCCCATTAGGGGTTTTACCTCTAAATTAGAGTGTTGTACTAGCCTGCTATTTTAGCTAAACCCTAGTAGTTTTGGAGGTATTGTTGTCTCTACATTGAGATCCCCACCGAGCTCATACAAGCATTGGGCAAGCTGTTGCATTGGTCGATACGAGTTCAATCTTCATTGTTCAAGTTGCATTCGAGGCATTATAAACCTGACCAGAGTCATTGAGCCAAATCGCATTGAGGCTTTCAAGTTACAGATTCTTAGTGGTGACCGGGTTGGAGTTATTACACAGGAGCCAAGATCGAGCTCCAGAATCGTTGCCAACATTTTGCACTGTTGGAGTTCACCATTTGCTCGAACATTGAGTTGCATTGTGTCTGAGCACACTCAACCGGTCGTGGAAATACAAATAGACCAGCTGAGTTCGAGGCATTTCAGAAAACACATTCAAGCCTTTAGATATCAAGCTGAGTTTTTTGAGATAAAAGTGCCTGAAGCTCTGACCAAACAACGACTATTGGATTTTCAACCCTGCCGAGATCTGCATTTGGCAAATCGTCAAACATCGATGCTGAAAAACAAATCAACAATGTTGATCAAGACACCTACAAAATAAAAACAATGCAAATCAAATAGTTAAACGACATAGCAAATACAAACAAAAACAAACAAAAAGCGGCAAAATCAAAAATAAATCAAAAAAATCGATTCTAAAAGCATATTGAGATCACAAGTTTCTACATTAGTCAAACCCCCATCAAATCATCCTCCAACCATTGCACAGCCACGTGGATCATCAATCTAAAAGTGCCACGTCATTTTCAAAAAGGTTAGTCCTATTTTTTTGAATTTAAAAAAATTATCTTCAATTCCATATGTCAAGTGCACTTTAGTGCTCTCATCGGTTGGTTGGAAAGGATGAAGCTCATTTTTGGGAAGGTTAGGGTGGTGGTTCGACCCCCTCCAAATAATTATTTGTTTAATTAATATGAATTGAAATTTGGTGGCCCCCACCAAATTTAGTGGCTACCAAAAATAGTAGAAAAAACTCTGCTAAAGCCCTTAGTCATAACTAAACCCCCTACCATTTTAGAGGAGAAAACCCTAATATTGGGCAAAAAAATAATTCTCCCACATTGCATACTTTTTATTCTGAGCATATTTTTCTAAAGGGGGTACATTTGAAAACTGCAATTTTAGCTATTTTTTGTGGTTTTTCATAAAGAGCCATTTTGAGCTCTGGAGGCCACCAAGGCCTCGAAATACAAAAAATTTTTCCTGCCATTCAATTTTTTCAGCATTTTGGATGTAATTGTATATTTTTCAGTGGATTGTACTAATTTGTAGGTTGCCATATTCAACCATAAAACATTGTAACTGCTAAAAAATGACAGAGATTTGTAATAAAAAACAACAAAAAATTTTGGTTCTATAACACTCACGAGATCTTTAGATCTCTTTCGCAACGTTTGATAGAAACAGTGCCTCTGGGAAGCACTTACGGGTAAAGTCGTCATGACTACTACTACACTTAACACCTAATATAGTTGCAACAATGTCATCTGGGCATCGACCCTTTAAATCGATGGGGAGTAATAAGGACACAATGCACACACTTTGAGCCCTCCCATCCATCTGTGAATGATTGCACGACATTGAAATTATCCAAGTATATAGCGAAGTTACGCATGCGTATGAGGATATTTCTTTGAGCCGGTGTCAATAATCACACAGACCCCTTTCAGTATTGTCTTGGTACCACGTATCAAATTCTTTCATGTACGTTAATGCCTCTTTCACGTACTGATGAGTATATAAAAAGGGTGAGCTTCTTCCACGTACCGATGGGTATATCAGAAGAGCACGTATATAGAAAGGTTCGGTATATCGAACTGATGGTATATAGATTGGGAGACCATATACCTGGAGTGATAAGAGCCTTACCCTTTGTCAATTGATTCTATAAAATGGGCACCAATGCCCCCAAGTTCTTTCTTCCAGATTCTCAACTTCTAAGAGGAGATAACTATGCAGCATGGAAGACTAAGATCAAAACACAACCTGAGCTTGAAGAGATTTGGAATTTTTTGGATGGTAATGTAACCAGATCACAGATGATACAACCCAAACAGAGACAGTTTGATAGATCCAATCAGAAGGCCAAAGCTGATAATCTTGTTTGTAGTGTATGACGATGTGCAACCCCACATTCGAGATGCCAAAATAGCCAAAGAAGCGTGGGATAAGTTGAGCACAGTGTATGAGGCCAAAAATAAGAACACAATACTGAATTTGCAGAGTCAGTTACACACACTGAAATTCAAACAAAATGAGAAAGTAGAAGCTTTCTTAAGAAGAGTTACAGAATTGAGGGCTTCACTTCTAGCCCTGGGAGAGGAGGTCACTGATACAACTCTTGTTCCCATTGTTCTGAGAGCACTCCCTCCTTCATATCACATTTTTGTGACAACACTAAACTTTTCGGATCAGATAGTTACTTTTGACAAGTTAGTGAATTTACTGCAACAAGAAGAATCTTTTTACGAAAAAGATGATGAAGAGGAGTAGGCACTTATCTTCTCATCAGAAATGGAAAGGAAAAGGAAAAGGAAAATCTCATTCCTCTCAAAATTCCCAAACAACAACATCAACATGGGGACAAGAATAAGAATAAGAATAAATGTCCTATCTGCAAGAGAGGACATGATATAAAATATTGTTGGTACAATACATATAAGAAAGGTTCATCAAGTCATTCTGGACCTCAAAATCAACAATCTCATAAGGGACATTCACACTACAATCAAGGGCAGAAGAAGGGGAACTGTGAAGAAAACCCCATCAACAATGAAATATAATTGAGCAAGAAGAACATTCAAAACATGAGGACTTCTTGTACACTTCTCATTCCAGTGAACCATCCATGTCATCTAGTGATATTTGGTATGTTGATTCGGGAGCCACTCGACACATGACCAGGCACAGAGACTGGTTTACCACAATGAGGGACACACCTTCGAAAAACCATGTTTCGTTAGGTGATGATTCTTCTTACACAGTACAGGGGATTGGGAACATTTCTCTACCTCTTGGTTCATGAAATTGTAGATGCTATCAGATGTACTATATGTCCCTGGGTTAACAAAAAATCTACTATCAGTTAGTCAGCTTCTAGATCACAATCTGAAGATTGACTTTGATAGTCATTCCGGTAAGAAAATGTGTTTAATTCGAGACAAATCACGAGGCTTGAAAATTGTTGCAAAAGCCTCCAATGTGGGATGTATGTTCCAGCTTGATTTTGTCCACAGAGATGATCAGGCACTTGTGGCTAAGAATTCTTCCTCAGCACAATTGTGGCATTGGAGACTTGGTCACATCAGTTTCAAGTATCTCGAAACACTTCACTGGTACAACATGGTGAGAGGATTTCCATCTCTCCAGAAGGATACAGATAAGTGTCCTCACTGCCTAGCAGGAAAACAACACAGAGCTTCATTCTAGAAGAGTACTTATCGAGCTCATGGTAAGCTTGATCTGGTTCATACCGATCTTTGTGGTTTGATGCAACTGAGTCATTCTGGATTTCAGTACTTCATGCTTTGTGTTGATGACTATTCAAGAAAAATGTGGATATATTGTCTTCGTAAGAAAAGTGAAGCTTTTGAGAACTTCAAAAAGTTCAAAGTGGTTGTAGAGAATGAGACTGGTCATCACATCAGATCTCTTTGCTTAGATCGAGGGGGGGAATTCACCAGTAATGAGTTCAAAGCCTACCTACAAGCTCATGGGATTCATCGACAAATGCCTCCTCCACACACACCACAACAAAATGGTGTTGTTGAGAGAGTAAACTGTACTATCATGGAAATGGTGTGTTGCATGATCGATGATTCCAAACTAGCGAGGACATTTTGGGTAGAAGCAGCAAAGATAACAGTACATTTGTTGAACAGAGTGCCCACAATTGCTCTTGATGGAGTAACACCATATGAAGCATGGTCGAAGAGGAAGCCATCTGTTGCACACCTCAGAGTATTTGGGTGCAAAGAAAGCATGCACATACCCAAGCAGAACAGAAAGAAGTTGGATATGAAGTCACAAAAACTCATCTTCATTGGCTACAGTGAAGAGACTCTTGGGTACAAATTGATGGATCCAAAGACCAGGAAAGTCTACACCAGCAGAGATGTTGAGTTCTTTGAGAAGAAGGAAGCAGAGACTCCTCCAGACTCACCTGATGTAGATTTTTCACCTATTGTAAAAATAGAAGTTGATGTTCCCACAGATGATGACAATGATGATGGGGATGATGGTGATGATCAGATAGAACCACGACCCATGGGAGCAGTACAACGTATGCCCAAGTGGTATACTAACATGATACGAGATGCAAAATTGGATGCTCCACCGGATACATCCACCACTGGACCACGGACTCACAGTAAAGCACGAGAAGAAGTAAACTTTTCTTTGATGAGTAGAGTTATTGAATCTGATGAGTCTTCTATCCAGGAATCCCTACAGTCAAAATCTTGGAAAGATGCCATGGATGTTGAATATCAGTCAGTGATGAAAAACAACACTTGGCAGCTTGTCGATCTTCCACCAGGGAAGAAACCCATTGGTTGCAGATGGATATTCAAAACAAAGTACAAAGCAGATGGGACCATAGACAAGTATAAAGCAAGACTGGTAGCAAAGGGGTATGCACAAAAGGAAGGCATAAACTATGAGGAGACATTTGCTCCCATGACTAAGATCAAAACAAATCTATTATTAGCACTTGCATGGTTTTGTATCCTCTTGTAAAGGCACATGGTTGTTATTAGCATGTAGCCTATTTTTAGAAGGTGCATGGGCAATGAAGGTCAAGTCCCCTCCCCTATATATATAGATGTGTGTATATATATATGTGTGTGTATGTATTGATTTGCATGGTTTAGATATTTCATTTTGATTGTAAAGTTATGTTGTTCATTTTGTTTGTGCGCATGACTCATGGTGACACTATTGTAATGTACGAAGCTTTTGTTTTTTATAGTATTTAATATAATAGATCATATTGGATGGATATTGGTGTTAGACGTGACTGAATATGGTTCTTGCATGGTAAACATCATTATAGTCATTGTTTAATCTATCTTTCATATGCTTTAGATCTAGACCTGGTTTATGCACTGTGGATTGCTTACTTTCTGTTATGAATCTAGATATATACATAATCATGCTAACATTCTGGACAAACAACTTTAAAGAGGGACATGGTACCCTTGCGCACTTTGGGTGAGCACTCAATTCAATCTAAGTGATGTGTCAGCGTGCCTTGGGCTATTTACAGTGAATACTAGGCTACATCATTGGTTCCATTGCCAGGACCTCTTTTGTTAGGAAATAAGGGATAAAATATGTGGAATAATCCCTCATAGAATCGCAACAGTAGAAACTAATATGTAGAAAATATTACAGATCTCAAATAAAATTGCAGATTAAAATAACACAACACAAAGAGATAGTATTTAACATGGTTCATCCAATTTGGGCTATGTCCACCAAGAATCACTTGCTCATATTTTATTACAAGCCACCACTCTCTCAATACAATACCCAGATCTGTTTGGAGATATGCTCAACAAACTCTATAGAATTCACACCCGAATTCAAAACACATCTACAATGTTACATTATCCTACCATATGCATAAAACCATATAAGTAGATAACTGCTTAAGTAGTTTTACAAAACCGTGGGTATCAAAACCATGGGCCAAAACCATCCCATAAACCTATGGGTCAAAATCCCACCCATATGAGAAAAGCACGTTTCTCAGTATATCGGGCACATTTTAAGGCCCAATTTTTTTTTCTGGAAAGTGTACAATACTCTTAGTGTACAGTCTTCAACACTTTCACACATGAAAATAGGCTCCATACCTAACATCTTTCTCAGTTTTTTTTCAGGACGTTGCGTGATGAAAACATACTGGTTGACCTTGGCCAACATTGAGGAGTGGTTAGTAGATCTGGAAGAAGAATATGCTTGCAGATTTAACATTGGACCTGAGTTTGATGCACGGGCGTGGGTTGAACAAAATTTGTATAATGCATTGTACGAGACTTTCTTTGTTATCTTTTCTATAGAACTATATGAGTGGTTGGTTGCTTATGCGTCTAAAAGGAATTAGAGGTTTCACACATTTGTTTGGACGCAGGAAGAATTTCAATCTCTTTATGATGCTGATTTGATTTGACGCACATTATGGATACTTGCTTCCATGGTGTTTTGAATAGCTATTTTTTTGGAGTACGTAATTTCTACTTACTCTTGTCCTGAGGTTGTTGAGTTTCAGTATTTACGGGAGCCCAAAGAATCATATTTGTGTGGTATTCCTTTGACTATTAAAATATTAATTATAACCCTGGATCTGGAAGCAAATCTGATGGCTAACTAAACCCCACCACGCGTGGGGGTAGGAGCACATGTGGTAAAAGATGATGGACCTAGCGACAGAAAGGAAAAGAGAAGAAAGGTGACTTAATTTTAATGAGGCACACGAGAGGGATTTAGAGAAATAGCATGAAGTTGCAGAATGAATGGCATTATGGAGATATATGGCTCATGAAGGATTTGGAGCTCACATAGAGGATGTGGAGTTAGAGCATCCAGAACTCCCCCATTTGGGAAAGCATGATAGGGAATCCTCTTCCGCCTTAGATGAGAGTGCACTGGTAGAGACGACATGGATCACAAGCACGTATTTAAATCTACTTGTCGACCTAG
The DNA here is from genome assembly GCA_019776745.2 of Taxus chinensis. Classification (NCBI taxonomy): domain Eukaryota; kingdom Viridiplantae; phylum Streptophyta; class Pinopsida; order Cupressales; family Taxaceae; genus Taxus; species Taxus chinensis. Next base: position 149,970,333 of record CM034157.1, read on the forward strand.
CCCTTATGCTTAGTTTTCCAGTTTCTATGACAGTCAGTAATCAGTAAGCTAGTGTGGGCAGTAGAGTAGCGAGAGGCAAAGTTAGCTTATCAACAAGTTCAGTAGTAAATCAAATAGAAATTATATATATAGTAGGACATACTTCTTCTTTGTTATTTGGAGGTCCAGTTAGAGGTGCCTTTTCAGGCGCGTCGTCAGCACAGAACACGAGTGCATAAAAATTTGGACTCACATCTGGGAGTAGTACAACTTCACAGACTGTGGGAGTTCAATTTAGCATAACTGTTGGAACACAAGGCAATATGTCCTCTGGTCCAATTCTTGTAATAGAGGGAGGATCTGGAGAATCAAGTGGCTCGAGATTTGGTGAATCTTGTGGATATGGGGGCAGAGGCAACACAAGAGGAAATACAAGTTCTGGATCTGGTGGGTCTAGTCTGCACCAACCCCAAAATATTTATATGGAGATGTCACTTCGTCTTCCAGAGTATAGAGGAATAGAAGATGTTGTTGAGCACGTGCATATGTGTGAGATACTGTAGTGTGCAAAGGGGATTATAGCTTCAGAGCGGAAGGTAAGTCAATTTGTAACTACGTTGTAGGGACGTGTGCACAACTAGTACAGGAAGTTTGATCTTGATCAAACTTATTTAGATTATACAACACTGTGAGATGTTTTCTTAAAAGAATTTTATATCCCAAGTTCAAGCAGAAAAGCATAAGCGCGCTCAAGGATATTAAGCATGGCACTACTGAGAGTGTTCGAGAATATGATGCTCGATTCAAGACTCTTATGTCTAAGGTATGTTATGACATCCATGCAAGCCAACATGCATAATGGTTTTTCGAAGGCCTGATCACACATTTTAGGAGAACACTTTCACATAAGACTTACACAGATCCATGTGAGGTACTTGAAGCAACTCTATGTGTTGAGGCAGTCAGAAGTGTAGACACTAGAGTGAGCCCCTTCTTGGAAGCTAAAATTATAGAAATGGAAAAATAGTTAGTGAAATTATCAACCAATTCAGCACATGAGACACGTAGTGGAGTTTGGTGCACATATTTTGAAGTAGAGGGGCATACTAAGGATAGTTGTCCTCATAGATTGGTGCGTTCCTTGCTACTGGATTGTGAGGTTTGTCACCTAGATGATAATACTAATCACTTCCTGTTGTTGCAACACGTGATAAGGAAGAACATGTCCTGTTATTGCAAGATTTGCAGGTCCACAACAAATAACATTGAAGATTATAGGTTGATTGATCAGATCCACAATGCCAATTATATTGGGGTACGACAAATTGGAGTTGCTCATAAATATAAGGATAAGAGTGAAAATCATGATCATGATCATAATGAAGGGTGCTCTAATGGAGGCCATGGTAGAGGTTGAGGATAGCGTGGTGGATTTAGAGGTCGAGGCCGCGACAATGGACGAGGTGAGTTTTCTCATGGACCATACTATACATGTGGATATGCTAACCATTACAGGCATGAGTTTCCTCATAATGTGGTTTTTTCTTTTTGTGGAAAGAATCATAGATATGAAGAGTGCTCAAACTTGTATGAACATTTGAGTAAGAAGCACAAACAGGAGAACAATGGTGCGGGAATGGTCAGAGTAGAATGAGCCATAGGGGACAAATGGATGCCAAGTTAGCATCAGATACTGAGATGGTACCTGTGAAGATTACTACACATGCTGAGGCTACTCGTGCCAGAGAAACGCTGCAGCAGAAACCTACCATTACTAAGGAGAAAGTTTTGCATGCAAAGTATCTAGACCCTACACGTCAGAAGGAGGTTTATCAAGAAACCTTGGAGGTAAAAAGAAATCTGCAAGGTGAGATACAATGTTTAAAAGAGTAGTCGCGAAAGTTGGAACAAAAGAAGGCAACTGAACTTCATCAGTCAGATGTTGATGATTTAAAGGAGGTTTGTAAGATGATATGTCAAGAAAACATTATTCCTTTATTGGGGAATTGGATAAAGGGAAACACTCCGCATGATGGTATTGAGAATGGAAGACAAATTTTGCATGCTAATATCCCTCCTCATAGCTTTGATTATGACAAATAAATCACTTTGAATGTTGTTGTAGATAGTTGGCTTTTGAGTAACATTTTGTTTGACACACACGCATAAGCGAATGTGCTTACTTTGGATGTGTGGGTTCAGATGGACAGACCTCCATTGCACTCACATTTTAATGTGTTGTTTATGGAAAACCAGACAAAGGCCACGCTAATTGGGGTTTTGAAAGATGCGTCAATTACTATACATGGAGCTAGATTAATTAGGGACTTTGAGGACTTAGCGCTTACAGAGGCAGATATATTTCTAGCTTTACTTGGGCACCCTTGGTGCTATGAAAATAATGCTGACCTATGTTTCAATAAGGGGTACATCAGTTTTGAGAACAAGGAGGAATGATTAATTATCCCTATGATAGACAAAAAATATGCACCTTATGTGGAGCCCTTAAGTGAAGAAGATCTGAACAGAATTTACGTGTGCACCATTAGAGATCTGGAATTTCTTGAGCCATCAAAGGAAGGAATTCTCTAGTGGAATGATGCATAGTCCATAAGTGATACTACCAATATTGTATGTGATACCTAAGCACATGACAATTATGAAATGGTTGGGCACGAGGTAAGAAGTGTAGTTGCACGTGTAAGCAAGATGCATTGTGTAAATGGTTAGGCAACAACCAAGTACCTTGGTATACAGGTGAAGGAAACCCTGAGGTAATCCTGCGAGCTATAGAAGTACAATGCAAAGACAACGTTACTCTTCAACGCTGACAAGGTAGACTGAGACTATCACACTCTCAGAAAGACTTACGTGTACCATGGTAATTCTACATACATTGAAAGATTAGTTTCTGATGATATAAACATGAAGGCGATGAGTTTAGCAGTTGGGGAAATTGGAGCTGCCCTTGTTTATATCCAACTCAAGCCAAGGTTAGAAAATGGGAAGTATGTGGAGAATGAGTTTAGACTTCCTGGCCCACCCAAGGGGAAGCATACAGTTGGCACTTTGGTAGATGAAGGACCAGATTCACCCCTTGTGAAGGAAGAGGGGGAGGAAGAAGAATCCGATGAAGAAAGTGGTGTCTTAGAGCATATGGGCAGAAAATAGCCCACTATTGAAAAGGAAAGTGTGCATGATGTGACCCCTCCTTTACAGAAGAAGGAAGAGGAGGTATTAGAGAGAGGCGCATTAGAGGTGGATGCAAAACAAACTGCTGCATGATAACATTTTAAATGGGTGTTCAGAAGAACCAGGGCTCAGAGCGCGGGAACATCACAACCATTGAGGAGATCACCTAGGACTTTACCACAGAAAGCAGAGCCTGAGAAGAAGAAGAGGTGCAAGTTAAAGACTAAGGATGAGGAGGAGGATGAATCCAGTGAAAGCACACCAAGAATTCTAGTACAACCTGAAGATACAGAGGAGCCTCGTGATGAGGAAATGAAGAATGATGAATAAGGGTTAAAAGAGCTAGGTACAAAAATAGATAAGGGTGAGCCTTCCTATGTGCCCCATACTACACGAGAAGTTGAAGGCCTATTTCTGGATTTAGGCGTCTGGATCCAAAAGGGCAAGCGAACACAAAAGGAAAAGGAGGGAGAAGACTTTGTGACTCCTGCATTTGGATATGTGGATGACACAAGTAAGATCATATGCACATGATTCCAGAGCACTGTAGAGCCCAAAGAATTATATGGTTGGGAGATGATGGACACAGAGATGGCAAACACGCATACAAGGAAGTAATTGTCATGGTCCATGCAGACTCATATGAATAAATTTGACTTCGATGTATGCGAAGAATCATGTGTGTCGGGCAGGATGAAGAAGGCACCCCACATACAACATGTGAATGTTAAACCTACAGTCATGTCAGATGAGCAAGTAAGTAATACCTTGGTGAAGGTATCTGTTGAAGTTGCACGCACGATTGCAGATAAAGCGCCAACTATTAGGGCATTAATGGAAGATAACAAGGATAAAGATAACAAGATAAAGCATGTGACAACAAAGAAGGAAAGGGTAGAGGTGAAAATAGAAGCATCAAATAGTATGGCTGAGGAGATTGGAAATTATAGTCTCAAGGTAAGGCCACATCTAGAGTCACAAGTTCTAGAGAAATTTTCTTCTATAATGCACTACATACGCACATTGGTAAAGGTGGTGATAAAAGAAGGACCTGTGCATATGCCTGCACCAAAAGATCCTGCAGAGGAGGTAGCAAAGGCCAAAGCCACCATTTCTAGAAAGATTACAAGTTATGACTCTCTATTGCAGGCCTTGAGGGATGAGCTGAAGAAGGCAGATCGAGCTCTAAACATGTCTGCGGCACCAAATGATATGATTAGGACAAGGACTTTGGAAAAAGAGAATGAATTCCTTCTAGCGCAGAAGAATGAAACACTTGGGCATGTGGAGAGGTTGGAAATGGTAGAGAAAAAGTGCAATGCACTTGCAGTATCCCAAGAACCACATAGGGAAAGAATGAGTGAAATTGGAAAGCTCATCGTGTAAAAGCTGGATTACATGGAGGGAATGATCTCTAACATGGAAAACATTGTTCAGATTTTGCAAAATGAAAAAAGACAACATGACACAGGATGAGTGGGATGTCGTGGTTACAGATGTCCCTGATAAAATAGGAAAAGCGCCGAGTGATTGTCAGACGTTAGAGGCTAAAATTAAGTTGATCCTGAATGTAGAGGAGAAGAGCGCATAGTAGTAATTCATTCTTTTTAGTCAAGTAATTGTCATTATTTTATTCATTATTATTTATTCTTGGAAGGATAAGTTAGAATTACCCATTGCCGGGGTAGTAATGCATTTAGTGTGGGGTAATGTTGAGAAGATGGAATATGGCACAAGGATGAAAGTGTATAAGGTTTTGACATGCAGACATAGGGCACGTAGGAGCGTGCATAATATAGTAGAATACAGGCATGCACAGAAACAGAGGAAAACAAGACTTAGCCACTTTTGTGTGTCAAGGTTATTTTTAGACTTGGAATGTGGAGCACAAAAATATGTGGAGGCTTATAGTACATGCAAGGCTATTTTGGGATTTGCAGCAGTTCGAGCGCCATGCAGGGTTTTGGTCTATTAATAGGATCTATACTAGGAGTTAGCTTTGAAAGATCTATTATTAGCACTTGCATGCTTTTGTATCCTCTTGTAAAGGCGCATGGTTATTATTAGCATGTAGCCTATTTTTGGAAGGTGCATGGGTAGTGAAGGGAAAGTCCCCACCACTATATATATGTATTGATTTACATGGTTTAGATATCCCATTTTGATTGTAGAGTTATGTTATTGGTTTTGTTCACATGTATGACTCATGATGACACTATTGTAATGTACAAAGCTTCTGTGTTTTACAATATTTAATATAATGGATCATATTGGTTGTATATTGGTGTTAGACATGATTGAATATTGTTGCATGGTAAACATCATTATAGTCATTGTTTAGTCTATCTTTCATATGTTTTAGATCTAGATCTGGTTTATGCACTATGGATTGCTTAGTGTTTGTGATGAATTTAGATATATACATACTTAATCATGCTAACATTTTGAATAAGTAACTCTAAAGAGGGACCTGTTACCCTTACGTGATTCAGGTGAGCGTTGATTTCATGCTAAGTGATGTGTCAGCGTGCCTTGGGCTATTTACAGTGAATACTAGGCTACATTAAAAAGTCCATCAAATGAACGTAAAAAGTGTCCTTCTAAACGAAGATTTATAAGAAGAATTCTACATGACTCAACCTGAGGGATATGTTGTATCTGGATAAGAAACAAACGTATGCAAACTCAAGAAATATTTGTATGGATTTAAACAGGCACCCAGGGCTTGGTACATCAAAATTGATGAGCATCTCGTACAACATGGATTTGTTAGAAATCCATACGATCCCAATCTCTACCTCAAAAAGCAAGGGGGGGGGGGAGATTGTGATTATTGTTGTCTATGTCGATGATCTAGTCATCACTAGTAGTTCAATGAAGATGATCGATGCAATGAAGAAATATATTAATCGATCATTCGACATGACAGATCTCGACCTAATGCACTACTGTCTTGGATTAGAAATATGGCAAAAAGAGAATCACATATTTGTTTCTCAATTGAAGTATACCAAGACAACGCTCAAGAAATTCATGATGATGGATTGTAAACCTATTGCTACACCTATGGAGATGAGATTGCATTTATCTCGTTTAGATCCATCTCCTATGGTAGATGCAACTCTCTATCGACAGTCGTTTGGGAGTCTCATTTACCTCACATACACTAGACCAGATATCATCTTTGCAGTGAGCTATATTTTTAGGTTCATGCATGAACCCAAAGTTTGTCATTGCAAGGCAATAAGGTGGATCTTGAGACATCTCAAGGGTACAGTGGATATTGATCTAAAATATGAGAAGAATTATCAATTCTTCTTGACTGGATATTCGGATTCAGATCATGTAGACAATATTGATGACATGAAATCCACTTTTGGATTTGTATTCTTTTTGGCATTTGGACTGATATCATAGGGAAACAAGAAACAATTTTTTTTCTCACTCTTCTACAGAAGCTGAATATCATGTTGCAAGTGAAACTATCTACGAAGTGATATGGCTCTATTGCATACTAGAAGGACTTGAAATACCACAGGAAAAATCGACCACCTTGTATGTAGATAATGAAGGTGTTCTCAAACTTTTTCACAATCCAGTGTTTCACGAGATAACAAAACACATCAAAGTATAGGTTCATTTCATACGCGATCATGTCTTGAAACACAACACACAACTTTAGTTTTGTCCAACAACTGAACAACGAGTAAATATCTTCACGAAGTCACTTGCACGTGACAAGTTCGAGTTGTTCAAAGAGTTTCTCTCCTCATCTCTTGAAACAATGAAAAACCAACGGGGGGGATGTTAGGTAAACTATGGTTTACATAGTAATTATGCATTGATACTGTCGTAATTTATTGGTTACTCAGGTTAATAGGTAGTTGTATGTTATTTAATTATATTTGTATAACCATTTATTTTTGTATTATTATATTGATGTATGTCTGTTTGAATTGTATGTAGGATAATTTGTTGCATAGTTACAACATCTTATTTGTTTGTATTATCTCTATATGGTTTTTGGTTACACCTGTGTAACTTCTCATTTGTTTGTAACCGGATCTGCAATATTTATAAATATTGCAGCCTTCCATTATAATTCTGATTTGATTGAATATTAATAAAATAACGAGGCTTCCATCCCTCTTCTACACTAATGGGCCATGACATATCAACCATGGTGTTATTGATAGGGATAGATCCAATAGAGGCACTTATGTGTATGTGATTAGAAGAGAATGTCACATGATAATCATGGTCAGAGAAAGAAATGATTAGTAGAGAAGTGTTAGTATGAGAAACTAAGAAATCAAGAGACCCTGATACAGGAGGAGGCATTGCACATTATGTATGATTAGATGAGGAGTCAGCCGCTTTCTTGTTATGATTTGGAAGTGGATTATTGAATATTTTGAGCGTGTGATTTTCATTGACAGGTGCAGAACCCATATGTTATAAAAGCTCAATTTTATTATTGTCGACCAGGTCTTGAATGAGATTATGAAGCTTGAAGCAATGATATGTAGAATGCCCTATGCATTGATGATAGTTGCAATGGAAGTTTTCATCATAATTACGACCTTTTGGATGAGATATATCTAATTGGAGCAGATGAGGAACTGTAATGAGATTACTTTTGACAAGATATGGAATCAAAATGTATGGAAGACCAATTAACTTTGTGAATGTACGCCAAGGTGGTTGTGATGGAAGCTCTTTCGTGGCTGTTACCATGTTGACTAATTTTAACATCATTTGGTTTGATTGTGGATGGTTTGAATGTTGAATTACTTGGAAAATGTGTAGAATATGATGTTTTCTCTTTATAATTAAGCTTTCTTATAGATAATAGCTTGGTTTCGTGAAGCTTAAGAGTGTGACATAGTTGATCCAATGAGCGAGATGCATAAAAGAGAACAATCTCCTAGAGAGGTGACAATAGATTGTGAATGAATAAGTCTTAAAGCTCAGAGTCTGAAAGCACATTTGACATCTTAGTTAAGTTATTTTTGTATTGCAAGACGTAATCTGCTAAGTGTTCAATAGATCCTTGTTTAAGTTGTGTGAGTTGTGCCTATGAGATCTTAGAGCCAATATTGATAGAAAAATGAGTAAGAAAATCATCGGCCAGATGCGTGAAATATGTTATTGAGTGAATAGGTAGGTCATATAACCAATGCATCACATAATCGTGGAGACTACGGGGGAATATTTTAGCTAAGAGGATATTATCATCTACAAAATCTAGACAAGCCACATGGAATTATTAGAGATGCTCTTATAGGTCTCCATGCCCATTAAAAATGGGAATCTTAAGGGTGATGAAATTAGGAGGAAGTGAGTAAGCGGAGATGGCATGCATGAATGGAGTGTGTAGTAATAAAGTTAAATCTAAAGACGAAGACGCATAAGAAGTAGCCTATTTTAATTGAAAAATTTGTGCTTGGAGGTCTTGATAAAGGGAGGCTAAATCTTGAGTACCAGTGGAAGAAACTTTCTGCATGTGAGAAATAAGAGGTGGAGTGAAATGGTCAGTGGGAGTAGGGACAGAAACAGATATGGTAGAAATAGGAGAAATAGTAGAAGCAGGTGGTTGAGTAGCAATGGAAGTTCCGATGGTAACATAAATAACAAGCTCTGTCAGATTGATGGCCTCCTCACGAGCAACATGTAAGAGCAAGTCTAAATCTTAGGGATGCTCAGTGATATGATCATTAAGGGCTTTAAGATGGTCTTCAATAAATTCATCATAAGATTGAGCAATAGTGGTGAGAGTATAAGAGCTCTAAATGAAAGGTGGATTTGAAGGTTGGGTTCACCAAAATGATTAAGCTAAAATGTAAAATAGGAGCCTAATCTGAATGTAAGATTTGTGATAAAATGAATAACAAATAATAGTTACACCCAATCAACTAAGCAATAAATAATGAACCCCTAATTGCAAAGAGAGGGTAGAATACCTTAGCTGATTCGTGGTAAATTCTGGACTAGATCAAAGTTCTGACTGACTGAACAGAGAGGAAGAAGCATTGTATAACATCCCTAGAAAATGCAAAACTAGAGGAATAGGTTGAACTCAGGCAGCTAGAGAGGGACATAGGCACCTGTGGGTGCCCTAGACCTGTTTCTGGGCGCTTGGGTTCACAGAAAAGCTAAGAAAACCTCCTCTAAGGTGTCACAAGGTGTTTTCCTTGGGTCACTTTGAGGTCACACCAAGATTGCCAAGGTTGTTGGAAACCTGTAATGAAGTATAGCCCTATAAAACCTTTGAATAAACATGAAATCCTTAAAAAGAAAAATGTGAAATGAGGGGTTGGGTTGTCCTTAGTTGTTACAGTGGGGAGCTTACAATTAAGCGTTGCAATACATCTCATACCCAATGTAGTTTTGTGTGTGTGTGAGGAATTTTTCCCTAGGTTACTCTTTTATGTGTCACTTTTGGATAATGAGTAAGTAGCTAGATGTAGAATGTAGTAAATGTGTGCATGGAATAGAATGAACTTCCCTCATGTGAAGTGTGATGCAAAAAACTAGACCTTGTGTCCCTTGTGATGGAGCTAGATGAATGCAATGGAGCTCTTAGATGCCTTGACGAATACAACCTTAGGTGGTGATAGATAGTGCTTAGTGTTTGGTCCTTTATTATGATCACAAACCTTTATATTATATGGTTCATTTTCTTGAATTTTGTAATTAACCCTGAGAATGTCAACTACCAAAAAGATAAGATGCTCAAACAACTAGAAAGGACCCAAAAAGTGCGAGTAAAGTACAAAGAGGATAGGGGCACCCCGAGAGGATGAGGGTGCCTGACGCTGGCGTCCTAGCTGGACGGTGGTGTCTAGGATAACAAATGCTGAAGAGTAAAAAAGGAAGACTAAGCAAGTAAGGGTGTAATGCCAAAAACAACATAAGGTAAAACAAGGTGGCCAAAGACATGGGTTGATTAGTGCTTTTCTTACTTAGGAATCATATGGATAATAGAATCCAACTAGGACTATATAATTACCCAAAGAGTGTGATTTTGTGTCTACATTCATGATGTATCACAAGTATAAGGTAAAACCTGATATCATCCCCCGTTTAGTGTAACGTTAAGTGGAAAATGTGATCATTCCCCTTTCTTGATGCAAGAACTCATTGTGTTGATACCGATAAAATGAGTTGTTCCATGTGTAACATAGTGTTAAAAATTAGGAATCCTAATTGGGAACAAGTGGATTGTGCTTCACATGCGTATCACGAATGATGAAAACTAAATAGCTAAGCTGCATAGTTAAATGTAATAACATGATAAATGAATGAAGTGTATTCTTATTGTTTAAACATTGTAATTGGGAAATGGGATTTTGCCTGCTCTTAGACCTAATATACTCTTTTATTTTACTTCATGAGAATTTTTCCCTTATACAATGAAGGCTAAGTAAAATGTCAAGTAATCACACTTTTTAGGAAATGAATCCTTAGTCCAAGAACAAGAATCATGTGACACATATGTGTTAAAATTATTATAACTAATAGTTGAGATTGTACAAACTAATTGCAATACATGAATGAACCAAATAGTTTGTACACATTATAAGATAAATTTTAAGTGAATTAAATAATATGATGTTTCAAGAAAGGGAATATATTCCCTTAAAAATTAAATTATCTTTAAAACTGTAAGGCTAAATAATGGGAATTTAATTGTAAATAAGAGGTAACCATGGAAATGATGTGTTTGTGGAACATGTCACCCTTAAGTTCTTATGTGGGGTGGAGTCATTGTATTGCGTCCATCCTTTTGTGTAAGTTTGGTAATAGTGTGCATCTTTTGTTATCCTAATGTGTATGTAGGTCCAGGCTTGTGTAAGTGTCTCTTGTGATGTTGAGTTATTCTAAGTGAGCCCAGGTGGTGTCGTATAACAAGTAATGTAAGACTAAATTATCCAGGTTTATTTGGTCTTGTTTTTTGTTCCTTCATGTGTGGGTGTTACACTTGCTATCATAGTAGAGGTTCATGCTCTCAAACCTCTGGGATAGTTGGTGTTATGATGGCTATTCATGATGGTGGAGGAGATGGAAGAGGAGACCATCCAGAAGAAATAAAACATGTGTAAAGTACTAAGGGAAGGGAAACCTACTCTACCAACAAAACAATGTGCTAAAAGCACTTGGAGGAATTAGAAACCTAAACTAATATGTACAAGGATGGGAATCCACTTCAATAAAAATGCTTTAGATAGATTCCATTTAATGTTATCTACAGTTCTTTTCCATCCAATTTTGACAGTTTGAAATCGTTGTTTGTCTCGCATCTTGAGATCATGCAGGGACTACTCCACAGAGACATCAAATTTCAAATGTTTACCTAGCTTAGCCCTATCAACATCCTACTTAAGGATTAAATATCCCTCTTGGAAGCTTCTAGCTTTGTCTTTCTTGTAAAAATTCGTCTTTATTAGAGCTTGATATTTTTCCATTATTTGCATTGTCTGATTTCTAAGCTCCTCTAACTCCACAAGTTTTGCATATATGACCTACATGGCTCCAAATTCAGATAACTCAAGCTGCTTGAGAAGCTCCAATGCTGGTAATTCAAGAGATATGGGTATCCTAGCTTCCTTGTCATAGATTAGCTTATATTGAGAGATCAACCAATTGATCTCTTGGGTGTGATTCTATTAGCCCACAAGGCTGATTTTAGTTTGGTGTGCCATGTCCTCTGATTCCCATCGAAAGTCCTCCTTATGACCCTTAAGAGATTCTTGTTAGTGGACTCATATTGATCATTACCTTGGGGGTAATAATTAGAGGAAGTGCTCAGATATATCCCATTCTTCATAGCCCACTCAGAGATTTTGGTGCCAAGGAATGCTAGAGAATTTTCAGATATGATAGTAGATGGGACACCAAACCTAGTTACAATTCCTTCATAGAAATCGAGTATACTAGACTCATTTTTCTCCTTGAGTGCTACTGCTTCAGTCCACTTGGTGAAATAATCAGTTGTTGTGAGAATCCACTTGTGGCCTTGGCTTGAATTTGGATTGATGACCCCAATGAATTCCAATCCCACTACATGAATGATTGATCAACTGGAGATTGGGTGGAATGGAAGTGCTACCAACTTTTCTTTTCCTATGAAAAATACACATTTCTCACACTTCTTAATCCATGTATAACAATCACTAAATATAGTGGGCCAATAGTAACCAACCTTCATGATTCTGAAAGCTATGACTTGTGGAGCAAAGTGCCCTCTGAATTCCCCATCATGGAACTCATGCAACACTTTCTCAATTTGATCTGTTGCAATGCACCTTAAGAGAACTCCATTCACATCGTTTTCTTGAACAAAATGTCACATCAATAAGAACATATGGAATGGATTGGAGCCTAAAATACCTCCTTTTGGATTTTACTTAATCCTTGAGGGAATTGACCTATTTGGAAGGAATTTGATCATATCTTGAGTCCAACAAGGTGTGGGTATAACATTGGCTTGTTGTTCTTGATTATCTTGGAGCACTAGAATAACCCCTTCTTCATCCTTTGACTTGCATGCTGATTTGAAGACTAGCTTCTCACACAATCCTTTTCCTCTAACCAATTTAGTTACCTTGATATCTATATATCATACTCCATGAACTCGGGTAATCCAACCAGCTCTTTTTTCATTTAAATCCTTGTTCAGTAGGAAATCCTTCACATTGGCATGTGACACTAGCAAATGTATTTTGTTGTTTGAAACCAGATGTCTTAGTTTCTTTAAGCTCCTTATGAAAACAAGAACATGCTTCTCAATGAATGAGTACCTCACCTCATAGTCCTCTAGGATCTAACTAAAGAATGCAATAGGTTGTTCTAGATATTCTTTGTCCAGTTGTACTAGTACTGCAGATATTGTGTCTGAGCCACAAAAAGCATACAGAATGAAGTATTTTGAGAAGTTTGGGTTGATAAGAGTTGGAGCTTGTGATATTGCTTACTTAATAGCCTCAAAGATGTATTTACCTCAGCTGTCCACTTAAATTCCATGCTCTTCTTCAACATCATTGTTCAGTGGTTTAACAAATTGGAAAAATCAGGCACAAATCTTCTGATAAATTGATCCTCCCTAAGAAATCTTTGGAGAGATTTCTTATGAATTAGGAAAGGAAATTCAAGGATGGATTCAACTCTCTCAATATAAATAGTCAATCATTCTTTCAAAATAATGTGACCCAGGAGCTTACCCTCATGAGCTAGGAATATGCATTTTTTTAGATTCAAAGACACTCCAAACTGCCTGCATCTCTCAAACACTTTCCTGAGATGGGAGAGATGATCAACTGCATTCTTGGAAAATACTGTAATGTCATCAAGGTAAACAAGAACCATCTTGTTAATCAGCCCCTTGAATGCCATGTCCATGGATCTTTGAAACGTAGCTCTAACATTGGATAAGCCAAATGGAATTTTCCTGTAAGCATATGTGCCCCATTTAAGGTGAAAGTTGTCTTGAATTGATCCTCTTCTCTCACCATGATCTGGTTATAACCTGAGTAGCCATCTAGAAGTGAAAACCTCTCTGAACCAGCTACTACTTGTAGAATGTTCTCCATTGAGGGAAGTGGGTAGTGATCCTTGAGGGAAGCTCTATTTAAATCTCTAAAATCCACACATAACCTGATTTCCCCATTTCTTTTCCAAAATGGCACAAGGTTTGTAACCCAAGATGAGTGCTTGATAGGGAAAATGATGCTTTCCTCAATCAACTTGTTCAATTCTTTCTTCATTAGAGGCTCTATGTGAGGATTAACTGGCCTTTTCTTCTTCCTGATGGGTTTAAATTCTGGATCTAGTTTAATAGTATGTTGAGCTTAACTAGGATCAAATCCCTTAAGATATTCATAGTTCCATGTGAATATATCAGGAAACTCTTAACAAAGTTGTACAAAATCATGCTTTTTTTGTTGAATGTTTACCTTGCCAATTTGGAGCACTTTACCTTCTCTAACTGAAATACACTCTGAATCTTCACCTTTGACCATGATGTTCATTCTCTCTCTCTTGAACTAGTCATTAGGATTGAAGATTGTATTCAGAGTCACTAGACCTTTTGGTAGCTTGTTTATTTTGAGCTGGAACACATGATCTCCATACCACTTTTCCAATTTGTCCTAGTTTCTTGAAGAGAAACTCAACCTCTTCTTGAAGGAAATTGATGATTTTTGGTCAATTTCAAACACTTTGCAACTTGTGTTACTATCTGGAACAACTAGTCTCACTACCACCTTGATATGAGGTTGTGTTTTTTACCTCTTGATATCTTCAGCAATGTCAAATGTTGCCCCAATTGTTGCAAGTCATGTATGCAGCCTAGTTCTTCTTTCTTGGTATGGAATTGATGTTAAATGCTTCAAAATATTCTATGAGATCCCATACCATGTTCTTGTAGCCTTGAAGTAGATCATTCTTGGATGCATTTAGCCCTCTAACCTGATTTATAACCAACTCGTTGTCCCCAAATGTTTGTAAGTTCTTGATATTTTTCTTCCTTGCCCAATGTAGACCATGGATAAGTGATTCATACTTATTATGTTATTTAGAAAACTGAATTGAAATCTAAAATAAGAGTAGTATTTTATACCTTTAGGGGACACAAGCAATACTCCTCCTCCTGCACCTTGTCTACTCCTTGAACCATCAAAGAACATTTTCCAAACTTCATTCTCATCTTCATCATCTGGTTTGGTGACACTAGGAAGAGGTGCATTTTCTTCATGTAGGCAGTAGATACCCAATTCAGCTTCTTCCATTTCTTTATAAGGATCATAGCCATGACATTTGTGTGCCCATTCATCAAGTGTCAAATTTGGAATGCCTCTAATTTTAGTATCTGTCTCTTGAGTTCTTGGGTAATCTTCTTGATCAAAGATTGTGCAATTATCATTGATTGGACTTGGTACATAAGGCTCAATGTGGTATGTGGAAATTGGTTTAGACTTAATAGTAGCCTTAGCTCCATATCTGGTCCTAAAGAGCATGTGAGACCAATCAGCTAGACAAGTATCCCCCAATCTTAGTAGTGAAATCCCTAGATAAGCATAGAGTAAAGAGTGGAGGTAGGTCAATCACAGATATATCTTGAGGTACTGTGACATTGGGACATGCATGTAATGTGAGGTTTAATACCTTTGATCACTCTAAATAGTTCCCACTATTTGTCCCATTCAATTGCACCACTCCTTTTGAAATAGGCTCATACTTGAGGCCCAATTGATCTACAATTTGCTTTGGAATCACCAAACTTCTTGCTCCTGAGTCAATCATGCAGTTGTGTACTAGATTATCCCTAATGATCATAGGATAAAATATTAATTATGCATTATATGATTTATTATTTAATTATTTTATTAATTAAATAATATATTATATGGTTATATTATAAACCATAATATAATTGTAAGTTGTTATATGGTTTTAAACCATACTTGTCTTTTTGTCTCACAGGGATAATTGTTACAATTATTATAACAATTTATGCTTCCCGGATGTATTATTGGAAGCAGTTGTAAGTATGGTTTTACCTGTGCAACATATTTGTTTGTCTGCACATTGCTGTCCAATATGTATAAATATTGCAGCACTCCATTGTAATGGTTAATCAATTTCACATTAATAAATTATACAGGCTTCCGTCCCTGTTTGTGAAATTACATTTGGTACCAGAGTGAATTGAAGCTCCTGGCAAGGTTGGAGAAGGTTGCAGAAGAAGGAGAATTCATGGAGAAGAAATCTGCAACAAAAGGAGAGCCAGTGCTGCCTCCTGCAGCTTCCCAGAACCCCCTGCAAACCCACAACCTCTTGTTCATTCCAGGTGTTTGGAACGCAATTTTTTTTTGCACTTGGTGCACTCTGCACCAGGAAAAATTTGTTGCAGGTATTGAAAGAATTAAAAAATATATAAAAAAATTCCCCATTAGGGGTTTTGTCTCTAATTTAGAGAGGCTATTTAGTCTCTACTACATTTTAGCAGACCACTGCTAATTTGGAGGTCTATGTGATGTGGAGGTTCCAAGTACCGAGTGTAACAGAGTCTTGTGACCAAGTTTGAATGAATTTCTATAGGCAGCACAACAAAGAAGTAAACAAAAACTTCTTGCAACGGTTGAGGTTTCAATATTTGGCAGGGCGTGGAAACTCCAGGTGGACCTACCATGCACAAACATTCTGTTGATTGTTTTTGAGAATCACATACAGTTTTTCAGCCACCACAATACTCCATGCACCTAGCAACACAAGAAAACAAAACAAAAGCAGTGCAAACAACAATTGAAGCAATTGCACAAATACAAAACCATAAAGATACTCCACCTTTTTGCACTCAGCAATGCTATGCAAAGAAAAAAGCCTTGTGTCCTTTGACCTACAAAAGGAACAAACCTGCCACAAAACAATACGGTGGTGAAACAAGCAATCAACCTTGCATGAAAAAGTACTGCTAAAAACAGTGGAGAATCCAAACTGAAGCTCCAAATAAAACTGTGGAAATTCATCCTTCAAACGCGGAAGGAAAATCAAAACAAAAGGAAAACAAAGATTAAGGAGCTAAAAAAATTTTTCAGATCCGTTTTTTGAGAAAAGAAACCCTAAACCGTTGCCTCCTCCAATACGTGGACTCCAACTCAGCCATTCCAAATCACTCTCTTTTTAAAAGGTCAGATCTTTATTTTACTTCATTAAATATTATTTGCTTCATTTTCATACCAAGCGCTCATGTGAGCCAAGTTGGGATAGTGAAAGCGCCTTGGGAGTGAGAGGTGTGGGGTTCGAATCCTGCCCCAACACACAAAAACTCATTTTTTGAAATTTAGTGGAAAATTTGGTGCCAAATTTGGAGGCAAATTTAGCAAAAATTTAAATTTAGTTATAACTAACTAAATTTAGCGAGAAAATCCCTAATTTAGGGTAAAAATTTTTTTTCTCCCATTTGGCCTATTTTTTCATTTTGGACACTTTTTGCAAAGGGAGACCCATCTAAAAATTGCATTTTCAGCTTTTTTTTGCAATTTTTAGCATTTTGGGTCGTATTGGGCTCAGGAGGCCACCAGGACCCGCGAAAAAGAATTTTTTTTGCCTGCCATTCAAATTTTCTAGTTTTTTGAATGTAATTGTATACATGCTTCGGCATATTGTACTAATTTACAGGTTGCCATAGTCAACTGGAAACTTTGTAACTGCTCAAAAACTGGCAGAATTGTAATAAAAAACAATAAAAAAATTGGTTCTGTAACACTCACGAGATCCTAGATCTCATTCGCAGCGTTCGGTATATACGGTGCCTCTGGGAAGCGCTTACGGGTAAAGTCGTGACTACTACTACACTTAACGCCTAATATAGCTGCAACAACGTCGTCTGGGCATCGTCCCTTTAAATCGACGGGGAGTAATAAGGTCACAGTGCACACACTATGAACCATCCCATCCGTCTGTGAACGATTGCACGACATAAATCCAGACTGAGAAATTATCCAAGTATATAGCGAAGTTACGCGCGCGTATGAGGATATTTCTTTGAGCCGGTGTCAATAATCACACATACCCCATCAGTACTGTCTTGGTACCACGTATTGAATTCTTTCACGTACGTTAATGCCTCTTTCACGTACCACCGGGTATATAGAAAGGGTGAGCTTCTTCCACGTACCGACGGGTATATCGGAAGGGCGCGTATATAGAAAGGTTCGGTATATCAGACTGACGGTATATAGATTGGGAGACCTAATACCTGGAGTGATAAGAGCCAAACCCTGTCAGTGATCTCTGCAAAATGGGCACCAATGCCCCCAAATTTTTTCTTCCAGATTCACAACTACTCAGAGGAAACAACTATGCTGCATGGAAGACTAAAATCAAGACACAACTTGAGTTTGAAGAAATTTGGCCTGTTGTGAATGGTACTCTGACCAGATCAACTACTGATACAACACAACAACGACAGTTTGATAGAGCAGATCAGAAGGCCAAACTCATCATCTTGTTTGGAGTGTCTGACGATGTGCAACCCCACATTCGAGATGCCAAAACAGCCAAAGAAGCGTGGGATAAGTTGAGCACAATATATGAGGCCAAGAACAAGAATGTCATACTAAATTTGCAGAGTCAGTTACACACATTGAAGTTCAAGCAAAATGAGAAAATTGAAGCTTTCTTAAGAAGAGTTGCAGAGTTGAGGGCTTCACTTCTAGCCCTAGGAGAAGAGGTCAAAGATGATCTCTCATTCCCATTGTTCTGAGAGCTCTCCCTTCTTCTTACCACATTTTTGTCACAACACTAAACTTGTCAGATACGACAATTAGTTTTGACAAGCTGATAAACCTACTGCAACAAGAGGAAGCCATGCACAATAAGGATGATGAAGAGGAGCAAGAACTTTCTTCACATAAAAAATGGAAAGGAAAAGGTAAAGGAAAACCTAATTCCTATCAAAAGTCCCAACATCAGAATCAGTATCAAGGGGACAACAACAGAAGAAGCAATGTCCAATTTGTAAAAGAGGACATGACTTAAAAGATTGTTGGTATAATACTTACAAGAAAGGTTCATCAAGCAACTCTGGACCTCAACAACAACAATCTTACAAGGGACATTCTAACAACAATCAAGGGCAGAAAAAGGGGAACTGGAAAAGAAGACCCCATCAGCAAGGTAATATTGCTGAGCAACAAGAACAGTCAGATAATGAAGACTTCTTGTTCACTGCTCGATCAAGTGAACCATCCACGTCATCTAGTGATGTCTGGTATGTTGATTCGGGAGCCACTCGACACATGACTGGCCACAGAGACTGGTTTATTTCAATGAGGGACACGCCATTCGAAAAATCATGTTTCGTTGGGAGATGATTCTTCATATACAGTTCAGGGGATTGGGAACATTTCTCTACCCCTTGGTTCATGCAAATGCAGACTATCAGATGTCCTATATGTCCCTGGGTTGACAAAGAATCTTCTTTCAGTCAGTCAACTCCTTGATCACAACCTAAATATTGACTTTAATAGTCATTATGGCAAGAAATCGTGTTTGATTCGAGATAAATCACGAGGCTCAAAAATAATTGCAAAAGCCTCCAATGTGGGACCCATGTTCCAACTTGATTTTGTTCACAGAGATGATCAAGCACTTGTGGCTAAGAACTCCACCTCAGCACAGTTGTGGCATCAGAGACTTGGTCATGTTAGTTTCAAATATCTCGAAACACTTCACCGGTGTAATATGGTACATGGGCTACCATCTCTTCAGAAGGATACAGACAAGTGTCCTCACTGCCTAGCAGGAAAACAACACAGAGCTTCATTCCAGAAGAGTACTTTTTGAGCTCATGGTAAACTTGACCTGGTTCATACCGATCTTTGTGGTCTGATGCAACCAAGTCATTCTGGGTTCCAGTACTTCATGCTTTGTGTTGATGACTATTCAAGGAAAATGTGGATTTTTTGTCTTCGCAAGAAAAGTGAAGCTTTTGAAACCTTCAAAAAGTTCAAAGTAGCAGTTGAGAAAGAAACTGGTCATCACATCAGAACTCTCCACTCAGATCGAGGGGGGGAATTCACCAGTGATGAGTTCAAAGACTACCTACAAACTCATGGGATTCGTCGACAAATGCCTCCTCCACACACACCGCAGCAAAATGGTGTTGTTGAGAGAAGAAATCGTACTATCATGGAAATGGTGTGATGCATGATCGATGATTCTGGACTTGCAAAGACATTTTGGGTAGAAGCAAAAAAGACAACAGTGTATTTGTTGAACAGAGTGCCCACAGTTGCTCTTGATGGAGTAACACCACAAGAAGCATGGTCAAAAAGGAAACCATCCATTGCACACCTCAGAGTATTCGGGTGCAAAGCAAGCATGCACATACCCAAACAGAACAGAAAGAAATTGGACATGAAGTCACAGAAAATCATCTTCATTGGGTACAGTGAAGAGACTATTGGGTATAGATTGATGGATCCTAAGACTAGAAAAGTCTACACCAACAGAGATATTGAGTTTTTTGAGAAGAAGGAAGCAGAGTCTCCTCCTCCAGACTCACCGGATGTAGATTTTTCACCAGTTGTAAAAATTGAAGCTGATGTTCCCTCAGATGATGAAAGTGATGATGGGGATGATGGTGTTGATCAGATAGAACCACGACCCATGGGAACAGTTCAGCGTATGCCTAAATGGTGTACTAGCACATTACGAGATGCAAGAATGGATGCTCCACCGGATACATCCACCCTTGGACCACGAACTCACAGTAAAGCAAGAGAAGAAGTTAACTTTGCTTTGATGAGTAGAGTTATTGAATCAGATGAGCCCTCTACAGTCCAGGAAGCCCTACAGTCAAAAGCTTGGAAAGATGCCATGGATTCTGAATATCAATCAGTGATGAAAAATAACACTTGGCAGCTTGTCGATCTTCCACCAGGGAAGAAACCCATTGGATGCAGATGGATATTCAAAACAAAGTACAAAGCAGATGGGACAGTGGACAAGTACAAAGCAAGACTTGTAGCAAAGGGGTATGCACAAAAAGAAGGCATTGACTATGAGGAGACATTTTCTCCCA
Organism: Taxus chinensis; assembly: GCA_019776745.2. Taxonomy (NCBI): domain Eukaryota; kingdom Viridiplantae; phylum Streptophyta; class Pinopsida; order Cupressales; family Taxaceae; genus Taxus; species Taxus chinensis. The sequence goes on from CM034157.1 coordinate 149,991,094, forward strand.
CAGCTAAGATCAAAATGATCAGGATGATCTTTGCTCTAGCTGCACAGTTTGGATGGAAAGTCCATCAAATGGACGTAAAAATTGCCTTCCTAAATGGAGATTTACAAGAAGAAGTCTACATGACTCAACCTGAGGGATATGTTGTACCTGGTCAAGAAGACAAAGGTATGCAGACTCAGGAAATCTCTGTATGGCCTCAAACAGGCACCCCGGGCATGGTACATCAAGATTGATGAGCATCTCGTAGAACATGGATTTGTTAGAAATCCATAGGATCCCAATCTTTACCTCAAAAAGCAAGGGGGGAGATTGTGATTGTTGTTGTCTATGTCGATGATCTAGTCATCACTGGCAGTTCAGTGAGGATGATCGATGCAACGAAGAAAGATCTTAATCGATCGTTCGACATGACCGATCTCGGGCTGATGCACTATTGTCTTGGATTGGAAGTATGGCAGAAAGAGAATCACATTTTTGTTTCTCAGATGAAATATACCAAGACAATGCTCGAGAAATTTAGGATGATGGATTGCACACCAATTGCTACACCTATGGAGAACAGATTACAGTTATCTCGTTCAGATCCATCTCCTGAGGTAAGTGCCACTCTCTATCGGCAGCTGATTGGGAGTCTCATTTACCTGACCTACACTAGACCAGATATCAGCTTTGCAGTGAGCTATCTATCCAGGTTCATGCAGGAACCCAAAGTTTGTCATTGGAAAGTAGCAAGGTGCATCTTGAGATATTTCAAATGATTAGTAGATATTGGTATAGAATACAAGAAAAATGAAAACTTCTTCTTGACAAGATATTGGATTCAGATCATGCAGGTAACATTGATGACAAAAAATCCACTTCAGGATTTGTATTCTTTATGGGATCTGGACCAATATCATGGGGAAGCAAGAAACAACACTTTGTTTCTCACTCTTCCACAGAAGCCGAGTATCGTTCTGCAGGAGAAGCTGTCTGTGAAGCGATTTGGCTACGTCACATACTGGAAGGACTTGGAATACCACAGGACAAACTGACCACCATGTATGTTGACAATGAAGGTGTTCTCAAACTTGTTCGCAATCCAGTTTTTCATGAGAGAACAAAGCACATTGAGGTACAGGTTCATTTCATACGTGAACATGTGTTGAAGCACAACATCCAGCTTCAATTTTGTCCAACAGCTGAACAACGAGCAGATATCTTCACAAAGTCACTTGCACGTGACAAGTTCGAGTTGTTCAGAGAGTTCCTCTCCTCATCCCTTGAGACAATGCACAATTAAGGGGGGGAATGTTAGGATAAAATATTAATTATGCATTATATGATTTATTATTTAATTAATTTTATTAATTAAATATATTATATGGTTATATTATAAACCATATTATAATTGTAAGTTGTTATATGGTTTTAAACCATACTTGTCTTTTTGTTTCACAGGGATAATTGTTACAATTATTATAACAAATTTTATGCTTCCCGGATGTATTATTGGAAGCAGTTGTAAGTATGGTTTTACCTGTGCAACATATTTGTTTGTCTGCACATTGCTGTCCAATATGTATAAATATTGCAGCACTCCATTGTAATGGTTAATCAATTTCACATTAATAAATTATACAGGCTTCCGTCCCTGTTTGTGAAATTAAAGATATTAACATGGAGAATACACATAATCAGGCTGTGGTTATTTAAAAAATTTATTAGTCAAGATTCTCTATACAGATGCAACATCTGATGCATAAAAGTTTGAAAAGATGTGAAAGTATTCGAATACTTTACTCATTTGGGATTTCTAAATGAAAAGATGATTTACGCAGGTCAAATATGGATAATTAATATAGCTTAGAAACACCTTAGCCTCGATAGAATATTCATAAAACTGTCACTATAAAAGGGACAAGCCCCACTATCAGAATAGACATTGGCATGGTCATTTTTTTAATCAAGATTCTGTAAAATATTGCAGACCTGGTGCATCAATCAAAGGTATTTTGTACTTGAAACTTAACTGGTTTGTATTTTCCTCTTCAGTTGTTTCTTGGGAAGCATAATCACTTGCACCATTAAAGCTTGCATTCTCAGGATGCCATTGGAAGACATGTTTATTGGTTATGTGGATGACCACAAGGACAAAACACCACTTTTAATCTTGTACAAGATTGTTTTGGACTATGAACCAAAGATTTTGATGAAGAGGATGCATTTGGATTATAAGGTTGGAATGGCTTAGCAGGAGGAAATTGAACTTTTGTTTTGATTTACATCTTGCAAGATTAAGGTTTATTTGGTTGATATATGGGGGCTTGTTTGGTTGAGTATTGAGGCTGATAAGGTCTAAAAATTTGGGATTGTTGCCTATTAATTATCACCAAATTCAAAATTAATTTTTTCCCTAGATTTTTGCAATTGTTTCATCACTTCTTGAAGCTCAACTATGCTTGAGGAAGTAGATGCCTCACTGGAATTCTGATTTCTTAGAGTTGGGATAGGAGCTAATTCAGGTGTTTGATTAAAATTAGGGTTCTCAATCTCTAGGTAAATGGGAATTAGTGGTCTAGGGTAAACTTTTTTCCATTAGTTAAATTAGATATTTTTCAGCTCTAATGGATAATGCATAAGCTCCTAGTAAATGTTGCATACCTCACATAGATTGTGCCATAACAACAATATCATAATTAAGGGATTTTAAGAAGTAAAGAAATGCACCTTGGAGGGTAGTTGGTCTTACAAGAACTGTGCAAATTTTGTCCCATGTTCTTATGGAACCTGAAGTTGAAGTCTGCCATGAGTTCATTTGGAGCACTCTTTGATGGTTTTTCAATTGCTCTAACAAAGATAGATTATCCACCCTCTCTCTCAAACTAAATACCACAAAGAGATGTGCACAAGTGCATTCCAATTTTGAATTGATCCCTACTGTTAGAATGTCTAAACCATTATAAATCCTTTCCTTTGAATGAGGAAGCTAGAAGTTTCACTAACTACATCCATGTCAACTTAATTTCATGGATAGCACAAACATTTGACAATGTCTTACATATGATCAGCTAGAGTAGTGTGATTCTCTCCTAGTAAAGAATGGAATACTCTTCAAAGATGCCACTGGAATAGGATTTTGTGCATTGAGAGAAAGTGGAATCCTTCCTGTGAAATTAACAAATCTTGGATTCTTGTTGTTATGCAGCCATTATGATAGGTCTAAGAACTCTAGTGGATTTCAAGAAGGGTCCTACCAGAGTGGTGGTGTTGAAAGAGTTCTATTTGGTGGAGATGGTGATGAATTTGAACTCACCATGTTCCTTCATGCCCTAGGTACTCTTCTCTTTCCTAGGTGATAAGGATTTAACATACTCTAAAAAAAATTTTGACTCCAGATGTGTTCTATTGTTCAACTAGACCTTCTTTTGAATTCTTCTCAAATTTACTTAAAACACTCACCATTAACTAGATTTTAAAATCCACAATGTAACTATTTAGATTTTGATGTTTGGAGTCTTAGACCAATCCCCTAGATGTTTTACTGTAGATACTCCATCCAAACTTGATAAAACTATAATTTTAACATAGTCCATGACACATACAATTACTTGATAAACACTGGGGGATTGAAATCACCAAGTTACTTATAGTAAGGCTACAGTTTCCCAATTGGGTGTAATATAAACAATGCTTCCCACCGGGCATGCCAAAACTGTTTATCAACAAAAAACACACCATCTGATTTTCTTGCATGTGAATGAAATGGGAAATTGATGTTTTTGGGAAAGATGGAATTATCTCAAGGTGTGGGACCAAAAACCTGAGATAATTCTTTAGAGAAGGTTGGTTCCTCTACCTAAATCTAATGCTAAAACTACTCCTAATGCTGGAAATATAACTATCTAATCATATCCTATGATTCCAAGGGACCAGGGAGAGAGGAAAGTGCATGAAAATGAGAAAATACTAAGCTAAGGTGTGATAGAACCAAGAGAAGGGTGGTTGGGACACTCTCTAATAGATGAAAATGGGAAGAAATGGAGATAGAGAGGCTATGTGTAGCAACATAGTATAGAAACAACCATTCACAACACCATTTCCATTAAACACAACCATTTAGAGCTTGCAAGAAACCAAAAAATGCACAAAATACCTTTAAATGTAATGTAGAGGTAAGAGAATGCAATGAAACACAAGCAAGGGTTGAAGAATAGCCACAAAACTTGATTTTATTGCTTCATATGATCACACAGTTCATTACAATGAGAGATAGAGGCATGAATCTCTTGCAAAATGCCCAAAATGGAGGCTTGAAGCTCACATACACCTATAACAACCTGTAGAAGAATAGAGGAGCAGATAGAGAATTCTAACAACATGTTTAAAAATGAGCTCCCTTTTTTACAATATATGGAAGAAAAATGAGAAGAAGAAGAGGAACTCAAATTACTGCCTCCAACCACCAACAAAAGTCACATAAATGACTTAAGGCAAAACATCATGTTGAATGAACCTCCCTGAAAATCTGCTTGTATTAGAAGAAAATTACTCATAGCCATGCCTATAAATAATGTCCCTTTTACTGTCCACCTGTAATGTTAGCATTTTGAATATGAGTAGCATTTCTTTGTTTTCTACTCACCAACCCCACCTATTTTCCCTATTTTATGATTTTATGATGGTAGAGAACTTAAATTAAAACGATTTCCAGAAAGTGACTGAAATTTTTTCAGATTTGATGGAGTGTGGAAGAAGTTATGGCCAATCGGGATCACAAATGATCGTCCTAGGAAATACCATTGGTAGGCCTGCGGGTACATCCATAAAAAAACATGTGCTATGACAACTTGTCCTTATATGAGAAAATTCATTGAAGAGAAGCTTGGGGTCACACTTGCGATGTCCAGCTTATATTTATCGTCACCATCATGGTGTCATGTTGAAAAAATGAAGTTCGGAAGACCAAAAATAACATCCATGGAAACTATGTCCCACCTTCTACTCAAGCACATATTTCGATGGGGCATTAATTCAAGGCCTGCCTCATGAGAATGTTTTGAGGTCGCCTTCACCCTCACTGATTGCTCATTACAAAGGGATAAAAAAATTACGAAGTAGTGCCTCGGTGACAACCTAGATCATCAAGTATAGTTTGAGTCACTTAAGTTTTACTGGTTTGTGATCTTCTTCTACCCAGGTTTTGAGGGTGTATACAAGGCTCGATGTGGCCACTTGATGAAATAGAAGTAAACTCGAATTTGTACATTACTCAACCACTTCACCTAGGAATATATGTTTGTGGGTCTACTTGAAACTTAAAGTAGACCATCTGACTCCAATGTGTAACCTCTAGCAGTTTCCCTGGGTCTGAAAGGTCCCCTGAGCTACTTTACCTTCCTGCCTGGTACCCTACGTAGAATCTAGTCTCTTGGAAGCTACTGAGGTATCCTGCCTCGCTGATATTTGATCACTAAATTCAAGGGTTGATCCGACCCCCCATGACTCACAGTAAGTGTGGGTCATAAACCTGCAATACTCCTTCATAGCTGAGCTAGTTCTACGGGTTTTAAACCAAACATTACTTTGAAGTAAGAGCAGGTTATAAACCAACAAAAATCCCATACTCACAGAGGAAACTCCATCCAACGCTATAACTCACCCGTAGATTGAGGTTGGGCTAAGCATAGATATGTTGAAGGCTTTCCAAACGGCTCGCTAGGATCCTCAAAATACACTTGACACACTCAATATCACAAAGTGTCCTCCAGTTTTACAAACCAATGCATGCACTACTTCTTGAACAAGGGGAGTCAAGATCATGGAGTAGGATGCCGCAAAAACCAATTTTCTAAATTTGTAGTCCAAGTTGACCCATTGCAAGACTCGAAGGTAATGGATCATGGATGCCTCCCTACATGCCTTAACACCACTTCAAGTCCCTCTATAGACATGAGATTTACCTGTGCTTCACCAAAAAATTCTGGCTAAAGGATCTGAATTGCAACTGATCAGGTGCAAGTTCATCAAGTTTTCAATCCTCACCAGTAGTCAAAATTCCTAACAATCAGAATTATATGACCAACATTTTTGCTATGGAATATCACCTAACCCGTTGAAGGGAAGTGAATTCAATTTATTATTTATTGATCAAAGATATAGAAGACTCCTTATGAGGAATACACATTGTTATTAGATTTATACATGTTGTAATATTCAAAACAATTAGAACTATTAGACCTTTATTTGACAAGATTAACATCACAAATATAATCAAGAAATCAAAAAATTATTGACAAGTTACAATTGAAGAAGAAAATCACTAATATTTCTCTCACATAGAATGCCCAAATGATAGTGTGCAAAGTTGAAAAATAAATAAAAATAATTACCATCTTGAATAAAAGAGACGATAAGTTTGTGGGGAGTTATTATTGGAATCAAAATGGAATGAGAGGGGGGGTGTATCAATCCTACAAATCCCTTATTTCATTTACCATTAATTTCAACAATCAATAACATTCATCCATTCACATACATTCATCACAAGATTATTATGTGTGCACAATACATTTAAATAACCATAATACACAAGATTTAAGTGAGAAACCCTCATGGGGAAGAAAACTCACTGAAACAAAAACATGATATTACCAATTTTCAAGTTTAGTGAGGAAAAAAAACCCAAAAGGAGAACCAACCCCTAGTTTAGTATAACACTAACCCTATAAGGAGCACCAACCCCTAGTTTAGTAGAGCACTAACCCTACAATGAGTACCAACCCATAAATTAGTGAAGCACCCACTCCACAAGGATGATACAACCCCACAGAATGAATAAGAACCAAATAAGCCACATAATGAAGATTTATCTCTGATTTTTTTACTTCCACAACTGATGGAGATCACTTATTTAGCTCACAAACCCTAACTCAAACATTAGGTCTTTAAACTTGTTATATCTTCTTCTTCTTGATCTTTCTTTGGCTCTAATCTCTTGCACACATGCTCTAAATAATTCCTCAACCTGTCATAATCTTACTCAGCCTTAAATATTATGCACACATACCTGCAAAACACTCTCCTCTGGGTAACACTTTTCCCTCCAAGAGCACTAGTTCAAAAATGACCCAAACAACATGCTTTTATAGTCTTTTCTTCAAAAACATGAGAGGAGGTTAAGGTACCTCATGAATAAATTTGACCAATAAAACATCCTATAAAATTCATCATCCACAATGGTCACATATGACCCAAGTAGGTCGGCCTAGCAAAAATCCACCTTCATCATGCACCAACAATCCTCAAAACCATGCCATTAGAATGAGAAAAATACCCGTAACACAAAAACATACTTATTAAAGCTCCCAAATTCACCAAAAATGAGTAATATATACATTTAAACATGTAATCCATGGTCACAATTTACATGAACCAATCAAATTATTTCATTTAATGGGCCCAATTGGCTCATTGACCTTCACCAAACACCTATTTCTAACAGCATCCTAATTTCACCTTTGGGCCTCAAGACATGCCAAATAACACTCAAATATGGAATGTGACCACTCTATGGAAATACCATACCTATATAAAACATTCTAATGCAAGTTATAACTCATGAAACAACCTCAGGTTCAAACCATAGCTACTTTTGTCTTCACCAAAACAAGTTGCCCAAAAACTAGTTTTCCAAACTTAGTTGATAAGCACACTTACTGATACTTTCAAGACCTATAAATGCATTCAATAGATGAAAAATCCACCCCTATTAACTTTATAGGTGATATAAAGCATCAAATCAACCATTTGATGCTTCAACCAACTCAATACTTCAACAAGAACAAAATTGTCCTGAAAATGCAACTACAAACTTCTTCACAAATTGACCTGAATGACTGACCAAAACACCTCATCATGAGACAATACATACCTCATTGGAAATATATCTAATTAAATTTCCATAACATATAATAACTCCTTCCAAATAAAAGTGGAAGGCCTTCAACAAGCCAATCTCTGCAAACTGCTTTTTATCCCTACTTGGACTCAAGAATTGACAATAACCCAACATGCTCCATCACACCAAAAACCACTTCCAACAATTAAAAATATCATGGAAAATACTTATACATTATTTATAATACATAAATAAACTTCACCAATATTTAATCACTTAGAAACATGACTTTACCTTATGTAGCTACTTGCACCCTACTATAATAAGCACCTTCCAAACTTGAGCCTCAAAGATCAGCTCATAATTTTTGCATACCTTGATATCCAATCATTAAATTTTTATATACCAATGGAAATATCTCTGAATCATATTTGCAACACAACTTGAATGGAATCCTAACTCCCACTGTAGCTCCTATAATCTCAATTTTACCGAAGGCTGCTCTAAACTACCCCAAAAACTAGTCTTCATAGATAGGGAACACCTTGCACTTTTTCAAAATGACCATGACCTGAAAAATTCATGAACATCTATATAAAATCCTGGGATATCATAAATGGTAATTTAGTCTTTACCTCATTTGGAAACTTCTCCACAAACTAAAACTCTTCAGAAACAAGCCAGATTCAGGTGGGGGCCACATATCACCACATGCTCTAACATACCTTTACATAAACATGGAAGAGTCCTCTACAATATAAAATCATAAATTTTTCACTAGAAATCAAAATAGGGCTAATATACTCACTTTTCTGCAAGCTACTCCTAGCTAGGGTTTAGCTAGGGTTTCAAACCACTTTACCTTCTTAACGATCGTTCATAAAAACATGACAATAAAACCACCTAATTTTTTTTAAAGCTTCATAACTGACCTTAGAAGATATTCCAAATATATCAGGTCCCATGTAAAATACAAGTTCACAACGAGCATTAGAAGGTCCAACTTTGCTTTGAAAAACACATTGTAACTTACCCGGTTTCACCAAAACTTGCATAACTTAAAAATAATTCTTTAGAATGACCTGAAATTTGTCATGAAGTCATCATGAAAACATATCTATACCTTCCATACTCACCATATATCACAGATAGCTATGAAACTCTAAAAAATCTCATTTACAGTGCTTACCATGTAAACCTACATGTTTCTCACTGTTTGTTTCTCAAGGACCCGTTAAATGCATCATACCACTAAATAATGACTCGAAACTCACCATAAACCTCATGTAAACTTCCAACATACTGCAGCCATGCTACAACAAGACTGATTTGATCCAAAACTCATACCTCCACCTCATTCTGCATGTTCCAGGGCTTACAAACAAACATGGAAATGACATGACTCAAAACCCATGAAATAACCATGACTGACCTCATAATGCATACCTATAAACACTAATGAAACATCATTACCAACCATGTATGAGGCTTATGAAACACTCCAATCAGCTCAAGAAAGCTCATACCTCATGATTGTGACTCAGTACACTAGACCATACACCAGGACACTCATAGACACACTCACCAGAACTTGACACAACCACTCAATACCTGCATGTATTTGATCACTAAATAACATCACATGGAGACTCATACAACACCATGAAACCATTTTTTATCAATGGGGTTGACATCAATGAAAACACAACCACACAATGGACAACAATTATATGTTTTTATGTTCTAAAAATCTTAATTTTTACAAAATAAAACAAAAATAAGTGAAGAGAAATTTAGCTATTTTAATTAGAAAGACCCCTTAATTCATTGATCATACACATATTTTTCTATCCTTTCTAGTCCCCAAGAGATACCCCAATAATATGCACAAAAATATAATGATAATGCAACAAACAAAGAAAAATACTTGCAATACACTATGAAATATGCCCTCCCTAGTCTCCCCTAAAATCTACAATAGAGATGTGTCTTGATAATTTCACATGAAATATGCCATCATACACATAATTTTATGTCCAAATACCAATGATGTTGCTACTACATGATCTTGCTGATTTGTATTCACTTGAAATTCATTAGGTTCACTTGGTATTGACAATAGTGATGTCATATTATGCTTCTGCTAATGTTTGAGTTCTAACTTATTATGTGGAAAAACTACCATGGTAATAATGAGGCCAACATTACCACCCATTGAGTTACCCCAATTCTCCTTCACTTTGACATCAACGAAGTTCTGTACATACTTAATATTCACATCACATAAGATACACATATATGCCACTTCCATCCTATGAAAATGAATCCAATTCTCATTGAGTCATTTCTTACATAAATTTTACCAGACATTTGGTCACACACTAATTTTTAAAATCATTTCAACCACCATAATATTTACATGTACTGCAATAGTGAAAAGACCATGAATAATACCTACATAATAAAATGTGTTTAATTTATTGTCATTATTTACTAGATAAGACTTAAATTACACCACTTAATTACTTCGACCATAAATGATACATGTATATTTGAAACAATCCATGCTCATATTTTAAGTTACAAGTATACACAAGATGTATATTTGGTCCATCTTCCTATGTAATAAAAAATAAAACAAATTAAAAGATATGCATTGATAAACAATCACTTCTAATTAAAAAATACTAATAAATACTTACTAATTTTATATCATGAATTCAACAAATCGTTGTATGTGTAGGATGAAAAAAACAATTTTTTTTCAACTAGCACACACCAATATTTCACAATCAAATAGTTGAAAATACCATCACCATCCATAATATTACTCTTAAAAATATTACAATACCTTTACACCCATCACTTCTAAATTCTCAACCACATATCTTGTAGGGAATATCAAACTTTAGGAAAACACTAAAAAAATAAAATTAGTTGAAAAGCACAATGTTTTTATTTTTCATCTAGCTGTGTTTTTTAACCAACAAGTTTGATTACTTAGTATTATTATTATTTTACTTAAAATTGAAAATATTACAACCCCTTTAAGACTCTGATTCCTAAAATCTTTAATATAAAATATTACAAGGAATATCTAAATTTGGAAAAAACTAAAATACAAAATAGGTTGAAAAGTACAATGTGTTTTTCAACTGCACGTGTTTTATTATTTACTCTTATTAAACTTACAAGCCTTTTACGGCCATGTTAAATACTGCACCAATTATATATAAGGTAAATATAGGTGATAAAAATAATAACCTTAAAAAACATTTACACAGTTACAAACTTAGTATTTTATTTTAGGTATTGAAAAAACATAATAGAGTAACAAACTTACTTTAAATACCATGTATTTTATTTTAGGAATTTTATTTTATTTGTCCTATAATTAAATATTTTTATGTTTCGATGATGACTGGGGAGAGAGTAGTTAAGGAACTCGCATGCCTTCAAATGCTGGAAATTTAAACATTGGGATCAACTCCTATGTCACATTTGCACCACCCAACATGTGTTGCCTCTCAACAAAAACCACTTGGAGGTGTGACATGACATTAAAAAACAAAAAATGTGGGTTAAAAGAAATAATACATGGAAATGATTTTTTAAATTAGGTATTTAATTTGTCCTCTTCTATCATATTTTAATGTTCTACTGATGAAAGGGAAGAGGGGAGTGTTTAGGAATTCACAGAGATTCATTTGATGAAATTTTTATGTTGGACTTGGCCCAAGCTTTGTACCATTCCTTTTGCAGTCCATTTGGCAAAAGCCATAATAAACAATCATTATAGTCAACGACAACACATATATAAGATATAACATTTTTTCATATAGATTACACACTATTTTAATGTTGAGAAAATTTCAATACATTAACAAAAAAAGGTTAAATTATTATAACTTGATGTATTCATATAGGGGAAAGCCTCTAGTCAAACAAAACAATGTAGTCGACCACATATCTTTGAAGCATTTTTTCATATAGGCTACATGATGTGTATGTCTCCAAATTTAAACAAATAAAAAATGAAATTTTAGAGGAGATTAACTGATTTATAGGGAATCCATGAGACAAGGTATAATTCACACATTTGGTCATATGTTTAGTGAGAATCCACAAAGAAAACATACCCACATATAACTAAACATAAAATACCCATATCAGAATAAATGACTATAACCTATGCACGAGTGATGACCTTGATATTGGAATAAATGAATGTATTAATAGTAACATGAGGAAGGTAGTACACATAAATATGGTCTGACAAGCCAAAAAAAACCAAGCAATGCATGAAACATAGGTCTATGGAGAGATATAAGATGAGTTAACACTCAACTTTGGTAATCTATCCTTTGAAAATGATGTTCTTGACATTGAACACCCATATGCATAAATAAACCCTCTTTACTCTTTCTTACTGCACCTTGATAACACTTCAACTATTTCCTTATCTTTACACATCTTTTGGTCGTCATTTCCTAAAGTTTTATAGCATAAAATGCATCCAAAGACATTCATCCTCTGATTTAAAATGTTAAACTGTAATTTTTCCCTCTGGGGTCAAAACTGTCAGTTTGGGTCGGTTTGTCCAAATATACAACATGACCCTATTGTACAATTTTGGACCGATTCATCGTGCACTAAAACATTCAACTCCATCATATCCATATGGAATAATATTCCCTCTTATTTTTCCTTTCACAACATAACAACCATTAGCAGTCTATATAAGCAAGTCAATCATACCTCATTTAGGATCCTGACACTTTATGTTCTCCTCATGTTAAAGAAAACACTAAAGTCACTTATTTCTCCTTAAACAATGAGGTAACTAATCCATTATGACAGCACCCTATAAAGGTTTGAAGTATCCTCCCAGGTCCAAGAGTCTCCATCTTCTACCCGCAAGCAAGCAAAGTGACCCTTCCCAAGATTTTAAGGAAGTGTCAAACTCAAGCAAGTCATTATCAAAGCATGTTCGTTGAATTCTAATTGCACTATGGTAAATATTACATGCTAAGAGAATGACGTGTGGTTTGATCCCTCTTCGAAGTAGTGGTGACATTGGTGGGGCACTGAGGTGCCCACAACTTACCTAAATTTGTTTTGTGGGAACTCCATATTACACTATGAGGGTTTGAGGGTTTGAGAAGAGTTTACAAATCCATTCCAAAAATGAGGGGAAAATATCGACATACAATGATAATCATTTCTAGGTAGGTGAAGCACGCAGGAAGTTACATTCCCATAATCCAAGTAGGTCCAAGACCATACAGTAGGGTTAGAACCATATAGATGGTCTTAACCTATTTGTATGGTTTTGACTTGATCCAATCTCAGTTGCTAGTTCTTATAATGAAGATTTTTTAGTTTTAGATCAACTTGTTCTTACATCCATATAAATTAGACTCCTTCATATCTATATAGAATTAGCTAGGTGCAATCCCTCCTTTGTGTTTTGATATTTGTTATATCAATAGTCACTTTGTAAAGTGTTATTCTAATTTGGAAAATTAATGTTGGAAGTTAATTAAATTAGAATAACCCCCCATTACAATATTTCACCCTTTTAAGTATGTTAAGTATAAACACACTAAATCTTAAATGGGAATGAAATAAGAATTCATAAAAGTGAAATTGTTTAGTGAAACTGACCCCTCAAATATCATATCCCTACCCCTATTGGCCTCAATATTTCATCTAATTTGATATCAGATTCTATATGATTTCCTTCTATTCCTTGCCGAAGTAGTGCTTGGATTTCTAATCGATCTATTGATAATATTGAGCATTCACCTCCTACTTGAAAGTGTTGTGGTGTAATGGATTCTTCTATTCCTATGTCTAGTTATATCCTCGATCCACTTGCATAAGAGGTCCCCTTGTATGTCATTGATATCCCCAGCGATAACTCATATGACTATGACCATGTGTAGACACCAATATCGATCAAGATCAAGTGGACCTCTTATCTCATTTTCTTTTTCAACTCTGTGTTAACCCATATCATTTTAATCTTATCATCAAGATTTTACTTGTCGATAAGCTTTCTCGTGATAAAAAATCTAATGATACACCTTTTAATGATGGATCTCAACCCACATTTAGTATACCCGCATTATTGTGGCCACTTCCTTAGGGACATCTAGCATACCCATGTAAAATGTGTCTATTCATATTCCTATAACCACTATTTATACTACATCTCATATTTATCATCATACTGGCTCGCATGTATCCTCGTCTAGCACATAGGATCTTGAGTCCGTTGTTCATTCTCTCCAAGCACAAATTTTATAATTTCAACAAGGTGTCTCTCATACTTCTAATGCTATGGAATCTTCTCAATTATTACATAACCTGCTTGTACCCGATGTTGTTTATGATGTGGATCCAATTGCAAGAGGTTGAAATGCCTGCAAAACACACACACAAATGATTTTACAAATATGTAAAAGCTTCAAAATAGGTTTCTTCTCATTCTTGAATCCACACTAATCTTTTACAACATAACAATCTTCCTTTTATTGTCCACTGTCTTTAAAAAACTGAAAATGCCATAAAACCCTAAAATACCCAAAAAATACCTACTAGTAAAACACCTCGGATGGGCCCCAAATTTTACCTGCTAAATATACCTTTGTAAATTGAGGCATATGCCAAATCTTTGCTTATTACATAACATATAGCAAAATATATTAAAACTAAGTTCTAGAAAAAAAAAATGTTCAAAGCCAATTTTAGACCACTAGACGAAGGAATTTGGCCTAGAAAATATGCCAAAAACTCTCCCAAAATTTGTTTTAAATTTGGCCATGGCATATTACTAATCAAGATCTAACCCCTTGGAAAATTTCAAGACGATCCAACGGTCAGATCAAAAGTTATGCTCCTGCATCAGTTTCATACCCTCTTCCTATTGGTTTTATTACACCTAAGCTTCCTATTTATGATGGAAAGGGTGACCCATAAGAACATCTTAGATATTTTCATGTTGCTTGCTCTAATTATGAATCTAATGATATATTGCTTATCAAGTTATTACTTAGGATCATTAAAGACTTTGCATTGTAATGGTTCTATAATATCCCCACTCATTTTGTGCATTCATTTGCTACATGGGAAAATCAATTCTCGACACAATTTTTAATCAACATTGGAGATAATTTATCTTACACACAAATTTCCCAAATCAAACAAAGTTATGAAGAGCATATCAGTGACTATGTTTTACATTATCGCACAAGGTTTACTAAAATGAATAATATACTAGTTGATAGTGAGTTACAAGACCTTTCCATTTGAAGCTTCTTCCTCTACAATAATTGGCCATATTCGACATGTTTCAATATTTCAACCATCTATTTCATACATTGAAGGAGTGTGAACCTAAGATATTACATATGAATAAACTCAAATATGTTCTAGTGCCAACTTTCGAAGAAAACCTACTTTCGAAAGAAAAAATCATGGCCTTATGCTTCTGAAGATGTTATCAATGCTATTTCTCATCCTACTAAGCTATAATTTCTATCTACAAGATGAAAATTTACCCAGTTACCCTCTTAAAGTATACATACGTCCTAATTTCCCCACTCTTCTTTCTAAAATGGACCAGGTTGGCTACCAAAATGGAGTATCTTATTGGGAAAATAATGTTTGCAAAGAGTAGTCTATGAGTTTATTTATGAATGGTGGGATCAACAATAGGATTGACAGTCCTATGGTTTTTTCTTAAGAGCATGTGATTCTCCTTAAGAGGAATGGTGTGAGTCGTTACTTTAAGATCAAAGTCTTTCCAATACTCATAGGACCATGCTATAACATCCTCATATTCACTTAGTAGAGATTTAAGATTTTCTTTCTCCTTAAAAGTGCAAGCTTTACTAATAATAACATTATGAGGTGTACTTACAATTCCCAAGTTGAGACTAATGGTTTCTTGTGCTTCATAAGTTTTACACCATATCTTTCATGTGGGATATCTAGATTGAAAAGTATCGCTAATGACATTATCCCCTTAGGGATCTTGTTATCCTTCAACTTGATTACTCCATCTTCACTCCATGTGTTGTGGTCTTCATTGGCTTCCCCATGTTCATCATTCTTGTTATACTCGTCAATGATCTGGGAAGAAAATATATTATAATTAGTCAAGAACTATACAAAAATTGATCATTAGAAAACACTTGAAAATTATTGATATTTTTCTAGTAGAGAGGGGACAAAGGGATAATTTCTATCAAGAATTCATCCCATTAAGACCCTTCATAAGTTTGTAACATTTCACTAGTGGTAGCAAGAAGATTTATAATTATGTTCTGGTCCTTGGGAACATAACAAATGCTAAATGAATAAAAATTTCAACTACTTCCCACACTAAAGATATGAAAACTTACATTGGATTTTGATTTTAACTTGATTCACAATTATCTAAAAAATCCCCAAAAGTAGTCAGGTTCTTAACACCGTGTTTTAAATAAAATAGAAAATCTTAAGACTAAATATTTATACTCAGTAAAGGTGTTTGACAAGGGAACTCCAAGTGGTATGCAATGTGATAATTCTTACCTTCTGAATCATGCAATGATACTCAAACCCCAATTCCCAGCCTTGACTTTGCTCCATCAAAATGCATTTTCCACACATTATTAGAGATAACTTTTGGGAAATCATCACGTTTCTTTGAATTTGCAATGTTCAATGGAAATACACAAATTTCAATAGAGGTTATATTTATGCTCTCGTTTTTGGCATTATACTTGGTGATCAGGTGCTTCACTCTTGTTTATTTATCTACCCTGATCTAATTTTCCAAGCCCCTCTAAGGCAGCCACATGTGTCAGAAATTAGTGGACATGTATCCATTTAACGATTTAGACCAATCTTTACTCAACAACATCCCATAATCCTTAAGTATATCTACCACTTGGTTATGAATGAAATGTTGGACTCTTTGTTCAAAATCCAGTCGTACATGAGCATTAAGTAGCTTTACAACCAACTTCATTTTTGACTTGTCAAGTTGCACCACCTTTATATATAATTAAATGGTGTTAGCCCAAGTTTCCTACAAATAACAACAAGATAACGTTAACAAAGGCACCTGAATCCACCAAGCAGCTGTGCACATTATTTCCATAAGTCATGATTGTAAATAGGAAGGGAGAAACATCATTGTTACCTTTGTATAGAGCCACATTCGTGTGTGTTTGTTCCTTTTGTTTATTAGGTTTATCTGTCAAGGAATTAAGCAACAAATCCCTTTCTTCATAAATTTGGGCTAATTCATGAAGGGTTATATTAGCCTTAATCTTCTTCATGTCCTCAACTATGTTGTACCCTACCTTGGCATAAGTCTCTACTACATTTTTTATGATTTCCTCCCTTGGGTGGAGGTGGATTGTTATCATATTTAGATTCGGGTGGGGTGTCTCCTTTTGTTGGAGGAGTAGAAGTAGTCAGGGATCCTTTGGCAACATACCATCTCAAAATAACACGGTCATGTTTATTTTAGAAGAACTAGCTTCATTTGGATCCCTAACATTTAGTTCATATCCCTCAAATTCCTTATGGGTGGCCTCAAAAGCATTGAAAAAATCCATATTCTAATTCTCCATGCCCAGTTGTGCCATGTACGCTACATCAATGTGGAAGAGAAAACTCTTAAATATAGATTTCATCACTCTTAGTGTTAGGGGAATTTTGGTTATTTGGCATGGGACAATTGTACCTTTGATAAGGAAAACCCCTAGACTAGTTATTAATACTCCCTATTTTTTTTTTAAAATTGACAAATTCATTACTAATTTTATTCATCATCTTTTGCATCCCTTCTAATTCAACATGGTTTGAGTTTGCAGGGAGTGCTTACATGTGGTTTATTGTTGGGACTAAGGTTGTGTTATGATTGGGAGCTTTAATCCGTAGAGGTAATTGATTTTGAAGAGGTATTTGGTTTAGAGATGGGGTGTTATAGACAATCACTAGAATGATAACAATGTTTTCCCCTTGGGGTGCAGGGTAAGTGCACCAAGTTGATGGACAAATATAGGGTCATCCGTGGACGTCATATTGCAAAAAACAGTGAAATCTCAACTTGTAGGGATTATTAGCTATACATGCACTCTAAATTAGAAAAAGTTATATAAATATGAATCGTAGCATTCGGAATCTAGTTTCTAAAATACTAATTTTTGTAAAAAACGGACAAGTTTAGCTATATTAAACACTTAAAATTATATGACTTACTTTTTTTTTTCGAAAAAACTTATAAGATTGTAGTCCGTTTGCCCGCATTTTGGATGACCAAATCTTGTTATTTTTTTTTTTCCTTTGGTGAAAAGTTAGATGTAGTTGTATATCTTGGGATGGATTTTATTTTGTATTTTTTTTAGCAATATTTTTTTTTTTATGATTTTTTCCGTGAAAGTGGTCTGAAAATATTTAGAAAATGGAGCGCTTTCCGTTTGCCCGCCATAACTATATCAAAAAATATCGAAATCAATTTTTTTTTTTTTTTAAGGTGCATAGAATTTTTCCACGCTTGGGATGGTATAATTTTTATCATATTTTGATAAGCGAAACAAAAGTTACAGTCTTAAACGTAGAGACATGAACATTCACGGGAAAAAATGTCTTAAAGACCTATTGTTAGTAAAAAAAATAAAATGATATTTATCTTATTCTATTCACTTTAAAAACAATATTTTTACAAAGCTAAGAGTCTACCCTACGTGATGGCACCATTTTTGTGAAATGTTTTCAGTTTTTTTTTTAGCATGGTTCAAGTCTTTGGAAGAGCAGATTTTTGTTTTTTTTTTTTTTTTTGACACTTCATAATGACCTTCCATAGCTTTGGTTTGGTTGGGGAAAAACAAAGATTTTCCGAGGCTTAGGTTCGGCAAATAGATCCGATCGCGGTTTTTTTTTTTAACCGCGATCGCGGTTTTTAAAGCGCGGAAAACGCGTTTTTATAAAGCGCTCGCTTTATAAAGCGCGCGTTTTATAAAATTTTTACACACATCCCAATATAAATTACCATGTATTTTTACTTCTGACCTTACCATACTTTTTCTCTTTTTTTACTTACTTTTAAATTACTGTCTTTTTCTGCACGTTTTTTTTTCACCGAAAGCAAAAATCATGGGAGACAAAAAAAAAAGTCAAAAAAAAAAAAAAAATTAAGTAAAAAAAAAAAAAAAAGTAAGAGGCCAAAAAAAAAAAAAAAAAAAAAAAAAAACGAATGCAAAAAAATTCAAATCTAATGAAAGTTCATCTTCAATCCCAACTATTGCAAATGAAGAAAGAAATCTAGTAATGTTTCTAATCTAAAAGGTTCATTGTTTGAATGAATAACTGTTGAATTAATTTTTAGTAATGAATGTTGAATTGAAATTTAAATTGATGAAGAAGTTTTTACTGTCAATGTTGAAGAAGAATTAAATACTCATGAATGATGTAGTAAATGTTGAAATTGAAGGAGACAATGAAAATGTGAATAAGGAAATTCAAAATGAAACTGTAGACAAACAAAAAAACAAAAAAACCTCCTAGGATTTTACATAAGAAACCTAATTTTTTTTTATTGAAATTGATGAAAAAAAACATTTTGAAAAACCAATGTCTGACAAACTTTCTGAACAAAAATCAGAAAAAAAAGAACTGAAAATTTGGGAAATCAAATTTTGAAATTTTAAATGATTCCCAAAGATGTCATTGTTGGTTAGTTTGATTTGAAAATTGATTAAAATGAGACCTACATTAAACACCTTAGGATTGACAACATCTAATATACATGGTCAAACCTCTACAATTGTTGAAAAACCTTCTGATGATGCATATCACACTGTTGTGTGTAAGAGACACACTGTTGGGGATAGTAATATAGGATGTGGGTGTAATGTGTACTTGTGTACTACTACTTGCTACTAGTGTTGTAAGTGAATCAATAAAAAAAAAACGTTTTGATTACGCAAACAAGTCGAATGTTGCAAGTTAATCGAAAAAAAAAAACTCTAATGAAAGCAATTGAAAGACGTAATATCCTTCAATCACTCAATAATGTCGATTTTTGGGCATTTTCTGCTAGAGCACCACGTAAGGACAAAAATAATTCTGATGCTATAATAGAAGTTGTTATTAAATTTTGGCATGATAACACTAGAGTTTCACCTAATACAAGAGATGTTATAAAACGGAGAGTTGGTTCTACTAATAATCGTGAACCACATCCAAAGCATTTCTTAGATATGACTCAAACTCAATTTTTTTTTTCGTAAGTTTGAACAAGAGAATCTGAAAATTAAAATTAGTCAACATTTTTTTTTTTTTTTGAATGTTGAAACCATTCTATGTGAAAATCAACCATGCTCGCACCACTTGTTGTTGTAGGCAACATGTTGAATTTGCAATGCATTATGCTAAATTTTTACGTTATTTTTTTTTGTTCTAATTTTTCTATTTTTTCTTCTGATTCTGAAATATGTTATCTGAATGTGGTGTTCAAGTTCCACCAATATCTTCTAGGGATTTCATTCCTACTATATTTTGTGAAAAAGAAGTTGGACAATTTTTTTTATAGTCAGGATTGTTTAGATGGAAGTTGTAGTACATGCGGCGGATTACCTAAATTGGAAAGTTGCATCCATGAGAAATTGAAGGTACAATAGGACATAATTTAATTGAATTTGATAAATATAAATAGTTGTTGATACCAGTTGAAAGATGGAAAAGAATCAAAATATGTGAAAGTTACAGAAAAAAAATTTTTTTTTTATGAGAAAAAATTTTTTCAAGGATGAAAAATTGTTTATTTAGAAATTTATGCGATGGCATACACATAGAGCTCGATGGTTGGATGAACAATTCAAGATATGCAAAGAATGAACATTTTTCCTATTGGTACATTGTTTCAGTGGTCGATTTTTTCAGAGAGATTACACATTGCAGAGATTACACATTGCACACAAATGGAGGTTCAATCGCAATATTACAACTCAGTACAAGTTGCCATTTTTGTGCATATATAGCATTTCTACATTCTCCTGACAGTACAGAGAATGATCAAAAATTTTTTTTAAGAGAGTACCACTTTTATATCAGTGATGATCGTACTCATTCTACTGAATTTGTGCAAGGGTTTTCCAGTTATTTTTTTTTTTTGTCTGATAGGGACATCCACTTCAAACAACAAAATATATATATGTCAGATAATTGCACATCTCAGTTTAAGAATGCATTAATGTTTTATTGGATGAGAGAATGCATGTCAAGATGGGTGTGCAACATATTTGGAGATTTCATGAGGCTGGGTGGAAAAGGAGAGTTGAGTGGGCAGGAGGCATGGTGAAAAGGAGCTGTGTGTGAAAGAAGAGTTGTGTGAAAAGAGTTGAAGAGAGAGTGCTGAAGTACAAAGATGGTGCTGGTGCTTGCTAAAAAATAGTGCAAATGGTGGATGGAATGAAAAATGACAACCGATGGGGTTCTCAAGGTTTCCCGAAAAATCCAAAAAAATTCCAGTTTTTTTATTTTTTTTGTTGATAGAGGAAAAAAATATTGCTAACTACGAGGATTGTATGACACTCACTGGGTCCAGTGATATGCACTCATTTTTAGCTCAGACGCTACTTCGTGGGCCGTATGGACAAGAAAGTTGACATGTTTTTGTGCATCTTGTATCGAATTTGTCATTTGTTTGAGTGTGATTCACAAGAATGGGTGGATGGATGGATGGTAGGGATCTAACTCCGCTTCCTAGTTATCATCAACCTCCACAAGCATTACAACAACTTGTTTCTGCAGATGAAGTTTAAATCCAAGGACTTTGACGAAATTTTGATTTTGGTGCGAAAAGGTTTTATGGTTATTTATTTAATTTTTTATTTATTTTTGTTTTTGAAATTTTAATTTTATGTAATTTAAATTTTAATTTTTTTAATTTAAATTTTAAATTTTTTTTTTTTTTTTTGTTTTTTTTTTTGTAACATGTGTTTGTGCACAGAAGACAATGAAGAAGAAGAAGAACATTTACTATTTCTTATTTTTGTCGTTGATCGAGGAAAGAAAGTTGACTTCTCCTATTATAGATGGCGAAGATATTGAGTATCCTACAGGGTCAGTGGTAGTTACTGGAACTTGGCTTCGACGGTATCCATTAAAAAAACTCCTCTTTGTTTGGGTGTTTGAAGACTTTGAGACACACAGGAAAATACTCTTATATTCACATCTAGTTCTAGCTACAAATATTTCAGTTGTATAGATATCGAGGAAGACCTAATAAAATTCTTTGGAAGGTTCGAGAGTCAGATCATGAAGCAATCTTGTCTGCTATTCAGAGTAGATCCGATCCTGATGAAGTTCATTGAATGAATTTACAATGCTCAATGTCTGGTATATATTTCATTTCAATTTCAATTTATATAATTTATATATATATATATATTTATATTTTTTTATATTATTATATTTAATTTTATATATTTTTATTTTTTATTTTTATTTTTTTTTTTTATTTTATATATATATTAGTTTTTTTGAAACTTGAAACTTTTTTTTAACAACAATTTTATTTAGTGTTAGTGTGCCAGAAAAGCTTCCACCTTCACGTGGTTGGTACTGTTAGTAGAGAATTTTTTAAATTTTAAATTCTCGAAGCTAAGAGAAGCTTGAACATTGTTTGAAAAAAAAAAATTGTTTTTTTGAAAAAAGTTGTAGTTTTTTTGAAAATTTGTAAATTTTTTTGAAAAAGTTTAAAAAGTTTGAATTTTGAAAATTTTTTTGAAAAAGTTTAAATTTTGAAAAAATTGTAAATTTTGAAAAAATTGTTTTTGAAAATTTTGTTGTAAATTTTTGAAAAATTTTGAAAATTTTGTTTTTGAAAACTTTGTTTCCCCAATGTTTGAAAAATTGAAAAAGTTGTACCGTTTTGAAACAAATTTTGAAAAAATGAAAAAAAAAAAGGGTTCCTAAAAGATGTTGGAGTCAAATCGAGAGGCCTCTCTAGGTGTCCACTAGAGTGTTGAAAGACGAGGCCTCTCTAGGTGCCGGAGTCCGAGTTTCACCACCGAAGATTGAATTTTGGTCTCAGGGCTCTTAAGGGACTAAAGCCTCTTACGAAGTAGCCCGAAGCCAACGACCCTTTCGCGCACCAAAACACCACCTCCTCTAGCTTCACCTGGCCACCCAGGACACCCCGGTGCGGTGTCGGTGCCACGTGCCCCCCACCGTTGCCAAAATATACCGTTTGACAACCTTACAACTGGCTCAACTTGCACTATTTCACAACTTTGCAAACACTTTGCAGCACAGAGCACCGAAAGAGACACGAAATGAAAAAAAAAAAGAAGAGAGAAATTGAGAGGGTCCCTAAATGCCGAGAGGTTGGATCAGAGAGAGAGAGGCTCTCTAGGTGCCACGGAGTCCGAGTAGTCACCCGAGTCGTAGTTGAACGATATTTTTTGGTCTCAGGGCTCTTAAGGGACTAGCCCTTGAACGAAGGGTAGCCCGAGAAAGACGAACCCTTCGCGCACCTTTCGAAACCACCCCTCCCACCACACCTTCACCACCACCTACCACCCAAAAAGCCACTGTCCACCACATTCGGTGCCACGGCCCACCGTTTGCAAAATATACCACCGTTTGACAAAATATACACAACCTTGGCAACTTTTGACACACTGGCTGCTACTGCACTTTTCTATTTCGCGTTGCAAAACATTAGGACAGCGAGAGCACCGAAATGAGAAGGAAAAAAAAAGAGAGAGAGATTGTAGAGGGTCCCTATGCCGAGGTGTCGGATCAGACGAGGCCTCTCTAGGTGCCACGGAGTCCGAGTAGTCAGTCACCGAAGAAAGTTTGAACGATATTTTGGTCTCAGGGCTCTTAAGGGACTAAGGGACGAACGAAGTAGCCCGGAAGCAACGACCCTTTCGCGCACCGAAAAAACAAGCCTCCTCTAGCACCACCACCTGGCCACCTGCCACACACCTCCAGAACCGGCCACAGGCGGTGGTTTGGTGCCAAGTGCCACCCCACCGTTTGCAAAATTAGCGTTTGCAAAATTACACGTTTCAAACACTGCACTATTTCAACTTTACACTGCGCACTTGCAAACATTAGGACAACGAGAGCAACGCACCGAAATGAGAAGGAAAAAAAAAAAAGAGAAGAGATTGAGAGAGGGTCCCTATGCCTGAGGTGTCTATTGATCAGAGAGGCCTCTCTAGGAGGTGCCACGGAGTCCTCTAGGTGTCCGGAGTCCGAGTAGTCACCCGAATTGAACGATTGAATTTTGGTCTCAGGGCTCTTAAGGGACTAAGGGACTAACCCGAAGAAGTAGCCCGGAAGCAACGACCCTTTCGCGCACCAAAAACCACCTCCTCTAGCTTCACCTGGCCACCCACCTGGACCACCTGCCGGCCAGTGCGTTCGGTTCGGTGCCACGGCCCACCGTTTGCAAAATACAGCGTTTGACAACCTTACACTGGCTCCAACTGCACTATTTCGCGCGTTTGCAAAAACATTAGGACAGCGAGAGAGAGCACCGAAATGAGAAGGAAAAAAATGAGAGAGAGAGCTATGAAAGAGAGGGTATGTAGAGGGTCGAGGGAGGTCGGATCAGACGAGGCCTCTCTAGGTGCCACGGAGTCCGAGTAGTCACCCGTCGAATTTGAACGATATTTTTGGTCTCAGGGCTCTTAAGGGACTAAGCCCGAACGAAGTAGCCCTTAAAAGTCAACGAACCTTTCGCGCGCACCGAAACACCCCACCTCTAGCGTTCACCCTAGCCTCTAGCCACCCACACCTGCCACCTAGGCGGTTCGTTTGCGGTTCACGGTGTGGCACCGTTTGCAAAACCGTTTGCAAAATACTTTTTGACAACCTTACACTGGCTCCAACTGCACTATTTCGCGCGTTTGCAAACATTAGGACAGCGAGAGCACCGAAATGAGAAGAAAAAAAAAAAGAGGCTATTGTAGAGGGTCCGTATGAGAGGGTCGGATCAGACGAGGGCTCTCTAGGTGCCAGAGGTCCGAGTCTCAGTCACCCCCGTAGTCCCCGTCGAATTTGAACGATATTTTGGTCTCAGGGCTCTTAAGGGACTAAGCCCGAACGAAGTAGCCCGGAAGCAAGGACCCTTTTCGACGCGCACCGAAACACCGCCTCCTCCCTTTAGTTCAACTGGCCACCCAACCCCCACCTTCACCTCCTTTGGTGCCACCACCCACCGTTTGCAAAATACAAAATTTGGCAACCTTACAACTGGCTTCCAACTTTGCACTAACTTTTCACAAATACGTTTTGCAAACTCCAACTGCACATTTTTTTCGCGCAAACAGAGCAGCCGAAAAACATGAGAAGAAAAAAAAAAAGAAAAAAAAAGAGAGGAGTTATTAGGGGGTCCTATGCCGAGGTGTTTTCAGAGAGAGGCCTCTCTCTAGCCACGGAGTCCGAGTAGTCACGACGAAGAGTTGAACGATATTTTGGTCTCAGGGCTTTTTTTGGTCGAAGGGCTCTTAAGGGAAAGTAAGCCCGAACGAAGCAACCCGGAGAACGACCCTTTCCGCACCGAAACACCACCGCACCTAGCAAAACACCTGGCCACCCTACGTGCCACCTGCCCGGTTCGGTTTGGTGCCACGGCCCACCGTGCCACGCCCACCGTTTGCAACCACCGTTTGCAACCTTACACTGGCTCCAAACTGCACCAACTTCACACGTTTGCAAACATTTTGGACAACAGTTTCAACCTAAAGCACCGAAATGAGAAACTGAAAAAAATGACTAGGAGAGGCTATTGAGAGAGAGGGTCCGATTATTTTAGGTCCAGATCAGATCGAGAGGGATCTCTAGAATGCCATGGAGTTGAGTAGTAGATCTAGATTCGATCCAGTGCCCACGAGAATTTCAGTCAAGGTCGATCTTAAGGTCTATGAACGAATTTGAATATTCCGATGTCTCCCCGATCTCCCGACTATAAGAATTAATTTATTAAAAAAAAACATTTGATTACAACTTTCACAAAGGATGATCTAATGTCATATGTATATTTGATAGAATTTCAAATCAAAAGTAATCAAGTAAGAATTAAGAAACAAAAATACATTTTTTAAGACTACATTTTAATTAAAAAATTCAAATAAAAATAGAAAAAAAAAATAAGAAAAATAATCCCAATTATATAATAAAAGATAGGAAGTAAATCATCCATTAAAATTAGAGGAAATTCAAATTATAAAAAGCTAAAATGATCAAAGTTACAAAAAAAGAATCTGTAAAAAATGAAATTAAAATTGAAAATGTTTATGAAAAAAATAAAAAATAATAAATTGTCAAGATTTAAATTGAATTAAAAATTTAAAGAAAAGTTTTCCAGTGAATTAAAAAAATTAAATGATTTAATTTTTAATTCAAATATTTGTTTAAAAAAAAAAATAGAAAAAATATTGAAAAAATATAAGCTTTGAAAAGTAAAAAAAAAACAAAAAAAAAAGAATAAAATACATTGCATCCATAAGGTTATAATTTATTAAATGTAAGGAAAATTTCTATACAAAAATATGTATCAATGCAGCACTTGTATGTAATCATAATGAATTGGTTAAATGATAAGATGCAAAGAAGAAAAACAAAAAAAGAAAAACAAAAAAAGAAAAAATTTTTTTTTTTGAAGAAAATAAGTACACAATAATATGAAAATAAGAAATTATTGAAAATTTTTAAAGGTGAAAAGAATTTAAAAATAAAAAAAAAATTAAAAATAAAAAAAAAAAAAAAACAAAAATTAAAAAAAATAATAAAAACAAGAAATACAAAAAAAAAAACAAAATTAAAAAAAATCACAAAACATTATCTAAAAAAAAAAAAAGAGAAAGATAAAAAGTTATGATGAGTAATGAAATAGTTATGCATGTTGAAGTTCATTAAAAAAAGTAGAGAAAATAAAATAATTAAGAAAAAAATATTTTCATAAAAAATCATCAAAAAAACTCAATAATAGTCAAACTCAAACTCAAACTTAGAAGATGACAAAGTGTGCATATAGAATCATAATCTACATGTATTCAAGAAGACAGTTCACAGATCAAGACATCATCATTGAAGGTAGAAGATAATAATTTTAGAATACAACATTCCAGATTAGTTTTCAAAATTAATTTAAGTAAATAAAATTCCAAAAAATTAAAAAATATTTAAAAAAAAATAAAAAAAGAAAAAAAAAAAAAAAAAATTTAAAAAAAAAAAATTCTAAAAAAAAAAAAATTGGTAAAAAATAAATTTCTCAATTAAAAAAAAATAATTTCATAATACTTTCTCATTGGCTTGAATAAAAATCATATCTTTTTAATCATAAAAATTAAATTCCAAAAAATAATGAAAAAAATCAAAAAATTCAAAATAATCAAAAACTAAAAAATATAACAAAAAAACCAAAATAAAAAAAGATCAAAACCACATTAGAGTTAGCAATAAAAAAATAATATATATATATATAATATAAACATTATATATAATTGAATATATATATATATATGTATATATATATATCAAGAATCAAATAAAGTGTGCTCCAGACGCGCATCTCTGTCTCTGAAAATTACATGTATAAGTTCATAATGTATGTATACATCTCTCGAACTAAGCACGTGCCATGTAATAATGTACATGGGGGACCATGCGGTCAAAAGGCTATCGCAAAAGGACTAGATATATATATATGACTGACATATATGATGATCATGATATATATGTGTATGACCATCATATCCCTCATATCATGCTGAACTATATAATCTATCCTCTCCCTCCCCTCTCGAAGTGCTAGAAGGAGCATAGATGCACTGGGGATGGGGATGTGTGGAGAGGAGATGCCACTGGATCATCATCAGGTGTGTGGTGGGTGTGGTCCTAGTGTCTCCTGCAGCAACCTAAAACAAAAAAAAACAACAACAACACAACAAAAACAAATTTAAAAAAAAATTTTAAAAAAAATTTTTAATTTTGTTACAATAGTTAAAAAATGTGCATGTGCATGATCCCTATGCATCCCATGTCATCCCTATTGTTTGTTGTTGTTGACGCAGCTCAGGGACACAATAGACCGAGGGGGGGTAACTACAAATAAAATAATTAATTTTCAAATTAAATATTTTCACACTATATATATATACTACAAAATTTGATATTGTAGATTTAAGTTTAATAAGAAAAATAATGAACCTCCAAAATTTAACAAATTTAAAAAATTGTAAAAAGTGGATTTGTGTATGGATGGCAGATTTGGGGCTACAGCAGCATCTACAGTCTGCATATGTGGAGGAGTCATATCTGTAGCAGTCATAAGCTATACAAAAAATGTAAAATCAAATCAATTATAAAAAAACTTAAAGCTAATACAAAAAAATGTACAAAAAAAAAAATAAAAATTACTCAAGAAAGAATCAAAAATAAATATATTAAATTTATAATATTAAAGGCTAAATTTATAGGATATAGCTATATAATACATAGCATAAATGTTATTCTATCTTCATATTAGTATTTGTATCCAATATTGGGATGTATAAATAAATCTCGTTGGGATGATATTATAGAAGTAGATACTAAGCGAAGCGATATAGATATAGAAGTGAGATGGTCACATTGGGAGCTTTTTTACAAAAAAACTGTGAAAATCTGATATGTGTTGCTTGAACAAGTGAGAATGAAGGAGAGAACATTCTCCTTTGCCGCTACATGCGGTTTTGATTTAGTGTTTCCGGTCCTCTATGTTTCATGTTTCCCCACGGATAACCCCTTGTTTACATGATCTGTGATCTCTTGTCAAAGGGGTTTGTGAAAAGAAATGACCATGTCTTCCTCCTTAGTGTTTGAATTTTGGGATTTACTTAGATTTAAATTAGATATTTTTAGGGAGGGATTTATTTATTTAAATTTTTATTTATTATTATATTTTTTAATTTTTTTTTCCATTTTACAATTTTCATTTTTATGTTTAGAATTTTAAAAAAAAAAAAAATATCCAAAAAAAAAAAACTGTAGGCCCTTATACCTATAGTCCAGAGGATTAGTGCAAGTTGATGATTTGATTTAAGTTTAAGATTTTAGGTTGGGGTTGGAAGATTTTTGGAAGGAAGATATTTGAATCTCAAAGTCTAAACTTGCATATACATTGTATGAAATCATAGGTTTGGGATTCGAGTTTGATGTTTCCCAAGGTTATTTATGTTGTATCAGAAAAAGACAATGGTCCTATTATATAGGGGTAAGTGGGGTAATTAATGGGTAATTGGTTTGTGTAATATAAATGATTGAGATGAAGGGTTTCATTGAATGATGTGAACCATGGTTGTTTTAAGATAAGGTAGGTTTAATTGTTGGAAAACCCAAAGTTGTTTTAAAATTTTTTTAATGTTTAAGTTATAAGTTTTGGAAAAAAAAAATTATAAAATTCAAAAAAAAAAATAAATAAGAAATAATCTAACTTACCCGCTAGAAGCTAAAACCAATTTAAAAATCTAATCATAAGGATAGGGAGGCTAGGCTATATGAAGATATGATGTAATCTAAGATCAATCTGGATAATATCTAAAATGAAATATGAAATTTTCGAGGATATTCATATGAAAGGTTATTCACTTGGGTTTCTCTTAGTATAAGAATATGAATATATTTCGAGGACTTCATCGCCAAAGGTTACACTTGGGTTTCTTAGTAGGCCTCATGGTTTTCTCTATCTATGTCTTTTTACAAAAACCATTATTAAATGAGTGATTGACTAAAGCTTTAGTTGTAGCAGGAGTTTCCAAGCTATCAACAAGGGAGAAAACCCTAGTGTTTGCACCCCTAACAAAGATGTTAGGATTCAACCTCCCAATGGGTTATTAGTGTCCCCAACAAAACAGATAAATTTTAAATTCCTTTTGCAAGTTTTGGCAACATTTTGCAATGCCAGTGTCAGATCCAACCCCAACAATGGCAATTTGCCATCCAATGCAGTTTTGAGCAAATTGAAATGAACATGACATTTGTGCCCAAGAATTTTTGAGAAAATAAACCCTAGGGGTTACACATATTTTAGAAACCCAGAGATTAAAACTAAAAATGAAAGGGTTTACCTCCATCAGTAATTTCACAGTTACCCTACAATTGAACCATAATTTATGTCAACCCATCCAAATACTATAAATAATAGTTCCCATTCATAATGTAAACAAAATCCCTCAATTCTAATGTCAGGTTCATATCTAGGGTGGAGGAGGGTTAGGAGTTTCGTCATAAAATTGGAGGAGTTGTATTAAGGGTGATGTTGTAAATTCTTAAATATCAAGTAATCCAATCCATAAAACTTATAATATATGGAAAGGACGCATAGATTTTTTTTAGATAAAGGGTTTAGATATTTTAGGATTTAAACTTTTTTTTTACATTTTTTCATTCATCATCTTATCATTCAAAGTTAAAGAGATTTGTAACTAACTGCCTAAAAACTCAACTCATGGAGGCATGCCAGTAGCTTCAGCTTCAGTTCCCTGAGCAGATGATGACCCGCCAGGCTCCTGTGTGATAAAAAGAAAAAATTAATAAATAAGAAAAAAAATACACGTGAAACAAATTATAATAATAATCTAGTGCAATGCAATGATTTATTATTAAAAAAAGTTTGTAAAACTTGAAACTTAAACTTGAAACACGCCCAACCGCAGTAGCTAGCGCATGTCAGCACACACCGGATGTTTCATTCACCGCTCTTGCTATTTAAAATAAAATAAAAAAATTAGTTTTTTTTACATGTATGTACATGAAGTACAATCATATATATATATATATATATATATCAAACATGTGAATTAAACTATTGTACATATATATTTATTTATTTATTTAAAATTTACCTGTGAAAGACCAATATCAGTGGCTCCAGTTCCAAAAACATTCCCCAGCATCTCATCTATAGAAAAAAAAAAAAAATGTGAACCAGCAAATGATGTCTCGCCTGCAGTGCATACGGCACCACATGATCCACAGTGGTGTGGTGCACTAGAACTGGCACCACCAACATCACCGGATGCAATCTGGGTGCTGGGCTGGGTGAGAGTGGGTCAGTGAGTCCCTCAATGCATGCAATGTATCAATCTCCACAACCTCCCTCACTCCTTCACTAGGAGGGATAACTGAAGGCAATGGGGGTTTTGGGGGGGTTGGGGGATCCTAGGCTGACCTACGCGTGCACCAGGTCTGCTCTGTGCAGAGCCACCTCCTCGACCAAAAAAGTCTGAAAAAAAGTCAAAATAATTCGGGACCTCATTGAGCACAAACTCACAATATAATTTCTTCTTTAAAAAATAAAGAGGAACCTCATTGTTGTTGCATGGTGGATAATCAAAAAAAACCATCCACCATCGGTCCCAAAAATTGTTTTTGATTCTATCATCATGGCACCAATGGATTGGGAACCGTTTGCAAGTAACTGCAGGGGGGGGGGGCATTGGTTCTAGGGTCGGTAAATAATGCACAAATTAGGTCTTTTCCAATTTTTTTTTTTTGTCTTTGACGGCCGCATGAGATAGTTTATCCGCATACCACCGCCTACAGTCACTTCTAAAGGTGTTCCATCTATGTATTTGGTTGGTTGCAGACTCGACTTCGCCAATCAATGTTTGCAATGTATTGGCTAAAGTCATGCGGGATGGATTTGTAGCATGGTTTTGTCTTATAGTTTGAATTAGGTTCTCAATGACAATTTTATTTTCTTGGATTCTTCCAATGATATTATCTTGTTCCTGTTTAAAAACCCAGATAGCAGGGGGTACATATTTGGGTTGTTAGTCCACGGAATTGTCCACCAATTTCGTGCACTTACCCTGCAATTTTATATCAATAGTGATGGATTCTGCATAGGTTGTTGTGAGGGTAGTGATATTGGATCTTCTAACAATTATTGAAGTGAGTGGATC
This sequence comes from Taxus chinensis, assembly GCA_019776745.2. Classification (NCBI taxonomy): domain Eukaryota; kingdom Viridiplantae; phylum Streptophyta; class Pinopsida; order Cupressales; family Taxaceae; genus Taxus; species Taxus chinensis. The sequence goes on from CM034157.1 coordinate 150,022,942, forward strand.
CAAGGCATTTTTATACATTTATAAGGATAAGTTATCAACATGATTGTATAATGGGGTAGTTCTCTACCTAGAATGTGTTGAAATTTGGAGTGAAAAGCTCTAATAGGCTCGTTGTTTTCACTTTTAACATTGGAAAGTTGTTGATATAAAACACTTTCATAAACAACCTATCCAAATTATTCTAAAAATGTCTTCTTAATGTTTTTCCAGCTACTAATTGAGTCATGAGTTATGTTTAATAACCAATAATATGCAATATCTTAAAAAATAAGGGAAAATAATATGTAATATTCAACATCTCCATGTCTCACATTCAACACCCTTATAGTAGATTAAAAATCCATAACATGTTCTTTTGCAATTATATTTCCATCATGCATGTAGGTGGGTAAATACCTTTATATATTTCTAGGAAGATCATGAGTGCCTTTAGAAGAATCAAGTGGAGTGTCTCCTAACCAATTTGGTTGAGCCATTTGATGTGGTGTCTAAGGAGGAAGACAAGTGATTAGGGGGATAGATGTTGGTGAAATAGGAACTAACTTGGAATATTTTCTTTTCCCAGATCTGACCTAGTTTTCCTATAAATTGATAGAGGTTGAAGTAAACTTTTAGAATCAGACCTAGACCTTGTGAGGTAAGGCTGTAAATCCAGCTTAAGATAGTCTATGATGAACCAAGTCTAATCTCTTTGATGTTCTAATTATCAGTAGATTGTTTGTAGAACCACAAAAGATCAATAAATAAAGCATCAAAATTCAAATTTAACTCAAGAAGTGATCCAAAACTTAGGGGTTTTGGTATATTAAATGACAAAATAACAATTATGCTAGATGTAAATAGTAAATTTATCTTTGAAAAGAGATGTATATTGTTCAGAAGATTAAGATTACAATAGCTATCTATGTAAGGAGATGTGTGTGTCCTTCCCTTTCAGGTTACATATACTTATATACCTAATTATAGAAATATGAAGAGATGTATAAAAATGTGGAAGGTCATCAATCTTGAGGAAGATGAGGTGGTTCATATTTGATGAATTACATATTCAAAATTTTTACGAAATGACTATTTTAGAAATTACTAATTTTATATAGCACTAAAAAATTGCATTTGAGACCTTTATAAGTGAATTTTAGCGGTCAAACTTTTCCATATTCTATGCATTCCAAGCTTTCCGACGCCTTTTGAATGGAGTCAATCAAAGCTACGGTGCAGAAGTTATGACTCCCAGAAGTTGCTCCACTAGAATTGCTTCCTGGATTGTTGTCTAGATTAGGAAGCAACATGTAAATACTAATTTACAATAAATTAAATGAATCCCAATAACAAAACCAAATATGAGAACATTAATCATTGGGAATGAAATTTGAGCACCTCCCTCTAGCACCATAAAGTATTGATGGTATTGTGTTGCGCACCCTGACAACACTTACAAAAGAGAAATTAACCTCATTTTTTTAGAACCTAGTTGTAATTATGGATCAAGGTATGAAATACTCAATATATATAACTTCATATGGAGGCTATGTGACATAAATTTAACCTATAGAGAGTTGGTGTGTTTGGGCAAACCACCATCTAGACTATGTGCTTCAAGATTTGAATATATTTGATTTACATTAAGTCTGATCCTAATGATATTTACAATGATTTAAAGGAGTTGGATCTTCATCAAAATAAACTACAAAAGAGAAGATAGGGAAGGCAAAAAAGGGAACTAGATCTATTTTCTAGCTACTAAGCATAATAACCTTCCTAATGTCAATTAAATCTCACAAAAATATAGCTAACAATAAATAGTTTTAACTCATTCCTATATTAAATCCAAAAAATCAGTCAAGGGGAATTCAAAAAAAGGAACGCATAAAAATTAATCATTAAACACTACCTCTAAACACTTAATAACTAAGACTACATTGACACATCCGAGAAACAAAGTATCAAAAATAATAACTCATGAAAATAGACTAGCTAAGCTCAATCTACTTGCTCTGCAAATTTAAACATAAAGATCAAAGGTGCAAACTTTATTTAATAATTGATATAGATTTCTTGCCTAAACATCAAGACACATATCAATAATTCAAAACAATTAAGACTCACAGAACCATACATAGAGCTGGAATCCTTTCTCTGCATTGATTTGTTATTGCCAAGATGAAATTTACAATACAAGTTTGGGATATTTATAGGAAAATGGAGTCTATCAAATGCCTTGACATGCTTGAGAACTTTCAAATTACAAAAAGAGTGGGAAAGAATCAGATTGAACCACCATGGATTGCAATTAAAGCTTCAAAGGGCTGACGGACATCAAATGGAGGCATATTCTAGAATTTTAGTTGGTAAAGTGATGACTCATCACCATGAGTAAGTAAATGTTTGGTTTAGAGATTCTGATCCATGAGAGAGGAACATGGTTATCCCATGAAATCAGAAGGTTAGATGAAATTTAAATCTGCCACTTATCTTACAAAGATTGCATTTAACAATTAATTTTGATCCAAAACTCCTCCTTTTGTGTTGCATAGTGGGATCTAAGAGGGAATATCCAACCCAGAGGCATCTCCACGAGTGAAGAGATCAACCAAAAGCATATGAAAAATGATTTGGGGGCCACCAAACTGAAATAAATGGGTGGAGGACGACTTGAACTCTTTCTTGAAAATATTGACAATCTCACGACCATCTCCTCTTAGACTTAGCTTAGATTGAAGCTAATGGAATGCTTTTGATGGTATTGGTCTCATGTCAAATGGAGGTCTCAGTAGGGAGATATGACAAAAAACTAGGTCTTTGTCTTGTGCCTTAACTGATAGTCCCTAAGATTATTTCAACACTAAGTTGAAAATCTCCACAAATTTAAGCTCATGTTTCTGAACTCCGGGAACTGTAAATGCATTAGTGATTAGCGAAAATCTAGAGCTTGTTTGATGTGTGCCATGTGTACAAAAGGCTCATGCTACTTGGCATTTGTTTTCCACACGGGCCTTCTTACTTGGTTTGGGGTGAAGGGATCAAGTGTAGACCATCTTTTGGATGGTGTGGGGATTGAACGATTTTTGCACTTATTTTTTCCATGCTTTAGTGGCAATTCTGTATGCATCCTTCACCAATTTGTCTAGAATAACTCTGTGTCTCACCATCTAAACACCAATGCTTGACATGCGTTTCCCTCTTAGCCACTTAGTCTAATTGGGTCTATATAGTCACTCCGAAGAGTTTGAAGACTTGTCAACATTGGTGGCTAACTTCTGTCTCCAAATTTGATCGTTCTAGGTGCGTACTTTTGGGTGTACCGATCATGACTTTGTCAAACTAAGGGCACATGTATTGTTTCTTTTTTGTGCTTTATCCTTGTTCATGATGCCATGTCTTGGAGTCTCTTGTTTTCACTTGGAGTACATCTTGTCTAGACCAGTTGCCAACTTTTTTCTTGCCGATTGATGCCACTTTGGTGGCAAAATGTGCACTATCCCTGAGCTTGGTTTTCATGAATCCTGTGTGTACACTTCGCTCACCCATCAGTGCTAGGTGTTCGTGAGGCTGGAAGTTCCAAAATAATGTCTCCAAGACTTCCTTGAATGTCGATGAAGGACACGTGTTCGCTTGATACAGTTAGCCTAAATTGCTGGATTGTTAACACCTGTCCCATAGAGTTAAAACGAGGAGTTAAAATATGACAGCCTAAAAGTTAATACAAAACTTTAAAGGATTTGACTATCACTTGCACGTATTAAGTAATTTTCGACTCCAAAAAAGCCTAACTCCCGGATATTCTTCCTTCTCCTACTTGCACACATGATAAACACTAAACCCAACCATGAAAGCACTTTTAAAGGTGTAAAACTTGATCATTTTGGAAGCCTTTCAACTATGAATAACATGGATTGACCCCCTAAGTTTTTCAACGAACAACTAAAACAACTTTGAGTCTATCATTAAGGACTGATGTTTCTTCATGACTATTTTAAATATACAAATTAAAATTATGTTGAACTAAGTTAGGGTCATTCATCACTTAATTTTAAAGGCTACAAAACATGGTCCAACTCTATGTCCTTGTGCAATACAATTTTGAAGCTTTAAAACTCAGTTTATGACCATTAAAATCAGGGGGCTCCATTTTCTTGTTTAAAAGACATTGGCCAACAACTTACAAATGGTCATTTTGGAAGCAACTCTTTTTTGACTTTGCTTGAAGAAGAGAAAATCATGGTCAATGTTATGGAATGTCTTGACATTTTCTGTTTTTCTTGTGGGTCTTCCATCCAACGACAAAAACCCCAGTGTTATAGAAAAACAATGTCCCTTGTACTAGCCTAGCTTTAGAAATACCAATGATATTTGATTAAACTTGGAGTGTAGTTAAAATTCCTTATCACTACTTTTTCCTTTCAATTTTCCCCTATTGAGCTATGGTCTTATGCGGTGTCGAGCATGGAGAGAAACCCTCTTTTTGGATCACCATACTCCTCTCTCTAGTAGGTAAGTTATATATATGTTTTGAAGTCTTGGTTGTTACTCATGTGCACTATTGCTCTTGTTGGGAGCTTCAAAATCTACATATGGAAAACTTGAGACACTTTTGAGGGATTTTTTATGGGCTAGCTCTAAAGGCAACAAAGGAGTCCACATAGTTGATTAGGATATTTTTTACAAACCTAGAGAATTTGGGGTGTTTGGGCTTATTGATATCAAACTCAAAGGCCAAGTTTTCAGTGCTAAATGGATTATCATAGGTTTGGAAGGCTCAAAAACTTGGAAAATTTCGTACTAAGGAACTACATTCTTTCAAGGAACCCCCCTTGGGAAGAAGGCTTGGAAAGGATTAGACCTTCAAACTCTCATCCTCACTCCTCGTGTTTGTGCGAAATGGGAGGCACCTTTGTTGTCAAAAGCATATGGAAATCTTGGGAGATGTTCAAAACCCATCTTATCTAGGTTGGTGATGAGTTTAGAAATCGGCTCTCCATCAACTGTCACTCACTTTGGTGGCCACCTATTATCCAATTGCATAATGTTACTCTTCGCATGATCCCCAGAATTAAAGGTCTTTCACTCTTTAAAAAGGGGATACATACTCTTAATAACATTTTTTGTACGAGGAAACCAAAGATTGGACTGCTTTGGAACATTGTTGAGCAAAAATTTCAGCTGAAGCAATTAAAGATGTCACTCCTATTAATGAGATTTAGAGTGTTATCCGGGATGAACATCTCCATAAAATTAGAGTATCTTCTTGAGTTTTCTTGGAGGAGAGACTAGAATTGGCCGTTTAACACCCCTTTCTACCAGTATAACCTCAAATTGGTTACCACTTTTCTTGTTGCTCATGAAATTCCATATCAAATCCTTAAAGCACGGGTAGAACCTCACCTCCACCCAACGAGGTTTGAGCGAGGCATTTTGACAAGCTCTGAAAAAATCCTACTGAACCCAAGAAGGATCACTTTCTTTGGTGCATCCTTTACCATGGTCTCCCAATCAAGGAAAAGGCTTAAGCACATGGAAATTGTAAAACCCCACTTGAGTCCAACCTACAGCCAAGCTGACGACTATCAAGCACTTGTCTTATATTTTTCGCCCTTTTTGTCCAATTCGCTTGGAAAAGGATTTAGTCCTTGTTTCGACTCTTTCTTCCATATTTTTAAACCTAGAAAATGGCATTTCTTGGGGACTCAACCATGATACCATTAAAATACAAGCATAGTTGCTAATTATTTCAAGTTGATATTCTTTTTCATATCTAGAAAGATAGAAATTATGTTCTTTTTAATCACTTGCAAATGGACATATTTTTTCTATTTCTAATAAAGTTGCATCATTGTTAATGTGTTACTCTAGATCAAGGTCCGAGGCGGAAAGAGTCTGCTTGGAAGGTGGAACATATGTAGATGCTTATCAACCATTTGAGTAATTCGTGCAACACACACTGCTCGATCAGCCGTGAGCCACCAAGTTCACCCGCAACGAGTGCTCACCCTTATTGAGCTCATGGTTGCATAGTCTTCACTGCTATTGTTGCTCGCAAAGCAAACAAAGATGTTTCAACCCCCGCTCTCAATCACCTTCCCCCTTTCCTGGGGGTGCAGTGGAAGGAGTTGTTGGTGGTGGTGGTGGCATTGGTGTTGGTACGATGTTGGTGGTGTTAGTGGAATTGGCTAGGACATTCCTCCTCTTGGTGGTGATGGTGGCATATCAGTGGTATCTATGGCAGTGATACTTGGGGTGCCCCCCTCAGGACAAATTCCCTAGCCTCACTATAGCCATTTCCTCCAAGACAGGAAGGCAAAAATGATACTCACAGTTGTATGGGAAGGCATCCCAGATCAAGGATCCTTTTAGTGCAAGTGGGTGGGATGCGACAAACCTAATAACCCTCCACCACCACCTCCACCATCTGCCATGTTTGTCATTGTTGCATAATGTTTTTTGTGCTCTTTGTGTATTGTCCCTTTCTTGATTGATCAAATTTCTCTTAATATGTTGTAAATCTTAACAACCTAGCTTACGTGTTTATCGAATTCTTTTGAGGATTTTGCTCGATGTGGCATTCTAGGGTGTGATACCATGTCACCCACTTTTTTGTATGATTACTTTTCAATATATATATATATAATTTCCTTTAAGAATGGAAAAACAAATTAAATTATACAAATACCTTCAAAAATCATAATCAGTTCAAATCATAACTCGAATAATTATTCAACTAGTATCCATATTAGTAGAAACTGAATACTTAGTGAAAAAAATATAAAATCAAACCCTAACATTGATATAGAAGAAAACAAAATAATTAAAATTAAAATATGAAGTAAATTCCAAATATTTGCAGTCAAATAATTACGATATGGAAAAAACTATATCCGAATTAAATGAGGTTAAAATTTAGTTTGAGAAAAATAAAATAAAAAACTAAAACTACACCTAAAATTGTCACAAGATTTCTTCAAAATAGAATAAGGGGGTTATGCTTTAGAAAATTGGCTCACTCGGTCTCGGTCACTAGTTTTAGGTGGTTTAAGGTGTGTAATCACATAATTTGTGATATGTAGCACTCACCAAACATGGGTTTGGTAATGTGTTGATTTTAACCCGAGTTGATTGGTGTTGCTTGCATTTTGTTTGAGGGCTCACGTGTACAAATGAATTTCCAAATAGGGTTGTCACAAATTTGTAAGTACTCCAAAATCTTTTTTTTAGGGCTGAACATGTGATGTTCCAAGATTTGGGCATTCAATTAAGGCGATGAACCAATCGTCTTTTGTTTGGGGTTAATCGGTGTGTGTTGTTTCAAATAATGGGTTGATTGGTGGCATTTCATCTTGTGTTGGAGATTTACTCTTCGAAAGTAAACTTTTCATATCGACTAGGTATATCGCTAATCCTATGCTTGATTACAAGGGAAATCAAATGGATGGATGGATTTTTCTTTAAGAAGGTTAGTTCCTTAAATGCACAACTTTGATTAACTCACCAGTTCTATAATAGTGCTTAGAATCATCCATAGCTATCCCTTAATCTGCATACACATTTGACACTAGATATATAAAGCACGATACACATACTACACATTTTGACTAAATTTAAGTGTAAACAAAATATTCACTAATACAATTGATATTATTCGTTTCTCTTGTGTTAAAATAACAATATTTATAGGCTTTTTTATTTGAACAAATTCTCTCCTTCAAATTCCACAAATCTACCTCCAACAATTTTTTTGAGCCTCTTATATACTATATCATAATCTCTTGTTTAGAAAATCTAATTCCCAACAAGGACATTTTTATTAATATTAGCTAATGATACAATAATACTTCATGTTAAAAATGAATTACATCTACTACAGATATGGTCAGCAAATTACCAACTAGCAATCACATGTGTACAATGCATATGTGAATGCCGAATGATATATGTTATTAGGCGTTCCCCCTATGGTAAAGGACCTCCGGACGTTTCTGCGACTGTCTTAAAGTTGACGGTTTGACGGCCGTCGAGACGTTTTCGTGTTTTCCCACTATTTTTAATAGTTTTTTTTGGTTTAATAGTTTTTTGGGGCTATTTTTAACCAGACATGCATACGAAAGAGGAATGGGCCCTTCAGAATCAGCTGGACGAGAGAGACAAAGATTACAAAACAGCAAGCCATATTCCAGTAATGACTCTCTCTCGCAATATTAAAGCGTTGGTGGACAATCCAGAATCCTTTTTGAAGGTTAATCGTCTGGGCTTCAACCTCAAGGGCGACATAGCGAGGAAAGACCAGCTTGTAAAACTGGTTCGAGTCACAGCGAACTTACGATCAAGTTTCCGAGACAGAGTCAAAGGAAAACACGATATCCAGCTACATCCTTGGATACAAGACGAACAAAGCAAATGATGCCGTGTTTCTGGACATCCCGAGCAAGGCGTGAAGGAGGGAACATTTTTGTTCACATCTGAACTCTCCGGCTGCTCCCTCGTCGTCACACGGCTGATACAAAGACTTTCGTGTGAACGCATTCGTATGACAATGTTTAATGTCTGTAGATTTACACATCCCTGGAATTTCGTGTTAACAGCGAGTTCTGTATGACAATGTTGTAATGTCTGTAGATTGGGACGACTACAAATACCCAATTTGCCGACTACAGAGAATGATCTTGTAAGGAGTTCAGATCAGAAGTCTTGGCTCCTGTCATATAAATTTGTGCTAAACAGCTACGGGAACTTCAACCATCAGAACCTATTACTAGACTTGGTAAATCGTGATTGCCTCATCAATAAGTCCAGACCATTCTGAGAGTGATGTGCCTATATTATGCAAGTCCAGCTGCATTATGGAATTTGATCAAGTTAACAAGACCTTCTATACACTAAAAAATCTTGAGATAGGTAACGGTAAAGGTGGTTTTTAAGGTCACTTCCCAGCAAGATCCACCAATTTGGTGTCTGAGACCCCCCTTGTGGAAGCCCGCAAGAGGTGCCTTTTTCCATTTACCTTATATATTGTTCAACGAGATGTAAAACCCTACTCCCATATGGATTCGAACCTGTGCCTCCTGTATAGTGTGCACACACCTTCACAACCAAAAATAATAACTACTAAGTCTATTCCCATCCATATCAACTAATGTAGGTGGGGAAATTCAATAAAAAAACTTCAAAGCAATGACAAGCAAGTAAATTTTCCAACCAGCACCAGAAAGTCCTATCATGGAGGATTCACAAAATAGGCTCACAAAGGGAAAGCTATATAGGACATTTTTCTCAAATTTAATTCACCAATTGGCAAAATTTTCAAAAAAGGTAAGGGGAATTACATTTGCCGTGGAAAACAACTTTTCAAAATAACTTTATCAACATGCATTTCAAGTGCAGGAGTTTGATGGATGCTCGCAAAGTGTTTGACGATTTAAAACAACAAGACAGCTTCTCATGGAATGCTATCATTGTAGCTTATGGAAGACATGTCATTCTTGCAATGGTTCTTGTTGAATACTGCATTCGGGCTCAGAGTCAGAACTAACATCTGTAGCAAGTCTTGTGTCTGCGGTAGTGCGTAGAACATGGCACGGTCTGTAATTGTGCTTGTACATGTCCCAAGTGTCGTTGATGTCATGTGGGGTTGATCCAAATTCAAACGCAATATTTCTAAAAGGCTTGTATAAAAGGAGTTCTGACCAACAAAAAAGGTCATATGACGTTGATTCTTGAGCAAGGACATCCACAAATCTCGGGTGGACCCAAACAATTGCTTGATGTCAACACTTCACATTCACTACATTCTCGAGAGTGAATGTAAGTGTAGAAATATAGACGAACCACTTCATTTAAAGGTATCATCTCTTCATTTCAAACTTGTTACAAATTTGTACATATACATTTACAAATCTCATATCATGAGTGGTAGCATTTTGCGAACTATTTTATTTGAACTTAACATGAATAAATGAAGACTTTCGTGCATGTGCATATTTTATATCATGAGTGGTAGCGTTTTGTGGCCAATTTTTTCGCTCTAAACATGAATACATTTGATACCGTTTTGGATAGTTACTTACTTTTGTGTAATTGTGTTAGTGTTGCATTACTTATATTCCTTCTATTTCTTGTTCTCATAAGTCCGTTTTAATGGAACTCGTATGAAATTCAAGTGCTTGTTATGGATTATCTGACCTTAGCTGGAAGTGAAGTAAATTTAAAAGTGCTTAACATAGGTGTGGTCCTCGCTAAATATTTGGCAATTTCTCTTTCAATTGTTTTTAGTATCTCTAATATTGATGCTTCATGCAGGTTGATTTGTCATTATCATTTTGTCACGAGTTGATTTTTCTTTTGTTTTGTTGATTTCCCACAACGACAATGGCTTGCAAGCCTCAATGGTCACTCAAACTCAAAGATTTTTTGTGTGCAAAAAAAAATTCTGAGGTGAATTCACAGGGTAGTTTGGCCACCTATCTCATAATTTTTAAGGCAAGGTAATGTTTATTTGTGGGTTAGGTAGCTGGTAGATAATTATGTCAGAAAATTTTAAAGAACTAGATGGTGGTGTTGATTAATAATAGCCAATATATTGAGATTTATGTTGATAATGCAAGTTGAAGCCAAATGGAATTGTGTTGGTTGGTGCAGAAGAGACTTTAAGTCAACTAAAATTAGTTCAAGCCTTAGCATCTACTATTCCTAACCAAGTGTCAAATGTCAAACATACTTTGTAGTGCAAGAAAAATCTGAATCAATTATAGAAGTTGAAGTAGGTATGACATGATACTCTTCTCTATCTAGCAGAAAGCAATCACAATCTCCAATTATGGACATTTACCCAAGAAGAGTATTCAACTACACTACTGGAAACATCAGCACCTAAGTCACTACTAGACATTTACCCAAGAACATTTTGTCAAACATATGGCGCACATATTCTATATTATTGCACTTAGCATACATGGTAATTAGACTATTCAACAAATATATGCTCGGCTCTTCTTAGGCTTTAATGATATAGGATGCAGGAATCAATCTTACAAAATGGTTGTCCGCACCTGAACAAATACATGTTCTAGGTTACAAAGTAGAAAAATAGGGCTATTGTCTACCCTTAAAATATGTACAGTCTTGAAATATGAGTTTGAAAAAATCCACAACTTTATAACAGTATTTTTTGCAAGTTGTCGTTGTTTCATTTTCCTCTTGATTAACAAGTATAGCTATGGCCCTTTGTGTACACAATTCTGAAACATGGCATCTTCACTAGCAATTTAATTATCAAGTATCCTCAGATTAAATGAAGTAGGCGTATTGGGGATTTTGCTTTCAAAAAGCAGTGGGCAAAGGAAAATGGAGAGGAGGCCGTGAGAATGTATTGTCAAATGTAGCGGGTGGGCGTGAGAGGGAATGAATTTACTTTCGGCAGATGTGATTCGAGCATCACCCTGTTTGATGGCATTGGAAGAAGGTAGGTTGGTGCATTGGAACAAACACTTCACATTCACTACATTCTTGAGAGTGAGTGATAGCAAACTTACATCTCTTACTTGCATTTGTATTCAATTATTACACAATTAACTATTATTGAAAATCCCTTCTGATGTACTTTGCAACATTTGTTTTGGCTTTAATAGAAAATCAAAATTGTCAATCACACCCCTTATCAACAACTACAAAAATGATGGACGCATTTACTTAGCATGATTCAACAATTCAATGAAGGTGCGAAGTTTTTGTTAGCTTTCTCCGGTTATGCAATAATGTATACTGAGAGAGGGGCCTCATAATCAACAAGCATATATACTACAAAAACGCAGGGGCCTTCAACTAATTGGCCTTCTATAGAAAATCATTTTTTATGAAAAATACCGTAACTGCTGTACATTCTTGACACTTTCTATATTAAATTCGCTTTGGGGAAATTTTCAATCTAATTGTATTTGCTATAGAAGAAAGAAATCTTCACTTAGACTTCTAAAGTCAGTACATCCAAATGTTTAAAACTACAATGCCATATATGTAAAATTGTAATCACTACCCCAAAAAGTTGCATGCTTTAATTTAGAAGAGATCCCCTTTTGCTACTGCTCAAACCAAATAATAATTACATAACCAAGAAAGAAAAAATCTTCAATTGCCAGACTACTATCCATGAGATGAAAAGTGTAGACAGTATACATAATAATTGCATATCCAAGAAAGAAAGAATCTTCAAATACAAGACTAATATCCATGAGATAAAAAATTGTGTAGACAGTACCATGAGATAAAAAGTGCAGACAGTCTACATGACTTCAGTATAAAGAGAGAATGTTTAAATGCAATACTTAATCTATATTCCTACATTTACAAAAATAATTACACCCCTTATCAATATCAAATAAGAAAGTATTAATTATCCTTCCAGAAATCAAATATCATATACCGTTCGGCGTTCACATTGCATTATACACATGCGATTGCTACGGGGTCATCAAAACCATTCAAAGATGTACTACAGAGGGATAAGTGACCATTTTGTTAGTCACAGACACAAATGCAATGTGGCTTTGCCCCAAGTGGCACAAGTAACACATCAAATTATTATGGACCAGGAAAACCGATCAAGGATGGGTTGATTTGTTGATTGAATGTTGTTTTTAGAGTCATATAAGCAATTTCAAGGTGAACCGAGCTCATAACACAAAGCACGGTTATAATTATCGGTTACAATTATCGCTTCCGATGGCATTGACGATGTTATTCAAATTAAAGACGGAGGTTGGGGGTGTCACCATTTTTAGTGTAATGTATTAATGAAAGGGTCGCCTCCTTTGTAGTGACACCCATATTGGTGCAAGGATCATTTGAATGCAAGGTACATTAAAGATGTATGTCTAACCTGGGTAGTAAGGAACGTATGGTTCGTAGAGTCATCAAAACCCTAAGATGCACTGAAGAGGCATATCCAGCACGGGCAGCAAGGCAACAAACATATGTATCCCATAACCACACAACCATTATATTAATAAGAGGGTCACCTCCAACTGGTCTTCCCCCTATTGGCATAAGGATCATAATATATAATTGCGATCCACGATAGTCGACTAAGTAGGGCTTTTTTTTTTGATTTGTATTGACCCACTCATCAATTATCTTTTAGAGCTGTAATAAGCAATACAATCATGCACTGAACTCGCGTCGCCAAGTATGTCAGTCGTCATTGTTTTTAATCGTGTTGGCAATGTCCATTAAAGTGAAGCATGATGAGGAATGAGGATTTTTTACTGCATGTGAAACCAACATGTTAAATATTATGAGAACCATTGCAGCATCACCAAATGCGAGAAAGTACATACATCACTCTGAATTCAACTGTCTCCATAGGTAGGACGGGATTATAATGACTCATAAAACCATAGAATGAGCCCTCGAATGCAAATCCAACCAAAGAATCGGATACAAAATGCCTCATTTAGCATGCAACATTATCAACAAATAAATAATATACAAGCCAAAAGGAGGCTATGGTCAATTGTAAATTATGAAAACCCTATAGTCTTAGGATGTTCCCAGTTATTCAAGAAATTACGACATAGGGATTTGGAACTATGAGATGTAGTTGTTGGGAATCAATAGTATGTAGCAAAGCTAAGCCCAAAGATTTTGAATGAGGGTCTTGGGACACTGCAAATTAAAAAATAGATAAAAGGAAAGTGGGTAAAATGAGCTTAAATAGCATGTAAAACACTGTTAAGGCTGCCTAGCAAGTTTGAGGCACAGACTTGCGAGTACTCACTAGTTTGTAAGTGCCAAACTCTGTGATTATTCAATGGCTGAGCTGCTGAGAAGTTACTCGCCAAGCCTTTTGAGTAGCGAGTCCTGCGAGTTTTAGAACTATCGTATAGACTACTACCTTGTCTCAAAAAAGAAAGGATGTTAAAGAAATAGAAACCTTCTTGTTGAAACTCCCCATACAATACTCATCAAATGAATCCCTATCCCAGCGTAAGAGTTCCTTCCAATTATCATATATCAGACTAGCTAATGGACTTCCCAAACTGAAGAGTCCGACATTGGGGAATGTGTCATTAACATCAAAAGTAGAAACCTTCAAAAATAGAAACCTTTTGTTGAAACTTCCCATACAATACTCATCAAATGAATCCCTATCCCAGCATAAGCGTTCCTTCCAAATATCATATATCAGACTAGCTGATGGACTTCCCAAACTGAAGAGTCTGACATTGGGGAACGTGTCATTAACATCAAAAGTAATGCCTCTATTGTGGCCCGCAACAATGCAAGTGCTTGAAGAAATGAGGAAACCAAAGAGGCCACTATCACTTGTGTTAAGAGAAACAAATCTTATAAAGTTATGAAGGTCTGAGCTATGATCAATCCTGAAACCTGCATTTGAAAGCCTTCCAGGACAGCCAGTAATGAAAGGAGTGCTTGGAACAGAAGCAAAAGAAAACAATGATTTATCCTTTATGTCTGGAGTCTGGGACAATCAAAGGTGTCAAAATTGTCATAGCTGTCACCCTAAATGTGTTCTATACTGAAAATGTTGGAGTTCCACAAAGATTAAAAGAATCTTCTGTTATAGTTCAACGTTTATTGTTGCACCTCTGAAACATTAATTAAAACAAAACTAAAGCAAAAGTATAAGACTGTCCCAAGTTTACTGAAGAAAAACTTGCAAGCTATGAAGATGCCCTCAAGAAACCACCATTTGTGTGAGCTTCACAACATTCCTTACTATGGATAAAAGTGATTTCCTCTTTGGATGTCATACTCTCCAAAATCATCCAAGAATGGGTACTGAAACTTTACATAAAATAATTTGAATCAAATCAAAAGCTGAATCACAAAAAACAGATCTTCCAGCATATGCATCTGCCTGTCAAAGAATTTACAAAAAATGTGTCCTTGGAAACACCATATCTCGTGGAACTAACCAAAAATTTGAGCTCGTCTTGAACTTAATAACACTAATTTTTTTTTTTCTCTCACTTAAGAAACGTGCAGAAGCAGTGATAGCATAGAACCTTCGGAGCAGTTAAATGCATTATATTCCAAACTGGTTCAAGTGCTTCTTGCAGTTGTACTAGCCTTGATGAACAAGCAGCTAGCTCTACCTCTCACAAGAAATCCCTACAAACATCCCAGAGAATCAAATTCTGATTAATCCTTGCAGACGCAGGCTTTGAAATGTTTTTGCCTGGGAAATATAATCTATGCAGTTCATTGGAGAGAGATCCACATACAGCAGCAAAGCTTCCTCAATACTATGGCACGTCAAATCCTTGTTTGCTAGTTGGCTTCTCAATATTTTGAAGCAGAGACGAAGCTTGCTTGATGCAAAAAGTTTGCGACCCTGCAGATATCAAAGAAGATTCTCCATATGACATGGCAGAAATTACCCCACTCGGGCCATCAGGAAGTACTGGCATAAAAGAATTTGCATGAAGACAACAAACATAACTCTGTATTTTCTCATGTCATTGACTTATCTCTGGTGAAGTCAATGGCATTATTCTCACTATTGTTTTTCTTCATAATCAAAGGAATGCTTTATTGTGTTTACTTACAAAAGTTGAGACTTAAGGCTTCAGTGCAGGTGAATGGCATTCTGTTTTCAAATATTCACTTATGTTTGGAAAAAGACAATAATCGGGAGTGGATATTATACTCACGGAAAATAGTCAATAAACATTTTTTTTAGCTTTCTCGATTTCCTTTTAACACCACATGCATTTCCTCTCACAGGAAACACTTCACCACATGGCCTTTTGTGGTTGATATGGATTTCATGTGATTTAGGCAGGTGGCCATAAAAAGAAATTCTGAATCTCCATTTCTAAGACAAAACTGGTGCAGGTACAACAGGGGACATATACGCCTCCTGTAAGTCTAAAACTGATCGTTCAAAAATACTCTGGTTTTGTCAAAATCATCTGTGAACAAACATCCTTTTGCTAATGTGGGGACATTCTTTATAATAAATGTTTTCTTTTGAGGATAAAAACCAGAATATATAGGGTCGACCCCTGCAATTCGGCCCATATTTCAAAGCCTTCTTAGCTTTCGTACCCTTTTCTTTAGCTGTACGCTTTTCCCATTCCCTATGGAGAAAGCTTACATTTAGCAAACCTCCTCCTGTGAGAGAGTATTGAAACAATCCTTTTATCCAAAAGGTTCCTTTTCCAACTCTTTTCTACCTAACAAAGAGTTCATCTCGGCACCTCACAAGGTGGATTATAATACAAATGGTTTTTTTCCTAGTATAAAATCCACATCTTTTTTCTTTAGGGTTTTGGTACAAGCTACCATGTGACTAGAATAGTTCTCCTGAAGTCTTCTGAAGCCACATGAACAACATTGAGCTCGAGTAAATTTGTATATTTCTGCACTGAGTAAAAGGGTGGCAAACAGATGTAGGGATGAGTCAATCAAGAGATGATAAATGCGGCAATAATCCTTGAGTTTCCCAGCTACTTGCTGGACCAAGTAAACCAACCAGTCCCTTACCTATTCTTTGGAAACCATTAAGATAAATAACATTCAAGGCATATCTGCACCAATTCCAAGCTTGTCTGCCCATACCTAATAAATCCAGCAGAGAGCCCCACTCCCTACCATCCGGCCCATTCCATCATGTTCAAATCACCTCCAACTATCCATCCAGAGGAGGGTAAATACAAGCCATCCACTTGCATAACCATATTTGCTCCTACACTGTATTAGGAGTATACCACTAGCAAAAATAAAAAATAACAACAATCAAAACAACCGTACTCCAAAAAGCACCTGCCATCTTTTAGTTTGTCCCTTATCCAAAATGTTATAAGCTAGCCAAGTGACAGAATGACAGAAAAACCCTTCTTTTCCTATACAAATGTTTAGTCAATCGCCCTAAATGACTTTTAGGTTGTGAGAAATAACATCATAAGTCTACAGTTGACTCACTGCATAAAAACCATAAGCTTTTTGTTGATGTGAGAATGCCAGCCAGAATTCAGAATAAGGTTTTAATAATCGTGACCAACAAGGGGCTCAGAATCTCCCCGTGCTTCAAAACGATTAATCAATCGAATACCACTGTCTCAATCAATGCATATCTTCTAACAATCCTTTGCTTGGGGGCTCTGTTTGGGGCCATCCATGCAGAAAACTTCTTTCTGGAGTACTACACTTTGACTCAAAGATGGGTCATTTTGCTTCACTTGGCCTCACAATGCACTAGATG
This sequence comes from Taxus chinensis, assembly GCA_019776745.2. Classification (NCBI taxonomy): domain Eukaryota; kingdom Viridiplantae; phylum Streptophyta; class Pinopsida; order Cupressales; family Taxaceae; genus Taxus; species Taxus chinensis. Next base: position 150,040,154 of record CM034157.1, read on the forward strand.
ATCCTCTTTTGCAAGAACAGGAAATCACTCGTCACCCCCAGAGGGATTTTCCAGCAGATAGTTTCTCTGAAGGAGACTTGCTGAAGAGATTTTTGGCAAGCCTGCTTCAATGTGCTACTTCGACTTACCTGCTGCCTAAACTTTGGTGTAATCCTTTCACTTGCTTTATTGTTTTGATCTCATTAAGGGGCAATCTTTAATCTGGCAGTCAACTGCTCTGCAAGGGAAACGAGCATATGGGATGTTTTAATAGTTTGCTGGTCACAAGTTCATTCATTTTCGAACATAATCAGGATTATTAACGGCAACTCTTTTAACAAGTCAAACTCCACATGCTTGGGAGTGGAAGGTTCGACCATTATCTGATTCCTTGAGTATCAATTTCACAAAGAATCACACAGCTAAGACCGTCTACTTGCCATTGGAAGCTCTGTGATCCATCCTTAGAAATGACCATCCTTGAAGAACTATCTCCAGTAGGGTCCATATTTTTTTTTATCTAGGGCCCCTATCACATACATCTGAGCCTTGTATCCAGGTCATTTTGTTGCTTTGTCTACATTATTGTACAGGCTGGCCCATCTGTCTAATTGAATAGAATTTGGAAACTCATGGATTGAGAATGCGTCAGCTCAACAGTTGTACCCCGTCATTGGTCTCGCCAAACAACCTGCGATTATCATAAGAGTCTTTTGGAATTTATATCCTCTTTTCTTTAGGCAAACAGGGGTTTGAGGGGTTGATTGCAATGTAATTGGGAATGTCTGTGTGGGAAGCCTTAGTAGTCACTGAAATAATGAGTTGATGAGACCCTTCTTTGCATTGGCCATAACCAGATCATTACAATAATGAGTTGATCACCTGTTTCAGTTTTTTGTTTTTGTCAGCAGCGGATGGAAACACAACCACATAATATTTTTTCTTCTCTCTCCAAATATCCAATTTATTTTATTTTATTTAAATGTTCAAGATACTTAGTTTCAGGTTTGTCAGAAGTCATGTTGGGCACTTGTACTAATCTTTGAAGTGGTTGATCTGCTCCAAGAAGACGGAAAGAGCTGCAGCTAAAGAAGATATGGTAAGTCCACTTGCTACCAGGAACAGAGAAAGGACCTTTGTCAAACACCGTGTGGATAGAAGCTTGCAGGGTTTAATGCAGCTTGAAAGAGCCCAAAAAGGCTCAAAATAATGCTGTCAAAAGCCTCCAACATCCGTCTGCAAACAACCTTAAAGCAACCATCCCAAAATCTCAAGATCAAAGGCAAGTGTAGGGTCAGCAGGAAGCCCTAAAGCCTCTTCTCAGATAAGAGAAGATAAAAATATCCAACATTAGTCAGGCCTTTTCCATGCATGGTCCATGTTATTACTGAGTCTCCTGTAGTCTACAACCTTGCAACATACTTATAAATATTTGGGGATTTGATTGTTAAACAGAAACTCCTGAACTACAACTGACAAGAACCAGTGTCTCTCTCAAATCAGGAAAAGAGCAGGCAGGCAATAGCAAACCCAAACCCTATGAAACTATTGAAGCATGTGCGGGCAAGAAAACACGTTCTCAGATCAGGCATATACACAGATCTGAATTGTGGACAGAGAATCTGACATAACAAACAAGTACATAGCTAACTGTGATCGAAATGAATATTCAGTGAAATCCTTCAGATCAGTCACAGATCCTAGGCATATTTTTGTGTTACAAAGACTGCCAATGCAAAAATAATTTGCATGGGAGTGAACAGAAGAAAACAAAATGAAGAAACGTAGACCACGCATGGTTGCATGATGATGGATCCAAGGCTTGTGTAAATTTTCATTGATATTGCATTACCTCTAGGTGTGTCTCCCATATGTGTATATGGTGATACTCACATATATCTCAGATCACTTGTAAAAGAATGGGACACCTAGAAATCGAGTGAATGGAACTAGCCATTTCATTGGTTCCCTTCATGCTCAGAAACTCTAAATAAACATAAGATCACAGAAGGCCATGGAATTTCAACTAAGATTCGTAACTTCCCAAAGGCTCATTAGCGCTCACTGTTCAGCAAAATGAAAGACTGGTATATATAAACAATTAACAAAGCAATCCTCAACAATGTCAATACACATTAGCTCTGAACACTGCTGCTTCCCAATCTAGAACCCATGAATATAGTTTCAAGGTTACAACTATAACAAGCTTTTCAATATGCAATATTTAGGCTTATGTGTTTGTCCTCTTATTTAGAACCAGGCAAAATGCATCCCCTCTCGAGGAATTTATCCATTAGCTTATCTGCTTCCCATGATTTACCCTGCAAAAGTAGCTCTTCTTTTACGATTCTGCAAATTTGAATGTCAGGAATCATGTTTCTCTGAAACATTCTGCAAGCTACTTTGTAGGAATCCATCGGTTGGCCATTCTTCAGAAAGCTCTGAATCAGAGTATGGCACGTGATGACATCAGTACAAGAAGCTGTCCGCAACACCTTGCTAAGAAATTTAAAGGCCTCCTGCAGCTTTCCATCCCTGCAAAGCTTCTCAATCATTAGATTATACGCATCTCTAAATTTGTCCCTCTCCATCATCTGTTCCAACAATTGGCACAACTCTTCCACCCTACCATTCTCACAAAACATATGGATCACAAGTCGATAAGTTACCGGTGTAGGAAGCACACCCTTCTTCAGCATTCTTATTATGAGCTGAGTAGCCTCTTTCAGTCTACCTTTCTTGCCCAATGTATGAATCAAAACTGTATAAGTTACAGCATCTGGATAGCGCTTGGTCAAATACATGTCATCCAGCAAAGAGAGAGCCTCTTCTATCTTTTCTTCCTTGCAGAACCCGTGGATCACAGTGGTAAAATGAACAACATCAATAGCAAAACCCTTGCCCAAGCATTCTTCCATGAATCTTTTTGCTTCTTCCACTTTGTGCTTGGTGCATAATGAATGTATCAGCAAGTTAATCTCAACCACAGAAGGGAAGCATCCCTTCTGCAACATCTCAGTCACAAATCGGCATGCCTCTGTTAATTTTCCCTCCCTTCGGAGGCCATGGATGACCACACTGTATGTGATGCTGTTGGGTGTCCACAAATCATCCTCACTTTTCTCAAGAAGCTGTTTCGCCTCCATTGAATTGCCAATCTTGCAGAGTCCATTCATCAGGGATGTATAAGTCACAGTATTAGGCTCCAACCCCTTTTGGACCATGCTGCGAATCAGTTTTCTTGCTTGATCAACTTGTCCTATCCTACAATAACCATTGATTATGGTGCTGTATGTAACTACATCAGGTATAAGACCCTTGGAAAGCATCTCGTTTACAATGTACTTAGCTTCATCCATCTTTCCATCCCTACAAAATGAATTAATCGCTGCACTGTATTCCACAACGTTGACCCTGAAGCCTTTGTCTTCCAATTCTCTAAGAAATTGCAAGGCTTCACAGCCATAACCATACTTTGAAAGCAAGTGAACCAGAATAGAATAGGTGCCCTGATCTGGACACAGTGCATTCTCCTCCATCATCTTCAGTATCTTTCTTATTTCATCTATCTTCCTATGCTTGCATAGGAAACTCAGTATTGTGTGGTAAGTAACCTTATCAGGTGGGCAATCCCTAAAAGGCATTTCTCTCAACAGCTGCAGAGCATCATCAAATCGATGCATATCACAGAGCCCCTTGACAAGAATGTTAAAAGTCACAATGTCAGGAGCAATTCCCGCCTGCTGCATTTGGTGGAAGTATCTATGGGCCTTATCCAAATGTTTTGCCATCACAAGCACGTGGATGACCGTGTTATAGGTTGAAAGATCAGGCTTGGAACCATGTATCTGCATCAGTTTCAACACCCTCAAGGCATCAGACAATCTGCCCGCACGACTGTACGAAATCATCAGAAAATTGAATGTCCCTGGAAGACAATCATGCCCTCTTCTAATCATTAATTTCAGCACTCTACGAGCTCCCTGGCAGAGCTTGGTTTTGCTCAAAATCCTGAGAAGACAATGATACACTTCAACATCATGTCGATACTGCCATTGCCTGTCCGCCCAGTAAAAGAACTTGAGAGCTTCTCTTTCATCTTCCTGAGTTTGAAGCACCACACAGACATTTTGAGGAGATAATTTGCGAAGTGTGCGCCTGAGTTCCCTCTCAAGCTTTGGCTCCCACAAATGCTGCAACTTAATGAGCCTACAAGCTTCTTTGACTCTCGGATGGTCATACTCATATTCAAAATCACCATTATTACTCCTTCCACCAAATCCATGTTCATTAGGCATCTTAGCTTGACTTCCTTGGAAGTCCTCAATAACTTTATCTTCTATATCTTCTTGTTCTTCCTCTTGGTCATGCCTTCCATAAGCATTGTTTGAAATCAGTCTACTAATTTGGCAATGTCCTTTCCCTCTAATAAATCCTAATGGCCCAAACAAAGAGCTACCCACTTCAGGGATCGAATTGTCTATTAGGGCATATCTTAACAAAACATTGTTTGAAATCAGTCTACTAATTTGACAATAAGCTTCCATCTAATAAACCCTAATTTCCTACCTACAGACCCCCCAACTTCCTGTATTAGGCTGTTTATTATGTTTTCACATTGAATGAAACATTCGAGACCATAAATTCTGCTGCTGTAGCAATGACCCAAAAGCTTGAAATGTGAAACTTTTCTGATTTGGGAAGCTTTCAAGACCCTCATATTGTTTACTGATGAAACCACTGAACATTATACAATCTCAATCTACCCATCATCGTGATATTGTCTATCCTAAACTGGAGAGATGGAGAAGGGCATTGTTCTAGTGCTGATTTAATATTTGAATTTGAATAACAGCGTTGAAGATAACCATCGAGTAAACTGTAGACTACAGGAAAAATAATTTCAATCATCCTGATTTTGCATCTGAATTGGAATAAATGTGACTGTCGCCTAATTAGCAAAAAAAGATGTTCGTGGTACCTGACAAAACTTGTGGGCGCTCAAATATGAAAACCTGCCGACAGCGGGAAGAGGAAGTATAGTCCTGAGGAGAGAAACCATATGGTTTGGTGAATGTGGAATGCTATTATTTGGCCTCACCTGCGCAAGGGGATGGACTATTTAAATAAATAAATAAATAATTTATATTTTAATCTTGTATGCAAAGATAAGTTTCATTATTATGATGAGAGTGACTATGGATGATGAGGACGATGGTCAAATCTTAACTTATACCTCAAAATATGAAGGGGACTGGAGAGGGCACCCATGATCCATCCTCAGCCCTTGATTGGCGTGAATCTTCCGAAGTCGAACGAACATACAACAAGAAGTATTCTTGGATTGGTTCTAGGCCCTCTGATCCAAATAGATATAGGGGAGATACATAACAGTGCTTCATTACCCCTTCTCATTCATGTTATTCTCCATTCATGCCAGTGTAATGTTCGCTCACGGGTCCATCCGTGTTCACCAGTCAATATGGTAAGGGTGGTTTGGTTCTCGTCGATCAAATCTATGGGATCGACCAAATGCCCTATCTATCCATCTCTATGGAAGCGGAGTCGACGGTGACTAGACTCTATTCTATACGTGATACAATTGATCGATCCACCCCCTCCTCTCTATCTATTTAAGTCCTCATCCCCATCTATAGTTCATGGATAGGGGATATGGGATAGGGACTGAAGGGCGACTACATGACTGTCCTAGATATGGGGGTTGGGGTTATGCAATAACTGTATACAAGAGTCTAATGAGCGGGTGCAATGCAGAGGAAGGTGGCTAGAGTATAGATATGGCGTATATGGATGGCTAACCAGGAATAATAAGATATAAGACCACCATCGGTCTTTGATGGGGAGGTTCCCTTATTCAAACCAAAATTGATCCTACAATATTTACAAATGTACAACTATTGCAGATCTATGTGAGGACACCAGCTTCATTGTGTAAGGATGATGGGACTGAATACAGAAGAGGAGTTTAGAACATAAACAAGCTTGAGAGGGTATTGAGGGGAAGGAGGAGAAAACAACAACTTCAAATAAGGAGGAATCAAAACTTATTCTACCATTGCATGTTCATGAGATTTAAGAATGCATACATTCACATAACATGGAGATTCTTCCCCTTAAATCAGAAATGCATTGACACAAAGTTCTATGATTTTTGATAAGGAGTGAATGCAAAGTTTCACAATTCCACAATATGCAAATGATGCAAAATGAGACCAAGGAAGAGAGAAAGAGGATGTAAGGAGAGGAAAATGAGAAGAAATTCTTTTGTATTCAATATACTCTTGCTCTTACATAAATCTATGGTTGACATCACCCCCCTTCACAATTGCAAATAAGGCCTTTTATAGGCTCATTTGATCATGAAGGTAGTTATTTTAACTACTTTCCACTAACTCACCTTAGTTTATCAAACTTGAGTTGAAAAAACATTAAAATTTGGCACAAATACATTATTTCAACATTACATTACAAATCCTTCAAATTTGGAACCTTCATAACCACCTTTCTTGGCGAAAATTTGAGTAGTTTCTTGAGAAAAATGACAAAACAGTCGGCCCAGGCGGCAATCGAAGAACTGGAGGAACAACTGGAACGTTCTCTTAGGCCTTCAAATCACGACTTCGTTCATTTTCTTTGCTTGGCGGCTTGGGTGGAATATGGAGGAACTAAGGGAACAAAGGAACTAGTTCCCTCAGTTCCTTCTAAGCCCCGACTTAACTGATCCCTTCTTTCTTCCCTTTGTCAACTTGTGCGGATCTGTGGGGCACCAACGGAACAATGGAACAGTTGTAACGAGTTCCACAAAATGTTGACATATCACTGATGCATTATAACTTTATGCCATTGGTCGATTATGGCAAGGTAGTGGGCACGATGGGAACAACGGAGCTGTTCCTCAAGTTCCCAACAAGACCGACATTAACCAACTTTAACCTTATTCACCCTTGTGAATCTGTGGGGTCAGGGAACAAGTGGAAGGTGGAACTGTTCCGGGGAGTTCTGCGGGAAGGACTGACATAATGAACTTGTTGATTGCAAGGTTCCAAAAAACACTAAGAACTCTTTCTACTTTACAAGTAAATCGATTTTCGATTTAAGCGGTAAGGCGGTAAGGGGGAACATGTGGAACGGAGGAACTGTTCCACTTGTTCCTCAAAAGGCCGATTTGCCCTGTTTTGCCCCAAAACTTTATCAAAATTTGGCTAACTTTTTTGACAATGAGGCTTGACAAGAGGGGAAAGAATGCCAAAACATGAAGATTTTTTCCCATGACTAAAATTTTGAAGATTTTTATTGATCTTGTGACAACACTTGGCTCTTTCGGGGACATGACTCGGATTGGGCGAGGCACAACCAAGGCATAGTTTCAAACTCCAGAATCTCAAGGCTCACTAGACCAGTGTCTCATCCATTGGGAAACATAGAGCTTTAACACAACTAGAAAAATAAGACCAACAAAGAAATGGGAACACAAACAATGGGAAACTCACAAATGAAAGACACAATTTACAGATACTTATGAACAAACACACAGAGAAATGGGAAGGAAAACAAGCCAAAATTGGGAAACTATGTAAAAAGGAGAAGAAAGTATTTACAGAGGAGGGAGAAGGATGCACAAAGTTTTACATGAACCCATAAATAGGTTGAGAAAAATAGGTACCTTTGTGAAAAAGTGCACTGAAGGTATGAAGCTTCCACAAATTGAAGATGATCAACTGATTAAACCAAAACTTTGTGGGAGCATTACATGGCTTGAGGAGAAGGATAAAAACATGTGATCCATCCACAAAGTGATACTGCACTATGAAATTTCCTAGTTCAAGTGAAGAGATTAATGTTGCTTTGAAAATTATGCTCTTTTGACAATGAGGAAGTGGAGGAATGAAACCATGTACTAACCTGTCTGATCTTTGATTACCTCCTTTCTAATGTATACAACCCACTAATTTTGAAGTCTTGACTCATGAGGAGTCTTGATCATTGTAGCACCATATTCTTGCCCCAATGAAGCATTAACAACATATGTGTATGAGTTAGAGAAAACATCATAACACAGCTTGGGAGAATCAAGCACTTCCATAAAATCTTTTACATAATTATTTTAAAGAGGAGCTGGGATGTGACCATAGAATGATTTTTCATCTTCATCTTCTTTGTGTCTTTATCTAATTCCTATCTTGTCTTTGGAAAACCAAGCCTTTTGTTTTTAGCAAAATCAGCATTTTACTCCCAATTTCCAAGAGATCATGATCATTAAGTACAATTTGCATTGCTGATTTATTTTCAAGATTAACAGGGAAATCAGTAAGTTGTAAGACAAGATAAGAAATGGTTAACAATGGTCCCCTCTTCCTGTTCATATTCCCAAGGATGGGCATAAACAAGATTGATGCAATTATCATTATAGAGAGCAGGTTCCATATATTGATTGTCATTTTCTGCTTGTTTTGAGGGATTGTAAGAAGGCTCATGTGTTCTTGGCTCATCAATAATTGTTTTAGGAGGAACATTGAGCTCTTTGATATCTTCTTCTTTGAATTCAAACACTTGTTTATCATCTACAGAATCAAAATCAGCAAGAGAGTCATCAACAGTTACCTTGTTCTCGTCATCTTGAAGTCCTTCCAAGAAAGGAGAGAAATTAACCTTTTCCATGTTTCCATGGTGAGCAAAAACCTCAACCAACATGGATCACTTCTTTCAAAACAAGGAATTTCACTTCTTGTGTATGTTGTATCTTCTAAGAACTTTATTTTCAGGCTAAAATGAAGCCTCAATTTGCTTGTCTTCTTCATCATTTGAAGCAATGTCAATTTGACATTCAAAAGGGAGCAAGAAGAAGACATTCACTGGTGAAGTTGAGATATCATCCTGGAATGAATACTTGGCAATGGATAGAATCATCAGGAACTTCTTCTGGTACATGATCATTCTCTTCCTCATTATGGAGTGTCTTGAACTAATCCAAGGGTTCTTCTATAAGTTGTTTAGACTCTTCACATGGTTGCATTTTGATGTCCATTTCTGTTGTTGATTCAGGTGCATTAATGACCTTCTTTTGTGGAAAATTAGAACATTATGGGAACATTTCTTCTTGTTGTTTATTAGGGTACACAATTTTACCCAAAATTAGAGATATCTTGTTAAGTGTTTGAAAATCCATACCTCCATAAAATTTTCTCAAAAATTGGGCTTGTTCTAGATTGTATAGAGCTTGAAAGGATTGAAAGGGGAGATATTTATCTTCTTCCCCATCACTTTCACTGTCACTTGTTAACACGAGCCAATAAGTGTTTATCATTTTTCCTCCATTCCTAAGAAGGTGCCTTGTGTAGACACAAAATCACACACTTACTACTATTCTACTGTATCACCAAGTATGTTGTCTTATATATGGATCTTTCGTAAGAAAAGTATTCACTAATGACCCACTTTCTAGTCCAACTAATTGTCTTGTTTGTTTCTATTGTTTTATCTCTCACTTTTCTCATGTTTGCACCCATTTCTGGTCAGGTCATAGGGATCCCTATCGGTCAGTCTTCACACATTTTTTGTCAGTTGTCTCTAGACACCAGTGCCTAAGAATAGACACTATCACTATGTGCTCTTTTTCATCTTGTGTGCCCATGTCCTCTTTGTTCTTGGTTACATTTTTCATATTTGTAGTTAGCCTTCTCATTTTTCTTACTCCTATCCTGAGGTCCTAGTCGGCGTGTTAGGTCATTAGTGTTGAAATTTAAGCAAGAGATCTGTATATAAACACAACATACATACTATTATAATGGCATACAAGCTTTATCAAGGGTTATCTATCTACATATCACAAGGGACTACATTTGGGTGCATTTTTCTACATACACACTGCATAGGAAGGGGAAGTTCATTCTATTCCATCCCACAAATTTGTATTTTGTCTAGCTACTGCCTATTATCTCGACATCATCAATGCTAGGGAAACCTAGGAGCACTATTGCAAACACAATCACATAGAACTACATTGGGTGTGAGATGTAGTGCAAGGCTCATTTTTAATTTCACTAGCTTGATAGTTGAGGAAAATCCGACCCCTCATTTTTCATCTTTCTTTTTTAGAATTTGATGCATTTTTGAGGTTTTTGTAGGAGGTTTTTGTGGTACTCCCACAATCCAACTATGACATACATGTGACCAAAGGAAAGAAAGTGTGAAACCCTATCGACAAATCATAACCACATTTTGACCTTTTATGCAGACTCCAGTGCCATCACCCCTTTTATGCACATTTCTGACACCTTTGTATTTTTTTGAGCGGGATTGCATCAGTTTGTGCTTCTATTCCACCACATTTTCCGGCCCAAACCCACTTTGGGATAAGCAAAAATCAAAGTAAGTACTATATCTCTTTTATTTGCTTTCATAATTGAATCAAATAAATTGCATAGCATTTGTATTGCATTGTATATCAGTTTGTAGCAGATATTGCTTTCAGAATTTAATAAAATAAATTCAAATTTTATTGAATCATTTTGGTGAACCCGTAGCTTTGAACTCCTTTCCCTAAGATTCACTAAAACCCTATTGGCTAAGAATAGGCTTCCTCCTAATCAAGTTATGCCTCATGAGAGTATTAACCCTATTTATGATCAAACAACTATGGTTGAACTTTGCACTCTCTATCGCAATACTACTCTTAAAGATGATACTCAAAAACAAATTTTGGCTAATGAGTGCAATATTCCTACTAGCTTTTAGCATTCTACCATTAGTATTGTTTCTGATCCAACAAGTTTTTCTAGTTGCACTCCATGTTATTCTGTAAGCAATATACCTCCTCCACCTTCTTCTATTTCTGTTGAAACTTTGGATGACTTTATTATCGATTATCTATTTGGTCTTGATTGCAATACTATTGAACAAAAGCATAATGAAAGTGTACATGAGCATGATATTGTTTCTCATACTAGCCAGGATGGTTGTATAGTTGCATCTCCTACTACTTGTATTTCTAAAAATATCTCTAATGATTATAAATATATATCTCATACCAGTTCTCCTTCCACTTCATTTTATTTTGATGATATGCTTCATGAAATCCTTGCTTGCGAATCTTTGTTTGATATCAATGATACACATGCAATTAGTGCTTTTACTTCTCTACATATTGCTAAATGTTAATTCTCCACTCCAATTTCACCTTCTTTTGAGGTTGTGTCTAGAAACATGCATAATTATTCATCTACTTCTATTAATTCATCTCCTACCAATACCTTTGATGTTATTCCTACTATGTTTATTGATATTCCATGCTCTTCATCACATAGTTCCGCACATACATCTAATGTGCCTATAACATCAGCATCCCCCACTTCTTCTTCTGGCATCCCTATGATCACTCACAATTCAAAACTTCAACCACTCAATACAACATCTACATCTTCTTCCATTCCATCACATGACATCTTGTCACTCATACATGTTATTGGCCAATTACAATCTCAGGTCCAATCTCTCACTCTCGAAAGAAAGGCCTATTATGTTCTAGTGATAACCATTATTTACATGGAAATCCCATTCCAAAAAAGATTCACAATTCAACTTTTCCTAAGGATTTCATTATTCCTACATTTTCATCCTTTGATGGCACTGACAATCCATATTTACATCTCAAGCATTATCATTAGCTATGGATTCTTACTCGAATGATCGATTAGTGTTTAAATAATTTCGTCATAGTCTTACTAATGATGGTCTCTAATGGTACACACATCTACCTTTTGGATCTATCAGTACCTATTGTGAGATGGAAGAGCTCTTCCTTCATCATTTTATACTCAACAATGGCCCTAAAGTTACACATGATTGCTTACTTGGCTTACATCAAGGCATGACATAAACTATTATTGATTACATTTTTCATCTCAATGCTTTCATGCATCAGTTATTCTTTCAACCCATTGATCTAGAGAAGCAATTCATATTTTGTCATGGTTTGATTCCTGCTTTAAAACAATGCTTGCAATACAATACATGTGAATCATTCACACTATTATGCTACAAAGTCATTGATCTAGAACAAGACCTTATTGCTGCACATGTTATAGATCCTCCTCTTATTCCTCCTACTGCTGCATCATCTAGTTCTTCTCATCTTCCATTTGTTGAGCATTCTTCAAGGTCTCCATCTCCTCCACCCCATAAGCAAATTATGACTTCTCCATCACATAAGCATCCTTTGTCTCCACCACTCCATCGATACACACCTAAGTCTTCACCATCTCCACTTCACGAACCATTGCATTTCTCACATTTCACTAGACCTCATGATGTGCTACGTGCTTTGTTTGATAAGTGATTAATCCACTTACCTTCTAATCAACATCATCCTGAGTATTTCCTATATAGCCAGCATGATTATCCTTACTATAATTATCATCACATCAATGGTCATCGTGAAAATGATTACTACACCCTTCATGTCAAGTTACAATAATTAGAAGACAATGGTGTCATTATCTTTGACTCTCACTCTCATGAGTAGTCTATTTCTCCACATGCACACAAGCATGCTACTACTTTAGTTAACTTATCACCTTCTCCTTCTTCTAAGGTCATCATTCATCCATCTCCTAAGGTAATTATTCATGCACAACCTCCACCTCACTTATCTACCACAAAGTGATCCTAATTCTCATTGGCTTCCTAATTTGTCGACATCTGCACTTCCTGCCATGACATCACCCATCATTGGAAAAATCTCATCTGGCATATAGTTTAGATCATTCATTCATGTTTCTTCCACCACTCTATGTCTACTTGCTCTTTGGTAGGTGGGTTTTCTCACCTTATCCCCTAATGAAGCACTAGTGTTCTCATGGTTCTTACATGACTGTTGAGGGATTTGTTTCAATAAGAGACTTACTTCATCTACACACTCCACACTTGAATGATCTATCTAATAACGTACACTATCAAATCACTTCCCGATGATGCACTCTTGCTTTATGATTCATCTTGACTACTAAGGGGTCTTATACAAATGAACCTCATCATTCACACATTGGGGGAATCACTATTATCCCCCCTCTCTATCATACTAAAACATGCTTCATTACACTTTCATGATCATTTTATTCATTTTATACATACTTTACCATTCATCACATACCTATCTATACACACAATACACTTGCTCATCGTTTATCTATCCCATGACACAATCACACTATATATATTTCACACACTATCTATTATCACATGTGTTATCTCATCATTTATCTATCTATGATCAAATTAGAAATCATTATCCATTCATAAATTATGTAGTGCGAATAAAAAAACACATATGAATCATACTCATTGCATGACACGTCAATATAGCCTCAAAACAATGCAATAAAACCAATCATCCATCTCTATATATCATTAAAATATCATGGTTACATATTACAATCGCTAGGGGGTAAGACAATACATACATAGATATCACACCTCATCATCACTATCACTATCTAAAACTGTGGGAGATCTAGAAATAGAGGCTTCACTGCTCAATCTATACCACTGGTTGCGACCCCTATACCTCTCTACCTACCTATGTTACAGAGTTAGCTCGATCGAATGCATTGTAAAATGACCTTGTAGCTCTACATACTTTGCAAACACATCTTGTGCTAAGGCTCCTCCTCTTACCACATCTCTAATTCTCTGAGACTCTACTCATGACTCATCACACTCGCTTACTAAAATTGTACATGTAACTGCTGCTACCACCACTGGATCAAATAGATGGGCACGTTCATCTGCAATAACATCCACCCACTCTAGCATCCCACCTCCAATAATCACATTAGTGGGCGCATTCCATGTTAGTGTGTGAAAATATATGTCCACAATCAATGACTAATAAACATCGCATGCAACCATCCAAACCATCACATTAGTTATTAGACACAATAACGACAATTAATTAAATAAATAAGTTACAAACCATGACTATACTCATGCTCTGCTATCACTGCTGCTATGCCATCACCAATACGGGAAGCTTCCTACCCCTCTGCTCCTCCTCCAAGTGGTGCTCCCACCATATCCACAACAACTAGATATAGTAGTACCCATCAGTGCATTTCTCGTTAAGGCATTATATGCCTCCATGCACCCCGCATCATCCACCTATATTGGCCCTATGGCCACATCTGAATCCTCTGGGCTAGGGATTACTAGTTGTGTTACCATGGTCCTTGGCATTGCTCCAGCTCTCCTCAGTGCCCTCATGGCTCTCACCCATATATACAGCTTTGGGGGCACATCCTGAGCTATGCCAAACTAATGTGACACACACAATCCCTTAAATAGCTCTGCCACCCCAAGAAATCTATCCTCTAGCTACATAGTGCAATGAATACATCATAACTCTATTGCATCCAATAGTTACTCACCATAGTATCGATAAGAGCTCCATATGACGACCCCTAACTGCATGGAATGTAATATCTATTTATAAGTATCAGTGTCCATCTTCCTTCCCCGAATGCATACCCATCTCCCAAAAAATATGTCTGGTCTCGCACATTCTCTAAGTGGCCCACCTAGAGGTATCAATATAAAAATATGCTCATAAGCCCACTCATGTAATAATGTGGTTGTTATAATCCCACCTCCATGATTTATATTATGTGAACTTGTATAGGTCCCCGTATAAGTGAGCCAATACACAATGTGCCCATGTATATCCGAGCCCATGCTCCTCTATGCGTTGATAAATATTATGCATCTTATACAAGATTCCTACAAAACCACCCTCTACTGCCACTAAAGAAGCAATCACAAACGCAATAAACTTCTACAATTGTGGAACACCTGATCTTAATATAACATCTAGACTGATATGGGTCTCAGTATGAACCTATGTCCTTGTAAAATACCACCTAATGACCCTCATCTACCTCCGAGCATCATTCACAGTGATCACTTGAACCCTCTCATTGATAATAGGTATTCGCAAGATGTTATATACATCCTCTAGACTCATAGTCATCTCTCTTATGGGCAACCAAAATATGCACATATCTGCACACCACCTCTCACAAAAAAGTATTAATCATCGACATATTATGGGGCACATCCCCCATCTCGCTATGCACCGCAAGTTGGCATGGTCTAGTACATCCCACTCATCATTTGATAATCTCAATCCCAACAATGTGCTGAAATAACGGCCACCACAGAACTCTCTTGAATGAATATATCTCTTCACAACACAACACAACACAACAACAAACATGACATCAATACCTCGTATATATGCTAAAACATCTAGCAAGGTCATCATCAAACATCAATTTTGACATTTATAATAGTCTAAGCCAAAAAAATTCTTCTAGGTTGATAGTGCCCAAGAGCTAGACACGGGCATCGAGAAGTAGGTCACCAGTGCCCATATCTGGGTGCTGGTGTACCGAAGGTCATTAATGCCTTCACTGCTCTTGCCCAAGTCAAAAAATCCTAGAAACTCCAAAAAATAAATTTTGTAAACATTCACAAAAACAAGCCAATTTCAACATTTTTCTTGAAAATCATCACACTTACCATCTCAACTATCGTATGTGGCACCCATCTTGAACTGTCTCAATCACGGTGCTCTCACTTGTGGCATCTTCACACACACAGAGATCGAAACCACACTCACAAAATGATCAAATGAAGTGTCTATTCACTCTTTCATATTACTATTTATAGTAATCTTTAGTTGCCTACCTCACTATGGTCACCATTTACACTCATTTTCTTAACTAATACACATCACATGGTTTTAATTACATTTTGAGCATTACTACTCCGATTCTCGTCCCGTTGGTGCCATTCTCTTCAACACTTCACTTACTACCATATCATAATCATTCAACAATTACTATACTCCTACTCAGCACAACTCAAACTCAATATACACATACTTTTACAACAATAACTATATTACGCTTAGATCATAGTTGCATCCTCACATATCTAATTCTGGCTTAGTGTTCATTCTCATCATCACTCCCCCTTTCGCTGAACGGGGGACATACAATCATTGGAATCCTATAATCCCCCCTCCCATATCATTACGTGTTTTCTTTGCATTATCAAAAATTTTCTTGTACATCATGTGACATTTCACACCATTTTCTACCAATTCCCCCTAATGACCTAGTCTGGAAGCAATAAGCGTAAAATCTCTCTATGAGCAATCAACCAATCAAGCACATTCAAATCTCAACATAAATCTTCTACGATTTGAATCACATCAATCAATCAACCCAATACAACATATTTTTCCTCCCAGATGACCTAACTTGGGAGTTACATCACCACTTTCCCAGATGACCTAACAGGGGAAAATCATTTTACATTTTCTATCGCTTCTAGTTGACTTAACTTGGAAGCAATCTTGCGCCATAAACTTTTTTAAATCCTTGGAGTGGGGGCAATGATACATCATTTCCTTTCCCATAGTGCTGCTATATGGGTTATTATCAAAATGAACAAAAATCTGTATTTGTTCATCTGCAGCGACTAGTAAATTTGAGGATGTAGTTAAATTTGGAGGGTAAAACTAGAACTCTCTCTTAGAGGCTCTTGCACTCCTCCTCTAGCGGCAGGATAACCAAATCCTCAATTTTTCACACATAAAAAATCAGGTTTGGAATCATTTAATTATTATAAACTAACCACTCCACACCCCAATAGATATCCATTGACAATAAAATCAAAATCTATAATCACTCAAAATCGAAATTAGCAATCTCTCTTGGTGCTCCTCACAACGGTTCATTGTCTCCATTTATGCCATGTGGATTGACATGCAATACATGTTTTAAGGTTACAGTATGATCCATGGTTCATCATGCTATATACTTTCATTCTACGTGTACTTATATAATAGAGCTCCTTCGGGCTTCTCTCATGTATGTTCCTTAATTCCTTTACACTACTTGAATTTCATTCAAAGATCATGAAGTGGGGGCCAAATGTAGACCAAAAAAAATGGCTCACAACTTTCTTCAAAGTGAGATCACATGGGGGCCTAATGTGGGCATACACTTACTACTATTCTAATATACCATCAAGTATGTTGTCTTATATATGAATATTGCTTAAAGAAAGTATTCATCAATGACCCATTTTCTAGTCCATCTGATTGCCTTTTTTTTTCTATTGTTTTCTCTCACTTCTCTCATGTCTGCACCCATTTTTGGTCATATAAAGAACAAGATACCTGGATAATCACAAGGGATCCATGTCGGTCATTATTCATACATTTGTCATTCAGTTATCTCTGGAATGTTATTAGTGCCCAGGACTGGACACTAGTGTCAGGTGCACCTATCCATCTTGGGCACCCATGTCCTCTTTGTTCTTGGTTACATTTTTCATATTTGTAATCATCCTTGAAAGTATTTCAATTTTCTTACCCCTATCCCGAGGTCCTAGTCGACATGTCAGGTCATTAGTGTCAAAATTCAAGCAAGATATCCCTATATAAACACAACATACATACCATTATAATGGTGGGAAATATTTATCAAGGGATATTTATCTACATATCACAAGGGACTCATGTGTTCTTGAAAGACCTCACATTTGGGCACATTTTTTTGCATACACATTGCATAGGAAGGGGAAGTTCATTTTATTCCATCCCACACATTTGTATTTTATTTAGCTATTGTTTGCTATCTTAGCATCATGGGCACAAGGGTAATCTGGGAGCACTATTACACACACAATCACTAACCATTTTCTAGAACTACATTAGGTATGAGATGTAATGCAATGCTCAGTCATAAGTTCATTAATTTGATAATTAAGGGCAGTGTGACCCCTCATTTTACATCTTTATTTTTAGGATTTGATATCTTGTTGAGGGTTGTATAGGAGGTTTTTGTAATAAATATTTATAGGTACTCCCGTGATCCAACTACGACATACAGAAAACCAAAGATAGTAAGTGTGAAACACTAGTGACAATATCGGAACCAAGTTTTTACCTTTTCTCTAGATTATAGCACCCCTAGAGGTCTAGGGCACCAATAAACTTGCAGGCACCCTCGTCCCTACCCAGGTGCCTTGTTCAAGACATTTATGGCACATATGTAGTTTTTTGAGTGGGATTGCATTAGTCCATGATTCTGTTCCACCACATTCTCCATCCCAGACACACTTTGGGATAAATGAAAATCAAAGTGCCCTATGTCTTTTATTTGCTTTCATAATTGAATCAAATTTATTGCCTAACATTTGTATTGTATGTTATATCAGTTTGTAGCAGTCATTGCTTTCATATTTTAATAAAATAAATTTGGATTTTATTGAATCACCTTGATATGGGAAACAAATGTGATAGAAATTCGTTCCCCAAAAGAGTCACCAAAAAATTGTTAGCGGGAAAATTTGTAAGTGTTGCAGGAAAGCAAAACCAACAGTTTAGGGTGTTTTAACCAAAAAGAAATTTTTGTAAAACACTATATATTTAAGAGACATGTAATAGATCAAATGCTAAAGAATAGATTTGACTCAAGAAATAACCTAAATGAAATTGAAACCCTAAGTGCAAGAGAAGGGATAGAAGACTTAGTTGATTTTGTAATAAATCCTAACATATGTTGGAATGGAAAACTAATGAACAGGAGGAAAGTTTTGCAACTATGCTCAAAAAATTATATGACTACCATATATGCTTGGACTAGGGCATCTGGATTAGGTTAGGGGCACATGAGGTGTTAGAGAATGCTTATGGGTGCCTGTGAATGTGAAAAAACCTTAGAAATTGATTTTTCTTGTGTCGTAAGATGGTTGCTAATCTTCTCTATTTATCATCTGTGTGTTTTACTATGCCCACAAAATTCACTTGTAACCTACAAAGATAAAGAGAACCTATAAAAACCCAAAACACATCAAATCCCAAAAATTAAAAATATGCAAATGGGGAGTCAGACTAACATCGGCAGTCACCTAACATAATGAACTTATGACTGAGTGTTGCACTACATTTTAGACTCCATGTAGTTCTTGAGTGTGTGTGCAAGAATTGTGCCCTAGGTGGCTCTTGTGCAAGATGCATTTGATAGTGAGAAATAGCTAGATGTAGCAATGTAAGAAGATGTGTGGATGGAAAAATGAACTTCCCCTCCTATGAAGTGTATGCAGAAAATTATAGTCCCTTATCCCTTAAATGAGGCTAGATGGATGCTTTGATGCTCTTGAAATGCCTTTGGATGCAACCTTAGGTGATGATAATAGATGCTTAGAGCTTGGTCCTTTATTATGGTCACATATCTTTATATTTATATGATTCCCTTATTTGAATTTCATAATTAACAACTGGAAGGATGACCCATAAGAAAATAAGATGCCCAAAAGATAAAAGATTACCAAAAGGAGTGAGTAAAGTATAAAGAGGTCAAGGAACCTAGAAGGGGGGGGTTCCTTGGGCTTGGTGTCCTGGCTAGGCATTGGTGTCTAGAGTCATAAAAGATAAATCAGTAAAGTATTAACTGGGTTGTAAGGTGTAAGAGGAAAAAAAGAATACATGAAACACATACAAAAGGCCAAAGATAGTTGTCAATTGCTAGTTTTCTTTCTTAGGAATCATATGAATAGTAGTATGTGATTAGGACCCAAAAATATACACAAAGTGTGTGATTTAGTGTCTACATTTGCCCCCACTTTATGTTTTTAAGTGAATACTCAATAACATAAAGTAGATAAGAGACACGTACTTGATAACCATGTAGATTTATGGTGAAAGTGTGCTAAAGAGAAAAGAGTGGAGTGATAAAAATGAAGCGTGGAAGCTAGGATAAGGAAGATGAAGTGACCCTAGGGGTAAAAAGAATAATGTGTATACCATGTTGTACCTATTTGTCATTGTGCTTGATGTTTGCTTGAGATTGATTGCTTCTTATAAGGACGGACCTGTAAAAAGAAGAGCAAAAGAGTAGTCAAAGTCATGTATATGAAAAATTTGATCCAAGTATGTAAAAGTATGTAAAAATGTGAAAAGGAACATGTGCACCTAATCCATGATGAGTTAAAAGGATAGAAAGTGTCCTAAGATGTTATAGAACAAATTTTTGGGTGATCTCATGCCAAGAGTGAGTTTTTTTGTGTAATCTCACACCAAGAAAGAGTTTTTTGGGCAATCTCATGCCATGACAAAAGAGTGTTGGGAAGAAAGGTCTAGTGTTATTCTCCATCTATAACTACTTCTCCTGAAATTTATACACCACTGTAGATGGTGTGATCCAATTTCTTTGTTCTAGTTTGATCCAAAGTAAATAGAAAAAGGAGATAGCATGCATTTGATTGCTTGGAGGACTGTTCCTATTCTATGTAAAACCATTGTGTAAACTGTTGAAAACTATGCTGATATGAGAAAATAAATGTGACCACCCCCTTTTCATAGGTACCCATGTAGAGTCAGGAGCACCTAGGTGCTCATGTTTGTATCCAA
The DNA here is from genome assembly GCA_019776745.2 of Taxus chinensis. NCBI lineage: Eukaryota > Viridiplantae > Streptophyta > Pinopsida > Cupressales > Taxaceae > Taxus > Taxus chinensis. Next base: position 150,060,630 of record CM034157.1, read on the forward strand.
GCATTGGTGTCTGTGCTATGCTGAAGACCCAAGTCAAATTATGGGCCATTTTGTAACTAATAACTATTGTGTTGTTCTTGTAAATTGTGCTATGTACTAAACTCTGACTATGTACTGTGAATGGGGTGACTGATTCACCTAATGTATGCCCCCTTCATTTGGGGTGCATGTGATGTCACTAGGAGAATGTGACCCAAAGGAGGACCGGATGCTGAACTAAATTGTGTCCCTACAAGGGGGAGGGAATGTGCATGGTAGACTCCAAGGTACATGCAAATAAAGTGGCTAGAAACATGTGTTAGTGAACAATCAAGACACAAATATTCATATAGAAGACAAAGTGTAATCTAGCAAGAAATAAGACAATGTAGACCGCGAAAAGTGGGTTCCAAACATGGAACATCACTCACAATGTCGCAATATAATCAGGGCCAAAGTGTCCAAAATCAAAAAAAAATGCACAAAGACAAAAGAAAATCCTACAAACAATGCCCGCATAACAATGAGATGACAGAGCAAACAATGAAAAATGTAACAAGCAAAGTATCAGAAAACCATGGTGGTAAATTCCTATCTGGTAAAAAAATGCACACATGAAGACACCTGAATTAGCATGATTAGAAAGATAAAAGTCTCTATGTCAAGACATGTATATATTAATCAAAGTAGTGTGTTTAGTAAGAATATGAAGTTATTATAAAATGAAACAATAACACTTCTGTATGTGTATGAAAGTAGATGCCCATAGGATCTTATTGTGGGATAGTAAGAGGTAATAATACCAAGCATACAAGTGTTGTAAAAATGTAACAATCTGTAGAAAGTAGCAATATTACATTCACAACTAAAGAGCCAAGTGAATGCAACATGTGTATATAGAAAAGTAAAATAATGTAACATACTAGATGTATCCTTGTTTAATCATAGTGAAACAAAGTGTAACATGTAAGTCAATAAGTAAACAAGAATAAATTGTGACCAAGATATGCATTATGCTGTGAGTGTGTAAGAAATGGAATGTAATGCAAAGTGTATGTGATAGGAGCAGTGTGTGCCCTGAGAAGATGTGTATTAATGTGTATGAGATGAGGTTCATTTATAAAATACCCCTTGAACAATCAAGAATGAACCATAGAACATGAATGCGATCATTAGGAAATGGTTTGAATTTTGTGCGCTAGAAAGATTGATCAATAAAGAATAGAGGTGAAAGAGTGTGAATGAGGTGAGGTTAATTTCAGATTGAGACCCTCAACAATCAAGTATGAACTTATGAACTAGAGTGCATCATAAGATAGTGTGATGTGTGAGAATGTTATGCTAGAAATATGTGTCGTGAATGCGCTAAATGTGAAATGTGTAGCTGTGTGAGGTTCATGTATGTAGTATGCCTCAACAGTCAAGTGTGAAAATAGCATGAGAGTGCATCATAGGGTAATGATGATAAAAGTTGATGTGTATCAATATGTGTATGATGTCATAAGGAAAACTAGATACTTTGAAGTACAAAGTGTAAGAGTAGAAATGTGAGACACTTGATAATGTTAGAAGGGGGAGAAGTAAGCATGGTGCCCCCAAAATGTATGATGTGAAAAAAATCAAGTAACATCATCTAAGAGATCATCATTGTCAGTGATCAAACCATCAAATGGAGATGCATTCAGAGATGTGGTAAGCAATAGTATGAGGTTGATATGTAAGGAGTAATTGTTACATGTAAATTATACATGCCCATTGTCATATTCCTCATTGAAATGTGGTAGTGGACAACCATGTGCATACCAGTGAGTAAGATTTTTTGAATAGCCAAGAAATGAATCATTACAAATAAAAACATGGTCGAAGGGCATGGGGAATGAAATGTCAATATGATTAGATCCAAAGTGCCACCAATTTTCAGTAGTCAAAGCCAAGACTGCCCTAGTATAAGTGAAGAAGTGTGAACTAAGTGTGTGGTGCAAAAATACTGATAAATGGAAGACACAAAGGCCATAAGAACAATGATGTGACATATCCATGATAGAGATGAGGAGAATGAGGTGCAAGGAATTAGGAGATCATCAAGTGTGAATCTCACACTTAGCCAACCATCGTATGTGCAAAATATCAGATAAGTTGGATTGAATGGAATGTGTGACCAATAAGAATTATTCATGAAAAGAGTGCATGTGAAAGGATTCTAAAGATGATAAATGCAGGTTACTCATGAGAAGATGAGGAAGGTGGTATGATGTCCAATGTATAGATATACCCTTGATAAAGTACCATAACATTAGTAGGAGGGGGAGAGTGCTGAGGGAACAAATGTAACATACTAATGCACAAACATTCCTTCGAGTGGAGGCAAGTTGAATAGAATAATCAGTGGGATTGTTGCTCTTCAACAGATATTCCAAAATTAGTAGTAGAAGTTGGAGTAGGCAAAAATGGTTGGATCTAGATGACAATATTTGAATGGGTCACAATCAACAATGATTGTATATTCAAATTGCCTTCATGTAAGAATTTAATGCACTAGTGAACTGTAGAAGGCAATGCCTACATGGCGTGAAGCCATGGCCTACCAAGTAAGAAATTTTATTGAATTGGGAATCGACATTTACAAAAAATGGCGAGTAGGAATAGTTTTAGGGCCAACTGTGAGTGGTAAAGGTGATAATCCCTATGCATGTTGACAACGTAGATGAATCATACACATGGAGAGAAATGGATGTTGGGTTAACATAAGCCAAGGAAAGACCAATGTTATGAAGGAGTGATAGAGTACAAATATTGAGCTCATATCCATTATCAATTATTATCCGTTTGATACCCATGTTTTTAATGTAAGCCATTATATATAGGGGGATCAATTGTCATAAACAAAATTATTGTGAGCTATATCAGATGGGAAAGTAAGTTTCATGAAAATGAATCTATGGAATGATTATGATATACTATATCTAGATGAGTTAGTAGAAGGAATGAACTAGTATTAGCCAAGATAGAAATGATTTTAGATCTACAATCATGATTGGATAGAAAGAAATCATGAATAGAGATATCCATGATGAGAGGATCCTAGAAAAATGAGAGAAATGATAATGAAGGATCACCCAAGAGTGTTTGAATGAGATGGGTTCACCAAATATTTCAACAAAAATTAACTTTTGGTAGAAAACTAGATATTTCAAAGTCAGGATTGTCAATAAATAAAATGCTAAAGTACATATCTACATCTCAAATGTAATAAGAAAGAAATGTAAAACCCTAGGTGTGCAAGATAAGGAGATAGCTAAGAGGTTAGTTGATTTCTCAATAATCTTTAGGAAGTATTTCTAAATGGAAGACTAATGAACAAGACAGAGGATGTACTGTGGCAACATTGACTGTGCTAAAAATTTTGTATCTTTGTCATGATATACTTGGAATAGGGTTCAAAATGGATCAAGACATGAGTGCTTTCAAGATGGGTTTTGGAGCCTGTGACTATGTTTTCTTACAATACTGCCTTTTTCTTAGGTGTCGTACAGATGGTATTTGTTGGTCTTGGTTTCTCACAATTATTTAAGAGTATTATGCCCGCATTTCACTTGTTAGCCTGATTTTTTTGAACCTGAGCAAATTATCCATAGCACATCTCAATTCCATGATATTCAAAAGATGATATCAATAGGGTAGTTTTTGTCTGACCTTGATGGTTACCTAATGTGCAAAGTGATTTTCGACCAAGCATTGACTAATTTCAAATCATCACATGAGATATCTTACATGGTGTGTACAAGAATCTTGCCTCTAGAGTGGCTCTTGTGGACAAAGATTCATCTATGGAAGATAAGAATAGAGCGACTTCATTGTTGTCACCAAATCACTGCACCCTCCGAATGGCCAGAATGTGAATAGGACGTTCGGTGTGATTGGGACACATGGGATCACCTCTCAAGCTGTGGGACTTGGGCTCGAGGTGAACCTCTGGAGAAGGTCAGCTTCCTCTTCCTAAACTAAGTGTTGTACTACTCCTAGTGTAATAAAATGGTTATCTAGTCCTATGCTAACATTTCATGGGTTTTAGGGAAAGAGATTTGCAGAAATTAAACTATACTAGGGATGGTGATGCACCAAATAAAGCATGTTTCCAGACTTAGGAAGGGTTAATTTGAAGAGGGTGTGTGCACCACAAGTCAACTTCACCTACTACAACTTAGAGAGGGTACATAATACCACAAACTAAGAAGGCATGCATTCCCTTTGTTAAACTTTATCAGACAAACCAAATATATCAATCTTCTAGTGAAGAAGGATGAACTTGAGAAGGGTGAATAAAGACCACAACTCAACTACATGCAATACTCCACCACTTGATAAGCACAGAACTCCAAGAACCTACAATAGAAACGTGAACTTGCACAATGTACCTACAAGCATGAGAAAAGGCACAAAGAAGTATAGAAGGATGAAAGGACCAAGATTAGTCACAAAACACACACTTTTATTGCTTCAATAACATGTGAAATGCATCATACATTCAGAAGAGGAAATGGTTGCCATTACATTCTTGAAAAGGAGGCTTGAAAGTTCTCTCAACATACAAGAACAACTTGCAGAAGAGAGAGGACTCTTGAAAAGTACACACTTGCCTAAGATATCTAACTGTCCAACCTATCTGAACTGTTGGAACCCTTTGAAATGAGCTTCCAACTTACATTTATAGAAGAATTATGTGAGAAAGAAGAGGAAAGTCATAATTACATTCCTAAATTGAAGGCACATGATGTATTTATTACAGTTGGTTGAACCACTTGAGAAGGTTCCATCATGGGTCATTAATACCTATTGACCTAGTCTTCTTAATTAATTAAAAGAATATTTAAATAAAATATTTGAATAATAATAATAAATATTATTATTAAAATATTTAAATAAAAATATTAAATTAATTAACATAATGTCGGGACCCCCTGTTGACCCGTTTGACTTGAAGAGGAGGAGGGTCCATGTGGATAGAGTCTGCACATAGCCCAACTCGGTGAGTTTTGAATCCTCTATAAGCTCAACCAGAGGCAAATTTACCCCACCGTCATGGCTTTTTGAACACCTTGTGAGCCAATCAAAATGAACTCAATTCTCCACAACTCATCTTCCACCAACTCTTCTCGGTGATTTGTGTGTCTTACCTTCTTTCCAAAACCGAACTCCTGAGTTCTTCTCTTGCTCAACTCACTTGAATACTGAGCTTAACCCAACATTTTTGAAAATAATGGTTTTACCACAATGCTCACGGTTCTTCCTTATGATATAACACTTGTAGTAAGAATTTTTTGGCTTGCCATAATGAGCACAATTGTACCTTCCAAATGATGAGAAAATGCCATTACCAATAAAGACCTAATGCTGCCTGATGATGACCCAGGTTCATGCCCATAAATGTCGATAGACACCCTTAAGATTTCTTGGCCAAAGAGCCCTTCAGTATTTTGGCAATGCACTCTACAATCTCGGCTCCAATCAACAATTATGCAACATTGAGATCTTAGTATGATATAACAGGTAGCCGTGAGCTACACAATATACTCATTTTTCCAGAAACTAAAAAGATCCTTTATGTTACAATTGTAGCAACACATAAAAGAAGCCCTATCAAAAAAATTACATTGAACAACTGGGGAAACCAAGAGGACCTTGGAAAAATGTACAGGTAACAACCATATGAATTCTTCCTTAGTCGTGGATCAAAACTAATAGTAAATAAAGCTAGATAAAATTAGCTTGAAACTACAGTATAATCGTCCATTTTAAAAGTTTCTCTGAACCTGGTAAAAGAATACTTTTTATTGCTCTGATTGGACGTACATAATGGAAGGGTACAAAGATTGCCTATTTCCCTCAGAGTTTCTGAAAGAGACCATTTACAAGTAACAAGGATGTAGCATACAAAATGGCCAACCAGGTATTTCAGAGTTGACCTTAACATTCAATTCATTTCTAGGAGAAAAATGCTGAGCAATATGAATCGATTCATTCTACACTCGTAATAAACCTTCATCTCCTGATTCAGGGAAATTTTATGAAGCCCGTGAATAGCATGACTCCAATCCATTGTACATAGTAGTGAATATTTGTTTCCTACAGCTGCCGTGGATCTGAGTTTAGAATAAGGATAAGCCTACAGCTGCATTGAGAATCCTGAATTTGAGGATGCATTTGATACTGAACAGATAACGACATAGTTGGACAACTTGCTTATTGGAAGTGCTAAAAAAAACCTTCTACTATACTACAACATGCCTGCTACCTGGTGCATTAAAAAAAACTTCTACTATACTGCAACTTAAATGCTCCACTACCCCAAATGGGCTTCCAACTCACCTATCGCTTCCATCTGGATGAGTCTCAACATAGCTCTCCCATCAGTTAATTCTTCACACAAGAGCCACGATTGAGCCATTAACAATCGACTTGGTTGAGGCCTCTGCTAAAATCTTGTAGCCTCAAACCAATCGCGTTGTTTAACCCATGACCCACTCCAATTCAACAACTGTCCTATTAATCCTCCGGTGACTCACACAAAGACTCGGACCACTCTAAGCTGCGTGGAATTTCATGATGGATCGCCATCGTAATGATCTCCTAAAACTTAACTGGGAAATGTCGAGCTGATCTGATTTAAACTCCTATTCATGGAAATCTGATTAAGGTTTTCCACAGTAAATATCACGCTTGGCGGTGTTTTCTTAGATTTCTACGTCTTTGGCAATCATGAGACTCGGGGCCCCCTTTACGTGAAAACCTTTGTTGGCTTTCCATCCCAATGCTTTCAATTGACCATGATTTCACCTGAATTCCCCTATGCAAGAGTGAACAACTTGGCCTGCCATCATCAAATCTTCTGACCTCGACATACTAGCTCCAAATCCCTATGTAACGGTGCAGCCACATTAATCCACGGGCCCTGGCCTCAACTTCACCTTGAAATGTAAACTTGGCAAGTTCGTTCCTTATCTCAATAATTCCCACCAGTGTGCAAGATCACCATGATTTTGTTTTTTTCTCCTGCCGAGTTTTCCTTCATCAGATTTCAGGATAACATCAAACTCTCGGTGTAAAAATTTCAGCTGTAGCTTGTAAGGTGTGATAATTTCCAACAGAAACCTTTATGCCTGCCTTAACAGTTAAAACCAATGACTCGTTGAAGATGCTCATGAATATTCTGATATGAAACTTCCACATCTATGAGATTTTATTCCATGAGTTACATCGTAAAACAAGTAAGGTCTCGATAGAGAATCTTTATAATAAATTTCATCAGAACTCCCGGTAACACTCTCACTATCACTTAATCGATTTTGATAAAAAATATCTTGAAGGAAAATCCCGAATTTGAGGATGCATTCGATACTGAACAGATAAAAACATAGTTAGATGACCTACTTGTTGGAAGCATTCAAAAAGAACTTCTTACTATACTGCAACATGCCTAGAAAACCTTCTGTCACCTGTGCACCGAATCACTCGGCCGAGGAAATTCTGAACATGCCATTTAAAATATATAGCTACTTTGTAAGACCCTGGGAGGCATTTTGACTCGCGTATGAGCTTACCATAAGAATAAAGTATATTTCGAGCTAAGCCTTCCTCAGTTTTGCAATGAACTGGAATTGTATCCTGAAACCATCTTTAATGCATACGAAACGAGTTGCCTTGAATTATCCATCAGATCCCTTTAAGCTCCCCACCGAAGAGCTCTAGTCATGTATTCATTTAACAATGATCTGATTCAGTTTGTATGGCACTCATGATGCCTTGGATCAATTTGATCGACCCGAGCTCATAGAACGGTCAAAGGAGCTCATGAAATTCTCCCAATGAACGAGTCACTAGTCAAGCATTGAACTTTTTAATGGATTGTCCAAACTGGGTCATTGGCGTTTATCATGCTAGAGACTACTTTGGTGACTCTCCTTGACTTGGCTTCAAATACTTTTTGCATCGATCTCTGTACGCAAGATCCTTGCTAAGTTCTCTTCATTCGTCAATTTTCAACGAGCTATATTTTGCATTAACAAGACCATCGTCGAGCTCTTACAACTGAGAGTCTCTACCAAGATGATCATCGAGATGACTATCAATTTGACACCAAGTTCACTATCAACATCTAACCCCGAACTCTTCACTGAGTTGAGATAAATGGGGAGCCTTTCGATGCTAGGTGAGCTCTTCATATGTAATTTAGGAATTATTTTTTAATCGAGTATTGCATCTACGATAATAACCGCAGATGAGTTCCTGGGACTATGTATGTCATTTTGAACGTGATAGGACCCTAGTTGTCCAGTCTTGCGCATATGTGCAAAATTGAGCAATAGCTAGATGTAGCAATGTAAGTAGATGTGTGGATGTCAAAATGAACTTCCCCTCCTGTGCGTGTATGCAAAAATTACAGTCCCTTGTCCCTTGAATGGTAGCTAGATGGATGCTTTGATGCTCTTGATAAATGCCTTTAGATGCAACCTTAGGTGATAGTAAGAGATGCTTAGAGCTTTTTTCTTTATTTTTGCCACATAGCTTTGTATGTATATGATTCCCTTGTTCTGAATTTTGTTGTTAACATCTAAAAGGTAAACCACATAAGAAAATGAGATGCCCAAAAGATAAAAGAGGCCCAAAGGGGCAAGTAAGATAACAAATATTTTAGGGGCACCTAGAGGGATGAGGGCACATGGGTGTTGGCATCCTGGCTGGGAACTGGTGTCCAGAGCCAAGAAAGATAAAGCAATGAAAGCCATCGACTGGGTAGTGTAGGTGTGTAAGAGGCCACCGAGAAGACAAGAAAGAAAAGAAAGAGGCCAAAGATATATGTTTATTGTTATTTTTCTCACTTAGGAATCATATGAATAGTGGTTAGTACCTATAAATGTACCTATAAATGTAGATTATATGAATCGATGTGATTAGTACCTATAAATGTACCCAAGCGGGTGATTTAGTGTCTACAATGAGTGAATGAGTGGGGTTCATACTTGTATTTACAACTGCTCTACAAGGTAATGTTAGACATCCAAGGCTGAGGACACCAGAGGAAAATTAGACTAGCTTCATTGTGTAAAGATGATGGGGCTAAATATAGACAAATTTGACCTTTTAAAACAACAAGAAGTTTGAGATGACCATTGATGAGGATAGGATTGAGAAATCGATCATGTTCAAATAAGGAGGAAACATAGCTTTTTCTTGCAACATTGACATGTTAAAACAATGATTTGAAGAATTCATGTGTTCATATAACATGAAGATGTCTTTTCACTTAAACCAGAGAGTGCATTGACACAAATTTAGATGATTCTTGAAATAAAATGAGAGAGTGCAAGCACAAATTATGATATAGTCCAGAATACGTAAATAAGCTACATTTTATGTGATTATAAAAGTCATGTATAAGGAGATATCAAAGCCAAGAGAGGTGAAATATTAAGTATTCAAAGTGTTCATGCAAATGCACCAAATTTTAATGCATCCCTAACATTCACCCCCTTTACATTTAGCAAATAATGCCTTTTCTAGGTAATTGTAAATGTGCACCTAAAAAGTAGTGTATTTTACACCATACCCCTTTTCTCAAACTCTGTTCTAAGTGTTCGAGTGATGTTCATGAATTGAGCAACTTGAATAAAAATTAGAGTGTAGTCACACGTCCATATTATCAACATTGCAGTAATAATCCTTGACTTAGGAAACTTCATAAGCATCCTTGAAATAAATAGCAAATTTGAGTACACCTATATATTCAGAAACTAGTTTTTCCCTGATGAAGATTAAGGCAGTCTTAGGCTGCAATCCTCAGAATGAGTAGATTATTACTTTTGGGCCTTGAGGCATATCGACTTAGGATTGATTGATTTCAGAAAGTAGTAGAATTAGGGGTGATCAATCCTTAATTTAAAAAATAAAAACTAGCCAATGAAGTAGGAAGCGTAGTATACCCAACACTGCATGAATTGACCGAGCTTAAACTGATCACTTATGTTTCTCCCTTGAAAATTGGATTCGACTGCCTATGAAGAATCCATGGAAACAAATAACGCAATGGAACTCGATGCACAAGGTCGACGGATGTTCCCTAAATGGCCGACACACATTACTCCATGTCCAATTGAATGTTTGGACTATAGATGAATCTAGACTCCAAGTTTGTAGAATCGAAAGGGAACTTGAGAAGTATATTCGTTAGCCCCCACCATACTTGTAGTAATTGATCAACTATTGAACTAATTGAAAGAGAACACAAGATACGCACTCCATACATGCTTGCAATAATTGAATTTGAATGAGAACAGTGATTTATGTCGATAAAATCCGCGGGAATAAATTGTATATATAGTTGGATTGTACCAATCAATCAGAACCCCCAGACATATTGGTGAACAAGAAGAATAGTATAACGTTTTGGTGCTCGAAAACTTTGTATCATCGTACCTGAATTAATTGTCTGATACCAATGTGTATTATGTATCAATCTTGACAATTAGGTGAAACTGAGGAACTGTCCCAAACTATTACTAGACAAAATAAGCAAGCAAAGGACAAAATTGGTAATTGATCTTGTACCCCAAAATTTGTATAGTGTTTTCTAACTTCTTTTTACAAGTTAATATCTAGTAAACTAGCTATAACCATATATTACAAATACTTGTACCTCTATTCATCATGACTCTTAAAACCATTGTGTATTATGTATTTTCTTGTTAATTTATGACAACAGGACGATTCCCAAACTGATAGGCTATACAAAATCGCTAAGTAAATGAAAAAACAAAAATTCTGATCTTGATCCAAGTTTGATAGTTATTTCTATCATTATTTAATTTTATATCTTAACACTCTTATTGTAAATCTATGTAGCATGTACTCATACCTCTAGTCACTGTATCTTATGCATTTCATATTTTTTCTTTTTATCTGAACTTATTGCCTGTATAAATTAATGTGATAAGCCCACAATTATATGCCCCCTCTTATTGAGGCGATTTGTAAGATAGAATGTTGGAAATAATTGTCTAATAACATGAATGAACATAGAAATAGAGTGCACTTAGATGATTAGAAAATGATAAGTTTATTATTGATCAAAGAGTTTTGTGTGACATGTATAGTGTAATGAAATGTCATACTGTAGAGTGCTTCATGTTTCAAATCAAGGAGTACCTAAAACTAAGATTTGTATGAATTCGTCAAATATGTATGGAAGTGACTCAGATGGTTCAGTATCTAGTGAAAAATGGTTCTGTATGGCGATGCAAAATGTATTCTCCAAACTATTTTGTTATTGCAACACGTTGTGATAGTGCTACATATAATAACACTTAGGTGTTGCACATGTGATGAAACAAGATAGTTTTTAACATGTGTCTGAAACCCTTTGTTTGATGCATGAAATAGCTTCAAACCATAACCATGAAGTATGAGACCCTGGGAATGCATGTTATGTGGTTGGGTTGTAGAAATATTTTTACAAAAAAGCGGACAAGAATCTGGAAAAAAGCAAAACGTGTACGCGTTCTATTATAATGCGATTGTGTTTTAATTTGTTTGGCTTGGGAATCACCAAAGCATAACGCGCGTACGCGTTATGCCTACTATAAACAAAAAAAGAGCCTCTATCATTTTATCTCCCTCAAACGTGAGTTTCAGAGCTTAACCGTGCCCTCACATTTTTTCATTCAGCTGGATCTCAAGCTCAAAGGATCATTTCTGGATCACCGGGAAGATCTGAATCGATGATGGTGCCATGGAGAAGAGGTAAGCACAATTCTTTTCTCAAAATTGCATTGAAATATGATAATTATAGATTAAAATTTGAATTGAATACATATTTTTTATTGTTACAGTTAGAGGTCGAGGGAATCAACCACAACCAAACCCTGTTATTCCTGTCATCCCTCCCGACACTCCCACAATTGCTCAACATCCCTCGGGTAGTCAAGAAGATTTAGCAACCCACATAGTTGAAAACAAAATTGAAATTGAGGATTTAATCAAAACAATGAGGGATTCACAATCTACAAACCCCCACCGCGCCTCTCTTGCAAACACATTGGAGGCATTACTTGTTCAAATTGACGTGGCAACGGGGAAAATTGATCATTGGACAACTTACAGAGAGGGTTGTAGGGTTTATTATTCCAACAAATTGTCATATGTGGATGTAAAGAAAAAATAAATTTCAAAAGACCTCATATGCGCCTTATTCACGGACCCCCACACTAATTTTCCTGTTCCGTTGTCATATAAATGGTTTCCCATCCATTGGTGCAATAATAATATGATTAAAAATAATTTTTGGGACTGATGGTGGATGGTATTTGATTTTCCACCTTGTAATAACAACGAGGTGCCACTATACTTTCTGAGGAAACTCTATTGCGAGTTTATCCTCAACGAGATCCCAAATTATTTTGATTTCTGAGATTTCCAGGGCCGAGGAAAAGGATCTGCACAGGATCGACCAGGTGCACAACATGCACCTATTTATTAGGGTAGATTCCCCACACAGAAGCCCCCTCACCCTGAGATTGTCCCTCAAGCAGTGAAGGAGACAGTAGAGATTGATACACTCCACGTGCTTCAGGGGCTATCTGTGACCCTTGTTCGACATACGAGGGAGAATTCTGAGCCAGATGCTCATGGAGGTACACAGAGTATTCCCTCAGGGAGTACTAGCATGAGGCCACATCTTTTCTCGTCATGTGGTAGCATATGTTTGGGGCCCGAGGAGGATGATACTTTCATGCGTACTGATTTTGGTGCACCTGGTGCTAGGGGTGCACACGATAATGTCACTATGTCAGATGTCCTTTTGAGTGAGACATTTGGATTACATTCATCGGCGTCACCTTCGCAGGTAAATTTGTTATGTTTTGTTATGTGTGTTACAAAAAGTTTGGAGTACTTGATTTACTTATATATGTTAAATTTTTGAAATAATTGTATTTGTACATGTATATGCATTGATATTACAGTGCGCGGGAGGTGCATCTTCATCCCGACCATAGGCGGCGAGCACCATGCATACACATACATTCACAGAGGTAATTTAGAATGTTAATTATGTAAAATTTTCACATACATGTGTGTGTGTGTGTGTGTGTGTATATATATATATATATATATATATATATATATATATATATATATTAGTTTTGAAGTCAAATATATGTATGTTCTTGTATGTCCATCTAACTCACGTGATATACATGTTTGATAAAGATGTTGACTTCACTAGACACCCCACCATCTCTGCGACAAGTAGATAAAGGTGTTGCCGCTGCGATTTCATCTGCGCAGCAACTCACTGAGGTATTCAAACAACACGTAAATTTTGTTAAATTTCTCGTGTAATTCATATTATGTTAAATTACATGTTAGTAATGTCTTTCATTGTAGAATTATTAAATTATGTTAATAATGTCCTTCATTGTGTATATGCAGGAGTTACCTGCGACAGGTAGCAGCCCTGTTCATTTGATTCACAGGCGTGGTGGGGTAAAAACAATAGTTCTATATTGATAAAATTAGTTAAAATATTGTCATTATGTACATACATGTACTTAGTTCTATTTTCACTAATTCTGATGTTAGATTTTCTGATCTTATGTGTATGTAGGGAACTTCAACCCCCTCCATTTTGACTTCGAGGGCATGGACTCCTCCATCTCGTCGTCTTCGTACCCCCGTTCGTACTGCAGGAGCTCCCGATGACTCATCTGAGCGTGAGATGCAAATTCGGCGTGATCGACAACTTGCGGTAAGTTTGTGTATTTATGTAAATACTTTCATTCTAGCATGGTCTTAAATACATGTTGAAAACATATATAAATTAAGTTTTGACAAAAAAACATTGTTTGCATTTACAGGCTCATCTACAGGTGAGTATTCAGTGGAAGAGGACTCGAAGCATGGGCTCGGATGATCCAAAGTCATCTCATGGATCTCCATCTTCATCTAAGGGAGGGCCTTCTTCGAGCAAGGCCAAGAGAGGGATAGATTTTGATGAGTAGGAAATATATATGTCTTACATGACATTGTTTTTGTATGCCTATGTGCATGGCATTGTATGTACGCCTATATGGCATTTGAACTTGATGGTATATGACCTATTTGGGCATTTTTGTATTTATTATGCACATTAAAATACTATTTGGAACTTGATAATTTTGTATGAGACCTTACATTTCTGAGATTATTTTTGCATGAAACTAATATGATGTGCACTTGACAATATTTAAGACATTATGGATTATTTTTTCATTTATTGGTGATGTACATGTACTAGCATTTTCAATGTATAATATGCATCAAACTTTGGAAATCAATATTTATATAATGTATGTATATAAAGAGTTACCTAATCTGAGTAATTATTCATTCAATTTATCAATGTGTATATGTGTATTTACCTTACTTGCGCTTCTTCTTGCTCATGGTCTCTTTGTACTGGTTCCTATCTTATCATGCACTTACTACATTCTTCTATGCTTCTTAGTCTTCTCCCCTGTTAAAACACCTGAGAGTCGTCACAATTTGATGCCTTTCATCTGTTGATATTTTGAGAATGTCTCTCCATATACATTACTCCAATGCTTGAGAATGTCTCCAGATGCAATGACATTCTGATTCAGACACTCAATGATTCTTGATTGTCTAATCCTGTCCAATTCATGTTATTACCTTTAAATCTGTAGGCATTTCAAGTTATTTGGAAATCACATCACACCCTTCACTAGGCTTGATGACTACCCCTATCCTTTTTAAGGCGCTTTTGAAAGCATCCATGGGTTTATCATAGCATAAATTATCAATGAATGGAAGGTCACTAAGCCGTAGGCCAGCTGACTCCCATCCAGAACTAAACAAGAAATATTTACTAGGTGATTGATAACTCCCGTGTGTTCTTAGACATACCCCTATCAAATTCATTCTTAAGCCAATCTAGTCATTCAGGGCTCTTAAGGGACTACACCCGGACGAGGTAGCCCAAAAGCATGGGGAGTGTAGGGAACCAAAACAAAGCCTCCACTAGCATTCACCTGGCCACCCTGATGTGTTGGCGTAGTTGGTTCGGTCCCATGAGCTTCCGTTTGCAAACTACAGCGTGTCTGGCAGCCCTACACTGACTCAGACTGCAGTATTTCGTGTGTTTGCAAACAATAGGACAACGAGAGAACCGGATGGATATGGAGAAAAATGTGAGAGGATTTTGTAGAGGGCCCTGACATGGAGGTTTGGATCTGACGAGACATCTCTAGGTGCCACGGAGTCTGAGAAATCACCCGTCGAAGATATGGCGTGTTTGGGCCTCAGGGCTCTTAAGGGACTACGCCCGGACGAGGTAGCCCGAAAGCACGGGGAGCATAGGGAACCAAAAAAAATCCTCCACTAGCATTCACCTAGCCACCCCAATGTGTTGGTGTAGTTGGTTTGGTCCCACGAGCTTCCGTTTGCAAACTACAGCATCTGGCAGCCCTACACTGACTCAGACTACACTATTTTGTGTGTTTGCAAACAATAGCACAGTGAGAGAACCAGATGGAGATGGATAAAACCATGAGAGGATTTGTAGAGGGATTGACATGGAGGTCTCAGATCTGACGAGACATCTCTAGGTGCCACGGAGTCTGAGAAATCACCCGTCGAAGATATGGCGTGTTTGGGCCTCAGGGCTCTTAAGGGACTACGCCTGGACGAGGTAGCCCGAAAGCACGAGGAGTGTAGGGAACCAAAAAAAAGCCTCCACTAGCATTCACTTGGCCACCCCAATGTGTTGGCATAGTTGGTTTGGTCCCATGAGCTTCCATTTGCAAACTACAACCTCTGACAGCCCTACACTGACTCAGACTGCACTATTTCTGCGTTTTGCAAACAGAAAAATAGGACACAACGAGAGATTTTTTGGACTCCGTGGAATGGAGATGGAGAAAACCATGAGATAGATTTTCATAGAGGGCCCTGAATGGAGGTCTCCATCTGGAGTTGTCCTATTGTTTGCAAACACGAGAAATAGTGTAGTTTGAGTCAGTTTGAGTCGTGTAGGGCTGCCAGATGTTGTAGTTTGCAAATGGAAGCTCATGGGACCAAACCAACTATGTCTGACATTGGGGTGGCTAGGTGAATGCTAGTGGAGGCTTCATTTTGGTTCCCTATGCTCCCTTTGTGGGGCTACCCCGTCCGGGCGTAGTCCCTTAAGAGCCCTGAGCCAAAAACATGCCATATCTTCGACGGGTGATTTCTCGGACTCATGTGGCACCTAGAGATGTCTTGTCAAGATCTGCAAACCTCCATGTTGGGGCCCTCTATGAAATCCTCTCTAGGTTTGGTTTTCTCATCTCCATCCAGTTCTCTCGTTGTGCTATTGTTTGCAAACCTGAAATAGTGCAGTCTGAGTCAGTGTAGGGTTGCCAGAGGCTGTAGTTTGCAAACGGAAGCTCATGGGACCAAACCAACTATGCCAACACATTTTGGTGTCTTGGTGAACACTAGTGGAGGATTTTTTTTTGTTCCCTATGCTCCACGTGCTTTTGGGATACCTCGTTCGAGCGTAGTCCTTAAGAGCCCTGAGGCCCAAACACGCCATATCTTCGACGGGTGATTTCTCAGACTCCGTGGCACCTAGAGATGTCTCGTCAGATCCAAGACCTCCATGTGAGGGCCCTCTATGAAATCCTCTCATGGTTTTCTCCATCTCCATCTAGTTCTCTCGCTTTCCTATTCTTTGCAAACGTGTGAAATAGTGCAGTTTGAGTCAGTGTAGGGCTGTCAGATGCTGTAGTTTGCAAACGGAAGCTTGTGGGACCAAACCAACTATGCCAACATGTCAGGGTGGCCTTGGTGAATGCTAGTGGAGGCTTTTTTTTGGTTCCCTATGCTCCCCGTGCTTTCGGGCTACCTCGTCTGGGCGTAGTCCCTTAAGAGCCCTGAGGCCAAAACATGCCATATCTTCGACGGGTGATTTCTCAGACTCCGTGGCACCTAGAGATGTCTCGTCAGATCCAAGACCTCCATGTAGGGCCCTCTACAAAATCCTATCGTTTTATCCATCTCCATTCGGTTCTCTCACTTGTCCTATTGTTTGCAAACGCACGAAATAGTGCAGTCTGAGTCAGTGTAGGGCTGCCAGAGGCTGTAGTTTGCAAACGGAAGCTTGTGGGACCAAACCAACTATGCCAACACATCGGGGTGGCCTGGTGAACACTAGTGGAGGATTTTTTTTGGTTCCCTATGCTCCCCGTGCTTTCGGGCTACCTCGTCCGGGCGTAGTCACTTAAGAGCCCTGAGGCCCAAACACGCTATATCTTCGACGGGTGATTTCTCAGACTCCGTGGCACCTAGAGATGTCTCGTCAGATCTGAGACCTCCATGTTGGGTCCCTCTATGAAAGAATCTCGTGGTTTTCTCCATCTCCATTCGGTTCTCTCGCTGTCCTATTGTTTGCAAAGACGTGAAATAGTACAGTCTGAGTCAGTATAGGGCTGTCAGAGGCTGTAGTTTGCAAATGGAAGCTTGTGGGACCAAAAAAAATATGCTAACACATTGGGGTGGCCTAGTGAACACTATTGGAGTATTTTTTTGGTACCCTACGCTCCCCGTGCTTTCGGGCTACCTCGTCCGGGTGTAGTCCTTAAGAGCCTTGAGGCCAAAACACACCATATCTTCGACGAGTGATTTCTCAGACTCCGTGGCACCTAGAGATGTCTCGTCAAATCCAAGACCTCCATGTTGGGGCCCTCTATGAAATCCTCTCGTGGTTTTCTCCATCTCCATTTGGTTCTCTCGTTGTCCTATTGTTTGCAAACACGTGAAATAGTGTAGTCTGAGTCAGTGTAGGGCTGCCAGACTGTATAGTTTGCAAACGGAAGCTCATGGGACCAAACCAACTATGCCAACACATCATGGGGGCTAGGTAAATCCTAGTGGAGGATTTTTTTTGGTTCCCTATGCTCCCCGTGGTTTCGGGCTACCTCGTCCGGGCGTAGTCCCTTAAGAGCCCTGAGGCCAAAACACGCCATATCTTCGACGGGTGATTTCTCAGACTCCGTGGCACCTAGAGATGTCTCGTCAGATCTGAGACCTCCATGTTGGGGCCCTCTACAAAATCCTCTCATGGTTTTCTCCATCTCCATTTGGTTCTCTCGCTTGTCTTATTGTTTGCAAATGCGTGAAATAGTGCAGTCTGAGTCAGTGTAGGGCTGTCAGAGGCTGTAGTTTGCAAACGGAAGCTTGTGAGACAAAACCAACTATGCCAACATGTCGGGGTGGCCTGGTGAATGCTAGTGGAGGCTTTTTTTTGGTTCCCTATGCTCCCCGTGCTTTCGGGCTACCTCGTCTGGGCGTAGTCCCTTAAGAGCCCTGAGGCCAAAACACGCCATATCTTCGACGGGTGATTTCTCAAACTCCGTGGCACCTAGAGATGTCTCATTAGATCCAAGACCTCCATGTTGGGGCCCTCTACGAAAGCCTCTCATGGTTTTCTCCATCTCCATTTGGTTCTCTCGTTGTCCTATTGTTTGCAAACACGTGAAATAGTGCAGTCTGAGTCAGTGTAGGGCTGCCAGATGTTGTAGTTTGCAAACGGAAGCTTGTGGGACCAAACCAACTATGCCAACACATTGGGGTGGCTAGGTGAATGCTAGTGGAGGATTTTTTTTGGTTCCCTATGCTCCCCGTGCTTTCGGGCTACCTCGTCTGGGCGTAGTCCCTTAAGAGCCCTGAGGCCAAAACACGCCATATCTTCGACGGGTGATTTCTCAGACTCCGTGGCACCTAGAGATGTCTCGTCAGATCCGAGACCTCCATGTCAGGGCCCTCTATGAAATCCTCTCATGGTTTTATCCATCTCCATCTGGTTCTCTCGTTGTCCTATTGTTTGCAAACACGTGAAATAGTGCAGTCTGAGTCAGTGTAGGGCTGCCAGATGCTGTAGTTTGCAAACGGAAGCTCGTGGGACCAAACCAACTATGCCAACACATCGGGGTGGCCAGGTGAATGCTAGTGGAGGATTTTTTTTGGTTCCCTATGCTCCCCCTGCTTTGGGCTACCTCGTCGGGCGTAGTCCCTTAAGAGCCCTGAGGCCCAAACACGCCATATCTTCGACGGGTGATTTCTCAGACTCCGTGGCACCTAGAGACATCTCGTCAGATCTGAGACCTCCATGTGGGGCCCTCTATGAAATCCTCTCTGGCAGTTTTCTCTCCATCTCCATCTGGTTCTCTCATTGTCCTATTATTTGCAAATGCGAGAAATAGTGCAGTGTGAGTTAGTGTAGGGCTGCCAGAGGCTGTAGTTTGCAAACGGAAGCTCGTGGGAGTGAACCAACTATGCCAACACATTGGGGTGGCCTGGTGAATGCTAGTGGAGGCTTCATTTTGGTTCCCTACTCTCCCCGTGCTTTCGGGCTACCTCGTCCGGGCGTAGTCCCTTAAGAGCCCTGAGGCCCAAACATGCCATATCTTCGACGGGTGATTTCTCAGACTCCGTGGCACCTAGAGATGTCTCGTCAGATCTGAGACCTCCATGTTGGGGCCCTCTACGAAATCCTCTTGGTTTTCTCCATCTCCATTCAGACTGAGTCAGTGTAAGGTTGTCCATTGCCAATCACCTGAATAATATAGGTGGTTCATACAATATAGGTGGTGAAATGAGAATTTTAATAAGATATTTTTACAATATAGGTGGTGAAATGAGAATTTTTGTTTGTTGTTCCTTTCTAATATTTAATTTCTCTTAGCTTCACTTGGCTTCGAGAATAATAAATTCTCTACTGACAGTGCCAACCACGTGAAGGTGGAAGCTTTTTTGGCACCACTAACCTACATAAACATGTTAGTAAGCAATTAAATAGAATTTTAAATCATACAAAATTTAAACAAAATCATTTAAGTAAATATTCAAATTAAATTCATGAAGAACATACCTTTGCAAATTCAATCCAATGAACCGCAAGGATCAACTCTATTCTTGACAGTAGCAAGAATTGCTTCATGATCTGATTCACGAACCTTCCACAGATTTTTGTTTGATGGCCGACCTCGATATTTGATCAATTTAATATTTGTTGCAAGGACCAAATGTGAATAGTGAAGTATCTTCCGATGTACTTCATAGTCTTCAAACAACCAAATGTTTGATTTTTTGATAGGATATCGTCGAAGCCAAGTTCCAGTGACTACCACTGATCCAGTGGGATACTCAAGGTCTTCACCATCAATGACTGTGGAAGTCAATTTTTTTCCCCTCTACACAACGAGACAAGAAGTAGTTTGTTCCCTCTTCGTTAAATTCCGTCGCAATAACTGCAAAAACGTGCCCTATGTATCACAAAGTAAAACTGTTCAGTCAATTTAAAATACATTAAGAGTTGACCATTTAATAATTTATAAATTTAAAACATGGCATGTACATATATGTATGTACCTTGTTGCACTAAATCAGAGAATTGGTCAAAGTCAGGTGATGTTGTCATTTGATCTGAAGACCCTGCAAGTTGTAATGCTCATGGAACTTGATGTGTGTCGAGTGGAATTAGAGGTCTACAAGTCCATTCATCCACCCACTGCTGTGACTCACATTCATTCCATGCAAAATCAATGCATGATATACAAAAACATGTCATGCACCTAGTATAAATAGTCCAAGCATTTGCATCTGAACTACGGAATGAGTGCATATCACTTGATCCTGCAACTGTCATACAATCTTCAAAGTTTTCCAGATGTTGTTCCTCTATCAACCAAAAATATCTATGAACCGTTGATCTCTCTTGAGATTCATGGCCCATATTCTTGACACACCAATCAACAATGTTTTTTGCATCTGTAAATTTAGCACCATCCTTGAACTTTAACTCTTCTCTTGCAAGTGCTCTTTTCACACATGCTCCTGCACCATCATGCTCTCCTTTTCCATGCCCTGCCTCAGTAAAACTCCAGATATGTTGTACATTTGTTTCTTTGTGCATCCTGCTTAGCCAATAAAACATCTGTGCATTCTTGAATTGTGATGTGCAGTTGTCTGACCAAATGTAATGTTGATCGAAACTAATGTTCCTCTCATTCAAGTTCACATAAAACACCTGGAAACACCCTTGTACATATTCTGTAGAATGTGTCTGATCATCACTGATGTAGAAATGATACTCTCTTAATATTTTTTGATCTTGCTCAGTGCTTTCAGGAGAGTGCATGAATGTTATATGCACGAAAATAGAAACTTGCACTGAGTTATAATATTGAGACTGAACCTCCATTTGTGGCTGCAATGTGTAATTCTCTGCGAAGTCAACTACTGAAACAATAGTACCAAGTGGGAATGTGTCCTTGCTTAACTTGAATTGTTCATCCAACCATCGAGCTCTATGTGTGTGCCTTGCATACTCATAAAAAATTTCCTCTCTGAATTTGACCATATATTCTGATACAGGTAATTGTTTTCTAACAAGCTCACACCTCTTAGATTCTTTTCCATCTTTTAATTGATATGCCACCGATTTATATTTGGTGAAATCAACCAATTCTTTTCCTATTGAATATGTACTCTCCTCATGGATACAACTTTTCAGATTTGGCAAGCCACCGCATACATTGCACGTTCCATCCAAACATGCTTTGTTATAAAAAAATTGTCTTGTTGATTTTTCACAAAATATTGTCGGAATAAATTCCCTTGAAGATTTTTGTGGGACATTTATTCCACACTCCTGCAACATGATGTCAGTATGCAAAACATGACGTATTTGACAAAAAACATCATAATGCATTGAAAATTCAACATGATGCCTGCAACAACAAGTGGTACGTGAGTGATTGATTTTCACATAAAAGGGTTTGCTCATTTCAAAGAATCTTTGGCTAATGTTAATTTGTGGATTTTCATTCTTAAACTTAGAGAACAATTCTGTTTGAGTCATATCTAAGAAATGTTTTGCACACGATTCACGATTACGAGAACCTATTCTTCTTTTTACTGTATCTCTTCTATTCGGTGACACCCTTGTGTTCTCATTCCAAAATTTTACAATTAATTCTTTTAGAATATCAGATGTATTCTTGTCTTTTCATGGAAGTCTGCTAGAGAAATCCCAATAGTCAGTGTTATTGACTAACTCAAGATGTTTACGTCTCTCTATTGCTTTCATTAGTGTTTTTCTGTTTAGCTTCAAAGCACTGCTTGTTTTTCTAATCAAGCGTTTATTAACTGTTTTATCACTTACTATACAATTAGTAAGTGCACGTCGTGTAGCATTACTATCTTTGGTGTGTCTTTTTCCACCTACAGTTTGGTATGCTTTATGTATGTTTTCAACAATTGACGCATTTTGATCAACAACATTAGATGTTCTTAACCCCAGGGTCTTCATTATAGGTCTCATCTTAATTAATTTCATCAATGAAACAAATAATTGACATCTTTGTGTGTCATTTAAATTCTCAAAGTAATTATCCCAAATTCCACTAGCTTTTCTTCTCGCATTTCTTTCAGACATTTTGTTAGGCATTGGTTTTATAATGTTTTCATCAATTTCAATTAAGTGAATTGGTTTTCTTCGCAAAATGGAAGGAGGTGTTCTTAGAGGTGAAGATTCGTTTACAAGGTTACTTTCTTCATTCAGTGTTTTCATACAAATTTCGGGGTTAACATTTGGATTCTCAAGTAAGGGTTCAACAATTGGATTCATATCAATTTCTTCATCCATACCAACATTATCATTCAATTCAATATCATTATTCATTGCAAAATCATTATTCTCTACATTTTCATTATGTATTTCATCCCCATTTTCTAATACATTAGCTACATTTGATATAGCGGATGTACCTTGCCCTGCTCGAAGTTTTTGCATTCTCTTCAATTTCTTTATTCTCTTCTCTTCCAATTGCTCCGGTGTCTTGTTCTTGACTTTCCTCTTGTCCTTAGCTCGACGTTTATCACCCATGATTAGAAAAAATCAACTAGTGGGGTAGGGGACAAAATGAACTACTAAAAAATCGTGCAAGAATGTAGAGAAAATTGCAGACAAAACAGAATGTTTGCATAATTCCCGTGAAAGAGATGAAAGGGACGTTGGGGGGCCTCAATATATAAAACAAAGAAAAACGCGTACGCATTTTTTTTTCTCTTTTCCCAATCCATGCCTCAAGGATTGGGATCCGGTTTAGATCCCCAAGCCTGAGGTATGGACCTGCACAAATACAACAAACAATGTGTTTTTACAAGAAAATATAAAAATGACACTTCCTCTATGATAAATCAAAATAAAACAATCGATCCATTTTAAAAAAATTATACCACGACGTAGAGCAGAGTTTCTTCTTTCTAAAAATATAATTTTTCAAATTTTCTGACTAATATAAGGTTTCCATATTATTTATTTTCTAACTATGCCTTTTTATAGCTATTTTTTGAAGTGTAAATATGTCTATCTTTCATGGTGTATCTTTTTTTTGGGTGATCGAAATTTTTAAAAAAAATTATACTAGCCCAAACTAGGCATAATTCTATACATATTAAAAAAAAAAAATCTAATTTTTGATATTTTTTGAGGTAGTTAGGGGGGGGCACGGTCGGAGCTCCGTTATTTTTCAAAACATAAAATTTTTGTACTAGAAAAATCATAAATAAAAAAATATTCGCTAAAAAAATCTAAAAAAAATGGAGCCCAAACTAGATGCTCCTAGCTATCTTTCTACCAAAGGGTTTTCAAAAATACTAAATGGTGCTCAAAAAATGGTGGGGGGCACGAAAGTCACTCTATTATGTTTTTTAACAAAAACAGGAGCATCTGTTGGTATTTTAGTTGTTTGACCCACTTAAACTTATCCGTTTTCAATAAAATTTAGTAGCTTAGAAACTAGACTCAAAATGCTACGATTCATATTTCTACAACATCTTCCAATTTTGAGTGTAACTATTTTGAAAAACTCGTACAAGTTGAATTTTTTTTTTTTTCAGAAAAATGCGTCCACTTAAGACCCCCTTTTGGCCCCCCAACTTGGTGCACTTACTCTCATAGCCATTATAGATGTATCACAAAGATTAAGTTTAATATCACTAAGATTAGAATATGTAGAATGTTTGGCATATGTGTATTCTCTTTACATAGTTATTATTAAAATGGGAATTTTTCCTATTCTCATAAGGGAATCATTAAAAAAAATGTCAATTATTGTTCATACTAGAGATAAATGAAAATATTATAAAAATAATTATAGAGGTAACATTAGAATATGAAGAATGGGCATATGCCAATATTCTCATTAACATGAATCGTAAGAGAAAGTCCATTATTGTTCATAGAGGTATGTGAATAAGTATAATTAAAATACATGCTTAGAGGATAATATTTTATTTTATTTAGCATGATCACTTTATCCTAGTCTCTCATGACTTGTATTAACTTATGAAATTGCATTTGCATTTTTACATTGAAACTTGTATTGAATGGTCAGATGCCCATTCTCATATAGGAATCATACAAGAACAGTATGGATTATATATTCTCATAGCTTAACATAGGTATGAATTTATCAACTTGACTATTTTTACATTGTCTTGTATTGAATGGGTAGATTACAATCTCATATAGGAATCATAAAAGAGGAGTATGGATTAAATATGCTCACAAATTTTAAATAGGTATTCAAATGAACTAAGTTATGACTAAAGATGCACATGCCCACTCTCATTAAATCAATATAACTTGTATGAGAATGTTTAGAATGGGCACATTCTTATTCTCATAAAAAAATATGTTTCAATCACGAATGTGCAAATGTTCATTCTCAAAAAAAAAAAAAATTACTTGTATTATAATGTTTAGAATGGGCATATGCCCTTTATGATAGGAATAATCAAATTTATCTTTGTTTTAGAATGTTCACCCATTCTCACATCTTGTTAAAAGCTTATGAAAATGATAAAGCTTTTTTGCATTTTCTTGTATTGAATGGGAATATGTCCCATCTCATTTAGGAATTATAAAAGAATGCCTTGGGTAGATCGGAGTAGTAGAAGAAAAATAAAAAGAGTATATATTAAACAATCTCACGGTTTTTAAATAAGGTATACATAGGAATAATAGAAGCAATCTCATAAAATCAACATTTCTTGTATTATAGTGTTTAGAATGGGCATATGCCCATTCTCATGCAAAAAAAAGTGTTTAGGGGTCTTGTATTGAATGAGCATCGCATTTTTATTCTTCATATTCTCATGATAGGATTCATGAAAGACTTGCTTGTACAGATAGGAATCATATAAAGAGAGTATTCATTTTAAAATTTCTCATAACTTTTAAATAAGGTATTAAAATGACTATTGTATTGAAGGAATGTGAACATGACCATTCTCATGATGCTTAATATTAAAATCAATATTGGTTGATATTAAAATGTTTAGAATGGGAATATGTCCATTCTCATAAAACATAAATAGTTTGTAGATTCACATTCAATCACACACATGGGCATTCATTCTCCAAAAATAATAATATTCCTATGAATCCTAGACCATGTTCTAGTAATTGGGCTATATTTGCCTCTATTATAGATCACATTCTTTATTGTTTCTTCTATTGGTCTTACACATGGGCTACAACCTATGTTATATGAATAATTAAATTTACTTTGTTTTAGAATGGCCACCCATTCTCACAGCTTGTATAGAGTTATGAAATTGACTGGGCATTGGGTGATGCCCCTTCTCATTTAGAAATAATAGAAGAATTGCTTAGGTAGATAGGAATAGTAGAAGTAGAATACTAATCCTAGTATCATTGTGTTGAATGGGCATATGTCCATTCAAATACAAACAAATATTTTTGTATTTTATTTGGAATCATTGTTTTGAATGGAAATATGACCAAACACTAAGCATTACTAGATCACCTTTGTCTTGTAATAAAATGGGTAGATTACACCTCACATCCATCTAATATCCATTAAAGAGTGGGCAGTTGAGAATTTTTGTATACACAACATTGAAGGGGAAGTCATATTTCCATCCACACATTACTACATTCACACATTTAGTTTACATCCCACTATCAAGTGCAATCGCACAAGGGCATATGGGATTAATTTATACACCCATTTGACAATGGGATCTACATGGATTCTAAGATGTTAAAAAAATGTCAATAATTTCACTACTAGAGGTGAAATGGGTATCCGACTCCATATTGCATCTTTATGTTTAGATTTATGCGGAATGGACATATAGGTGAATTCTATTTTTTCAAGTTACAGGTTCCCTCGACGATTATTGTACGACTCTCAGGTGATCAACAGTATAATAAAAATAATACAAAGTGAAATTTACTGTATTTACTATTTTGCAGTCAAAACCGCCCTAAAGAGGTCCTGAAAATAACCCAGGCGACCCCTTAATGCCATGAATTATTTACTAAATCTTGCCACCACCGATTCACCTTTATATCCAGAATTTATGTGCACACAATAAGTGACACTTTATCCAATCTCTTCACCAGAGAATTGATGTTTCATCATTCTGAGATCAAGCGTAAATTGATAACTCTTTCCTTCTTGATTTGCTTAGGGTTTTAAATATTCCAATTAGTTTTCTTGTGTCACTTCTTCATTTTCCATTGAACGAGAATATATCTATTGGACTTGGTTCAGTAGTGACTCTCAAATATTAGATTTAATTCAAATTATCTAAGTTCATTTGGTGAACCCCAATTTTCTAGATCTGAGCATTAGCATCCTTTTACATTTTCATCAAATTCTCTTCAGTTGAATCTAACCCTTTGATAGCATGATTTATCAACTCCATGTGTCAAATAGATTATGAGATGAATTGAGACAAGTATTTCACTACCGATGAGAAAACACCTTTGTTTACCATAAGAGATGACATCAATTTTCCCATTTGAACACCAATGGATACACCTGGTCCAATGGTCTTTATTAGATTCAAATTCCTCCTTTCTATGAGTCTATTCATGACCATTTTCCATCCATGTATTTGTACAAAGTCATTTCTCATGTAGCCTTAATTTCTCTGTTTGTTACTTCATCTTGGTCATTGGACTGTGGGTGATAAGGTTTAGAATTCCTGTGCCTGATTTCATATTTTGTACTTACCTTCAACTTGAAGTCATACCTTGATCCATGACAATATCTCTTTCCTTAGATGGGAACTCCTGATGGAATTAAGATAAATTCTTCTTGAATTCCTTACCATGAGATCATTAGTGGAACTTGGATCTAGGAGGTCATATGTAGTGAATTTTAAAATGTCTCATCTACTTTCCAAAGTTTCCTTGTATTTCTTGAATTCTCATATTAAGCGATTGGATGATTCTTGGAATAAGTGCAAGTATGGGAATTTTTCACCTCTCGTAGGATCAATGGACCAATTCCCAATCAACTTAATCAGTTTTGGTTGACTACCATCAATGATTGGTTCAATGAAGGCTCCATTTGAATTGAGTCGGGCTTTCCTGGCACTTAGTCTACCTTTCTTCTACAATTTGAACTTCAAAGTGATAGATGATAAATCATGAATGGTCACTTACTACTTTTGTGATGTTATTTTTGTGCATGAATCACTATGGCAGGCTTTGAGGACATCATAAATTGTCATCAATACATCTCATAAAATTATGCTTCCCTGTGTGGAATTCCAAGAGAAATTCACACTTTTCTCTCAATATATTTCTTGGTTTAGAGTCTTTGTCTCATTAGTGGGTCTGAGGTGTCTGCATCGGTGGAGTTGGCACAATATAGATGAATGAACTAGAGATTGTAGTGGGGTAGAGCATTGGATTAAGGTTCGCATCTTTGTGGAACTGGAAAATTCTTACTTTCTTGTATAGTCTTATGTAACGATACCTTTTTCATTTGATTTCCTTTTTAAGATTTCTCAACTTAATAGGTTTAACTAGGAAACCTTGTCAATTGTTCTTCAAGAGGACTGATAAGACACCTATCTCTGATGGGAATTTTATTGAAAAGTTTTAGATCAACACTCTTTATTTACAAACACTCTTTAGACCTCCTAATCTACATCTTCTGTGATTATTGATGTCTCTAGATTTTTACACACTCCATACACCTAAGGAAGAGGAGATTCCTTCTAGTCATTAGATAAGCTATGCTGCAAGTTCTTCTATTTTTATAAATGGATAACAACACTCTGTGAGTGTTGCTTCTATGTCTTCTTTCTTATTTTTGGCATATAGAGCATCCAGTTGGTTAACCATGTCATTAAAAATATCTTGCTTCATAATTTTGAACATGCTAACAATCTCAGAATTAGAGATGTCATCCCATTGTATGGTAGATAATCACAAACCTCTTCATCTATACATTTTCCCACTCTCTTCATGGGGCTCTTGAATATGGTTCTTATAGGCATCAGGATATCTTTGAAACTAGCCTTTGAAATGTTTCTTCTCTTATAGGTCAAGTCTTCCATGTCTTCATCACTGAGTTCATATTTATAAAAGATAGGGAAGCTTTGAAGGAATCACGACATCATGATCAGTTTATGTCATTGATTTCTGAGATAGGAACAAGAACCTTCTCCAAATAATCCTCTAATGGTTCATCCTATTTCCATTGCATGTGCAGATTTCATCTCATAGCTCCATCAAAACTTAGTCACAATAGTGAGGATATTATTAGAGGAATCAAATCCTTCATGATGTGCCCATGTTGTAAAACTAAATTTCTTCCTAATCCCATGAACCACCTTAAAGTGACATCCTTAAGTGTTGCAGGAAACAATTTTAGCTTATGTGCATCAGTGGTATAATCATAGCTCCTACACAAAACATCAAACTCAAAGAGAAAGGTGTGTGGATATTCTGACATAGCTCCATGGAAATTTGGCAAGGCTAATGGAGAAATATTCTTCATTCCAATATTTGTATTATTATTAGTGATGGGAAACTCAAAGGTGGTTGCTTGATTTTGAGCACTTTGATCTACTTCTTCGACCATACTTGGCTGTTCAGGAGCAGCTACAAAATTGTCACTTAGAGGATTGTCTTTAAAAAGTAATCTAAGTGTTGAGGTTTCTTCTTCAGAGTCTTCAAAATCTTAAGAGGTGAATGAAGAGATTTTTGCTACTTGTGGATTGGGTAAAAATCTACCATGGAAATCCCTTAGATGGTGCATGCATCAACTACCCAACTATTCAATGGTAATTAGTTGGGGTTTTAATTTGAAGTAAATTACTAAAACCTAGACTACTTCTAAAAAATGAAAAACCCTCTTCAACAGACTCATAACTTGATAGGGTCCCCGGTAACGGTGCCAAAAATGGTGGTGTAAATTAACTTGCAACAATTAATATGGTGTTCACTAATCCACATTCATTTATTCATCAAATATAGGGACGTAAAATTTCAACACTTACAGTGTTGTATACACAATTATAAGTGTTCAAGAATATAAAACTAAAGGATTGTTGCCACAATAACTAAAAATATAATACTAGAACCAAACTAGGTTGCAAATGAAAATAAATACTACAAATATTGAATAAAACAAGTAAAACAACTCATAAGAAAAGAAATGATTTGCTAAAAATCTAATCTACTCATGCACAAAACTTAAAACAATACGGAAAAATGAAAGGGGTTTAACAAACCGTAAGTGGGCCCTTCCTTGGTTGTTATCCCTTCTTAAGGCTTGTGTCTATAGAAAAATGATAGAACCCAGGTTTTTATTCACCAACATAAATATTACAAAATATAACCTATAAAAATTCCCTTCCTATGGATCAATATTTTCTAAAGTATCACCATTCTCTTTATATTCCTCAGAGACGTGAGGAGACTCTTTCAACTAGTAGTTACATTTTGATTAAGCATCAGATCATTCCCAAGAAATATGTGGGTTCTTATGCATGTAATCAAAACTAAAGAAAAGTGTAATAATTTATCAACATAACCAATTGTTAATTCAAACAACTAGTTCTAAAATCAAATCAACTAGTTCCAAGTTATAGTTGCAAAGAACAATTAGGCATTAGCGTGAGATCCATTCCTAGTGGCATCACTACTTCTTTACTAGCAGGTGTGAACTCAGGTGAAGCACTCTTGTTGATTAAGTTCCCCACAATCATGGTTATGCACGTGTGTATTTTCCTTTAGCTGTAGGCACTTTGCTACAGACGAGTCCCGGTTGCTGCATGCTAGTTGCTATGGGCAATTCCTCTTTTTTGTATGCGAGAGTTCCTTTGGCTACATGTTAGTGACAATACATAACAACTCCTTACAATAAGTACAATATTTATATAAAGCACTCAATAATAATTCATTGCATCAAAGAGATTAAAATGCACATAAAAATACATGAAATAAAGTAACTTAGTAATAATTATGCTAATTAATACATAAATTTCATAAACTTAAGTTTAGGTGGGAATGTCTTGATAGGATGATAAAAATAGCAAAGTGTAAGGGTATCTAAACATGAAAAACTATAATAGATGAGACAATTAAAATAATATTTAAAGGGTCTCATCAAGTACACCACACACTCAAGTAAGTTTCATTTTCAACCGTCTATCTGATGACTCTATTGATTCTAATCATCCATCCAATCGAACCATCTTAGATTCCATTCAAGATTTGCATTTTTTATTTCAAGACAAAATTCAAGCTATGGAAACAATGATTACATCTCTAAAAGATGATATATAACATCTCAAGGATGCTTCTCTAGCCCATTCTAGTTCTCTTTCTACATCTAATTCTACTTCTATATCTTCTACGTGTGCTCATGTCAGTGAACCTCAAGTCTTACCATTACCGAAACCTCTAAAGTTTAATCTCAATTCTAAGAAAAATGATATTATTTATCAGCTTCTCACTCAACAATTGATTAAATTTCCATCTACTAATTTCTATCCTCCTTATCAACTAGCTAAATATAAAGATATCCCATTTTACAATTATCATATACTCAATGAACATAAAGACAATGATTGTTATGCTCTAAAACGAAAAATTGGCCACCTTAAGCATCACGAGTTCATTTCATTTACTATACAAAATGCTAATGCATGCTTATTTCTAATTGTTAAATCCCACTGGGATCCTAAATTCGTTCCTTCCATCTCTAATGAGCATCATTCCATAGTTACTATTGTCCCTTCTTTGGTCAGTCAAGTGCCGCCTATCCAATCCAATATAAAACCATATTCAAAACCATCTACCTCATTATTTCCTCTTACCAAGTCATCTACAATGTTACCAATTACACTTGAGAAACCTCCTCTAAAAATCAATCCATCCCCTCCTCCTCTCAAGTCTTCTACAATGTTATCCATCCCAAGTAATCCACCACCATTCAAGATCCCTCTCCATAACCTACTCAATTCTGTGTCCAATTATCTTTGTCAAACAAACTAATCCTTACATTGATGGCCAAGACACATTTCAAGCTCTGCCACCTTGGCATGGTCCTTCTCACATCACTACATAGATATCATCATTCACACACTTGGGGGGCATCACACTTTCTCCCCCTTCTATTCTTATAAGATGTCTTTAACATCTACTACCACAGTTAACACTCCACGCTTCATGTCTTATCTTTTTAAGCATTTTCAAACCCTTTGATACACACATTGTATTGTCATTACCCTATGACACACTCTATTTCCATGGTTCATACTCGACTGTTGAGGGTATAAATCTGAAATGAACCTCACCACATTCACTTTTCACACTCTATGCTTCATGATCTATCTTTCTAGCGCACATTCTCAAACCATTTCCTGATGATGCACTCTTGTTCTATGGTTCATTCTTGATTGTTGAGGGGTATTTTATAAATGAACCTCATCTCATACACATCTCATACACATTTTCTGGGAGGCATGACGTTCCTATCACATTCACATTGCATACCATTCAATCACACTCATACACTGCATATTGCATATCTTGGTTGTGCTTACTCTTGGTTGCTTATACTTACATGTTGCACTTTACTTACTATGTTAACTGGATACTCAATATGTCATTATATTTATCATATACACATGCACTTTCACTTTGTCTTTTGGAGTGAATGTAGATCTCTTACATAGTCCTTTACACACTGCAATGATGCTTTACATTGTACCTCTTACCAGTCCCATTGAGGCTCCTGGGGGCATCTACTTTCTCACACATTACAGGTGTTACAATTTCATTATTTACTACTCTTATTCTTTCTAGCACATTACTTTCCATTGATACATACATGCCTTGACATAATTTTTATCTTTCTAACATGCTAATGGGTGCTTCATGTGTAGCATTTTCTTTGCAGGACTATATGCCACCATGGTTGTCTGATACATTTTGTTTGACATTGTTTTCCATTTTATGTTATTGTTTATGGGTTATGCCCTATGTCTTGTTATCATCATTTTTTTGTATGCTTTTGACCAACTTTGGACCTTGATTGTCTTGTGACATTGTGAGTGATGTTTGATGTTTGAAACCCAATTTTTGTGGTCTATCTTGTTTGCACACTTGTTTGTTACATTATTTTTCTATGACATGTATTACCTCTGTTTGCTACTAACACATGTATCTAGCCCCTTTGTTTGCATGTGCCTTGGTTTCTACCATGCCCATCCCCTACCCCCTACAAGGGATATCACATCAGTTCAACATCAAGTCCTCTCTTTTGGGTCCGTACACTCCTACCAATTGATTGCATACACCCCAAATGAGGGGGCATACATTGGGTGAAAAATCACCCCATACAACAACTCAGAGCTACAACATCACAATACATCACATAATCACAATTACAGTTACAACACTCGTTCAGAATCAGACTTGGGTCTGAATCACAACACAAACACCAGTACCCAGACTCAGACAGTAGTGCCTAGGTTCTTGTGTCCTCCCCTAATCTTAATGTCCTGGGGGCACACATTATCAACTTTATCAGATCAACACAGTTCACATAATCCTTTAAGAAATTTACAGTATTAGCACAATGGCCTCCAATACATAATGCATAAAATCTCCTATAATCAATTTCAACCAAACAATTTGTACATTCAGAACTAAATTGGGAAAACAAGAACAAAATAGGGACACACCATATGTAGTGGTTTTTATCGGGAAGAGTCATGGAAGGAGAGTAACACTAGACCTCTCTCCCCAACACTTGCTCTTTGGCATGAGATCACCCAAAAAACTCAATCTTGGCATGAGATCGCCCAAAAAACTCACTCTTGGTTGAGATCACCCAAAAAAAATTTAATCTAGGACATAGGAGATCGCCCAAAAACTCACTCTTTTATTTCAGGAACTTTTGCACACTTTACACTCTTATTAGGTGCACACTTTCACTTTTACATACTTATGCACACTTTTCTCTGATTTATACATATACACGACTTTGACTACATCTTTCACTCTTATTTTGTAGGTTTGTCCTAATATACAACAAGAAGTAACCAACAACAAGAACATAACAATAGGTACAACACGGTACAATGCATATGCTTCACCCCTAGGGTCACTTTCTCTTTGTAGTTTCCACACTTCATTTTTGCACTCATTCCACGCTTCACTTGTCCACTCGGCATGCATTTCACCCACACTCTACAGGATCATAAGGTATGCATATTTATCTACCTTATGTTATCAATTATTCATTCAACAACATAAAGTGGGGGAAAATGTAGACACAAAATCATGCACTTGGGTACATTTCTAGGTCCTAAAACATACTAGCATTCATATGATTCCTAAGCAAGAAAACTAGTAATTGATGACTATCTTTGGCCTCTTTTATTTGTTTCTTGTTTTCTATTTAGTCTTACACACCCTATAGCCCAGTCAGTATTTTACTTATTTATCTTTTATGGCTTTAGACATCAGCGTTAAACCAGGACAAGAAGGCACCCCTGTCCCCTCTAGGCACCCCTGACCCTTTTTACCTTACTCGCTCCTTTTGGGTCTCTTTTATATTTTGGGCATCTTTTTCATTTATGGTCAGCCTTCCAGCTTGTCAATTACAAAATTCAAACAAGGGAATCATATAAATACATAGTTATGTGTTCAAAATAAAGGACCAAGCACTAAGCATTACTATCATCACCTAATCTTGCATCCAAAAGGCACCTAAAGCACTCTAAAGCATCCATCTAGCATCCATTCAAGGGACAAGGGCTGCATCAACTCTGCATACACAACATAGGAAGGGGAAGTTTATTTTTCCATCCACACATTCTATCTACATTGCTACATTTAGCTAGCCTGTTATCAAGTGCACCTGCACAAAGGCATCTTAGGGAACAATTCCTACATACACTCACCAGAACTACATGGATTCTAAGATGTAGTGCAATGCTCGGTCATAAGTTCACTCTCGGGGTGACCTCCGGGGTTAGTCCAACTCTCCATAATGTATCTTTGTTTTTAGGTTTGATGCGGTTTGTGGGTTTTTTGTAGGTGAACTTCTATTTTACATGTTATAGGCACCCTCAATGATCATTGTGTGACTATCAACAAGAATCAACAAGGAAGTAAAACAAACATCTTATTGTGACATAGTAAAATTATAATTTGATCATTTGTGTAGTCACATGAACCCAGAAGAGGTCTCCAGTTCGCCTAGTGCACCCCTTCCTAGCCGTGGGCGCCCGTGTCTGGCCTTATTCTTGTAGTCCAAAATTTAAAAAAATTAATGACACTCTTCCCAGTCTGTTCATCACTTTTCCTAGTCTCAGATCAATCCTAGATCAAGTGTAAATCAACTAAGTCCTCTTTCCTTCTCATTTTCTTAGGGTTTTAAATATTACATGTTAGTTTTCTTATGTTACTTCATTTCTCCATTTATACATTATTGGTTCAATAGTGACTCTGAAATATTGGATTTAATTCAAATTATATTAAATCACAGTTAATGGGGTACTACAAGAACAGTAATAGCCTCAACTTGAGGTGGGATGACCCTAAGTTGAAGGAAGTGTAAGCCTCAAATATGTCATAGCTGAAGGATAATATTCTATAAAAGTTCAAGGGATAGAGTATGTTGTGAAAGAAAACTAAAGATGTATAAAGCCCCAAGAGAAGTGGTGTGAGTAGAAAACATTGAATCAACCTTGATTTTGTATCAGAGAACATCTAAAGATATTGAATTTTATTTTGATTTATCCATTGATACCAATTGTGATTGATTACCTGAGTTTGAATATATCAGTTATAAGTAAGGATTAATGTTATAAGTATTAAGAAAATTGATAATCATCACCATTACTGAATTTTACATAAGCATTAGCAAGGAACCCTTATTGATTAGGAAAGAAAAGGGTGATTCATATTACCCTAGATATTTTAGAAGGGATTCTTAATTAATGATGGATTTGGTAACCATTTAAAGAGTAACATACATGAAGCCACTAGAAAAAATATGTCTTAAAATTATAAGAGTTCCCAATTAACAAGAATTTTAGAACTTTTCAATCCTATAAGCCCTATGGTCATCAAGTATTATCCATGAATTATCAGTATAAAAAAGATAAATACTCAATCACTGTAAAGGCTCACTTGGTATATAATTTTTTCATCAATATCACATTTAGCCCCTTTAGTGGGAATGAACATCTAACATGAAGAAAATTTTCATCTAACATATCAAACTCCTCATTATCACTGTTCAGAGTATCCCATATCAAGATTCTTTACATTACAAGAAAAATTAGCATAATAAAGGGTAAATTGATATTTTTCATGAATTTTAAGAGAATACCCCCATTGGGTGCCTTTGTACACTCCAATTACCTTTAGTAGCATTGTGAAAGTTTTCCTTATTCATGCTTGAGTTGCTCAAATTGTTTCCTAAGTCATCATTTTTATGCCACTATATTATTTTTTGTGACATATATTATTTCCTTTTAGTTTGGAAAAATAACATGGTGTAAGGGTCTTATACTACAATCAAATATGTTATAAAGGATATATGGCTGTTCATATACACATTGTGCATAGATGGATCTTGTTATTAGGAATAAAGTTGTATCAATTCAGGGATATCATAATATGCACATCTAATATAATTCTTATCTCTTTCATTGAACATGTTTACACCATTACTAGATTATATGAAATATAGATTCTTGAATCATTTAACCTAAAGGATGTAAGGAATCTATAAGGTTATTTTGACTAAGAAATTCTAACTTGAAATTGTTCCAATATCAGAATAATGGATTAATACTTGAGTAATCTTAATGTATTCAACAAGATATTAAACCTGAAAACATAGGGGATGCTTGTTTTTATTTGTATCATAGATGGATTCCTATAAATTTATGAGTTGTATAACCAAATCCTAGGAGATCTGAGACTAAGGATTTCAGCTTCCTGGAATTCTAGAAACTGGCATGACCTAGGGTGCAACTGTACAACTCTTCAAAGACCTATGTATACTGGGTTAACCTGACTATACGGTCTTGGACCTTCTAGGATTCTGAGCTCTATAGTACTCTCTAATACTGTTACCTTCCTAGAAATGTTTTTTAATTGTCAAACTCCTAGTTATCAGTCATATTGTGAATCCCTTTAAATATTATGAATGAGATCTTAAACCCTAATCCATGGGTGAGAAAGACTCTGTAAAACCAAAATTAGTTGTCTTATATGCACCCTCATTTATGTTTGATGTTGGTTATTGCAATGAAGTGGACTTCAAACCACACGTCATTCTCTACCTAGCATGCAATATCTAAATTAATACAACCATATTTCAGTAATTACTTTATACAATTTTTGAGTTTAATATTTAGATCTTGGTAAAATTCATTGGAGAAGGCATGTTTTAGTGCTTATACATATGAGAGGTTATTCCTTAACCTAGTAAGAATATTCATTTACCTATAGATGATTACTTCCCTAATGAAGTTTTTATGTGATATTTAGAGTAGCCTTGGATGTATTTTACAAGTAGTAGGAAGTTTGAGTTTCATAAATGTATTTCCATAGGAAACAATAGGTTAGCAAAATGATATATTCTCAACTTTTTTATATTTGGTTATAAAGGTAAAAATACCTGAAGAAAGACCAATCTAGAGGGAGTAAAGGACCTGTCATAGAGTATGTGAAACTAAAAGTGGAATATGGAGGATATCATTAGGTACAAAATTGTGCCATTATAGGGTAGGAACAAATATCAAACCTGATACTAACTTATATGACCTTGACTAGGGATGAATAACATGATAAAGGATATTTAATCTTGTTATGTTGACTTAGTACATGGAATTTTATGCATTGAACACTGGAAGAATCTATACGTAAAATATTAGTCAATGGGAACATGAATCTAGAAAAGAGAAATGTGTACTATGTGGATTAAAAAGGGTTTATTGCAGATCTTAGTAAACTCATTTTCAACATCTAGCATTTTCAAAGGGTAAATTATCCATATTTGAGTATGATATTTTCCCCCCATAATTTCGAAATCAAAATTCCAATTAATAGGAAAACCATGCATGAGTGTGCAGATACACTTTATCTTTGCTCATACAAACTTTTAAAATTCATGTTGTGTACATAATGGAATGATCCATGTTGGAACTTACAACACAGTGTAGTTAATGTCCATAGTAAAGAATAAACTTTAACTTAAATGGACCCAAATACTATCATGTAAGATCTTGCATTTGCACACAATGTAAGATAAAGAGATGCAAAACATGGAAGAAATCACACTCTATTTGGTTCTGCAGAGAGACCAGAAGTTATTATTATTTACTTTCCACTTGAAGATTTCCATTTGTTGAACTTGAAAAGGATTGGTAGTGATCAATCCCTAATTATGTATAGAGGAAGAAATAGAATGTTAGGTTGAAATAAACCCAACACAAAATGGAGGAGAGATTGGAAGAAGAGAGATGTGTTGAAGCACCTCATGAATGAAGAAGATCATGTATCAAAGTTATTTATTAAATATGATATCTTCCCAAAAATGTAAGAGGAAAGGAAACCATCTTCCTACATGGGAAGAAATGTAATACATCTTACAACCTCCATGGAACACACCACTACAGATGGATATAGGTCCAATTTTTCAAAAAGAAAACACATTAGAAAGTACAACTTTGAGATCCCCATAGACACTTCCCATGTACCAAAAAATTTCTAAGTAGCAAACGGGTATCTAATAGAAAGTGTAATTATACTTAAAATGTAGACAAGAAAGGATACACATGCCCCCAATATTCTTAATTGTAACTAAAATTGAGTGTCATGGTGAAGTACCAAAATACTTCATGCCCCATGTAACTAATTTGGACTGGTTGATGTCTATCTGAAATTTATCTAATAACATGTACATGTAGGTAAAAATCTAAAATTATTAGACATGTGTATCTCAAAGTTAGAGGAATCAAAGGTCAAGAATGACAATTCACCCATGACTAGAATTTAACAATCTTGACTCCAAATCCTTGATCTATCAAGAGGAGAATTGTTTAGTGAAAAATATTTGTACCACATGATGCACAAGTACTTTATTACATCGATTAATTCACGATTTTCTAAATTTTTGATACAGTAGAGTGTAAATATGATCAACTCATGAAATATTTGGGAAGATGTACTGATTGGAATCCAAATGTGAGAATTTATATCAGGAAGGGAACATTTCCAAACTTAATTCATTTCAAATTTGACATGTTACAAGTTTTAGAGTCATATGCATTGTTAAGTAATTAGACTAACATGTAGCTTAGCCCCTAAGGACAACTCTGCATCCCATTTTAAGCTTCCCTAACTACCCTTATCTTACATGAATCCACTAATAAGGAATATAATGTGTTTGAAGAAACTCAATTAATAACTTAAAATAGAAATAGGGGAGTACTCCTAATACATACCAAAATCTTCTATCATTGTGGCCTAAATGCTCCACTGGATATTTTAAATTATCATAGAAAAGTAGCACCCTAGGATTTCATGTAACAGATACCTAATTTTTGCTAACATGAGATGAGTCTAACAAGTGTGGGACTTGCTAAAGTGAGATCAACCTCCAAATAAGGTTGGTTCTCTCTACCTAATCCTAATGCTAAATTACTCCTACTTCTTGAAAATTAACTATCCAATCCTATTTTAACAATCCAAGGGACTAGGGGAAGAGAGAGATGTATGAAAATGACAAATCCCAAGAAAATAGAGGTGATAATACCATAAATAGTGGGAAAATCAATCTCAGATGAGTGGGAATGGGAGAAAAATGAAGGAGGAGAGGGTAGACATGAGTGCTAAAGTCTAAAATAGCATTCAAAATCTCATTTCCATAGTGCATAATAGAAATAAAATTTACAAAAGATAATAAACATGCACAACACACCACAAATGTAATAGAGATGCAAGATAATGTAATAAACACAAACTAGGGCAAAGAATTATTTGGGGGAAATCCTACTAGTATTCAACCTCTGTTTTCAAGCAAGATGATACGACCTTCCAAACCTCGATATGGTGGGACTTTTGGGGTACCCGCGATGTGGATTATGTGATTTTGCGCTCCGTGAATAAAGTGAACATGTTTTTTATCATGCAAATAAGCCTGAAAATAAAAAACACTCACACAAGACGGAGTTAGAAAAATATATGACAGATTGCCTAGCAAAGGCTAGTCCCCAGAAATCAGTGGACTTCCTTGTAAGAGATGTCAATCCACTTTCAAGAAATTAATCTGGTGATTATAGAATAAATGATAAACAGATGAATACAAAGAAATGATACAAGCTATTAAATGATGAGTGATTAAGACAATAATGTGAAGGAAAAGAACTTAGCTGATTTCAACTAACTTATAAGACTGAAAATGTGATATTAATTGATTTGAGAAAGCCTCAAAATTATGATTTTGTTGATGGTGGAGCTTTGGATCTGATAAAATAGACCC
The DNA here is from genome assembly GCA_019776745.2 of Taxus chinensis. Classification (NCBI taxonomy): domain Eukaryota; kingdom Viridiplantae; phylum Streptophyta; class Pinopsida; order Cupressales; family Taxaceae; genus Taxus; species Taxus chinensis. The sequence goes on from CM034157.1 coordinate 150,100,556, forward strand.
TTTGATGTTTTGATCATAACTTTTGAACCATAGCTCCGTTTCACGAATTGAAAGAAGCACCCAAAATATAATTTTAAGATATTTTCAATGGATTAGAGAGTCACTTATGATTGTATGTGAATTATTTGCAATTGAGCCAATCTCTAGTGATTTTGGGAATTTCCAGCGATTGCTGTGAAAAAGGACATTCCACAAAAATGGATGAAAAAGGGAATTGAAAGAACTGTTAAAAAGGTTGGTTAAGCTTGGAAATGATGAATAATAATCTACTAAAGCCAAGGAAACTACTTACCTTACGTAATGTGAGAAAATTAGAATAAAAGATGATATTACCCGAGAGAGAAAGATTGTTGAAGAAAGAAGATTGTCGGCATGATTCTACACGTATGAATGACACTTGAAGAATATTTTTTGGATGATCTCTAGCTATATGAGAGGTATATGATGAAAGAATAATATAATATGAAATCTTAGAGTCCCATCCACCTTCCATTCTCTTTGAAAATGGAGGTCTAGAACTTGTATTTATAGTAAAAATTGGAGAGAATCTCTGGTGATTGAACGCGGTTTGAGTTTGGTTGAAAATGATGATTTTTTTGATATTTTGATCTTGATTTTGGAGGATCTCAAAAGTGATTAGGATGGGGGTGAGACATTTTTTTGTTTTAGTTATGATTTAGGTGGTTAGGATGAGTTGTCATTATTTTTAGAAGGTTGTTTTAGAGGAGGTTATGTGGTTAGTGAGATGTCCTAGTGAGGTGTGAGGGGGAAATTAATTAATTAATTAATTTAGCCATGGGAGGGGACACATAACCTAGGTAATGTGAGGGGTTAATTAATAAATGGAAGGTTAGACTTAACTAATTATGGATGTGGAATTATGTGAGTATGGTGGCAATGTTAATATTTAATAAATATGAGAGGTGCAATGTGATAATGAAGGGGACTTGGCGGAATCTAAAAATAGGATTAACGGTGCTAATTTTAGGTGGCTAATTTTTCCCCTTTTTGTTGAGTGGTTTTAAGACAACCCATGAGACAAAAACGATATGTGATAGATAAATGTTGAAGAATTACATGATGAGTTGTTCCCCCCAAACCAAGGATTGATGGAAAAAGGAATCAATCATGAGCTTGATAAATGGAAAGATGCAACGATATGAAGATGATAAAGTGATGCCCCAGAATGAGGTAAAAACAAAATGGGTGCTGTCATAAAATCAAGTGATAGGGGAACCAAAGGGTTCATGTCCTATAGACATATGATTTTTAATGACGGAAAAGATGTTTTGATGAGGTAAAAGGACCAATGATTGATGTTGCCAAAAGGTGGGATTATAAGGCCAAGAATTCAAGTGATAAGGGAACTAAAGGGTTCATGTCCTATAGACATATGACTTAACGACGAAAAATATGATTGACAATTGATGATGTCAAAAGACTAGAAATCGACATTTCCACAAAGGTGAGCTTACAATTGATAGGGGAACCAAAGGGTTCATGTACTATGGTGATAAGAGATGATAATCATAATGATTTTATGGGGTCAAGGGACCAAAATTCATTGATGCCACAAGCACCTAATAGCTTCAATACAATGCTAACTAGATCAATATACCATCATGCTTAGAGCTTAAACAAAGCTAATCTATTAACATATTTGCATTAGAACATGAAATTAAGATTCAAACTAACATGCTAAACAAATTAACCTCTATCTCTAATTGAATGCTAATGAAATGAACCTATTTAGATCCTTAGCAATCAAAGGGTTTGATTGTATGCTTGAATCCCAAGGTTTCAAGAATGGAGTCTTGTCAATCCATGGCTACAAGACCATTTGACATATCTCCATATGACTTCAAACTTGGAATAATGAATGCAAGAAATGAAAATAGCTAGCTCCTCTAATGGAAGAATTCTCTAAGATGATAAAATGGCTATAGCTTAGGCTTTATGCTCATTTAGGTGTAAGTAGAAAGGTAGGAGGAGGGTTCCTTATATAGCCCAATGGATAAAAGAATCCCTACATCCCTTTACATGTGGGATAATAGCAAGGTTGAGTAAGTTGTGGATAAGGATGGTTTAGAGAGGGTTGAGTCAACCTTAGGAGAGTTTAATTTGTCCTTTAGTGACTCATGGAATTTGAGGGGGTTTATTAATTAACCAAAGTGATTAATTAATACATAGGTGAACAAGCTTATAAAAGTTTTTAGAAGAATAGTTAGTATGATTTAGGGGTTTAGGAAGGGTTTAATCAAATAAATGAAAATTTATTATTAGAAGGGGAAACTTATTAATTAAGAATAATTAATTAATTTAGATAGAAAGGGGAGGGTTTAATTAATGGAAGGTTGTTAATTGTCATCTTTGCTGGATAGAAGGGTAAATTAATTAGCGTAATGTAGTTAATTAATGATGATAAAAGAGAAAATGTGTGATATTGATGATATGTCATCAATTTACAGGAAAAGGTATAATTATTGAAATTTACATATTTAAATTGCATGATCCAAATTATAGGTGTCTACATTTTCTCCTCTTTGGGGTGGTGTAAGTGACGCCACTTCAAAGATAGTAGACATGTAAATTTTTTGAAGGCGTATAATAAAAATTAGTAGAAGTGAGAGATGCCCCCTAGAGTGTCAAAGGGGTGATGAAAGAAGGTGATTGAAAATCAAAAAAGGTGAGAGAAATAGATAGAAGAATGGGTAGGGGCATGATGCCCTAAGTGAAGTTAGAAGAATAATGTTGATAGGAGAATGATTATAGAAGAAAGAGAGGAAGAAGATTCAAGGAAGAACTAGTTAGCATTCAGTGTAGAATAACAAATTTCTTATCATCATATTGCCAAGGATCTATGTCATCAATCCTTATTAAAAATATAAGCATACGAACAAAAGTAGAATGACATGAAAATCCATACTACAAACAATTGTCCATTAATGAAAAATACCAACTCCATGCAACATACAAAATGCAATGCAATACAAGAAAGTAAAATATGCCTAACTCCCTGCAACATACATAATGCAATGTAATTAAAAACAAGAGAAACATAATGCAATGTTTTTGTTATCAAACTTTGAATTCTGACCTGTGTGAATTAACGACAAGGGTTAAAATGTGGTGCCCCAAGCAAGGATACATGCAAGGGGAATAACGGAGGACATTTGGGTCCTATGAAAATAAATTGTGCACTATGAAACAGTACCAAACAACTCATTGTGCCCTAGAGTACAGACATAGTAAGAAAACCAAATTTGTTAATGGAGGTAGATCAAGATGATCCATGAGTCGCACACAAGAACAGGAGAGAACCAAAGAGTGACGTTTTGTAGGATGATTTTTATTTTTTAGAAACATATTTGAATGTTTTTCATTTTTTAACATATTTGAATGTTTTTATTTTTTGAAAGTTTTTTGAAGCTATGTACAGGAAGACAAAGAAGCGTGGATTCCTAATGATAGATGGGATGTACAAGGGAAAAATGCCATGTGTATGTATACGAAGAAGGTGAAGATGTGAAATACCCCGATGATTAGGTGGGAGTATTCAAAGGAAAAATCTTCACAGTTGAAGGGCCAATATGGATATGTTCAATTTGATATGAACATAAATCCAATGACATGCTAGGAAGGAGCAAGGATGCCCCCAATGTAAGCTGGCCAAAAACACATGATAGAAAGGAAGTGAAAGATTGTTTATTAAAAGGGGACAAAGGTGTCTACAAACATGGAACAAAAGGCAATTCTATACACATGGATGTTCTAAACGATTTATGAAGAACAAGTGAAAATTATGAAAAGATTTAGAATGCAAAGGTCGATGAAAAAGTGATTAGCCCAAGGCACAAATCATGAGACAATACATGCACTAAAGAAAAGAGTTTGAACAAGGTCCAAAAAAAACTTGGTAACATACTAATCGTGTTTACTCATCGAGAACCTGTGTGTGCACATGGAAATGAATTACCTCTTGAAGGAAAGAGTTGATAGACAACAAGTGAAGACACTAGCCAATGTGTAGGAATGATTTAGTTTGAAAGGTGATTTGTGAATGGATTGTGGAAGGAGAGTCGTACATTGCTCTACTTCCAGCCAGGTGTCCATAGCCCCGATGGAGATGCATTTGATTCTAATCACAACATTTCTCTACTTCTAGTCAGGCATCCATAGCCCTGGTAGAGATTATTGGAAATACCCCAAGAGAGAGTTATATATCAATTTTCTTTTTCTTTTAGCTTTTGCTTTTTGATTGATTGATTTTGATTCTTTTGCTTTCTGAAAACTTATTTCAGCTCTCTTGTTTGATAAGGGGTTAATAATCACTGATGGCTTGATGGAAGGATATGGAAGTGATTGTGATGATGAAATTGGCTAGTGTCAACAAATATATCCAAAATTTATTTGCAACAAGTTTATTAGATGTGTATTGTGATAGGATCTCTAAGAGGTCAGTCATTCTTTAATTTACCTAAGGTGATAAAAAGAAGGGTCAAATGGATATCATAGAGATAAATGTCACAAAATGCATGTGAATAGGCTAACCACAATAACATCAAAGGGATGAAAATGGTGGATGACTTGCAGAGGAATATGAAAGAAAGGGAAGAAATAACATCCATGTGTACGCAATACTTGATTGCAATGTTTGATCTTTGTACCTTTGATTTTTTTTTAATGTTTTAATGTTTTCTCATTTTTTTGTATTTTTGAACTGTTTTATGTTTTATTTTTTATTTTTTGATGGTTATCAGAATGAAACATGTCACTCTGCATGATAGGATCCAACAATGATGTTCACAATTTCCTTGATAAGAGAGACTAAGCACGTTTTTCTTATCAAGTGTGATATTATCCCTGATCTCAATGATCATGGTGAGTTCACACTCAACAAATGATTGTGATTTGTTTTGAAACATGGGTTTTGTATGTGGGAGCTTGAGTTCCCTATCCATAGGTTTCTACACTTTAACCATACTTGATGGGTACGTTGGTGTGCATTCTTGAATCACGTTTGATTTTAAATTTTATAATCATTTGAGTTGTTGGAATAATTTGGAGCTCTTTGGCGTTTTGATCTTAGCTTGATAAAGAAACATATCTGGGTTTTTTATAAGCTAATGTGTGACTTTTCTAATCCCAAGAAGTGGGAGAAGAATGTGGATGTTTAGAATTGATGGGAGGAATGTGAGGAATGATGGTGGGATTGCCACAATCATTGATAGAAGAATAATGTGATGGATGAAAAGGACATGGTCTGAGAATTGAAGAAGAGGGGCTACTAGAAGGTGAGCCATGAATAGAAGATGAAGGGCTACTAGGATGTGGCCCAAGAATAGAAGAAGAAGGGCTGCTAGGATGTGACCCATAGATGTAAGATGATGGGCTACTAGGATGTGGCCCAAGAATAGAAGATGATGGACTACCCGGGGTGATCCATACATAGAAGACAAGGGGCTAGTTGGACGTGCCCCAAGAATAGAAGATAGTGGACTACTCAAAAATGTCCCACAAATAGCAGAGGGAGGAATACTAGAAGGTGACCCACACCTAGATGAAGATGAAGGGCTACTTGGCATTGAACCCATAAGATATTGTGATTGAGGAATTATGATAGAAAAAGAGTGATTGGGTGATGAGAAGATAGGCCATGGATCAATGCAAGACCTAGGAGTTTCCTCGCATAATGAATAATGTGAAGATGTAAGAATAAGAGGAGAATAAAGCTTCATGATCTGAGGCTCTTCCTTCATTTCTTGATAAAAGGAATCAACCTTTTCCTCACAATACATGAGACACATCAATCTGTAAAGAGAATCCTTGCTCGTAATTTCTAGAGGAATATCTTCATGTGCCCCTATAAATGCTCATGATGGTTCCTTCATTCTGAAAGAAATCAATTGGTATGAGTTGTTGATCGACCACAGGGGTTGATTGAAGAAAGAGGTTCAATTGGTGTGGAAGAACTTAGAAGATGTTTGATGATGATTGATAGAAGAAGATGAACTAAAGAGACAAAGTAGACTTAGGGCTAGATGTCTTGTGAGCAGAAGAAGAAGAATTGGTTGGTATAGATTTCCCTATAAGACGATATCGTGGAGGAAGAATAGGAGGATTTTGTATCCAAAATTATGTAGATTGTGACGTAGGAGTCGAATTAGATGATTGACATAGAAGGAATTTGAGTCACATGGATTATTCAAAGGAGGAAGGGTTCATTGAGGTGTGAATGATAAAAGAGGTCCCACGAACAAGGGGAGAACCGTGATTGAAGAATCACATTAGATGTTTTATAAAGAAGGTCATACGAAGAAGGGGAGGACCATGACTTAGAATCTAATTAGATAAATGATAAAGGAGGTCTTGGAAGAAACGGACTCAAGAATCGCAGTATTGAAGTATGATGAAGGGGGTCCTGCAAAGAAGGGGAGGACCATGACTGTAGGAGTTAAATTAGCTGTATCTGAATAGTAGTTTGGATTCGAATCATTAGAAGAATCAGAGGATTCAATTATTTGGATTGGAATCCTCAGAGGAAGAGGAAGTTTTTGGATTAGAATCAGAATAAGAGTGGGGGGAACCCAAATGAAAAATTTGGATTAGAAGTGTCTAAACCATACCTCCAAAAGATGAGATGAAGGTGGAGAATGGGCTACCCGAATGGGTTCTTTGAAAGAACCAAATGAGGATCATGGAGGGAATTTGATTTGCACATCAAAAATGTGATTGAATGTCGTAGTATGAAGAGATCTTACAAGGAGCGAGCATCAATTGAATGTGCATGCAAAGATTCACAAAATGGGCATAGAACCTATATTATATGAGCCAAAAACTCTCCTTATTCATAGATCCAAATGGGGTGTACAAATAGGAGGTGTTGAGTAACCCCCAGTGCTGCAATCATGATAAATCAAGTAGAGAGGGGGAGTTACATTCCTAGAATAGAAGTGTAACTCCCAATGATGCTTATGATGCATTGAACCAAAAGGGAAGCTAAGGAGAATCATACATAATGACCCCTAAGATTGACACAGGATTGGACAACTACGATCTCACCTAAAGTGAGAGGATTCACCTAATGATGTGGAAAATAAAGGATACAAAACACCCCCCCCTTCATCATAACTTAGGATGAGGTGTAAAAGTTCAGAAATGAGAAATGGGTCCCGGCTAAAGCCTGATGAGGTACCCATGTACAAAAAGAAGTCCCATGCAGTGAAGGAAAACCCAGTGGGAAAAACATCCACCACAAGAGAAAAAAACACTCTCTAATCCAGAAGGATTGCCAAAGATGGGTCCCGGCCATAGACGAGCCTGAAAAGGTACCCATGTACAAAGAGGAAATCTCTCGAAAAGAAGAAGAAGAGAGAAGAAGAGGGAGACGAGAGGAATGAAAAATATGCCATGGATGGATCTGAACTCTGACAAATCTAGGAGGTCTCCAAAAGAATTTCGATGATGAGATCCTTTGCCTCTAGACTGAAGAAGAGCCACCCATCAAACTATGTGCTTTCCCTTAGGAAGACCAGAAATGATGTGCTGGAAGTATGCCCACTTCAAAATGAAACCAAATGTAGTAGCATGAAGAACTCTGATATCTTTCATGAAAGTGTGACATAGGTCTAGCAAGTGAGTGTCAAGGAACCGAAGGTAAATCACAAGTGTAGAACTGTCAGAGTGTGAAGAGTGAACAAAAATAACAAAGGATGTCCAAGTGATGTGAAGGAAACAAAACATATTAGTACAACAGAAAATGGATCCAAAGCAAGGGTGGATCAATGAAGTCTCTGGAAAAGTGGAAGTGGTAAGAGTCCCAGAAAAATAACTCCCAACAATGGAGATGATGTCCTCTGAAACACCTGTAGATGGATGAGTACAATGTAGTGCATCACAAGTAGACTCTGTGAAAAGATGACTAAGGTCATAGATACTCGTCCCAATGAGGGGGCTCAACAAACAAAGAACATGTCAGATAGGTATGAGTCATCCAATGAAGGTAGAGGAGTGAAAGGGGCCTCACACACTGGAAGTGGAAAAGAGGTGGGTGTGATGAGTATATGAGACACTTTAGGAGACTGCTTAAATATCTGATGAGATGGGGGAAGTGTCAACACATCTCTGGAATAGTGAGAGAAGGAGGAGAAGAGTCCTCTATAGTACTCAAAACATCATAAAGTAAGGGTGCACAATCCTCATCATCAGAAGTGGAATTAAGTGAGTTTTGTCAGTGGAACTTTCATCACTTGAAGAAAAGAGGAGACAACTGAATCAGTAGCAAGAAAAATTAAGTATGTGAAGGGTCTCCATAGAGGGACTGAAGAATGCTTTACAGACATGGTGAGGTGGATCTGAGTCTGCCACGTGAAACTGGAGAGATGTCCTTGAGAGACATGCATCATCATGTGACCAAAATTATAAGGTCACAAGTGTCAAGAAAAGTCCTCCAGATGATGATGATCAGTGGGTGTAGGAACTGGCCCCTTTAAGAAGGGGAAAGACCCTCGTGGGTGAAGTACGTTCCATTGGAAGCATGCCAAGCTGAATAGTTCCCTCTAAAAGAAGTGTGGAGGCTGTAAAGTAGATCCTGCAGACACTCAAGTCTGGAAAGATCACTCTCCATGATTTAGAATCAAAAGTGCATGGTGCACAAGAGCAAGACGTCAGACTCGGCCGATAATGCGTCTGTGTGTGAAAGCCCAAGAGTACTAGTGAACCCCCCAGAATGTGGCACTTTATAAAGTAGTGTATTTAAAAAAATTGACAATCTTCATCACGTAAAGTGTGAAAAATCATGTAACTTTGACTAAAGAAATGCTAAAAAATGAGCAGCGAGTCAAAATTTATAGCATAAATGATTCTTCGGGCAACTGATGGAAAATGTCAATAGTTATGTTGCAAACGCATTAAAAAAGTACATGATAATGGGTGCAAAGGGTGTCGTGTGGGTACTCGTTGGAAATGGCATCAAATTTCAGGTAGGGTTTGTTTTTCAATGGAAAATTAGCCTCCTGCCAACCCGGACCTTGCCCTCCATCTTTAACATGCGTAGGAAGGGATTTAATAGAAAAAAATGAAAGAAAAGTGTCCATTTTAATGCCAATGCCAAAAGTTTTTATCTCAAAATATTAAAACTAAAAGGATTCTTTTGACCTTCAAACATTCTAAAAGGTGGAGGAGCGTACCAACATTGAAGTGGGTTTATCATTATACCACGGAAACTAAAGCATTCATTCAAAGTGAATTAAGATTTTTTTTGTTAGGAGATAGAATCAATTTGCCAATGATGTCTCAAGAACACCAAAAGGCACAAGTTGAATATCATACACAATATTTGAGTCTTCATAAGCCCATAAAGGTGGACAACATGCATCGAAGCTAAGGAAGGTTGAGAGGAATGTGAAAATGTAAATGACTAGAAGCTATGAAAGCCCTTAATGCAGATGGGTAATGCTAAACCATGAGGTATTTTCAGCATAGCATCACTTCAATACATGTCCAACACAATTAACAAAATTATTTGTGAAAATTAGAATGAAAGTTTGCACAAGGGAAAACATTATGGTCTAAAAAGATTGGCTATGACACAGTTTAGCGTGAGGAATCCCTTCAGAGTGTATGAAAGGATTTGAAGCATGTGTATGCCCATGTGGAAAAAAACAAAGTGATAGTTATTCCTTCAACCCGGAAATATGGGATGCCCCCAGTTGAAAGTTGGTCGAAAATACGTCAAAACATAGAACAATGAATGATTCAAGGCAAGTCACTTTTTGATACATGCCAGCTGGGATATTGGAAATCAATAAACCAGGCATAATGCAAGCCTACAAGATAGACTTACATTCAAAGTTAGCAAGATCATGCAAGAACAAATTAACATTATTAGCACACAGGTGTTCATTTGGGCAACAATGTAATTTCAAGGTAATTACCAATAATGCTATTATGATGAAATAGGTCAGGAGTTTGAATAACAACAAAAATTGAACTAAATGCTAAGGGACAAAGGATCTAGATCTTAAGCCAACCAAATTGCAACATGGACAAGATTGAGTTAAAAGAGAAAAGTGAAATCACAAGATAACAGCTAATAGCTTCAATAATAACTGCTAACTATATCAGATATGAATCAATGAATTAGAGCTTATGGTGAAAAGCTAATCTGAGTTAGGACATATTTGCTTAGAACATGAGTTTAAGATTCAAACTAACATGCTATTCAAATTAACCTCTATCGCTAATTAAATGCTAATAAAATAATCTCAAAAAACACAGAAACTCAAAGGGTTTTATTGTACCCAATCAAAAGGTTTATTTAAAGGAGTCTTGTCAATCAATGCTTAAAGACAACATTTGAATATCCACTATGACTTGAAACTTGGAAGAACGAATGCAAGATAGTCATTAAAAAGCTAGCTCTTACAATGTAAATACTCTAGAATAGATAACAATCCTACATCTTATCTATGCTCTAATACCATGTAAGAGTGTTCATTGAAAAGTGATACAGCGAGAGGGACAATGTGCCATCACGAATGTGGCAATTGAAAACAACATATGTTTTTGATGTCCTAGCATCTGAATAAGGAGGAATACCAATGTGATGCAAAGATTTGAATTGGATGGAATGATAAAGGAGGTCCTGTGAAAAAAGAATATCAACCTCATATAGAAGTATGATGAAGGAGGTCCTACAAATAAGGAGGTGACCATAACCTTAGTAGTTGAATCATAGACAATTCAAAGTAGAGAGGGGGAGTTACATTCCTTGAATCAATGTAGACTCCCAAGAGGCATATATTTGATTGACGAATCCTTAGAAGAAGAGTAAATGTCATTGGATTAAATAAGTGGACCTATGGGGGGATCTCACCTCAAGTGAGATAATTCACCTTATGAAGTTCCAAACCATAACACCAACTATGAGATGAAGGTGGGGAATGGTTACTTAAATGGGTTCTCTAGCATGAAGAACCAAACGAGGCTTAGTCATGATTGACATATTTTGATGTGAACACCAAAACTTTGATTCCTTATTGTCGTATGTATAAGGACCTTGCGATAATCAGTCATTGACATTGTTGGTGTGTGCTAGGTTTAAAGGCCTAGACCTAGATTGTATGATCAATATTTCTTCAAAGTGAAGAAGGTTTCATTTCAATTTGGGCAGCATAATGAAAACCAACTAGACATTTCGTAAAGATGGGAATGCTTGTGTAATTTTCTAAAAGGGAAGTTAAGGAAAACATACATCGTGATGAATCAATATTGATAATATAACAAGGATTGAACAAAACTTTTGGAGGTGTAAATGTCAAAGGATTGATAAAAAATATTAGCTACATAAAGGATACAAAGGAAATATTTCTAATGTTTGATTGATGCAAAAGTCACTTGATAGGAAAATTTTGTTCCAAGGTTTGAAAGATATGTTCAAAAATGACCATGAACTTAGGAAAAAACAAGAAGATAAATAGGATCAAAGAACCAAAGGATTTTCATAGAAACAAGTTTATAAGGTGGATAAACACAAGGACCAATCACGCAAGTTCAAAACACAAAGCCAAATTAATGAAAAAAGAATAATGAATGATAAAGAATAAATGAATCAAAGTGATTTTCCTAAATGGATAAGTCAATATGAACAATGAGACACAATCACACAATTTTTTTTTAAACCAATCAATAAAATGGACTAGTTCCTAACTGTCTGATCAAATCAATAGTTTGACGCATAAGATGACCAACAAAATGTCACCACTTATGCCAAGTTAAAAAATGAACAAGAATTAAGTAATAACAAAAGGTTGATATGATTTCCAAATAAGGTATACTAAAAGGACTGGTTTAAGTCCAATGAGATAATCAGTGTATTGAATCAATGGAGTACAGGATATGTGTTGAAAAAATGCCTCCAAAGACTAGATATCAACAATTTAACACATTGCAATTGCTGAGATGAATATGTATAGCTCTTCAAATTGGTCCTGTCGAGCATTCCAAAGACTATTAGTCATTTGGTCAAATGAGTACCGTATGCCTTCATTCATGTGTCTCAGATCTAGAAGAACTGAGTCATTTAAGTCAATAATGGAACCGTCTCCAAGTTGTGGGACCTTGCACACTTGAGATAGATATCTGAAGAAGGCTAGTTCCTCTACCTATTTTTACCACTAATACTACTCCTAATGCTAGAAATGAAGCTATACACACTACTCTACGATTCCAAGGGACCATGGAGAATAAGGAGATGCGCAAAGGGAATCCTAAGCTAGAGGGGGCGATGATAGCATCATAGAAAGGGTCGATTCGCTCTCCACGAGGGGTAGGAAAGGGAGAAAGCACGGGAGAGAGGGCATAAAAGTGTGCCATAGATCAAAAAAATAGACTCAGCTCTCCAACACGTGGCAACACATGAACATGGGGACTGCAAGTGGTAAATACACATAGCATGATAGAAAATATAGTCAGAGAGGCAAGATGCAACGTAAATGAGAAGAGGGAAGACATATGTTCCACAAAACCCGATTTTATTGCTTGAGGAATGCACAGTTTGTTACATTCATGGCAGGAGGCGAGAATACATTGCAGAGACTAAGTCCAAGGTCTGAAACCCATGGGAATTCAGCCACCATTTTGACATGGTGTCGTTACAACAAAGAGGGATTCGTTTAATGAGAATATATCTAGAATTTATAGAAGAAGAAGGAGAGCAGAGAAGGAGAAAAGGAGGAAAACTCATATTGAAATATTCAACCACCAACAACAAGTGATAAATTCCTACAAATCCTCCTATAATTTTTTCAGATGCACTTCCCCGTGTCTATTTGGCATGTAGAAGAAGGAAGAAGGCAATATCTGATTGAAATCCGGTGGTTGAGGTCGATTAGATGCCTATATTAATGATCTAAAATATTTTTCCCTATTATCCACCAACTAAGTCCCACCTAAGTTTGATTTTGAAAATTACAACATGTATCCCATAGTTAGCAGGCTTTCAAAGGATCTTAGGAATGTGGGAATTTGAGCACTGTAGAAAAAGTTATGGTTGTCAGAATATCTGCAGTGCAAACTAAACACACAAGAGACGTGGCACGCTCTGATTGACTGAAGGAATAGGCCAACCATTCATCTTATTTTTTTATTTTTCCATGTGTCACACATTGGTTTATTTTCAAGAATTGACACCTTTATTGGCGTACTTTAATAGGTTGTGTATATCACTCTCCAAGTTTGTCCAGGTCAGATGATGTGGAACAATAACTAGTGACGGAAGAAGGCACAAGACTACAAAAGGAAAGTGTGCGAAGGAATTGCCACATGTCTCATACCTGTAGGATAAAAGTATGCAAGTGGGGTGTGAGTATTCAATTGAGGAAGGATCGGCAAACTAGGAAAGGGAAGTGGTGCACGAGAAAAGGAAGGAAGGAAGAGCGCGATAAATGCAAGCGTAAAGACATGCAAGGGACTTAGGAAAATTGGAAGGTAATTCCTGGGGATGTGCACGTAAGGAGTGTGTGGCAGGATAGGAATGAAATTGGGTGTGCAAAAGGAAGGTGCAGACAAAAGATGAAAGGAGACTAGAAGAACATAAAGGAAACCAAGGAGCGCATGGAAACCACCACATGTCAGTCCAATGTGATTTCCAGACTGAAAAGAAGGAGATGGAATATTTAGGTTGTGCGAGGCTGCCACATGGACCCGGTTATGGAAATATTATTTTAAACATTGTGCGCCCCATGAACCTGATCCCTCAAACAACCATATATTTCGACTCGAAACTTATATTTGGGTGCAAGAGGACTTTTTGGAAAGATATCAGAGCACAGATCTTCTCACCTGTTTCCATTAATGTTTTTGGTTCACTAATTTTGATGACTTTCAAGTCTCTCACATGCTGTCATGATGAAGAATGGGCCTCTTTCTTGTCCTAATAAGGGTCAACAATGGAGGTATGGGTCTTGCAACGAGAAACTTCATCAGTGTTACAGGTAGAATTTCAATGCACTATCTTATGGAGTGGTTGGAGTAGGTAGAATTCAATGCATCGCAAGGGTGGTTGGAACGGAGTTCATTTTTCAATCTCTCCTTCTCTCTTTCTTCTATATATTGTAAAGGAGGGGCATATTCAAGTGGTTTGTCATTGTTTCTCTCCTCTCCTCTCTCTCTTTCTTCCTTAGGGTAGAACGTGGATTCTAAGCCTCATTTCATGGATATGTCATGGAATCTCCTTTCCCTCTTTCCCACTGAATGATGTACCGTATAAATTTTGAAGCAATAGAATATGTTTCGTGATACATCTGTCCATCCTTGGCTCATTATATTGTCTCTTCTTACCTCTCGTCATTGCAGGTTATATTTTATGCACACTCTAATGTTTGTTGTAAAGTCATGTGAGATTTTTTTAAAGGGTTTTGAAGTGGTGTTCTGTTTGAAATATATTTCTGGTCCATGGTGCATCTGGTCAACCCTCTCCTCTACTCACCTCTCTCCACTTCAGGTAGTTTGGATTTGTTATCAACCACTTCCTTTTCTGGTGTATCACCACTTAGTGTAGGCTCTCTTTCATCCCCCTGCTCTCTCTCTCCATGTCCCCTTGGAATGGTTATATTAGGATAGGTTAGCTCTTCATGCACTTGAGTAGCTTGTGGCATGTAGATTAAGAAGCAGGAATCAACCTTCTCTGGAGGTCCATCTCAAGTTTTGCAAGTCCCATAGCTTGAGAGATGGTCCAATGTTGTGAAATCACACCGAATGCCCCACCTCACAACCAGGCCATTCGAGGGTGCTGTGATTCTGCACTAACAATTTCTACATTATGAAGGAAAAATAAGGCTAGAGTATACCAAGGAATTGTTATGATGCACGTAGCGTAATGTTACAATCTAAACACTTAGGTCGATTTTACAAGAAACAAGACATAAGTATAAAAATTGTGGTGATACAATAAAATCAAGATAACACCTCAAAGGAGAATCAAGCAATGAATCAATCCTAACTATGATGACGATCTTGACTTGGGTATCAAGATCAAATAGTTATCAATGATACAAGTACATGCCCACACAATTTAGACATTTAACAACCTAGCCACAAACATGGATGAACATAAACGGACATAAAAGTGGTGACACCATCAGTTGGCAACACACATGTGGTCACTCCTCTTTTGATCAACAAAGTGTCAAAATAAAGTGAAGGAAGTAGTATAAGTGAGGATGAAAAATGTTGGCCTCACTTTGGAAGAGTTTCACCTCACCTTAGGGCAAGTGAAAAACTGAGCAAAAGTAATGCTTCACACATTTTGTGATGAATGATGGCTCTTTACAACAATGATAAGGTCAAGTTGGCTCCAAATAATGAATGTCCTTCCTAGGTGGTTCACTCAACTAGGTGTCAAAATTTATCTAAGAGCGAGCTCGATTTGTCAAGAAAAGTTGCACTGACTAGTTCTTAGAGTATCTCGACTTTACTTTACCCCCTTTAAGCACAGTGGGCAATAAATGCATCCATCGTGTACTCTCACTAGGGTCACGATATGGATTACTGTTGACTCTAAATCTCATGTGTATATTTGTCAAGTAGGTGTGCAGAGAACTTCCCGTTTCGTCCACAAGGTTCCCTCTTGCGTGGATTACTTTGGGGATCCTAGAACCACCCCCCTTGTTGTCTTAAGGCTTATGCCAAAGGGGTTATGTTATAGTTAAGTGAATAGGGACATACCCTTTTCTGAACCTAAAAATACAATCTTTTGATTTTTAATTGTGATGTTGTTTCTTCTCTTTTACTCTTAGTGTGGTTTAGTTAAACTCCATTTGACAACCTGCGAGAAATATGTTAGAAATTTTAGATTCATTTTTTTCACAAGCGTCTCTTTGGGTCTTGCATGAATATTTTAGTAGTTCTCCACACACAAAAAAGAGGAAAATACATCATTTCTGATTCTTAAGATTTTCCTAGGCCGCAAGAGAAGAGCATACGTGACCAAAAATCCAACTATGCACATATCAATGGAAAAACAACCACCGTAAACACACAATTTGTACATTTTAACCAACCTAAAATTCATTCCCTTAAGAAAAAAATGAAAGACAAAGTGTCCATTTTAACCTCAAAGTTTATAAAATTAAAACTAAAAGGTGTTTTTGATTCTCAAGATCACCCCAAGGTGCAAGAGAAGACCGTACACAACCTTTTAGTTTATCTTATACAAAACATGGAAACTAAAGCATTCATTCAAAAGACTTAATAAAATTTTGTTAGAAAGATAGAGATCAAAGTTGTTTTTGATTCTCAAGATCACCAAAAGGCACAAGAGAAGAGCATACACAAGCTTTGGTCTTCATCCAGTAAAGCATGGAAAAACAACATCCATCAAAGCATTGGATATGTAAAAAAAATGAATAGTTTTATAAGAAATGAAAGCCCTTAATTTTTGGTAATTTTAAACCATAAAATTATGTTTTCATTGCATATCTCACTTCAATACCTTTCCAATGCAAAAAAATAGATTTCATTTTGAGATCGGGAGCAAAATTTATGGCCTCCAGGAAGATAGGCTATGTACACAGTTCAACATGTGCATGCCCTTCAGAGTGTATGCCCGCCCATTTAAGCATGTGCATTCCCTTTTAAGCATGTGCATGACCATGTGTAAAAAAAATATCGAGAGTTATGCATGCATTCACAGAATGATATGTACACTCCCTTTCCTGGCTGACATCAAAAGTATGTCATAATAACATGTAAGCAAGCTCAAAAAGCTCAATTTTTTAACATGTTAGCTCAAATTTGACAATAAACCATCAAAATTAAACCCCTAAACAAGACTCAACACATGCAAAGTTAGAAAAATCATAAGAAATTTAACACTTATTTCACACATGTGCATATCAAGGGTTAGCCAAATATTGAAATAACAACAAAAATTGAACTACAATGCTAAGGGACTAAGGACCCGTCCCACCAGGCTTGTCAAATGTGCATATGAATTACTTAAAAAAGCAAAAGAAATCAAAGCTAACACCTAATAGCTTCAAAACAATGCTAACTAGATCAATATACCATCATGCTTAGAGCTTAAGCAAAACTAATCTATTAACATATTTGCATTAGAACATGAAATGAAGATTCAAACTAACATGTCAAACAAATTAACCTCTATCTCTAAATGAATGCTAATGAAATGAACCTATTTAGATCCTTAGCAATCAAAGGGTTTGATTGTATGCTTGAATCCTAAGGTTTCAAGAATGGAGTCTTGTCAATCCATGGCTACAAGACCATTTAACATATCTCCATATGACTTCAAACTTGGAAGAATAAATGCAAGAAATGAAAATAGCTATCTCCTCCAATGAAGAATGCTCTAAGATAATAAAATGGCTATAGCTTAGGCTCTATGCTCATTTAAGTGTAGCAAGAAAGGTAAAAGGAGGGCTCCTTATATAGCCCAATAGATAAAATAAGTTTTGCATCCCTTTACATGTGGGATAATAGAAAGGTTGAGTTAGTTGTGTATAAGGATGGTTTAGAGAGGGTTGAGTCAACCTTAGGAGAGTTTAATTTGTCCTTTAGTGATCCATGAGAATTAAAGGGGGTGTACTAATTAACCAAAGTGATTTAATTAATAGCTAGGTGTGGCTTATAGAAGCCTTAGAAGAAAGTGTGATTGGGGGTTTAGGAAGGGTTTAATCAAATAAATGACAACTTATTGATCTAGTAGAAGGGTAAGTCTAATTAATTAGAAATAATTAATTAGTTTAGATAGAAAGGGGAACGAGTTAACAAAAGGTCATTAATTGTCATCTTTGCAAGATAGGAGGGTTATTTAACTAGCGTAATGTAGTTAATTAATGACGATAGAAGAGAAAATGTGAGATATTGACGATATGTCATCAATTTGCAGGGAAAGACATAATTATTGAAATTTAAGCATTTAAATTGTGTGATCCAAATTATAGGTGTCTAGATATTTGGGTGTAGATTTATCTTCTTGTGCAATACTGATTCAACCATGAAATGTTGACTGATTTATTAGGATCGGATTTGATACATGACATGATCCCTTTAGCACAATCCTCTATTATAGTCAGTTTATTTACTTATGACAGTATAGAACTCTACACTCGCTGCAACTATCCAATTACTATTAAATGGGTAGTCATACTTAAGCTCTTGGACATGAAGATGAAGTGAAAATATGTACCTTCCTAGGACATGGGAAGGGATGACATATGTAGGTTGTGTGGGAAAAGAGGGTTCTCCTTTTAATGGTTTCATATGGAAATGCCCTAGCTTTACATTTTTTTGTTTTGATGCAAACTGATCGACGTGAGAAATTTTCTACAATGGGAAAGCTTATCAATGCAGGAAGCTTTCCTAGGATGCTTTACTTCTGGACTTTTTGAAGGTTGATCAATGCGGGAAGAATTCTTACATGGGTAACTCCATGAGGGTATGGTATACATTTTTTTATTTTTTACTTTTGATTATTATAGATATGGTCTTCCTTGGATGGATCAATCGATGAGTTTGACTAGGTAGATGTCCTTCAAGGGATCAGTCTACTATTATTTTTGACAATATAATGTTTGAATAGCTGTCCTTCAAGGGATTAGTCTATTGCTTTTGAATTTGATAAGAAGCATCCATAGATATTTTTGACTTTATTTTGAGCTGAGGGCAAGACCCTAATAAGTTGTTTCAAGGAGGGGAGAAGATGTGTACATGCACTACACATGTGTGCCCCAAGACATGTATTTAGTTGGTAGACTAGGTGGATGGATGTAATGATTGTGGGGGGTTCCTACTGAAGAGGAACTTGTCTATGTGAAAGATGTGATGAACAGAATCCTTGGGGCTCATCTTTAAGGTGTATTAAGGATAGTGATAGATAACCACATGCTTTCAAATCATTACGATGATAAAATGGTTGGCTAATGATGGAATAAGATATTTGATGTGACTACTTGTCATGACGGTTTATGTGTTAATAGTAGAAATGCTACAAGTGCAAGGACATTCAAAGGTTTCCCCATACTATATGGACTGATCTGATTGAAGGGAGAACATTCCACATTTACTCTAAAGTAATGACATTTTGATTAGATTGATAGGATACATTTGGTGATGACGTGTAAAAGGGAAGGCATGTAAAGTAATACTTTCAAAGTCTTAGTAGATAGGAGTATTACCAACATAATACTGTGGATAGAAATGACATGTGTTAAAAGGAATTATGTTCTGAGGATGATAATAGTTTTGGTCTT
This sequence comes from Taxus chinensis, assembly GCA_019776745.2. Taxonomy (NCBI): domain Eukaryota; kingdom Viridiplantae; phylum Streptophyta; class Pinopsida; order Cupressales; family Taxaceae; genus Taxus; species Taxus chinensis. The sequence goes on from CM034157.1 coordinate 150,119,830, forward strand.
GATTAATTGCATGTATTGGAAATAAAGGAGCCCTTAACAAAGGAGCTATGAGAAATTTGGATGGGGTATGAGAAGACAATTGATAAAGAGGGGCATATGATGAAGATTTGGTTTTTCATTTTCCTCATGTATGTTGATTTTGGGTTCATATAGGTGGGTGAATTTTAATGGTTTGAGATAAGGGACCTTCACTTGAAGGTGATGGGAAAACACATGAGGAAGTTTTGTCGAGATTTGTCTGAGGATGACCCCTTGGTTATGTACATTTTAGTGAAGACATTGTTAGTGGCTTGATCAAAGATGTTCAAAGGAGGTTGACAGAATTTAAAGGGAAGGTGTAGAACATTGATGAGGCCAAGATACTTGAAATAGAAGGTGTTGATGAGATTGAGGGACCTTCAGGGGAAGGTGCTAGGAAGAATAAAGGTCCTTTAAATGGGATTAAGATTGATGGACCTTCAAGGGAAGGTGCAAAAAAAGTTGATGGACCTTTTAAGGTTCTAATGAGGATAATGGTCATTCAAACGAAGGAGTTGTCGATATTGATGGACCTTTAAGGGAAGGTGATAACGAAGTTAATGGACCTTCAAAGGAAGGTGCTGACATAGTTGATGGACCTTTAAGGTAAGGTTAACTAATGAAGGATGAATGGACCTTCAAGGGAAGGTGCTAAGGTTGACATACCTTCAAGGGAAGGTGATAACGAAGCTGCTTGATGAAGGCTTGTTGATGATAGAATAACGATGTTTTCTTTTCCTACAGATGTCTGTGAGGATAATTGACCTTCAAAAGGTGATGATGTTTGTGATGTTGATGATGGCATAGATAGAATAAGGATATTCCTCTTACAGATGTCCTAGTGAGGACATTGATGAGGGTGGAGATATGATGGATTAGGATGATCCTCTTTTTAAGGAATCATCGATTTATTGGATTATGGATTTAAGGGTTTTACAACTTTTTGTGTTATGCCCTGAGCATCTATGGTAGGAAAAGGTTTTGTCTTGATCATACCAAGTAGGTTTTTGAGTATGCGGATGGGGTGTTTTGATTGGCAATAATGTGATAAGAGAGGCATGCATGAGTCTATTGATGATATCAACGTAAGTCCGTTTTGGGGGATTATGGATTAATGGATTTTGATTTTGATTTTGGTTTTGAGAGTGCTTGGTAGGACGTGTCTTATTTTTGGATGGGGGTGGATTTGTGGATGTTGTATGGTGTTCAAACATCATAGGAATGTTGTGAGGTTCATAAGAAGGAGAATATGACCCAATAAAGGGATAACATGTGTGATTGACAAGATTGGATGATGGAAAAGGTCCAAAAATAGAGGAGGGATGGTTGACAGATGAGATAGGGTTTGATTATGTGCCATGATATTGAGCTAGAGGATGGGGTCCCAAAATTGATGGTAAGGGTAGACCCACATATTTGATAGATTTAGATTGTGATAAAGGATGAGGTCCCAAAATGGATGGTTAATTTGAGGCATTAGATGACATGTGCTTAGATTTTGTAGTATTGATTTTAGGTAAAGGAGGGTGTTTTATGATAGATGATGAGGATGAGGTGGAGAAATGTGATTGGTTTTGATTTTGTAACATTTAGATAAAGGTAAATATCCCACATCAAAGATGAGGAGGGACTCGTGTCAAATGACAAGGGTGAGGCCATGTGAGTGTGATGGTATTTGATTGTGTAGTGTTTGATTCAGGGACAATGTTCCAGGCTAGAAGGTAAGTGAATTTATGGGGATATGATTGGGTTTGGTTTAGATGAGGGAGGTGTTATTTCTAGACATGATTAAGGTGGATTACGTGAGTTTTCTAGTTTGTTGATTAATTTTATAAGTGACTGAATATCAAGATCTTCAATTACAAAGGATTCTTTAGTAACAATGTCCAAAGTGGAATCTAATGGTTGTGCGTGGAGGTAATGGATGATTGGACATTGGACATGGGTGATATCGTTGTGTAAGAATCATCAAAAAGAGAATCCAATGATTCTAATTTTTTAGGAGAGAGCATCAATGATGAATGGGTCTTCTTGTAAGGAAGATCACATGTAATGTTGTTAATGATGTAGCTCGAGGGATATGCATTATTTATATGGAATGATTCTATCAAGGGTGTTGGGTCAAGAAGATAAGTAATGTCATCATGTATGGTAGTTTCATCTGAATCATGGGTAGATGAAATGTATGTAGTTTCATATGAATCGTAGGAAGACCTGGGGGAATCGGATGAAAATATGTGTATCCCCATCTAAATCGTAGAAATATCTAGGGGAATCAGATGAGACATGTGGAGATTGAGGATCGAGATGGCCTTCTTTGAGGGCTTGGATTTCTAACTTCCTAGCCATGGTGAAAGCTTTGTCAAAGGTGTGGAATGTATGGATTTGAAGGGTGGATGATATGTGATGGGAACATGATCGAGTAAACAACTTGATTAATTCTGATCGTGGAAGTGGAAAATAAAATTGATTGATAGTGCTTTGCCATCCAGTGAAAAAGTCTCCAAGGGATTCATTTTTGGATTGTTTGATGGTAGAAAGGTTAGAAATGGTGATTTTGTGAGTGACATTTATAGTGAAGTGATTGAGAAACAACAGGGCTAGCTGAGTGAAAGAGAGAAAAGAGTGTTGAGGGAGGGAGTTATACCAGTCCAAGGAAAGTACTGTTAATGACACAAGAAAGGTTCTGAGAAGAAGATCTTGATCGTGGATGATGAGATAACATGAATGTCTAAAGGAGAGTATGTGTTGCTATGGATCCTCATGGCCATCGAATAAGGTGAACTCAAGAAATTCCCAATGTGGAGGATAGGGCTTATATGGTACTGACGGATGGATGGGTTCATTACAAACTTGATCATAAGTGAGGACTTGTTTGGATCCTTTGGTAGTGGTTTCTAAATTATCTAATATGTTTGACAGATATTATATGGAATCATTTGTAAGATTAAATGTGAAGGAATTAATGAGAGGATGTAATTGATTTGACTGATGAAAATGTGAAGTAGGATGAATCTGTTGTAAATAAGCTTGATACAAAGATTGATGAGGGATAGACTGAGAGGATATTGTTTGTGAAGTGGGTTGTGATAAAGGGAAGTGGGGAGATGTTGAAAAATGTTGAGTATGTTGTTGTTGTTGGATGAGAGGAGTTGATTGGGTCTGAGTAGGGATATGTGTATGGATTTGGGATGTCTAAGACATTGAGAGAGGCATTGAAGTTGAAATGGGTTGATTAGATGAGGGATGGGAAATTTCAAAACTTTGATGGAATTGTGATGAAGGAAAGGATGTTGGAAGAGACTACTTGATGCAGTACACTTGACATGGGCTGAGAAGCAATAATTTGGAGGAAATTTGGATGTGAAGAATATCCATAGGGTTGTTGAATGGTGTTATTGTATGTTTTTTGGATTGGATTTGACATGTAGAAGTTCCATAAGGGATACATAAGATGGTTGTAGATAGTTTGGGAAATGCTAGAGCTAAATGAGGTTAAGAGGGTGTGATAGGTTGATAAGTTTGATAAGAATTAGTATCCGGGTAGGAATATTTTGCAAAATTGATTAGGATAAAAGGATGTTGAAGCATGTGAAGCTGATTGAAAAATATGACATAAGGATATAATAGAATTTTGATCCATGATAATAAAACAAACAAAAGGATCCCTACAAGATCTAAAATTTAACAAGACAATCAAGTAGAATAGATTTTAATTATCTTAAATTAATTAAGAAAAGGTGAAATGTGAAAGATGGATAATGAAGGTCCTAGGAAATGGTCATTTATGGCTGGTTTCAGGAATGTTTATGGATGGAGTCCTTGATATACCTGAAGGTATGTGAGGCCCAACTCTGTACTGTTGTCGGTACGGGCGTGGTATTGGGGCCTACCCCCTCACTTCATGGTCCACAAAATGATAAGGGTGATGGGTGTTGAGCCAATATATACCGACACCAATAGATTTATACTTAGCCAGAACACTGAGTCAAATTCTCCTCTTGGGGATCAAATCCAAGTAGGTATCCACTTGGGTAGGAGTTGTTTGAATGTGATTTTGATTTAAAGTGATTTGGTTGTGTGTGGGGGAAGAATAAGTGAATGCAACAAATTTCCTCCTAATTAGACTATGTGAATCAAGAAGAATGTGTTTGTTCATTTTAAGACCAAAATGAAAGATTACTTTTGATGAGTACAAAGAAAAAAAAAAATAGAAAGCAAAAGGAAGGTTTTTAGGACTTACCATGAGATAACTCTTCCTTTTATTTTTTTTAGCAATTTGTGAAGCAAGAAATTCCAACAATGATGAGATCTTAGAAATAGTACCTTACAAAACACAGTTTAGGAAAAGGACCTGAAATTTGAAAAATAATAGAAAACAAGAAACAAGAACTGTAGATTGATGATGTGTTAGAAAATCAACAGAGGAAAAAATCGCAGGTGATTTTCCCAATCGTAGGTAATTTTACCAATTTTAGGAAATTTATCCCAATCGTAGGTGATTTAGCGATTACTTAGCCAATCATATTAGGAGATTAGCCAAACAGATGATTTTTACATAAAAAGTAGAAAAATAAATGTTATTTATTGAAGTGAAATGAAGCAAAAAAACAAGGGGTGTCCCATCGGGCATGCCAAAATGTTTGGGAGTAATCCTACCAGTCTTCAACCTATGTTTTCAAGCAAGCTGATACAACCTTCCAAACCTTAATATGGCGGGGTTTCCGTGATACCACGGATGTGGATTGTGTTTTATTGTGCTCTGTGAATGGCCCCCAAATGAGTTATGGATCTGCTTTTCTAAGGCAGGGTCATTTGGTGTGATTTGCATAACATTGGATCATTCCCCAAGCTGTGGGACTTGCAAATGGGAATGATCCTCCAGAGAAGGTTGGTTCCTCTTCCTAATACCTGCCACTAAGCTACTTCTAAGAAGGAAATGAAACTATCTAATCCTAATCTAACAATTCCAAGGGGACCAAGGAGAGAGAAGAAAACATGAAAAAAAGATCCTACACTAAAAGGTGATACACCAGAAAAGGAAAATGTTGATCATCTACCCAACTGCCATGAAATGGAGAGAGGTGAGAAATGGAGAGGATGGACAAGATGCATCACAGACCAAGGATAAATTCACACAGAACACCATTTCAAACCCCTTAAACACACAGCTCCCAAAACCTGTAAATGGAACATCAAAATATGCACAATATACCCTGCAATGGTGAGAGGCAAGAAGAGACAAAAAATGAGCAAAGGATGGAAAAATGCATCACAAAAATGAGATTTTATTGCTCCAGAGTTCACACAGTACACCATTAATGGAAAGAGGCAAAAATGCCATTTACAAAGCCAGGGGAGGAGGTTTAAACTCCCATTCGACCCTGGAGAAGAAAAGAGAGGGGAGGTAGAGAAGAAGAATGAACAACAACCTTACAATGAAATGCCCCTGTATTTATAATATATAGAGAGAAGAAAGAGAGAGAGAAGAGGGAAAAGAATTGAAGCTCAACCACTGATATGCATTGAATGCTTCTGATAAAAATGCCCCAAAACGTCTTTACTAATGATCCTTGATTCGGTGCCTTGAAAGAAGAGGAAATGGATGGTTCCCCAGATTGAATCGAATCAGATCTGGTTGTTGAGAAAGATGGATCCTGCATTAAAGGCCTGAAGATGTTTTCTCCATTTTCCTTTACCTAACCAGGGCCTCAAAAAAATTTTTTATCTTTCCATGGTGTAGAGGAGGCCGAGACGCTTCCAATGGTGTCAGATTTGCAATATTTCGAGCCCTGAGTAGAAAGATATGCCCCTTCAAAGTTTGCATCGGGTCGTACAAATAGGTGGGAAAACCAGTTTAAGAAATGGGCCTCTTCTTTAATATAGGACTCGTGGCAGCCAGATTAGGGAAAAATCAGGTTTATGGGCTCAGAATTTATCTTTTCCCCTTTTTCCAAAGAATCACAAAATCCAAAAAACTCCCATGGCCCCGCTGCTCCGCTTGGACACGTGGCACCCTTTGGTTGGCTGGGGAGATGCGCTCCAATCTTTTCCTTTGTGCCTTTTGTCAAAAGGAAAATTTTCACCTTTTCCTCTGACTCCCCACTTTGGTTTGACTCGGGCTCAAATGCTGACTTTTTCCTCTTGGCGGAGTTGCGGGACATTTTGTAACTTTTACACCTTTTTGGGGACAAGGGGAAAAAAACCAACTTTTCCCCGACGACCCACTTTCCCTGGGACACGTGGTGTTAGTCTGGCACTTGTTTGGAAACCTTTTCTCTATTTGACCCTTGAATCAGCACCATTAAGACACTTGGCAGCCTCCTGCCGAAGCATTTGGGCTATGCATTGACTATTCAACTAACTCTGCCCCTCTTGATAAACACGTGGAGGCACCGCGCTTGCTTGCAAACCGATTCAAAATTTTCCTTTGGAGGAGCATCGAGTTGACACTTGGTAGCCTCCATAGGTCTGTGGAATTTTCAACGGCCCCTCTTATCTTTTGGACTTTGGGCTACGTGGCGAGCTCGTGCTCATTTGGGTCTCCGCCTTTGGACCAACTCTTGGAAATGCGCCAGGCTGACACTTGGCACTCTCCGCTTGCACATTCATACTTAGCCACTTTTGAGGCCCACCCCATCCACCTTTGACTCTGTTTGACCATTTGACCCTGCCTCCATTCTGGCCTGGGACACGTGGAGATGTGGCGCTTGTTTGAGCCTCTCTCTTTGGATTCATCTTTGGAGGAGCGTCGTTAGGACACGTGGCTCTTTCCACTGGCTTCTCCATACTTAGTCAATTTTGAACCTTTTCCTGAACTGTTTCGAGCCCAAAAACTTTGAATCCACCTTTTTTTCCCCTTCTTGCTCTTGACCTCTCTTTGGCACTGCCCCTTCTTCTCTGACCCTGCAATTCCATTGTTGAATCTGCCTGAAGCTTGTAAAATAGATTTAAGACATGAAACGACTTGACAGAGTCATTTTCTTTGCATAGGGTCGTTTAATCATTCTCTTCCCCCACCACTCCATTGTTGAGTCCTCCCTTGACCCTTTAAATAGATTTAAGATATGGAAATGCTCAAAAGAACCATTTCTTCTATTTCTTCTTGTGTAGGGTCGAATTTGACTTTCTCGGGCCTCTGTTTTCACTTTGCCTGGTTCTGGAACTCGAGCTCATGGGTCTGAATCATTTCCCTTCATGTTTTCTTTATGTGTAGGGCTTGTTCTGACCAAATTTTCGGGGGGGAAATTTGGGATAACAATTTGGCGACTCACAGGGACATCTGCCTGCTAGATGAAGAGACCAGTGGCCATGAAGCATCCATTGGGCATGGAGTCTACTTGATAAACATGAAACTAATCTGAACTTAGAAGTCTTGATCCCTGAGCCACTATGAGCCTGACTACATAAATTTTCTATGTTTTGTTTGACCCTGAGTCTGCACTCTCAATTTTCATAAGGAAATCTTGAAAATGGAATTTCTGAGAGTAGAAAATTGTTTTAACTCTGGGGCTTTCATCTGTCCCTAAAATGGACTGTTTTGAAATGACTTTAGTTGCTCTGCATTTGTTTTCTTTTGGAATTGCAACTATTACAGGTAACTATGAGCCTTCCTACCTTGAATAGTTTAAGAGCCTAGCTTCATGCACCCTTGGAGCAATACAAACAAAACTTATATACAAAGACCAAATCATACATGCCTCAAATGAGACATGCAGAGTGTGCATAAGCACTTCTTCTACTTGAAAACAAAGTCTACTCCTACTCCTACTCTAACCAGAGAGAAAGGGAATGCTAAACAAATCCTGCTACAGGCAGGGAGAAGTAGCTTCCCTTTCTCAAGAGGGGCAGCCATGCAAATGATTTGACACTAAATATAGCTGGTTGTATGAGTGAAAAACTAACTATAAGCCTGATCCTCCACCCAAATCATCAAGGTATCAACATTAATGATAAAAAATACCTCTTCAAGTTGACTCTGCATTTGGATCCTGGAGGTATTGATGGTGACCCTTGGTGCTTTGTAGCTCATCCTCATGCCCTGAAGTAGGCATGACTAGTTTTGGCTTCTCCTTTGGCTCCAATGAAGCCAAGTACCTGATTGGGCAAGGTCTGATCCTTTGAATGTGCCCCTTGTTCTGAGTTTCAACTCCAAGAATGGAGTTTTCTTGTGGACCTTCTTGGATGAATGGTGTGAGAGAGATGATGACATCCTCCTGCCTTTTTCCTTCCTCCTCTTTTGAAGAACATGGAAGATCAAGATCTTCCAACCTTGGTTCCAGAGGGCCATTATGGAGTGCAGGATTTTGCACTTGAATATTCTCCTTCATGGCAGTAGGTTCATGTGCGTGGAAGATGGATGGAGGAGAAAATGATGTAATCTCCATGGGCTCCTCTTCATCAAAGCAATCTCTCAAGTCTGACAGACAGTCTACCTCCTTGTTGTCTTGCTGCAAGTGCTCTACCTCCTTCATGGTGTCCTCTTGATCTGCAACTTGCTCACCATGGTTTCTCTCTTCCTCAAACATGAAGTTTGAGAGATCAAACTCTTCTTCAACATCAGAGCTTGAAGGGGATGAAGTGGGAGGAAGAACTGAAGGTTCCCCTATAGCCTGCTCCACACTTAGAGCCTCTGGAACTGTATGGTCCTCTTCCATCATGGGTTCATCAATCAAATCAGGCCCTTGAAATGAAAGCAAAAAATCTTCAATGATGCCTTCTTCATTGAGTGGCCTCAACACTGATTTGATCTCTCTAGCTGCTCCTCTTCAATGGGGCTTGGGACTGATTGTTCCTCCTCTTGTTCTTGCTCTTCTTCTACTGCAAACTCAGCCTCAACCACCACTGGTTCTTCAATCTTGACCTCCTCTATTGGCTTGACCATCAAGGGGATCTTTGTAAACCCAAATTTGGCAGCCCAACTCTTCAGATTGTCTGTCATTTCTTTTCTGTTGGGCTCCTCTTCTTGTTGTTCTCCTTGACTGGATTCTTGAGTCTCTTCCCAACATGGGCTTGGGAAAGCAAGAGGAGTGGCAGGTTGGGGTTCAACCATCTTTGCAATTGTTTGTGGTGGGAAGGGAGGTGAAACTTCTTGTTTGTTTGGAGGGGATGACTGTTTGGAAGGGAAAAGGATAGAAGAACTGAGATGAGGTGGAAGACTAGGAGATGGAGAAATGAAATCAACACTTGGGGCAGCAAGTGAGGGGCTTGACTCTTGCCTCTGCTGAAATGATAAAGATTGAGGAAGAGAAAATGAAAGGCAAGGAGCTGGTGATTGACTTACCCATTGACAAGGTTGTCCCACACTTTTCTCATAAGCCCCAATGTCCTCAATCCACTGTGTAAGTTGAGGCAACACTTCAACCATGAAGTCAAGCTTCTCTTGAGGGTTGTAATGTCTTGGAAAAGGGCCTTCCCATGGACAAGGTGCCCTGCAACCAATCTTGAATGCCTTCATTTGTGCTATGCCCCTTGACTGAACCATGCCAACCTCCATTTTTTGGATCTTCTCCAGCAGAACAACATCTTGCATTGATTTTCTTCATTGTATGCATACCCCTTGCTCTTGGAAAGCTCCATAGCCAAACTGATTTTGGCACTGCTGATCATAGGGGTAGGCATGCTGATTTTGGATTTGCTCAAAATGTTGATTTGAAGGAGTTGGAAAAGCTTATTGGAGGTGGAATGTACTGTTGTTACTAAGATGTGAGTTCCATGAAGGGAATGAAGTCATGATTGCACAACTTCATGGAATGGGAGAAAATGAAAGAGATGGAAGAAGAAAATGGATGAAAATGGGTGGGAATGGATGGGAAGAAGGTATGTAACTCAAATAATGGGTTATTTGACCAGATGGAGTCACCAGATGTGCTTGAAAGTGCCTCCAAAGGCTGAAATCCCACTTCACCAAGCGTGCACATCAAACTTGATGCAAGTGAAGTGGTAAGGTGCTTCAGACCTGTCCCACCGGGTGTGCCAAAACTGTTAGTGCAAAATCACAGCACCCCCAAATGAGTTATGGATCTACTTTTCTAAGGCAGGGTCATTTGGTGTGATTTGCATAACATTGGATCATTCCCCAAGCTGTGGGACTTGCAAATGGGAATGATCCTCCAGAGAAGGTTGGTTCCTCTTCCTAATCCTGCACTAAACTACTTCTAGTGAAGGAAACTACTATCTATCCTAATCTAACAATTCCAAGGGACCAGAGAGAGAGAGAGCATGAAAAAAAGAAAGCCTACACTAAAGAGGTGATACACCAGAAAAGGAAAATGTTGATCACAAACCCAACTGCCTGAAACAAAGAGAGGTGAGCAATGGAGAGGATGGACAAGATGCATCATAGACCAAGATCAGATTTCACACAGAACACCATTTCAAAACCCCTTAAACACAGCTCCCAAAACCTGTAATGGACATCAAAATATGCACAATATACCCTGCAATGGTGAGAGGCAAGAAGAGACAACAAAATGAGCAAAGGATGGAAAAATGCATCACAAAAACATAGATTTTATTGCTCCAGAGTTCACACAGTACATCATTAATGGGAAAGAGGTAAGAAAATTCCATTACAAAGCCAGGGGAGGAGGCTTAAACTCCACATTCGACCCTGGAGAAGAAAGAGAGAGGGGAGGCAGAGAAGAAGAATGAACAACCCTTACAATATGTGCCCCTCTATTACAATATATCAGAAGAAAAGAGAGAGAGAAGAGGGAAAAAATCGAATCCTACTCCAACCACCCTGAGATATGCATTGAATCCCATTAAAAGCTCAACCACTGAAAATCAATGCCTTCTTCAAACCACCCACAATATGTCACTTCTGGTTCCCCAGAGGATGGAAGATGAATCGAATTGATCTGGTAGTTGAAGAGAAATTAAGATCCTGCATTAAAGGCCTGAAGACATTTTCTCCATTTTTTACCTAACAGGGCCTCAAAAAAATGATTTTCAGATCCTCCATGGCATAGAGGATGTTGAGATCTTTCCAATGGTGTCAGATTTGCAATATTTCGAGCCCTGAGTCGAAAGATATGCCCCTTCGAAGTTTGCATCGGGTCCGTACAAATGGGCGGGAAAACCAGTTTGAAAAATGGGCCCTTTCTTTAATATGGGACATGTGGCAGCCAGATTAGGGAAAAATCAGGTTTGCGGGCTCAGAATTTATCTTTTCCCCCTTTTCCATGAGAATCAAAAAATCCAGAAAACTCCCGCGGCCCCGCTGCTCCGCTTGGACACGTGGCACCCTTTGGTTGGCTGGGGAGGTGCGCTCCAATCTTTTCCTTTGTGCCATTTTGTCAAAAGGAAAATTTTCACCTTTTCCTCTGACTCCCCGCTTTGGTTTGACTTGGGTTCAAACACCGACTTTTTTCCTCTTGGTGAAGTCGTGGCCCATTTTGCAAATTTTACACTTTTTGGGGTAAGGGGCAAAAAACTAACTTTTCCCCGATGACCGCTTTGACCTGGGACACGTGGCTGGCACTCTTGTTTGGAAACCTTTTCTCTATTCAACCCTTGAATCAGTGCCATTAAGACACTTGGCAGCCTCCATAGGCCTGGGCTCATGCATTGACTATTCAACTAACTCTGCCCCTTTCTTGATATAACACGTGGAGGCACCACGCTTGCTTGCAAACCTGATTCCCAAATTTTCCTTTGGAGGAGCGTCGAGTTGACACTTGGTAGCCTCTTGATCTGTGGACTTTTCAACGGTCCTCTTACTTTTAGAATTTGGGGTACATGGCGAGCTTGCGCTCATTTGGGTCTCTGCCTTTGGACCAACTCTTGGAAATGTGTCAGGCTGACACTTGGCACTCTCCGCTTGCACATTCATACTTAGCCACTTTTGAGGCCCTGCCCCGTCTGCCTTTGACTCTGTTTGACCACTTGACCCTGCCTCCATTACAGCCTGGGACACGTGGAGATGCGGTGCTTGTTTGAGCCTCTCTCTTTGGATTCATCTTTGGAGGAGCGCCATTAGGACACGTGGCTTCCTCCACTTGCTTCTCCATACTTAGTCAGTTTTAGACTCTTTCCTGAACTATTTTCGAGCCTAAAAACTTTGAATCCTCACCATTTTTTCCCCTTCTTGCTCCTGGCCTCTCTGCGGCACTGCCCCTTCTTCTCTGACCCTGCAATTCCATTGTTGAATCTGCCTGAAGCTTGTAAAATAGATTTAAGACATGAAATGGCTTGACAGAGTTGTTTTCTTTGCATAGGGTCGTTTAATCATTCTCTGCCCCCACCACTCCATTGTTGAGTCCTCCCTCGACCCTTTAAATAGATTTAAGATATGGAAATGCTCAGAAGAACCGTTTCTTCTATTTCTTCTTGTGCAGGGTCAAATTTGACTTTCTCGGGCCTCTGTTTTCACTTTTCCTAGTTCTGGAACTTGATTTCGTGGGTCTAAATCATTTCCCTTCATGTTTTCTTTATGTGTAATGCTTGTTCTGACCAAACTTTCCGAGGGGAAATTTGGGATAAATTTTATGGCTCTGTGAAGGTATCGATGAAAGCAAAATAGGATATTAAATATTAGAGTCCCATCCACCTGCCATTCTCCTTGAAAATGGAGGTCTAGAGCTTGTATTTATAGTGAAAATTTGAGAGAATCACATGCGATTGGGGGAATTGTCGGCGATTGCAAGCGGTTCAAGTTTGGTTGAAAAGGATGATTTTCTTATTATTTTGATATTTACTTTGGAGGATCTCAAAATATAGGATGGGGGTGCAAGATATATATATTTTTAGTTATGATTTAGGTGGTTACGATGAGTCGTCATGATTTTTAGAAGGTTATTTTAGAGGAGGTTGTGTTTAGTGAGATGTCCTAGTGAGGTGTTATAGTGAGGTGTGAGGGGAAAATTAATTAATTAATTATTTTAGCCATGGGAGGGGAAATATGACCTAGGTAATGTGAAGGGTTAATTAATAAATGGAAGGTTTGGATTAATTAATGATGGATGTGGAATTATGCAAGTATGGTGGGGATGTTAATATTTAATAAATATGATAGGTGTAATGTGATAATGAAGGGGACTTGGTATACTCCGAAAATGGGATTAGCGGTGCTAATTTTAGGTGTCTACAAGAATAGCCACAAAACATGAATTTTATTACTTCAAAAGATGAAAAGTCCATGATAATGAAAGAAGAAGGAAAGAATCACCCTACAGAGGTTCGGATCTGAGGTCCTAGTAATCAAAATGTACACACAATAACACTTGTAGAATATAATACCAACGATTCGGTCAAGAAAACTCTAAAAATGGACATCATTTTACAATATATAAAAGATGGGAAAGAGAGAGGAGTGAAAATAAATGGAAACTCAAATTTCTACCTTCAACCTCCAATATCATTCATTAAATTCTTAAAAATAGGCATGGAAACCATGTTAAGACCATTTCCCCATGATTTTTGTCTTGTAGGACAAAAATGGGTGTCATACCTCATCAAATATGGTAGTTGATATACTTGGAACTACTCCGTTAATGATGGGACTATTTTTTCTCTTTTCCATCCACCTAGCCCCACCAAATTTAGTTTTTATTGTTTTGATGGTTAAGATCATGATGAGACCTTTCTAATGAGTCTAATTTTGTGAAATTTGGAGTTACAGGGAGAAAGTTATGGCTATATGAAGTTCTGGAGCTCGGGAGGAATACGATGGGTACCCTGCAAGCTATAACAGACCACTTTAATCCTTTTTTGTGCACTGGGGTCGGTAATTCAGCTGGTTGGGGTACTGGAGGAAGGAGGGAACAATTTTTGGTGTGTTGTACAGGCTCGAGTTATCCGAGCCATTTGACTATTTTTCCCACCCTATCCTTGTCAGTTATGTCATCTTGTCGATGAACCAACAGAATGTGGGAACGTTCCACCTATTCCTGAGTTCTCCACACCGCCCACTCCATCAAATTCCAAATCTGCTTATCCCAATCACTCATGTAAGGAACATGAGGCCCCTTGGAATTGTTCTATCAATGCTTGAAAGACCCAACCCATCTATAACACTACCCCACTACTCACTTGCCTTATGAATTGATCAAGTCACTTATGCAGTGAACACAAGGAACAAAGGAATGGTTCCCTATGTTCTCGAAATTCCCAATTTAGATGATTCAAAGTTGATTTTTCCCAATTTTTTTATTTTTGGCTAAGTATTGAAAAGGAAGGGATGGAAATTAGAAGTGGAGTGTCTCTAACACTAATTTTGTTAGGAAATAAGAGATAAAATATGCGGAATAATCCCTTACAGAATCGCAACAGTAGAAACTAATATGCAGAAAATATTACAGATCTCAAATAAAAGTGCAGAATAAATAACACAACACAGAGAGACAAGATTTAACGTGGTTCACCCAATTTGGGCTACGTCCACCAAGAATCACTTGCTCAGATTTTATTACAAGCCTCCACTCTCTCAATACAATACCCAGATCCGTTTGGAGCTATGCTCAACAAACTCTACAGAATTCACACCTGAATTCAAAACACATCTGCAATACATTTGCTTGTCTATCTATCATATGCATAAGACCATATAAATAGACAACTGCTTAAGCAGTTTTACAAAACCATGGGTATCAAAACAATGGGCAAAAACAAAACCGTCCCATAAACCTATGGGTAGCCGAACAGATGGTTTTATAAAACAATGGGTACCGAAAAACCATGGGCCCAAAAACAGCCCATAACGGTTACCCATTACCCATGGGTTAATAAACCACCCATGAAAATTTGCTTCGGGGGCTTCACCCCCGAACCCCCTTCGATGGGGGGGCTTCACCCCCCGAACCCCCCTGACCCGCTCACCGGCGAGCGGGACTGCTGTAAAAATACCTGAGTGTAACACATAAAAGGTGTACCACACTCTAACATGAAAATAGCTCCACAAACATAACAAATTTTTCCCAATCTTCATCAATTTATACCTGTCAAAGTCCAAGACAAAAATGTAGGTTACCAAAATAGCCCTGTGTGGGTATTTTAGATAATAGTTTAGCAACTCAATGGGGTAATCAACCTATTAGATGAGGAGATCAATGGATTTAAAGCATCCATTGGGCATGGAATTAGCTTGAAATCATGAAACTGATTTGAAACCCATAACTCTCACCCCCTGAATCTACTTGAAGTACTACATAGACATGGAGCTGATATATCATGCTTGAATTGATCATTCTCATTGTAAAAATCATTCTAAATTAAGTTTTAATGAGAGTTGAAAACTATCTTGAATTTGACTTTCCACCACACCTTCCTAGGAAACCATGAATAAGGTTGCAGCAATGAATTTTGTGAGAAATTATTGCAAATTGGCCTGAATTCTATCATAATACTTTTTAAAAATCATGTTTTTCTTACGTTCAAACTCTATCTGAAACATGTCTTCTTCAAAATCCTCCATGAACCATTGTAATGAACCATTCCATTCAGAGACATTACAATAATGTGCAAATCATTTAGCTAAATTGAAACTACAGTACCAACAAGACAATGTGCTTAATAACACTTGGAGGAACTGAAACTAATCTACTATATACAAGTGAAGGTCAATAAAAATACTTGAGATGTATCAAGGCTAGGAGATCTGCATCACACCCACTTCATAAGAGGAGGTATGTTATTCTATTCCATGCACACATGCTACTTACATTTCTATAGTTACTATTGCTTGCTATTTCACAAAGTGTGACTGACCCAAGAGCACCTAGGGCATGACATGCATACACACACCAAAACTACATCCCGGTTTTAAATGTTGTGCAACACTTGGCGATAAGACCACTAGTTTGGAGGTTGAGGTTAGTCCGACCCATTCATTTGCATCTTTTATTTTTCTAGGGTTTGATACTTCTCTTTGTATTTCAGGTAATTACACAGCTCATCCAGAAAATCCAGTGTGACAAATAGGAAGCATTCAAAGGTAACTTTCGACCATACCAAATTTAGGTTTTGAGCATTTACAATGTTCAGAGAACCCAAATTGCAGACTAGGGTGCCCCAGGGAGCCCCAATACCCTTCTAGGTGCCTTTTTCATCTCATATAATCTAGATTTGGTCTTTGTAGGGTTCCTAATTGTTCTTCTACACTTCCATATTTAATTTCCATATCTGCAACACTCTGTGAAAGTCTTCTGTTATCATGTAAGTCACCTTTTCCTCTTTACTTACATAGTTAGGATTTTATTTCACTTAGAATAATTTATTTACATCTATTCCATACTGCTTTATTTTATTTATTACATCATTTTAGTCCTCCTAATTAGATTAACATTAATATACCCCCCTTTAGGATATTTTTCCTTATTTTTGTCAATCACACACAAGTTAAGAGAAAGTTTTGACATTGATCCTACTAAGGCCTGCATACTTGGTTTTGCTCATAGTTTGTTTCCAGCTTTGGTGTCTTTGCCCATAGTTTGTTCTAGAAGATTCTTAGTGTCACACCTATCCTAAAAAAACCTCTTTGGTAACAAAAATAATTCTAAACATTTTTACCCAGATTGCTCGTTCACCTATCTTGGCCTTCGGTGTTGAGCCCTTGCATCTTACTAGTTGTATGGGGTTGAGGCTAGGAGAAAGATATCCCTCCCAAAATATTTCATTCATAAATCTAAATACACTTTCTTACCCTAACAATCTTCATTGATGAGCCGCATTTCTTACTCGTTACGTGAGATTGGGATAGGAGGGAAATTCCCTTACTCACCTATATTTTTCCCTTGGTGATGAACATGTGCTTCTTATTGGTATCATGGGGCAAGCTACAAGGGGTCTCTTCAATAAATTAATAATCTATAAGCAATGTAGGAAATAAAAATTTATTTGAAACTTCAAATCCCAAGAAAGTGAGTTAGATGTCTCTGTTCCAAAAGAGTTCAAGCCTAAAAAATAGATTTTTCAATCAAGAGGCCAAATTACCCAAGTATAGATAAACTTGCAAGAAAATTACATTCTGGATCAAGTAACAAACTATGTGTAGAGTTATATTATAGGTTCCTAATTGTATTTATATCAAAATATTTTCTTCCTCTCATCACTTCCATTCATCGAAACGATACAACTCACGTCCCTTCTGGCTCTCGATGTTGATCACATTTTACTAGTTGTGTGGATTCAGGGTTGGAGTGGGTTCATTTACTTATCAAATTACATTCATCACATTTTGACAAAAAATTAGAAGTGCTTAATATCACTTGAAAAACCAAAGTTTCTACATTACATTGTATCTACATGAGCATCATATCATACGAAACAAAAAAAATCATTCTATTAGCATATCACCATCCATAGCATGCAACTAAAAAATATTTAAAAACAATGGAAATTATGAGCATATAAGAGTACAAAAGAAAAATAAGCCATCAATTAGTCAACTCTTATATAAGAATAACTGAAATAAAAATAAGTATCTGTATATATCCATAATAAGTCAAGTCTGTATACAATGTTGTCACACTCTAGGTGTGGTCAAAATGCTTGTAATGAGCATGAAGTCAAAAAAATCATATAAATGTCTCACAAAATGACATCGAAGCAATAAAGGCCTATGACCTATCCCTCCCTATAGGACCCCTGAGAAGGTGCATGGCTAGGAATCCTATCACATCTCCTATGGTGTGATCTACCATTAGCTATGGCCTTACTACAAGAGTAACTCCACCTTGTCATTCTCTCAGCAAGCTGGTGTGCGATAAGCTTGGTCTCTTGTGAAGAAAAGATCTCAATGACCTTCTAAATAGTTGTGAATACATCAGTATGTCATCTAGACTGTAACAGTTTTCCCATGTTTTTCAAAAACTCCTCTTAGGTCTTCCTAGCAGGGATGAGAAAGGTATCAACCAAGATCTTATGAATAAGATCTCACCAACCATTAGCAATGGCTGCAAGATAGAGTAAACAATGACGAGTTAGAACACATTTAAAAACCAAAAATAAAAAATGTAGTGTACTAAAAATTCTAGCTAACAAGACTCAAGAGAAGATTATCTACATACTCAGATCTCCCAGCACCTAGGTGGGGTCAGCTGGTGCAACTACTAGTGGTGGAGCCACTGTAGGAACCTACTGAGCCTCATCCTCTCCTAAGGAGACATGTTGGCCCATCACAGACTAGTCATTGTCACCTCCCTTATAAGGAAGTGGCTCCTCACGAATAAGAGTCTCCCTCTCTACCTCTGCCTCTACTCTATCTTCAATATATATCTCCTTTGTAACT
The DNA here is from genome assembly GCA_019776745.2 of Taxus chinensis. NCBI lineage: Eukaryota > Viridiplantae > Streptophyta > Pinopsida > Cupressales > Taxaceae > Taxus > Taxus chinensis. The sequence goes on from CM034157.1 coordinate 150,138,077, forward strand.
CAAAAATCTATGTTACTATCCCCCTCCTCATCATGCTCCTCTCCTCCTGTCTCTTGGTCCATATCCTCACTGGTCTCACCCTTGAGCTCTATCTCTGAATCTATGTGGGCCTCCTCATCCTCCTCCTCCTCACTGTGAGCGGTTGTGGCCTCAATTAGGAGGAGAGATACTAGTACTCTAGGGACTGGGAATTTCTCCACACTTATAGGTACCCCCGATATGATAACTTTCCAACCATGCAAGATTTTAGGGCCTCCCCAAGCCTCTCTGATGCCACGGTAAATAACAAGAACAATAGGAAATGCATCATCATAAGGAAGCCCGAACTGCTGAGGGACTCTGTCAATAGGGTGGACCTCCACCCTAGTCATCCTATCTACTAACTACCTCACACCACTACAAGTAAATAGTATAGTCATGTCATCACCCCATATCCCAATCAAGTCCTGGTATGGTCTAGTGAAAAATTATTTTGTGGTCAGTGTAGATACAGGTTGGCGTTCCCCTCTGAGAGGAGCCATACTTTTCCATCTCACAACCCTCATGGCCCTGAGATCCTATATACTAACTCCCCTTTGGTAGGATATAATCCACTCATAGACCTATTACATCACCAAAGTAGGGTGGCTCAGGGATTTCCCCTGTAGCCTCACAATGTGGTATAGGTCATGATATGTGTACCTAAGAATGTCCACACCCCAAACAAAGATCCTTCCATCCTTCTCAATAGCCATAATGATAGGAGCCCAAAAATATAATAATTTTCCTCCTCCCTTGTTTCCCATTATTTCCCATCAAACGAAAAGCAAAAATACTAATTATGGCCTTGCGAAGAGTGGGGATAGGTGCAAAGGCAACTCACAATAGTTACATACCTTGTTTGGCACCCACATTAGATGCCCCATCATCTCCCATATATGATTCCTGCTATCTAAATATAGCCACTGACCCTACACTCAAGATTCAATCGTCTGCCAGTCACAAGAACAACCAAGATCCTGTAAACATCCTCGAGAGTGATATTCCACTCTCTTGTAAATGTTTGCGCAATCTCCACCCTGCACGGGGAGGTGGTTTTATAACCACCACCCTACGCAGGGTGACAGTCATGTCCAAAATAGACAAGCCATCCCCCTTTGACCCAACATCCAAAAAAATGACAAAATTAACCATTTTAGACAAAACAAAGGACAAACCCACCTAGACAACCTCCTAGGGAATGTTTTCACTGAAAGATTTGTAAAAATAACCCCCCTGGGTGTAGATTTTTTCAATTTTTTATATTTTAGGTTTCAAATAAACAAATGCAAAATACTAAAATTTGTCTTAGTTGTTGGGTCTCTCACTCAAGGGGCTATGACTACGTCGACGTACTTTTTGATTTGACTGTATCCGTGCTAAAAATGGTGACAAGTAATCGAGAGCTCAAAAATCACTATGAGGGAAAGTATAAATGAATTTGAAAATGAATGGTTTTAGATATATATATATATATATATGTTTTGTTTTAGCTTTGTTTTGAGTATGTATGTTTTGCAGGGCTAGAATGTTGGCGCAGATATACTTCTATTCCCATGGAAATGGTAAGTCCATATGTTGTTTTGTTTTAGTGTTTATTTTTTGATATCATATTTATCTGTACTTGAGTTTTGTTTGCATTTTGTAGGTAGTAGGAGCTTAGATGACATTACTTCGGCACATAGGTGTGTTAGGTATAACTTCTAACTCCCCATTTTGGGAACGCCATACACGGATTCTCCATTTTACACCTCTTCATGGCTAAAATTCTTCTCCAAGGGGGTAATATGTACACACTCAAATTTGCACATGCTACATTGTCAAAAATGGTTCAAATGTCCCCAATGATGGTTCATGTCTTTTCTAAAGGTGTTCAAGCCCCTTTATCTCTTTGCAGTATATATTTGTAGCTTATATTGCCTTAGTCATTTCCTACTTCTCTATAGCCTTATGCATTGTTTTTCCTTTAGTTTTGGCCTTTAGTTACAAAACCACCACCCTGCTTGGGTGGCGGTTACAGAACCGCCACTCTGTTTAGGCAACGGTTTCATAACCACCGCCTTGTGCAGGGCAGCAGTTTCGTGTGAATTATTCAAAACTTTCCAGGTGTGAATTAGACACGTGTTAGTCCACTCTAGTTAACTTTTAGTGCATGCTTTTGGGCCAATTGAGATTATTTTAAGCTTGATTGATTTGTGTAACCTCCTCTTCCACTTCTAATTTTTGATTGAGTGTTTAACTACACCTCCACATTGTGATGTGGCACCCCATGTCTGAAAAGTGTGTTAGAGCACTGCCAAACCAACCTCCTATAAAATCATTGCTTCCTTTGAAGAAAATGGCTGAAGATTTTTATTGTGATTGCACTGTTATATTGCTGAAATCTTGCTAGAGACTACACAACCAAGCTTTGCTCCCTTGTGATGTTCTTCCTCTACCTACATTGCTACTAGACCACTTGTAAGCCACCATTGCTCTAGTGAATTCTTCTTGCTACCTCTACATTCTCAGTTCCCTGGAATCATGTGGAAACAAAAGATTGGAAAAGATAACTGAGGGGACACAAATTGATACCACAACTGACATTACCTCGGCACTATAATTTCTAGGTTGGGGTTGTTATTGAGTTTCTTGATTTCTTGATTTTGAATCTTTACACACACTTATTTACTAGAGTAACAAAATTATTTTCCATTTCAATCATTACAAATAGATAGATCATTTTGAAAAGTAGTTAGAGTAGATCATTTTATTCAAGAAATATTTTGTAGGATAGATAGATTCCCTATGCCTATCTCTATATGGATTTGTAAGGGAAGTGATATCTAGAAGAGAGCTTCTGCATAGTTGATTAAGCCATAAATTTTAGTATCAAATTCAGTCAAAATATCCTCCATAGAATCCCTCTTAAATTCTACTCAGGGAAGTTTCAGGGGAAGAAAAGCTTGCTGAGGAGCTTCTGAATTCTTCCCATGACTCTAGAGGTGTGTCTAGAGGATTTACATTCACTAATTACATAGTTTAGAAGAAGCTTTGAATTGTTTAGAACAGATTGAATATTCTGTTTCACAGGTAAACAACTACACCTGAGTTGTTTTATTTGTTATAGGATTTGTTAATTAGGATTGAAGGAAATTTATTTCTTTATTTCTTCTATTTTATAATAGAAAGCTAGAAAATACAAAAATATTTATTTTAATTAAATTTGATTGTTATTTATTGTTTATTTCTTCTATATTAGAAAATGTAAAAAACATAATTAGCTTTCACTTGTTTAGATTAGCTCGTTACTTTCTTTCGTATATTAAACTACTCAAATGCACACATGACCATCACCAGACCACGACTAGAGAGAGTTTACGGTTTTGATCCCAAGCCCCCCCAACCGAGTGGACCCAAAGAGAAATTAGATTTAGATACTAGATTATGCTCCCAAGTATTTAGAACATCCCCACATCCACCAGATATTTCAGACAAATGAACATCCTAAACAAAGATGATTTTAGAGATCTTGTGTTTTGAATTGAACCAAATAACTGCCCATAGATCTAGCAGAGTCATGCTTCTCTCTCGTTGATTCCATGAGCTTTTCTTGACATCATTATGAGGCACCCACTAGTTTTATTGCATGCATCCCACAACAAATAAAGAGGATTTTCACAGATTTCTACATAGAATGGAGTCTCCGTGTGGCTATTATTTCTGACAAATCCATTATACCCATTCAGGTTAGAAGGGTCATTCTTACCCTTGACGAGCAAATCTCGATATTATGCTTCGAGGACAGTATTTTTCCTTAATAAATTACTTTCCCATTTCAACACATTTCATCCACATATCACATTTATGCTACATATCCATTATCCATCTCGTTATGGTGGTCCCAACACGACCTCAGGAGGTTGCGTGCACTCCAAATATTACATATCAATTTTTGGGTGTACAGTAATCTCCTCGTTGACTGGTTTATAAGATATTTAAGAAAACTCAGCCTATGGTAAAGCCAAATCTCATTGTTTTGAATTTTCTCCAACTGTACATCATAGAATATTTCCTAATCTCATGTTTACTACTTCTATTTGTTCATCGGTCTAGGGGTGATATGCACTACTAAATTATATTTTCCCTCATTTTACTCCATAGAGTGATGTGAATCCAGCTGCAAGAGGTTGAAATACCTCCAAAACACACATAAAAATATTTTCAAATAAAAGCCAAGAGTTTCAAAATATCTTTCTTCTAATTCTGTAATACACACTAATCTTTTACATCATTACAATCCTCCTTTTATTTCACGTCTACTCTAAAACCCTAAAATGCCAAAAATTACCTACTAGCAAAACAAATCAGATGGGCCCAAAATTTTTTGTACCAAATATGCTTTCATAAATTAGGGATCACACAAAATTTTGACTTATTCTAACAGGCACAACACAAGTTATTAAAGTTCTAAGACCTAGTCAAAAATGAAAAAAAAACATTCAAAGCCAATTTTGGGCCACTAGATGAAGGAATCCAGGCCTGAAAAATGTGCCAAAATGGCCACAACTATGAAGGAAAAATTGACCCCAGCATAGTACTAATGTATATCTACCACCCTATAAAATTTCAAGATGATCCAATGATCAGATCAAAAGTTATGGTCTCTGCAAGTTAGGCTCCTGCATCATAGAGTCTACCAAAAATAACTCAAAAACATTGTGTCATGATCTAAAGTCATCATGTAACCTAACCACTTTTGAAAAAATTATTTTGTAACTCTAGAAGCATCATTAGTGGTCCTACAATAAATGAAATGTGTCATTTTAAATAATCTTTCTACCACAAAAAAGACTGAATTATTTCCTCAGTGTGTGCTAGGAAGTCCTAACATGAAATCTATACTCAAATAAACCCTAAGCTCTATAGGGATGGGTAATGGAATGAATAGCACAACATTTTGTGCATGGCCCTTAGCCATTGTTCACACTATACATCTTGATATGATCCTACTTATGTCCCTCTTTACCTTTGGCAAATACTAATTCTCAACCACGAGAACAATTGTCTTGCTTATACCAAAGTGTCCAATCAAACACCCACTATGAAATTCTATTATAGTATTTTCTCTCTATTGGGGTGATAATGTCAAGTGGGATCAACCACTTGGGCACACCCCAACATGATTAAAGTTTGTATAATCAAACTTTAAGTGTGAATTATTTCACACTCAAAGAGTAAAGCGACCTGACCGATTCACCCACCCAATTTATTGGGTGATCCATCTTGGGATTGACTGTTTGACTGTCTACAACGACTATGTAGGATTATATTAAAGATTGTGATTTATATGTAGGACATGATGGATGTATTGTTGGTTAATTACCTACATTAGCTATTAAACCCGAAAGATACATAGCTATGTAGATGTGTAAAATAGATAAGGAGAGAAGTGGAAGTGTTGGGTGAAATTGTATTCGATTCATAATAAAAGATGGTCCTTTACGAGTGGAGTTTTTCCTTGATTTTTTCCACTTCTATCTAGTGTTATCTGTCTCTTGTTCTTGTTTTATTATTTTCTTTTAGATCTAGCTCATTATGCTCTGTATTCGCTATCTATTTCAAGTTATTTCTTTATCTAATTGATTGCATGCCATATTCTATAATCTTCAACATTAATGGTGGATCTATGATATTTAGATATCATTTCCCTGCTAAATCTAACACTCTCATTGAACCAATAGTGATGTAAAATTACTTTCACCTGAATAAATAGTCATCCTGCATCAAATAATCATAACCACTATCCATTGTAGGGTCATTACATTGTCTTACAACATCACCAAAATATGGATCAATTTCAAACAATTTCTTGACTACCTCAAACCCTATGACTTCATTTTCCATTGTTATTAACAACACTACATGCATACTCAAGGCATAAACAAATTGATTTTGTGATCCAAAACTTAGGGTTTATGGGATCAAAGGATAGAATAATAATCGTGCCAAATGTAAATAGTAAAACTATCTCTAAAAAATAGATGTATATTTCTCAAAAGAAGTTGTGATTACAATAGCTATCTCTACAAGGAGGTGAGTTTTATTATCTTGTGGGTTATATATACTTATATACTACTTTTAGAAATATTAATGGACATCTATAAGAATTTTGAAGGACACCAATCTCGAGGGAGACGACGTGGTTCACCTTTCATGAATTACATATGCGAAAATTTTGTGAAATTACTATTTTTAGGAATTACTATTTCTAGGTTGTACTACAAAAAATTCATTGTGAGGCCTTTAGAAGTAGATTTTGGGGCTCAAAGTTTTTAAATTTTTTTTACACCCTTTCACCATATTCTACAAATTCAAATATTTATGACGCATTTTGAATAGAGTCAATTATAGCTATGGCACGAAAGTTATGACTCCCATAAGTTACCCCAATAAAATTGTTGCCTAGGTTTTTGTCTAGATCATTCCTCACTCCTTAAGAAGAAATAACCAACATTACAGTAAAGGGTCTCATCAAGTGTCAAAATTGTTTCTTTATTTGATACATGGTGACCCACTCACCTTGATGACTAATATTTCCTCTCTTGATCACCTGATAGAGCTTAATAGAATGTCCTCCAGTGGTCTTTGTCTAAGTTTCCACAATTTGATCTTATTCAACTAAAGCAAATATTTTTGGGTTGAGTTCAGATATGTCCAAATATTCTTCTATGAATGAGGTATCCAAAAGAGGTGGGTGATATGGTTTAAGGAGGTCTGCATTGAAGATAGGATGCAGACCAAGGTAGGGTGGAAGATTTAACTAGAAATCATTTTCACCTACTTGCTTGGTGAGAGTGTAACGACCATACCATAGAGGTCAAATTTTCCTGTGTGGACCTAAAATCTTTTCCTTTTGAAGCTTCAACTAGACCTTATCACCAACCTTGAAATGATGTGGAACCCTATATTGATAATGGCATTGTTTATAATTTCCAATCATCTTCTTTAAAATATCATGGACCTGCTACTGAGTATACTAAATATGTTCAACAAACCTTGTTGCCTTTTATACTTTATTTTTTCCATGAGGCATGTATTCCATTATATGCACCATAATGCATACATCAATGGGTGTCATAGGCTGGAATCCATAACAAAATTGAAATGGAATTTACGTGCTGGAGCCATGTAGGTCCCAATTGTATCCATGTTGTATGTAGGCAAAGGCCTCATCCTATGTACGTGGGTGTTTAGAGTGATATATATGAAGCATATGGAAATTTTGAGGTTCACCACCTATATTTGTCTGTCATCCTGTGGGTAGAAGGATGTGGAATTAATTAACTTAGTGTCCATAGTTCCCTATAGGGTTGACTAAAATATATTCAAGAACTTGTTTTCCCTATCAGAAATGATAGAATTCAGAATCTCAAAGGTGATCCATACATGACTAAAATAGAGTTTAGTAGTGTCTTCAATAGAAATATTTTCTTACAAGTAATATTTATAGTCATTTTAGAAAATTGATCAACTACAACAAAAACACAATCATTTCCATGTTTCAAATATGGTAAACCTAAGATGAATTCCATTGAGATGGAATCCCAATGCTTGGTTGGTTTTGGAAATGGTGTATACAATCCTTGTTTCTTATTAAATAGTTTAGAAATTACACAGGGTGAAGAGCTTGGCCTAATGTGTCCCTTTTGAATCAAATCTTGGAGTTTTTTCTTGATCTCATCATTTTTAAGAAATGATGTGTGATACACAGGGTTGTTAAGTAAAGGAGAGCTCGAGACCAAATCAATAACATGTTTTAACTCATACTGAAGTGACACCCTTGTAGGTGACTAAAACAATATATCATCATATAAGCTATATTTTTTTCAACCTACCTTTTTTGCACCGAATGTGTGGTCAAGGTGGCCACAACAAATTTCTTGGTGGTTTTTTGGCATGATCACGAGGATGAAAATTTCTCTGTTTTCTTCATTAAATTCTTACTTTTCTTGGAACTAATAAGGAAAACCAAGCTGGAGAGGATGACCTCGATTATTTGATAACACCAAATCCTAATGAAAATGGTGACCGATCGAGGTTTTGACTCATAGATGTTATGTCTCTTCCACATGAATGGTTTTCATAAATGTTAGAATAAGGGATAAAATATGTGGAATGATTCCTCATAGAATCACAATAGTAGAAACTAATATGTAGAAAATATTACAGATCTCAAATAAAAATGTAAAATAAAATAACACAACACAAAGAGACAATATTTAATGTGTTTCACCCAATTTGGGCTACGTCCACCAAGAATCACTTCCTCAGGTTTATTACAAGCCACCGCTCTCTCAATACAATACCCAGACATGTTTTGAGCTATGCTCAACAAACTCTATAGAATTCACGCCCGAATTCAGACACATCGGCAATGTTACATAATACCTACCATATGCACAAAACCACATAAGTAGAAAACTACTTAAGTAGTTTTAGAAAACTGTGGGTATAAAAACCATGGTCCAAAGCTGTCCCATAAACCTATGGGTCAAAATCCCACCCATATGAGAAAATCATGTTTCCCGGTATATTGGGCACGTTTTTCAACTATGAAAAGTGTTCCATACTCTTAGCGTACAATCTTCAACACTTTCACACATGAAAACATGCTCTACAACCTAACATTGAAAGCACATCATAAACATCCAATGGAACAACACCACACAAGACTTTATTGTGGAAGGATTTGACTGCATATGGGAGGTCACATTGTTTTGTGAAATGGAGATATCTTCCTGGGTTCAACCACCTGATACTATATGGCTGGAGACTTGGCTTTACATGAAGGTTTAAAATTTTCACATTATCAACAAAATTAAATTCTTTAGACTTCGACTATCAAGAATAAAATGTAGAGGCTTACCCTTTACCCAAAGTTTGGAGTGAAATAAAATTTCCTTCTCATCCATATTTTTGACTTGTAAGGTAGAAATGGTCACATCTAGATTAGTATATATAATTTCATCTTCTTCATCTCTAACCTTGAGGTGTGTCAACGGTAGAGCAGTGGGTGTTGAAGATTATGACTCAGTTAGTAAGGACTTGAAGACTAGAAATTCTTCCTTGGAATGAAAATTAGTTTTGTGGATGTCACACCACTTCCATGTATTCTCCTTCTGTGATTTATTTTCTTACACATCCTTTTGTTTCCAACCATAACCTCAGGTTTGACCTTCCTCATAAAGTTTCCCCCTCAGATGTTATTTTTTGTATTTCTCTTTCTATGCTTTTGTTCAATCTTGATCATGAACTTATATACCTCACTGAGGGTATGCCATTGAAAGAGGTCCATGTCCTCCCATATGTACCATTGCAGGACACTGCAATATTTTAGGATCTTATGATGCTATGTGTATTGAATTCCTAATCTTGTAAATAGAGAGTGAAAATTATCAGTATAATCTTGAACTGATTGGTCCTTACCTTGGCAGAGTTGCTGCCACTTTATGTATAGATCATCATAATATCCAATAAGTTAGTGTTATTCCTTTATGAATCCAAAATATCATCCCACATGGGTTCCTCTATGATGCCCAATTCATCCCTAGTGTGTCTATTCTTGTACATCCCCACCTAGTTTTGACAGAAAGTGACAATTTCAAGAGAGAAAATGTTATCATCTCTTTATTTAGTGAATTTATTGATAGAAAAGTAGAAAGATAACCAGTTCAAATAGATTTATATTACATAAACATTTATTTTACACTCAAATATAAGAATATAAAATTTTTCTTGAACCTTGACGGGTGTTGAGGCACTGAAGGGATGGCTCGCAAAGGAGAAGGCAAGATTTAAAATTTATAAATATGAAAGGATTTGGGAAAATTTCTATAGCGTTTTCTCATTTTTCTCCATGAAATATTCATTCACTATTTTCTTGAGAGGATCATTTGTTCCAGTGTTGTCCATGAGGTCTCCTGCAACCCCGCAATCAAGTATTCTATAGGATTTTATATGGACCACCCAAGCTTATTATATCCCAACCTCGTTCTGGGAATCATACACTCTCAAGAAAAATGTTCCCTAATTTCATTGATCCAAAACTTAGTTCTTTTGGGATTAACGGAAAAAATAAAAATTGTGTCAAATATAAACAGTAAAAATATCTTTGAAAATAGATGTATATTGCTTAGAAGACTGTGATTACGATAGCTATCTCTATAAGGAGATGTGTCTTCTTCCCTTGTGGGTTAGATATTCATATATAATAATTTTATAAATATAAAGGTACATCTAAAATAATGTGGAAGGTCACCAATATGAAGGGAGACGAGGTGGTTCACCTTCCATGAATTACATATGTGAAAATTTCATGAAATTACTATTTTTAGACAACACTATAAAAAATACAATGTGTAGAATATGGTGAAGTAGACCTTTGTTTTTAATCCTTTCACTATATTATACAAGTTCCAAGATTTTTGAAGCATTTTGAATAGATTCAATTGAAGCTACAGTGTTAAATTTATGACTCCTAGAAGTTATCCCACTAAAGTGTTGTTTGGGTTATTGTCTAGATCATTCTGCTTACCCAATTTATACTTTAAGTTAAAAGTATATTATTACAAAAATGAAACCCAATTTTTAATCCTACCATTTATTTTATTTTATGTGTTTTCATACCTTAATGCTTCATGATCAGTAAAAAGTACAAATTCTATAGCTACCAAAATTCCTTAATGCTTGAACAATAGCAAAAAATTCCACATCATATGTAGAGTATTTTCTCCTAACCTCATTCATATTTTCAATGAATAATGCTACATGACATCCTTATTGACTTAGTACTTATCCAATCCCAATATGTGAGGCATCAAAATCATCCTCAAATACCTTGCTAAAATTTGGAAATACTAAAACAGGCGCCTCTGACACTTTCTTCTTCAACAATTCAAAAATATATGTTTATACATTTATCAATACAAAATCCTTTCCCTTCACGCACTATGTTATGGTTGCACCAATGCTATTGAAGTTCATGATGAACTTCTTATTAAAATATTTCAAGTTATGAAAACTGCAAAACCTTTATCACATTCCTTAGACTAGGCCATTCCAAAATTTCCATCACTTTTTCCTCATCCATCCTCACCCCATCGCCTGAGATGATGAACCCCAAAAAATTAAACTTTTATGAATAAATATACACTTCTCTAAGTTTGCATACAAAATATCTTTTAATTAAAATTATAACACCAATTTCAAATGCAACATGTGTTCTTCCACTGTCCTACTGAGCATCAAAATATCATCAAAATAGAAAACCACAAAATTACCATTGTATTCTTGGAGTAATCTATTCATCAAACTCATGAATGTACTTGGTGCATTAGATAACCCAAATAACATCACCATCCAGTCTTAAAACACATCTCTTGTATTGAAATTCATTTTTCATTTATCCCCTTCACAAATTCAGATCTGATAGTACCCGTAGATCAATATTACTAAAATAGAGGGCTCCCACTAGCACATCCATCATATCATCCAATCTTGGAATTAGGAACTGATAATTAATTGTGATTTTATTTATTACTCTACTATCCACACACATTCTTTAATCTCCATCATTTTTGGGATTCAATAGTGTTGGAGTTGCACATGGAATCATGCTTTCTCTCACTCACCCATTCTTTAGCATATTTATTGCTTTCATGTTCAACTCCTTGGTCTGTGTTGGGATCATCCCATAGACTTCATTGTTCAGAAGGTCCAATCCTAGGATCAAATCAATATGGTGTTTTATACCCCTCTTTAGAGATAACCCATATTGTAGATCATCTGGTATGACATATGTGTATTCTTTTAGTACCTCTGTTGCCGCAATGGGTATACCAAAGGCCTTTATTTCCAAATTATTTTCCATAAATGCATGACAATAAATTCTTCCATTTTTGTAACAAAATACTTTGTATCCAAAAAACACTCACTCTACTCTTATTCCTTGAAGGGTGAAAAGACCACCTGTATGCCATCCTTCCAAAAAGTATAAGTATTCTTCCCTCCATCATGTGTAACTTTTTTTTATCATATTCCCAAGGTCTCCCCAATAATATATGAAAAACATCCATCGGGATAACATCACATCGCACCTCGTCATTATATGTATTCTAAATTGAAAAATTTATTAGGAATATTTTATCTATGGCTACATCATTTCCTTTCTCAAACCATGATATGCGATATAGATACGAGTGCTTCTAACATTTCAGACTGATTTTATCAACCATCACAGTCGAGATCATATTTTCACAAATACCACCATCAATAATAATTTTACATACCTTCCCTCTAGAGGTGCATCTTGCTTGAAAGATATTTGTCCATAACTAAGAATCGCCACCGACACCATCTTGTTATTTATACTTCCTTGGGATGATCAACATCCTCCTTATCATGAGGGTTTCACCCAAGTGTACAAAAAAATCAATTTCCTCTTCTTCAACTTCAACTAGGTTTACTCACGATGGTTCCTCTTTCCATCTATCATGTGTAGGATAGTGTGGAAATTCAAAATCTTTGTGGCTTTCTTCATCACATTGATGACAAATATCCTAATTTTGGGTCATATTCCAGCCTCATCCTTCACCATATCCACTTCCTCTCTGAAACCCCTACATATTTGGCATTACTAGCCTTTACCATATTATTTTTTTCCTTCTACGTTAGAGGATTCATCTTTTAGGGAATCAAATCTACCTCTCTTTCTAATTGGAGATGACGATGGTCCTCCATTTACTCCTATTCTAAAATTACTATTGTGATTTTCTTCTACTTTCAATACGAGTTGAAAAAAATCATCTATGATATGGATCTAGAACGTACTCAATTCATCTTATATGGTAAAACCATGCCCATTTACATATCTTGTAGCATTCTGTTCTTCAGAATCTCCCTGTTCTACCCGGATTGATAAATTGTAAAATTCATTGATATATTATTTGATGTTGAAATACTTCTATCTTAGGTTTTGAAACCTTTGAAATAGTGTTTAAGCATAATCTACAAGAAGAAACTATTTTTACCAATTTCTTCACCATTTTATTTCAGTTTTTGATCTTATCCTTTCATTTCCTTTATCTTTCATTTCGCAAGTGATCCCACCAGATCAATGCATTTCCATCAAACTTAGTACATGAAAATTTTAACCTTCTTCTCCTTTGAAAGGATTTTCCATTAAAATAAATTTTCCATGCAATTCAAGTAGTCAATAAAATCCTCTGGTTGTAACCCACAACATAATCAGGAACATTAATCTTGATGCCATTATTATTTCCCTCCAAAGCTTTGACCAATCTCTCCTTAAATGGTATCTCATTCAACATTTATGTTATCCATTTTTACCCCTAGCAAAAATGGTTAAGTTAGAGAAAATTAACTTGAGCAGTTGATTGGGGTTGCAATGGAGGATCTGGAGAAAATAGGTAAAATTACATGTTTTGGAGCATTTGTAGTTGATTTGGGGGACTTGGGATTATTTTAGATGCATTTCCCTTCTTCTGTTCTCACACTTAGCCAATTTGGGTTAAAAGGAATATATTGAGGAAAATTGGTTTTTAGGGCACTTCATTGTATTTTTCCTAACTCCCAATCCAAGGTAAGGAGTTCGTGAAAAAGTTGAAAATTTGGAAAAAAATGCCTTATTTTACTGTTATGAGGACAAGTCAAATCTTGGTAACCCAAAAGGAATAAGGGTTGGAGGGTCGTGATTTCCCCATAGAGCCGTAATCCCTACATTGTATTGGTTAGAGGTTGGATCTGTAATGCTCGCTTCCCTTAGACCCTTTCTATGATATCAGTTTAGCTTATTTAGTTGGTTATCTATTTCATTTTGGACACACTGTTAGGGTGCTTTGATATTGATACTTTGATATTGTAACATTATTTATATTAGCATTACATGACATACTTAATTAGATGGAGTGATGGTTGTATATGTTTGTATATTATATTCATGGATGACGCTAATCTTGTGATGCAAGATTATGGTATCATCGTGTTATATTGATCATGTGATTGATTGATTGCTTGCTGTGAAAATGATCTAATGTTTATATTTTGAAAACTTTAAATGATGGAATGATATTCTAACACTATTGTGCTTGAAATTTGTGTATTACACTTGATTTGCTAATAACAATTATTGGCGATTGATATTGATGTATCTTGATTTTGATTATCATAGTATATGCAATATATGTTTGGAAATATCTTGGACATGTTTGATGCGTGTGTGTAGTGTGAAACGTCGTACATGTTATATATTTAAATCACACATGGGATCAAGGGACCAATAGGTGAAGAATATTCAGGCTGAGACCCCTTAGCCACCTTGAGTAACAATGTTATGGGTTTATAAAAGTGGCTAGATCTTTTATTTTCATATGGTTGTTTAATTTAATTTTGTTTATCCTATGTTGATGGTCCTTTTGAATATTCACCCTTGCATTTTTATAATTTGTAATTTTATGAAATTTATTCCTCTCCAATGTGCTGATGTGACCAGTTGTCATGACTTTTGGTAGTTGAAAATCAATTATTGGGACCCTAAACCCAATGAAAATTATGGAGGGGCGGATTTTGACTTTGCATGAATTTTTGGACAACCCTACATACACCTAAACTTGTCCTTGACAACTTAAATGGTCCCATATCCTTAACCCATCATGGGTGGAGTATTTTGAGGGACCATTTAAGATTTTGGCCCGTTTTGGTCTCATTTATCATTGATTTCATTGTAGATATTGATACTATTGAATTCATATTCAGAGATTTTGATTATGATAGATTGATCAATAGATGATAGATCATACTGATATTTGGACTATTGACATTATGATGTTTACGTTTTATTATGATGCACTAGATAGTGATGTTAGACAGTTTGATATATGTTGATTTTCATGATGTGGATTTTATACTGACATGTTATGTTTTGGGATGTTGGAGTATAATTGTAATCTCATGGATGTTAGGGTTAGATTTTGATATATTGATGGATAATAGAATTGCTAATGTCGAAATGATGAATATTGATTTTATATGTATATTATATTCTCGATGTTGATAATATGGCTCGAAAGGCCAGAGAGGTATTTTGTTGTGTGCAGGAATTTTATCACATACATCGAAGGGGATAGGGGACCAACCACGGAAGGATGTCGGGTGTTGAGCAACGAGGCCAAATTTGACAACTTGTGTAATGTTGTTTAGTGTGGTGTTTTGCATGTCTAGTTTGGAGGTCTCCCATGGGGGGTGACTTCACATGTGTGGCCATGGGGTGAATTGTGTTCCCTTTCTTTAATTTTTGTATGTGCTTTATTTATGTTTTGTGTATTTAAAATTTAAAATTTTGTCACTTTATTAGCATGTTGTAAATGTGTGTTAATTAAGCTTAAACCTTCTTGTTTTTAGTTAACCAAACTAAGGATGTGACAAATAGTTATGATGAGATTTGGTAGTCCTTGTTGTAAGTAAAATTTATGTTGATTTGTGAGTGTTTTACTCCACCCCAACTTCAAAATTCGGATTTTGACTTGGGGGCATTTTTGGAGGCTTGTGGGATAAGAAAGGCTTGTCCCATGCCTCTTAAATTTACCCAACAACCCTACCTATGGGTTGGAAAGCTTATTTTTGACTTCTTTGTCCATTTTTGAGTGTAAAAGAAGGAAAATTATTGCACTTTCTTTCTACCCCAATTTATTAGGTCCTTTGAAAGCATGGTGTGCAAGTTTTGAGCCATGTGGGTTGTCATAGTCCTTGCATGTGCATTGATTTTCTTGGTCTTGGTGTGTTGACTTGAGTGTGGGGATGGAGGAATGATGAAGTGGCATCCTACATGGAGCCACCTCATCATCCTCACATTCCATTTATATATATTGGAGATTTTTTGTTAGACTGGGGGTTACTTGTTCTTTTCTCTTTTTTTGCACTTTTGGAATTGGAGCTTTGGGAGTGCTTTTGGAAATTTCTTGGCTTGGAATTGAAGAGACTTGTGGAAATTTTCTTGGAGCTTGATGGAGAGGTAGGCTCTCCACCTTTTTTATTATGTTATTTTGCTTGTTTTTATGCAATGTTGTGCTTGTTAAAATTGTTTTTGTCTTGTGAAGGTGTTTGTGTGTTGGTTGGGTAGTAGGCCTTAGTTGGGTGTGGGAGAAGGGCTTATGGGACCATTGGGGAGGGAAAAGGGAGTTTTGTGAGGCATGAATTTGGTGGGAGTGTGAATGGGAGTCTTACCTATGGGGAGTGAAAAGGAAATCATGGTTTTGTTGCATGCTTGCAAGGGAGAGATAAGGATTTTTGTGTGATTATTTTGTGCACTTGGAGGCTTAGGGTAAGACTCCCACTTCACTTGGGAGGCATAAGGAGGTGGTTCCCATAGCCCTTTCTCTATTTGGTTTGATCTTCAAACCTTTGTATTGTTGTGAATGTGTAAACTTGTTGGATATGTTATCTTGGTTGAGTTGAATGTCTTGTATGTATGTTTGTTGTGAAGCCACTTTGTTGAAAGTTGTCATTGTTGCTCAATGCTCCTCATGGTTCTTTGGTTGGGGCTTGGGGGCCATTAAGGGGATGGATTCTCCTCTTAATGGATTTAAGGTTGGGTGGAGAGTGTTGCCTACTCCCCCTTCCTTGTTTTGTGATCCCATTGTGAAGTTGAAGAAAGCTAGAGTTGGAGCTACCATTGTGATGAAGACATACATATTGGAGACTTATAAATTTGGCCTTGTGGATAGCCTTTGTTGTAATTGTTTCATTTTATTATTCCCACTTGAGTGGATGATTGTAAAATTGTAAGCTTGAAAGAAAATTGTATCTTCCTTTGGAAACCTTTTTAGATTGTAAACTCTTTTAAGAGTGTGTGTAGGAGAAATGTGTATTTTAAAATGTGTTAGTTTTGGTGAAAGGAATTATCAAATTTTTACATTGTTTTGGTGAAAGGGAAATTTGAAATAATTGAAATGGATAATGCATATCTCTTTTGAAGTTGTTTTATTATTTCAAATTTTATAGTCTTCATTTTTAAAAGAAATAAGAATCTTGTTGGATTGCACTTATTTGTGAAATGGAATGATTATTCTTGTTTTCCTTAAAATGAAAGTAAATTTAAGCTTGTTAAACTAGAAATGTATTATTAAACTTGTTGAAGGAATAGTTATTAACTAATCATTTTAGATTAAATGAAAAATTTTTTACTTTCCAAATTGTGAAATGAATTGTGCAATAAATATTTTATTCAATTATTCATTTTCTAATAAAATTAATTAATAGTAAAAATGGCCAAAAATATTTATTAATTGAAAAAAAAATAATTTTTCCTCTTAAAATTTAACTATGAATTGAATAAATTGAAAATTTATAGGAGTAATGTATTACATTTAAACTTGTATTTACAATATTTAATTACTATTATATCTTTGTAATTAATCTTAATATTAATAAATTATTAATTTTTAATAATATTAAATATTAAATTTGATATATTTATATATTAATATATATATAATAATATATTATATATAATATAATATATTAATATATTATATAATTGTATTTTTCTAATAATTATTAGAATGGAAATTTAAATACTAATTACATTACATAGATATTACATTACATATATTTATTAGTTATTATTATTAAATTTGTATTTTTTTTAGGGTTTGTGATTCTTGAGGGAGTTGAAAGGACCCATATCATGTTGTATGAATTGAGGATTTTTTGAGAGGATCCACAACCTTTAATTGTTACCATAATAACCTGGGGTGGAAATTTTTAGTGGCCCTATAGAACCATTGTGCAATATTATTATTTTACTAGGTATATACGAACCCATAGTGATATGCAGTGACATTAATAATATACATTGTGACGACTATCTGTATTGAAAACGATAGAATTTAATAAACCAGAAAATGTTATAGTGAGAGGAGTAATGTGTTTGTTGCAGGTCAGCGAGATCTTAACAGCCATACAATAGCTATAGAGGAGCATCAATTATAATAGCGGATAAAGGTATAATGTTAATAAGTGACTTAGGAGGTGGGGGTCAAGGATCATCCATTGGATTGTGTTTCATGTCATGAACCTTTTAATGAAAATGCCACCTTGTCAGTTTGTAAGGATGTATTACCAGTGTCAGCAAGAGATGCCACCTCTTTTTTATTCCAATTCAAAGTTTGTAAACCTTTAGGAGGATTAATTGTCTCGGGGGGATTTGAACATGGGTGGGCAATAAGATACATTATTGTCTTGACCACGCCATTACCCCATGGTTTTATGTTTACAATAAATAAATTTTTTATTAATAATATAAATATTGATTTATTAATTATTTTTTATTAAATAATTTTAAAAATCAATTAATAATATTAATAATAAATATGTGTGGGCCCCGGGTAAAATAGTGTGGAAATGGGGTGGGAGGGGTCCAGTTTTAACTCCCCACCCATATAAAAATGGGGTGTGGGGTGGTTGGGGACCCCTCCCCACCCTATTAACCCACGTGGTTTAATAGGATGGGGTGGAGGGGCAGGACCCCACCCCCAACCGTGTTCCATATGGGTTGGTGCGGCATTGAACGCAAACAAAGCAACTTTTGCATAAATATAATATATTTGGCCGAACCTTTAAATGCAAGGATTTGTAATTGTTTTTGGCACAGTTGAGATGCCTTTATTAAAGAAATATTTTAAATTATATATATACACACACACACACACACTTGTGTGCACATGTGTGTATATGTGTATATCTATGTGCGTGTAGATTTATAAAAATATATTTATTTGTGTATATCTATTTACAATGAAAAAAGAAAAGAAATGTAAATACTACAAATTAGAATTGGGAAAATGAAAAATACCCAAATGGGTATTTTTAGTTAAATAATTGCTTACAACAAATGAATAATGAAAATTACAAACCCTTGAATAGGGTAGAATAGATAACAATAAATAAATAAAATAAATGGAATTGGGGGATGTGTGTATCCATCCCAAGCTTCCCCTCCTCTCATCCATGGCTTCCTCCTCTTCCATCTTCCCTTAACCTGCAAAACCAAAAATGAATGAAATGAGTAAAAGAAATGAATAAAAGCCTTCCTTAGAGATTTTAGGGTTGATTTGAAATTTCTTCATCCAATGGCCTAGATTGGATTCATCCAATGACCCAAATTGTCTCCTACAAAAGTTAGGTGGGGGTTGGTGAGATGATCATTTGATCACATGGGTCTTGTTTTGAATGGGGCCCCTTGTGTGGTTTGAAAGTAAATTAACATTTTTATTGCTTTTGTTTTGTTTTAATTTAAATAAAGGCCATGACCTATTGGTAATTAGGTAAACCTACCCTTAATAATTTAGACAACTTTTATATTAGAGAATTAAATTAATTAGCTTTGTGTAAATGGAAGGGCTAGTTTAGAGTTAGGACTTTAATTTAAATTATTACATGAACTTAGAAACTATGTATTAAATTAATTTAGGATTAATTGAATGAAATATTTTAAACCTAATCATAGATTAAATTCATTATTTTATTTAATAATATTATTTAAGTTATTTTGTGACGACCATTTGAAACCTAAGGTTAACCTTACCATCATTTTTGTTCCCTTTAACAAAAAAAATTATTCCATAATTTTTCTATTATAACCTTTGTTTGGTTTTGGGCTAGTGGATCCTTGTTCTATTTTGGTTTGGAGATTGCTTGTGCTTGGGAAGATTTGAAAGAAAGAAGTTTGGAGTAAAGGAATGATAGAGCTATGGATTTGAGGTAGGGTTTAAATATGCTTTATATTGTTGTTATTATCTTGCATGAGGAAATGGTGTGCTTGATTTATTGCATTATCTTGATTCTTTTGATATTCTTGTTTTTTTAGATTGTCTTCTTGTTGCATTGGAATAAGTTGGATGGGTAGAGAGCCTATAGTTTTGGGGCGTTGGAGGGGAGTATGTGGGGTTAGTTTGGTGGAGGGAAAAATCTTATTTTGGGATTGTTATGAGTGTAGTATTGTGGTACTTCATTTTGAGGGAGTTTGGGGTAGATACGAGTTGGCTCTTGGTGGAGAAAAAAAAGGAGTTTTGAGGAGGCATAAGGTGTAGTGGAGGTATAAGGAGGATTTGGTAACTTGGAGGTTTAAAGCCAATACCCCTACCCATTTCGAGATAAAAGGAGACTAACCCACACTCCTCCCTCTACCACTTGGTTTCGTTACAAACCTTTGTTCTTGTTGTGGTTGCTTGTATTGGTGTGTGTGTTTGTACTTGTGTGTTGGGTCTTATACAGCTGGACCTCTTTTGTTGCTTAAGGGGGTTATTGGTTGTCTAATGTTTTCTTGTTGGTGCTCGGGGGGCATTGTGGGAAATTTCCCCTTCCATAATGGGTTTTGGTTGGGTAGAGAGCGTTTCTTGGCTCCCCCTTTTGTAATTTTTGGATCGCTTAAAGTTAATTTGAGGCTAATACGACAACTTTATTCCCTTTTGTTGGAGAAGAATAACATTTGGACTTTACAGCTTCCCTCTTTTGTTGTGGGTAACTTGGTCCCATATTGTAATGTACTTTCATTCTCTACTTCATGAGATTTGAATAGACGTATTTGAAGTGTTTCAATAAGTTCTAAGCATTTTGTAAAATTTGCAAGGTTATTGAGATATTGTAAAAATATGTAACTCATATGTAATTGTGAAATTGTAAAGTGGTGTCTTTTGTTATGGAAACATTGTAAACTCTCCTATTATTTAAGCATTCAATTTGTAATTCCTTTCTAAGATGAATTAATAAAAAGTGGAACGAATGTAATCATCATAGGTTGCATGTGTTTTGGTGTTTCACATGTGGTTGGAAATCATTTGTAGTAGCTGGTACAGCTCTCATATTCATTCTTACCCAATTGTTATTGAAAAAGGAGTTTTTATGTTATAGATAAACTTATAATTTTTTTTGCAATCTTGTTGTGTTGTTGGAAATCTGGTTAATGATTTTGTAATCTATTGTTGAGATAACAAATGAAATATGTATTATGTTGTACCTTATCACTTGGAATATATTGTGAATTGATGTTTAAAAAGTTTAATACTGTTGTAAATATCTAATAATTGCAAATAACTCTTAAAACTTTATATCATTGTTTCATATTGCTTCCACTATGAAAGAAATTAAATTGTTGATGACATCTTATACTCAAAAAAGAAAATTGCTACAAAACCTTGATTGTAAATAAAATTATATATATATATATATATATATATATATCTTAGAACTCTAGTATTCTTGGCTTAGCTGATGAATAAAAATATAGATCTCATTTTGTTTGCATAGAAAACTGGTAATTTGTTTTTTAAAAAATCAAATTTCTTTTCCTCTTGTTGGATTATTTAGGGAAGCTCAAACTTAAAAAGAATACAATAATTATTTATATTTATGTAAAGTTTATATAGTGTTAAAGAATCCTATAGGTATATAAGAACAAGGAATTATGTATAATAATTTAAATTGTCAAGTTCCATATTCCCGTATGGAAGATACTTCATGTTTTTCCATATGTTAACAAGATGATAAAGTTGAGCACAATTAATAAATTAATTAAAATTTTAAAAAAAGAATATATAAAAATAATAAATTTTAGACCCAGAAAGAGTTGAAAATTTAACAGAAAATGGATAGTTGTAGTATGTATGTATGTATATGTTTTATATTTTAAAAAAAATTCCAAACAAATTATGGATGTTGAACCCATCTAAAATGGCCTTCAGGCCTGTTAATCTCCTTACATGATAATAACAATATTTTATTTGAGATCCAGAGGTGTATCCATGTTGAAACCCTAGTTATCGTTGTAAATTTAGGTGTAGAAGTCAAAGCTCTGTTATACCCAAATAGGGTCATATACTCTCATAATTAAATAACCATGTGCCAAAATGAATCTCTCGCTAATAGCCATTAAAAAACAAAATTCAGTACCATTAGAGATAAATCAGCCCTGCACACGGAGATAGATCTGTAACCCAAAAGCTCCTCTTTTTATTATAAATGAAACAAAAAACAAATGAAAAAAATAAGACCCGACTGTTTCCATTTCCCTCACCACTCCATACTTGTTGTCGCATCCATATTCCTCCCTACACATAGCTTGGACAAAAATAAACACAAAAAAGGGGATCTTTTGTGACAATGTAAATGAGAGTTAGGGCATGGTCCAATGGAGGGGCTTGGGCCCCTATTTTCTTATAGGAGAAGGTCACATGCTTGTTTTTAAAGCCACTTATGGGAAATAATAGAATCCACGCCTAAAAAATAGGATCTCCACTTTTTTAGTCCCCTAAACTTAAGAGGTGGCTGGAGAGGGGGGGGGGCTGAGAGTTTCCCCCTACAGTTTAGGGCTGATATAATCTAATATGCATTCCCGCCATTATTTTTTAGTGATTTTAGAGAGAAATATGATTTTATTTTTCTACAAATGACCATAAATATCCAATGGGATCCTATAATATCTCAGTGGGTATTGTTGAGGAAACTAATAAAAAATCATTGGACCTTAAAATTGCTAAAATGATCCTAAATTTTCTCAACAACACCTGCTGAGATATTTAAGGAGCCCGCCTCCATGGGACCATGCCCTTAGAAAAGGGGCAGATAGTTTAGGGTTTAGAATGGTTTTAGGGCTTAGAATAGTTCTAGGTCAACTATTCTCCGTTTTTAAATAAAAAAAACTAAAAAAATAAAAGAAGAAAATACACATTAAAAATGTTAAGGTTATACGTGGGCTAGTATGTATTTAAAGGGCATGGGTAAATATGGAAAAGTGGTGGTTAGGTTAGTATTAGGTTAGGTTACTTTTAGCTTTTGTTGTTGTTTATTTAAGATAAATCATGTGGTAGGAAATGATTATAAAACTAAAATAATACAAATAAGCTTTATGAAATAAATGTAATATTAGATTATTTAATATATAAGGAAAAAACATGTAAAAGGGATTAATCTTAAATAGGTAATAACAATATTATAATAAAAGTTTTTTATTAAACGAATATTAATAATAATATAAGTATTATAGTTTGTGAAATAGATTACAATTTTAATATAATATTAAACATTAGGCCGTGTGTGTGTGTGTGTGGGTGGATAATGTTGGAATGATTACTCAGTTTTATTAAATATAATTATAATATTAAATTTTCAACACTGAGATTATTATAAATAATATAGTATAATAATAGATATAATATTATATCAGTTATAACATTACTGACTATAATAGGTAAGAAGGTATAACATTACTTATGCATAGACATCACGATGTATATTGAACCTTCCATAAATCATGGTATGATGAATTCCTCTAGGATATCAAAGACAACCAATAAAATTGGAACGATACAGAGAAGATTAGCATGGCCCTTGCACGAGTTTGTCATGTATGAGTATTAAGAGTATTATATATATAGAAAAAAAACTTAATAAAAAAACTTTTTTGGTCAAAATTTTTTAGGGCATTATAGGATCCTTAGTATTGTGGAGGTTGGGGGAGTTACGGGTACAAGGAGCCCATGGGGAATGGTTAGGTTCTCTACATTTCATTAGGACCAATAATGCATTGGAGCGAGGGATTTGAGTTACAGACGGTGTGGGATATCGGTCCTAGAGGGCCCGGGTGGAATGGGGCATTGGTGCCCGTAAAGGGTTGAGTGGCCGGATTGCAAAGCCCGAGTAATAAGGTTAGCTCAACAAACTAACCAAGCACGCCAAGGAGTTAGAGGGAAGTGGTAGCATCATATAGGCCAACGAATCTTGTGGAGAACAAGGAGGTGCAGGGAACTTGTTCTGCACGGGAACAAGTTCCGCACAATGAAGGAAAAGCCGATGGAACAATGAAAAGGAGAGGGAGTCAAGGGGTAGCTCGGTGAGCTAATCGAGATCGCTGAGTTAGCAAGGAGTTGGACAATGGTTAATTATGGGACATGCGACTATTTTGGGCCCACCGAGCACATGAAACCCAATTCCACATAAAAACGAGTTCCCTGCATCCTATCAAAACCCGTAATTCAAAGAAAACTAAGGAAAAGAAAATTTTAATATATTGTGGATTGTGGGTAGAAGAAAGGAACAGAGGCCGAGAGTTTAAAAAATGAGCTCCACGACCCCTTAAAACCTGCATTGACATAACTTCATCCCACGAACTCCATTTTTGTCAAATAAGATATCATTAGATTTGTAATTTTCCCCTCTTCATCATGAAATCATAAAAGATAGAGATTTGGTAGAGTAGGTGGAGAAAATAAGAGGAAACATCCCAGGTCTAAACAAGTATGTCCCTGGTGGATTAAAAAGATAGTTAATGGAGACTTGGGCACATTTTTCTTCTCTTATAAGAAAGATTACATGGAGGCATGGGTTTTATAGGGGTTCCCATCACTTTTGCAAGCCAATTAATGCCATTTATTAGTGGTTGAAGAGGAATTTCAGGTTTCTCTCCCTCCCTCTCATCTATTCTTTCTTATATTGTAAAACTCTTCTCATTTTTGTAAGGAGATATTTTGGGACATGGGGAAACTATTGCAAAATGGTTTCTCAATTTCATTGAGTTGTAAGCCTTCACATGGGTCTGATAAATTTATTTTTTCCTCTATTTCATCAATGTAATGGACTGTGTATATTATGGAGCAATTAAAATTTATGTTTGTGGTGTTCTCTCAACCCTCGCTCATGTTTTATTGTCTTTTAGTTGCCTCTCCATTATTCTTGTTGTATTATGTGCATGTTATCTCTTATTTATAGGTTAATGTTGTTGTGTTTCATGGAGATTTGGAGGTAAATGAAGATCCAGGGGTCTGTGTCACATTGGTATGTCCTCTTTTAACTCCATTTCCGTTCTATTTCTCCCTCAACAGAGTATTTCCACACACCCTTTTCTGGTGCTATCACCTCCCTTATCTTGGGATTTCCTTTTCATGCATTTTTCTAACCCTCTCTCTCTCTCCTCGGTCCCTTGGAATTGGTAGAATAGGAGTAGTTTCGTAATTAGATTAGGAAGAGGAACCAACCTTCTATGGAGGTCCATCTTAAGTCTGCAAGTCATACAACTTGAGAGATGGTCCCATGTTAGCAAAAAGTAGAGATCTACATTGCCAAATCTCAGGGTGCTACTTTTTTGTTATAGTATTTTCGATATGCCTAGAGGGATAGGTTTGAAGCACCTTACTACTTCATTTCATCACATTTGTTGTGCTCTTGTTGAAATCCAGCCTTAGGAGGCATATTCCAAGAACATTTGATGACTCCACTAATCCAAACAACCCATTTTCTAAGTTGTAGACCTTACCTTTCCATCCATTTCCATCCATTTTTCTTTCCATATCTTTACATTTATTCCATTCATGAAGTTGTGCAATCGTGAATTCATTTCCATCATGGGATTCTCATGTGTAGCAACAACAATGTTTATTCAAATTCATCTCCAAGTTATTACAATCCACCTCTAGATAATTTTTATGATGAAAATCAAAATCAGTATGCATACCCATATGAGTAAGATTCAAATCAGCTTGGTTATCCACCAAACCATAGAGTTTTCCAAGAGCAGGAGTATCCAAATTTTGTCACATTTTTTCATGTTCACTTCTGTAAGGATATTACTTGTATAAATCAGAACATATACAACATAATAACATTAGAGAACACCAAAATATAGATAAATGATGATAATATGCTCATCTAATAGCTTTGCCACTTCGAGGGGGCAACCTCCAATACCACTTCGAGGGGGTAACCTCCAAACCATACAATAACACTCCAATACTCAATATGATCCTTAACTACAACCTTATAACCCCTATATATACCATTCTAGCCTATGGCCAATACTGAGGCCAACCTCCTAAGCATAATAAATCATAAATGAATGATATAATAAGATAAGGGGATGTGTGCCACATGTTGGCATCTCCATCAATACATATACATCATAACATCCTTTCCCTAGGTGCATAGCAACTTTTGAGCATGGGGATGAGTTTCAAAGTCCTAAGGATCAACTGTAATGGATCTTCAATCTAAATGTAGAGAAACTAAAAGAGATTTTTTTTTTTTTTTTTCTAGTTGATACCTTGGTGAAGTGTGTGGAGAATCATCTTGTAGTCAGTTTTTCACTCATGCACAAGACCATTTCCATTTTCAAATTAGTTACATGGTCCAATTTTTTGAGGAAGGGACTGTTACTTTCTCATCAGAATATTCAAGTCCCAGGCACTTTGATTGCAAACATCATGGATTTGTTTGGCCGAAGAAGGAAGGAGTAAGCTCTTGCGGAAAAATTTGCCATTCCAGGAAAAATTGTGAAAATCGGCTAAGTCCAAGTCCTTGCAACAGTGGTTGGACGTTGTAGAACAGTCAAGGTAGGTTTTCCGGGCCGAAAGAGGAAGAAAAACGACTTTTAGTGGGACAAAAAGAGAACCGGCCAGAAGAAAACTTCAATCCAAAACAAAGTGGGACAAGTGGGACAATAAGGACACGGATTGGCCGAAATGGGAACAAACAGTCTGCATGAACATTCCACGTGTTTTGGGATACTGTATGATGGATTCCTATTTGTACATAGGTTTATGTTTTTATAAAGACGCGAAGGGGCGCAAAAGAGCCGGCAGACCCGTCGACCAATTTGTTCACCAAGGAATATGTTCTGACACAAACAGTCGGGGAAACACGGCGCAAAGACATGCCGGAAAGGATCAAAGCAAAATTTGGAAGAAGAAAACACAAACATGAAACATATGTTCATGGTAGAGGAGAAAGATCAACACATTTCATCCAGGTGGCAAAGCGCGGGAAAAGAAGTTCCTTTTGATCCAAGTGCATTCTTTACATCATTCTAGTGAAATCCTCTACATGAAATTTCAATGACTGGCACGGCTTCATATGGGTCGCATTTCCTTTCCAAAGAATGATGCGTGCAGGGTATGGGTTGGTAAGGTATCCCAGTTTAATTCTGCAGTCAATGAGGAATGGGCTTCATACTTGGAAAGTAAAAATCTAGATTATGGCTCATTTGAAAAAATATTTCTAGGGTTGAAAATGGAGATGAATTTTTTTGCCTTTTACCTGTGCAAATCTCAAAATCAGATCTGTCAGTTGCATGGAGAACAGATCAAGTTGTCTTGTAGAGAAAGAGATGAATTTCATTGCTCACCTCTCTTTGTTTGAAAACATTCTCCTTCTCTTTATCACTCATGTAAAGCTTGCCTCTGGACATAAATTCAAAGATTCTCTCTTATAGAGATATGGAAAATTAAAGCAAAAAGGATCAACTGCATCTAGATCTATGTTCAAATCCCCAGTGCAAGTGATTTTTCAGCAGTTCTTGGGGCAGGGTACATAGTTTTTTATTCATTGATTTCAGAAGTTTTAGATCAGTTTTCAGTTCCAAAGTGCACTTTCAAATCAACATATATTTCAGGAATTGATTTTGTCCTTCATACCATGCCAGTTTACAATCAAAACAATTTTCCATGCTTCAAGAGCCACTGAGGATCAACTCATCTAGATCAATTTTCAGGTGTATCAGGAAGATATCCCTGGGAGTCATCTAACAGGAAGATAAAGTCACCAAATTTTTATTCTTTCTTATCCCCTAGTAAAAATGGATAAGTTAGAGAAATTAAACTTGAGCAGTTGATTGGGGTTTGAATGGAGGATTTGGAAAAAACAAGTAAAATTTTATGTTTTGGATCATTTGCAGTTGATTTGGGGGACTTAGAATTATTTTGGATGTATTTCCCTTCTTCTAGGTTCTCACATTTATCCAATTTGGGTTAAAAATGAATATATTGAGGAAAATTCACTTTTAGGGCACTTCATTGTATTTTTCCTAGCTCCATATCTAGTAAAAATCTAAGGAGTTAGTGAAAAAGTTGGAAAAATGCCCTATTTTAGTGTTATGCAAACAAGTCGGACCTTTGTGACCTAATAGAAACAAATCTTAGAGGGTTGTGAGTTCCTTGGGTGACCATAATCCCTACATTATATTGGTTGGAGGTCAAAGTTCAGTATTGCAAACCTGAGTTGCGGGGTAAAGGAGTCGGTTGCGGGGAACAAGTTCCCTGCGGGGTTAGGTTCTCCACATTGCATTGGGGCCCGAAATGCATTAGAGTGGGGGATTTGAGTTACAGATGGTGTAGGGATATTCCAAGGGCCCTAGAAGAAGGACATTGGTGGAAAAGGGAGAGTGGTTGTGTAAGGGTTACGATGTGACTATGAGTAATGCTCGCTAAAAGTAATGAAGCTAATCTGAGTCATGCAAACCCGATTTTCATAGTTGAAATGTGACACAAATGTGATGTCGTGGGTCTACTAAAATCGCATAGAGAACAAGGGGGTGCAGGGAACCTGCAAGCCCAAAAATTGAAGGCAAAATCAACAAAGTAAGGAAAAAAGTGAAGGAAAGTGTCATAGTGGGAATAGCTCGATGAGGTAACCGAGCTCTCTAATTTAGTAATGGAGTAAAAACGAAGTCAATGCGGTATTTTGAAAACCTGCAAGAAGTACAAGTCACCCTATTTCCAGGCCAGAGTAAAGTAATTAAGCAAGAATATTGAACCTCAGGAATCCTAAGAAAACCAGAGGAAAGGAATGAAATGGACCATAATTTTTGACTATGAGTTTAGCAAAGCTAAGAACAAAGTAGTCTTCCATTTTTTACAAAATTTGAGCTACTTCTAGAAACTCACATGGCTATAAATTTTCCTCAGGTGCACCATTGAATTAGTGACACGATTCATTGGATTTCTAGAAAATCTCTTCATCATCTTCATCATTAAATCATGAAAAAAGTTGGGTGAGATATAGTGTGGAGAAAATGTAGATGAACACTTCCAGGTATCCCAACCAGTTCCAAACATTACCCAAACTAGAATTAAATGACCTTGGCACATTTTCTTCTTCCACAAGAAAATACATGGAAAGATGAGTTTTGCAGGGATTCTCATGCATCTTTTAAAGCTCATTAATGAATGTTTTTGGTGGGTGAAGGGAAATTTCAGGATTTCTATATCTCCTCTCTCTTCATTTATTCTTCTTATATAATTGTAAACTTTTCATTTGAGAAGTAAGGGATATTCTGGGACATGGGGAAACTTTTACAAAATGGTTTCTCAATTCCATTGATTTGTAAGCCTTCACATGGGCCTAGTAAATGTATTTGTGACTCTATTTCATCAATGTAATGGACTGTCCATATTCTAAGAGCAATAAAAATGTTATTTTGTGGTGTTATTTCAACCCTTACTCATGTTTTATTATATCTCCTTACCTTTCCATTCTTGTTGGTGTTTTTTTGTGCATGTACTTCTCATTTGTAGGTTCAAATATTGTTTATGTTTCATGGAGATTTGCAGATGGTAAATGAAGATTTGGGTCTGTGTCACATTTTGGCCTCATCCTCACTACATTTTCCTTCTCTTTCTCCCTCAGTAGAGTATTTCCATACCCCCCTTTTTTGGTGCTATCATCTCCGTCAGCTGTAGGATTTTCCTTTCATGCATCTTTCTAACCCTCTCTCTCTCTCCCTGGTCCTTTAGAATTGGTAGATTAGGATTAGTTAGTTATATTTCCTTCTTTAGGGTAGTTTAGTGCTTTGATTAGGAAGAGGAATTAGCCTTCTTTGGAGGTCCATCTCAAGTTTACAAGTCCCACAACTTGAGAGATGGTCCCATGCTAGCAAAAAGTAGAGATCTACATTACCAAATCTCAGGGTGATACTTTTTTTATAATAGTTTCTTCATCTCTCTCATTTTATTATTCATTTCCTCCTTTGTTCCTTAACTTCAATATCACGGTTTGGATCTGCATCCTTGTTTTCATGTCTTTTTCTAAGATAAATGACTTCTCCTGTGAGATCAGCAAATTATCTTTGTAGCACTTGCGTATGCCTATTCATCTAGGAATAACCTCTTCTCCCACTTTTATCATGATTATATAAAATAGAGGTAATAATTCTCACAAACAAATGCAATATATATTACCTTCTCTGTTCTCGCAAGATGTAAATTCTGTTATGATACTAATTGATGTGGATCCAATTGTAAGATGTCAAAATGCCTCTAAAAGACACACAAAATTTTTAAAAAATCCAGAAGCGTCAAAAAAGTTTCTTTATCATTCATGAATCCACACTAATCATTTACAACATTACAATCTTCCTTTTATTTCCCACTATCTCTAATAAAAATCCTAAAATACCAAAAAGCCTTAAAACACCAAAAAAACCCTAAAAATTAAAACACCTCATATGGACCCAAATTTTTGTGTACAAAATATGCCTTCATAAGTTAAATATTACTCCAAATCTTGGCTTATTCCATCAAGCAGAGAAAAAGATATTATAAATCCAAGTTTTAGACAAATCCAAAAAAAAGTTCAAAGCCAATTTGAGATCACTGGAAAAATGAATTTGGCCTAAAAAATATGCTGAAATGACATTTGAAATTCATGATAAATATGGTCGTAGCATATTAATAGTCAGTATTGAATTATCTAAAAAAATTCAAGACGATCCAATGGTTGGATCAAAAGTTATGATCATTGGAATATAGGCTCCCGCATCAATATAATAATATCAAAAAATATAATAACATTCAAACACATATGTCACCAATATGAACAAAAAAACAAATATTAAATATTAAACATATTATATCCGTACATAACAATATCCAAAAAATGCATTGCAAAAAAATCCATACCTATAAATGTAAATTTATAATTTCATTTATTCGCTTATTATCAATAAGTAATTAATTTTAAATATATAATAAATATAATATAGAATTTAAACATACACATATATCAAGAAGTTTGTGATTGCAACATTGTGAGAAATAAAGTGTACATCTTTCTTGTCAAGGCAAGTTTGGTGCTTGAATGTATTTTGGTAAGGATATTGTGGAAGTCTTCTATGTGTGTTGTTTATATTGGTGATCTCAAGAAAGCTAAGTAGGAAAGTTAAGTTATCATATCACTAAGGTGCAAGGTAAGTTGATGACTGATCAGGTATGATGTCTTGTATAATAGATGAGAAGAATCTTGAAATCTCATTAAAGACATGATGGTGTCAAATTTATGAGAATGTGCAATCATTGTCATGAATATCAATAGTGTCCTTTGGGCTTGATGCATTGCATTAATTAACAAGTACTGTGTTGCTCATGTTGAAGACCTCAAGTAGGTAGCTATGATGGTAAAGTGAAGAAAAATATATTTCTTTTTTTATGAATACTTGATCAAACCATCAAATGCATGAAGGGATGTTGTATGATGTTGAAGTAATGAGTATCGTATATAATTCAAGGTATGATCTATAGGCTATGTTTCAGTCTTGGATTCATTTATAAAGTTAGTGTGAAGAGTGTTTAGGACTGACAAACCTTTGATGAAAAATAAGTGATTTCCATTTGATGAATAGAGTTTCAAGAAAGTAAGAGGATGGTAGATTTCATAAAATGTTGTTCACTAAGTGCTTAAAATGGTTCTTATCAGTTATGAGTGACAGTTCTTAGATCAAGGTGAAAACATTTGTGTAGTAAAGGAGATAGAACTATTCCACAAGGTCTATAAGTTTATAGAGAGCATGATCTAAGGGGGAGTTAGTTCTATGGATGTAAATAGTGAAAAAAGAGGTTTGAAGTAAGTTTTATATTGTGTTTGTGTGTTGTAAGAGGATGCATCATCTTAGGGGAATAAAATTTGTTTCTCACCATTATGAAAGGTCAAAGTGAATTATGCATAATGCATGGGGAGATAGTTGGTTCCAAGAGATGTAAAAACTTGTGTTTCTAAAAGCAAAGAAGAAGAATGTATACAAAAAAATAAATTCCAAAATTGGTATGCATTTATTCAGGGGGAGCAATAGGCAGGTTTGAAGATCAAATTCAAGAATCATCTACAACAAAGATGTCAAAAGAGTGATTACAAACCAAGAAGGGCTTGTAAGTATGATTATGCATTTATGATGTTTGTATGTTGAGTTGTTTTGGGAGCCTTTTTCATAGATGTCAAAGGGGGAGAGTTTAATCAGAAATAAGAAGTTTGAGTCTTGAATTTTCTTGCATGAGTGGTTTCCATAAATGTTTTTGAATGTTGTTTTCATCAATGAAAAAGGGGGAGATTTTTGGACATGTGTCATTATTCTTATCATTGATGTCAAGTAACATTGATGTTAAAGGGTGCCTTAGTGTGCATAGGATTCAACATGAGGTTTCAATCATCAAGAAACATGAAGGTTGATTGGTAGTGTCCTATTTTGGTGTCATGATACATTGTATTGGTGAAGTATCATGGCGTCTTGGTGCATTTGCATGGTCTAGTACATGGCTCATCTTGTATGGACTAGTGAGTAAGCTTCATAGGTGTTAAAAGGTTGTTATGGTGTCTAACATGTTTAGAGAGTTGTGTCAAAGGTGTATGAGTTTTTACAAGATGGATAACAGGTCAGGTTTCATGAAGCATGTGTTAAAGCAAGCTAATATAGGCCTAACACAAGACCTAGTACAAGAAGAGGGCATGCTATCTTTAAATACTCACCCACATATGTCTACTCTGCATGGGAACCCATGATTTTTATGAATGTTAGGACATGGAACTAACCAAACTTTCCAAGTGGAATGGGTTCATTTGATCGCCAGAATTTTATGAACCACTCTTAAGAATCCAAGTGGGTTTAAACCCTCCTAAAACCCTATTTTCAGAGTGGTAGAAAAAATATGAAGGGTTTGGAAATGAAATTACATGGGAAGGATAATATGAAGTTTCAGGCATGTAGATAATTCATCAAATCTCGTTTTTGTGGTGCTGACATGCTTTAGATGTGATGGTATGCTACAACAAAAACTATATTTTGTGAATATTTGTAGTTATAGGTATGTGTTGCATGGTTCATGAAGTGAAACCAATTGATTCCTCTAGCTTGGTATGTAAGCTAAATGCTCATATAATTTTTGGGACAAGTTATGTGCAAGAAATTTGTGAGACCTCTCTTCCAAGTTTGCCTATCACTAATGGCCTAAAGAGGCAAAATCCAGTCTTATAGGTCTAAGAAGGTTTGTGATGTTTTGCATGGTGTAGTAGTGTATTGTGAGTATGGATAGTTTTTTAGGTCCCATATGATGTGTTTGAGCTCTTGGTTTGATCAGAACATGTGTTTTCAAGTTAAATTCCTAATGGCCTAATTATCCTAATTAGGCTTGTCAAGAAGGTAGTAGGAACATGTATGAAAGTATGAATTTTTGAGTGTGAGATATGAATGTGAATGCATGAAAATAATGGTGGATTTTATATTGAAGTTTCCCAATTGGTGGTAGTGTTTAGAATTTGACCTAGCGGTGTTGGAGTTTGATAATCTCAAGACTGGTTCTTGAGTCCTATAGGTAGGATTGAGAAGTTTCAGAAAAAGAATTGTTTTGGGGTCATGTTCCCTGATTTGAAGGTTACCATGAGTTGAATGAGTTTCCTAAGGATGATATATTTTGAGAGATATGCCACATGTTTCTTTAAGAGGTGATTTGTTTTATGAACTAACTTATTCTTAAAGATATGTTCTTGAACATTTTTAACATGCTTAAGAGAGGTAAGAGAGATGGAGGATTTGAGGCCTTATGTCTTATGTGATAGTGTCTCATGGATTTTAAGAGTGAGATAGGATCATGTTTCATCAATACATGTTCCTAAGAAGTCTTGACAACATGATTTTATATGATAAGTTGTTCAATTTTGGAGAGTGATAATTAGGTGTTTAAGACCTAATTGATGGAGAAAATATAATGGTTAAGTACACATTGAAGATGAAGGTTACATAGGTACTTGTGCTTGAATATGGCTGTGAGAAGATGTTGTTAATGTGTCCATAACTAATGGAGTCATGGTGAATATTCTGAGTTCCCTTGAAGGTCATCACGTGGACTGTTAGAAGTGTAGACCTAACTATTAGGCCTAGTTGTGCAAATTTGTATTGTAAGGCTTATGTTGACCTATATGGTCTTCTCAAGTAACTTTTTTATTGTTTGTAATGAGTCTTAATATGTTTTATATGAAAAATATTACATGATAATATGGTATTTTCTGACCTATATGGTATTGTGGCATGAGTCATGTTTATAAACAAAGTTTAAAGCTCATTTGAGCTAGTGAAGAAGATGGAAGTTTGAGTGAGCAAGAGGAGTGTGTGAGAGTGTTGTAAGGGCTCCAGAGTAGATAAGAGAAGATGCACGAGAAGGTGAGAAAAGAAAAGGAGTAGAGGTTCAAGTTCATTTTACCTAATTGACACATTTTGGTGCTTACATGGGTGAAAAAGGAGAGAAAGAAGTTTGATAGAAATTTGAGTGAAGAGAGTTGAAAGAGTGATAAAAATCAATTGATTTAGTAATAAGGTAATCAAGGGATCTTCAGATTTAGGTAGATAAGTGGGTGCTTAGTCTTGGGGGGTTGTAGCATCCTTCTAGAAGGGGTAATCTACTAAATATGGGTTGGTGCTCCTTATAGGGTTTGTGCCTCACTAAAGAAATCTCTTGTGTTGTGTAATATACACATGAGTCCATTATGTTGAGTAATATATCCATAGGTTCAATGGGTTTTTTTGTATTGAGGGTTTCCCAGTTTATATCTTGTCGCATTATGTCATTTGCTCATGTGTATGTTTAAATGTGCATAGTATAATCATATTAATACTTAAAGGTTTATATTTATGCATGGTTAATTGAATGAAAGTGTTAAAGGACTGATTCACCCCCATCTCAGTGATTGCACTTCCAACACTCTCCTTGTTCTCATAACTACAAACAAAAATTCCACAAAATAAGATCTAGAATGTAATAAAAATGTTTTTGTATTAACCTATAAGGAATTTAGGGCATTCATAGATGCCCTAAGATCCTAAAGTGGAGGACCATTGGATCCAAGGGATCTCCTTATTCCAGATTTTGGGCTTTAGCGATATTAATTTTTACCTTGTAATTTAATTAATTAAGAATGTTTTTATTCTAGCTTTGTAAATTTAATCTTAATATGATTAATTATTGTAATAGGGTATGGTTTCATTTAGGGAACCAAATTAGATCCATGCTCAACATTAATAATCATTGGGGCTCCTTTCACCCTTAGTATATATATATGATATATATAGATATATAGTATATATATATTAATTAACCATCATTATCCTCGCTGTGATTTTTATCATTTTAAAATAAATTATTTTAATTAGCTCATGTAAGTGGCCTAGTGCCATTTTCACCATTAACATATGTAACACGATATGGTCACATTTTGATCTATCACACCATATTATTATAAGGTAAAACATTCACCAATTTATTATTATTATAATATTAATCCCATATAACTTGGGTAATTTTTGGACTTATTTTGGACCCGCGTCAAATGAGGCGCAACAAAAGGTGATTCATGATGGAGAGAAGAATGCTGACATGCTGGCCTAATAGGTGTTATCATTGATGAAAAACCACATTAATGAAAAATTTGTTGTTTTAGGATGATTTCATGATGATGTATAAAGTGCTAACATGATGGTTCAATGTGTTTGAGCTGCTACAGTGAGATTCAATTATGCATGCTTGCTCTAGCAAGCCCATACATGTGCCTAGGAGGTGTTGCTTGATAATGTGAAGCATATTGGATGCTTGGGAAGCATGTTGCTATGATGGATAACATGATTTGAGGGTGTTTGTGTACTCACAATAGTGGCATAGTGTAGGTGCATGTGTTTCGCTTGGCTATAGGTACTCATTAGGAGCAAGTATGATTGCTTGGAAGTGTGAAAGAGTGAATTGGAGATATATGATCCCATGAAAACATGAAAATAGGTATATAATGGTACATGAGGAATTTTTGGGTCATTTTTAGAGGTTACTTGATGAGTTATTCCATTATTTCAGTTGGCCCTAGTTGCTACGGGTAGAATCCTTAAGACAGGGCTATGCAAATGAGATTGGATGGAAATATTGAGAAATGGTATTGAATTTATGATTATTAGAGATGTTATTATTATGTTTCATAATGCTCTCAGAAACATTTCAGGTGCCCATGATGTCAACTTTGCAAGTTATGTCAGTTTTGGTGAGAGAAGGTGAAAAAGAATGTAAAATCCAACTCGAATTGCAACTTTAGATGGTCATTGAAAATCATATGATTTACATGGGAACTTATGGATTAAAAAAAATATTATAATGTGATTTTATATTTTTTCACAAAAATAATGAGGTTATTTTATCATCACGTTTTTATGAACGATTGCTAATAAGGCAAAGAGGTGAAAAACCCGAGCTATGCATATGTCAGAAGAAGGTGAATTGTGACCTACTTTTTATTTAATCATAAAAAATGATGATTTGATGTTGTAGAGGACTCTGAAATATTTCTATAAATTTAATTTTAAGGTCATGGTGATGTGTGGGCCCCACCTAAAAATGTCATTTTATGAAGAGTTTCAGTTTAAAGAAAAGTTCCGCGAATAAGGTAATGGCTAATTTGGCATTGTGTGATGAACGCGAGTTTTTATTGATGACCAAGGAGTTTTTAGGGCATGTTCATGTAGGTTCATAGGGTTTTGAGGCTCAAACATGTTGACTGGTCAAAGGGCAGTTTTGGGGTCTCAAATAGCAAGGTCCAGTAATTTGGCCATAACTTGAGCTACAAGTGGAATTTTGAGGAGGTTAAAGCTGTGTTTAAAATTATATTCAGAGATATTTCTATTTATATATGGATTTACTCATCATGATGTGAATTGACAAGGTTTCCATGGCATTATTTAAGAAATAAGGTTTTTGGAAGTTTAGGATAAGATCTATTTTTGTGTAAGTTTGATATTAGTTGAGTCATGAGATGGATTGGGTGATGTTTCCTATCACCTGGAATGTTAAGATGGATGAATTAGGCATCCAATTAATCCATTTTGTGGTCTTAAATGTTTTTATAAATTATTTTATGAGCTAACCTTTGGAAACAACGTTTTTGGCAAGTTGATTTGGTGAAGGCAAATATTTTTCGTGGTTTGAAGTGAAAGATATTTTATGACTTATAACATGCTTATACTTTTTCTACAGGTTATTAAATTTATTTTTGTTGGTCACATGGCATGTTTTGGTTTAGTATAAGTGATTTGGTGACATTATGAAGTTTCCATGGTGTTGAAGGGTGTAGGAAACAACAATTTTAAAAGATACAAATATTAATGGGCTCAGTAAATGAAATATTTTGATTGGTTGATTAAATGTGTGGAAATTTATGAATATTTTATGATATTTTACTCATTTATAAGGGTTCATGGGTCATGAAAAATTATGGCACTCGTGTTAGGACATTTTTAGGAATGTGCCTATGGGGTTTTGAGCCATTTTTGGCACATGTAGTAAGGTTTTTGGATAGGACGACCTATATGGGTCATATGTGACTATTTTAATTCAAATTTATGAATGTTATATAGTTATTTGGGTCACATTTATCATTAGGGACCGACCTCATTTGGTTTGGATGGAAGAAAAGCATATTTAAATGCTTGTTTGGTTCATTTTTGAACTAGTGCTCTTAGAGAGGTGTGAGACCTAGAGGAAGAAAAATTATAGGTATGAGAGAATTTTTTGAATTCTAAGGAAGAGAATGATAGGTTGAGGAAGGAATGGTAGCATGAGAGTAATGATATAGAGAAAAAAAGTGAAGAAAGAGCAAGTTTGATGCCCTAGGGTATGAGCTAGGGTTTGTGAGCTGAAATCGGATCTCCATCAGTCATGCCAAAATAATTTATAAAGATCAAACATCTTCAGGTGGCTCTGTTGGTGCTTGGTCATCTTTATAGGGTTTTAGCCTCCTTGTGGAGTTGGTGTTTCACTAAATTTAGGGGTTAGTGTTCCTTGTAGGTTTGGTGCTTTACTAAACTAGGGGTTGGTGATCCTTGTGTAGTTGGTGTTACACTAAATCACTTTTCTTTAAGTAATATAAGTAAATTTTCATTGGGTTTTCTTCCCCATGATGTTTTCCCACTTAATTTTGGTGTCTTGTGTACTCTCTTTCTCTTGATCTTGCTTATGGTTGTTTACAACTTATGTTTACACACATATGGTACACGGTTGAATGAATGGTTGCATGAATGATAACATATAATGAGTGGAAAATTAATTAATTTTTTTAAAGGAATAATTCAATCCCCCTCCTAGTTCTTTGTGCTTCTAATAAAGAATACCCTTAACTTTTGGAAAGATGGAGTAAAAGTAACTTTTTTAGTAACTTAAGGAAGAAACAAATAGAGAGCATGCTATCCACGTAAATTTCTCAAAAAGATGAAGATATCAGGTTTTTGTAATGCATTAATTATAAGGAAAGATGATACATAATTGGTAACCAAAACAACAACATTAATAAAAGTACTAAATGAAGTTTCATATGTGATATCAGATGAGGTATCAAAAGGTTTGATACCCAAGATAGATATTCAAAATCACATTGCATTGACAACATGATCATGCATACAAAATCAAACCACATATAGGATGATTCCAACATTAAATGGAAATTTAAATAGATAAGTATCAGAATCGGTAAGAAACAAATATATAAGGGAAAGTATGATCCTATGTACAACTCTAGCACTATTTAATCTCAATAAGGATGAGACATGGATGAGGTGTACACATAAAAGATATATAAAAACATTTACCATCAAATATAGGTTTCCTATACCCCTCATGGATGCCTAATTTGATATATTTTTAATTAAATCTTATTACAAAGTAACTATTGTAATAAATGATGCATAAATAATAAAATACATTAAACAGACAAGCAACAAGCATGTAACAATATTGAAACCCTAAGCAAGAGGAGGAGAGAATGAACTAGTTGATTTCACATAATCTCAGAGTAATATGAGAAGATGAATAGTTGGAACAGATTGGAAGCAACATCATTAGGGATTGTTGGAGTTTTCAAGACACAAAAATTTGTAGGGAAGATGTGCCCATAGGTGGGTAGGAGTGCCTTGGCGCTAGTGACTATGTCAGAGCACTAGCGCCTATGAGAACAATGTAAATCTAGTCTTTTCATTATAGGAGGAGGTACACTATTAATCAATGATTGTCGCACTAGTTTCACTCCTTGATTACTGAATTTACTTATAACCCACAAGAAACAATATCACTTATACGTATCCACAAACCACTGTAAACCTAAAAATGAAAATGAAAAATTGGGATCTAGACAGACCTCGATGGTCATCTGAAGAGTGAACTTACAACCAAGTGACGCACTACATCTCAGACTCCATGTAGTTATTTGTGCTTGTGTGTGTAATGATGCCCTAGGATGCCCTTGTGTAAGTTACACCAATGATATTGGGCTAGGTGTAGAATGTAATAGATGTATAAAATGTGTGGGATGAAATAGAATAAACTTCACGTTCCTATGTTCTGTATGCAAAATTATGTAACCATTTTCCCTTGAGTGGATGTGCTAGATGGATTCCTTGTAATTTTCTTTGTCTTTAGATGCAAGATTATGTGATAATAGGTAATGCTACTGCTTGGACCCTCATTTTGAAAGCATAACTATGTATTTATATGATTCCCTTGTTTGAATTTCGTAATTGACAACAAGAAGGCCGACCTAAATTAATAAAAAGTAATTAAGAAGTGAAAGGGGAAAAAAGGAGTAAGGAAAAGAAAAACATGGATAGGAGCACCCAAGAGGACAGGAGCACTTGAAGCTATTGTTCAAAATGGGGGCTAGTGTCTGTGGTCATAGAAAAATAAAATAGTCAAATTTTGGCATGAGTGAAATATGTATAAGACTAATGAAAGTGCATAATACAAAGCAAAAGGATAAAGGGAGATTTCTATTACTAGTTTTCTCGCTCAAGAAACATGTAAATGCTAACATGTTTTTAGGACCTAAAAATGTACCCAAGTGCATAGTTTTTGTGTCTAAAATTCATTATCATTACTGTCTACCATTTTTTTAACCCACTCTATGTTATTGAGTGAATACTCGGTATCATAACACAGTAGATAGAAGCATTCATACTCTTTATGAAAATCATGTAGTGAAGTGTGTAGCTAATAGCATGCCAAGTGAACAAGTTAGAGGTGAAGTGATCACAAAGCGAAAAGTGGAGACTAGGAAAGAGAAGGTAAACCCTAGGGGTGATGCGTATACATAATGTGCTATTGAAACATGTGTTCAATGATGTAATTTGATCCTTATTGTGTATTAAGAATGGACCTATAAAAAGAGAAAAATAGTAGTAAAAGTCCTGTATATGAAAAGAAAATGCAGTAAAGTATGCATAAGTATCACAAGTGTGTAAAAGTAATAATAATGTCAAAATTGTGCACCTAAATGTATAAATTATAGAACAGATGTCCTTAAATGACCTATGAAGGGTCACTCCAACTTTTGATGTGATCTCATGCCAAGATAAATTTTATAGGGCGATCTCATGTAAAGTACGAGTTTTTGGGTAATCTCATGCCACAAGAGAAAAATGTTGGAGAGATAGGTTTAGATTTTCTATCCTTCCTTGACTACTTCCCAAAGTGCCACTATAGATGACATGTTTTGATTTATTCTGATTGTTTCAATTTTTTTAATTATAATTGATAAACTAAATTCTATAATTGAAGGCGAGTGCCTGCTACTAGATAGCAGGTCTGAAAATTGTTGTGAACTATGTTGATCTAAGAAATTGACTGTATTTTCCTTGAGGACATTAGTGCCTAAGGAGGGGACACAAGTTCCAAATAAAGCTAGAAGAATACTGCTCTGAGATTCAGATTCTGGACCAATTTTGTGATTGTAAACTATGAAAATATTATATTGTACTATGTTGTTCCAGAGATGTGTGCTACAGTAAGAGTGATTTACTAATAGCCTATCTTGTTTTCATGCTCCTACAATCCTTGCATACACCCCAAATGAGAGGGGCATCTATTGAGTGAAAATATATAGCCTACAAGGAAAAAGATGTAATGAAACAAGAAACTTTAGGAAATAAAATATGGATGCAAACATAGAAATCCATTGATGAGGTGATGTATATAATTTTTTTGAACTAGGTGGTCAACTTTAGAATGGGCTTGATTGTACAGTATCATCCCCTCTGAGTAGAAGTTAGACATGTAGAATGAGATATGTTTGATAAAATTTCAAGTATGTAATCTAAACCTAATATTTATTATGTCACTTCAAATCCTTTAAAAATAGATTAAAATAGACATGAATGGAAAAAAGCTTTATTCATGCCCCTAGTGACCATGATTGAAACCCTATGTTAAAAATCTAGATGAATCAAGGTAATATTATTTAAGGCTTCTGAATGGAAAATTTAGCAGTTTAATCGGTTAACATCATTGAAGTATTATGTAACATCAAATAGTGTAAAGAAATTACATATCCCGCCGGCTCAAAGATTAATCAAAGTGCATTACTCTGGAAAAGTTTGTCAAATCCTGATCTATCAAAAATATTTTAGCGAATTATTTCAAATGAAGGGAAGAGTTGTACTAATGTGTGGTGTAGATTAATGTGATGTGTTTGGATATGATAGTTATTGATTAAATATGTGTTTGACTGACTTCTTGGAATCATGGTAAAAATGCTATGGGTATTAACATTAGAATTACTAAAATACCATCCTATGGAATAATTTATAAATGGATAGAATCTAAACTCTTGAAGTATGATTTTAGAGCTCATAGAATAAGTCATTGCTTATGGTGCTCTTAAAAGTCAAATTGACAGATAGATATTGCACCATGTTTTGTGATAAGGAGAGCATAAATGTGGATTTTGAGGAAAGTTGATATTACAACAAAGTATTGTAGTGGAGAATTCTAGGTGAAATATTAGCAAATGTACTAGAATAACTTTTCAAAGGAATTACAAGGTTAGGTATTCATTAAGTGATTTCAACAATTGGAGATGAACATGTACACATAATGGATTTCTTGTAGAGGAAAAAAGTTGATTCTCAAGGTGGGCCAATTGAGCATCATTTAAAATCATAGATAAGATTGTCATGATATCCATTACGTCTTATACTAGTACAATGGGAGACCTATCTATGTGACCAATGACAATAGGGATGGTCAAACAATTAGTCCAGTTGAAAATTTCATCAAAGGGATTAGTTTATTGAGCTCTTTTAGATAGAATATAATGTATGATAACTAAGTGTGATAGTGTGATTGAAGTGTGTAAATCCTTGGGCTTAAATTATATGCAGCACATGATAATGGCTCAACATAGCCCATATAGACATGATTTATGTCCCGCTAGAAAATAATAACTATTCACTATGACAATCTTGGAGTGAGTTCTATGGAAAGTCCCTAATTAAACATGTACATCATGGCCTTTGACATACCTCTTGAAATATGTTATATTCATGTTTGAATATGTAAAGCTTCTCGCCAAGTGACACTACAAATGGATTGGTTGGTCATTCTATCTTTGATCAATAGGGGCACCTGGCAATATGTGATTAGGGCACTTAGGTTGTTATGTTCCTTGAATTGTAAGCTTTTGAGATTACATCAATGTCTAGGGATTTTTAGGGAACTGTTATAGCTATTTGGCCTCCATCTAATGTTGAATTCATGCAACATATATTTTGAAAAATTATTTAACATGAATGAAGATCCACATAGAATAAGTCAAGATAAGGATCCTTTAATTGTTTAACCTTACTTTAGTTGGTGGTTCACCAATGTGATTTAGAGGATAAATTGGAATTAAATATTTATTTCAGATGTAATGTACTATAACTAAATGATATTAAGGTAACTATAATATAGTCATTTTGCAAAAGAAATAAGCAACCAATAATATTAAAATCATAAGTCAAATGAGATGGGAAGAATGACTTAGATTATTTCCGTGCAATTTGAGAGTGATATGGGAAATTGATGTATTTGATAATCCTAGCCATGGAAACAATGTTCGAATAAGGTTGGATTAGAGGGTTTCAGAAACAATAATTTATGCAGGGTCAAAAAGTGCCAAACAAATAGGTACAAGAGCATTCCTAGGAACTAGTGATGTGTATCCCATTGAGCAAGTTCGTGTCAAACTTATATACAAATATTGATCTTTTCTCAGTGTCCAGAAGGACATTCCATACACATTCTCATTAATATTGCACCTAATTGTCGCTCCTTGTGTGTTAGGGTCCTGGGTTCATACCTAGTAACCTACATGGAAATGAATCAATAGAATGTGCACATATCCATAAACCATCATAAAATAATAAAGGAAAGATAACTAAAATGTTGGAGTCATAACTGTTGCCCCAACAATTCACCCAAAGAGTAAAATTATAATCTAGTGTTTCACTACATATCAAACTCCATGTAGTTATTCTGCGTTCTTATGTGTGAAAGAGTATGCCCTAGGATGTACCTAGGTTGTGCAAGTAACATTTATGATAGTGAAATAGATGTAGAATGTAAGTAGATGTATAAAATGTGTGTGATGGAATACATAATGAACTTCGCCTTCATATGATATGTATGTAGAATAATGCAACCCTTTTCCTTTGTAGTGGATGTTCTAGAGATGGATGTCTTGTAGTTCTCCTTGTGTGTTTGGATGCAAGCTTAGGTGGTGATAGATAATTCTTATAGTGTTTGGTCCATTCATTTTGAAAGCATAACTATGTATTTATATGATTCCCTTGTTTGAATTTCATAATTGACAACTAAAAGGCTGACCCATAAGTGAAAAAAGATGCCTAAAAGGTAAAAGAGGCCCAAAAGGGACGAGTAAGACACAAAGAGGTCAGGGCACCCAGAGAGGGACAAGGATCGCGCCTAGGCGCTAATGTCCTTGGATGGGCGTTGGTGTTCAGAGTTGAGCCATATAAAATAAATAGAAAATGTTGATTGGGTTGTAGGAGTGTGTAAGACCAAAGAAAACAAGAAAGATAGAAAAAAGGCCAAAGATAAATTTCAATTACTAGTTTTCTCACGTTAGGAATCATATGAATAGCTAGTATGCTTTTAGGACCTAGAAATGTACCCAAGTGCATGATTTTGTGTCTACACCAAGTGACGTCGAATATCCACAATCCCTACTTAGATAAATTGGCTAACTTGTCTTTGTAGTGTGAGCTAACATTTTTAGAGATAGCCAAGTTTCAAGTTTGAGAAAGAACACTGGATAGAGGAGAGGACTCGTCGCAAAAGAAAGAAGGTTGCGTTCCCACCATTAATATGCTAGAGAAGAAGATTTGGATCGAAGAGCCAAACCAAACCCAAGAAAAGAACCATGACCTGAGTTTTCTTTGGCCAAGATTACATTAGTAAGTTGAGAGTAGCAG
This sequence comes from Taxus chinensis, assembly GCA_019776745.2. Taxonomy (NCBI): domain Eukaryota; kingdom Viridiplantae; phylum Streptophyta; class Pinopsida; order Cupressales; family Taxaceae; genus Taxus; species Taxus chinensis. The sequence goes on from CM034157.1 coordinate 150,182,502, forward strand.
TAAATTTCCCATAAATTATTGAAGCTTGATCATAATATCCAATATTAAGTAATGAGAAGTGAAAGGATAAATGCAATGTACAAATGAGTTATTATCCTCTAAACAACTCACTTAGATTATTGTACATAACATAGTAAATGAGGACTAATGCCATTTGTCACTTTAGATAATGGATGTGTGAGAAATTGGAGGGAATGTGAGACCAATAAAGTGGCTGAGTCGGATGATAGGAGAATAAATTCAGTGAGAATAGGGATTAGAGAAGATAGGATGAAGTGATGAGAGTTGACTCCATGATTATATAGGGTTTTGAGTAAGAAATTATTATAACCAAAAGAAGATGAATAGTTACCACTTTTAGAACCAATCTATTTACATTTAGATAATCCTATCCCTTTTGGCAAGTGACATAAAATTTGTTGAATTCATTAAACAGAGAGTTGAAAACTGCACATGTTTTAGAAAGCCTAAGTGATTCAGCATATTAAAATTAGATACTTTCCATCGACTTCCTTGGGAACATTATGTTAAAATTACGTACTCCAAGGTATAGCTTTGTAACCTGCACAAATTGTCAAGGGCAATTTGCATCCGGTAACCATGCATCCAAATTAAAGATGTTTGGTAATCGTTTTGGATCCAAGGAAGTTTGACAAGTTCGAAGAAGCCCCTTGTTCCGTGTCAATTTTTAAGGACTCTACATTTTTCAGTCTTTTTAAAATTCACTGGCGCTAAGAAGTTCATGAATGACATATGAATCAATGCGCCAATAGAGCGCTGATCCTTCAGTTCCTATCAACATGCATATAAAGTGCAGGTCTAATGATGAATCTTTGTAACATGCGTCATGGAGTCATGCACCCAAGCTCAAGGAAGTTCATGTTAGACAACCAAAAGATGTGTACGCCACAAGAGCAGGCATGAAAGCTCCTGTAGGACCTGAAAATATGCGCCAAAGGGCGCTGATAAGTCCTTGTGACATGCTGAAGAGTGCGCCTTGCGTAAGCAAGTTCATGCTGACACAATGATTTCCAAACAACTAAGAATCATGTGCAACCACTAGGTCCCTCTGATTAGTTCACTTGTTGAATGCTGAAGATGTGCGTTAGGCACTGATACAAGTCCTGTCAACATGATGAAAAGTATAACCCTTACAAACTGAAGAGTACAACATCATAGATTCCTGGGACCATATGATGAAGGAAATCATTCAAATATTTAATAAAGGATTATGTCAAGATACACGATTCCCATTATACCATACCATGGGATGTTAACCTATCCAAAAACTTGTCCAAGTCATAAATACTTTGCATTACATACCATACCCCTACAAACAAAGTGGTTGGTTTACATCTTTTGTGATTATGGATCCATGTGTTGAACCCATGTGCGCATACTTGAATACTTGTCATGTATGTCACGAGTGAATGATCTATAGATGATAAAATACTACTTATCATGGACTTTGCTAGATTATTGTATACATGAAGGAATTTTACTACAATATAGACTTTGTGCTGAAAATCATGTGTTATTTGCATTGGATCTTTCTTACGTTAGGAATCTGTGTGTTTGTTCTGTTGAATTTACTTCTGTTTTAACTCTACAAATCATTAATTCCTCATAAATTGCATTGCCTTTATTAAGTATTTTTTGGCTCTTTGTTTACTACCTAATTTGCTTGCATGTCACACCATCTTGAAACCCTTTTCTTTCAATAGTCTTACTCCAAAAAATGAAAATTTACTTGAATCTCCCTTTGACCTGCTAGTCCTTTATGCGCGAGCCCTTACGCAATGATCATTCTTCTTGTCTTTTCGCCTTTGCACATTGACATGTTTCCTTCCTCCAGATCCCATGCTCCTACATGTTGATCTATAGTGGAATATTGTTGAGACTTGCACATATTCATTGCTGGTAGAATCTTTTCATAAATCTTAGTTTCGCTGTGTGACTTCCTAAGAGGGCGCTATGCTCCACGCATGGCTACTACTTATCCTCGTTTCTTCACTCCAACATTCTGCCCAGGAGGGACAGATGATAGAATTTAGACCAACAAGGGAATAAGTAGTACATATTTTGTAAAATCCATAGCAGCTTGGAGGATGGGGATGCTAGCTAAAGGAGCATGTACATTCCAGGAATCCTCCAAAATTTGGGAGAGCGACATTGCCAATGTGCTAGGAAACTTGTTTTGTCAAATGATCAAAAGATAAGTGTGTAGTTCTAAAATTCCAATATGAAAAAACCCTTTAGGAAGGTTAACCGATAGAACTACACTCAGATGTATAAGAATGGGGCAAGTCTTGTTAATGTCTAGTTTTCTTTCTTGAGGAAAGCATGATATAAGGAGACTATCGGGATTCCTGATGTAAAGCTCCCAAAAGTTTTGGCCCCTAAGGTGATTTACATGTCAAATGTAAACCAAGAATTATATGCCACAAATGTCTTTGGAATTTATATCTACCATTTGACTAGGTGAAATATTATTATACATAGAACATACCAACTGTATATATGAAGGTGAATTTAGCTCCTTATAGCATTGAGACATAATGTTTCTAAATTGGGATGCACAAGCCATCTAATTTATGCATACATAGAGGAATTAGAGTGTAGAAGGATCTCTGTAACCAGAAAAGAGTGAGTCTATCTGGCTTAAATGACATGCATGTGTCCATAATTTCTTGTGAATGAATTTAGTGGAATATAGTACCCCTTTATTTTATTTTTATAATGTTAACATAAAAGATTTGATTCAAACAAAAAAGGAATCCCTAAATATTTTGGGGTATAGAGAAGTCTAGTTTCAAGCCTTAAAACCCTCTAAATTGATGCCTAAAGTTCCAATACATTTCAACAATTACTATAAAGAAAAAAATGATCACTTTTAAGGAAATTTACTTTTCCTTACGACAATTATCTTATCGAGTGATTTAAATTTTAATGGAAATTTCCTAAAAAAATGCGCGCCATACTAGAGGCACATAAGAGACAAGGTATCATGTCACATGATGAAATGTTAAATTAAAAGTTCATTTGTCCCTATCAACATGTGTCATTGATGTGATTAGCAATGATGCATGTAGTGTCTTTAGTTTCTTAACAGTCATTAAGTTAACTATTGTAATAAATAACCCCTTTGCTAAATCTAAAATGGTTTCAATTTAGGTATCAAGAAATATTATCCTTGTGGAAACCTTGATGAGGGAAATCTTTGTAAAAGGGCCCTATCCACTAGAAAATGCAAGTTTAGAATGTTCCATGAAAACCCTTTGCACTCTTCGCATACTTATCCAAGGTGATGACTGACTAAAAAATATGCAATACTCGTTGCCCCTTTTGGCTAGGATGTCACATTCAAAACAAAGCCATATTGTTTACATAAGTCGATATATGAAAAATACTACATAATGTATTCAAATTGTGCCATATTGCCAGCATTCTTATGTTTATGTTTTGCACTGTGACACTCCAATTTGTTAACATTTACATCTTATGTGTCATGAGATAACATGCTGGTTGTCGCCTTTGACTCCTTACTTATGAACCTCATTGTGGGAAATTCATTTACACCTTGTTGAGGAAGCTTGTGTTCCACCTGTGTGTGTGTCTACTAATGGTCCTTCCCTAAAGCCAGGGATTTTATGTACCCTAAGGATTAATGATGCATTAAAATGGATTCCCTGTGGAGTTCTCATGTTATATTTTCAAGCTCAATATGCTATGATGTATGCACCGAGCATGTATTATGTAAAATGAATGTGGAAAGCATATGTATGTATGTATGTATGTATGTGCGTATGTCATGTCATGTCATAAAATCTTACATGTCCATTGTATGATTATTAACTAGATGTATAAGATGTAATGATGTTGTCATGTTCCACTCATGCAAACTTCACCTCTTATGAAGTTATGCAGAAATATCCATGGAACTTGTCCCTTGTGTGGATCTAATGATATGCATGACATGATCCTTCTGTCATTCTCCTCATCAAGACCAATCTTAGCTACTTGGTCTATCATGACTCACATAGCTTTTATAATTGTATCCAGATTTTTTTCCACTGTTAATTTATTTCATCAATTAACCACTAAAAAGTCACCTTCTTGGTTAATGATCATCACATGTTACAAGATTTGCTGCAATATCAACTCGGTGTTAAAAGACCCAGGTGTTAAAGAATGTATTACTATAAAAATGAATCCCAGGATGGAGAATAGGTTAATGATATTCATCCATTGGTTTTTAGGGGAAAATTTCAACTTCTCAAGCCAAGTCTTGTCATACATTGAGTAAAAGGAGTTTAATCAGCCCTAAGGGGACTCCAAAGCACAGTAAAGAGGCTAATTAATGGTCACTTACATTATTTTGATGTTTCTTAGGTCTCATCATATTCTATGTAAGGCCATTGATCAAAATTATTAATCCAAAGTCTTTTGAATCATTCCATTCTCCCCCAACATTGTTGAAATTCTTGATAACATAAAGTAGATTTATGATTCCAATCTGTGACCTAGATAAATGAGTAATGAAAGGAACGATAAGAATATTGTTCCAAGCCGCGATCTCAGATGATAATAACACACCACATTAGATTTGTAAAACATAAGAGCTAAAATACCATATATGGAAATCTATCATAATCCATAATGCTCAATACATTACAATAAAATGACTTGAATTACTCAATAAGAAAGATGTACATATAGGAGGAGGGAAGTGCAACTACTACCTAAATCAATGGTGAAGAACTCCCACTAACTGATATTGGTAGTTAAGTTAACTCCAAAAGACTAGTAAGCTAACTCCACATAACTGAGAAGCTAACTCAACACAACTAGTAAGCTAACTCCACACAACTAGTACACCTAAACAAGCTAACCCAACAAGTGTAGGGATAACACAAGTGTAAGAATTATCCTAATAAATAAATAAAAGGATAAATAATAACCTACACTAACAAGTAAAATGAACCTCCTCAAATCCAAAAATTCTTTGAAGGATTTCCTGAATAATTTGATTTAAAATCCAATCCTTAGAGGAGCAACAAGTGAGAGAATTGATGATTATTTTAGAATCACTTTCAATCCAGAGTCTCTTCCATTAAAAGGGGTTAGTTTCCCTATGACCATGTAGAAGAGCCATGCCTTAATCAAGATTGTTGGATGATCTGCTGAAATCTAGAGACAACATAAAAATTGGTTGTCCCTGAGAGTCTTGAACTAGGCAACCGCCACTAGTAGGCCTAGGCTTATCTTTTGAGGCCCCATAAAAATTCAGCTTTTCCCATCTATCAGGTGACAGTTGTCACATATTTTCTGATTTTAATCTAGTTTGAGCCCCATTAACAGGGATTGGAAATTATGTATGATTAATTGAGGATATGTTAGTGTATTTAATATAGATGTTTTATTGCATTATACCTTACTAAAGATTTTCTATCTTCAACATTACCTACATGATGCAAGTCCAAATATCCTATTAAGAAAAAAATATTCTTCTTCTTATATTCTAGGCCAATGTCCATGGATCTTCTTATATACCTCAAAATATGTTTTTTTTCATTCTGGTGACAATTCCTTGGTTCTCATATGTATAATGAAATATAGATGAAAAAATAAATTATTTCTAGTCTAGAATAATTCATGTAAATAAGACTTCTGATAAACTATGAAACTAGATAAAAAATCATTCTGAGATTTTTTTTCTTAGGTACACAAGAAAAAGTATCCTCATAGTCAATGCCTTGTTTTAAGCATACCCCTTCACTACCAACATCACCTTGTGAATTTCAATAATGTCGTTTGATTTATATGTTATCTTAAAGATCCATCTACATCCAATGCATTTTTCCCTGATACAAATTTAACAAGTTTCTATCTATTACTTTCATCACAAAATTATATTCAACATCCATAACATATTTCTAAGGTTTGGACTATAGGTCTTACTTAAATTTGAAGTGCTTAACAAATTAAAAAATAGTAGTCATTAAGATAAATTTTACCTTGTGATTTAGCAAATATTGAATTTGTAAAACCCTAATTGTAGAGTCACATATTATAAATAAATGCTATAGCACAAAATTTATGTAAGAAATGAGCTAATGAAAATTGAAACCCTAAGTGAAAGAGAGGGCTTAAAAGTCTTATCTAATTTTGCAATAAATCCTAAAGTGTTCTAGACTGTAAAACTGATAAACAAGAGGAGAAAATTATTGCAAATATGTTTGGTAAATTATGAAGTTGTCAGATCTTCTTGGAATGGGGCGCCTAGGAACTAAAGACTTATTCTAGGTTCCCATGACTGCGAAAGACCTCAGAAACTAATTTTTATTGTGTTGAAAGATGGTCGATAACCTTCATTATTGTTTGCATGTGTTTCGTTGGTTGATCACAACATTCACTTGTAACCTACAAAACAGATGATATCTTACAAAACCCCAAAATATCAAATCCTAAAAATAAAAAGATGCAAATGGGGAGTCGGACTAACCCCAACGGTCACTTGAAAAAGTGAACTTACGATCAAGCATTGCACTACATTTAAGTCTCTATGTAGCTCTTGTGCATATGTGCAAGAATCACACCTTAAAAATATCTTGTGTAAGATGCACTTGATAGAGAGAAATAACTAAATGTAGAAATGCAAATAGATGTGTGGATGTAAAAATGAGCTTCCCCTCTTATGCATGTATGTAGAAAATGCAGTCCCTTGTCCATTGAGTCATTGCTAGATGGATGATTTAATGCTCATAGAATGCCTTTGGATGCAACCTTAGGTGGTGATAGTAGGTGCTTAGAGCTTGGTCCTTTATTATGGTCACATAACTTTGTATTTATATGATTCTATTGTTTGAAGTTGGTAATTGACAACTAAAAGGATGAACCATAAGAAAAAATATTCCCTACAGATAAAATAGGCCCAAAAGAGGTGAGTAAGATACAAAGAGGTTGGGGGCACCCAAAGGGGACCTGGGAAATGACATCTTGGTTGGGCCCTGGTGTGTAGAGTCAATAAAGATAGAGTAATGTAGATCAAACTGGGGTGTGGGTGTGAAATACCAAAGAGAAAACTAGAAAGACAGAAAAGAGGTTAAATATAGATGTCAATATTTATTTTTCTTGCTTAGGAATCATATGAATAGTAGTTATTGATCAGGAAACTTCCTTCTCACGTGGGATGAATGCCGATACTGGAAGCAACCATCAACTTCAAATGATGGAGGGCTTAGGACCTTGGATGCGGATATGGATCTATAGGCACCAAGAAGATGGATATGCAATAATGCCTACAAAACTGAAACAAATGTGATTAGATCAAGATATGTGGGGGTTTCTTGGACAATGCTAGGTCCATGAATTTGTGAAATCCCTTGGAGGATGTCAACCCCCGTGTTAGAAAGATGAAAAAATGAGAAATAGATAGAGTGTAGAGGTAGAGAAATACAATATGCCCAGTAAAATAAGAACTGAAATATTGTTTGTGGGAGATATTGATAAGATCCTTAGCTACATCGTCAGAGGTTTGTCATGGCTTCAAAAAATAACTTCAAAACTTATTTCATAATTTTCTTCTTATTTCCAAATCCTTCAAGTTTCAAAATATGTAAAGATTTCATATTATTATTATTTTTCTTTTTTGAAGAGGGGGGAAAGGGTTATATTTATAGCTTGAATATGGGTTAAGTTTGAGGTTAACGAGTAAGTGAGGGTTGGTAAAAGTAACCCTGATTAATGAGACATGATTAGGATTTGATTTGACTGTGGGGCTCATGATTTGAAAAAAATAAAAGGTGTGATGTGGAGTGGGGACATGATTTGAAATGTTAGGTGGAATAGTGAAGCCATGTGCATTACTATACACTATTGAATTTTTGAATAAGATGCCAGATTTTGATGTATTTGGATTTTAGAATTATTAAATTTATGGGTGGGGTTCATGAATTTAATAATTTTGGGGGATTGATTATTGGGTGGGGTGTTAGATTAGATTTGATTGAATTGAATTTGATTAAGTGGGAAACAGGTGGGGTTCATGATTTGGATGGTGGGTGTATTAGTGGATTTGATTTGATTGAGTGTGGCTTATGATTTGGATGATTTTTGGATTATTTAATTATGATATGGGATGATATGACCTAATTGGAATAATTGATTATTTAACATATAATGAGGTTTAAGTATGTGAAAGGGGATCAATTAAGTTATAAGATTAATTAATTGAACATGAATTTTAGGTAGGAAATGAGATTTGATTGGATAAGGCTGTTGAAGGAGAGAAAACGCAGGGTGATACCAAAATTTGGTGTCTTCATTTTCCCCTTTTTGTTGAGTAGTTTTCGATAGCAAGCCACGAGACAAAAAAAGGGTTGGATGAAATCATGTTTCTGCAAAAGGGGTCAAGGATGGATAAAAACATGACCAAAAGAAAGATGCCTTAGATGAAAAAGGATCACAATAATAATGAAAAATATGGCGGTGACACCAATATCACATCGATAGAGGACAATTGTGGTCTTAATGGAGATGAACGACAATGTTCTATGGAACAGTGAGTGGGTGAAGATCACTACAATATGGATGCAAATTGTGATGACCAATGGGTCATAGGAAAACATAAAAATATGTGCAATTGAATATGAAAGGTAAGAAAAATCCTTCATACGTGAGGAATCGAGAAAAAAATTGTGCGTCCAGAAAAATTATGAAGATAAAGATAATGATGCCCCCACAAAGGGCACAAAAGTGAAAAAGTAGAAGATGAATGTGTAAGTAAAATGTGCCAAAGGGGGAAAGTGTATGGGCACAAAGGTGGACATGAAGAGCTAATTAGATATAAGTATGAGATAAAATTCCCCAAGGATGGGAAGTGAATATTTGTGAATAGATATTTTCTAAGGAAGATGTTTTTTGACAAGAAAATAGAAAAAACTGCGATTCATGGAAATGGGGGAAAGATTATGATCGACGTTTGCCAAGCAAAAATTAGAGCAGAAACTTGCAAGGGGAAAGACAATAGGTGATGGTTGTTATGGTAACCTTGAATACGAACTATACCATGGGAAGAAATTCTTAGAAATTGATATGATGATGCCCCTACAAGAGGGATAACAGAGATCTCGAAAAGAGGAGAGGTCAATGCTGCAGAGAGGAGGATGAGAATGGGGTGTACTGAAATGGATGGAAGGTGATGCATAAATGGAGAAACATCGGAATCGATCGTGAATGCTAGGTGTTGAAGGACACATTAAGAAAGAGAAAAGGGAATGGACATGAAGAGTGGTTGAGTATGAGAAAATCAAGAAAGGTGAAAGTTGAAGGAGACATGTGTGTGGAATAGAGGGATATAGATGATGGAGGATGGGAAAAGAAGGAATGAAAGAGGAGGAAAAGGATAACAAGGATGGAAGAGAGGATAAGGGATGATAGGGGAACAAGGAAATGAGAAGATAAGAAAATGACAAAGTAAAGGGTAAAATTGTGAAAAAGGGAGAGAGTTATTTAAAATGAAAGGCATGAAGGAGGGTGAAGTAAATAAAGTAAGAGAAGTAAGGGGAAATGAAAGATATGATAGAGAAGAGAAGATTGAAGGAACTGAACCATGGTGAGGAAATCCAAAGCAAAGAATATGGAACTAACCGCATGGAAATGCATGTGGATAGTGGTATGATAAACCAGATGGGACAACATTGAAGAGCCGGGTTATCGATGGGGAGGTAAGAGGGAAGCATAGAGTAAAAGGGGATGAAAATGATACTAAGGAAGTGGAATAAGACAAGGAGTAGAAAGGATGAGAGGACAATGGAGAAAATTATGCATAAGGAAGAGAACCAAGAACAAAGATATTTGGTAAAGAGTGAGCAGTATCAGGAACGTAAAGAGAAACTAAAGGGGAGGAATGACATAGATTGGAAAATATGCAGAGATGCATGAGATGAGGAGAAGTTGATGACGAGAAAACAGAGAGGGTGTATGATGAAGATAGTAAAGAAATTGGCAAGGAAGAATGGAAAATGGAGAGGTGGCGAAGAAAAAGAGGGGAGTGAATAGGATAGGTAATGCCATCAAGGGGATGTTAGGAGAAATCCAACGATAATGATTGGTAGGGAAGGATGGGAGGAAAGATGAGAAGAGGGAAAAAATAAATGAGGAATGGAAATGGGAACACCAATGAAAGGATGTTAAGAGAAGTCCCCCGATAATGATCAAAGGGCATAAAGGAATGAAGGAATGAAGATAGAATAGAGCAGGTCAAAGAAAAGGATCCATGTTGTGTAGAATGGGGATGAGTGATTTTTAGGAGAAGTCCACTAATAATTATTAGCGTGGAAACAAAAGATGATAATGAAAGAATTTTAGGTGATGATCATTAACAATGATGGCGGGTAATCATGGGAATGGATATGTGGGAAAATTGTAGAAGATGGAGTGGAAAGAGTAATGAAATGAGGGACAACGTGTTGTACAAGGATGAAGGAGAGGAGAGGGTTAAATGGATGAGGATGAATGAGGTAAAGATGAAGAAACAAGATATGAAAAGAAATGGTAGGAAGTAGTTACATAAGATTTCCAAGAGAGGGATGATGGAGATATTGATTGGGGAAGTTGAAGATAATGTGTGCGAGGAAGAAAGAAAAGGTGGGAAGATGTGATGATGGGGAATGAAGATAAAATGTGTACAATGGGAATGTGGAGTGATGGGGAAAGGTAAGATGAAGTATATTCCTTAAGAGGGACTCTTAAGTAAGATCGCCATGGCGTAGGAGTGGTTAAGTAAGATTGCCAAACCGAAGAAGAAGAAGAATGATGGAAAGACTGAGTGATTGATAGAGTTGATGGGAAGAGGGTATGACAAGATGGACTAAAGGGGAACCCTCAAGTAAATTTTCCGTACTACGAAAGTGTGTAAGTAAGATGACCAAATAGAAGACGAATACTAGGAAGGATGAGAAAAGAGTGAGTAGTGTATACCAAAATGGAACAAGAGGTGAAAGGCGCTGATAACAATGTGATAACAAGGAAACAAAGGAATGTGACATGAATGGATCAAGGAATGTATGCAGTGTAGATGGAAAGTGTAACAGAAATCCTTAATTGGGATGCCCCCGTTGTGGGAGTTATGATACAAGAATGTCAAGTGGAAGAGGAAAAGTGAAAAGTCAGGAGGAAATGAAAGGAAGACACACAAAGTGGTGAAAGGGGATAGAAAGGTGAGAAGGATGATGTGGCGATAAGTGGTGATGAGAGGAAATGAGGAGATAGGAAAACTTGATTAAAAACATTGTTGATCATGATGGGGGTTAAAAAGCTGTAGGATAACAAACTTTCCTTGAGAGGGATCCTCAAGTAGGATTCACAAACTGCAATGTAGATCAAGTAGAATTCTGAAACTAAAAAGTGTATAGATAGTAACAGGATTCATGGGATTATGGATGATGGTCAGATGTTCCATCCTTAGAGGTAAATAAATAGATATAGGAATCATGATTTGAAATGGAAGAATATGATTTTGATAAAATATGATCTTAATGAGATAAATGAAAAATGATCATAGTAAGAAGGGGAAACCATGTTTCGAACAGGATTGGAGGTAAACAAGATAGGGGTCCACTCAAGGCATTGCACTTGCCACTAATAACAAGGGTTAATATATAACCAATGATAGTTAGTTATACCAAAACACCATGAGGGGAATATGGATGCTCATGAAAATAATGTTATCACGACAACAAGGTTGGAGATGTAACTTATACGCGGGAAGAGGGTTCTTCATAGGTGGTTGTTCCTAAAACTATGCCCTAGCTCTGAGAAGGGGGAAGATGCAAAATTATCAATGTGAGAAGTCTGTAATGTATATGAGAAAGTTGATCGATCCGGGAAGCTTTCTTAGGATGGTATTCTAATAGAAGGATGATCAATGCGGAAAGCCTTTGCTACCATGATAAGAGAGTAGCCATACTTCGAGGGTATGGTCCACTTTTTGCTTTTGCTTTTGGAATTTTTGACTTTTGCTTTTATATGGTAGGCTGATATATGCATGATAGCTATCCTTCGGGGGATCGGTCTATTTTTATTATATGCTTTTAATGAACAATTTCCCTTTGAGGGATCAGTCTGTTTTTAGATAAGATAACATGATATAGGTGGTACTTTCTTGTCTTTTTTTTGTATATTTTCTTTTTCTTTGATGGCGAAGAGTTGGGTATAGCTAGCTAGACCCCTTAGGAGGGGATGATAATTGCACAAGAGACATTCCTAGACCCTTTGTATGGTTCCAATAGGCAAATGAGAGGGTGATGGATGTAATGATCGTAGAGTTCTCACTACAAGGGGAGAACTTATCCATAAGGAAAATGCTATGGACAAAGCCATGGTGCCCATATTTAAGGTCATATTGAGGAAATGATGGTAGACCACATAATTACATATCATTACAGTGATAGATGGAAGAGGTTCATGATGGGGGAATGATATAAGGATATAACTAAGTGCTCATTGGTAGATATGCTAACAGTAGAATGAGTACAAGTAAAATTGCATTAAGAGGTTCTGTCTCTGGTTTACCACCAAGGGAGGGAAGAAATTAAGTTACAACAGGATGGGATGATAGTTTGCAAAGGATTATATTTGATAGATAAGTGGTAAATAAAACTATGTCCTCAAGGAAGTGAAAATATGACCACAACGATGGATTTTGATGAAAATAAATGGTGCCCTAAGAGAGACACAAATATGGCCACAATAGTGGTCCTTGATAAACAAATAAAAAAGAAATGGTCCCTCATGGAAGGAAAAGCATGGCCTCAAAGGGGAACTTTGTTGAAAATAAATGGTCCCACAATGGAAGGATGAATATGGCCTCAAAGGAGGACTTTAACTGAGATTTGGACTAGAAAAATTTGGATTAATTTGGGATGAGGTTAAATAAAGAAATGTCAAGAGTGAATTCCCCCAACATTAATGGGGTTGTATGGATGAATAAGAGATAAAGTGATGTGGAAGCGATGCAAAGGACGAGGAGGGAACATCCCCTTAGTGATTAAATGTAGATGAGTTTAGATACGATTTTTTTAGACTTGGATGAGATAAATGGTTGGAGACCACATGTGTGTTTGGCAAGATAAACATTATTGATGAATAATGAAGGACCTTCCTTAGGAGGAATGTCATGTGTAGGAGGAATGTTAAGGGGTAATGTGGATGGAGGAATTGTGGGAAACCCCACGGATGGGATAAAAATTGGATTAGATGTAGATGGAGAAGGATTTTTTCCCTGAGCAAGGAAATCATCTTTCTCAATAAGGTTATGGATGATTGTCCAAAAGGACTTACAAATGTTCAATGTCATGGCCCAGGGTATGATGATAGGTGTAAATACAATTGGGATTGAACCATGATGGCTTTGGACTATAAGGATTAACATATATTTAATGGGAGGAAGCATTATGGCAGATATTTGAAATAAATTTTGAAAAATGTTTTTGTGGGATCCCATCAAAGTGTCACGTGAAAGGAAAATTTTGTGGGTTTTGATAAAATATTTTATCTTGGATGTAGATTGGATGGATAAATGATGTGTTTTGGAGGAAAAATCAAATTTCATTAAAGGATTGGATGGTTTGGATTGGATGTACATTGGATGGGTGGATTATATGTCTTGGACAAAAAATCAAATTTGATTGGAGGATTGGATTGTTTTGGGGGTAAGTGCACGAAGTTGGGGGGCCAAAAAGTGGACAAAAACTTGAAAAAAATAAAAACACGTACGCGTTCTATTATAATACTATCACGTTTTAAATTGTCAGGTTTGGGATTTACCGAGGCATAAGGTGTACGTGTTATAACGCATATGCATTATGCTTACTATAAAGAAACAAAGAGGCTCAAGCCTCTATCATTTTATCTCCCTCAAACATGAGTTTCAGAGCTTAACTGTGCCCTCATGTTTTTTCATTCAGCTGGATCTCAAGCTCAAAGGATCATTTCTGGATCGCCAGGAAGATCTGAATCGATGATGGCACCATGGAGAAGAGGTAAGCACAATTATTTTCTCAAAATTGCATTGAAATATGATAATTATAGATTAAAATTTGAATTGAATACATATTTTTTATTGTTACAGTTAGAGGTCGAGGGAATCAACCACAACCAAACCTATTATTCCTTTCATCCCTCCTGACACTCCCACAATTTCTCAACATCCCTCAGGTAGTCAAGAAGATTTAGCATCCCACATAGTTGAAAACAAAATTGAAATTGAGGATTTAATCAAAAGAATGAGGGATTCACAATCTACAAACCCCCACTGTGCCTCTCTTGTAAACACATTGGAGGCATTACTTGTTCAAGTTGACATGGCAACGGGGAAAATTGATTGTTGGACAACTTACAGAGAGGGTTGTAGGGTTTATTATTCCAAAAAATTGTCATATGTGGATGTAAAGAAAAAATAAATTTCAAAAGACCTCATATGCACCTTATTCACGGACCCCCGCACTAATTTTCCTATTTCGTTGTCATGTAAATGGTTTCCCATCCATTGGTGCAATAATAATTTGATTAAAAATAATTTTTGGGACCGATGGTGGATGGTGTTTGATTTTCCACCTTGTAATAACAACGAGGTGCCACTATACTTTCTGAGGAAACTCTATTGCGAGTTTATCCTCAACGAGATCCCAAATTATTTTGATTTCCGAGATTTCCAGGGCTGAGGAAAAGGATCTGCACAGGATCGACCAGGTGCACAACATGCACCTATTTAGTAGGGTAGATTCCCTACATAGAAGCCCCCTCACCTTGAGATTGTCCCTCAAGCAGTGAAGGAGACAATAGAGATTGATACACTCCATGCGCTTCAGGGGCTATCTATGACCCTTGTTTGACATACGAGGGATATTTTTGAGCCAGATGCTCGCAGAGGTACACAGAGTATTCCCTCAGGGAGTACTAACATGAGGCCACATATTTTCTCGTCATGTGGTAGCATATGTTTGGGGCCCGAGGAGGATGATACTTTCATGCGTACTGATTTTGGTGCACCTGGTGCTAGGGGTGCACATGATAATGTCACTATGTCAGATGTCATTTTGAGTGAGACATTTGGATTACATTCATCGGTGTCACCTTCGCAGGTAAATTTGTTATGTTTTGTTATGTGTGTTACAAAAAGTTTGGAGTACTTGATTTACTTATATATGTTAAATTTTTGAAATAATTATATTTGTACATGTATATGCATTGATATTACAGTGCGTGAGAGGTGCATCTTCATCCCGACCATAGGCGGTGAGCACCATGTGTACACATACATTCACAGAGGTAATTTAAAATGTTAATTATGTAAAATTTTCACATATATGTGTATATGTATGTATATATATATACATTTTCATGTATATATATGTGTGTGTGAAAATATATATATATATGTGTTATGTATATGTATGTATATATTAGTTTTGAAGTCAAATATATGTATGTTCTTGTATGTCCATCTAACTCACGTGATATACATGTTTGATAAAGATGTTGACTTCACTAGACACCCCACCATCTCTGCGACAAGTAGATAAAGGTGTTGCTGCTGTGATTTCATCTGCGCAACAACTCACTGAGGTATTCAAACAACATGTAAATTTTGTTAAATTTCTCATGTAATTCATATTATGTTAAATTACATGTTAGTAATGTCTTTCATTGTAGAATTATTAAATTATGTTAATAATGTCCTTCATTGTGTATATGCAGGAGTTACCTGCGACAGGTAGTAGCCCTGTTCATTTGATTCACAGGTGTGGCGGGGTAAAAACAATAGTTCTATATTGATAAAATTAGTTAAAATATTGTCATTATGTACATACATGTACTTAGTTCTATTTTCGCTAATTCTGATGTTAGATTTTTTGGTCTTATGTGTATGTAGGAAACTTCAACCCCCTCCATTTTGACTTCAAGGGCACAGACTCCTCCATCTCATCGTCTTCGTACCCCTATTCATACTGTAGGAGCTCCCGATGACTCATCTGAGCGTGAGATGCAAATTCATCATGATCGACAACTTGCGGTAAGTTTGTGTATTTATGTAAATACTTTCATTCTAGCATGGTCTTAAATACATGTTGAAAACATATATAAATTAAGTTTTGACAAAAACATTGTTTGCATTTACAGGCTCATCTACAGGTGAGTATTCAGTGGAAGAGGACTCGAAGCATGGGCTCGGATGATCCAAAGTCATCTCATAGATCTCCATCTTCGTCTAAGGGAGGGCCTTCTTCGAGCAAGGCCAAGAGAGGGATAGATTTTGATGAGTAGGAAATATATATGTCTTACATGACATTGTTTTTGTATGCCTATGTGCATGGCATTGTATGTACGCCTATATGGCATTTGAACTTGATGGTATATGACCTATTTGGGCATTTTTGTATTTATTATGCACATTAAAATACTATTTGGAACTTGATAATTTTGTATGAGACCTTACATTTTTGAGATTATTTTCACATGAAACTAATATGATGTGCACTTGACAATATTTAAGACATTATGGATTATTTTTTCATTTATTGGTGATGTACATGTACTAGCATTTTCAATGTATAATATGCATCAAACTTTGGAAATCAATATTTATATAATGTATGTATATAAAGAGTTACCTAATCTAAGTAATTATTCATTCAATTTATCAATGTGTATATGTGTATTTACCTTACTTGCGCTTCTTCTTGCTCATGGTCTCTTTGTATTGGTTCCTATCTTATCATGCACTTACTACATTCTTCTATGCTTCTTAGTCTTCTCCCCTGTTAAAACACCTGAGATTCGTCACAATTTGATGCCTTTCATCTGTTGATATTTTGAGAATGTCTCTCCATATACATTACATTCCAATGCTTGAGAATGTCTCCAGATGTAATGACATTCTGATTCAGACACTCAATGATTCTTGATTGTCTAATCCTATCCAATTTGTGTTATTACCTTTAAATCTGTAGGCATTTCAAGTTATTTGGAAATCACATCACACCCTTCACTAGGCTTGATGACTACCCCTATCATTCCTTTTAAATTACTAGCATTCAACGTGTTGGCGTAGTTATGGTCCCAAGGTAAACTACAGTCATGGGAGTCTTTTGAAGAACCAAATGGATTATGGAGAAAACCTAGGATTTCATATAATCAACATGGTTTTATCATAGACATCGAGAAATCACATTCTCAAAGATATAACATGTTTTGGTCTCAGGGCTCTTAAGAGACTACGCCTAACGAGGTAGCCCAAAAGTACGGGGAGTGTAGGGAACCAAAACAAAGCCTCCACTAGCATTCACCTAGCCACCTTGATGTGTTGGCATAGTTGGTTTGGTCATCCAGAGCTACCATTTGCAAAATACAACAAGCAGCCTTACACTAACTCAAACTACAGTATTTCATGCATTTGCAAACAATAGGACAGTGAGAGAACCAAATGGAGATGGATAAAACCTTGAGAGTATTTCATAGAGGTCCCCATGGAGGTTTCAGAATGAAGAGACATCTCTAGGTGCCACAGAGTCTGAGAAATCACCCGTCAAAGATATCGTGTTTTGGCCTCCGGGCTCTTAAGGGACTACGTTTGGATGAGGTAGCCCAAAAGCATGGGTAGCGTAGGGAACCAAAAAAAAGCCTCCACTAGCATTCACCTAGCCACCCTGATGTGTTGGCATAGTTGGTTTGGTCCCATGAGCTTCCGTTTGCAAACTACAGTGTCTGGGAGCCCTACACTGACTTAGACTGCAGTATTTCACGCGTTTGCAAACAATAGGACAGTGAGAGAACCAAATGGAGATGGAGAAAACTATGAGATTATTTCATAGAGGGATTCAACATGGAGGTTTTGGATCTGACGAGACGTCTCTAGGTGCCACGGAGTCTGAGAAATCACATGTCGAAGATATAGCGTGTTTTGGTCTCAGGGCTCTTAAGAGACTACGCCCTGAACGAGGTAGCCTGAAAGCACGGGGAGCATAGGGAACCACAAAAATCATCCACTAGCATTCACCTAGCCACCCCAACATGTTGGCATAGTTGGTTTGGTCCCACAAGCTACCGTTTGCAAAATACAACATCTGACAGCCTTACACTGACTCAGACTACACTATTTCACGGTTGCATTTGCAAACAATAGGACAGTAAGAGAACCAAATGGAGATGGATAAAACTACAAGAGTATTTTGTAGAGGGCCCTGACATGGAGGTCTTGGATCTGACGAGACATCTCTAGGTGCCATGGAGTCTGAGAAATCACCCGTCGAAGATATAACATGTTTTGGTCTCAAGGCTCTTAAGGGACTATGCCCGGACGAGGTAGCCCGAAAGCACGGGGAGCATAGGGAACCAAAAAAAAAGACTCCACTAGCATTCACCTGGCCACCCTGACATGTTGGCATATTTGGTTCGGTCCCATGAGCTTCCGTTTGCAAACTATAGCGTCTGACAGCCTTACACTGACTCAGACTGCAGTATTTCATGCGTTTGCAAACAATAGGACAACGAGAGAACCAAATGGAGATGGAGAAAACCACGAGAGGATTTTGTAGAGGGCCCTGACATGGAGGTTTCGGATCTAACGAGACATCTCTAGGTGCCACGGAGTCTGAGAAATCACCTGTCGAAGATATAGCGTGTTTTGGCCTCAGGGCTCTTAAGGGACTACGCTCGGACGAGGTAGCCCAAAAGCACGGGGAGTGTAGGGAACCAAAAAAAATCCTCCACTAGCATTCACCTGGCCACCTGATGTGTTGGTGTAGTTGGTTTGGTCCCATGACTTCATTATAAACTATAGCGTCTGGCAGCCGTACACTGACTCAGACTGCAATATTTCACGCGTTTGCAAACAATAGGACAACGAGAGAACCGAATGGAGATGGAGAAAACCATGAGAGGATTTCATAGAGGGATTCAACATGGAGGTTTTGGATCTAATGAGATGTCTCTAGGTGCCATGGAGTCTGATAAATCACATGTCGAAGATATAACATGTTTTGGTCTCAGGGCTCTTAAGGGACTATGCCCGGACGAGGTAGCCCGAAAGCACAGGGAGTGTAGGGAACCAAAAAAAATCCTCCACTAGCATTCACTAGGCCACCCTGATGTGTTGGTGTAGTTGGTTTGGTCCCATGAGCTTCCATTTGCAAACTATTTTCTGGCAACCCTATACTGACTCAGACTACAGTATTTCATGCCTTTGCAAACAATAAGACAACGAGAGAACCAAATGGAGATGGATAAAACCATGAGAGGATTTCATAGAGGGCCCTAACATGGAGGTCTCAGATCTGACGAGATGTCTCTAGGTGCCATGGAGTCCAACCAAGAAATCACCCGTCGAAGATATATTGTGTTTGGGCCTCAGGGCTCTTAAGGGACTACGCCCTGAGGTAGCCTGAAAGCACGGGGAGCGTAGGGAACCAAAACGAAGACTCCATAGCATTCACCAAGCAACATATGGACTTGTTGGCCTAGATGGTTTGGTCTCATGAGCTACCATTTGCAAAATATAGTCTGGCACCTTACACTGACTCACTCCCACTATTTCATGTGTTTGCAAACAATAGGACAACGAGAGAAAGATGGATATGGATAAAACTAATTTCGTAGGGCCCTAAAAATTTTCCATGTTAGTACTGAAGAGCTTCAAAACTTTCATTGAACGACTATAGAAATCTAACCTAAATAGTCAGAGTAATAGACTAAATCAACATTCTATTTCTCACATATAAAATGAATTTCTTCCTTCAAAAAAGAAACTATGGGTGAATGCTCAATCAAAAAATAAATTACAATTCTAAACGAGTTTCAGGCTCAATTATCAATACTTCATTGCAATTTTTCTTGCCAGTATGTTGCTTTTGGAACTACCTAGTTTGATTTGTGAAGTTGAAGCAGCTGGGATTAATAAAAATAATCAACTTGGCATGTTGTCCTTAAGATTATCCATGATTCTATCGACAACATCACATAGATCTTCCATTCCAGTTAAGTTGTGATCCTTCCACACTTCCCATTTTTCCTTTTCTTCTGCTCTTATCTTCTCTTTAAGTTCTTCCAGATGTTTTTGGGTAATCAAATTGACTCTTTATGACTTTCAGGAGGCATTTCTTCTTGAATCATAGTGACATCTTCACCTAATTTTTTTTTCTTCACGATGTTCATTGTCATCTAAAGTTGAAGACTGAAAATTTATATGGCCTTCGGCTTCTTTTTGGGCACAAACAACCTTTTGTAATGTCCAAAAAAATTCAATCTCTTCATTTTCTGTTTGATTGAAGATATTCATTCTTTCAAAATGAACAGTTGGAACATTAGTGGTCTCCCCAAAAAAACTAAGTTCATAGTCTACATAGTTAAATCATTGAACATTGGTGGTTTCCTCCACTCCCCATGCTTTCGGGCTACCTCGTCCGGGCGTAGTCCCTTAAGAGCCCTGAGGCCAAAACATGTTATATCTTCGACGGGTGATTTCTCGGACTCCGTGGCACCTAGAGATGTCTCATCAGATCTGAGACCTCCATGTTGGGGCCCTCTACGAAAGCCTCGTGGTTTTCTCCATCTCCATTTGGTTCTCTCGTTGTCCTATTGTTTGCAAATGCGTGAAATATAGTCTGAGTCAGTGTCTGAGTAAGTTTACAAATGGAAGCTCTTGGGACCAAACCAACTATGCCAACACATCGGGGTGTTTAGGAAAAATGCTAGTGGAGGCTTTGTTTTGTTTCTCTAAGCTACCCATACTTTCGGGCTACCTCATCTAGGCGTAGTCTCTTAAGAACCCTGAGACCAAAACCTATATCTTGACTGATTTCTCAGACTCCATGGCACCTAGAGACATCTCGTTAGATCCAAAACCTCCATGTTGGGGCCCTCTATGAAAGGTGAATCTCCATTCAGTTCTCTCATTGTCCTATTGTTTGTAAAATGTGAAATATTGGTTTTTTTGTAAGGTTCTCAGACATGCAATACTTTACAAACAGAAGCTCTTGGCCCAAACCAACTATGCCAAAACATTGGGGTGGCTTAGGAAAAACCTAGTCTTTGTTTTGGTTCCCTAAACTCCCCATGCTTTTGGGCTACCTCATTCGGGTGTAGTCCCTTAAGAGCCCTGAGGCCAAAACATGCTATATCTTCGACGGGTGATTTCTCGGACTCCGTGGCACCTAGAGATGTATCGTCAGATCTGATACCTCCATGTCAGGGCCCTCTACGAAAGCCTCTCACGGTTTTCTCCATCTCCATTCAGTTCTCTCACTGTCCTACTGTTTGCAAACATGTGAAATACTGCAGTCTGAGTCAGTGTAAGGTTGTCCATTGCCAATCACCTGAATAATATAGGTGGTTCATACAATATAGGTGGTGAAATGAGAATTTTAATAAGATATTTTTACAATATAGGTGGTGAAATGAGAATTTTTCTTTGTTGTTCCTTTCTAATATTTAATTTTCTTAGCTTCACTTGGCTTCGAGAATAATAAATTCTCTACTGACAGTGCCAACCACTGAAGGTAGCACCACTAACCTACATAAACATGTTAGTAAGCAATTAAATAGAATTTTAAATCATACAAAATTTAAACAAAATCATTTAAGTAAATATTCAAATTAAATTCATGAAGAACATACCTTTGCAAATTCAATCCAATGAACCACAAGGATCAACTCTATTCTTGAAAGTAGCAAGAATTGCTTCATGATCTGATTCACGAACCTTCCACAGATTCTTGTTTGATGGCCGACCTCGATATTTGATCAATTTAATATTTGTTGCAAGGACCAAATGTGAATAGTGAAGTATCTTCTGATGTACTTCATAGTCTTCAAACAACCAAATGTTTGATTTTTTGATAGGATATCGTCAAAGCCAAGTTCCAGTGACTACCACTGACCCAGTGGGATACTCAAGGTCTTCACCATCAATGATTGTGGAAGTCAATTTTTTTCCCCTCTACACAACGAGACAAGAAGTAGTTTGTTCCCTCTTCATTAAATTCCATCGCAATAACTACAAAAAATGTGCCCTATGTATCACAAAGTAAAATTGTTCAGTCAATTTAAAATACATTAAGAGTTGACCATTTAATAATTTATAAATCTAAAACATGGCATGTACATATATGTATGTACCTTGTTGCACTAAATCAGAGACTTGGTCAAAGTCAGGTGATGTTGTCATTTGATCTGAAGACCCTGCAAGTTGTAATGCTCATGGAACTTGATGTGTGTCGAGTGGAATTAGAGGTCTACAAGTCCATTCATCCACCCACTGTTGTGACTCACATTCATTCCACGCAAAATCAATGCATGATATACAAAAACATGTCATGCACCTAGTATAAATAGTCCAACCATTTGCATCTGAACTACGGAATGAGTGCATATCACTTGATCCTGCAACTGTCATACAATCTTCAAAGTTTTCCAGATGTTGTTCCTCTATCAACCAAAAATATCTACAAACCGTTGATCTCTCTTGAGATTCATGGCCCATATTCTTGACACACCAATCAACAATGTTTTTTGCATCTGTAAATTTAGCACCATCCTTGAACTTTAACTCTTCTCTTGCAAGTGCTATTTTCACACATGCTCCTGCACCATCATGCTCTCCTTTTCCATGCCCTGCCTCAGTAAAACTCTAGATATGTTGTACATTTGTTTCTTTGTGCATCCTTCTTAGCCAATAAAACATCTGTGCATTCTTGAATTGTGATGTGCAGTTGTCCGACCAAATGTAATGTTGATCGAAACTAATGTTCCTCTCATTCAAGTTCGCATAAAACACCTGGAAACACCCTTGTACATATTCTGTAGAATGTGTCTGATCATCATTGATGTAGAAATGATACTCTCTTAATATTTTTTGATCTTGCTCAGTGCTTTCAGGAGAGTGCATGAATGCTATATGCACGAAAATAGAAACTTGCACTGAGTTATAATATTGAGACTGAACCTCCATTTGTGGCTGCAATGTGTAATTCTCTGTGAAGTCAACTACTGAAACAATAGTACCAAGTGGGAATGTGTCCTTTCTTAACTTGAATTGTTCATCCAACCATCGAGCTCTATGTGTGTGCCTTGCATACTCATAAAAAAATTTCTCTCTGAATTTGACCATATATTCTGATACAGGTAATTGTTTTCTAACAAGCTCACACCTCTTAGATTCTTTTCCATCTTTTAATTGATATGCCACCGATTTATATTTGGTGAAATCAACCAATTATTTTCCTATTGAATATGTACTCTCCTCATGGATACAACTTTTTAGATTTGGCAAGCCACCGCATACATTGCACATTCCATCCAAACATGCTTTGTTATAAAAAAATTGTCTTGTTGATTTTTCACAAAATATTGTTGGAATAAATTCCCTTGAAGATTTTTGTGGGACATTTAATCCACACTCCTGCAACATGATGTCAGTATGTAAAACACGACGTATTTGACAAAAAACATCATAATGCATTGAAAATTCAACATGATGCCTGCAACAACAAGTGGTACGTGAGTGATTGATTTTCACATAAAAGGGTTTTCTCATTTCAAAGAATCTTTGGCTAATGTTAATTTGTGGATTTTCATTCTTAAACTTAGAGAACAATTATGTTTGAGTCATATCTAAGAAATGTTTTGCACATGATTCACGATTACGAGAACCTATTCTTCTTTTTACTGTATCTCTTCTATTCAGTGACACCCTTGTGTTCTCATTCCAAAATTTTACAATTAATTATTTTAGAATATCAGATGTATTCTTGTCTTTTCATGGAAGTCTACTAGAGAAAGCCCAATAGTCAGTGTTATTGACTGACTCAAGACGTTTACGTCTCTCTATTGCTTTCATTAGTGTTTTTTTGTTTAGCTTCAAAGCACTACTTGTTTTTCTAATCAAGTGTTTATTAACTGTTTTATCACTTACTATACAATTAGTAAGTGCACGCCGTGTAGCATTACTATCTTTGGTGCATCTTTTGCCACCTACAGTTTGGTATGCTTTATGTATGTTTTCAACAATTGACACATTTTGATCAACAACATTAGATGTTCTTAACCCCAGGGTCTTCATTATAGGTCTCATCTTAATTAATTTCATCAATGTAACAAATAATTGACATCTTTGTGTGTCATTTAAATTCTCAAAGTAATTATCCCAAATTCCACTAGCTTTTCTTCTCGCATTTCTTTCAGACATTTTGTTAGGCATTGGTTTTATAATGTTTTCATCAATTTCAATTAAGTGAATTGGTTTTCTTCACAAAATGGAAGGAGGTGTTCTTAGAGGTGAAGATTCATTTACAAGGTTACTTTCTTCATTCAGTGTTTTCATACAAATTTCAGGGTTAACATTTGGATTCTCAGGTAAGGGTTCAACAATTGGATTCATATCAATTTCTTCATCCATACCAACATTATCATTCAATTCAATATCATTATTCATTGCAAAATCATTATTCTCTACATTTTCATTATGTATTTCATCCCCATTTTCTAATACATTAGCTACATTTGATATAGTAGATGTACCTTGCCCTGCTCGAAGTTTTTGCATTCTCTTCAATTTCTTTATTCTCTTCTCTTCCAATTGCTCCGGTGTCTTGTTCTTGACTTTCCTCTTGTCCTTAGCTCGATGTTTATCACCCATGATTAGAAAAAATCAACTAGTGGGGTAGGGGACAAAATGAACTACTAAAAAATCGTGCAAGAATGTAGAGAAAATTACAGACAAAACATAATGTTTGCAGAATTCCCGTGAAAGAGATGAAAGGGATGTTGGGGGGCCACAATATATAAACAAAGAAAAATGCGTACGCATTATACATGTGTTTTGTATTTTCTCTTTTTCCAAGCCATGCCTCAAGGCTTGGGATCCGGTTTGGATCCCCAAGCCTGAGGCATGGACCTGTACAAACACAACAAATAACGTGTTTTTGCAAGAAAATGTAAAAATGCCACTTCCTCTATGATAAATCAAAATAAAACAATCGATCCATTTAAAAAAAATTATACCACGACGTAGAGCAGAGTTTCTTCTTTCTAAAAATATAATTTTTCAAATTTTCTGACTAATATAAGGTTTCCATATTATTTATTTTCTAACTATGCCTTTTTATAGATATTTTTTGAAGTTTAAATATGTCTATCTTTCATGGTGTATCTTTTTTTTGGGTGATCGAAATTTAAAAAAAATTATACTAGCCCAAACTAGGCATAATTCTATACATATTAAAAAAAAAATCTAATTTTTGATATTTTTTGAGGTAGTTAGGGGGGGCACGGTCGGAGCTCTGTTATTTTTCAAAACATAAAATTTTTGTACTAGAAAAATCATAAATAAAAAAATATTCACTATAAAAATCTAAAAAAAATGGAGCCCAAACTAGATGCTCCTAGCTATCTTTCTACCAAAGGGTTTTCAAAAATACTAAATGGTGCTCAAAAAATGGTGGGGGGCATGAAAGTCACTCTATTATGTTTTTTAACAAAAATAGGAGCATCTGTTGGTATTTTAGTTATTTGACCCACTTAAACTTATCTATTTTCAATAAAATTTAGTAGCTTAGAAACTAGACTCAAAATGCTACGATTCATATTTCTACAACATCTTCCAATTTTGAGTGTAACTATTTCGAAAAACTCGTACAAGTTGAAGTTTTTTTTTTTTCAGAAAAATGCATCCACTTAAGACCCCCTTTTGGCCCCCCAACTTGGTGCACTTACTAATGGGAAAGGATATAGGTAGAGATGTCTAGGTAGGGATAGGTGGATTTGTTGATATGATAGGTGTAAGGGTAGTTGACATAGATAGAGATGTAGGAATATTTGGGATATTTGGAGATGTGGGTGATGTTGTGATGGGCATGTTTGATGAGGTGTTAAATATAATAGGTTGGGGCATGCGAGATAAGGATGAAGTGGTATGTATACTCGAAGCCGATATGGACGTGTTTAATGTCCTTGGTGTGGTCGGTATGGGAGAAAGTGTGGAAGGAGGAACTAGGATTGACTCTAAGGATGGTTTGGTGGGTAAAGGTAGAATGGATGTAGGTAGAGCAGTTAACCTTACTGAAAGAGATGTGGTAACTTGATGGAGTATGACATGGATAGGTAATTAATGGTGTAGAAACATTAATAAGTTTGGTGTGGAAGTATTTCAGAATGGTAGATTCACAAATGTTTCGAATGGGGTTGATGTGTGTAGGTGGGGTTATAAAGGTACATGTGGTAGAAATGAGTTTAGTTGGGATAGTTGTAGAGATGAGTGATGTAGGTGTAGTAATAGGTGTGTTAATGTGGATGAAGGCATAGATGTGAGAGATGTAGGGATAGGTGTGGATATTAATGGGGCTGAAATGGGTGTTAAGGATGAATAATCATGTGATAGATTGGGGCATGATTGAAGTGGATAAAGTAGATGGTATAGTCAAATTTGATGCAAATGTGGTAAGGGTAGAAGAAGGTGTATGTTAAGGACAAGTAGTAAAAGTTGATATAGGTGTGCTAGGTTCTGAATAAGGAGTGGGGATAATTTCTAAGGTAGGAACATGCAAAGTTGGTGATAAGATGAGATCTTGATTGATTTGGTGTTACTAACGTAAGAATTTGAATAATTGAGATGTAAAAGGGGCTTGATTTATTATGGTTTATTAGGAAAACTTTTTGTAATTTTGTCAAGAGGTTGGCTAGATGAAGTGGTGGAACTATCCATTTGGATATCCCCCTTATTGATAAGTTTTTACTTGGATATGATCTTTGAAAGAACAACATTTCTCAATGTCATGACCTTTGACCCAATGATATTTACAATAGTGGGTTTCATGATACCACATATCCTTGGCTTGCAAATTATCCATGGGTCGTATGGGAGGAATTTGAATGGAGTTTATGGCCATCAACTTGTCAAATACGAAGCTATAGGATTCTCCCAAGGGGGTATGGTTGGTTATTGATTGAGGGGATTGTTGTTGAGGCCATGTGTTTGGATGTAGATGTGGATGAGAGCTATAACAATGATTCTGTTGGCCATACCTTTAAATGTGTCGTTATGTGTGGATGGTTTAGTATATATTTAATTTTAGGATTAGTCAATCTGAGTTTAAGATGACCCTGTTCAATGGTACAGGTTTCGATTTTGTGAGCCATGATGAAGGCTTTGTCAAAGGTTTGGAATGATTGGATTTGTAAAATAGATGATATGTGCTTCACACATGAATGTGAGAAGAGTTTGATGAGTTCATTTTGTGGAAAAGAGAAGGACGGTTGGTTTATAACACCACCCATCATACGAATGAAGTCATTGATGGGATCATCTTCAAACTATCAGATGGTGTATAGGTCAGCAATAGTAGTTTGGCGTGTAATGTTAATATAAATTTTTTCTAAGAACAACTGCAGAAGTTAGGTGAAAGGGATATAGAATATTATGGGATACTGTTATAAGTCCAACGTGGGACTGGATAAGGATATGGGAAAAGTGCGAAGTAGCAGGTCATTGATCATGCCCCATAAGATAACATGCATGCATTGAACGCACAAAGATGTTGTTGAGGATATTCATTATTTGTTGAAAAACTTAACATAAACTCGAGAAGTTTCCAATAAGGAGGGTAAGGTTTGATAGGAACCAATGGATGAACCGATTCATTACAGATTTGTTCGTAGGATAATGTATCTTTGGGTTCTAAGGTAGCAAATTATAGACTATCTAGCCTATTCATCAAATCCATGAATAGAATCATTCGATGTGATGTTCGATTGAGATAGGATTGGTTGTGTGGTTTGAAATGTAGTACTTGATAATGGCGGATGATACATTTGTTATATGTAGGTGTTTGGGCAATCCTTTGATAAGGTGGTTGATTAACTTGTGGATGGGATGTTTGCAGAATCGTTGGATAAGGATCCCATCATAGGTGTCATGGATTGATATTGCTTATGGAAAAGTGCTGCATAAGTTGACGTTGAGAAATATGGACGTGATGTGATTGGTGAAGATATGGCTAGTTGTTCGTGGTAAATGAAAAAAGTGGAGATATGAATGTTACGAGATTGAGATGGTCGAAGCATTGGATGGGTAGAAATGTATGTGTTAAGAGGTTTAGATGGCTAGACATAAGATATACTAACAACAATATTGACTAGAGTTGAAAAAAGGGGATGTGGGTGGAATGTGATGCACCGATTGAGGAGATTGAGGGGATTGAAAGCATTGTGTGAGATTTTTGAAATATGAAATCATATATAGGGTTAGGAGGAGGTCTAAGATTTTCCAAAGGGGAAGAAGATGTAATTTTGGTGTGGTCAATTTCAGAAGAGTGGATTGGTGAGAGATATGAACAACAATATTAAGATAGGGATGATTGTGGATGACATGGTCCTCATGAAGCGAGGCCATAGAGACAGGGGGTTGGGTAATTGAAGGTGTGGTTTCAAGTTTAGAATCTTGTTGAGAGAGATCATCATTTGATGTAGTGGTTTGTTTTGTTGTTTTGTCTTAAGAAAGAGTGACCACAAACATGAAATATATAAACATTTGTTTATGAAATTTTCTAACAAACAAATCAAGAAATAAGTTTTTTATCATCATGATTAGTTATGAGATGTGAAAATAAAAGTGGATAATGAAGGTGCCTAGGGAATGGAAGTCTAGGGATGGTTTCAGGTATGTTGTGGCTGGGGATATGTCTGAGACGGTTCCTATTGGGTGTTCAAATCCTAATCGGTGAACCAGGTGAAATAAATGCCTTGTTGTGTTAATTTTGTTTGTGATTTTTAGGAAATGTGTGACAAGTGAAATCTCAATAAGGTTAATTCCCCTATTTAAATTATCTAATTAGGAATATTAGGTAAATCAACAGAAAAGAAAGGTTCATTTTAAACCAAAATGAAGCGTGAAATTTCAATAAGGATATACATAGGAAAGGAAAATTATAATGCAGAAAGGAGAAAATAGGGAAAAAAGAGGAATACCTATATATTACTTTCCCCCATTATTTGATTGTAATAATAGCATATGTGAAGGTGATCACTAGTGGGCAGCAACATCTAGGTACC
Organism: Taxus chinensis; assembly: GCA_019776745.2. Taxonomy (NCBI): domain Eukaryota; kingdom Viridiplantae; phylum Streptophyta; class Pinopsida; order Cupressales; family Taxaceae; genus Taxus; species Taxus chinensis. Next base: position 150,211,605 of record CM034157.1, read on the forward strand.
CTAAAATGGCACCATGCACGATGAGCAATGCGATGGAAGGGCCTGGTGAAAGGTATTTGAGTTATGTTTTTGTTTAAAAAATTGGTCTTTAATGGCGTAAGGTGGTGGCCGCAACATTGTGGAGTTCGCCTAGAGAGCACTTTTGACTTATTATTTGAGGCAAAAACCAATTGAAAAATTTTGATCTTTAATGGCATAATTTGGTTGTTGCGACATGGTGGAGTTTACTTTCAAAAGAAAATAAAACGATAAGTTGACGCGATCAAGAAAAATGTTGTAGATTTCGTCAGTATTTTGTTTACAAAAAGTGTCCACGTAGAAAAATAGAAATAGTGAATTTCAACTATGAAATAAGTAATCTAAACTAGAAAATAATTAATTCTAAACTATGAAATGATTAATCTAAACTATGGAATAGTAAAATTATTAAATACATGAAAAAATAGACTATGAAATGTTTGTAGTGATTCTAAATAAGAACCTGTGACATAATAAACTATGAATGATGAAGCTTGAAGTGATTCTAAATGAGAACTTGTGACATAAGCTATGAATAATGAGAAACTATTAAATGAAGTTCATTATGATAAATAAGATGATCTATAAACCATAAAAACATTGAACGGGTGCATTTTGTTTTTTAATTTTATTTTCAGTTTTTATTCATTTAAATAAATAGATATAGATATAAAATTGAGATCTTAGATATATAAGATCAAAATATAATATCAATAAAAGAATGAGATCTATATATACATCATGTTTACTATAAACAAAGGTTGAAAAGTGTGATTTGTTAAAAATAAAAATATATATTGATTGTAAGGTTAAGATTGGGAACATGTAAGCCAAACAATAAGATCAATTTCCGGATTTTTTTCCCATGCTAGTAAAGCTCAAACTAATTTTGTGGTTTTTGTTTGCTTTATTTATATTTAATAACAATGATTTTTGTTGTTTTGTTTTTACAGTTTTGTATAAGACCTTCTTACAAAATGAATAAACATAGTAATATGGAACTAGAAAATAAGCAACAAAATCAACAAAGTACTTTAAATTCACGTACCTCACTTGGCGGATACAAACTACTAAAAGTAACATAGAAAACTGATGAAGACAACACTAAACCATGTAAACAAGTGAACCAAAGAAATGAAATATTTGCAAGAGATATATAAATTGATGACAATCAGGAAACTAGATAGTCGTTATTTGTACAACACCTCCACAAGATGAGAAAAGTAAAAAAATTGACCAGATCTTGGGTCTGGTCCCACCAGGTGTGCCATAATGTTGATAAGGAAATTTCGTTCTCACACGGGATGAATGTTGATATTGGAAGTCACCAGAAAATTCAAATGATGGAAGGATTAGGACCTCAAATGCGGATATGGATCTACAAGCACCAAGAAGATGAATCTGCAATAATGCCTGCAAAACTAAAACAAATGTGATTAGATCAAGATGTACGGGGGTTTCCCGAACAATCCTGGTTCCAAGAGTATGTGAACTCTCTTGGAGGATTTCAACCCCCATGTCAAAAATATGGAAAAATTTAAAAAATGAGCAATAGATAGCATGTAGTGGTAGAGAAATACAATATGCCCAGTAAAATAAACAACGAAATATTTCTTGTGGGAGAGATTGATAAGATCCTCAGCTACATCGTCAGAGGTTTGTCATGGCTTCAAAAATCAACTTCAAAACTTATTTTAGAATTTTCTTCTTATTTCCAAGCCTTCTAGTTTCAAAATATGTAGAGATTTCATATTATTATTATTCTTTTTTAAAGAGGGGGGGAAAGGGTTATACTTATAGCTTGAATATGGGTTAAGTTTGAGGCTAACGAGTAAGTGAGGTTGGTAAAAGTAACCCTACTTAATGGGACATGCTTAGGAGTTGATTTTACTGTGGGGATCATTATTTGAAAAAAAGAAAAGGTGTGATGTGGAGTGGGGGCATGATTTCAAATGTTAGGTGGAATAGTGAAGCCATGTGCATTACTATACACTATTGAATTTTTGAATAAGATGCCAGATTTTGATGTATTTGGATTTTAGAATTATTAAATTCATGGGTGGGGTTCATGAATTTAATAATTTTGGGGGGATTGATTATTATGTGGGGTGTTAGATTAGATTTGATTGAATTAAATTTGATTAAGTGGGGAACATGTGGGGTTCATGATTTGTATGGTAGGTGTATTAATGGGTTTGTTTTGATTGGGTGGGGCTTATGATTTGGATGATTTTTGGATTATTTAATTATGAGATGGGATGATATGACCTAATTGGAATAATTGATTATTTAACATATAATGAGGTTTAAGTATGTGAAAGGGGATCAATTAAGTTATAATATTAATTAATTGAACATGCATTTTTGGTGGGAAATGAGATTCGCTTGGATAAGACTGCTGAAGGAGAGAAAACACAAGGTGATACCAAATTTTGGTGTCTACAACAGTATGTAATTAGGACCTATAAATGTACCAAAGTGCATGATTTTTTGTCTACATTTGCCTCCACTTTATGTTGTTGAGTGAATAATCGATAACATAAATTAGATAAGAGATGTGTGCCTGATAACTATGTAGATTGATGGAGAAAGTGTATCAAGGAGACAAGAAAAAGTGTGGAGTGATAAAAATGAACCATGAAAGATAAGGAAGAGTAAGTGGCCCTATAGGTGAAGCATATGATTTGTGATGTGTTTGTACCTATTGTTGTTTTCACTTGATGTGGGGTTGCTTCATTTTGCGTATTAAGGTTAAAGCAATGGCACCACAAGACCAAACCTGCAGTGAGTCAACCAGTCATGTATATGTGAACACAGGCCAATCCAAGTATGTAAATCAGATGTGAATATCCCCTTCCCAGTCGAAGTACCCTGTAGCCCATTTGGTCTTCCCGACGAGAACTAAGGATAGAAAGTGTTTAAAAGGGATTCTTATAGAAAAATGATTCTTTTATTAGGCGAGCTGTACAAAAAAATATTATAAAAAAGCACTTATAATAAATTATTATGGACTTAAGAACTCAAGTTTCTTGGGTTATTGGTGATGTCACAACAGAAGAGTGTTGGTGATCATCAAGGTCAAGTTCCATTTCTCCATCTGTGACATCATTCCCATAATGCTTTCAGCATCGCAGTATGCCATGTGGACACTGCTTTGAGGTAGGGGTCGAATTGAGTTCCATCCATATGTAGACCAAACGGAACATAGCGGGGCACTCTGAATGCTGGATCACTTGTGCTTGGACATTAAGTGACCCAAGCCCACCCCCATGTCCCACTTAGAGAAAATGACTCCTACACTACTCTAGTTCATAGCTCTAGTATAATGAGAAAGTAACTGTAAAGGAACCAAATTTGAACTCAAATTCTTAGGCTATTGGTGAGTTACAAGTAGTTTGTAATCATCAACACAAGTTTCTATTCCCATTGAGTTCATTGGATGCTTTCAATAAGTGGCCATGGGGACACCTTGAGATAGGGGTCGAACTTCTCCATATTGACCAAGCAGAACATAGAAGGGTGCTCCGAATGTGGATCACTCTGCGGACATTAAGGACCCAAGCCTACCCCCATGTCCCACTTAGAGAAAGTGCTCCTCCACCACTCTAGTTCACAAATATCATATAATAAAAGTGTTTACCCTACAAAGTTTTTCCAAATGCAACCCTGGTCCAGCTGGGGGAGGTGTTCGAATTAGAAACCATGAGGGTCACCTTGTTGTAGCTTACTCAGGTCCCATGGGAAAAAAACCAATCATTTCTCTGAGGTTTTAACATCTTTGGGGGATCAAAATTGCTAAAACTCTCAAAGTGGGAAACATCATAGTGGAAGGTGACTCCTTGAACATCATCAATAATTTTTTGAAGTCCCAAAATCCTAGTTGGACTATTAAAAAATTTATCAATGAAGCCCATACTCTTTGCAATGGTATAAACATTAGTTTTCAGCACATGTATAGAGAAGGGAACAATGTTGTAGATTCTCTAGAAAATTTGGGGGTTTGTTTAAATAATTATAAGGAGTGGCATGATTACTAGGAGACACCCCCTGAAGTTAAGATCATCATTAATAATGAGGAAAATACAGTCATCAACACTTCATAGGTGACACTTCCCACTTGTGTGAAATCTTCCTTCTATTTTCTCTTACTATTCATTTGCAATCACATTTATTACCCCCAAAATTCATAATTTGATAGATTTTTCTTATCAAAAAAGTGTGGGGGAAGATTTTGGGCATATATCTTTGCAATTCAGACTGATTGGTTGTTGGGGAGCTATTGTAAGGTCTACGGGAAACTATTTTTTGCATCAGGAAAGTTTTCAAATGGGTGGGGCACCATACAGGGTAGATCCCATTTTCGACCCACAATGGCAGGATAACATTGAACTCTGGGAAACCCTCAATATTTGGGGTTTCACATATTTTATCCAACCTATTAAAGGCCATGATCAAAACATCTCATTATAGTTCATGGATAATTGGAAAGATAGGACTATTACTATCAAAGGAAGTGACTTTAATATCACAGAGGAATTCCTATATTTCATAACCGGAATTAACATGGAAGGAACCAAATTCTTCTCAAACAAATTTGACAAAGAGGTAGAAGAAAAGGTTTTTCTAGATGAAGGGGAAAACATTGAATTCAAACAAGAAGGTATCATTTGTGCTTCGATACCACAACCTTTTGACGAAGTAACCCAAATGATGGTCATGTACGTCACGCTGGAGGGCAGATTCTCCACCATACCACTACATCACTTAGTTATGTTAAGTAATTTCAGAAGGGAGGTGAAGGTGAGTCTTTCTTATTACATCCTATATTCAATGGAAAAGTCTATTTTAGAAGTTCAAGGGTGGAAGAGAACTGTCCCTTTGCACAAAGGTGTAATATTTCTTATAAACAAGTACATTTTAGATGGTGTTTCCATTGATCCCAACCCACCTCTTTTCACTCATTCTCTTCCCCATCAACACCGCATTCGGTCCAAAAATCCTATGTTTAGAGAATCTGCCTCTGAGCCACCCCCAAGAGATTTCTTTGAAGTAGTAGGAAAGGAAAATAAACTATGGGTAAAGGAAAAATTGGGTGAAGAGATTATTGTTGAAAATAGCCCCCCTATTTTTCCTAGCAAAGAACATAACATTTCCCCTATTCTTGAGCAAAATATCATCCAGCAAGCTGAAACCATGAAGACCCTCGAAGAAAATGTAGACTTTCTTCTTAAGTCTACTGTTAAGGAGCAAGCTCCTAATCCTATTCCCGACCTCAAGGAAAAAAATTCTGCTCTGAATTCCAAGCTCATAGAGCTAGAGAAGAAGTAGAACAACCGGCTAGCTATCAATAAAGCATTGCTAAATCTTATGTAGGTCCATATCCACCAGATTTATGACTCTAGTGGTATTCCATAATCTAATTGGTAGAATGTGAAAATTAATAAAAAATTTAAAGCTATTAATTGGGACCCAACCATTGCAATTTCTCTAAAGCTTCACTAGGCTCTTAGGGTAGCTTTAAGGATTTATGATAAAATTTTCAATTAATGCTTTTGTTGTTGTGTCTTGGGCGCAAATATTATGATGTTTTTTTTGGATGCAATTTTGTTATCTTTCGTCGTGGGCCTTATTTAGGAAGATAGCCCCTTCCTTTTGCTTTACTTTATTTTTGTTCTTCTTTTGGGTTGGGGTGTGGCCCCCACAAATTAAAAAAACACACTGAAACTTTTAGTTTATCTTAGCCATTGAGCCTTTTTTTATACTACAGGTAAGGTCCCTCCAAAAAATTTTATCCTTAATAACAAAACATATAACTACCCCATGGTCATAGGCACCCAGGAAAGGTCAGCGCCTCATAGGTGCTCGTGTCTATATCTGGGCACTAGTATCTTTGCTAAGCTATGGACCCAAGTCAGAATCTGGTTCATTCTGTGTCTGTAACTATGTTTTGTTCCTTTACCATGTAGGTTTGTATTAGGAGGATACAACCCAAAGGAGAGGACTGGATGTTGATTTGAAATTGATTCTCTGCAGGGGGAGGGAATGTGCATGGTAGAAACCAAGGTACATGCAAACAAAGTGGATAAAAACATGTGTTAGTGCAATCAAGATAAATACACATATAGAATACAATGGAGACCATGAAAAGAATTTTCAAACATGGACATTACTCACAATGTTGCAAGATAATCAATGTCAAAGCATCCAAAAGTATACAAGAAATACATAGGGCATAACATGTAAGCAATTGAATTTAATAGAAGAGAAAATAAAGAAAAGTGTAACATACAACCATAGAGGAAAATAGTTCTTGCAAAGAAAATGATACACATGAAGCAACCATTAGCATGTTAGAAAGATAAATAGTATGTTAAAGCATGTATATATTGATAGTTTAGTGTTCTACTAAGAATATATGAAGTAGTATAAAATGAAACAATAACACGTGTAGTGTGTACAAAAGTAGATGCCCCTAGGATCCTGAGTGGGATAGGTAAGAGGTATATTTCCAAATATTCATGTTGCATGTAAGGATTTGTAAGTATACATTCACAACTAGAGAACAAGTAAATGTGCATGTGTATATAGAATAGATAATGACATACTAGATATCCGGCTAACATAGTAAGCAAAGTGTAACATGTGATTATAAGAAAATAAGAATAATTGTAACCAAGATATGTAACATGGTGTGAGTGTGAATGGAATGGAATTTAAAGTGAATGTGATAGGATCAACATGACCCTCGAGTTAATATGAAAGATTATGATATGAGGTTCATTTATAAAATACCTCACGACAGTCAAGAATGAACTATAGAAAAAGAGTACATCATTGGGAAATGGTTTGAATACATCGTCACTTATGATGAAGAGTCTAATCATAAACCTTATTACAATGCGGAAGACCACCCTGCTTAATGAATAATGATGTTTCATTATCAGATGTAGACCACACAACTTTTTTGAAGTCTTAACTTGTAGACCTACTCCAACATTTCTTCATAGGACAGTGTAAATCTTATGCAGAATAATAGATGTCAAAAAAATCGCTATCGTGAAAGAGTCACGTGTATGATGGGAGGCTATCATGTGTATGGGAGAGAAATAGCTATCAACATTAAATATGTGAATCTAGCCCAGCTGGGATTGCAATTTGGAGCCACTCTTAGCAGATGGTGATGAATATAATCACGAGGCATTGCGCTAGAGGGAATTTTAGATATTTAGAGGAAAGGGATGATATATATATAGCCAATAATGGATATTTTTTGTCTAGGTGTCATCGTTAGAATAAAATACTTGACATCTGAGTCAATTAAATCTTCATTTCCCAAAATGATGCTTTGTTTATGGGATCCATTCCATTAAATCAGCTCACAATGTGTATGCCTTGTACTAAGGAGAATATTCTCTAAGCCTTGTGCCAATGAATACCCCTTTCATCACCTAAGATCGAATTAATTATGAAATAATTAATTTCTTCTCTGTATCATATTTCAAATTCAAAGAAATTATGTGAACCACATAAATGAGTCTTAGATCGTGTCATGTTTTTACACAGAAAGGGAAGTGAAGAAGACATTTCTCTTATCAAATTCTTTAGGTCATATCACACCTATGTAGTATAATCCATTATTGTTAAGCTCGATACTTATTTTGATTAAGTTGACCCCATGGGTTACTCAATACTTATTTTGAATATATCCACTCATCGCCCCTAAGGATATTGCAATGAATGGACTCACTATAACATACTATTGTCGACAACTGACCTACACCACTCCATTTAGCCTTTAAATGAAGAGGGATATAAAAAAATTCCTTACTTTGGGTATTGCTCATTCAACTACAAAATTATGATAGGGAGCCCTGTTCCTAAATATTATAGTTGACAGGATTGACAGACCTGAAACATGAGGATGAGAGAATAGGGATGATGATAGAACATGTTATGATCTTGGAGAAAATCATTAGAGTTGGGGAATATATTAGAGGGAATATGGGTCAGTTCTCGCTAGTCATCCTTCCAAGTTTTTGACATTCATATGGAAGACATGTCAAACGTTCTTCTAGCCATGGATTGCCATCACTCTATTCTAATGAAAATTTTTTGATTCAAACATAAAATCAAATCTTTAATAGCTACTATGATCTAGAAATCCCTTCTTTTTATTGGATTTGCAACATTCAATAGAGATTATGAAATTCACATTGTTATGATAATATGGTACGCATAAGTAAAAACTTGGTCATATACTATTGTACAAGAGCATTATCTCAAGGTCATGGATTAGTCTTGCATATACAACAACTAAGCAATGATGGTGCATTGATTTTGACACTATGCTTATCTCTTAATGACGAGGATAAGTGTTGAGTTCTAAGGATGGGTTGGTAGGCATTGGTGGGAAAGGGCATGTACATCATGTTGAGACTCAAACACATGCAGTGCTTCATAGGGTACATGTATTGATACACGGAGACTTTGTTCATAGTCCTTTAAGATGCAGGGATAAATTCTGGATTGTGATGCACAAAGTCAAATGAGCCCGAAGGCAAGACCCCGTCAAGAATACTAAGTTAGGGGGGACAGTCCCTTAGTGATGCCCATCCAAGATATATGTATTTGCAATTAAGGCAGAAATGTAATGATAGTCTAGGAAATCATGCGTCCTCATGATTGAGGCCAAATGCATTATGCATTAGATACCTGTTATGTTTTCCGTATGTGGAATTGATAACGTAAAGATCTCATTCACAACATCAGATTGAATATTTTCGAAGGCCTTCCTTCTTTTGTAGATAGTATCTCAACTTCATGTTGTTATATGTACATGTATTACCAATATGACCCTTATGATCTAGACCTACAAAACCATGCTCTCAGTCTAGACCAACGACCATACTCAATGAGTAAGTGGAGAAGTGTGATATTTGAGTTCTTCTAGGCCCCCACCATTTCTTTTCACAGATGTCATTTCCATAAGCAGTATTCATGCTACCATATCCATGATAGAGCCTGCATGAGAATTTTTTTGAAGGAGGAAAACATGGATAGTATAGCTACCACTCCCCACTGACCTCACACCATCATCTGTGTCCATAGTGTCAGAGTAAGTGGGACCAAATTGGAATATGTGGCCAATAAGCGCTTGATTGATGAACAAAGTACATATGAAAGGAGGAACCACAAATGTAGGTCTACTCATGAGCTGATGAAGAATTTGAAATGACATCTAAATACATGGATAGACATGTGGTAAGGTACCATAGGAGAGTTCATTAGTAGGATGGGTGTGTCGCTGTAGTGTGTTCTTGAAAAAAAGAAAATAATCTCTTATTTAAATGACCATGATTAGTACTTCTCGCCAAGTTGTAATAAGAGCTCTAGGAAGTCTGAATAGTCATTTATATAGTGAGTTACATTTACGTATGATAGATCATAATATCAGTTGTCTTAGAGCCATGAAAAACACAATTTATTATCTTTAATATATACTCATCTAAAGAACGTTTTACTATAATTAATGTAGATGTATGCAAACCTAGAACAATAACAAGATGAACCAAAAATTCTTTGGGACCAATTGTTAAGAACAATGAATTTTTACTATCGTTAATATCATTCAATTAATTGGTTAACTGATTCAATTTAATTTGAATTAAATTAAAACATTGCAGAGTCACTATTGAACCAAATTATGAATGTTGGAATAAATAAATGACACAACTAATCTAAGATGTAATATTTGAAACCAAAAGAAAAGAAGAAGGAGAGAGGACTTAGTTGATTTATGCTTGATTCAAAACTGACTCGGAATAGGAAACGTTATAAACAAACTTGGAAGATTATCATTACTACTCACAATAAAGTTTGGAATGTAGGAATGTAGCTAGACAGGGGCGCCCACAATAGGATATGGATGCTTGTGCGCTGAAGACTGCTTCTAGGTGCTTGTGACTACATAAATGATCAAAATCTATTTTTATTGTGTTGTAAGATCATCATTGTTACTTCCTATTTATCTCATAATAGTCGCACAATGAATGTTGAAGGTACTTGTAACATGCAAAATAGAAGTTCACCTACACAAACCCAAAAACCGAATCAAATCTACAAATAAAGCTGGAATATGGGGAGTCAGAATGACCCTGATGTTCACTCGACAGAGTGAACTTAGGACTGATCACTGCACTACATCTCAAACTCCATGTAGCTCTTGTGAGTGTGTGAAAGAATCGTGCCCTAGGAATACCTTGTGTAAGTGCACTTGATAGCGGGTGATAACTAGATGTATCAATGTAAATAGATGTGTAGATGGAATAATGAACTTCCCCTTCCTATGTTTTATATGCAGAAAAGGAAATCCCTTGTCCCTTGAACAGTGCTTTATGGATGATTTCCTTTGATGCCTTTTATGCAACCTTAGGTGGTGATAGTAGATGCTTAGAATTTGGTCCTTTTATTTTTTTGACATAATTTATGTATTTATATGATTCCCTTAGTTTAAATTTCATAATTGACAATTGGAAGGCCAACCCATAAGAAAATAAGATACCCAAAAGATAAAAGAGACCCAAAGAGTGAGTAAGATAGAAAAAGGTCAAGGGTAAGGTGGACAAGGGCACATGGGGGCACCTAGGCGCTAGTGTCTGAAGTGATAAAAGATAAACAAGTAAAGTATTGACTGGGTGTAGGGTGTAAAATAATAGAAATAAGACAAAAAATAAATCAAAGAGGCCAAAGATAGACTGTCAATTACTATTTTTCTCTGCTTAGGAATCATATGAATGTAAGTATTATTTTAGGACCTAGAAATGTACCCAAGTGCATGATATTATGTCTACACGTAACAAGTAACATAGATGTAGCATATCATCCGCAAACAATTCCCCTTGATTTGAGGCGCATGTGATTAAGCATTGTACAACAAGATCAAAAATTCATAGGGTTCATTTTAACTTATTCTAGTTTGGGAAATTGAAGACGTGTAGAAAAAATAATACACATGAATAGCACACGATCACCTTGTTCAGGTACATGGAAGAGTATGACATGATGTATGTATTAGGTGAATGAGGTAAGAGAAAGTAAAGTACTAAATATTGAAATGGTAACACATTTTTGTAAGAAAGTGTAAATTGGGTGTCCTAAGTTGGCACAAAACAATTGGTAAAGAGCACTTTCAACGTATCTTGCATCATGTAACCATATGTGCAATAGCTGTGCATTGTAATAAAATGTACCTCACATGACGTGTGACAACAATGTGTATAGAAAAAGGATATACAACATATTTGTTCAAGCTCACATGGTAAGTAAAATGTTTTCATACACTGAAAAATCTTATGTGCAATAGAAACAATCAAGTAAGAGAAATGGAACTATGTTTGCGTTTACAACATCTAAATGTTTTGTGCATCAACAAGCTCTTTATGGATATTATAACTGTCCTATCATGCATTTTAGGCCTCCTTGAGGGCATAGATCAACAACCTATTCTCCTACAAGTTCAAAATACTTGATATGCTGGTGACCTCAGTAAAATAATAGTAAGTTAGGATGGTAATATATGTATTTTTATGGTGTTTTATAGGATGCATTATAAATTCCATGAGTGTAAGAAGAGGAGGGGAAATAAATTTTCCCCCCAATGTGTGTGTTTGACCTTTAATATTTGAGTGTGTAGCCACTCCCTCAATGATCAAGTTGAACCTATAAACTAAAGTGTATCATCGGGAAATGAAGGGGAAATGTTTGATGCCCCATAGTGTGTGAGTAGAATATGAACTAACCCATGAGAACATCTTGATGATGTGGAGAAGCTACTGCAAGTGATAGAGGCTTTAGCCTCAATGGAATATTCACTAAAAATGGGATTGAATGCATATGCCATAGAAGTTTTTGGAGGAAAGAAAGATCTCAAAATAGATCCACATGGTGACCATGTGTGACTTATATGATTAAAAAAATAGTAATCAGGTGAAAACCCTATAGAAATAAAATAATGAACCATGTATGAATTAAGCAACAAGTGTATTCCATGATGAGGAATGTGAGGATAACATACATATGCAAGAGAAATGTCTAACATGCAACAAGGGTAGATTGTAGTAACTTCATGAATAGGGACTGTATAAAGGATAAAACAAAAATATAAGAGGTTATGTAGCTAAGTATTAGATAGTAATATAAAAAATAATCAAGGTGTACACAAATAGCATATGTAAAACTATCATTAGTGGTACCACTGTATACAAGTAATAACACAAAAGTAAGGTTAGGAACCTAATTCGAAGTACATTCACTTACAAACTGCATAGAAAAAGGACCTATCAAATGGAGGAATAACATAAGTAGTAAGAATTCTTGAGTGGTTGCATCTTGTGTGTGATAAGTAGGAATCACAACGCTATTGGGTTGGAATTATCCTTGATTCAATGGTGGAGAAGTTGCATGCAAGTGAAACATAGGAGGACTATGAGAAGATGTATAAGGAATGGAAGCTCATGGACACCTTGGTATGAACAAGTCCACATCCTTGGCATGAGAATAAGACGAAGAAATAGAAATCATTATGTTCACCATTATGAAAAATATCCCTTTAAAATTAAATAATAGAAATACATATATCATATTTAATGACATTTTGTTCATAAATAACTAAGACAACATGTGTACAAAGAGAGGTAAGGAACACAATATCACTTGTCATTGATGTTTGCTGTGTATGAGTATATACAATATCATTTGTAGGAGGAATGACTAATGGACACTATCTATCATTATGCAAAATAAATTTGTGTACACTTATTTGTAAAAATTATTGTATGAGAGGAAAAAGGGATATCCCAGTCTGAAGTATTTGCATCAATTGGATATCTTGATTATAATATCCCAATTGTAAAGAGGATTGGAGCCTTAATGATAATGATTTTTCTAATGTGCTATCTAGGTGATGTTTGTAGCATATAAATAAGGTCTTCCTAGAAGAATATTATAATTGCAAAAGGATATGCACAAGGCATGACTGTGACATTAATAGTAAGACATACAAGATTACCCATGGTCAATTGGAAAAGTAATCTCCCAAATATAATCAGTTTGGGAATGATTTTTAAACCCTGTAAATACATAGGGAAGAGGGAATTGTTGTCGTTAACAGAGAAAGACCTTGAAATTTGACATAACAAAATATTACATATGTTAAGAGAATATCTATTAGATGCATTACAAGAATTGTTTGTTCGTTTGACTGAATAGACTATGAGAATCCTCGTCCATGATGTGAAAGAATAGATAATCATTAGAAACCCTGTATGACCATCTAACTAGATATAAAAAGGATCATAAGAAATAAGTATATAGAGGGCCAAAAATTAAGAGAGAATAGGGATAAAAGCCACAAAGTGATGTGGAGTAAAAAGTGACTATCGTCAAATGAATAATTTAACAACAATATCTCAAAATAGAATTTGAATTTTACAAAACAAAAAGAGGTATTTTGAATATGATAAATTGAAATAGATGGAACCTCTAAGGGATTTTTTCAAAAGTGTATATTTTTCTTATTGATTCCCTACTTAACTAAAAATAATAATTTTTAAGCAATCCATGAAAGGTGTGATAAAGATGAGGAGAAAACAGTGAATCCTAAGGATGAAACCTTTCTTTGAATATGTAAAAATTATTAATAACCTCAAAGGAATTAGAAAATAAAGTCGTTATTGTTGATATATGAAACAATGATTTGACAATTACGACCCCTATGAAAGTGACCCAAAGAGGAAGATTGACCATGAGACGAAAACAGGATAAATTTGAAAAATTAGTTTTTAGGTTAAATGTAAAAGATGAAATTCTTAGAATGCAATTATGAATAAAAACCTTAGAAAAAAATTATATATACCAAACCAAGTAAGAATAAAAATCCCTAGGGTAACTATTTATTTGATCAAGAATGAGTACTATGGGTTCACCAAATTATTTAACCTAAATTCAGTGCATCAATATCTCTATAAGGGGGTATCCTGATAGTATATTATCATAATCAATTGAGCTTCTGAAGCTAATGCAGGAATAACCATTAAGCGATGATAAACAATGATGAACACAGATAGATAATGAAACACAGAACAAAAAAATGGGAGAGATAAGATAACTTAGCTGATCTCCTGCTCTATGTGATGAGGATGGGATAGAGGATTTATAGATGAATAAAAAAAGTTGATAAATGACCTAATAGAGCCTCATTGTTGAAACTACACCCCAAACTACTACAAATGATCTAAAGCATATGGTACATGCATGTTATCCCAAATATTTTGAGTTCATCAATAAAAGGTAAGATATGTACTAATCAATAGGAGGATCACCTTCAATGCCTTTGAAATCCAACAAAATTACAATTTTTTCCTTAAAATGTTTTTCCCATGTCTTTTTCGGTTTTCAAGTTTCAAATTATTTTGCATTTTACATGAGGATCCAAAATTTGTGTAGTAGGTTCTTCCTGGCCCCAAAACCTGACACATTATAGGTTTTTGTTAGGAAGTACATACCTATGATTTTAGGTTTTGGACTCATTTTTTAATAACATTGAAAGCACCGGAATGTGAATGTAATTTGGGAATTTAACATATACCTGATCCTAAGGTATTTGATCCAATACCCAAAACTTGAAACACTATAGTTGAGTCATACTTTGTAGAATTCTCTTCAATCGAATATGGGAGAGTGAAAGCATACAAAAATTGCATATCATTGTTTTGATCCCCAAGATGGTGGATAAAGTGAGAGAAATATTAGACATCTCTTTGTGTCATTCTCGGAATATAATTTATTCACATTTGAAGGAGAAATATGATTTCATATGTTCAAACGTATGACCACCAATTCAATGGAATTGCCCAGAAGACATAGGGTGGAGTTTCTACCTTGCATGTGTCGTCATTTATGTAATTACATGTAAGAAAGGTTTATAAATATGTTTTTTCCCATGTCATTTGTACTTGGTATGATTTCAAATACGTTGAATTTTCACTCCTACTTTTGCATCCCAAAAACCTGACTTGTTATTTCTTAGATCAACTTTTGGTTGATTTCCCTTGGTTTCATAAACTTCTAGCCTCATTTCCTTGTAAGTTCCTATCATCTTGTTGAGCATTACTTCATTTTAAGGTTTTATGTCTAATTTATTCTTCACCATTTTTCAGGAATGCAACATTATTGAGGAAGAGTTATGCTCATTTTTTATAATTTTTACGCCTCCCTTGTTTGTTTCTCTCTTTATGTCTTATGAAGAAACTTACTTTTTCTTCTTAAAAGGAACTGTGATGAACCAGATTATACCAAGGTAAGAACACAAATGTTAATCAAATACCACAATCAACTACTCACCTGAAATGTAATTCACCAAGAATAATTTTACATAATGACGTTTACAAATATCAAACTGAGCTGGACAATATCATCATAGGAAATTTGGAACTCAATGAAATACCCAATGAGAATGGGTCTTGTTTATATAGGCAAGGAATAATAATCTAAGAACCATTTGTCAAGGTCATTGATCAATCCATAACTTGATCATGGAAAGAACTAGTTAAGTCCATAGTATTTAGGAGATAACTAGACATCAAATCTAGTCAATATCATAGATCAAGGAAAGAACTGTACCTGGAACAACTATGACAATGGTGTATCCCCTTGATATCATAGAAATAAAACAGAAATATCCACACACATAAGTGGGTGAGGATAAATACAATAAAGGTAAATAAATTACCTAGGTGAACATGAGCTATAAGGTAATATACCTACTCTAACAGGAACGATAACCAAATCATACCAAGCTAAGAAAATAGATGATAATCAAACACCACGATCAATAAGATGAAAGCAATTCGCCAAAATAACTTTACATAAAACCTTTGCAAACAAATGAGCAGCAATATCATATATTATTATGGAACTCAATGAAATACATTGAGAATGGGCCTTGCTTAAATAGGCAAGGAATAACAATCTAAGAACCAGTCAAGGTCGTAGATCAAGCCATAAATCAAGGAAATACCTAGTCATCAAAGAACTAGTCAAGACCATAGATTTAGGAGAGAACTAGACATCAAGGATCTAGTCAATACCATAGATCAAGGAAAGAACTATACCTAACAACTAGATAATATCTCCTAATATCTAAATAAGATAAAAGAAATATCCACACACATAAGTGGGTGAGGATAAATACAATAAAGGTAAATAAAGTACCTAGGTGAACATGAGCTAAGGTAAATACCTACTCTAACAAGAAGATATACTAATAAAGTAAGGAATATACAGAGGAGCGGCTCAGGGAGATGTATGAAGTGATTTTAAATATATATATATATATATATATATATATATATCCTTTCAGAAGAGAGACTCATTAACAAAAAAATTCAAATAATAGAATATAGATTTATCTAAGATAGGAATACTAGTTATGATTCTCTGCAAGCGGAGGACTATTCTATATGACATTGCAAAAAGAATAGTGGTTATGAGGATGAGGATGTTCAGGATTTGTAATAACTTACAAACCATCTAGAATTGTTGATAAAGCAATGCGACATGACAAAAAATAAGTCTCAAATAGACTAAGAACTCACCTGCAGTAAGTGCTTCTAGGATGTAAACTACAATGCACTAGCCGGGTGCTGGCAAGACCTGGATTTATTTGAAATTTTGTAATCAAATTGCAATATGCCGATTCACTAAATCCCTTTCTACTACTTCGCAAATCTAGTAAATTGGAAAATCACGGGAGAACATCACCTCTTGTGTATATATCCACTAACCTCTTTTGGGAATGTTTTCTTGGCCAGATAAGGTTCTATAGATTTCTTGGTGAAACATTAATGTTTTCAATTCTCAACACGTCGATTTCTTGATGAAATATTAATGTTTTCAAATCTATGGCAACTTTGATTTCTTGGTGAACATTAATGTTTTCAAATCCATGTGCTATCGATTTCTTGGCGAAACATTAATGTTTTCATATCCATGTGCATCGATTTCTTGGCGATACATTAATATTTTCAAATCGTCAGCGCAACCTATCATGGGGTGATTTAATATAAAAATATACATTGGGATTGAAAATTCCTTGGCAATTCAGATGGGACAGATTATTGTTTATGGGATTTTTGGACGAAACCTAGGAACTGTCATTATTGTAGTATTCACACAAATTAAATTCCTAGAATTCTACTATTCTCCAAACTATCAAATATTTTCCACTGAAATTTTCTCTAAGTGAGAGTAGTGTGTCTTAGTAAATTTTTGAGAGAGTGACGAATTTTGGAGCATCACGCATGGCTGAGGAGTTGGTAAGTGCCTTGTTTTAACACAATGTATGGTATATTAGGATTTTATACTGAATTTTTGTAATTTTGAGAATTTTAATTTTCTCAGTGTTTTGGGACTGGACAATAATGGTGTGGGACTAGTGACTGTTGGGATAGGAGCACCTAGATCTAGGCACTAGTGTCCTAGTCCTAGGCATCCCAGTCTTGCATCTAAGCGCTCAAGCTTGGTCCAGAATGTGTATGTTTGGCCTAGGATGATGGAAAATATCAATTTTTTATGTATATTGATTATGTGAAGTAACTATACTTGTACTTATAAAGTGTTCTAACGTATGTATGTTTTTATTTTGTATTGTGCAAGGGAACATTCACTTGAGGGAATTCCACGGTGGGTGCCATTTGAGTAAATTGCTTTGATTGGACCCATTTTTTGGATGATGATTGCGATATTATGGATCGTGTCGGCCTGCGACATGTAGCACGGATGGGGGATGTACCCCATAGTATATTCCTATGTCGATTACACTATTTGAGAGATGGTGTTAGACACGTGTACTTTTTGGTTGCCTATGGGGGAGAAGATATTGTCTATGTTAGAGGATTTATATTATATAATGTGGCTACTGGTTGTTGGGGAGAGGGTTCAGTGGTGATGCCATTAGAGGACAAGGATAGGCATATACGAGTGGAGAGATATTATTTTGTAGGGACTCAAACACCTGCTCAAGGCTCAGATCGGTATAGATGTTGTTTTTAGTTCTAATGTTCTGCACTTGCAGAAATTCATAGCAATTGTTATTGATTCATCTATAGTGATGGAGGGAGGTGGTGTGGGCATCTTGTATAAGATGCACGATATATGTCGGATGTATAGAGGAGGAGAGTACTATATATGTGTGTTCCTGATGTGTGTTGTCCCTATACCTAGTTGTATTTCAATTTACTCATGATGAATCCCTCTAAATATTTGAGGTCTCAAACCCTAGCCATGGGTGGGGGATAAGAAACACTACAGTTAGGTTACATATGTGAGCATATGAGCATATAGTGGTGTTGAGGTCGGTTGGGAGGCCATGTGGAGAGTGGGCCAAGCCTAAAATATACACAAGGATATGGATTAACATCTTTGGGAATATAATGGATACTAATTGATTATAGAGATTTGATAGATAGGATGGGGTCTGAGGTCATCACATGGAGGTTGTATTGAGATTATGGAGGATGTTGCGGAGCTACGGTGTATTTGGAGGATGTTGTGATTGGAGGATAAGTTTCTAGGTGTGGTGAATCTATTTCAAGTGGAGAGATTATCACGTTTTTTGGTATGTTTCAGTTAGTGCCCCTGGAGTAATATATATGGTTTAAAGATATCAGAGCAGTCGAGGAGGGTTAGGGTGAGGCCAAGGCCCATAAAGCTAGCACCTCCTAGTCTAGATGAGGCATCGATAGAGGTTATATATGCAGGCTAGTACAAAGGAGTATCATGGATTTAAAGGATCTAGAATCCAAATATAGCACATTACAAATACATAGAGCAAAAACATAGCAATTGTTCCCTGTATTTGTAGATCCAGCATGGATACCACACTTGGGAGAGGGAAGAGTGGGGGAAGCCTCATGTCCCCAACCCTGTAGCAGTGGCTGTAGCTAAGCATGACTATATATATATAGATATGTCGTGTATGTTTTTGTGTTAGGATTATGGTGTAATAATGATTGTCTAATGTTTTGGTGTTGTTTGTTTTGTAGGCAATGCATATTGGTTATTGATAGTCGACACATCCATTCATACTAGATGTAGAATGTGCCAACTAATGTGCTTAGTGGTGGAATATTGGAGCAAGTGGATGGCATCGTAGGAAAACATGCCCATATTCATTTGATCCAGTGGCTCTAGCGGAAACTACATGTATTTTATTACTAGCTGAGAGGGATGAGGCACTTGAGGAAACTTGACAAGCCCGCGAGGCAGTGGGTTCTCAGCCCTTATGAACAGATAACTTGGTCTCCTTCGTCCCCTTTTTTCCTAGGCTGTAGCTCAAGGAGTTGCAATCTATCAATCATATTGCAGAGCCATCTGAGGCCATGTCTGTAGATATTACCTTATTGTGTAGGCAACTGGAGTGATATCCGAGGCTGTGAATACTTCGGAACTAGAGTGAGTGGTGAGGCATCTAGTTCTAATGGATCTTGTAGTTCCTGAGAGTGATAGTGATGATGAGGTGAGATTATTACAATTTTGTATGATGTAGGGGTTTTTTCCCCCAGTGATGACTGTACTTGCTACCTATCTATGGATATGGGTGATTTATATGTGATGAGTTATTTTGTGTTGTATTGATTTTGCATGAGTTGGTGACTATGATTGGAATGTGTGTGATGGTTGTATATATTGTTAATGTTGATTGATGTAATATTCATAGAATAATTACAAATGGAATGTATATGTGTTGTGATGGATGAGCTAAGTGAAATTTTTAGTAAATAAAATGTGTAACACGTAGTATGATGATGAGTTAAGAAAAATAGGGTTCTGAAGGTAAATTATCATGGAAATACCAACCCAAAGGGATTAAATAACCCAACAAAGAATACTAATTAATGCGCAGTTAGATGATAATGATATGTCGGTTTAAAACCGTATAAGTGAAAAAATAGGACCATGATTCACACTAACATGTTGTGAAGAATGTATGTCATAATAATTCAACGTAATCATAATATATGAATGTGATGAATGGGAGGGTGAAGAGTAGCAATGCCCCCTGACGGATTTATGATTAGGTTAATTTTGTTAAGATCCCTCAATAGTCAAGAATGAACCACGAAAAGAAAGAGTGTGTCATCAGGAAATGATTGAGTGTGCTCGATGAATGACTAAGCACATGATGAAAGGTGTTTTAAAGAAAACATTCAACAGCCATGTAAGAACCGTAAGAATACAAGTGCATATTTGGGAGTGAAGTGGGAGTACTCACCTACCAAAAACCAATTCATCATGGAGCAGTAGAAGCATGTGGAATGGAAGTAAACATGATTGTATGAGCTGAACTGAATGTCATATGGAGTTGTGGTGGGATGTGTGAAAGTGAGATGTTGTGGTACCTAGTGTGAAGTAGCAGTGTGATGTGGTGGATAACGTGAATGTGATGGTTGAGATGGATGTGCAATGAATGTAATGGATTTGGATGGGGAACACATATAAGAATTGTAGATTGTGATGGATATATCATAGTCAAAGCACCATATATAGGAGATGACTTAATTACATATACATGTTATAATATACAATTTTACATTAGATAGGATAGTATATCAATTCCTTATCTTTTACATTATAACTATTTATATATTATCAACACTTTCATACCACCAAAATGAAATTTTACAATAATTAGTTCTAATATACTTGTTGATTTATCCTAGAGGCCACAACTAGGATCTAGTTAGAACCTATATCTTATATCCCTA
This sequence comes from Taxus chinensis, assembly GCA_019776745.2. NCBI lineage: Eukaryota > Viridiplantae > Streptophyta > Pinopsida > Cupressales > Taxaceae > Taxus > Taxus chinensis. Next base: position 150,232,445 of record CM034157.1, read on the forward strand.
GTGATTGAGTACAAATTATTAATTTTAAATCTATTTACAACCACTATACTAAACACCATTTATGATATATCTTTGTATGTATGTTATAACTAGGAAGGTCTTCTAATTTATCCCAATTTAGAGATATGACCCTTCTTTTAAATTTATTTACAACTGCTATACTAAATCCCATTTAGTAATGATATATATTTTTATGTATGTTGCATCTAATAAGGTTTCTACTTCTTTCTAATTTTAAAAATACTACCTTTATATAGTTCTTTCTGATCTTACATATAAAAATAGTGAATATGAGCTTAAATATGCGAGGAGGGACATAAGTAAGTACATATTAAATTCCATAGTTAAATATTCTAAATTTGTCACAAATTGCAAGGTTATAACCACATCAAAGAAACACACAACATTAAATTAAATAATAAAGAACTTACATATAGAAAGGAAAATGAGATTTCAAATCGGTACATGAATATAAAAAATTTACCTCATAAATTTACAAGAGTCGAGAGCATAACAATATCAAAATAGTCTTTAATGCCAACATATTGAAAGTGGTTTTTCAAAACTAAGAGATCCACCAACAACTATCTCAGATATATTTGTTTGGACAGAATTGTGAACCCCAAGTTCATCATGACTTGTTAGAGACTGACCACCATAATTTTTTCCATGTTCCTCACACCAATTTCTCAATATAGTTGCTTCTTCAATACTTGGATTTATAAACATCTTAGTGTTTGATAGTGTTCCCAAAGACTTTCCATAAAAATAAGTTGTGTGAACACACTTGAAAGCAATTAATAGGATGTGAGCCCAAGTTAACAAGGTGCTGGATTTTATAACCCTTCATCATGGAGCAATCACCCCAAAGTGTAACATCAATGGTGTAATCAGACAGTATATGTAATTTGAATTTTCCTCTTCTTCACTTTTGAACTGTTCTTCCTGAAAAGTGTTTCAAAGTTCACCAACAAATGCAAACAATTCAAAGTACATTTATCATTGAATTTCCCTCCATGTTGTTGATTTCACTTATCAAGACAAAGTGAAACTTGTTAAATGGAATAGAGTCATGATAAACAGAAGAAGCTTCCATGATTGACATGCTATGTAACAATATTTCATATTGTGATGGGAGATTGTTAAATATTTTTTCATCCTTCCACAATCTTCCATTTGAAAAATTGTATACACATTTCCAACTCGGATATTATCATAATGTTTATCCACTTGTTCATTGAAACAAATGCAATCCGTATTTTTTCTTCATCCTTATCAATGATATAAAATTTGAATACCTTTCCACTCCCTATAGTGTTGTTAAAGTTACGAATGTTTGACTTAGAAGTGGCTCTACCTTGTATAGTCCATCCATCATGAAATGGAGAAAATGGTCCTATAGGAAGTATGCGAACAAAATTCTTTGTTGTTTGCGTATGAGTGGGTTATTTCTAGTAGAAGCATTCATTGATGGAGATGTATTTTGGGGATCCATTTTATAATTGAGCAAGCCTACATAATTTGAGAAATCAAGAAGAAGAACTGATAAAAAGGTTAGATGATATAAATAACCAAAAATAACAAATAGATACTTCGTTTATTGGAGGCCAATTGAATCAAAAATAATTGAAAATGAAGAAAGGATACATGTCGACGACATGCTAAATTTTAAAAATGCGTCAAACCCAATTCAGAATACATTTTATTAAAGGTGTATTATAGGAAAATTGAAATAAGAAATGGAAATCATAAAATTTGAAAGGAAACATGATAGAAAAAGGGCTAAAGTAGCCTCTATGTGAATATATATTGAATTCATTAGTCACAAATGTAACATTTTGGTAATTCCATGGTATTATATAATAAAACATGAACTAAAAATATTCATAGATATGAAGCTTGTGACTAAAACCATAGGTAAATTAATAATCAACTTCAAGCACTAATGGTTTGTGACAAAAGAGGTTCACTTTTTAATTTATGATTTAACTTTGAATTCTTTATTTAGCTCAATGGAGGCATCTACCACCCTACTCAAAGATTATGAGTTATAACCCAAAAATCAATAAATAAATCATTCTGATGTTTTTTTCTATGTTTCTCCTAAATGCTCATTATAAGCCTCTATTAACATATGTGTCCAAAATTAAACTAAAATATGTTAGCATTATAAAATAGAGGAAAGAGGAACCATTAACGACATAAACTAAAAATTACCTATGTAGAAAAGGAAAATAGCCACATATATCATATAAAAACTTGACAAGGGGAACCTTTAAAAGCTCTTTTGATAAATCTTTATCCATTTTGCACTATAACATTCAATAAACAAATATACATTTAGCTAATGTCAAAAATAGTTCTATTCAACATGATAAAAAAATACATTTCTATATATCTGTTTGAACAAAGGAAATGAAATATTGCATGGAGATAGTTTATACCTTATAATATTCCAAGAAGAAATAGTACAAAAGTTAATATAGACTAACACAAAATATGCTATATAAAAAATAGGAAAAAATAATATCTTATTTCAAAGCAAAGAAAAGAAGTGCATGTAATGGTAAAATTTTAAATCGTTTGAATTAAGGTAACAAGATTACATTTAAAAAAAAAACGATCTATACTACATCTTTTCTTAAACCATTGAATTTTTTGATTCCAAGATTTTTTTGGCTCTATTTGGACATATTTTCTTAGATTTAGGATTTGGAACATCAATCCCATTCTGAATCAACTTCATCCCTAGTTCGTATTGAATCTCATGATCAACACTATCATAAATTAGACCAAGACCTCTTGAGTATGTTTTTTTTTTCTTAAACTTTGAAAAGGAAAATCATCCGAGGTTCAACAACACCAAAAAATTTCATAAGGTTCTCTTTTATCTCAGATCTACGTCATATTTTGTCTTCTATGAAAGACAACATGAATCAAAATTGCTTTCTAAAATAATTTTCTTCACAATGAATTTTATTTTCATAGACAATGTCCATGTCGGTGTGTCACGAGGTATTGGGATGTTTGATATGTTTCTAGTGCTCATTTTATTCCAATATAGTTGCAAAAAAAATCAACATGTTAGGACACCACAACACATCAATATAATATGTAGGATACAAATTTGGGGAGGGCACTTGTTAGACTACTTTAAAAAATCCTCTCACATACACAATTCTGACGTCAAACTTGGGACGTGTTAAGATTTCTACCTATGGAAAATTTCCATTAGAAAATCATATCTCCTGGTACTAAACAAGGCACATGTAGCCCATACAACCGTGTTGGAAAAAAGTCCAAAATTTTTCAATCCACCACAAAGTGTAGTTTTTGGTAAACATGCAATTGAAAATCCATATATGATGTCTACAAAAATCAATATTAAAATTCAAATTCATAACATTAATATATGGCATGACAGAACAATGAACTATATTTCTACCAATTAATTCGAAAATTCTTTAAAAAAATTAATAGCAATTATCAAATATTGACATATAACTCCATTATAGACAAAACAATTCAAAAATTGTGCACTATAAATATAACAATTGGGCGAAAACCCATAAATGATATCTATAAACATTAATATCACAATTCAAATACATAACATTAATTAATGTCATAATGTTATAGGATAATTAAAATATAAAAGTACCCTGGACTATCTTGAACTAACTAAAATATAAGTCATTAATGACATATAACTCATTAATAAGTAATATAATCATAATTAGACTTGTTCTATTGACGCAATGTCACATTGTTTTATTGTGAAACAGTTTGAAACCCAGAAAACAACAATCATGTCAATTTCAAGAAAAGAAAGTTGTAGACCTTCAAGTAAATTATAGGGTTGGTTTAACATCTTAAATTTAATGGGATCTTAATTGGAGGGTGTTAATGGAAAAGCATGGCTATGTAGTCCCATAATTAAAAAAAAATCTCATAATTAAATAAACACAACATTATGGGGAATTGTGCTAAACAGGGCTTTCACTAATAGACGTCCTAAAATCAGTACCATTATGAATTAAATCATCCTTGCACATGGAAATAAATTTACAACCCTAATATCTCCTCATTTTACTATATACACATTGATTGATTTAGATCTATATCAGGAGCGGGTTCACTTTTCTTGTTCCTTCTGGAACTTCTTTTGACTACGGTGTGGACACAAATACCAAAATAATGATTTATAATGTGTTTTGTTTCTGAAATTATTCTAATGCCATACACAACCATCCCACAGAAGTTCCTGGGACTTCTTTGTCAAGAGTTTGATTGGTAAATTTAACTATTTTTTTAGTATGACCTCAACTCATTATTATCTAGAGTGTTTATATGGCTAAAGTAGATATAACAAGAACATTTTCTGCATTTGTAATTCCATTTGTGTAAGATAAAATGGAAATTTATCATGAAAGCATGTTAGGAACCCTATATCTTTATACTTTAAGGTGGTGTGAGGATTAATCAGATACTACCTAGTGATAAGATTGTATTTAATTAGTCTTTCTAATAATTAATTAACTCTTCTCTCTAGTATAGTTGAAAGCCTCAAATGAAATATGTTGTGATTCATGTTTTGGATTATGATATGCTAGCTGACACTGGTGGACAGTTTTATACATGTTGATTTGCATTGTTCTGATTTTATACTGACACATTATATTTGTGATGCATTTCCTATGTTTGGATGTTCGAACTAGTCTTGTGATCTCATTGATGTTAGTAAAATGGTAGAATCAAATTAATTAGAAATTGTAGACAGTTGATAGAATTGCTTAATTTTGATGATGATTATTGATTGATATGTATGTGTTATTTCTCGATGTTATTGATGTGGCCTTGAGGCCGAAGAGGTATTGTTGTTTGTGATTGCAGGAAAATGATATCACTATACACCGGAAGGGGCTAGGGGACCAACCCTAGAAGAATTTTGGGTGTTTGCAACAAGGCCAATTTGACAACTTGTGTTCTATGTGTGTGTTGTTTAATTTTTATGCTTGGTTAGGAGGTTTCCCATGGGGGGTGACCTCATGTGTGTGGCCATGGGTTGTGATGTTTCCCTCTTTTAATTTTGGGTATTTATTTTGTGGTGCATGTATCTCATTATTTGTAAAATCTATTCACTTTATTAGTACTTGTTGATATGCTTTTAATTAGTTAATTTAACTTAATTAGTAAACTAAAATAAAGATGTGACAATTGGGCATTTAATAGGGTAGATGGTCCTTGATATTTTCTTGATGTTGAATGGAATTTAATTGCATTTTGAAGTGTGTACTCTTCCTCCTTTTCAAATCTCGAATTTTGTCTTAGAGGCCACTTTTTGAGACTTGTGAAACAAGTTAACCTTGTCCCTTACCTCTCAAATTCATCCACCAACCATACTTATGAAGTATGGAGTTAATTTTAGCATTTTTAATGCATTTTTTGAGTGAAAATAGTAAATAAAGTCACTTTTCTACTTACCTCATTTAATATGTCCTTGGAGGGTATGGAGTGCATGTTGGAGTGTACACTTGTGCATGTCATAGCCTTACTTATTCATTTATTAGCATTGGTCTTTGTGTGTTGACTTGTTGAGTTGGAATTGAGGAAAGATGAAGTGGCATCCTACATGGAGCCACCCCATCATCCTCACCTCCTTTTCTATTTATTGAAGTTAATTTGGAGTATTTGGGGTTACTTTTTCTCATTCCTACTCTTGCATTTTTTTGGAATTTTGGCTTTGGTTCTTGCTTGGAGCTTTTGGGGAGTTTGCAATTTGGGTGATTTTGCTTGGATTAAAGCTTTTGAAGGTGTGAATATTGGAAGCTTGCAATGGAGAGGTAGGATCTTCACTTATTGTTGCTTATTTTATATATGTATGTAGTTGTGAAATTTATGATTGTTTGAGTGTATGTTTTGTGTGTTGTGAATGTATTATGTTGGGATGGGTATCTTTCCTTTAAGAGTGGTGTGGGAGAAGGAAATGGAGTTTTTTGTGGAGGAAAAAGGGATTTAGTGAGGAAAATGTGGAGGGAGTGTGGGAGAGGTGCTCCACCTATGTGGAGGTAAAAGAGTTTATATATTATTCTTGCATTTGAAAAGGGGAATAAGGTGTTGTGTGTGATTTTGATAGTGCACTTTGGAGGCATTGGGTGGACCCTCTTCCCACATGGGAGGCATAAGGAGAAGACTCCATGTTCTTGTCTCCTTTTGGCTTACTATTAAGCCTTTGTGATTGTGATGAAAATGTGAATCTTTCTATTTGTGTTTGTTTTGGAAAAGAATGCAAAATTACTCTTGTTGAACTTGCTTGGAAATATTTGATTGAGTGTTAAATATATTGCATGAGTGTTGAAAATATGTATGTGTGTGTTATTGTGGAAGCCATTATTTTTTTGTGGAGTTGTCAAAGTTACAAACACACCCTATTGTTCTATGGTTGGGGCTCGAGGGCCAATAAGAAGGATGGATTCTCCTTCTTATTGGAATAAAGGTTGGGTGGAGAGCGTTGCCTAATCCCCCTTTTTTGTATTGTGGTTCAAAATTTGAAGAGAAGATGGAGTTCAAGTTGAAGTTTTGGAGGAGTCTACATATGTTGAGGGAAAGAGATTTACCCATTTATAAATTTTATCCCATTGTTTCAAGTGGAAAGTTTGTAATTCATGCAATGAATTCTTGTAAAATTGTTTTGTAAAGAGCTCTATTTGGTTATATATTGGATTATGAAGATTTGAGAGAAGTAAGGAATGTATAAGTTATTTGTAAATGAAATTATGAATGTTGAAAAGGACTTATATTTTACCTTCTTATAAGTTGCATGTTTTGAATGGAAATATTGGGAAAAGAGACCCTTATTCTATTTGTATGAGTTGTTTATTTGAAATTGGACATAATGAAAAGTTGGAAATGTTTGTAATTATATATCAAGTTGTATGAAAAAAGATCAAATTGTTCTTTCAATTTAATTGTGTAGAAACTTGCTTAAAATTCCTTAGTGTAAATATATTTAAAAAAAAGGGAATATAGGTTTTGATATTCTTTAAAATGGTCTTGTCTTACTCCATTGCATTTTAAGGAAAGAAAGGTTGCACTTTCAAGTATTGAATAAGTTCACATTTTTACCTTTCCATGAAAATTGTTCAAATGGTATAATTAGTCTAATATCTCACAAAAAAATGGTTATTACATTGTAGAAAAAGGTATTGCAAACTCAACTAATTCCTTAATGGTTATGTTGAAACATGGTAAAATATATATTGCACTACTATAACTAAGGTATTGTAGAATAAGGTATTGCAACATATATTTTTACTTTAAATATGTGATTATTATAAAGAAAAATTTAATTATAATATATACTTGGGCCATATGATTATTTTACACATGACACACACACACTATATTTATATAGTCCCCAGTGTAATTATGTTATTGTGTATAAACAAATTATTTGAGTGTATACACACCAAACAAATTTACATGTGTGTGTATACTAGCATGTATATATACACAGTTGCATATTATAACTTGATACACTATATATATATATTTTATAACACACAACACACTATATATAAATAACCCTATAGTTATATATATATTATGTATGTAGTGTATATATACACACACACACAGATATATATATTATATATATAGTGTAAAACAATGTGTATCATTTGTGTGTATGTGTGTGTACATTAGTATAATATATATGTATAATAAAATATTTTAAAAAAACATATAAGTAACTACTCCTAATATATAGGGAATGAGCGATGCCCTCCATATTAAAACTATATTTAAAAAAAATGAAAGGGGGGAATAACATATAAATAAATTTAAAAAAAGTCCACCCTCCCCCACACATAGGTAATATTTGTTGTGTGTATGATATGGAGGGTTTGGGAAAACCCCCCCCCCCCCCCCCCCCTAACCTAAAATATCAAAATACATACAAAACAATATATTTCGGCCCAGCAGGGCCGAAACACAAAAAAACTAAATGTATTCATGTTCGCTATATTAAAAAAAATTGATATATATATGTATTACACACATATCGTATATGAAAAAAAATAATATATATATACATATGGTCATATAATATTAGCATATATGTATATATGCACATTCTATGAGTATACATATTAGAAAAAACAAAAAGAGATTCTGTGTATACATATAAAGGGGGTTTATATTGGATAAACGATATAAAACCCTATATATTGTGAGTATACCACTATGTATAAACAATATGGCTTAGGGATATTTATTGTAATACCTATACCCATTTGTGAGTTTCAGGGTCCAAGTTTATTTAATATATATTAAACCCCACATTATTAAAAAAAAAAAAAACTACGACTCATACTTACACAATGTGCTGTGTTTTTACAACCAAACCTATAGGTATTCTAGTACTATATATATATTATGGCTGTCGAAATGCTAGGCCACGGATTTTATTTTTATTAAAAAACTAATATATGTATGTATGTATATTCACACACACATACACATAATATAAACCCTCAAAACCTACAAATATATGTAGATCTAAAGCAAATAAAATGGGGTAAACAATACCGACAATAGAAATAGAGTAGATATCCCATTTAACACAACATATTATCAAAACAAAATATAGAGTTGTGCAAACCCTCCTTAGCTCTCATGGATTTCATGGCTTCTACTCATTCTCTTTCTCCCAAACCTACAAAACAAAATGGTGTAAATGAGAGATTATGACAAACAAAAGTGAATAAAATAAAACTCATAAGGATTTTAGGGAAACCGAGATCTAAGGGCTCATGTTGTTTTAATTTGATGGTGGAGAATGAACCCTACAACTTTTTAATTTGATGGAATTTTTGTGGCATCGGATAATTTTTAAAATGTGTATGAGTAATGGGGGTATCTAACTAATGGGGCCACCTAGGGGCTAGAACGTAGTTTTAAACTATAGAGTATTTATACTTGTCTAATTAAATTTTAAATTACATATGGGAACTTTAAGTGATAAATTTTCATATGGAAAATTAAGGGGGCTGTTTAAATGTTGTAGGTAAGATAGGAAATAATTTAAATGAAGTAATGGAACTTTATAAAAATAATTAAACTATAATATTAATTGAGGAATAAATTAATAATAATTAGTTATTAATTTAATTTTGACTACCATATAATTGTGTAGAAATTTTAATTGGAAATTAATTAAATCATGACTAATGTTTTACCCTTGCAGCCTTTCAAACAAAAAAATCCATAGTTTTTTTCCTAATAAATTAATAGACTTTGGTGTGGTTTTCAACATCAAACTTGTGGGCATTACACTTGGTATCAGAGCCGTGGGTTCAAAACTTGGGCCCTGGGCTAACATGAAACACAACAAGTAAACCTAACATAATCTATAGCTAGAACACATAACATTGCATGATATTTTAAAACGTAGAAAAATTAGAAAATTAAAACAAACCTACATGACGATGAACTAACTCTCACTATGATCTGTGCAGGAGGCATGAACCAGATGATGAATTGTTGCACGTTGAGCTAGATATAACACCCCTAGAGTAGATAGTAGCCACTATATTACCACAAATACTATAAACATTATAGGATGTCAATGTCATTATACGCAAAGGGTCAGTAGGGGACGACCTAGCCGATAGGATAGAGAGTTATCACATGAGACCCAACACCCTCCATGACATAGTGAAGAGAATAGGGAGGATAACTCTCACGTGGAGTTAGCTAGATGGGATTTACCTCAGAGAAGACATGGAGATAAGGATACAAGACATATAGATAGATCTAGGAGTCCTAGACCGAGGGATGATCATGTGGATAGACCTAGGGGAAAACAGACATCAACGACAGATTATATCCGAGAGATATTAAAGCTACACCCACCCCATTTTGTTGGAGACACAAGATGCTTTCAGGAAGAGGCATGCTTGGTTACCTTGAGCGGATGCTTCAAGATATATCCGTGCACTAGCAATATGAAGGCTCGTGTTTCCATCCACCTTCTGAGAGACGGAGCCAGGGTTTGGTAGAGGACTGAGGAACAAAAGCTCCATATGGATTGCGAGACTATAACTTGGGAGTTCTTCGAGGAGTGGTTCAGGAGTAGATACATATCCAAGAGGATCATCCAACATTGAATCAATGAGTTTCATGATCTATGATAGACATCCATGATAGTAGCTGAGTACGAGAGTTAGTTTCTGGACTTGCTTCAGTATGTAGATTAAATATAGGATGAGCATGTTAGGATTCAAAGGTTCATCAAGGGCCTGAACTTCGATTTGGGAGGGGGAGTATGCATTCTTTTTCTACAGACTTTAGCTGAGGCTATGGAAAAAGCCTACATAGCAGAGGAGAACAAGGGGAAGACACAACATGCTAGAGATAAAGTGAGGAGCCTTATTCACCAGATGCAAGATAGTAGGTTGAGGGGGAAAACTCCTCCTCCTTGTGGTAGACACGGTTCACTACAGTCCTCTTTCAGGATGCCATAATAGGCACAATAGTAGCAACATCAGACTCAACTATCTTTTAGACCTCCACAACGCCATGATGCATAGAGAGGGAAAAGAATGTGGCTTACAGCTAGGGGACCCAATAGGACACAGGCTCCACCCCAAGCTCATCCAGTAGGATTACGTCCCCCACATCAGTAGTATTCTGTAGTGGGATCATTAGGATCTACCTCATAGATGGTTAGGGGACCTCGAGGGGTTTCTTCCCATTGGAGGGGACCTAGTAGTTATTACAGATGCGATGTAATTGGGCACCAGTGGAGTAAGTGTCAAAAGAACCCTATTAATTGGGGTTAGGCACCTATTTCAAATCCCATGGTCGGTGATATGGGAGGTAACCATCAGATTTATACAGCGGTCAAGAACTACCAGGAAGAGCATCGGGGTATAATGATAGAGGCTATACGTAGAATTGGTGGTATCCCTACCTCTATATTGTTTGATTCTAGCTCTTCATAGACATTGTTATCATATTTGATCTTTAGACATTGATAGATGGACATTACTATATTTGATTAGCCTATTTGATAGACAATATGGATGTTTTAGACTTTTGACATGATGTGACTTATATGATGGATTATATGCATGGATTGACATATCAGTATTTGATGATCTAGAGTTACTACTTTACTATGTACTGACACATTGGATTTGATATATAGATTTTGTTAGATGATTTAGTTGGTTTTGTGATCTTATTGCTAATTGATGAATTGATAGAATCAAAATATTTGAAATTGTGAACAATTGGTGAATTACTTGATTTTAGTGATGGTTTAGTTATGATATTTGATGATGTGAATTGATATGTATATGTGTGTTTTATTGTCTCGATGTCGTTAATATGGCCATGAGGCCAGAAAGGTATTGTTTTGATTTTTGTAGGAAATTGTAACACAACAAACAAAAGGGGATAGGAGACCAACAATGAAGGAATTTGGGGTATTGGCAACAGGTCACCTTGGCAACTTGTGTAATTGTATGTTGTTTGTTGTTGTTAGATTGTTAGGAGGTCCCCATTGGGGGGTGGCCTCAAATGTGACCTTGGGTAAATGTGTTGTTTTCCCTTTTTGTTTTATTTATTTTGTGAGTATTTGAATTATTTTAGTATTGTGAGTCACCTTTATTATTGTTAGTTAAAGTGCTCCATTTAAGTTGATTAAACTTGATTAATTAGTGTAATTTGAGATGTGACCAAAGGGGGGTATTTAATGTGGGTAGGTGGTTCTTGATTTATGTTGGATTTGAAAGGATTTTATTACTTTTGAGTGTTGTGTACTCAACCTTGCATGTCAAATTCGGATTTGGGCTTAAGGGCCATTTTTGGAGGCTTGTGGGACAAGTTAAGCTTGTCCCACACCTCTTAATTTCACCTACCAACTACCCCTATGGGTTAAGGGGTCAAAAATAGACCCCATTATGTGATTGTAAGACAAAAAGGTGCTATTTATTGCACTTTCTTACATATGTTTTTAATTTTGTCCTTTAGAGGTGTGGGTTTGAGTTTGAGTGTGTAAGAGGGTTGTCATTCCCTCAACCACCAATTTATTGTGCTTTGGGGTTTGGGGTTTGACCATGTGATGTGGAGTGGAGGAGAAATGATGTGGCATCCTACATGGAGCCACATCACCTCTCTCTCCTCTCTTTTCTATTTATTCAAGTTTGTTTGATGATTTGGGGGTTACTTGTTTTATTTGGACTCTTGCATTTTGGAGGAGCTTTCTTTTGGAGTGCTTGTTGAAGCTTTGGAGTTGGCTTGTGCTTTCTTTGGACTTGGAAAGGCTTGGAGCTTGTGCTTGTGGATTGGATACTCTTGCAATGGCAAGGTAGGGACTTCACCCATGTTTTCTTATTGCTATTTTGTTGTGCAAATGTTTGTGAATGGATGATTGTTGTATGTTTGTGATTTTGGGAAATAGAATGGCCTTTAGGTTGTGTAGGAGAAAATGGAAATGGGGATATTTTGGAGGGAGGCATAAGAGTATTATTGTTTATTTTGGGAGGGAGTTGGGTTGGGGTGTCCCACCTTGTAGATAAGTGAAATTTGTGCTTATCTTGTATGTTTTATTGAGGGAGGCATAAGAGTTGAGGGAGACATAAGAGTTGTTTTGGAGGGAGGCATAAGAGTCTTGTGGGTATGTGATTGAGTTTCTTGGAGGCTTTAAGGTGGGCACCCAAACCCTTGGGAGGCATAAGTAGATCCCCATGTTTCTTTTCTCTTTCTTGGCTTGAGTATTGAGCCTTTGTGCTTGGGAAACTTGCATGTTTGTTGTGATTTTGGTATTGTGTTTATTGTGTTGAAATTTTTTGAATGTTGATTGTGGAAGCCATGTAAAGTTTCCTTGGTTGTCTTATACCCCTTATTGCTTCATTGTTGGGGCTCGGGGGCCAATGAGGAAGAAGGACTTCTCTTCCTCATTGGATTATTGGTTGGGTGGAGAGTGTTGCCTACTCCCCTATTTTGTTGTTGTGTTTGGATTTTGGAGAAGATGGTGGAGCTCAAGTGAAGATTTGGTCATAGTTGCACTTGAAGAAAATGAAGAGAGATCCTATTTTTGTAAAATATTTTCCATGTTGTCTCCACTTAAGTGGAGGGCTTGTAACTTGCATTTTAAAGATTTTCAACTTCTTGTAAATGTGTTGTGAAAGGTTGATTTGTATTAAGCTTTCAAAATGTATGTATATTTAGAAAGTAGGCAAAAGAAATTGTATTTGTTACTATGAAATCCCTTCAACTTGTATACTTTACCAAGAGTGTATTGAATGAAAACTTGTATTTTAAATGGGTTAGTTCTTGTAAAATTAAACTATCAAATTCTTGTATTATTTAGATGAAGTAAGAACCTTGAAATGGTTTTGAAATGAAAATGAAGCTCTCTCAATCTAAGCTTATATTCAACTTAATGTTTTTCCTCAAAAGTGTAATATGATTCATTTTAAAAGATTGATGTTCTTGTTGAAAATACACTTGTTTGCTTGAAATGGATGTCATTTATTTATTGTGAAAGAAAGGAAATAGTTTCTTGTTTTTATTGAAAAAGAAGGCATATTGAAAATATTGAAATTATAGTTACATTTCTCATTATTATGTTGTAAGAAAAGAAAATAGTTGTTTAGAATTTTAAATAAGGAAAAAATCTTCTCCTTGCAAAGTTATATTAGGTTGAATAAGAAATTTTATTAGTTTCTCAATTTTACCTATAAATGAATAGGTAGAAAATTTATAAGTTACCTTACCTTGTATTTCACTATTCATATAACTCAAATTTGATCATTTAAAATAAGCAATACATAATATAAATAATGTATATATATTATGTTATAAAATATATATTATATATATATATAAAATATATATATATTTATATATATATATTATATAATAAATATATATATATATATTAAATATATATATTATATTTTATGAAATATATATATATAATAAATATAATTATGTAATGCACACCCACATATGGATATATATATATATGGGTATTGTTTTAATATATAAAAATAATATCAACCGAAATAAAATTATAACATTATTGTTATGTGCCGTATGTTATGCATATGCAATTGTGTTGTAATATGTTTGGGGGGGGGGGGGGAGGTCACGACCCCACCCCCACCCCATATATATATGGGATGGGGGGTGGGGTCGGCACCTCCCTCTTAACCCCCCCCCTGTTACTATATTGTTAAACCTATTTATCTTAAAAATGCGGCCTATTTAAAATAAACATTTTGCCATTTTTCAAATATTACTGTATATACAGTTTTATAACTATAAATTTAAAATTATATATATATATATCATATATATATACATATATTTGTATATATATATATATATATGTATATATATATATATATATATATATATATATATATATATATATATATATATATATATACACCCAAATCATTTGTGTATATACACCATTTAAACTAGATCTAAAAATGGGGCAAAAATGCCCATACCCAAATAGGGAAAATGCAAATAAAATACACAATAGCAAATAACAATATGAACAAACCCTAGGAGAGGGTTACAAATGGAATAAGCAATAAAAAATGTATATCCATCCTTGAGCTTGAGTATACTTCCATGGCCTCCATTCTCCTTCTTCTCCCAAACCTGCAAAATGAAAATGAGAAAATAGGGTAAAAGAATGAATAAGAGCACTTCATAAGGATGTTTAGGGTTAGTTTGAATACCTAAGATCCAAGGGCTCTAAATGAATCCATCTAATGGTTGTGATTCAACCCTACAAAATTTAGGTGAGGATATTTTGGTGGGAATATGTTTTTAAATTAAATGTATGTGTAACTTGTGAATGGGGCCACTAAAGGGGTGTTAGGATGTAGGATTAAAAATGTGACCTTTATTGTTTTAGTTTAGTGAATTTTTTAAAGGCCTTGACTTTTGAATTAATTAAATTAATTTACACAAAGATAACTAGACAATGTTTATTATAGGGATTAAAATTATATTGAACTAAATTATAGGGTTAGGGTAAGTTTAGACCTTAGCCATAGAATATTAAGTCAATAAATGACATTAGAAATATAATACTAAATTAAATAAATTTTGTAACAAGGGTATCTTAACTAATGGCTTATAAGAGTTAATTAATGAGAATTAACGGGAACCCTAGGAGGGGATTTAAGCCCGAAATGATTGAATTAAAATAATAATAATTAATTGTTAATTAAAATGAAGGATTTATTAATCATGAAATAATTAAATCTAGTTGAAGGTTATCCCGTTGCAACCCATTTAAACAAAAAAAAATTATTCCGTAAATTTTCCTAACTAATTATTGGGTTTTATCTTGGGTTTTGTGTCGGAAAAATGTGGGTGTTACACTTGGTATCAGAGTCATGGGTTCAATGCTTGGACCCTTGGGCACACTTGGAAACACAAAAATAGTTAACCTAGTACAACCTACAACTAGATCACACAACATTGCATGATATTTTAAAATGTAGAAAACCTAGAAAACTGAAACAAAACCTAGATGATGATAAACTAACTCCCATCTTGGTTTGTGCAGGAGGCGCGAACCAGACGAGGGGATTTTTCATGTGGAGTTAGATATACCACCTCCAGAGCAGGAAGTTTCCACTATACTACCGCAGATACTACAGACATTACAGGATGTCAATGCAACTATATGAGGTGGAGCAGTAGGGGCATGACCTAGCCAACATGATAGGGAGCCATCACATGAGGCTCAACACCCTTTGAGACACAATGATGAGCATAGGGAAGAGAAATCCCATGTGGAGTCAGCTAGAGAAGATTCACCTCAGAGGGGACATGGAGATAGGGTTACAGGACACAAAGATAGATCTAGGAGCCCTAGGCTGAGGGATGAGCATGTAGAGAGACCTAGGGGTCGACAGTCATCAGTTGCAGATCATATCAGGGAGATCCTGAAGCTATGCCCATCTCATTATGCTGGTGATACAAGAGGTTTTCAGGAAGAGGCTTGGTTAGTGAGCTTGAGTGGATGCTTCAAGCTTTTCCCATGTACTAGCAACATGAAGGCTCGTGTTGTGATTCATCTGAGGGATCAAGTGTTTGGTGGAGGACTGAGGAGGAAGCTCCATAGACTCAGAGATAGTTACTTGGGAGCTCTTTGGTTGAGTAGATACTAGGAGGTAGAGGAGAATGAGTTTCATGACCTGTGTCAGGCATCCATGACAGTAGATGAGTCAGTTTCATAGTATAGGATTACAGAACTTAGATTTGGGACTTGGGAGCTCTTCGAGGAGTGGTTCAGGAGTAGATACATATCCAGGAGGTTTATATAGTAGAGGATAGATGAGTTTCATGACCTGCATCAGGCATCCATGATAGTAGCGGAGTATGAGAGTCAGTTTTTGGACTTGCTTCAGTATGTCGACTACATGCAGGATGAGAAGGTTAGGATTCATAGGTTCATCAGGGGCCTGAACTTGGATTTGGGAGGTGCAGTATGCATTCATTGTCCACAGACCTTAGCTGAGGCCATTGAGAAGGCCTACATTACAGAGGAGACCAGGGGGAAGACACAACAGGCTAGAAATAGAGTGAGGAGTTGTATTCAACAGATGTAGGATAGTAGGTCAAGGGGGTTCATCTCCTCTTCCTCATGGTGGAGACATGGTTCAACACAGTCTTCTTTCAGGCCACCACAATAGCCACCTCAGCAGCAGCAACAGACTCATCCACCATTTAGACCTCCACAAAGATTTGATACTCAGAGAGGATGGAGTATGGGGCCTCCTCCTAGAGGACCCATCAGGACACAGGGAGCACCTAGAGCTCAGTTAGCAGGAGCTCATCAACACTGACCATAACAATTCATGGAAGGATCATCAGGATCTATGACACAGACCACTAGAGTACCTGTTGGAGCCACATCTCATTGGAGGGGACCAGGTAGTTGTTATGGATGTGGTGTACTTGGACACCATTGGAGAGAGTCCCACATAACCCTAATAACAAGGGTAAGGCACCTATTTCAGAGCCTACAGTTGGTGACATGGGACGTAGCCATCAGATTTATGCAGTGGTCGAGAACCACCAGGCAGAGCATCAGGGCACAGTGATAGAGACTACATGTAGCATTGGTGGTATCCCTACCTCTATATTGTTTGATTCTGGCTCTTCTGATTCTTTTATTGCACCATCTTTAGTAGAGTGATGTAGGCTGGTGGTAGTTAGGTAGGGCCTTAGTTGGGATGTTGAGATGGCTTCTGGAGCCAAGCTCTCAGTAGACTCCTTAGTCAAGGAGTGTGTAGTGGACCTAGGACCCTTCACCACTACCTTGGATCTTTGTATCCTTCCTTTGGGTTCTTATGGAGTTATCTTGGGCATGGATTGGTTATCTACACATAGAGCTAGAGTTGATTGTTACAACAAGGTTATATCTTGTGTAGATGATTTGGGAGTTGAGTCGGTGATAGTTGGAGTTAGGAGACCCATCTCTATTCACACTATTTCTGCTATGCAGCTTAAGCGGTGTGTGTGATGTGGGTGTCAGTTGTATGCTATTATAGTTAGTGATAGGTTGGAGGATGAGGCTAGTGGACCTTCACTTGATGATCATCATATTTTGGGGGAGTTTTTAGATGTTTTTCCAGGTGAGTTACCAGGGTTACCTCCCCCATGTGAGATAGACTTTCATATTGATTTGGTTCTGGGAGTGGAGCCTATCTCATGTGCTCCATATAGGATGACCACCCCTGAGCTATGTGAGCTCAAGTTGTAGTTAGAGGGCCTTCTTGAGAAAGGCCTAATCCATCCTAGTGTATCTCCTTGGGGTGCACCAGTGATTTTTGTGAAGAAGAAGGATGGATCCTTGTGTTTGTGTGTGGACTACATAGACAGCTGAAACAAAGTAATGATCAAGAATCATTACCCCCTTCCTCACATCGATGATTTTTGTGATCAGATGAATGGGGATACAATGTTTTCCAAGATAGATCTTAAGTCTGGTTACCATCAACTGAGGATTGCAGAGGTAGATGTCCACAAGAAAACATTACGTATGAGATATGGCCACTACGAGTTCACAGTTGTGCCATTCGGTCTGATGAATGCCCCTGCAGTGTTCATGAGTTTGATGAACAGGGTGTTTAAGAATTTTCTAGACCACTTTGTACTCATGTTCCTTGATGATATTTTGATCTACTCATGTACACGTGAGGAGCATGAGGAGCACCTTTTCCAGGTTCTGCAGTGTCTTTGAGAGCAACAACTATATGGGAACCTGGAGAAGTGTGCATTTTTCCAGTCAGAGGTTCAGTATTTAGGCCACATTATTTCTGGGGAAGGTATCACAGTCGATCCTTCCAAGATTAGAGCTATCATGGATTGGCCAACACCTACCAGTGTGACTGAGGTGTGCAGTTTCATGGGATTGACAGGTTATTACAAGAGGTTTGTTCAGGATTTCTCTCGTATTGTGCATCCCATCACTTCCCTTCAGTGGAAAGGGAAGAATTTTGTTTGGTCAGATAGATGTGAGTAGGCCTTCAGGACACTGAAGGAATGCCTTATGACAACACCCATTCTAGCAGTGCCAGATCCACAGGGAGATTTCTTTGTATGCACAGATGCTTCTTTGGTAGGATTAGGAGGTGTATTGATGCAGGAGGGCCGTGTAGTAGCCTTTGAGTCTCACAAACTCAAGGATTATGAGCTCAATTATCTGACTCATGACCTTGAGCTTGCAGTAGTTGTGCATGCTTTGGTTTGATGGAGACATTTCCTTTTAGGTAGGAGGTTCATTCTCAGGATAGATCACTTGAGTCTTTGTCACCTCTTCACACAGCCCAATCTCAATGCTCGTCAATGACGTTGGATGGAGTTTCTTTGTGAGTATGACATGGAGATAGAGCATGTGAAGGGGAAGGAGAATGTGGTTGTAGATGCCTTGAGTCATCAGAGACATTTGGTTATGGCTACAATAGTTGGTACAGACTTGAGGACCAGGATCTTACAATAGCTTCCACATGACAGCTTCTACCTTTCAGTTAGAGTAGAGATCGAGTCTCAGAGACCCCTTGAGGGGAAGTTTGATGGATTTTCATTAGAGGTAGATGGTCTTCTTTGGCACAAAGGTCAGATCTATGTACCCAGAGATGGAGGATTGAGGCAGGATATCCTTGTTGAGGCACATCGTGCACCCTATTCAGCCCATCCAGGGGTGAAGAAGATGCATGCCACTTTGAGATAGTTGTACCATTGGAGAGGGCTGTAGAGAGATGTAGCTCATTTTGTGTCTCATTGTTTAGAGTTCCAGAAGGTGAAGGTTGAGCATCAACATCCAGTTGGCCTTCTATATCCTCATGCCATACTAGAGTGGAAATGGGACACCATTTCCATGGATTTCATTATAGGGCTACCTACGTCGAGATACCACCATGACACCATTATGGTCATGGTGGATAGATTGACGAAAGTGGCTCATTTTTCTCAGTGAAGACCACCTATACAAGCTAGTGCAGTGGCACAAGTATATCTGGATGAGATTGTTAGACTGCATGGGATTCCATGGAAGATCATTTGTGACCGTGATCCCTTGTACACCTCTCACTTTTGGACTACCATGTAGTATGCTCTCGGGATGAAGATCAACTTCAGTACAACCTATCACCCTGAGACAGATGGACAGATAGAGTGGGTGAATCATATCTTAGAGGACATGCTTCAGATGTATGTCATGGACCATCAGTCGAGGTGGGAGGAGTATTTGTACTTGGTGGAGTTTTCTTACAATAATAGTTTTCAGAGCTCGATTGGTATGACTCCATTTCAAGAATTGTATGGCAGGGAGTAGAGGACACCACTGAGCTGGGATAGGTTGGAAGACAATATATCTCTTGGGTAAGCTTTATTATAGGATATGGAGCAACAGGTTGTCATGATTAGAAAAAGATTACAAGAGGCTCAGGATAGAGAGAAGAAGTATGCAGATTAGCAAAGGACAGATCATAGTTTTGAGGTGGGCACGAAGGTGTTTCTTCATTTCAGGCCTCATAAGAGCCCTATCCATTATGGAAAAGGCTCTAAGCTAACTCCTAGGTTTATAGGACCCTTTGAGATCTTAGAACGGATCGGTTATTTGACCTACCATCTAGCATTTCCACCCAGCGTGTCTTGCATCCATGATATATTTCATGTTTATGTGCTTAGGAAGTACATTCCAGATCCATCTCATGTATTAGATTGGACCACATTGTAGGTGCAGGATAAGGGGTAGATGATGGTGGATCCCATGCATATTTTAGAGTGCAGGACCCTAGGCCTTCGAGGCAGAGAGATTGATCAGGTTCGCATCCAGTGGGATCGATACGATGAGACAACAACTACATGGGAGGATGCCACACCTTTGAGAGCACAGTTCCCACACTTGTTCTAGTGACTTCCAGGAGGAAGTTGAGTCTAAGGGGAGGGGGATGTAGTGCCCACTCCTCTTTGACATTGATATTACTATGATTTTTCTTACTTTGGATTGGATCCATAGACATTGTTATCATATTTGATCTTTAGACATTGATAGATGGACATTACTATATTTGATTAGCCTATTTGATAGACAATATGGATGTTTTAGACTTTTGACATGATGTGACTTATATGATGGATTATATGCATGGATTGACATATCAATATTTGATGATCTAGAGTTATATTGTACTGACACATTGGATTTGATATATAGATTTTTCTAGATGATTTAGTTGGTTTTGTGATCTTATTGCTAATTGATGAATTGATAGAATCAAAATATTTGAAATTGTGAACAATTGGTGAATTACTTGATTTTAGTGATGGTTTAGTTATGATATTTGATGATGTGAATTGATATGTATATATGTGTGTTTTATTATCTTGATGTCGTTAATATGGCCACGAGGCCAGAAAGGTATTGTTTTGATTTTTGCAGGAAATTGTAACACAAAAAAAAAAGGGGATAGGAGACCAACAGTGAAGGAATTTGGGGTATTGGCAACAGGTCACCTTGGCAACTTGTGTAATTGTATGTTGTTTTTTTTATAGATTGTTAGGAGGTCCCCATTGGGGGGGTGGCCTCAAATGTGACCTTGGGTAAATGTGTTGTTTTCCCTTTTTGTTTTATTTATTTTGTGAGTATTTGAATTATTTTAGTATTGTGAGTCACCTTTATTATTGTTAGTTAAAGTGCTCCATTTAAGTTGATTAAACTTGATTAATTAGTGTAATTTGAGATGTGACCAAAGGGGGGTATTTAATGTTGGTAGATGGTCCTTGATTTATGTTGGATTTGAAAGGATTTTATTACTTTTGAGTGTTGTGTACTCAACCTTGCATGTCAAATTCGGATTTGGGCTTAAGGGCCATTTTTGGAGGCTTGTGGGACAAGTTAAGCTTGTCCCACACCTCTTAATTTCACCTACCAACTACCCCTATGGGTTAAGGGGTAAAAAATAGACCCCATTATGTGATTTGTAAGACAAAAAGGTGATATTTATTGCACTTTCTTACATGAGTTTTTAATTTTGTCCTTTAGAGGTGTGGGTTTGAGTTTTGTGTGTGTAAGAGGGTTTTCATTTCCTCAACCACCAATTTATTGAGCTTTGGTTTTGGTATTTGACCATGTGATGTGGAGTTGAGGAAGAATGATGTGGCATCCTACATGGAGCCACATCACCTCTCTCTCCTCTCTTTTCTATTTATTCAAGTTTGTTTGATGATTTTGGGGTTACTTGTTTTATTTGGACTCTTGCATTTTTGGAGGAGCTTGCTTTTGGAGTTCTTGTTTGAAGCTTTGGAGTTGGGCTTGTGCTTGCTTTGGACTTGGAAAGGCTTGAAACTTGTTATTTTGGATTATATACTCTTGCAATGGCAAGGTAGGGACTTCACCCATGTTTTCTTATTTGGAGGGAGACATAAGAGTAGTATTTTTTATTTTTGGTAGGTGATTTGGTTGGGGTGTCTATATGAAAGAAAATCAACACACGACATTCTTCACACCTGACCTCCCGAGGTCATGCAGGGACAACCAATGGAGAATGGAAATGGGTGTGTGTGTGTGGGGTAATAATGAATAAGATAACGAGGAAACCTTTTGTCTTAAACACAAAATATTGGGATTTGTGAATCCAAGGAAAAGATAGCCATCCTAACCTAATGTAGTGTAATGGAATGGTTGGATAGAATGACTACTTGGAGGCTCCAGTCAATATCGAGCTCTGCCGAGATTCTGTCTACTAGTTGTGGAACATGCTAAAAGTGACCTACGGATGCCTCATATAGATTTCCAGAAAAGGTTATGGAAGTGAGAGAGAGAGGAGTGATTGAACCACAGGGTCCGTGGGAGATTTTCCGGTCTAGTCCAGAAAGCCTTAGCTTGATCGGATGTTATATTCAACATAAAAAGTTATGCAATAATGTCGAGTAGAAGTGGCGATGATCTAAATACTAATGCATGAAAACTAGTTTCAATGTTTAATTGGTCATCAAGCCCGTTGGGTTGTGGTACCTGAGGATCACACCCGTGAAATCATGGAGGTTGTGGTCTTTATATTGTCATATGTGTAATCAAGCCCTATTTCCAGGAGTAGTCCAATACTTGTAGGCTTGATCAAATGTAATGTTTAATGTGTTTAATTATTCTATCTTCTTAGAATACCTAACAGGTGTGCTTAAAACTAACAAGTGTAAACCCGTATCAATATCGGTCAACAATTCAAGTCCGTTGGCTTATGGGACCAATGGATCAGAATTGAACGTTTTCTCTTGTTGTGGACCTTTGATGGTCATGCAGAATGAATTGAATTGATATTGATAAAGAAAAATAACTATAAAAGGAAATCTAAGCTATGTTTTTGGTATTTTCACAGTATATCTGAACAAAACAATGAAAGCAAACTAATATAGCAAAAGCAAATATTTTTTTATCTTTTTTGGGATATTAAACAATACTTCTAATCTAATAACTGAAATTAAATATTTGTAATTGTTACAAATATATTTTGACATTATTAATAATTTGTGATATTATTAATAATGATTTAATATAACTCATATTAATAATATAGTTAATAGCCGTGTGTGAGTGAAGTTGTTGAATAAACAACTCACGTAGCTATTTTGGTGCATGAGATAATACAGGGATGTGAGAGATATCCTAGGGATAAGTTTGAGAGATTCATGGAGAGTGATATGAGGGATTGAAGATGAGTGTTGAATCCACCATTGTAGGAGATCAAACACTATATATGTAACCTCTATCAATATCAATTATCATCCGGAATGAATTAATAAGAAGATCATTATTCCGTGAATAATAATTTGAGTTTTCCTAGTGTAAAACTGATTCCAAAATTATTATTTGGTATCAGAGAAATTCTGGATGAATGAATTGAGTTAGGGGAAATTTTAGTGCTTGTAATTTTCCTGCCTATATGTAGAAAATTATCATGTCAATCTAGCATAATGATTATTGTTAGATCATCATTATAAGTAGTTCATTTTTTATTCTATGTGTTGGAGACTCAATACAGTGCAGATCGACAGAGGAGTAGATCATTGAAAATTTCTCCAATGAAGTTTAAGCATTTGATCCATGAGATAAAATTGCATACCTATGTGTATGAAGCGTTTATCTCAAAGATGAATTCCCAACTGCAAGCATTTCCATTTGTTTGACAGTGTGCAAGCAACCGGCTCGACGGTTTGGTTTTTAGAGCTTGTGCCACTAAAGGAAGTTTGACAATACATTTATAATGAACTATACAGATTCAAATTTGACATCTTCTACATCAGAGGAATAATCCTATTTCAATTGATGACCAATGTGCATTCTATTAGGTGATTGCTGTCGTTGAAGCTTCAAATTTGATGTGGATGTTCAAAACACTCCAGATCAAGCCGCACTCAGATACCATTGGTTTCTTTTGAAATGCTCGAGTAGTGTGTGTATTGACTGCCAATATCTCATTACAGTGTTTAGAGAAATCATTTCTCTTGGTTTCCCTGGCATAGATCAGCAAATCCGTGTTCTCTCATCGCCAAGCCGACCGTCACACAGTTTCCTTAAAATCTGGTAGATTTCATCCTGAAAGATAACCAAGGACATTGGTCAACAAACAAGGGCACAAATTTTCATATGAGTGTGAAAATAGAACCATGCAATACATGCGGAGTTAGCAATCTTTGACAAAATATAGAACCTGTAATAAGCTGTCATAAATTTACATGCAATGTAGCATGTCAGACTTCACATTGTCAATGTCCATGCTTACATGCAAGTCAAATCTATTTCATAGGAAAACTACTTCTACACACAATTTCCTTACTCCAAAAACAAACGGGTTAGTAAGCTTACTTGTTTTAAGTATTTCTCCATATTGGTGGTTTTCTCTATTATTTAGCGACATTTGTTTGGTAGTTTATGTATCATTAGAGTTTCTTAACAGAGTCATATATGCGGTGGTATTTAGTTGTATTTAATTTTGAGTCATATTATTATATTTGGTGGAAAGTAATTAAATATAACTTTCTAGTCTATAGTTTAGAAATTATAGTTTTTCTTTGGATTTAGTCATTGTGGTGTCAGATATAATTGAGTCTGTCTTTATAAATGTCATATATTTTCAAATTAACTTGGAATCTTGATAAGTTAAATTATATTTTATTGTAATTATGTATTTTTCACCATTTTGTCTTAAGATTGTAAGTATTATGAGTCATAGTATCAAGGTCATGTAAAACACTCAAAATTTTTTCTTAATGGTATTTTTGTTGTCAAATAGGTTATTTTAGAATTTTTTTTATAGTCTTTTTATTAGTCAAATTAGTCAAGTTTTCAAAATTTTGTAAAAAAAATTGCCTCACGGATACATTTTCGGTGTTACCCAACGTCCAATTTTTTGGAGAATAAGATGAACAATATTGCAGTTCTAATGATATTTTTGATGACTTTAAAGAAGAAAAATATGTCTAGCTTCGGGGGCTCCACCCCTCGACCCCGCCCTGTATCGCGATAAGGAGTGCTCTCAAGGTACTACCCCTTGACCCTGCTGGGGGTTACCGCCCCCAAACCCCCGCTTTAGAATTTCAGAACCAAAGTGAAGATTTGTGGGGAAGATGCATTGACAAAAGGTGGTATAAATTTGAGCTCCATGGTCCAATTTGCTAAGTAAGGATCGAAAATGTCATGGAGGATGGAGGCAATGGAGGCTGGAGGTCAATCAACGACCTCTCATCAGTCACCAATGATGGGGCCACACGAAGCTGTGGTGGTAGTGTGTGTGTATGTGTGTTTTCTTTTATTTCAGATTTACAGTATGATTTCAGAGTTCCTGTTTGAATAAGTGAAATGTTCACATTGAGGGGGGAACTGGAACATGGTCTCAATGTTCAATTTTCTATCGTGTACCCTCTATTTAGTTTTTATTCAGTGAGCAGTGGTTCCTACATATTCCCTGAAGGAAATACATAGTGGACAGATGAAAGCACAAGGAAAAGCAACAACATGATATTTAGGTTGTTGGTTGTCCTATAAAACCATCCTTTGTTTTAGGTTGTTGGTTGTCCTGTAAAACCATCATTTGTTTCAGGTTGTTGGTTGTCTTGTAAAACCATCCTTGTTGAGGTTGTTGGCTGTCCTACAAAACCATCCAGATCATGAGCACACATGGGCGAAAAGTTACAGAAGGAAGTGTGATTATTTTTTTCTACCTTGTCAACATTAGGGGAGTGTATATTAGGCATTAATAATGTTAACAATAAAGGAGTGAATGTTACAAATATATTGTGACATTATTAATAAATTTCAATATTATTAATAATTAGTTAATACAACTCATATTAATAATATAGTTAATAGTTGTGTGTGAGTGAAGTTGTTGAATAAACAACTCACGTAGCTATTTTGGTGTGTGAGATATAACAGGGACTACGGATATCCTAGATAAGTTTGAGAGATTCATGGAGAGAGATATGAGGGATTGAAGATGAGTGTTGACTCCACCATTACATAGGAGATCAAGCACTATATATGTAACCTCTATCAATATCAATAATCATCTGGAATGAATTAATAAGAAGATCATTATTCCGTGAATAATAATATTGAGTTTTCTTGTGTAAAACCGATCCAAAATTATTAGTAATCAGCCTGTTGTAGTAAATTACTTATGCAAGTATGTGAATCTAGATCTTAAACAAATGAACTAATTTAATCAAAACCCTTTAAACCCTAACTCAGAGGTAAAGATAAAATCATAGCTCTAGAAGGGCTATTGTTCTCCACAACTTCCTTGGTAATGTAAAAACAACAAGATTTCTAATGATTTGATCTATTTATAATTACTTGATTAACCAAAATGAAAAATTTTCTATTTTATTTGATATGGATTTGGAATGAATAATTAAGAATTGATAACTTGAACAAATGAAGAAAACACACAAATAATTCCAACTTGTATGAGCAAGAGCTTTGGAAAATCTGGTTGTATTTGTATCTATCCCCTTAGTTTGTTCCTTTCTTTCTCCAAGTGTTCATATGAGTCCAAGGGATAGGGAATGCAAAGAACATTGGTAGGAGGATGGCGCTTGAGTAATGGAAGCTTGAAGGCATTCTGGATGCAATGCAAGTAGAGGAGAGATAGCAAAAGATATTTGAGCTTGGCTATACAATTCCTAGTAAGATTATGGCAGCAACACAATGCAATATACACAAAATTCTTAGGCATTTTTCTTGAATACAAGCATGGAATATATAGATAGTTAGGGTTAGGATGTGCCTTCATGCACAAGGAAAGAGTTCCAGATCAGTTCCAAGTTAAAACTAATTAGGACATGTAAAAATAGAAGAGGGAAGGAGAACCAATGAATCAAAACTATTTTTAGACAATTTGGCACACACAGAATGCAGTTGCTGAAAATGCATGAAGAATTCTAGGTGAATTGTCCCATGTTAAAAACACCACCATGATGGAATCTGGAAAAATCGGTCAAGACCGTTGCCCAAGCAGGGCAGCAGTCCTTGACACTAAAGGCCAAAACATGCCCAGAAAGCTGGAAAAAGGTGTGGGAAGGCCTAGTAAAGATGTCTAGGATAAGTAAAGGTGTCTAGGCTACAAATATACACTACATATGGGTTTTTGAGCTTGAACACCTTCTTGAAAAGGACTTGAATCATCATTGCGGACTTTTGTAGCCATTTTCTGATAATGTAGCACATGCAATTTTGGGTGCATACATAGTACCCCCCTTGGAGTTTTCCTAGGGTTAGATTCCCAATTATATAGAATTATGATTAATCCTTCATGGGGAGTTATAATTTTGTATCTACATCATGTGTTTGGAAATCAATTTTATCCTTACATTTGAGAACTCGTCCAAAAACCTATCTTTTCACATCATATAAATGGCTTGTGAAGGTTCATTCATGACAGTATAAAATCAAGGTGGGGATGTCATGGATGTACATGATTTGGTAAATAAATTTTTTCGATATGTTTTAAGATGTTGTATGGGTGGGATAAGGACTAAAAAAATCACTACATTTGAGATTACAATCCACCACTAGGATGTTATAACAACATATATTTACCCATAAAATTTACAAGTATCTTAATTAGATCATATGAAAATATTTTTCTAGATCCTTATATGAATGGTGAGTTGGTTATAATCGATATAGGGATTCCAAAATTTTCGAGATCGTTTCATGCCTCCATTGAATGGAAGTATCGATGTTCTATATAAAAAAAAACTAATTTATATCCTCATTCATTCCATTATAAAAGTAATTTCTAAATACTTGTGCATATGTTATTAAGAATCCTAGATTGACTAGCTAAAGGTGATTGATTTAGTTCCATAATATTTTTTTGTTAAACTGAGTCACTTAGGATGTAAAAACATGTTTTATTTTATATTATAAATAATGGTCCATACAAATAACACTAGGGTGATGATTTGTAGGGATACAAAACTAGTTAACTAAATGAGGCATTATGTGTTTAAATATTGTTCCTAATTCTAATTTGGTTATTACTGTCCATTTTGGTAATGTCATCGATAACCGCCACCCTAACATAGGGAATCTTATTCCTCGTATATACGAGAGAGTGTATGCAAAAACCATATGTTAATTTCCCATTTTGAAGTTATCTCATGTTTTTGATAAGTTTGGTGAACCATTTCAATAAGAATTAAAGGATACCCATTTTTCTAGGAAGTATTTGGAGGTTATGGCGATCTATTGAAGATACATAAATGTTGGAGTTACCAAGTAGGGACATCTGACTTGGTTCACTTATATTTATATGGATCGTAATTTCTTTAGCATTAATGCTGAAGGTATTAAATTATTCATAGAGAGGTCCTTTGTGGTGAATTAAAAGGAATGATGATGTAGATCACCAATTAACTCAACAAATCCACAAGGTGTAGATTTATTCTCTTACTATCACAAACACTTTCCCTTAAGCTTACAGAATAGAGTAGTTTCTCAAGTCAAGAAACCCTTCAAGGATATGTAAAATTCTTGGATTTTTTATTTTTACTTGGGAGGATCCTCCTGATACCTTTGAAACAATCATGAACAAAATTGAGATACCTCATTTGATCATAAAATCTTGATAAGGTCACAATATACTTCTACCTAATCACCCATAAGGCCATGAATTTGTATCTATAACCCTTCATAACCCAAAAATAGGGTATGACAAGAATTAAGAGAGAATTTATAGTTTTATTTTATTATTACTACAAATTGAGGCACACTTATAAGATCATGGTAATCAGTTTACATCCTTTGTTCCTCTGAAAATGATTTATGATAGGTTGATATGTTTACCTCTTAATCACTGTACAATCTTGTTGTCACCTCAAAACTCCATGTCTGGTGTCTTATGTTTGGGATTAGAATAGTTATTGGTTGATTATTAGTTTATTGTTTATTATTAAAGAGTCATCAGGGAAACTAAATAACTCAAAGATGTTATTTCTTAGCCTTGACCACACCTCAAACACTACCCTTAATTTCTTGACAAAGGTGGCTAATACTCATCAATAATCATCTAGGGTATCATGCAGGAAGATTGTTTACAATAGATAAACCACTAATTTGAATACTAGTTTTTGAATCTTTAGGACACCTTTATTCCTTCTCAAGTCATTATTCTCAACCTAACTTCTGAAACATCCTACATTCAATACCCTATAAAAAACCATGCATTCATTTCCATTATACTTTTAGGAAGCAGCAAAATCTTAAGAACATCAATAGACTTAGAACTATGCATGATTCGTGAGCAACTCACCAATATATTTACATTAGTGGTCTGATAAAATATATTTCTTGGATTACAAACCTTTTGATCCATTTTGAGGCCCCTTTACACATTCCTTAACCTATGAAACCTCACTCTGGGGAGGAGGAACCTAACTCATGTCCTTCAATTCTGAATTTCATCTCCTTAAAGAGTGAAAGGGTAGTTACAAGTTAGACTCAAAACCTCCCAACCATGGTTTATACTCACTAAAGATCGTGAAAACTTAACATGGAGGTAAATGTACCTTACTTACCCCTCATAAGGTCTTAACTTAATATTTTCCAATGGAATAGTAGGCTCTTTATATTTTACAATAGAACCTTCCATGTAAACTTAGAAGGATTCAAATTCCTCCAAGGGACTCCCTTTTAGAGGGAAAGTACATAAGAATTTTAAAATTCCCATGAAGGTAAAAAGGAGGCTAAGGAACAACTTAGACAACTCCTAAAATTCCTACTAATACCCCTAATAACCCAAAATGAAAATGAGAGAACCAAAGTATGTACCATGCATATGATGATGCTCTTGTATCATTATCCCCAAGTGGGAATATTTTCTCCAATGCAAATTTAAGTATTCTTCCTTCTTTTCCAATTCATTTTCTTATGTTAAATTCTTCTTCCTTTTTTTCTTGTAGCAACTACACAGAAGTGATGAGATCTTATTTGACGGGTGTACATAGATGGCTTGTTGATCCCACTGGGGAAGACCTGAGCTAAGCTGACTGAGGACATAGGACAACCATTTGCAGCTGGTAGACACACTAATTTATTTGCACTGATCTGATGGGTAGTGGAGACTATGACCTCTCTCCATACTCAGTTGACTACATATGAGACAAATAAGTGATTGGTAAGGTGGAGTCACTCTTGTAGTGATACCATATCCAGTGGCTGCCACCATGAGCACTACCATCATTCAGTTCATTCTCATCATCGGAGCTGCAATAGGAGTCTTGGACACAGCCATGCACCATCCCAAGGATCCCACAGGGATTGACAGGCCCTTGGGCCTTTTATTACTTGGATATCATTTTATCGGACATTATATGATTTTTTGTATATATCGGGCTCATTACGAGCATTTTGACTACACCTAGTGCGTAATGAAATTGTACCCAAACATGATTTATTATGATATATATAGAATCTTCTTTTTGGTTCAGTAATTCATTGTATCTGAGTTGACTTCTTCGTGGTTGATTTCATATGTGTACTCTAGATGTTTTAGAATTTTTGTTTTTGTGTGATTTTTAGAATGTATACGATGGATATGAATGCTAACAGAATGATTTATTTTTAGTATTTTTTAATGCTGATATATGATAATGAAAACACAACATAATCTTGAACTTTAGTTTCTCTAAGTAATTTTTGGTACTTCATGTTATTTTGGCAAAACATAGTGACAAATAGATGTGATAGAAATATTGAACTTTCCCCACTCCTAACCCCATGCAACCATTAAGATGCGAGGGCTCAACACCAAGAGCTAAGAGGGGCACAATTCACAAATATTTGTTGAATGATAATGATGAGAGAGAGAGAGAGAGAAAAGGATTTGACAAAAACCAAATTGAGAACCTACCATCTGACTCTACACAAGTTTGCTACATAGTTTAAAATGTGAATTGCTTTCCAATTTATCTAGACTTAGATCTATAGATGGCAACTTAGTTGACAAAATCTGGTTTTGAGGTTGTGAAATCTTTTTGGAATTTTGGACATCTAACTCACTTTGTTTTGATTTATGA
The DNA here is from genome assembly GCA_019776745.2 of Taxus chinensis. Taxonomy (NCBI): domain Eukaryota; kingdom Viridiplantae; phylum Streptophyta; class Pinopsida; order Cupressales; family Taxaceae; genus Taxus; species Taxus chinensis. The sequence goes on from CM034157.1 coordinate 150,263,579, forward strand.
TATCACTGTCTATGAATGAACTGCTTTTAACTTTCTAATTTGTCAAAGAGGCCCCCTACACCTTGCCCCATGCTACCGGTAGGAAGCATAGGCTTATCACCATGGAAAAAGCATAGGCGAGTAAGGGAACTTCCATCCTTTCCCAACCCTACGCCACTAGTAAGAGACGTAGGCTCAACACCGAAGGTTGGTGTGGCAAAAAATATGTAAAATAAAATTTTTCATTGATTTGTAGTTGACATGTTTACATAGGAAAAATGTTTAGAATGTTCTTATTTCTAAAGAGATGTATATGGGATAGATGTGACACCATGAAGCTTCTAGAACAGACCGTAGGAAAAGACACCTAATCTAGAAGAAACTATGAATAGAGCCAAGTATGTAGGTCTTAGTATGGTTAATTTCAAAGCTTGTCTTTTCTTGTTTGAACTGAAGAGATGATTTGGAACGATTGGTGACACCATGAGGATTTGAAGAGATATGATTTGAAGTGTTTTACTAATATTTTCATAATTTTTAGGAATTTCTATGAGAATAAATCCCTCGATTACACATTTACGAAATGGAGAAGAAGATGAAAATGTAATGCGGATGTAGTAATGTACATATGGAAATGCAAGTGAATCATGCGTAATACCTCTTTAGGTGAAAGAGAGTTGACGAATTCACTAAAATCTTCACCTTCTAGTGTACATAGGTGAAATGCCCCATTTTTGTATTCTTCCATTACTTAATATGGGCCCAACCACCTAGGCCTAAATTTCCTACCTTCACTAGTCATTTTGTCTATCCAGATATATAGTCTTAATACTAGATCTCCCTCATATGTTTCACATTCGTAAAATATTTTATTATACTGATTGCACATTCGGTCAACATAAGCTATATGTCGTTTTTCGGTGTTAATTATAGCCTCATTAATGCTCTCTAATTGAGAGAGTCGTGCCTCTTAATAGGCTTCTTCTACCAAAATTCCCTATAATGCGATGGGGAGACTAGGTATTTAGATTTCGAGTGGTAGAACTACTTCTGTACGAATACTAACAAAAGGGGGTTTCCCCTATCGACATTATTATTGGCGTTTGATAGGCCCATAAGGCCGGGTATAAATTTAAATGCCAATCGCGTTTGTTCTCCTTAACTGTCTTAAGGAGAATGAATTTCAGTGTTTTGTTTGTGGCCTCAGCCTGCTTGTTGGCTTGAGGGTAATAAAGAGAGGTTGTGTGACAATTTATCTTAAACTTCTCACATAGTTCACATACCTCATCATTCTTGAAAGACGTTCCATTATATGATATAATAACTTACTGCACACCGTACCTATAGATGATTTGGTTTAGAATGAAATTAGCAATTTTGGAACCTGGTATGGTGGTAAGAGGCATTTCCTCTACCCACTTTTTGAAATACTCTGAGGTCGTGATTATAAAGTTATGGCCATCGGTTTATGAGGGAGAATACTTCCTTATCAAATCTAAACCCCATGTGGAAAAGGGCCATGGTGTCACAATTAGTTGAAAAACATGTGCATGTATGTGGATCTCATGAGATAAATCTTGGAATTTATGGCACTTCCATATAAATTATACCACATCATGCTCTAACTTGGGCCAAAATTAGCCCATCCGATGTATCTTTCGAGAAGTGGCATGGCCTCCGAAATGACCTCCACATACTCCACTATCTGATTCGTAAAGAATCTTCTCGGATTCTTCTTCATTAAGGCATCTTAATAACATTCCATCAAAGGCTCTGCGATAGAGCACTTGTTCTAGAATCACGTACTTAATGGTTATAATATTTTTTTTGTTGATACTGTAATCCTGTAATTTTTGTAATATTTTAGCTCACATCAATCTGCTCCTTTCTGAGAGCTCTTTTCCATGTTAACAACTTATTTGTTTATAATTGATTTCTGAGTTGATGTCAAAGCATTACTTGAGCATTATTAAAGCTTTCTTGATAAAGTTTGGAAAAGAGTACTTTGGAAATGTGAATCTGGTATTCGATTAAGTTGTAACACTTCTTTTCTTTGAGCTGGTAACTATATCCTTCATCTATTGAATTATGGCTTGTTGTTGAAAGCTAAATTATGGTGATTGTTATCATGCATTATTTGCTCCCTGCATTACTATTTTTATTTATATACAAATTTAAAGCATGTATTAGTTTGAAATAGTATGATGGAAAGATGTAAAATGTCCATTTTACATGGCGAAGCCCTGTCAAAATTTTCTCAGATTTCCTTTTTCATTCTGTTTCAGCTGTAATCTTATCTCATTTCAATTAACTTCAGCCTTTATTTGAACTAAAATGAATGTGCTTTCCTGATTCAAGTTACAGAATGTATCACTTATTTGTTCTTACATGTATCTACACATTTAGATAAAATTGTTAGAAAATATTAGGCTTTTTGGCCTCTATTTTAGTCCATAGTTTTCATATTTCTTCTCTCTCCTTCTTTCCAAGTAAATAAATCATGTATGCTACTACAAAATAGTACTTTTATCAGTTGTGCCTTTGATCCTCGTGTAATTTATATCTCATGTTGTTAAGATATTCACTTGCACAAATTTGGATAGTATAGGAACATGGATCAACCTTGAGCTCGTGATTGACAATCTTATCTTTTCTGTTTTCAGGTATAGTGTCATTTGCTAAGCAACGAGGATGAAGATGAAGCAAAGATGGATCTGGAAATGCATCAACCGAAATGAAAGAAACCCAAGGAAATGATGGGTTCTTTCATACTCATCTATTTTATTTTTCATGCATATGTACCTCCTACTCCAGTAGTTGTAATTTACTCTTCAATAGTTGTAATTTACTTTTGAGTTACATCCCATGACTTGTGTGGGAACATTCGAAATTCCTTATGAATAAAAAATTGAATTTTGAAACTGAGTTGTATATTTATTTTTGCATTTCAACTTTATATATGGATTGTATAATGAATTAAACAACTCAATAACAAAGTTGAATGTATTAATCATGAAGGAAATAATCCTTAAAATACCTGTAACTTTTAACAATGAACTTTGATTGATGCAATCTATAATTATGATTTTTGTTCCAAAACTTAACACTTCATCTATTTTGTACTTCATTTCTTCATCAATATAACACAACTGCCCTTTGGGGCTTTGTGTTCTTTTGGTGAAGATAATCATGAAATTGCAGACTATGTGATATGTTACATTTTGTAACAACACACATAGTTGTAGATTTCATGTAATCATTAATTAATCCAACAGAAACAATATTGAACTAAAAGGATCTCCCCTAGCTTAGGTTCACTTCACCAATGCCATCCATCGTAACAAAGTTTCTAGTTGCCCGTTTTTGAACAAGTGCAAAAATTATCAATAGAACCCCCATTGTCCCTTGTGTCCCAATTTCACAACCTAAAAAATTTCTTAACCACACACAATGGATTCAAACTAAAGTTAACAGGGTACTACAAAAGTGCAGTAAAACATTATTTTGGGTAATTCCTTGTACATAATTAGTCATTTATTAAACATTTTTGTCGTCACACTTTCCAACTTCTGCTAATGGCTTCCATTCCATAGAAATGAAATGACAACAATATCCTTCTTTTTTCCTAAATATATTGTGGGTGAACGCGCCTAAAAATTGGATCAAATGATCCTCTAAAATACTTCTTTCACGCAAGTCAATTTTAGAGAAATTAAGTACCTGATTTTAAGGGATATTGGGTAATATTTTTACTCTCAAAATTCTTCCATCCTTGAATAATTTTCACTTTCCTGAATATCCAGCAAGTGAAAATATCTGAAGCCTTGATTTAAGGATCCTAACAAAATTAGTTTTATCGGAACTATTTCTTGCCCAATGGGGTTTCTGATTTTTTGAGGTATGGAAGAATAATTTTTTCTCAGTATTCTTCCCCCTCTAATGAAAAACTCATTTTTTCTACTCACCCAGATGACAAAATCATCCAAAAATTGGAACAAGGAATCTTGCAATAAAAACCATAATTATTTCTCTAAGATGTGGGTGAAAGGATTAGCCTAAATGAAAGGATTACCCCTAAATGAATAACCATGAAACATTAATAAGTGATAAAAATCCAAATTTCCTAAAAATAATAGCCATGGATAGGAACTATTGAAAATAGTAAGTCTAAGAATTGAGTTGAAAAAACTATGAAATCTCCCATTTTTATTATCTCGTTTATTTTTTCCATCATTACACATTTGGGAAGTTGTCTCATTTTTTGAAAGAATGTTAAAAGGGTGCTTGCCCCCTTAGGGTTCATTAAATTAACTTACACCACTAAACTCAACTTTACGATTGAAGAACCAGGTCTAGTTAAAAGGTTAACATATTTCAAATTTATCTCTAAGGTCCATTAATCAATTATTCATTAGGAAGGTACCAAAGATTAATTTACTTAATTAAATATTTTCTTCTCTTTAGATAATGTTCAATCCTAGAAAGGTTAACCTTATGTTAATTTATTAAATTCATTATCTTATTAACTTAGAGTCCTTTCCATTGAATTCTTAAGGCTTGCTACGAACCAACAAAGGTTAGCATTCTAAGGAAATTAAATGGCCCCATTCCCCAATTACACATACCCTTAAGGATTTTAAATTAAACATTTAAAATACATTTCTACCTAACAAAAGTAGGGTGAATTCTCCACCCTTAGATCAAATCAATCTTGGCCACTAGATCCTAGGGTTCCAAACTAGCCCTAAAATCCTTATGAATTTTATTAAAGCCTTTCCTTTATTCTATTCTCCTCATTTGGTCTATTTTGTTTTGTTAAAAATTGCAGGTTGGAGAGGAGGAAGCCATGGGAGCAAAGAGGAAGAGCCATGGAGGATTCTACAAGGAGATCTAGTTTAGATTAGTTTAGATTTAAAGTTTTATTGTTGTTATTACTTTCATTCAAGGATTGGGAGGGATTTCTTTCACCAATCTGGTTTTATTTCCAAACTATATGTATTTGGGTTTTCTATTTGGGGCAAACCCTACCCCATTGTTATAAATGAAAAGGAATGTTTTAATCACCATTTGTAAGTTTTTATTGCCAATCCAAGGGATTTACTCATTGTTTTCTTGCTGGTAGTTCCTAGTTAAATTTTACAACTTATAAATTTAGTAAAACCAGTTAAAATTTGGCACGCACAGGCGTGGATCTGAGGAGTTTTTTCATAAGTGACAGAATCACCACCCGAAGAAGACAGGCGGTCCTGGGACCACCGCCCTACCTGGGTGACAAACCATGGACCACCACCCTACTGAGCGGTGGTTTTGAGACCGCCACCTTAGCCTGAGTGGTGGTTACGGGACCACTGCTCTGCATAGGGTGGCGGTCCTGTTTCTGAAAAATAGAACCTTAAATCTAGAATTATCTCAAAACTAAAATTTACTATAAGGTTCTAAAATACATTCTGAACTTTATTTTATGCACCTAAAGTTTCCAGTTTTGAATTTCATTCCATTGTTCATTTCTTAGTTAAAATTACTCATTTTTAAAACCATCAACCAATGAAATAACAATCTAACTACAAATCTATTCTATTTGTTCAACTAAATTTTCTTTCTATTTCAAGAGTGAAATAAAAAAATTTATATCTACTTCTACATTGTTATTTTCTTAATCCAAAATGTAACAATTTCCAAACACAATAAACTTCAAACTTGTTATCTTCTTCCATTTTTACTACAACTAAATATGTATGTTCAAAATAACTACAACAATTTTATTTTCCATTCAATTTACTATGCATACATTTTCAACTTCTTACAACTTCTATATTTCTTATTTCACATTTACAATAAAACAACTTCACAATGAAAGTAAACTTTCTTTTCCATTGAAATATAGCTCATATATTTTAACACAAGGAACTACTTTTCTCACAATACAACCAAGATTTCAACAAAGAGAATTACTTTCTTCTTTCTTTTTGCAAAACTAACTCTACAATACAATTCTTTCTTCTTTCTTTTCTTATTTGTTTCTTTCCACATACAATACAATATCAATAACAACTATTTGAATACAAATTTCCTTTACAAGATCAATACAATGTCCTCCACTTGAAGTGGGAAAGATCATACAATAATACAAGCTAAAATAGAATATCATATTACAAGTTTCCTCCACTCTAAGTGGGAATAATACTAAGGAAGTTTCACAAGGTCTCCAACAAGACTCCAAGCTTCACAACTCCAACAAGATAGCTCCTCCAAGATTTGTTTGATTCACAACAAAATGGGGGGAGAGGCAATGCTCTCCACCCAACCAAGATATCCAATGAAGAGGAGAAGCCATCCTCTCCATTGGCCCCCGAGCCCCAACCACATTACAATGGGAGATGATTCCAACACATGGAAACAACAAGCTTCCACAACACAAAAATTGTTTCACAACCATTCCAACCACATTTCAAATCATCTACAACACAAGAATGAAAATAAAACAACAAAACAACAAGTAAACAAGGCTTAAAATGAAATCCAAAGGAGCAAGACCTATGGGGAGGCCACTTATGCCTCCCAATGGGAATGGATGCCCACCTTAAAGCCTCCAATGCATATCTCAAATCCCCTACATACTCTTATGCCTCCCTCAAGTACCCCTTATACCTCCCACATACTCTTATGCCTCCCTCAATCTCTTAGTCCTCCCTCATAAAAGAAACAAGAAAGAAATGCAAGCATTCCTTGTACAAGGTGGGGCACCCAACCCAAACTCCCTCCAAAAAAGGGTAAACTCTTATGCCTCCCTACATGAAATCTCCCCATAGTCTCCTCCTACTCCAAAACTTAGGCAATCTACCCACACCCAACAAGCATTCCAAGAAAACAATACTCAACACAAGCATATAAACACAAAATAAAGCATAACATAAGCAAGGTAAAGCTCCTACCTTTCCATAGTAGAGCTTGTTCCAAGAGTAAGTCTCCAAGCTCCTCAAAACCAAGCAAGCATCTAAAAGCTCCAATAATCCACAAGCTCTCCCAAAAATCCTCTAAACTCTCCAAAAATACAAGAGCACAAAATAATGAAGTAACCCCCAAACAAGCAAAAAAATTTCAATAAATAGAAAAAGGAGAGAGGAGGATGATGTGGCTCCAAGTAGGATGCCACCTCATTTCCTCTCCACTCCACATCACCTTAGTCAACCTCATATTCCAAATGCACAATTAATAAGTGGTTGAAGGAATGATAAGTTACTTACACACACCATCTAAGCCCACACCCCCTAAGGACAAAATTAATTACTTGAAAGAAAGTGCAATAAACATTTTACCTTTTTGTCTTCCCAAAACACCTAATGGGGTCTAATTTTGACCCCCAACCCATAGGTAGGGTTGGCATAGTAATTTAAGAGGTGTGGGACAAGTTTGACTTGTCCCACAAGCTTCCAAATTTGGCCTCTAAGGCCAAATTCGAGTTTCCCATGAAGGGTAGAGTGTACAACACTCAAGATCTCAAGCATTCAACACACAACACAAAATCCAAGAGTAAATCAAGTCTAATAAATGAACTCCTTTTGGTCACATCTTTAATTAGTTTAGGACAAGGTTAAATTAGCTTAATTAAGACACTACAACCCATTAATAATAAAGGGGTAAAACATACATCAAAATCTAAATAATTAAAACAAGTAAATTACATTACTAAAAGAAACACATACTAACATTAATAAAAAGGGAACTAATAATAAAAGACAACACATGACCCCTTGGTCACAATTTTCCCCTAACCAAATAATTCAGACACACACACAATTACATGTTGCCATGGTGACCCTTGTTGAATTCATCTAGAATTCCAATGTGGTTGGTCTCCAATCCCCCCGATGTTTGTTGTGAATAATTTTACCTGCAAAACACATAAATACCTCCTTCGGCCTCGTGGCCACATTAAAAACATCTATGATAAAATATACAATATAAATCCAAAATCATCTATATACGAATCAAATATCATCTAGGAAAATACGATATCATTTACAATTTCTAGCAACATTTCTATCCAACATTTCATCCATGTCAAAATGATCACAACATTAATCCAATTATCAAAGGTCTACTCAATATGATGAAATATATCACATGTCAGAAATATATATAAATAACCATGTCAACAGTATATCAGCATCAATATAAAATGTCTCTAATAATCCACATGCATCATATATGAATTGAATCAACAACAATCCAATATTATCTAACATCTACTATCATGCTAAATCAAAAAGCCATAATATATCCATAAGTGTAGTCGATAGTATCGAAATCAATAATCAAAAAGGTGTCGAAGGGAAGTGGGCACTACATCCCCCTCCCCTTAGACTCGACTTCCTCCTGGAAGTCACTAGAACAGGTGTGGAAACTGAACTCGTAGTAAAGTAGCATCCTCCCATGTAGCTGCAGTCTCATCATATCTATCCCACTGGACCCGAACCTGGTCAATCTCTCTGCCACGAAGGCCCAGGGTCCTGCGCTCTATAATGCAGATGGGCTCCACCATCACCTGCCCCTGATCCTGCACCTACAATGTGGTCCAATCTAGCATGTGAGAAGGATCAAGAAATATATCTCCTAAGCACATAAATGTGAAACACATCATGGATGCGAGACAAGCTAGGTGGCAATGCTAGACGATAGGCCAAGGGACCGATGCGCTCCAAGATCTCAAAGGGACCCACAAACCTAGGAGAAAGCTTAGAACCTTTTCCGTAATGGATAGGGATCTTATGCGGTCTGACATGAAGAAACACCTTCGTGCCTACCTCAAAACTATGATCTGTCCTATGCTAGTTTGCATACTTCTTCTGCCTGTCTTGTGCCTCCTGCAATCTCTGTCTGATCAAGGTAACCTGCTGCTCCATATCCTGTAGTAATGCTGGCCCAAGAGAAACCCTATCCTCTAACCTATCCCAACTAAGAGGTGTCCTGCACTCTCTACCATAAAGTTCCTGAAAAGGAGCCATGCCTATCGAACTCTGGAAACTATTATTGTAGGAAAACTCCACCAAGTATAGATACTCCTCCCATCTCGACTGGTGATCCATAACGTACATCCTAAGCATGTCCTCCAGGATCTGATTCACCCACTCAGTCTGTCCATCTGTCTCAGGGTGATATGTTGTGCTGAAATTGATCCTCATCCTGAGAGCATGCTGCATGGTGGTCCAGAAATGGGAAGTGTACAAAGGATTGCGGTCACAAATGATCTTCCACAGAATCCCATGTAATCTGACAATCTCATCAAGATATACCCGTGCCACTGCACTAGCTGTATAGGTGGTCTTCACCAGAGAAAAATGAGCTACTTTCATCAATTTATCCACCGTGACCATGATGGCATCGTGGTGGTATCTCGACGTCGGTAACCCAACAATGAAGTCCATGGAAATGGTGTCCCACTTCCACTCTGGTATAGCATGAGGAAAGAGAAGGCCAGCTGGATGCTGATGCTTGGCCTTCACCCTCTGACACTCTAAACAATGTGATACAAATAGAGCCACGTCTCTCTGAAGTCCTCTCCAATGGTACAACTGTCTCAAAGTGGCGTGCATCTTCTTCACCCCGGGATGGGCTGAATAAGGTGCACGATGAGCCTCTGTCAAAATGTCTTGTCTCAAGCCTCCATCTCTAGGAACATATATCTGACCTCTGTGTCTGAGAATACCATCTACCTCTAATGAAAATCCATCAAATCTCCCCTCAAGGGGTCTCTGGGACTCAATCTCTGCTCTGGCTGCAAGGTAAAAACTGTCATGAGGAAGCTGCTGTAAAATCCTGCTCCACAAATCTGTGCCCACTGAAGTAGCCATAGCCACGTGTCTCCACCTACTCAAGGCATCTGCAACCACATTCTCCTTCCCCTTCACATGCTCTATCTCCATATCATACTCACAAAGCAACTCCATCCAATGCCACTGACGAGCATTGAGATTGGGCTGTGTGAAGAGGTGGCGAAGACTCAAGTGATCAGTCCTGAGTGTAAATCTCTGGCCAAGAAGAAAATGTCTCCACCACACTAAGGCATGCACAACTACTGCAAGCTCAAGATCATGAGTCAGATAATTGAGCTCATAATATTTGAGTTTGTGAGACTCAAAAGAAACTACTCTGCCCTCCTGCATCAACACACCTCCAAGTCCTGCCAAAGAAGCATCTGTGCAAATGTAGAACTCACCCTGAGGATCTGACACTGCTAGAATAGGTGTTGTCGTGAGGCATTCCTTCAGTGTACTGAAGGCCTACTCACATCTGTCTGACCAAACAAACTTCTTCCCTTTCCACTGAAGGGAAGTGATGGGGTGCGCAATCTGAGAAAAGTCCTGAACAAATCTCCTGTAATATCCTGCTAAACCCATGAAGCTGCGCACCTCAGTCACACTAGTGGGTGCTGGCCAATCCATGATGGCTTGAATCTTGGAAGGATCGACTGTGATACCTTCCCCAGAAATGATGTGGCCCAAATACTGCACCTCTATCTGAAAGAACGCACACTTCTCCAAGTTCCCGTAAAGATGTTGCTCACGAAGACACTGAAGAACCTGGCGAAGGTGCTCCTCATGCTCCTCACACGTATGTGAGTAAATCAAAATGTCATCAAGGAAGATGAGCATGAAGTGATCTAGAAAATTCCTGAATACCCCATTCATCAAGCTCATAAACACTGTGGGGGCATTCGTCAAACCAAAAGGTACCACTGTGAACTCGTAGTGGCCATATCTCATACGGAAGGTGGTCTTATGAATATCTACCTCCGTGATCCTGAGCTGATGATACCCTGACTTAAGATCTATCTTGGAGAAAATTGTGGCCCCCTTCATCTGATCAAATAAATCATCAATGCGTGGAAGGGGGTAACGATTCTTGATCGTTACTTTGTTCAGCTAATGGTAATCAATACACAACCACAGAGATCCATCCTTCTTCTTCACAAAGATCACTGGTGCACCCCAAGGGGATACACTAGGATGGATTAGGCCTTTCTCCAGAAGGCCCTCAAGCTGTAACTTGAGCTCACATAGCTCAGGAGTAGTCATCTGATAAGGTGCTCGTGAGATAGGCTCTGTGCCTGGAACCAGATCTATGTGGAAATCTATCTCACGTGGGGGAGGTAACCCTGGTAGCTCCCCTAGAAAAACATCAGCAAACTCTCTCAAAATGTGATGGTCATCAAGGGATGGTCCACTAGACTCATCCTCAGATCTGTCACTAACTGTAACAGCATACAACTGACAACCCCATCGCACACACCACTTAAGCTGCATAGTGGAGATGGTGTGAATGGAAACGGGCCTCCTAACTCCTGATATCACTGACTCCACTCCTAGATCATCTGTACAAGCAATAGTCTTATGGTAACAGTCCACTCTAGCTCTGTGTGTAGACAACCAGTCCATGCCTAAGATGACACCATAAGAACCCAACGGAAGGATTCGAAGATCTGAGGTAGTGGTGAAGGGTCCCAAATCCACTACACACTCCTTAACTAAGGAGTCTACAGAAATTTTGGCTCCAGAAGCCATCTCAATGTCCCAACTATGACCCTACCTAACTGCCACCAAGCCTGCAATGCTCTACTAAGGATGGTGCAATAAAAGAATCAGAAGAACCAGAATCAAACAATATAGAGGTGGAAATACCACCAATATTACATGTCGTCTCTATCATGGTACTCTGGTGCTCAGCCTGGTGGTTCTCGACCACTGCGTAGATCTGATGGCTCTGTGCCATATCTCCAATAGTAGGCTCTGAGATCTGCATCTTACCCTTGTTGCTAGGGTTCTGTGGGAAATCTCTCCAATGATGTCCAGCAACACCACAACCATAACAACTTCCTGGTCCTCTCAGTGGGATGCAGCTCTAGCCGGTACTCTAGAGGTCTGAGCTATGGATCCTGATGATCTGGCTATGGACTGCTGAGGTCTCTGCTGATGAGCTCCTGCTGACTGAGCTCTCGGTGCACCCTGTGTCCTGATGGGACCTCTAGGAGGAGGCCCCATACTCCACCCCCTCTGTGCATCAAATCTCTGAGGAGGTCTGTAAGGTGGGTGGGTCTACTACTGCTGAGGTGGCTACTGTGGTGGCCTAAATGAAGCCTGTCCTGAACTTTGTCCACCACGTGGAGGAGGAACTGACCCCCTCGATCTGCCATCCTACATCTACTGGATATGGCTCTGAACTCTGTCTCTAGCCTGCTGCATCTTCCCCCATGTCTCCTCTGTAATATAGGCCTTCTCCACGGCCTTTTCTAATGTTTGTGGGTAGTGAATGCACACTGTGCCACCCAAATCCAAATTCAGGCCCTAGATGAACCTGTGAATCCATACCTGCTCATCCTGCATATAGTCGATGTACTGGAGTAGGTCCAGAAATTGACTCTCATACTCGGCTATGGTCATCGATGCCTGATGGAGGTCGTGAAACTCATCTATCCACTACTGAATAAACCTCCTGGGAAAATACCTACTCCTGAAATGCTCCTCAAATAGCTCCTAGGTAACTGTCTCTGAGTCAACATGGAGCTTCTTCTCCTCGGTCCTCCACCAGACTCCTACTCCATCCCTCAGAAGATGGATCGCAACACGAGCTTTCGTGTTGCTAGTACAAGGGCAGAGCTTGAAGCATCCACTCAAGCTCACCAACCAGGCCTCTACCTGAAAACCTCATGTATCACCAGAATAGTGTGATGGTCGTAGCTTCAGGATCTCCCTGATATGGTCTGCAGCTGATGTCTGATGACCCCTAGGTCTCTCTGCATGCTCCTCCCTCTGTCTAGGGCTCCGAGACCTATCCCTATGACCTGAGATCCTGTCCCCATGTCCTCTCTATGGTGACTCTGCCCTAGCTGACTCTGCGTGGAAGTTCTCTTCCCTATACTCCTCACTGTGTCAAGGGGATACATGGGCCTCTACTGATGGCTCCATGTCATGTCTAGTAAGGTTCATCCTCCTTAAGGGCTCTCCGCGTATAGTGGCATTGACATCCTGAAGCGTCTGTAAAATCTGAGGTAGAATGGCCACTACAGCCTGATCTAGAGGTGGTATATCTAGGTCTATGTGAAAAGACCCCTCGTCTGATCTGTGCCTCCTGCACAGATCAAGGTGAGAGTTAGTTCATTGTTCTAGGTCTTGTTTCAGTTTTCTATGTTTTCTAAATTATACAATTATCAGCTATTGTGGTTTTCTAGATTAAAAGAAACCAATTTTGCACTAGGTTAAAAGTTCATGTCTCATGTTTTCTAGGTGTGCCCAAGGGTCCAAGCTTTGAACCCATGGCTCTGATACCAAGTGTAACACCCACAAAAATGACGTTCTAGGAACATGCTTCAACCTAACACTTAACCTGAAAATTGTGACTAATTTTTTTTGTTTAAGTTATAAGAATGTTACAAGGGTGCTTGACCCCTTAGGGTTCATTAAATTAACTTACACCACTAAACTCAGCTTTATGATTGAAGAACCAGGTCTAGTTAAAAGGTTAACATATTTTCAAATTTATCTCTAAGGTCCATTAATCAATTATTCATTAGGAAGGTACCAAGGATTAATTTACTTAATTAAATATTTTCTTCTCTTTAGATAATGTTCAATCCTAGAAAGCTTAATCTTATGTTAATTTATTAAATTCATTATCTATTACTTAGAGTCCTTTTGTGACTTCTTAAGGCTTGTTAACAATTAACAAAGGTTAGCACTCTAGGGAAAATAGATGGCCCCAATCCCCAATTACACATACCCTTAAGGATTTTAAATTAAACATTTAAAATACATTTCTACCTAACAAAAGTAGGGTGAATCCTCCACCCTTAGATCAAATCCATCTTGGCCACTAGATCCTAGGGTTCCAAACTTAGCCCTAAAATCCTTATGAATTTTATTAAAGCCTTTCCTTTATTCTATTTTCCTCATTTGGTCTATTTCTTTTGTTAAAATTTGCAGGTTGGAGAGGAGGAAGCCATGGGAGCAAAAGAGGAAGAGCCATGGAGGATTCTACAAGGAGATCTAGTTTAGATTATCTTAGATTAAAGTTTTATTGTTGTTATTACTTCCATTCAAGGATTGGGAGGGTATTTCCTTCACCAATCTGGTTTTATTTCAAATTATTTGTATTTGGGTTTTTAATTTGGGGCAAACCCTACCCCCATTGTTATAAATGAAAGGAATGTTTTTAATCCACCATTTGTATGTTTTATTGTTCAAAATCCAAGGATTACTCATTGTTTTCTTGCTGGTAGTATTAGTTAAATTTTACAACTTATAAATTAGTAAAAACCAGTTATAAAATTATGCACAGGGCGGATCCGCGGAGTTCTGTCGTAAGTGACAGAACCACTGCCCAGAGCATGCCGGCGGTCCTTGGGACCACACCCTGCCTGGGTGACAAACCATGGACCACCACCCTACTGAGAGTGGTTTTGAGACCACCACCTTAGCCTTGAGCGGTGGGTTATGGGACCGCCCGCTCTGCACAGGGCGGCGGTCCTATTTCTGAAAAATAAAACCTTAAATCCGAGATTTTTACAAAGCCAAATTTTACTAAAAAGGTACTAAAATACATTCTGAGCTTAATTTTATGCTCTAAAGTTTCCAGTTTTGGAATTTCATTCCATTTGTTCATTTCTTAGTTAAAATTACTCATTTAAAACATTTTGAAATCCAATAGTAACAATACAACTACAAGATCTATTCCATTTGTTCAACTAATTTTCTTTCAAATTTCAAGAGTAAAATAAATATTTATATCTACTTCTACATTGTTATTTTCTTAATACAAAATCAACATTTCCAAACACAAATACTTCAAATTTGTTCTTTTCTTCCATTTTTACTACAACATCATATATGTTCAAAACAACTACAACAACTTTATTTTCCATTCAATTTTACTATGCATGCATTTTCAACTTCTTACAACTTCTATATTTCTTCTTTCTCATTTACAACAAAACAACTTCACAATGAAAGTAAACTTTCTTTTCCATTGAAAATAGCTCATATCTTTTAACACAAAGAACTACTTTTCTCACAATACAACCAAGATTTCAAATAAAGAGAATTACTTTCTTTTCTTTTTACAAAACTAACTCTACAATACAATTCTTTCTTCTTTCTTTTCTTATTTGTTTCTTTCCACATACAATACAATTTCAATAACAACTATTTGAATAAACTTTCCTTTACAAGATCAATACAATGTCCTCCACTTGAAGTGGGAAAATCATACAATAATACAAGCTAAAATAGAATACAATATTACAATTTTCCTCCACTCTAAGTGGGAATGATACTAAGAAAGTTTCACAAGGTCTCCAACAAGACTCCAAGCTTCACAACTCCAAAAAGATAGCTCCTCCAAGATTTGTTTGATTCACAACAAAATGGGGGGAGAGGCAATGCTCTCCACCCAACCAAGATATCCAATGAAGAGGAGAAGCCATCCTCTCCATTGGCCCCCGAGCCCCAACCACATTACAATGGGAGATGATTCCAACACATGGCAACAACAAGCTTCCACAACACTAACAAAAAGAGTTTCACAACCATTCCAACCACATTCAAATCATCTACAACACAAGAATGAAAGGAAAACAACAAAACAACAAGTAAACAAGGCTTAAAATGAAAGCCAAAGGAGCAAGACCTATGGGGAGGCCACTTATGCCTCCCAATGGGAATGGGTGCCCACCTTAAAGCCTCCAATGCATATCTCAAATCCCCTACATACTCTTATGCCTCCCTCAAGTACCCCTTATACCTCCACATACTCTTATGCCTCCCCCAATCTCTTATGCCTCCCTCATAAAAGAAACAAGAAAGAAATGCAAGCATTCCTTGTACAAGGTGGGGCACCCAACCCAAACTCCCTCCAAACAAAAGGGTAAACTCTTATGCCTCCCTACATGAAATCTCCCCATAGTCTCCTCCTACTCCAAACTTAGGCAATCTACCCACACCCAACAAGCATTCCAAAGAAAACAATACTCAACACAAACATATAAACACAAAATAAAGCATAACATAAGCAAGGTAAAGCTCCTACCTTTCCATAGTAGAGCTTGTTCCAAGAGTAAGTCTCCAAGCTCCTTAAAACCAAGCAAGCATCCACAAGCTCCAACAATCCACAAGCTCTCCCAAAAATCCTCTAACTCTCCAAAAATACAAGAGCACAAAATAATGAAGTAACCCCCAAACAAGCAAAAGAACTTCAATAAATAGAAAAAGGAGAGAGGAGGATGATGTGGCTCCAAGTAGGATGCCACCTCATTTCCTCTCCACTCCACATCACCTTAGTCAACCTCATATTCCAATGCACAATTAATAAGTGGTTGAAGGAATGACATTATACTTACACACACAATCTAAGCCCACACCCCCTAAGGACAAAATTAATTACAAGAAAAGAAGTGCAATAAACATTTTACCTTTTTATCTTCCCAAAACACCTAATGGGGTCTAGTTTTGACCCTCCAACCCATAGGTAGGGTTGGCATAGACATTTAAGAGGTGTGGGACAAGTTTGAGTCCCACAAGCTTCCAAATTTGGCCTCTAAGGCCAAATTCGAGTTTCCCATGAAGGGTAGAGTGTACAACACTCAAGATCTCAAGCATTCAACACACAACACAAAATCCAAGAGAAAATCAAGTCTAATAAATGAACTCCTTTTTGGTCACATCTTTAATTAGTTTAGGACAAGGTTAAATTAGCTTAATTAAGACACTACAACCCATTAATAATAAAGGGGTAAAACATACATCAAAATCTAAATAATTAAAACAAGTAAATTACATTACTAAAAGAAACACATACTAACATTAATAAAAGGGAACTAATAATAAAAGACAACACATGACCCCTTGGTCACAATTTTCCCCTAACCAAATAATTCTAACACACACACAATTACATGTTGCCATGGTGACCCTTGTTGAATTCATCTAGAATTCCAATGTGGTTGGTCTCCAATCCCCCCGATGTTTATTGTGAATAATATTACCTGCAAAACACATAAATACCCTCTTCAGCCTTGTGGCCACATTAAAAACATCTATGATAAAATATACAATATAAATCTAAAATCATCTATATACGAATCAAATATCATCTAGGAAAATATGATATCATTTACAATTTCTAGCAACATTTCTATTCCACATTTCATCCATGTCAAAATGATCACAACATTAATCCAATTATCAAAGGTCTACTCAATATGATGAAATATATCACATGTCAGAAATATATATAAATAACCATGTCCACAGCATATCATCATCAATATAAAATGTCTCTAATAATCCACATGCATCATATATGAATCAGCATCATGGAGTTTGAAAATTCTCTGAAACATCAAGAGATTCATTCAATTTCAATTCACCAAGAGGATGATTATCATGATCATGAGATGAGAATCTCATTGTGATTGAATATGGATGTGATATCAAGAAATGCATACCTTGAGAAGTGTTTCTAAACACTTGATCCATGATTGATAATGAGTTCACATCTTACAAGACAGAGGAGGTGGAATTTACATTATTCTAGTGCAGTGCAGAGGACAAAAACATGGAACTCATTGTCATTCACTCCTTCAAGTACCATTCAGGGATCATTCTCGCTATATGTAAGATAAATCCTATCTCCATGAGGAGAAATCGAGAAGAATAATGTCTGAAAATGATAGGGATGTTTACACTCATGTTCAAGATAGTAAGTGGTGAAAAGGTCATCATGTTCACAGGTGAAGTGTGATACTTAAGGAGTTATTAAGTGATCACCACATCCTAACTCCACCATTATATTTAAATCTTCTTCAATGAACAAGTGATTAAGAGCTAATCCAAGGAATCCAAGGCCATTGTGTGTGAAGAATAAAGAAATCATCTATTCCATGAGAAACATGTGAGAAGGAGGTGTATGAGTTGATCTCATTCAAGGAGAATTATGGAACCAAGAAAGGTAAGAGGTTGATCCTCATATGGAGCACAACACAATTCATTCAAAATGAGAAACCATATCACTTCCATGTGATGTCATTCATAGGGTAGTTTTCTTAATAATCCATTCAAATTATGTCATGTGACCATGCCTCAGGGAATAAGTACATCACAATCGCCTCATTTCAGATCAATGGATGGATACATAACAAGAATTTCATTTTGGGGTAATCCTTTCACCCATATAATGAAGGCCTATTTAATTAAGTAATAGATAGACATAAAGATATTAAAGCATCATAGATTTGATTTTTTATCGAACCTGGTCAATTGTGAAATCCTAGGTAATGAGAAATTGATCCTCACTCTCACTGTGAGATCATGAAATAACCACCATGAGTAATTTTTTATGAGTTGTCATTTATGTCAAGTTGATAATGTTGTGCATGGTTGATGTCATGGTTGATTTCATAGGTAATTGATGTCATGGGGATATTGTTAAGCGTTTTCATTTATGTCATCTTGAGGAGAAATAGAAAACTATAATTGATGTCAAGTTGTTTAGATTCCTTGTTTATGCCAAGAATGATGAGTCACTGATGTCAAAGGTTCTTGAAGAGAAGGAGAGAATTCGAGTAAAACATAAAGGATGTCATGGTCAATTTGTAAGTCATATGCCATTCTCATTAAAGCCTTATTGAAGCTCAAGTACAAGAAACCTAGTTATCCTCACTCTCACTGTGAAATCACGAAAGAACCATCATGCCTAAGTAACAAGAAAGTGATCCTCACTCTCACTGTGAGATCATGAAAGATCCATCACAAGTGATTTTTTGTGAGTTGTCATTGATGTAAAGTTTATAATGTTGAACATGGTTGATGTCATGGTTGATTTCAAAGGTCATTGATGTTATGGGTAGATTTTTAAGTGTTGTCATTGATGTCATCTTGATGAGAAATAGGCAAGTGTAATTGATGTCAAGTTGTTCAGTGTCCTTGTTGATGCCAATAAAGATGATTCATTGATGTCAAAGGTTCTTGAAGACATGGAGATAATTTTAAGACAACATGAAGGATGTTATGGTCAATTTATAAGTCAGAGTCCATTCTTAAAGAAGCCTTATTGAATATCAAGTGTAGGAATCTTAGTTATGAGGCATGAAGGAATATTGAAGAGGTATGGATGTTATGTAGACAAAAAATCACACACTTTGGGTATCTATCTAGTCTTCATCACATACTACTATTCATATGATTCCTAAGTAATAAAATTACTAATTAACCCATGTCTTTGGCCATATTTAATTACTTTATGTTATCCTTATTGGTCTTGTACACCTTCTATCCTTGTCTATCTTTTTATACTTCAACATTTCTCATTCTAGACACCGGCGCCCAGCCAAGATGCCAGTGTTAGACACCCTCATCCCCTATGGGAACCCCCAAACTCATTGCATTTTGTTCAAATCTTTTGGGTCCTTTCTAGCCATTTGAGCATCTTATATTTTTTGTAGTTGGCCTTTTCATGGTTAATTATGAAACGAAAGCAAGGAAATCATATACATATAATGTTATGTGATCATAATAAAGGATCAAGCACTAAACATTAGCTATCACCACCTAAGATTACATCTTAAAGGCCATTATCAAGAACATTCAAGCATCCATCTAACATCCACACATAAGGGAAAGGCATTGATACTTCTGCATACACACATAGGAGTGGAAGTCCATTATTTTATGTACACATCTACTTATATTGTTTAAACCTAGCTATTTTCTCAATATTAAGTGTGACATGCACAAGAGCCACCTAGGGCATAATCTCTTCACATAAACACATAGAACTATATTAGGTTTGAAATTTAGTGCAACACTAAGTTGTAAGATCAGTTGTTTGACACCTAAGGATAGTTTAACCCCTCATTTTTCATTATTTTCTTTTTGGGATTTGATGTTTATTTGAGGATTTTAGAGGTCATTTCATTTATTGCAGGTTACCAGTGACATCTATGGACTTGGTGTGACATACCAAAGACAAAAAGAAGAGGATATATACATCTCAAAACCCTAAAAAAGAGGTTTCCTGGGAATTTGAGTAGTCACATGCACCCATAGTAGGTCTGCAGTTCCCGCAGGCACCCCAGACCCATTAAAGGTTCTCCAATCCAGGAAAATATTCTGCACTTTCGCACAATTTTTTGAGGATTTGTGCAAAACTTCTCCCTCTCTATTCATCAGTTCGTCACTTTGGCATAGTCCAAGATTAATTATGAACCAAGAGTCTTTTTATCTCCTCTTTGCATTTAGGGTTTCATATTTTTTTTATCTTAATTTGCATAGGTCAAATTCTATACTTCATTGCATATTTAATTTACAACACTATTACATAATTAGATCAGGAATTTTATTCATCTGTCAATATTTTTCTTAATCATTTTGGTGAACCCATCACTCGAACACACTTTAATTTTAGGGATTTTATCTTTTGGAGATATTTCCACCTCTTGTAGATGGATTCACATCATTTTTTCTTTGACTACATTTATTTACTCAAATAAATGAAACAATAAAAAATATTTATCTTTCCAAATTTTATGGTTGAATTGTTTAACATATAAATTTTAACTAATTTTATTCTCTATGAATATGTTCACAAAATCAAATGTGGCAACTTAGAATTTTATAAGCTACTCTCATTTGAGATTAGCCTTTGTTTGTGAGTGAAATTTATATTTTGTATCCTTCTTCATCATCTTGTTTTGTAGTGCACGACAAAAAATAATAAATAAATAAATTTATTAAAATAATAATAATAATAATAATAATAATAAAAAGAAGATTGTGTTAGGTGGAAAGTGGACATGGGGGCAGGAGAGTTGCATGGTATGGGTGTCGTGA
Source organism: Taxus chinensis (assembly GCA_019776745.2). NCBI lineage: Eukaryota > Viridiplantae > Streptophyta > Pinopsida > Cupressales > Taxaceae > Taxus > Taxus chinensis. Next base: position 150,284,434 of record CM034157.1, read on the forward strand.
GATATATTCAACTTTTCATTATCCTTGATAGAAAATCATGCATTTTTTTGAGACTCCAAAGGCACAACCACGTGAAAACCATGTGCCAACATTAAAGAATTCAACAACAGTTGGTGTTTTTATTTATGACATTGAAAGTGTCACTCTCTTGTTATCCCGTGTATACCTTTGCAGGAGTTTGTGTCTTTCACTCTCCCATATGTCTCCTTGTTATCATTTTCCCATCTTGTGCTAAAACTTGAGCTCTGAGGCAGAGCATGGACATCCATCAAAGCATAAAATATGGGGGTTCTTTCAAACATTGCAGTTGGAAGTGCTCTAGGAGGTGTGTATGCAGATGTGGAAGCAAACACTTGACATGTGCAATGTTCGACTAAGTCCCTAAAAACATGGTTCAGTGGAATGCAATTAATGAAGGATATATACAAAATGGGATTTGCTAAAAAGGCTCAGAAACTTTCAAGAAAATGAGTATTGGCAGGAAAAGAAAATATATTCAACCACTTCCAGCAACCCCCCGTTGCCTGTGTAAAATGTGAGATTTGGAACAGGTGGACGTCTAACATAATAAAAGGTAATGAAATTTTGTCCTTTTCACCATTCCCCCTATGCTAGATTGAGAGCTTTACTCATCCTTTAAAGCATAATAAATATTTTCATTAGACATCATAGTTGCAAGTGCCCTGTGGGACATGTATGTAAATGTGGAACCCTACGTAATGTATGGTGTATGGGAATTGCTTGATTAAATGCCAAAAATATATGTGGTTCAGGGGATGTTTGGTTGTAGGTGGGGCAAAAAAAATTTCTCGTTGATTGTAGGATATGGATCTTTTAAAAAGGAGGCTTTAGAAACTTTCAAGAAATTTTTTTAACCAATACAAATTCAAATTTATACAAATGTTGCATGTATGAAATAAGTGTGCGCTCCCAATAGGTGAATACAATGACTTGGATATCCTTTCTGCATGGACATTTTGAAACCTCCCAACATGCATTCAAACTCTTGTATGATTTATGGCTTATGTATTGGGGGATTTCAATGGTCCTGACTGGGTTGCCGATATTTTGATTTTTCTTCTTTTGAGGGAAGGTATAATGTGCTTATGTGGATCGGTTGAAAAGGCATTTGAAAACTGCCAAAAAGGGGGTTTGTATGGTCTTAGACTGCTTGGAACATATGGAGTATGACCACCATGGGACGTGATATTGAAATGTGGATTTATGGAGTGCGATGGTTACGGGATATGCTCAGATTGACAAGTTTTTTTTTTTTGAAACCATGCAAACCATTTGACCAAATGCCTAATTGACATGCAAAATTGAATTCCCCAGTTTCGACCATGTCGTTCTTGGACAGACATGGTTCATCTCTCTTTATCTTTCATAATTCTTGTACTTTAGTTTTTCTTTTGCAACGAAATATAATGTTAAAAGCTTAGGATTATCATAAGATTTAATTGTTTTAAATTAATTTGTTACAAAATAATAAAATGTCATATCATAATTCATGCAATCAAAATAATCATTTTGTAGTAAACCATGAACTTTAACCCTCATTTTGAGGTGATTTAGAAAACTTCATGACTAAACTAGATCACTACAGTTTTATTTTATTGACAAGTTGAAGTTGACTTCCTGGTAAATATGTTGACCATATCCTGGTTTAAATAGATAATTTGTGACTTCTGGAGACTCGAAAAGTAACATTCGTAACTCTGGAAAGGGGAGGTTAAGCTTCCTTTGTGTACCTTGTTATGTGAGGTGTCACTTTAATCTTTGGATCGACCTCGAATGAACATTTGTGACATTTTTGACGCCCTTATAGGAGCCTTGTTACATTGTTTTGCAGCGGTAGGAAGCTACTAAATCTAAACAATTGGCTTTCGTTTTGAACCGCCATTTGAAACCTGGATAGGGAAATTATTATCTGTCTTCGCAAACCTCTATTGTTTTTACTAGACAATTACATGGAGCCTTCAGTTTAGGGAAAAACACTTTTCTGTATAGTTTGGAAAAGCCATTTTGTAGGCCTTGGGTTGCAGTTTGACTAGGTTAAACTGGACCAATTAGGACCAGTGGCTTCAACAATCATGTCGCCATTTGAAAACCGTGTTCTAGTTTCCAGTTTCGATGACTTTGATGAATTCTCCATATATGTTGGAACTCGTAGAAAATTTATTTTGGCGCATTATTCCATCGAACGTTAGTTTTGGACGTGGTTTTCTAAGCCCTCGAGCTAACTTTTGATCATTTATAACTAGGTCAATTACGTCTGATGGCCTCGGAAAAATAGCTGCCAATCGTAAACTGTTCATTAGTTCATAATTTTGTCTGTTCCTATGGACTCTTGGTATATAAATGGACACGTAGAAACTTACCCGTGGTATGCTTGCTCCTCATAAGATAATGTTTGAAAGTGGTTTCTTAGCATCCGAGTCTAATTTGAACGTTTTTGCAACTAGGAGGAAAACATAAAAAGAAAGTTGAAGGACCCCTATCGGGTTGCCAAACCACTGTGGAAATGTTTTGACCCATGTAAATAATTGGTTGAAACTCTATAGTGTAACTTGTTGTGAAATGGAACTTTTGACTAAATGGTGTTTCTCTCTCTTTTCTTTCCCTCTCTCTCTCCTTGGTTACGGAATGAAGTGAAATGAAATGAAATGAATACATGCTTCTAAACCTTTTCTTTCGGATGCAAATTATAATTATTATTATATGTAAATGAGAAACTAAAGACATTAATTATGTTAGATTAGGGTGGATTCCATGCCAGTGCTTTATCGTTGATTTCATGCTCACATGGTTTTGCAGGATGCAAGAAAAATGGAGAAAAGGCGATGTGTAATTCATTATTTATTATTTTAATTTATATAAGTCATTGTAAAATGAATTTGTCTATAATGTAGTCTCATGTTACATAACAGTTATATTTGAAATTTTCTAATATGTATGAGATTCTAGTTTTAGGGATATCTTGTGAAATGTGCACTTAATCATAAGTTCAATTTGATTCATAGTTATGTATGGTAAAAAGGTTTGATATATATGTGGTAAATGAATTTCAAGTTAATATCTTGTAGTGAATTTTCAGTGCCTTTTAAATGTAATAAAGAGATTTAATTAAAAACACTCAACCATAGTATAAGATTCATGCATAACCTGTCTTCATGTGTGATCCTTCTTACCACAGAAGAAATTGAAACCGTAGAATGAACTTAAAATTTACACTTGGTGGAACCTCCTCGTTTAGGTAAATAAAACCCCTAGTTTGAGTTTATCGTCATATTTGTTATGTTTAGAGACATTGTCATGAACCCATATTTTAGGAACGACATGATCCAACCTTATCTAGAATATTTGGTTTCCTTCTAGGTTTGGTAACCGTGAGTAGAATTTATGCACTTCAGGTACAACACCGTGTTGAGTGGTGAAGACAACCCTTGAAGTCACCTTAAGAGTCCTTGTTCGAAGCAACGACTATGCAGTGTAACCTTACCATTTATGGGGTAAGTAGAACTATTAACCCCTTAGTATCCTATTGGACTAATAAATCTTACAAAGTTATATCTAGAATTTTTTTTCTTATCATCGAATGAATTCCTTATGGGACCCCAGACAACAAAAATGGAGAGAGTGAAATAGGTGTTCTATGACTTAAACTCTTGTTAATGATATCTTTAATTCCTCATAGATAAATGGGTTACACTGCTAAAATCATCTTTACGATTGAAGAACCAAGTCTAGTTAAAAGGTTAATATATTTTCAGATTCATCTCTAAGGTCCATTAACCAATTATTCATTAGGAAGGTACTAAGGAGTAGATTACTTAATTAAGTATTTTCTTCTCTTTAGCTAATTTTCAATCCTAGAAAGGTTGACCTTATATTAATTTATTAAATTCATTATCTTATTAACTTAGAGTCTTTTTGTGACTTCTCAAGGCTTGCTAAGAACTAACAAAGGATTAGCACTATAAGGAAATTTAAATGGCCCCATTCCCAAATTACACACACCCCTTAAGGATTTTAAATTAAACATTTAAAATACATTTCTACCTAAAAAAATTAGGGTGAATCCTCCACCCTTAGATGAAAACAATCTTGGCCACTAGATCCTAGGGCTCCAAACTATCCCTAAGTTTTCTTATGAATTTTATTAAATCCTTTCCTTATTCTATTCTTCTCATTTGGTCTATTTCCTTTTGTTAAAAATTGTAGGTTGCAGAGGAGGAAGCCATGGAAGAAAAAGAGGAAGAGCCATGGAGGATTCTACAAGGATATCTAGTTTATATTATCTTAGATTAAAGTTTTATTGTTGTTATTACTTCTATTTAAGGATTGGGAGGTGTAGACACCTGTAGTTTGATCAATGCACTATTATTTCTAATAATGCACTAACTATTCTCCTCCTTGCAAATTGACGACACACTATCAGTTAGACCTATCTAAATACCCTCTTATGACACCCATTTGGTCATTTATCCTCTTGTAAACCATCTAAATAGGCTATTATAGCCTCATTCTAACTACATTAGCTTCCTATTCCCTCCTAGTCTACCTCTACCATCTTCCTAGACTATCAATCCATTTCATTGGATTGATCAAACCTCTCAGAACCCTAATTACCCTCTAAACATGGTTAGTTAAACTTAACTATGGTTTATCTCTTCTAAACATAGTCAAATCACAATTTGACTTGCTAAAAGTGTTTTTTGGAATTTAGCTTTTTGTCCCACATGCACCCAAAGGCCTCCCATTTTCCAAATAGAAAACTATAAATAGGGTTATACCCCCCTCCCTCATTTCCTAAGAATTCTCTCTTCTTCCTAGCATAGTTTATAATATTTATTTTAGGCTTTATATTGTATTTCATTTTCTTCTATTGAGTTAGTAGCATTTGATTTTGTGTTTTATAGCATAATATGGAGTAAAAGGGAAGATCCATTGGCCTTGAAGCCATTAATGGGGATATCTCTTTCTCTTAAACACATAACTGAATGCTTAGATCCTCTTAGGTTCATTATTTCAAGCTTTCAAAGAATAGAGGTTAGTTTCATTTGCTTAGTTTGCTTATTTACTTCAAATTAATGTATGCAAAGAAGAAACCCTTGCTCATTTCTTATCACATGGTCCATTGATCAGATTGTTAAAAGCCTTTGGGGTTTCTTTAGAGATTCTTACCCCAAATCCATGGCTTTTGCAACTTTTCATTGAACACATTTGGCATGCCCGGTGGGACACTTATGTCCATCCTCCATTAATGGAGGTCTTTTGTGTCCTTCAAAGTTCATTTTCAAGTTTAACCATTTGGATAAATCACTTGTTATTTCCTCATTTCTATTTTTAACACTAGATAAATGACCTTCAGTTCACTAGGTATTTTTTGGGTTTGATGTATAATTAGGAAACTTTGACTAACAACTAATCTGTTTGTACTCTTGAAAATTTGAAAATCCATGTTTTTTGCAAGTTTTTCAAAGGGTGCACGTAGGTGTAAAACAACAGGCGTGTACACGTTGAAACCCCGACATCCACATCGGAACAGGAGCGTACCTGTCTAGAAGAATTTATAATTTGAAAATTTTGTCTCTATAGGGACGTGCACGTGTCTCCGTCAGCTGGGCCGCATATCTGACTCTCTGGCCGCGTATGCGTAAATAGCTTGACTATGTAAACTTTGCAGTTGTCTGTTTTATGCTTGGCTACATATGCGTTAATTTGTAAGTGTACACATTAATATGCAAGCATCCCTGCATTCACCACCAGTTATATGTGTCTATGTTTTTAATATTCTGGGTTTCGACTAATTTTTGCTTGTAGGCATATCCGTTGGGTTGGGCGCATACCCATCGGTTCAGGAGCATTAGTATTCGGTTTGGAAGTAATAGAAAAGTGCTATGGTGTTAAAATTAGCTAAAAATTTTTTTACAGTCTGCAAAAAAACTTGTTTTTCATGATCCTTGTTGTAGGTTTCTAGGACTACGCAAATTAAAAAATAGAGGTTTTCCTTGATTTTTTGGTTTGCATGAGTTAAAAGTGTTTTTGTTCTTAGCTTAAATTAGGTTTGTAGAAGTGCATATGATCTCTCCTCGTGTCTTTAAAGGCAATCTTGGAGATCAAAAACACTTATACAAAACTCATATTAAATGTTTCTAAAACACTTCAATTTTGTAAGGGATAAAGTAAAACTTTTATGATTCAGTGGACTTTTTCACATTTGTGTATGCTCTTCCTTCGCACCTTTTGGTGATCTTAGGAATCAAAAGCAAGGTGTAAATTCCCTTTCTTGATATCAAATTACAAATGGAAAATTACTAAACTCGTAGTCTACAGGACCTAACGCTTGTCAAAGAAAGGTGTCAAAGATAAAACACAAAACTACTAATACACGTGTTCTTACAGGTTGCCAAAAGGTGTGCTACTTAAAACCACATTAAGTTAAGCAAGATAAAAAACACACCATATTCAAAACATTGTATTGTAGGTTTTAGAAAAGGGTACGTCCCTATCCGCTCAACTGGAACATAACCCCTTTGGCATAACGCCTTAATCTACAATAATGGGGGTGGTTCCAGGAACCCTAAAGTAATCCACCGCTGAGTAACCTCGTGGATGAAACAGGAAGTGCTTCGCTTACCCACTTGACTAGTACGCCTTGTGAGATAGAGTTACCAGTTGTCCATATGGCGACCCCAGTGAGAGTACACGTGGACACATTTATTTCCCATTGTGCTTGAAGGGGGTAAAGTAAAGCCGAGATACTCCCAAGATAGGAAAGGGACTATTTGGGTAAATCGTTCTCGCTTAAGACAGCTTTGTAACACCTAGGTGAGAGAACTTATTAAGGAGACCATTTTGTCTTGGAGCCCACTTTACTAGTCCATTGTTGCATCAAGCCATCATAAGGTGACAACTCATCTAGAATCTGAACCTTGTTTGTCGAACAAGGCAAAGAACCCTTGTGAGTTTTATCCAAGTGTCTTTCATCATGAAACTAAACTATGTCCCACTATTGCTTAGTTTTATTCTTGTCTTCGGATGAGGCAAAACTCTGCCTAAGTGGCGCTTGGTTTGTTTTCATCCTTTTGATATATACCCTTGCATTCTCACCGCCCACTTTTTTGGGGTGAGAAAGGTGCATACCTTGCACATTTTTATCATAGATAGTGCTTGCCACTTTTTTGTCCATTTACACCCATCCATATTTGCGGCTGGGTTGTTAAACATCTAAAGTGTGTAGGTACGCTTTTCGTATCTTTGATAAAAGTCCTTCTATCTTGATTTCAAGATCATCTTCACCACTGTGAGTCCGGTTCATCTTTCGTCTCTTCTTGATTTGATAGTTTTGTTCACATCCTAGACACACAATCTTGGTACTTACATCGTATTCTCATTTTTTGAGAAAATGGTATAAGTCCCTTTATTATGCGGTTATGCTTCTCACACAATTAAAAAAATCCTTGTTATACTTATCACTTAGTTTCAGTCTCGACGTCAAAGTCTTTTTGAAAAGTGTTGATAACACCTTTTATATATCATAATAAGGTTGTCATGGTACTAACACCTTGATTTCTTGGTTAATGTATCATGGTGACATTATTACGCTATATCTAGTGACAACTTCCATTTTTTAGAAGGTTTGACTTTCATCGACATTCAAACTAGTCTGAAATATACCTTGTTGGGGGATTGTGTCAACGTCACATTAGTACTTGGGCCTTGTTAGAGTTCTAACTTGACCCACATATTGATATAGTATTTTCATTATCTATTTTTAGGGTTTAGGCTTGGTAAAAACAAATTGAGTGATCATAAACATTTAGGTGTGCATATGAGTGTTCCTTGATAAAAACAACTACATAACACTACATCTAGGATACACTGTGATATAGTTCAAACATTATCTTGAGTGGATTACAGAAATCATACATTTAGGGGCCATGCTAGCTACACACCAATGTCTGCTAGTAATGCCTAAAATCATAAAAATGGAAACCAAATCAAACGAGCATGACATAGGAGAAAACCCTTTCAAAACCTTCCCATTTAGTGACAACAATTTAGCGCCTCTCTTTTCTCAAGTTAAAGATACGGAGCTATTAATTGATCATAGTGGAGAAGAGTCAGAATATTCTAGAGAACAACAGAGGTTAGACCTAAATAGATTTGATGAAATCCTATATTATAATAAAGATCAAGTACTCACAAGAGTATTAGCATTAGGAGAAAAACTTCTGCAAGAATGCAAAGAAGATAGAAAATTCATTAACCCTAAACAATGAGAGCAAAGATCTCATCTTAGACACAGATAACCCTTTTGATGTGGGATACGCTTCCACTTCCAGGAAACAAAAGGAAACTTTCGAAGGGGAACCATCACTAAGACCTCACTATAAAGCTTCACGTAAAGTGAAAATTAAACATAAAGCTTCCCCTCCTTCGAAATTTGATGAAGAAGAGGACCCCCTAGTTGAGGAGGAGATCCTCCAAAAATAGATCTTGAAGTTGAGCCAAAAATTAGAAAACCTAGGCTCTTTAAGAAGATACATGTACAAAGAAAAAGACAAAAAAAAACTTAGCGAGTTTCAATTTGATCCACACACAGACTATACCTTTAAGGCGACTCAGGTACAAAGACCAATGCCGCCTACTAAGGAGCAACTCATTTAGGAAGAGTTAAAATCTATGAAAGATACGCTTACTACATTACAACAGGGAAATGTAGGTCAAAACAAGAAATATTCAGATGAAGAATTATGCCCTTACCCCTTCGATAAGGACATGTTACAACAACCTTTCCCAAAAAAACTTTACCTTTCCCAAGTTTGATAGGTATAAGTGAAAAAGTGATCCTCATGATCATATAAAAGACTTTTACATGGCTTGCCAAGAGGTCGCATATAACGATAATTTCTTAATACGACTTTTTTCTCACAGCCTAGGAGCCACAGGATTGGAATGGTTCTATGGCATACCCAAGGGCTCCATTACCACATGGCCCGCATTAGCGAAAAAATTTGTAAGGCATTACTCCTATAATATGGAAAGTGACATCACAATGAACGATCTATGCAATACAAAACAAAAACCCAATGAGACATTTACACAATTTTTACAATGATGGCGTGGGTTAGCTATTCGTTTTCCTTGCACCTTACCAGAAAAATAGTTAGTGAACATATTTTTTCCTAACTCAAACCTAGAAATAGCCTTTCACTTACAAATGCATTGTGGCTCTAACTTCGAAGAAGTTATAGAGAAAGGTGGTCAAATTGAGAAATCCTTCATTGCAAAAGAAATGCTTAAGTCTGTAGCTAAAAAAAAACATGAAAACAAATCTACAGAAAAACCTAAATTCTTCAATAAGAATAAACATGTTGGTGGTGATGGCATTACAGACTCCAAGAGAGTCCAAGCCATACAGACAGACCCACTTTTAAAGCTTTTTCAAGGACCTCGTCCCAAAGCACCTACCAAACGTATGTTTACATCCTTAACAGAGTCCTTATCTACCATCCTAAAACAATTGGATGATTCAAAAATGGTGGAATATCCAACTACAACAGTACCATACCCAGAGGATGCTCCAAAACCGGTTTGGTTCAAAGATCATGAATATAGAGACTTCCACCATGTTAAAGGACAAAAAATAGATAGATGTTTGAGATTGCACCATTATATCCAAGACCTCATCGAGGAAGGGAAAATCACTGCGGATTATCCCCCTGAGTCCCATAAAATTTCAAATGAAAAAATGGGTATTTACAAGGAACCTTTTCCTAACCATGCGAATAAAAGAAAAGGAAACCAGATCAAGGGAAAACCTCCAACGACTATAGGACAACTGCCTATGTTTACCCTACAAATGATAGTCCTTATGATTCCCTCATTGGATGTATTAGCTCATCTAATGAACAAATCAATACCATCAAAATTTTAGAAAAGAGCTGTGCAGTAGGGACAAGACGGGCCCGTTTAGTCATACCAGATCCTGTGCCTATCCCTTAGGAAGGTCAGTATAATTTAATAGAGCAGTTAGAGAAGACACCTACTAGGATATCTATTCTCGATCTCCTCAAGATATCTAATGCCCATAAGAACATATTGTACAAGACTTTGCAAAATTCAGGGGTTTCCACAGAGGTAGAGCCCACGAACCTTCAAGCCATGATTACACACCTAGACTCCAATGATTATATTACTTTTGATCATACTGCAATCCTGCATAACAACCTAGAACATAACTTACCCTTGTATCTCGAAGTGGTGGTTACCCGTTGCAAAATAAAGAGAGTACTTGTAGATGGGGGATATGGTCTAAATTTTTGCACTTTGAAGCTGGTTAAGTAGCTAGGCTATTTAGAAACTAAACTGGGAGCTAAGAATATCACGATCATGGCTTATGACAATGAAGAAAGAGAATCAGCAAGGACTATAGTGGTTCCCATGGAGGTAGGCCCAACGTGTCATGACACAACGTTCCATGTCCTTGACTTGGACCTTCCATACAACATGCTCCTAGGGCGCCCATGGATCCATGCCATGCAAGCTATTCCATCAAATTTTCATCAGTGCATCAAGTTATGTCATGAAGGTCAGGTGGTTACCATTTTGGGCGACCCAGAACCGTTCACACATTGTAGGGCATTGCACATTTTTTCTCGTGTAGCTTATGAGTGTCCTTCTGCGGATGTAGTTGTCCCCCTACAAACAGAAGATATGAAAAAATGAATAGATTCAGAGTCCCTCACACCTTACAATAAAGAATTTCCTTCATTGGTCAACCCATTCTCTTCATGGGAGGCAACATCAGCAAAGTATGGCCCAGATAAGCCATTTACTCTTGAACAAACTTTGTTGATATCAGACTTATCAGTATCCCCCAGGACAAGGGGTAAGCCTTATTTTTAGTTCAAGAGCACTCGTGAGAAATGTCCTAAACCGTTGGAAAAATTCATCCATAGTGGTCTCCTATCTAAGGAGAAAATGTTAGAAGATCCTATCAGCAGGGTGCCGGAAGGCACCATGGCTTCATGTAATCAAGCACCTCAATACATCAAAGGTCCCCGCATGATGTTTGTCATGGGCTATAGTGGGTTTAGATGTGGCATTAATGCACAAGGTCTGGTTGGATCCTATCGCTATCCCTTGTTTTAAATCTAGTAAACATGTCATGTATCAGAACAGTTGGTTGGTACAAAATGGCCACAAGGAAGAAAATTAATTTTGGTAATATCTTAAATTATAATGTTATGTGAAAATTGGTATTTATAATTTACCTTATTACTTTGTTGATATATTTTATTTTACATTATTTCTTCTCTTAAGATTATAATATTCATTGTTTATAATTTTTCTATTGTCTTATGTTCGTGGGTGCCCAAGAGTAACTAACATCAAGATGTCATACAAAACTTAACATAACACAAACAACCCATGACACATCTTGCTACATACTTTCATGACTGTAACACATCACAAGGTCTTTAATTCCTCCATGGAATGACAACAAGTAGTCCACATAACAAATAATTTCCAATAATTATGTCATAGACATAGATCCAGTACACACCTGTGACTAACAAATAGAATCATCATGATGATACATATACAATGGGTATCACATGACCCAAAAATCCATGAATGTACCAACATAGTGCCAAGACAATATCCAATAGTCCATACCAATGGGAATGTCAATCCTCAAACAATACAATGTCTAGCCAGACTCACAAGAGTACACATAACTCATTATACCAACTCCACACATCACAAGGCATCACAAAACAAATCTCCAGATATCTCCAAAAGCACAAAATTTAACTCCATATACCTCCCAAAAGCATCACTAAATCAACTCCATGTATCTCCCAAAGTAGCACAAAAAAAATCCATATACCTCCCAAAGTATTGTAAAACAACGTCATATACCTCCCAAAGCATTAATCACACCCATACAAATCTCTTATGCCTCCCTCAAGTCTCTTATACCTCCCTCAAGAAAAATAAAATAAAGATAAATTTTCATTTTTTCCACTCCACAAAAGAGCTCGGTCACCCTATGGCCTTGGGCACATAAGGTCCAAACACCTCTAACCCAAGTGACATAATAACTCTTGGTTCAACAACCAACTAGTTATCTGTAACTCCTTGGGGCGTACCCCCATACAACGAAGCGGGTCCATAGGTCCCACCACTCCATGGTGAATCCCATGACCCTATTCCAATACATTACGACATTAGAACCAACATAACAAAGCATTCAAATGCCAAGTGGCAAGATCTAAATCCTTAGGCTAGGCTATAACAATTATAAACTTAAAAAGAAAATTTGAATCTAAGCAAAATAAAAGGCTAAATAACCATAGTGCAAAAATCTACATGTTAGTGCATCAACCAAACAAATTCCCAACATATAAGAACATTACAATCAAGAAAATTGTTGGTTCTACCAAGAAAAGGGAAAGTTTTCAATTTATGAATAAAATACGTGTATAGGAATAACACATTAAAATAATTATGCGGCCTTATATGGCCACTAGGGGGTACTCAACGAGTTTCTCGCACTCAAAAGTTGGAAGGTTTAGTTTAGTTTTTTATTTTATTTATGTAATCTATTTCCTTCAAGGATTGGGAGGAGTTTCCTCCTCCAATCTAGCATATATTATTTTTATTCCAAGATCTTAGTGTATTGAGTTTAAATTTGGGGGCAAACCCTACCCCCTTTATTATACATGAAATAATGCTTTTAGATTCACCATTGTGTGTTTTTTTATTCCAATCCATAGTATTTCTCTTTATTTTTCTTGCTTGTATTAATAGGTTAAATTTTACAACTTAGAATTTAGTCATCTAAGTTCTACCCAAGTTGTGTAGTCATCAACAATGCAGATTTTTCACTGCAGTTTCGCCACTTAGAGTTGCAGAGAAACATTGAACGGAGCTTGTTCGAGCGCCACCATCGAGTGGCTTAGCTCGGTGGAGGTGGTGGAATAGGCCCGTCGCCGGAACTTAGCGAGCTTAACACCATACATCCGGAGGAATTTAGTGAGCTGAATTATAGCGTCTTTCCACCAACTTATCCAACCCACTCTACTAAGAGGGTGAGGTGCGAGGTTCCATAATTGACAGATGTGTGCCAAATTTGGGTCATGATGCAGTAAATTAGTATTTAAATAAAATCACATCTTTTTTATTTTTGGCATTTAAAAAGCCCGCTCAATCCAGAACCGAATTGGAATGTGTTCGGAAAGAACAATGACCCCTAGAGCTTCCACCGGAAGAGAGTAACAATAGGTAAATTTAAAGAAAGGTTCTTATGAGATCATGGCATGATCCAGCCTTTTTAAAAATCTATCTTGGCCATTTCTAAGATTAGACCAAGTAATGTTATCATTACAACAAGCGCAACAACTTGCCGCTGCAGATCTGTCATATTTCTAGTCATATGGGCAATAACACCTCCTCTTCCTCTTCCTCTTCCTGCCATCTATTTTTTTGAAGATTCGAACCATCTCTGATACTAGATAATCTATTTTAAGTGCCTCTGGAACTCTGTTTAATTTTTGATCCGTCATGTTTCCATTTTGGGTGCTCTACGTATTAGTTTCCCTGGTCAGGTTTATCGCTCTGGCTTATGGGAACATTTGATATGGCCATATCGTTGAAACTCACTTCACATTCTTTTATACCTTGCACTACCCAATTCGAGTTGACCTTGTACTCACTGAGTTTGAAGCTTGTGTTTGATCCATTTTAAGAGTTCGTCGGTGCTCTATTTGCATACTTATCTCATCTTGAATAGAAAATTTTAATCCATTTACATACCTTATAGCCATTTGTTCCTCAATTTTCTTCATGTTCTACACGAATGGACAACTTGTAGAACTCATCTGTGTATTCTTGCACTTTTTGTAAGTTCTGTCTGAGATTCTGAAACCTCCTGTAAAGGGTTTGGGCATAATCCACTGGGAGAAATTTATCTTTCAACTTCTTCTCCATCTTACTCCACGTCCTAATTCTTTCTTTCCCCTTTCTTGACCACTCTTTCTGTAGGTGATCCCACCATAACATAGCATGACCTTTCAATTTCGTGCATGCAAATTTTACCTTCTTTTCTTCTGACATGGCCTTCCACTCAAAAAATTTCCCCATGCTAGTCAACCAGTCTATCAACTCCTCTGGTTTTAGACTACCACCATACTCTGAAACATCAACTCTTATCCCATCATTTTTTCCTTCTAATGCTTGAAGCATCCTTTCTTCAAGGGCTAATGGTGGTGCTTGGGTTTCCTCCTTTTCATAAACTTCTTCATTTGTTTCATCTCCATCTTGATTTCCTCTTTGGGTTATCATTGCAACAAGCGCAACAACTTGCCTCTGCAGATCTTACATATTTCTATTCATCTGGACAATACCACCTCCTCTTCCTCTTCCTGTTCCTGCTATCTATTTTTTCAAAGACTCGAACCAACTCTGATACTAGATAATGTAGCCAAATTCTAAACAAACTTGATATGCTACAAATAACATGAACTCCAAAAGAAAATAGATCTCCTTGTTCGTTATTCAATAATCGATTACAATGTTTCCTAAATAGAAAAATAACTCCCAACTCAAGTTTACATGCAAACCCTGACTAACTTTGACTAAATACTAGGGGCGGAATTTACAAGGTGGCGGAATTTACTAAATCTACTCTAGGTAGCTGAATTTACTATTTTTATTAGTTTACTGCTATTCTTAGTAAGTTCACATGCTTATTCGTATGGGCACAAAAATTTCCACTCATCTTCTACATTCCTAAATTATAGGAATTGTCCAACTTTCTAACTCATAATGCAACTAATAGACTAAAATTAACTAATGCCCAAAAATAGGAAAAAACTGAACTACAACTTAAATCCTAATTTTTCGGCCTCAAGATGGCAGATTTAGGGCCCAAAATGTGCCAAAAATTTCCCCAACTGGTAGGGTGGGTTGCCTGTTTGTTTGTCTCATCGAAACATGTGGTTTAAAAAAAATGGACTCAAATGGACACCCGGAGCTCAAGTTATGACCTTGTCAAGTTCCTGCTAATTTTGGCGCATCATTCTCCCCTACTTGAAAAAAATGCAGCTCCTGCAAGTTGTCTTCTTCAAACTACTTCCATTTATCTACATCCAACTTCTTAATCTCCCACTCTGTGACCCAAGTATTTTCCTCTTGTTCCAGTCCTTTCCAATGTACCAAATATTTGTTGTATTTCCCATGTCACGTGTCCATTGTTTTCTTATCTAGAATCTGATCCACTTCTTCTTTCTTCTTCACCAGAACCTGTTGCCTCCAATCTACTACTTCATTAATAACATCCCCTTCTGCACCATCCCCATGAAAATAATACAAATCTAAAACATTAAACACTGGAGAAATATCAAAATTCCCTAGAAATTCTACCTCATAAGCATTATCATTTATTTTTTTCATGATTTTGCAGGGACCAATCTTCTTGTACTTCAACTTGTTATAGGTTCCTTTTGGAAACCTTTCCTTCCACAGATATACCATAACCAACTCACCAACTGTAAATACCTTTCTCCGTCTGTGCACATCTGCTATTTCCTTATACTTATCATTACTATTCTGTAGCTTCTTCTGCACTTCTTCCTGCAATTGTTGGATATGTTCGGCAAATGCTTTTGCATCATCACTGACTCTACCATCAACTGGTAGTTGTACCAAATCTAACACCCCATTTGGATTACTCCCATACACAATTGAAAATGGAGACTTTCCTGTGGATCTATTTATGGAACTGTTATATGCAAACTCATCTTGTGGTAATGCTAAGTCCCATTGTTTTGACTTTTCCACAACGATGCACCTTAACAGGTTTCCCAAACTTCGATTAACCACCTCTATTTTCCCATCAGTCTAAGGATGATAGGCACTGCTGAACTGTAGTTGAGTTCCTAATTTCTTCCATAAAGTCCGCCAGAAGTGACTTAAGAACCTTGTGTCCCTATCTGAAGTAATGGTTTTTGGAACACCATGCAAATGAACAACTTCTCTAAAAAACAAATCTACTACACCTATCGCATCACTTGTTTTCTTGTAGGAAATAAAATGAACCATCTTAGAAAACCTATCAACAACCACAAAAATTGAGTCATTACCTCGTTGTGTTTTTGGTAATCCCAAAACAAAATCCATACTCAGATCTGTCCATGACCCTTTAGGAACAGGCAATGGCATATACAACCCTGTATTTTGTGCATGGCCTTTCGAGACTTGGAAAATTTGACACCTCTCCACATATCTTACCACATCTCTTTTCAGCTTTGGCCAATAGTATTTCTCTACTACCAAGGCTATTGTCTTATCTTTACCAAAATGCCCAGCCAATCCTCTGCTATGCAACTCTTTCACTATATTCTCTCTCATAGACCCAACTAGAATACATAGTTGGCATCCCTTGAATAGGTAGCCATCCTGTAAAATGTACTCATCCTAGACATCTCCTGCATTGTTTGAAAATGGATGAATTAACCTTTCAACAATATCCCTGAAATCATAGAATCAGAAGAATACAAACCCTTTATTGCTTCAAAACCCACCACCTCATTTTCCATAGTGGTAAACAAAGTCACACACCTACTCAATGCATCTGCAACTTGATTCTGTTTTCCTGATTTATGTTTTAGAGAAAAAGTATAACCCTACAAAAATGATACCCACTTTGCATGCCTACTATTCAACTTCTTTTGTGTATTCACATACTTCAAGGCTATGTGGTCTGTAAATAACACAAACTCCTTAGGCACTAAGTAATGCCTCCAATGCCTTAATGCTTGTACAATTGCATAAAATTCCACATCATAAGTAGAGTAGTTATTTCTTACCTCATTCAGTTTCTCACTAAAGAAAGCTACTGGCTTTCCACCTTGACTTAGAACAACACCAATACCCACATGTGAGGTGTCACAATCAACCTCAAACACTTTATCAAAATCTGGTAGTGCCAAAATAGGTTCCTTTGTCACCTTCTTCTTCAAGAACTGAAAACTATCCTCAGCTGCCTTTGTCCACAAAAACTCCCTTCCTTTTGTGCAATCTGTTATAGGTGCTACAATACTGCTAATTTTTTTAATAAACTTTATGTAAAATGTTGCTAGACCATGAAAGCTTCTTACCTCTGTTATACTCCATGGAGTAGGCCATTCAATAATTTCCTTTATCTTTTCTGAGTCCATCTATATACCATCTGCTGAAATAATAGAAGCCCAAGAATACCAAACTCTCTTGCATAAATGCAACTTCAATACCATAGATCAAGGAAAGAATTTGCTAACAATAGATAATATCTCCTTATCTTTAATAAATAAAAAGAAATATTAGCACATAAGTGGGTCCACAGGATAAAATCATAATCAAAAAGCCCAAGAATAAGCAGTCCATCTGTACATCATCTCATAAAATAATAAAACCCAAGAATACAAAACATAAATGTGCACTTCTTCATATTTGCATAGAGTTTCTCTTTCCTTAACACTTCAAATATCACCCTTAGATGCCTCAAATGTTCTTCTTTAGTTTTACTAAAGATCAAGATATCATCAAAATAAACCACAACAAACTTACCATTATACTCCCACAACACAGTGTTCATCAGTCTCATAAAAGTACTAGGTGCATTGGATAACCCGAATGACATCACCAACCACTCATATAATCCATTTCCTGTCTTGAATGTTGTTTTCCACTCATCTCCTTCTCTGATCCAAATCTGATGGTAACCACTTCGAAGATCAATCTTGGTGAAATACCTAGATCCAACAAGCACATCCATCATATCATCAAGGCGAGGTATTGGGAACCTATACTTGATTGTAATTTTATTGATTGCTCTGCTATCTGTGCACATTCTCCATGTTCCATCCTTCTTTGGTGTTAATAAATTGGGGTTGCACACAGACTCATGCTCTCCCTTACGACCCCTTTCTCACGAGCTCTGCCACTTGCCTATTCAACTCTACATGCAATGTCAGGCTCATCCTATAAGCCACTTGATTTGGGAGTGAAGACCCTAGAATCAAATCAATATGGTGTTGAATATCTCTTTTGGGTGGTAATCCATCTGGTAGCTCATCAGGAATAACATCAGAAAATTCTTCTATTAATTTTGTTGTTTCTACTGGTATTTGTGCACTTGCAGGTTCATCCTTATTTGTGACTAGTGCATAACAAAAACTAGTTGCCTTTTCCTCCTTCACAAATTCCTTTGTAGAAAGCATATTTTCAGCCTTCCCCTCTTCCTTAAGAGGTAGCAAAACTATTTTTGTGCCATCCTTCCAGAAAGTATAAGTATTCTTTCCCCTGTCATGAATAACTTTTCTATCAAATTGCCATGGTCTTCCTAGCAGCATATGACATGCATCCATAGGAATAACATCACACCAAATCTCATCCTTGTAACTGTTCCCAATAGAAAAACTTATTAAACATCTCTTATCAATAGTAACTTCATTACCCTTCTTAAACCATGCAATACGGTAAGGGTTAGGATTCTTCTCACAATGAAGACCCAATTTCTTGACCATCTCATTTGAAACCATGTTCTCACAACTACCACCATCAATAATAACATTACATACCTTTCCTCCTGAAGTGCATCTTGTTTTGAAAATATTTGTATGTAGCCATGCATCCCCCTTGATTCCCTTTCTTGGAGAAATCATCGTCCTCTTGATCATCATATTTTCTCCAACATCTGGTGGAATTTCTAGGTCGTGTTCATCTTCTACTTGTTCATCTTCAACAAGATTTACTCTTGGAGCATCTCCTTGCCTCTTGTCATGTGTATAAGAATGTGGGCATTCAAAATCCTGATGCCCCTCTTCACCACATCTATAACAAACAAATGGTCTTCGTGGAGCCTCCCATCCTCTATCGCCAACATATCCTCTGCCCCTAGAAAATCCTCTACCTCTTTGTTGATTCTAGAAATCTTGTCTTGTATCTTCTTATCTTTTCCAATCCATGAGATGATTCTCCCCTACCTTGGTTGAAACCAGCTCATCCCCGAAAGGAAGATGAGCCCCCCTATTCATTCTAGGTGATCTCCTAAAACTTTGATGATTTTGTTTTTCCTCGGCCTTTAAGGCTAATTGATAGGCATCCTCCATGCTCTTAATCCTATGCATACTTATCTCATCTTGAATAGAAAATTTTAATCCATTTACATACCTTGCAGCCATTTGTTCCTCAGTTTCTTCATGCTCTACATGAATGGACAACTTGTAGAACTCATCTGTGTATTCTTGCACTGTTTGTAAGTTCTATCTGAGATTCTGAAACCTACTATAAAGGGTTTGTGCATAATCCACATAGGGAGAAATTTATCTTTTAGCTTCTTCTCCATCTTACTCCATGTCCTAATTATTTCTTTTCCCTTTCTTGACCGCTCTTTCTGTAGGTGATCCCACCATAACATAGCATGACCTTTTAATTTTGTGCATGAAAATTTTACCTTCTTTTCTTCTGACATAGCCTTCCACTCAAAACATTTCCCCATGCTAGTCAACAAGTCTATCAGCTCCTCTAGTTTTAGACTACCACCATACTTTGAAACATCAACTCTTATCCCATCATTCTTTCCTTCTAATGCTTGAAGCATCCTTTCTTCAAAAGCTAATGGTGGCACTTGGGTTTCCTCCACTTCACAAACTTCTTGTTCATTTGTGTCATCTCCACCTTGATTTCCTCTCTAAGTTATCATTGCAGCAAGTGCAGCAACTTGCCTCTGTAGATCTTGCATATTTATATTCATCTGGGCAATACCCCTCCTCTTCCTCTTCCTTCCTGCCATTTTTTTAAAGACTCGAACCAGCTCTGATACCAGATAATGTAGCCAAATTCTAAACAAATTTGATATACTGCAAATAATATGAACTCCAAAAGAAAATAGATCTCCTTCTTCCTTATTGAATAATCAATTACAATGTTTCCTAAATAGGAAAACAACTCCCAACTCGAGTTTCCAAGAAAACTCTAACTAACTTTGACTAAATCTACTCTAGGTGGTAGAAATTACTATTTTTAGTAGTTTACTAGAACCTGTTATTCTTAGTAAGTTCACATGCTTATTCATACGGGCACAAAAATTGCCACACATCTTCCAAATTCCTAAATTAGAGGAATTGCCAACTTTCTAACTCATGATGCAACTAATAGACTAAAATTAAATAATGCCCCAAAATAGGAAAACACCGAACTATAACTTAAATCCTAATTTTCAGCCTCAAGATGGCGGATTTAGGGCCCGAAAATGTGTCAAAACTTTCCCCAATTGGTAGGGTGGGTTGTCAGTGCGTTCATTTCATCAAAACATGTGGTTTAAAAAAACGGACTCAAACGGACACCCGGAGCTCAAGTTATGACCTTTTCAAGTTCTTGCTAATTTTGGTGCATCATAAGGCCCATTGAAGTTTAGCAAGGATGGAAGCCACAATGTCGATGCCCCTTTCTTACTTGGGTGCTTCCTCAAGTTTTTTATTATCATCAATCTCCATAGCAACATTCTCCCTACAAACTTGAGGTGTTTCCTCTTTTTTAGGAAGAGGGGAGTCTGGGTACACTGATGATATTCCAAGCAGCACTTCAGGGATAAGTTGCTCAACAAAAGGATTAGGAGGAAATAGAGATTCCAAAAACCCAGGAGAAGGGGGATGTATAGTGGAAGCAGTCGACAAGAAAGGGGAGGCAAGAGAAGCGGCACGGTTAGAAGGGGAGCTGAAATAGGTGAAGGATTGGCCGATAATGCCCTGTTCTACGTTACACCTGTTCATCCTTCGGCGATCGAGTGCTAAGCATGGAACATCATTGTGCCTTCGTCGATCATTGGTGGGCTTCACCTTGGTCACAGGGAATACTCAATCATCTCCACCTTTATATAATTATACTATCTATAGTAAGCGAAGTTATTATGCATGATACAATGCTGTGATATTAAGTATGTTAGTCTATACTACCGTAGGTAAATTTTAATGTAAATTCATAGATTGGTCTCATAACTCCCTTCGAGCTCCGTTGAAAACGCTTCCAACAACATGCCACATCCACGCGGCTAAGGACACTTTAAAAGGTAAGCGGTCATACAAAAGGTTTTCACGTGGCCCAAGTCACTACGTGGAGATACACTTAAAAAATAAAAATTAGCTACTCCGCCACAAAATTAAGTGTTTGAATTGAATTATCCAATAAAATAAAAATAAAAATTTGTACATAGAAATTGAATGTTATGTGCGTGTAATAGGAGGGGTAGGTGTGAGGCGCAGTTGGAGGTGACTGAATTGCAAAACTTTAGGTCCTTGTGCCTAGTTGGTTAATGATGTGTCCCTCACTCTTGATATTAGGCTTTGCTATGGTTATCTCCCAGATGACAAAAGCTCAATCACTATCAATCAACTCGCACCACCTTATTTGATTCCTTTGATTTGAACTTTCTGTTCTCCCTGCGGTTCACTCTGACTCAACAACTTTTACCTGTTCTGGAGCCACATGAAAAAGGAAGTTTTGTTGGGAAGATGAATGGTTGGGGCGTGGGTGGACAACCAACATTGAAAAAACATTAAGGTTCCCTCCCCCTTTGCGTGGTGAACAGCTGTGGTTCTCATCGTGTTTGTTTAGTTTCAAAGGATTCGTAGAACTTTTCTCCCAGGAAAGTGTTTTGAGTCTAAGTGTTTGCTTTATGCCTAGCTACCAGGGAAGAAGTTTTACCCCAGAAAATCATGGCTCCAAGGAGATTGCTAATGCGACAGCTACTGCAGGAGGTCTATCCCAAGGAACCGTTGATGTTGAACCTGATGGGTTGCACGCGACCATGTCATGATCAGTGGTTGAATCTTGAATGAGGGCAAGAACGATACAAGAGTGATAGATTGATCTGCAATAAGCAATGGCTTTTCTTTGAAAGTCACGAGACAATATTTTCTCACTTTGTACCTAACAATATCTGTAGTGTTCATTTCCATCAACCCATCCGAATTCCATCTTGAGCATGCTCTGCTCTTTTTATTCAACGTGAAAGGTTGCATTCAGGTAGAGTTCTGTTTGAGCGCTCCAACAAGAGAATGAACTTTAGTTGTTATTCCATTCAGCAAAGAAGCAGCGCCCAAATAGTATCAGTATTAGTGGAATGAATTTGAAGCTAGATATTACTGAAAAGGTTTGCAAACAAAGCATAAATCAAGTGAGAGTTGTGATAGATTACAGTCGTGTTGTAAAGGGAGCATATCAAGGGAATCTATTTGTGAGTTTCAGGAAATCATTCTCTAGCCATCGCAATAATGCTTGACATGATATCATTTCAGATATAGCTATGCTGGGGAATACTTCATCAAATATTTACCACATGACGAGCAAGTCTTCAGATCAGATGAAGCCAACAGTTTGTTGGGTAAAGGCATCTTGAACTGCCATGATTTATGGCAAAGCTGATCTAGGAGAAGCTCTGATCATGCTTAAATTCTAGACTATGAGATTATAAACAGGGATGAAAGCATAAGGATTTGTGACCAGTAAATTATTGGCTGGTGATCATTACCATGAACCTCTGTTTAACTTTGAAGACAACCTTAAATGCCAGATTTGCATTTGCTAGAATATCCTTGATCTGGATCTTATCCACTTGGTGGCCTATAAATTTGAGAAAGGGGGCTTCAACTGATCCACAAGAAATTTATTCTTTAGGCTTTTCTAATTAGCCATTAGATAGTGAGACGAGAGTCTATGCAGAGAGCTTGAATGAAAAATGCAAAGAAAAATAAAACTGTGGGAGGCAAAGGGAAGTTCTCTCATATCCTTTTGCTTTGCAAAGGCCAATCAAGATCTTCATGGTTCTGAACTATTGTTAACAAGAAGCTCATGTGACTTGTTGGAGCTATGCCAGGAGCATGAATCTCCTCTGTCAATCAGGATTTGGAGATGCATACTCATGGCATGACAAAAGAAGCTAAAGCTATTGCAGCAATTTCAACGGAATGGTTAGTTGTTTCTTTTGCGTGGTATTTGGGACTTTCGTGTGGGTGAGAAGCGTGTGTTTGGTGGAGAATCCTAATTTTGGGACTGCTGGGAGAAGGGGTCTGTAACTGCGTGGCCATGGAAGGTAGGGTTTAAAGCAGGCATGATAAGCCCTAACCCTCTCTCTTAATGATTTATTTCTTTTAGCATTAGATAAATCAGATATCTGCAATTTTGTTCGAATGCTGTAGATGTGGGTTTCTTTTGGAATGTGGATGTGTTTTTGTTTTACTAAATAGATAGCGTTTGGACTCTGGATATCATATAACATGTATCTTACACATATTGACTCCTTCTTGAAAGAGATGCTCAAAAAGATTGGGTTTTCCAAATGACTTTTAATCATAATTGCATGAACTGATCTCTCTCCCCCTTTACAGTTTATCTTATTTACTATTTGAGTAGAAGAAATCTCTACATCGATTCTTGCCTACTGATCTTATAATGTGGGTTTATCTTTTGCCTTGATTATTCCTTTGAATGACGGTTTCTATAGAAAATAGCATGGAGCGTGAATGAGGTTTATAATTTTTCTTGTATTGTTTATATTATGTAGAACATGGCTTGAAAAAGGGAAGTTCCTGATATGACTGTATTTGGATTTTACTGTGGTTTTATAATAATTTAAACTCCCATTAGGATTGGGGCTTCTATTTGGGAAGAGTCATACTAGTTTAATTGGTCTTCTAGATAGCTCCATCTGAGTCATTCGATTATCATTTACCTTGGGGATTATTGAAAACCCCTCATCAGGACCTCTACTATTATTATTACTATGAGCTTATTATTAGATTGGAATCCTCCTGAAGCATGCGTTAATGGGTTTTCTATGACCTTTACGAATATGTTATGCACGCAAGTCATATCCTCTGTGGATAATTCTTTGGCTTAATTTTTGAGGCACTACTTGGATCTTTGAATCGGTTAAAGTAATATTGGATACATCGACATTCTTCAAGTTTGATTGATTTGTGATGCCCTCATGCATACGAATTCAGGCAATGCTTGAAATATAAAATTATAAATTTATCTTATACTTTGACCTTGAAGCTTGTCGAAAGACTTTTGGTAGGAAAACAGATGAATAGGGAAGTTAAGATAACTACCCTAAAATGGAGTCATGCATAGCCTTAAGTAAAGGTGACAGCTACCATAATGGAACTGTGCTTACCATGTATGACAGTAAGGATATAAGTCCACCTGAAATTATTTAACTTCATTTTATAGAACAATTATTAATACCCATAAATTGGGGTATGCAAGTGGAGGTTGAATTAGATAACAGGGTATATTATGTTATCAGGTAACCAGTAAGGATAAATATGTTATTTCAATGCTTGGTTAATGAGTGGAATATTTCTGTTATTTACAATGATTATTATGTTTAGCTAAAAATTGATACTTGCATCTTATTAGGAGTTGAGATAATGTTGATACTTGCATTCATAGTGGCTTGGGCTGCGCTTGCATATCTTGGCTAGTCAAATGTATCTTTGGCATATTACCAACAGATGACAGTATTGTCGGTCATAACTCATTCTTATGAGTTGGACTCTTTTACTAAAAGAAGTATATAAAGACATGGAATAAGCAACCAAAAGGGCACCTAAATAATACATGAACCTGTGGATTGGTGGAATCCTTGTTAATATAAGTATAATCTTAAAATTGTGAGATAAATATCTAAACTATACTTACATACCACTGATTATCTATGAAGGTTTGATACTTGGGTAATATCGATGAACAATGTAAGATTGATACTTGTATTTAATATATAAACTTAATGTCGTTGGTGCTTTTATTTAATTGAAAGATAATCTTGTTAGACACTTATATATGTGAAGTAGGTCGAGGGTATTAGGTGAGCGTCATTATTATTTACTGTAATTTAAGTATGATTAATTGCATGATTAAGGTTGTATATCTAGTCTCTTGGAATGGTGTTCTTATGTAAGCAGATCTTAAGGAAGTGAACATTAATGAGTATGAAATGTATTATCATGAGATGTGCAGTTAAGTTTTAAATGTATGTTAGAAATTATTTGATAAGGAGTATTGCAAACTTTCATTTATTTAAATACTAGATGGCATAAGTTATTAGGTGAGGTTTATATCTTATCATGCTCAGTTCTAGCGAACTGACTCTAGATAAATATTTGTGCAGATGGATTATGCGAGTAGATTAAAGGAAAAGAGTGTAAAAGTTTCATCAGTTCAAATTATGAAGTTCTTGTAGAAAGTTCAATGCGTTGTAAATTTTGTAACTTTGCTTGCAAGGAGTTTAGAAGATCTCTTGCCTTGGTATGTTTGGAAAACTACGTGGTGAAGTGTTCTTTCCCTTTTTTTGTTGTTAGACTAGTTACTTACCTTGGTGAGGATATGATATTCAATCATTACATTGGCATAAGTATTGTAAAACCTTGTTTTTTTTTGAGAATAAAGTGTTAAGTCAAAACTCTCTGACACCTTGTAATGATGTGATATAAGTAAAATTAAATGGAATGGTAAGTGGAACTACATGATGATAGTGTATATTGGAAGAGTAATCAGTTTATAAGTGATGTGAATATTGTGTAATTGTGATATTGTGAATCGCACATGATGTGTATGTCACTTAGATAAAGGGTGTTTCATCAAATTTTAAATGGGAGTATTCAATCATCTCCTTATTGTGGACTTGCCCTACTGTAAGTGTGTTTTGTGGTGACTTCTATGTTGTCATGTCTAAAAGAAAAGTAAATGTCCTTGAGTGTGTGATGTTTCCGTGCTACCTGTTGGCCATCCTTGTATCATAGTTGTGGTCATGTTAGTTGTATCAATGGTGTTGTCATGACGTCATGTTGATGTGTCAAAAGTCAAAAAAGGTATCGTGATGTTTTTACCTATGTTGTTGGTGAAATGTGTGATTATTTGGGTCGTTAGAGTAGCATATGGATGTTATGTATGTGAGGTTATATAATGTTCATCGTATATCTAAGTCATTATATGTAATTGACATGTCTTGTATTTAGGGTCAATGGTGAGTGTATGAACCCTATCGTACTGTGATTGCACTTTGGGTGCAAAATTTGGTAACTTGTGATGTATTGCGATACCGTTAGGTGAATGAAAATTCATCATATCTTGCATGTAAATTTTCCTTCAATGTACTAAGATTTATGTTAGTGATGTCACGTCATATGTTATGTTGTGAACCTTACGCTAACATTGACCCTAAAGGGAAATCATAATCTTAAGTGTATGAACATTAGAGTGAGGAACTTTATGGTGCACCATGGGTCAAATAACTTGAATAAATTATGTAAGTTTAGTGGAGATGTTGTAAGGGTAAAGAGCTTTCCTCTTCCCTATGTGGTTGTAAATGCAACCTAAGAATCAACTATGACTATGGAAAAAGGCCTTATGAGACACTGGTCCTATTCAGATAGGAATTTGATGACAGTTGTATTATTGCTTATTTTTTTTACGATCTGAGGCTCGATGTTTCGAGTGCTAGCAACTCATTGAGTATCCCCTTGGTGGCCAGATAAGGCCACACAGATTATTGTGATGTGACATTATCAGAAGTTGATTTAAATTAGTAAAATTATTTTTGAACTTTATTTTGATAAGGATCAGCAGCTTCTCTATGATTGCCATGACTTTGAACACATTTTGGGCATTTCCTTGGTTTCTGGCACTTTCATGGGGATTTTTGATACTAACTATGGCTATTTGGCCACTTTATTAATGCCTGATTTGGGGTATTCTTTTAAATTTGGCTTTCTTACCACCTTTCCCAAGGTAATCATTTTTTTGTACTTTGCCAGTTGGCACTTTGGATTTAATTAAATTTGCTGGTTCTATTGTGGTGATGTGTGGAATAGGGTCATAATGCAGTTATGGTTTGGTAAGACCTATGGACAGTGCTTCGTTGTCCATGGGGGTCATGCCCCAAGGAGTACATATAACTAGCGGGTTGTTGAAATGCGTTATTTGTCACTTGGTTTAGGAGTGATTGGACTCTATGTGAATTTGGTCCATAGGGCAACCGTCCTCCTTGACAAAATCATATAGAGTTTTAGGTTTAGCCATTTTAAGAACTTGAGGGAATAATAAAATTGAGGGAGGCATAAGAGTTTTGAGGGAGGCATAAGAGACTTGAGGCATCATAAGAGTTTGAGGGAGGCATATGATTATTCGAGCCTCATGTGTATGGTTGATGCTTCTGGGGTACAAATTGAGTCATTAAGATCTTTCTAGTGGTCTTATGATTTGTCATTATTAAATCATTATATACTTGGTTGTTTCTGATGTTATAATTCATTCTATAATAATTTTTGATTATATGTTATCTATAGAACTATGGTTTTTAGTTATTGACTTCTTTATCACACAATAATGAATTCTTAAACCGCCGGGTAATAATTATAATGAACTCTTTTGTTTGAATAATGCGGTGATTACAGGCATAGATGTGAAGAGTACTATGTTATGTGCATCGTTGCTTCTCTAGTTCACTCTTTTCTTTGTGTGCTTTTTCCGTTCAAGGTGACAAGAAATCTTGAGAGAAGTACGACAACTTGCGATATCTTGGTGAATTTTTCAGTGGGTAGAAAGAAGCGAATCAACATAGTGGTGTGGATTAGCAGATTCTTGGATGTTGTTGCACCCACAAGAGGTACGATTCCCAAACCAAAACTACTTTCGTTGATGGACTTGAAGCCTCTCATGATCTGAACACTACTCTTGGCAATAATTTGTTAAACAGAAAGGAGACTAATGCCCTAAAATATTTAGGGAACTGCCATTCAAATGTAACCTTCACAATATTTGGATTTCGTAGTGGTCATGTTCTTTGGGACCTCCATTGCACCATGCTGTAATCTGAAATTTTAAACCAGAGAGATGTGCACCTTCCCTCTGATCTTTCCTTGTAGAAGCGCACCTCTTTCAATCCTCGTAATTTTATGTCGCATACAGGTTTATGGAGTTAAAATTTCTTAAGTGGTCGGAAAGGTTTTATGTAATGCAAAGTGGTTCTACTTTCCCTTCCCTTCCCTCAGTTGGAGCGAATTTATAAGGAGTATTAAGGCTGTGTGAATTTGTTCCTTCGGCGATCATGGGTTTCGATACCTTAGTAATAGGGAATTACTCTATCATCTCCCCCTTATGGTGTTCATTGTGTCATGTTGTAGGAAATTGGAACCCCAATTTATATGCGCTGAAGAAGGGGGTCCTATCTTGTTGCCACTTGGTAGTCTTGACTCCGTGGAAGGGTATATATTGAGTGTAACCTCTAATTGTTCCCCCGCCCATTTCGTGTCCAAGAAGATTCCTGTGCTGGCCCCTGCAGTGACCGTTTTTGTCCCTATTTAATGGAAATTTAAGAGAACACTATGGCATATGGTTCCCTCAGCTAATCTATTGTTGCCATCACATACAATATACTCATAGTCTTTACCACTGGTGTTCGATAAGAATAAGATTATTCAGAGCATCCATGAATACATGCCTCCAAATGAAGTCATTCAATGGAATTCCAATGCCATTAAGAAGATTTTGACATGATGAATATTGTGATAATCATTACAATAGTGCTCTCTCTTTCTTGAGACAAAGGATAGCATATTAAAAAGTAGTTTAGGGTTTTACATGTGTGAGTTGTAGTTTCATTAATAAGTTGAATAACATGTGTTGTATGTGGACATGTTGACATGTTTCCTAAATGTTTATGTACTATATTTGTTCAAATATTAATTTAAAAATATGATCTATATATTATGTTATTTTAAAATTGTAGACAATTAATAAGTTTCTTATGTAACTATTTAATTACTTTGGTGTTAGTTTATTTAGATTTGTTCTATCAACAATATGTTTAAAAATAGTATATGTATGTATATATGTATGTATGTTTGTATATTTTGTGTAATGCCCCATTCGACGTTTAACCCCGGTATTTGTCTCGATGACCCTATTGGTGAGTGTTGAATGGTTGTGTTTGCTCCCATTGACTGTTAGTTGACTTAGACCTTGTCACAGCGAAGGATTAGTATCCTCCCTCTTTACCGTGGCCTTCTCGTGTCATTGTTGATGCTTCCAGTTGCTCAGCCTCCACAACGTCCTTTACAATTTTCCTATTAAAGGCAAATCATGTTTTAAGAATCGAGTTTTCAACCTTGACTGTCAGTCGTTATTAATATGACTTGTAATTATTTTTAAGTTTAAATAATAATAATAATGATGATGATAATAATATCCATTATTTCACAATGGGCATTGTGCCTCATCAAAGCTGGAGGAGCATGCAAGATAATTATACTCTTTTCTACTTTTACTAGATTTAAAATATCATTAAATCGAACCACCCTTTTCTTGAATTGGATTATCATTTGGACGCCTTGCAGGAAGATGTATATTTTCCTCTTGATTGCATCTTCTTTCTTTAGCTATTATCATTGTTAGTGTGTGCAGTGGAAAGCATACATGTGTTCCTCTTCTCTGGGTATTATGTTTTGCCTTTCCCGTGTGATCGACCTTCATCCATTTTTTTATATCTTCCTTTCTTCGATTGAGTCTCCAGTTTGTTATGTTGTTAGCTAGTAATTCTCTGTCGTAAAAGTAAGCCTGCGATAACTATGAAACTCTTTCTAATCACCCAAGATTTTCGGCTTGCGTCGTGCTTTGTTAACTTTCTCTCTCAAGCCCTTTGATAACCTTTTTGATCCCGAGAAATTTCATAAGGGTTGTAGGATTGGAGTGATCAATGCTTGGGCTAGCCGGGTTGGAGTTTTGGTACGAAAAAAAAACTTTTAGAATGAAAAAGTATGTGTGTAACATTTTGGGCGGGGGTGACTCCCCTTGCGTGTTTAAGTTTCCTATTTATCATCAATCTTGTTTCTAGGCTTTTAAAGCAACGAAGTCTATCCAATGGGAGGCTGTTGTCATGCCCAAAGTCTAAATGGCTGACAACAGTTAGGACTTTGTTGCCTAGGGCATTTCACTAATAATTATTTTTGGGTAATGGTTAAATTTCAGGAAAGAATAAATTTGTATAGTCAAAGGTGTTGGGCATTACATTTTGTGCCAATGATCTATGTTTGGAGACATGAACAGAGTGTGGATACATTATACAGCACTTCACAAGATATATTTTAGCTGAAAGTAGGTATTGCACCGAGACTTTTCGTTTCGTCAACCAATCTGATGAATTTGTTGATCGCTACTTTTAAGTTCCTGTGGTAATTTATAATAGTTTACAACTACGGCTTTGCCAAGTTACTGCCTTTACAGCTTTAGCCATGAGCGTGATGATCAGTAGGACTGAGGGCTCTAGTCTGCGCCTAGCAGCAAATCATCACGTGTGAATGAATGGTGTTTGCCTTGTATTAAATGCTTGATCTTAATGTGGTTTGAGGAGACCTGATTATACAAGCTGCATATAATGTTGCTAGTTTTGTTTCGAAAGGAGATTGTTATCTTTGGCATTTGAAGATAGATTTGGGCATATCCACACCTAAGTGGTTTCATATGTTTGACGCATCATAGACACATCCAAGCTTTGGCTAACTCAGTAAATTCTCAAGATACTTCTCAATGGTAAATCGTTAAAGACATGATTCATTACACATGTCATTTAAAAAAATCCATCTAATTGTTATGGGTGATCATCAGTAAAATAGTCTAACTACGGTTGAAAATAATAAGACACAATTAATTAAATGCCCTTTAAAGTCAATAGCGAAATAAAAAAGTTTTATGAAGTTTGACTTTCAAATGAATGTCATCGTGCCCAAGTGAACCAATTATGTTACAATGAGGATCATTTTTACATTTTCTCAATTGTTCATAAGGTATTCAAAAGAACACAAAAAATTAGCATACATCGTCGTGTTTGGTGCCAACTTAAGAATACTGAAAACTTTAGGTGAGTGCATAGCCATGGCCAACAAGTTGAAGTGATTGAGCACCCTCAGTGGCTCATGAACGTTTATAATAACAAACTGGAGAAGGTGTGGTTCCCATATCGATTTTGCCATGCAAGGGTAAGTATCAGTCTGTATATTGGAGACACTGATATGTCGAGTTATGGTGATATACGAAATCTTAAAAAAATATTGAAAGTCCCACCCATGGGTTTGATCTGAAATAAAAAACTCCACAAATTCACACACAAACAACACAGTAAAAGACAGGATATTTTTTTTTTGATTTGCTTGAAGGTAATACAACACTACACAAGTTCTCTAGGGAATACAATCAACTAAAGACATGCTTTCCACAACACGGACCCACACTGGTTACAGACAAACATGAGGCACACACTTAGGACACAATGGTTCATCTAAAGTATGCAATTTTACAACAAGGTTTTTCCCATAGAAGGTTTCTTTAGAATCATGTTTTAGCTGTAAGTGCTTTTACATTCTTTACATTTCCCAGAGAAATCATGATAGGAGAATCTGAAGTTCATGTCTCCTTTGAAGAATTTTCTCCTACCTTGTTAATGTTAATATACAGTGTAAACCAATTATTGGATGGTAAGAGGTTACTTCATTTACTTGATTAAATTATTCATTTGTGAGGAGGCAGTTAATTTCTCAAGGCTCTTAACTTCATCAATTTGTTTTCGACGTTGTGCTTTTGAACATATATGTTTTATCTTTTCAAGCGGTCAATTTTATTTTATTTTATTTTATTCCAGTACATGACTGTCTAAATCTTGGATTCATCATTAAGATCTTATTAGTTGTTAATAAGGATTTCATTGGGGTCAAGAGTCTAACCAGAAATATTAAAGGTTTCACTTGGGCTTCACTTGAAGAGATAGACATAAGTATACTGTTTACATTTTCAACGGGTAAGATAGATCGAAGAGTTTCTTAATCAAGTTCCTTCTATTTATTATAATTTTATTATCTTCCAAGATTTAATCATTGATTTCACCTTAAGACCGTTCTAAGGACTCACCACAATAAGAGATTGTTGATTAGTTTACGTGGGATCACAAGGTATATTTGTTTCTCTTGTTTTCTTTTTGCTAGGTTCAAAACATAGTCCTCTACCAAACGACACATGACCAAAGGTAACCAAAGTGATGTAAGTTGATTCAAGTTTAGATAATTATAATTAGGTTGACAATTCAAGGATAAATCATATTCTGAAAAGTGAAAATTCAACAAAGGATACGCATGTCAAAACAAGTTCATTTAATCTTATTGACAATAATATTTCTCAAATTGACTTTCAAACGATAACAACCTACATGAGAACAATACAAAATTATAACGCAATGCCTTCTAAATAGTCTCCACAATTTCCATACCAATGTTTTAAAGCAAAAGAAAAACATTCGTACAACAGCAGTTCCTAAGAAGGCTGGAATCCACTTTCTACACGTGTTTCTTTTTCTCTCTCTTTTTTTTTCTTTTCTACTCAGGAAATCCTCCTGCACATTTGTTAGCACATGTCAGTTCGCAAGAACTGAGCACGATAAAAGCTATAACATTAAGACAATATGTTGTTATCTAACTGTTTCAAGGAAGAAAAGCACCGTTGAAGATGAAAAATAATCCAAGAGTCTAAACAAGAGCAATTAAAGAGTTGTCCAAAAGCATAAAACGTTAGAATAAAAAGGGAGGCACTAACTCTATTTAATTATCATTTTCTCATAGGAGCAGTTAATAAGCATCATAGTGAATTTCACCCATATCACAATAATGACCGTCATTTAACAAGATAACATTTCGAAACAAAAACAATTACAAGAAGAGAATTAATTTCAAACGTGATCTGTCCCTATTTGTTTAAGTTAGTTCACCAAGCCAAGGATTCACTATGCCACTGGAAGATCCCAAACAATCAATCGACATGAGAATATCTAAACCAACATGACTTATTAATATTAAGATGATGTGCCTATAACAGTTAATTTTATGTCAGTACAGAATAAATAAATTGGAAAGAAAAGGGATGAAACGCACAAATGACCTCGTATGGGTCACATCCTATCCTAACAATCCTTCTATTAAACTTTCTTCTAATCAAGAGAATGTCTTAAGAAAAAGGACAAACTTGGCAAGACCAAACATAACCATTATAAATCTTACAGGAGGGTTACTCAATCATTCACAAGAACACAACACAGGATACATAGCTTCCAAAGGATCTGTCGTCAACAACAAGTTGACTTAAACCTTTCTGGTCAACACATAACCATTCTACTACAATGACAGCAAGGAGGTCGTATCACAACGATCATCACAAAAACCAGTCAACCAATGAGTTTCCAAACACACCAACCTCTAAGTCACAGGAGAATGAAATTTAAGCATCTTTACGGAGCAAAACGTAGAGTAATTTCTTACGCATAAAACCAACATCCCAATTTTAAGATTTGAAAACTTCCTCACTAATGATCAAGTAGATCTCGTATCCTCCAACATGTGTGAAACAAAATCAAGGTAAGAAAAAGAGTATTTCCTCTGACATTTTAAGCTATCCAAAAGAAATGTGAGTGTCGTCAAAAGAAGACATTCCATAGGATCAGCTACATTCCTCAAAACATACAACAGTCACCAAGGGAGAGAAGGTGATTCCAAAGACAACAATCTCCAAACGGTGAACATGAATTGATATCAAATTATGACGATCAACCATGACACTCGAAGAATAAAAGTATTTCTTCGAGCGATTCAAAACAAATAACAAAAGCAACTAACCTAGTTGAAAGTAATATCAACTTGGCTCAATTCAAAAATCAGTCAAGCTAAGCACACACCAAGCCAACCGGGAAGGGTTACTAGAACCTAAAACAACTGAAAGAAAAGGATAGAGACAGGAATAGCATCATTCACCTATACACAATGCACTCGCAGTACTCAATCACCTAATTCGCAAATACCCAACATAAACCAGAACTACAGATCTCGAACCGAAACAAGAATAAGAACAAAACAGGAACTATAAAGTTGAGTCCAACGACAATGTTTGATAAAACATTCAAATCGTGAGACCAACACAAAGAACTCGGGAATTTTCATTATAGGACCCCCACCTCTTTTGTTTTATTAGTCTTAAGAACAAAGTTCACCCAACTAATATTTATTAAAACCCAGAAAAAAATATAAAGGCTTCAACCAGTGCAATCATTTCTAATGCCAAAAAAAAATACAAACGAGCAAGGGAAGTGGAAACCAAAGAGCATACCATCACATGAGACATTTATATGAAGAGTAGAGTTATTTAATGAATCAGTTAAATAACAGCATAAGAATCAATGGTATAGAGAATATCGTGCCTGATTAAGCTCCCGCAGTCGATAACAAGATGGACAGGGCCTGCAACAGCAACCCAAGCCTAATTCCATTTTCTTCAAGCTCGTTGGGTGCCCAAACATCGAACATCTTCACGTTGGCACAGGTAGGAGTTCACGGCCAGGGTGGGTGGTCTAAAATACTTGCCATCATCCTCCCAACACCGCTCCAAGATTAGCCCTAGAACTTCTCTAGGCCCCATTTTTGACAATTGAACTTGATCCTTCGTCATTCATCCAAACACCTCCACCATCTCCATATGCATCTGATTGTTTCTAACTTGGACCTCCTAACCTTGGTGCTCTCATATTAGGAGCAACCCTAGTCTGAGACAAAGCAAAAGAAGATGGCTTTATAACCAAAAACAATCTCTTGGTACAGACTCCATATCCATAAAACAGTCCCTAGACTTAGCATCCTCACCTTTTCCCTGCATCCCATAACCTGCAATCATGGCTGTCCATGAGAATACATCACTTTTAGGCATTTGATCAAATACTCGGTGTGCAACTCTAAAATTCCCACATTTGCAATACATGTCTACAAGGGCATTCATTACTATAATAAACAAATCAAAACCACTTCTTAGTATGAAGACGTGGATCTCCTTCCCCTGATGCAAATTCGACAGGTGAGAAGTTACTGGAAGAACAGTTGCAAAGGTAACATTGTTGGGCTTCGTGTCAGCCAGATGCATTTGTTGAAAGAGATCTGAAAACTTTCCTCATAATGTCCACTCTGTGCATACCCTGCAATCATTGTATTCCATGACACTACTGTTTTCTCAGTACAAGTTCTGAATCTGAAAAATATCCTGCTACCTTCATCTCCCAAGACATTTTCTCCAACATTGCATAGATCTCCTGTGCCTGTGGGTGCGATCTGTCACCTACACAAAAAGCATGCACCTTTTTATTGCCTTTAATCCAACTACACCAAGTTTCTTTTTAATTCCTCTATCCTTCATCGATCTCCTAAAAGCTCTCTTGCAAAGCAAACTGTGCTTCATGAATATTCTGATATGAAACAGATCCACCTCTATGGGATCCTCTTCCATGAGTTACATCGTAGAACAAGCAAGGTCTCAGTAGAGAATCTCTGTAATGAATTTCATCGGGTCTCCTGGTAACACTCTCACTGTCACACAGTCGATTTTGATGAAAACATATCTTGAAGTAAACACTGAATTGAGGATGCTGTGGATTTTCCAACAGAACACACCATAGTTTCCACACTTTGTGCTGTGTTGCAAGAGACAGCTAAAACACAATGAGACCTAAGAAAAAATTATCTCTAGCATTCGCATGTTACCAAGGGGACAAAGTTCATTCTTACAGCTAGCAAAAGAGCAATAAATTGTTTCAGGAAGATCTGCTTCGTTCTTCGTCGATGCATGGTCAAATTCTTCAGAACTGCAATAAACCCAAAATTATGCTCCTTGGGGCAAACCGATGAATAGCAGGCACAATCATGATGAGAGTTAACTCCACTCCAGTAATGCTAATGGTTTCATTGGCTGTTATTTCACATTTTTGTGATAGACTGTAGTCGAACAGCCAGGCATGTTGGAAGCCTCCATTGAGCATTCAAAAATTGTTAGGACCCCTAGGAACATCATCTGAACAGATGATAAAGAAATAATTTGCAACAAACCGCCTGACTGAAGGCCTGAGCACAGGACATAGCAAAAAAACTTGTTCACGGAGTAGCTTCCATGCCAGCTGTAGTCGAACATAGATTCCAAGCTTCCACATATTCCTCTTCAAGGTTAAGAAATACCTTTCTCCATAAACGCCACAGCCTTTTCTTCAAGTGGCTAAGAACTCACCTACAATTGTAGCATGGTGGAGCAGACCCAAATCTTAAAGCTACGATTTAACATTGATTACTGGGAGCAGTGGTATTAGCCATAGGCGTCCAGGGGGAGCTTTCACACTTTTCACCAAAATGCATACAACCAATTAGTACAAAAACAACAATTTTTCCTAGAGATAGACCGAGTAAAGACTGCAGTGGTACCAAAAGATCTGGGCAAAAGGAGAGATGATTTCAGTTGGAATCACAGGGGATTTCAATGGCTTAGAAATGCTAGTGAAAAGGGTGGACTTCATCCCCTTGCCACGCCATTGCTGAACAACTATTGCCTTCTATATGACAACAATTACATCAAAACAGAGCGGCCAGTCTCCAGAGGACCCACGCGGCCATTAGGAAGAATGCCCGAGCACACGATCCATACTAAAACTAAACAAACTACTCCCCAAAATAGGGGTTTCCTTCCCAAAATTTACAACGGTGGGCAGACAAGGGCACGAGGAAGTCAATGATTGAAGGTAGAGCAGTCATAAAAGATAAGGTCAGAAGTGGTTGAAGGGTCGCTGGAAAAGACTGGTGGCCAACATACCCCCCCCCCCCCCCCCCCCCCCCCACTTGGCTCCACAAGAGGGTCATAGATGACATGAACTAATAGCTCCATCTGAGTCATTTGATTATCATTTACCTTGGGAATTATTGAAAACCCCTCACCAGGACCTCTACTATTACTATTACTATGAGCTTATTATTAGATTGGAACCCTCCTGAAGCATGCGTTAATGGGTTTTCTATGACCTTTACAAAAATGTTATGCACGCAAGTCATTATCCTCTGTGGATAATTATTTGGCTTAATTTTTGAGGCACTACTTGGATCCTTGAATCGGTTAAAGTAATATTGGATACATCGACATTCCTCAAGTTTTATTGATATGTGATGCCCTCATGCATATGAATTCAGGCAATGCTTGAAATATGAAATTATAAATTTATCTTATACTTGACCTTGAAGCTTGTCGAAAGATTTTGGTAAGAAAAACAGATGAATAGGGAAGTTAAGATAACTACCCTAAAATGGATTCATGCACAACCTTAAGTAAAGGTAACAACTACCATAATGGGACTGTGCATACCATGTATGCTAGTAAGGATATAAGTCCACCTGAAATTATTTAACTTCATTTTTATATAAAAATAATTAATACCCATAAATTGGTGTATGCAAGTGGAGGTTGAATTATATAACAGGATTTATTATGTTATCAGGTAACCAGTAAGGATAAATATGTTATTTCAATACTTGGTTAACGAGTGGAATATTTTCTGGTATTTACGATGATTATTATGTTAGCTAAAATTTGATACTTGCATCTCAACTGGGAGTTGAGCTAATGTTGGTACTTGTATTTATAGTGGCTTGGACTGCGCTTACTTATCTTAGTTAGTCAAATGTATCTTTGACATATTAGAAAAACATGACAATTTTTTTGATCGTAGCTCATTCCAATGAGTTGGACCCTTGTACTAAAAGAAATATATAAAGACATGGAATAAGCAACCAAAAGGATACCTAAATATTATACGAACTTGTGGATTGGTGGAATCTTTGTTAACATATGTATATCCTTAAAATTGTGGAATAAATATCCAAATTATACATCATATCACTGAGTTTCTATGAAGGTTTGATACTTGGGTAATATCGATGAATAATATAAAATTGGTACTTGTATTTATTATTTAAGCTTAATGTCGTTGGTGCTTTTATTTAATTGAAAGATAATATTGTTGGGTACTTAAATATGCGAAGTAGGTCGAGGGTATTAGGTGAGCGTCATTATTATTACTGTAATTTGAGTATGATTGATTGCATGGTTAAGATTGTATATCTAGTCACTTGGAATTGTGTCTTAGGTAAGCAGATCTTAAGGAAGTGAACATTAATGAGTAGGAAATGTATTATCATGAGATGTGCAGTTAAGTTTTAAATGTATGTTAGAAATTTATTTGATAAGGAGTATTGCAAACTTTCATTTATTTAAATACTAGATGGCATAAATTATTAGGTGAGGTTTATATCTTATCATGCTCAGTTCTAGCGAACTGACTCTAGTAAATATTTGTGCAGATGGATTATGCGAGTAGATTAAAGGAAAAGAGTGTAAAAGTTTCATCAGTTCAAATTATGAAGTTCTTTGTAGAAAGTTCAATGCGTTGTAAATTTTGTAACTTTGCTTGCAAGGAGTTTAGAAGATCTCTTGCCTTGGTATGTTCAGAAAACTACGTAGTGAAGTGTTCTTTCCCTTTTGTTGTTAGACTAGTAACTTACCTTGGGTGAGGAATGATATTCAATCCTTACATTGGCATAAGTATTGTAAAACCTTGTTTTTGAGAATAAAGTGTTAAGTCAAAACTCTCTGACACCTTGTAATGATGTGATATAAGTAAAATTAAATGGAATGGTTAACCCTTATAGAAGTTAACCAAAATATGTGTATTCAGATAGATTAATATAGAGATGACTTACTTGAGAACAAGAGATTCCTGAAGTACTCAAGGTGAAACTATCCTTGTAAAGTAAATTTTTATAAATTAATATCCCTAGCTAAACTAGTGAACACTACTCTTTTTGGTGAACGCCTAAAACAAGCTAAAGGAAAACAATAGTTAGTTTCTAATAAGATTTAACAAGTAAGAGGAGGAAATTTAGAAACCACACAAATTATCTTTCAGCCTATTTGAAAGTAAGTAGTTTCCTTTGGATAAACTCTTTCAGTTAAGCCTAAGTAAAAGCGTTAATAATTACGTATAAAACCCCAAGCTCCATTTAAACCTTGGTAATAACTAATGACGTCTTAAAGAGGAATTTAACTCGACCTTAACTCTTTCCTAGGATACTTTGTAAGTTCCTCTTGATATTGTTGAACACGAATTCTTGTTGTAGCAAGGTAATGAACAAGTTCTAGTAGCGTAGGTGTTAATAGATGGCCTTGTGAAATTAAATTACCCCCTTTCTCCAAATAACGAATTAAGCAAATAAATGAAAAAATAGAGAAGATTTAAAGATGATTACTCAGTGTAAAGAAAAATAAACTTTCATGTCTTTTACTGTGTTGTTTGTGTGTGTGTTTTTGGGTTGCATTTTGGTAAAGATGAATTGTAAGAATCATATCTTGAGTCTCCTTGAAAACGTAAGCTAAGAATTACAAGATGTCTTATTAAAATAAATAACCCTCAAGAATATCTCATTGTGGTTGGCCCTAACTGTAAGTGTGTTTTGTGGTTGGATTTCTATGTTGTCATGTCGAAAAGAAAGGTGTATTATCCTTTTGGGTGTGAACGTTTCCGTGCTGACCTTGTGGTCCTCCCCGTAACAAGTGGTTCCTAGTGTTGGTTGTAACCTTGTGACGACATGTTGTGTCGTGTTATGTGTCGAAGCAAGTCAAAAAAAAAAATTTCTTGTCTTTTACTGTGTTGTTCGTGTGTGTGTTTTTGGGTCGTTACAATTTAAATTTAGTGAAACTTTCAAAGTAAAATATTATATCACCAAATCTTTGTTAGAATAAGTTACTTTTATTTTAATTATATAACACATAAAATTGTTATATAAATTAAAATTTTACAATAAAAAATAATATTCACATAATAAATCACTTAATTTTTTTAAAAAAATGAATTGACTTTTGTAAATTTCAAAATAATAAATTAACTAAAAATTAACATCTTAAATACTAACATCTTCCATAAACATTAATCAACATTATTTCAAAAATGAATTTAACTTTTATGAATTTCAAATAATATTTAAACTAGAATAGATATCTTAAATACATCTATCTAAAACATGTCAAGAGATATCAATAGAAGTGAAATTTATGAGTGAATTATCACATGACAGTCAAATGAATGAGAAATTTAATGTCAAGAATAAAATCAAACAACCTACTCCATTACAACCTTTCCTATCATTGTAGAACACTTCTAACATAATAATAAATTATCTATAAATTACAATCTTCCACACACACACACACACATATAATTCAAATATTGATTTAATTTAAAATTAACATCTTCCATTTATATTAATTAATATTGTTTAAAAATAAATTGACTTTTATCAATTACAAAATAATATTAGATAATAAACTAGCAATCGCATGTGTACAATGCAATGTGAACACCAAATGGTATATGTTATTAGATTTAGAAAGACAGTTATTACTTTTGTAGTTAAGGTTGATAAGGGGTGTGATTGACAATACTGATTTTAAGAGATGCAAGGCTATTTTGTGTGATGATATTCACAAAAATTCTCATTCAGTTCCAATCTGCAAAAAGAAATGGAATTTTCAGTTGAAAATAAGATCCATTTCTTTCAAAGGAAAGTTATTTTTATGTACAAAGATAACTTCATCAAATTTTTAGCACAAAGAATCAAAAGTTCATGTCTACATTTCTCTCAACAAAAGCATTTGCAGGACCCTCGATAGGAGGATTTTATTTCCAAAATGGGAGGAGAGGTGTCTTACTTGGTAGAACTGAAGACTTTAAATCAGCCATCCAGAGAACTTTAGGCACCAAAAATCTTGGCAAATGAATCAAAGAGGCATTTTCATTGCTTGAGGTAGTAGTTTCAGTCCATCCCTAACATTTGCATTAATATCAGATACAATGATGAGAAAAGAAGGGTTATGAATTGCTAGAAGCCCTTTCATGCTTGAATAAATTGATTAAATGAGATAAACCTCAGAGTGTGATGCTCTTGAAATGGAATTAAGTTCCAAATCAAATATTTTGAAACGTCTCTCATGGAAAATTGCTTTTGGCCATCCTAGAGTTGAAGCAGCCTCTTCACACGAACAGTATGAGCCTCCAGAGACAACAAAAAAATCTTGAAAGATTTCTTTTAGCCAACAAATCAAATTTTTTCAAGAAGGGGACACAATGCCACAACTTCACTCACAGAATGAGCAAAGAACATCACATCTATTTTTTGAGGATACATTGCAGCCCATTGTGTGACATAGCCTTGAGAAAAGACTCTCCACCATTGATCATCTCGAATTTGCACTATATCCTTATGAATTACAGTTGTCTCAAAGACATATGCAAGTCTGTGCTCACTATCTCCCCATGTTTCTTTATCCTGAGGGTTTGTGGGAAGAACAAAAGAACCAACATTTCTATACTTTTGAAGCTGGTAACTGCATTCAAAGGTAAACAAAAAGATGTGGATAGAAAGTAATTTATGTCATAAGAATGCAATTAAAAGTATCAACATGTAGACTTGAGACCTGCCCTATTCCAAGCCATGCAATATCACAGATATCACTTTTGAAAAGTTTAAATATTGAAGCCTAATGGAATTTAAAATTTAAATGGGTAAGGAACATGAACTTAGAAAACAGATTCATTCTATTAAGCTAAAAAAGTATATCATAAGCCTTGTAACTTATTCACAGCTGAAAGAAAAATCGCTAAGAAGGATTGTTTAGTTTCTAAAATAAAGGAGGTCACACCAATGCAATTTAGCAACTATTTACTATCTCCTGTGTTTGTGGATGTGATTTGTCTCCTGGAAAAAAAACTTGTACCATTTTATGGCCTTCAATCCAACTACAACCAGGTATCTTTTTTATTCCTCTATATTTCATCAATCTCCTTACCATTTGAACCTCACCCCACCTGCCCACTTCTACATAGATGTTTGAAAAAAGAACATAAGTTGCAGCATTTTGAGGATCCATTTCAAAAAGAAGAGTTGCTATAAATAATCCTAACCCTATATTTTTATGTGTTCTACAAACACCAAGCAAACATATCCATACAATGACTTTGGGTTTAATTGTCAATTTGATGATAAAGTTTAGAGCTTCCTCAAGATAGTTAACATAGCCAAGAAGGTAGGCCATGCACACATGATGATCAATTATAGGCATATTGCAATAAAAGCTAGTCATGTCATTAAAGTATTTACAGTCCTCGTCCACTAAACCTACATGGTTACATGCTAATAAAACATAGGTGAAGATCACATGGTCAAGGTATGTACCAGAGTGCACCATTAATTCAAAGACCTTGAAAACATCCTTACAAAATCCATTTTGTGCATATCCAGAAGTCATGGCATTCCACGAGACCATATTTTTTTACTTATATTTTGTCAAACAATGCAATGCCTTGTGTATGCTTCCACATTTTGCATACATATCTACCAGGGAATTTTCAACTACAACATTTAATAAAAAATCACTTTCAATTATGCTGTGATGAATGTCCGCGCCCTGTTTTAAAGCTCCCATTTTGGCACAGGCTAGGACGATGCTGGCAAAGGTTGTAGAGTCTGGAGTTACAATTGACAATTGTATTTGCTTAAAAGCTTCAACAACAATAGAATATACCTTCCCTGTAAGTACAAAATATGTACTTTCAAATACAAAGGAAATAGAGAGCGAAAGAGAATATAGAAAGCATAAAAAATAAACCGTATCCAGAAAGCTAAATTTTTTTTGCAAGAGCAGTGGTGTGGAAACACACCGTTAGAAGAAGAAAAATGAAGAGGCAAATTAAGCCCTTTCGCCTCGAATACGGCGGGCAAGCTGAATATCCTTAGGCATGATGGTGACCCTCTTGGCGTGGATAGCATAGAGATTGGTGAGGAGCTCGA
This sequence comes from Taxus chinensis, assembly GCA_019776745.2. Classification (NCBI taxonomy): domain Eukaryota; kingdom Viridiplantae; phylum Streptophyta; class Pinopsida; order Cupressales; family Taxaceae; genus Taxus; species Taxus chinensis. The sequence goes on from CM034157.1 coordinate 150,327,282, forward strand.
TGCTCTTCTGGTATTTACGGATCTCTCTGAGGGCTACGGTGCTGGGCCTGAATCTATGAGGCTTCTTCACTCCTCCGGTTGTAGGGACAGACTTGCGAGGTGCCTTGGTAGACAACTATTTTCGAAGGGCCTTCCCTCCTGTAAATTTGTGAGTAGTCTGATTCATGTGAGATATTTCCAATCGAATTAAAACACAAAAACCTAGCGATAGAAATATAAAACAAGCTAAAAGTCCATCAAAATTAAATGTAATGTGAACGCTGAACGGTATATGTTATTAGATTTAGAGGGATAGTTATTACTTTTGTAGTTGATGTTAATAATGAGGGATAGTTATTACTTTTGTAGTTGATGTTGATGCAGACACATTACAGAGAATTCATTAAAACAAAATCATTTTTTTCAAAAAAATCAAAAACTAAAAGCAGACAAAAATTGAAATCTGGGTAGAACATTATTTCATGTAATGCCCTGTTCTACATTACACCTATTCATCCTGTGGCGATCGAGTGCTAAGCATGGAATATCTCTACTCTTTCCTGAATAATCTTTATGAGCTTAGGATATAAATTGTTTTCCCTATTCTTGTGGATATGAATTCCTGAGTGCTTTACGACCCTTTTCTTAATTAAAAATCTATTAATCACATTTTTGTGTGATGGGTAGGGTTCCATTAGACATGACACAAATTATACTTGCCCATTTGGTGGAATTCGTTGTTACATTTTCTATAATGTCTGATATTATAGGAGATAAGAATAGTTACATGACATCCAAGCTAGTAGTGAGTTATCAACCGACAAAGAAATTAATATTAATCCGTATTTCTGATATTGTCGGCTACGTTCTGCTTGCTTAAGGAAGGGTAATTGGCATCGATTGGGATTTTGGATAGACAATCTGCGGTTCGAACCCCTCTGAAATAAATAACAATAATAATGAAAGTAAAAATTTTGAAACAAATAAATTTTAAAAAAAATGGAAACGGAGTGGAGGGCGTGGGAAGGCGCGTGATTTTCTTGACAGGGCACAGCAGTTTGGTGAATGTATTTAATTGCTTGACCAAATGAAAGAATGGGACGGTTTTTCTGAGAGAATTGAAGGCAGGTGGGTGAGAGTCGGGTCAGATTGGCAGGGGGCGCCCTCATTTATAGCTGTCAAAGTCTCACCAAATGCAATAACAAGGACCAGTACACTCCTAGCCTGTGCCTACCAAACGTGGAGCGTAGAACTGAAATTCTCCTAGGAAAGTGCCGTGAGGGAATTAACTAGCTATATGTGGCAGCTACAGGGTGGAGAAGAAAACTTATCTCAGAAAATCAGTGGCCTCTAGAGAGAGTTAAGTGCGACAGCTGCCACAGGCCGATCCCAAGGAACCGTTGGTGTTGATCCTAGTGTTCTGGTTGCACGTGACCACAGTCGTGAGCAGTGGATGCAAATCTTGCAGCCGTAGTAGAAGAACGAGGTAAAGCTTTAGTTGAGCTATCTTGCCTTTTCATTTTGGAAGTCGCTTCTGTCCAGGTGGCGAATCTAACATGGAAGAAGCTCGATCAAATCTGGAGGTGCAATTCTACCTCCTGTTTAGGCCACAAGAGGCTCAGATCGCTTTTGTTAACTCCTGTGCATGCGTTTGCTTCTTCACTCATCTGCTACTGTTTGGATTTCTTGCTAGCCAAATCTGTCAGTTTTCTTACTGGAGATTTCAGATCTGCCAGATTTCCTTCTCAAATTCACACAGGGCAGAAAAGTAGGATACCCATTTTGTGAGGATGGATAAGGGATCAGTAAAGGGCGATTTTGTCAGTGACAATGTTCTGAAGAAGGTTTTACTGAGCTACACCTATGTGGCCATCTGGATCTTCCTGAGCTTCACTGTGATTGTGTTCAACAAGTATATTTTGGATAAAAAGATGTACAACTGGCCCTTTCCTATTACTCTAACTATGATCCACATGGCATTCTGTTCTGCCCTGACTGTTCTGTTGGTTAGGGTCTTGAAACTTGTGGAGCCAATTGGGATTACTAAGGAGGGTCTATTTGTCCTCCATTGTGCCCATTGGAGCCCTGTATTCAATGAGCCTCTGGTTCTCAAATTCTGCCTACATTTATCTATCTGTGTCATTTATCCAGATGCTTAAAGCCCTCATGCCCGTGGCTGTGTATTCCATTGGAGTTGGGTTGAAAAATGAGAACTTTAAGTCTTATACTATGGCAAACATGATTGGGATTTTAGTTGGGGTGGCCATTGCAGGCATATGGAGAGGCCAAGTTTAATACATGGGGTGTGATGCTTCAGTTGGGTGCAGTTGGTTTTGAGGCCACACGGTTGGTTTTGATCCAGATCCTGCTTACTCCAAAGGGAATCACCTTGAATCCCATCACCTCATTGTACTATGTTGCACCCTATTGTATTGTGTTCTTGACTGTACCCTGGTTGTTTGTTGAATTCCCTTTTGCTCAAGGATAACTCTACATTCCACTTGGACTACTTCGTGTTTGGCACAAATTCTGTTTGTGCCTTTGCCCTTAACCTTGCAGTTTTTCTCCTGATCGGAAAGACTTCAGCTTTGACAATGAATGTTGCCAGTGTTGTGAAGGATTGGCTGCAGTTATCAAAGCTAGAAAACCAAAGCCTCAACTTGATTTTGAGGATATAAATTCTCAGGAAAGTATCAAGAAAAAAAAAAAAAAAAAAACTAAAGACTCAAATGTCAATTCTTCTATTTTGTTGAAGCAGGCTGAGCCAGTTGACCTTGAGAAGGGTCGAGTTGGAAATGCAGAATTTCCTACCAAGCTTAATTCACTAGACAAGCAACAAAATTTTCCAGGGTGTGAGGACTTGAGAAATGGAGTTAATAGGATGCTGGATGACATTGAAGAAGGGGAGGCCATAGGTATTATCACACTTGAAGAGCTATTGTAGGAAGAAATTGTGGACGAAACAGATGAGTACAGTGATGTACACAAGAGAACAGAGTGCTTCTATCTTCCTGGAGTTGCTCCCAAGGATTCCAAGAAGGCATGTTTCAATCACCCCCTTTCCTATGCCAAGCATGGCCATTAACAGGATATGGATCTTCAGCAGGTGGAGGAAGAGAAGTTGCGTAGGTCGTGTTGCTGTTGCCCGAGCCCTGGTCAATGTGCTTATTGGAATGGAAGAATTCTAATCAGGCATGCTAAATCTACTCCTTGTAATAGTTTTCTACCTTCCTTCAGTATCTTGAAATGAATTTTTCTTTCCTACTGAATAGCGCCTAGACAAATGTTTTCGTGGTTGTTTATATCGTTGCCTGATTGTGTTGGTTGTTCCTTTAAATCTCGGTCCAATTTTGCTGGTTTTTCTTGGAATGTCCTTTCCTCCCTTATAGCTTACTCTATTTCATATTTGTCTAAATGGGTTACTGCAATTTTGAGTGATGCAATCTAGTTCGTAGGGAAGGAAACATTATTGAGTATGTTTTCTTATATGAATCTCTTTTAAAAGAATTCTGTGATGGTAGTTATAACTGAAGGTTACTAAATAGAAGGTTAAGCCCACATATCTCTTTTGGCTGAATAAATATGTATTTCCTGTTTAAGGCTCTTCTGTTTTGCAAAAAGGTACATTAATAGTGACATTGTGTTCTAAAACTTGTTTAATCCTGTGGGCATTCCTTACTTTCTGTTTAATTAGAAAATGGCATTAGGGTCTTGTTTTAGAATTGTACATGGTTGACTGTTGTACCCAGTTCTAGAGGATGAATAACTTGACATCTATTTTGGCATCTACGTGTTGAGAGAATTACTATACCTACTTCTTGATGTAAACTCTTGTTTGATTAAAGTAAGGGGAAACATTGTAAGTTTAATTGAATGAAATCTCTACAATTTTTATTAAGGGTCGCAAGCAAGCTGTTACTAGTTGGACTGAAACAAAAGTTGTAGGTGAACCCATGGTATTGGACTCGTGAACTTGTTTCCTGTTAGATGACAGCTGATTTCAGTGATATTATTATAGGTGGCTGTTATATTTTTCTGTTTGATATTTGCTAGACTTTTCCTCGATAAGCCCACATGGATGGGGTAAAATTTCCATCTTCTATACCTTTGGCAAGAAGTTCATAGAACTTTTAGGCCTGACTGCACTGCGTAACCTCCCTGATGGATATGTGCATTGGTTCTTATTTTGTTCTTGTACTCGTGGTAAGGTCTTTTGAGTCTGGGGCATCGTTCGTGTTTTACCCTCTGCGTATCGAATCCCTTTGTTTTCAAACTCGAATACCTTATACTTCAAACTTGGTTACTAAAAGGTCCCATTTTGTGGCCTTGTTAAGGAAATCAAATTTTATTTTAATGTTTATTGACATTGTCTGAATTATATAAAAATTACTAACGACTTTTGGGTTTAGTCTTCCCTTATATTATGTAGATAAGTTGACGATTACGATAGGGTTTGTTGGTAGAATAATGGCCCTTTCTGTGTCTCTTTTGTACGCTTTTGGAAAAGTGGATTTGTTTGGGTTAACTAGTACTACGTTTAAGAAATCCTATAAGAAGGTAGTGGTAAACTCCTTGGTTAAAACTGAAACTATAGTTGTGTTCTTTTAAGGGCGTCAAACCCATATTACTATGAAGCCCCCCTGGAAGAATTGGATAACATCATTTTGCTTTGCGCCTACGATCATAATTAGTATGCTTTGTCTTCTCTTGGATCCCTTTTGTTGGATGGAGTAAATTTTGGATTTCAATCACGTAACCCATTGGATTACATGAAGGAGATATCAACACTCTTGACCTTCTTGTTCCTAACCCATAAGGTCTTGCCTTGTTTTATGTGATTTTGTTCTTACTGGTATTTTGACTTTCTCCTTGTTGGATGGTTTAGATTTCTTTCTCATGCAAATAATTTTGGAGTTGTGGGTTGTGTTTTAATCCATTTTTGTATTAGAATTTTCCTTTCTTGATATTGTTAAATGTTAGCTTACTGTTGCAATGAGTAGCCTTAACATGCTCAGTTCTCGCGAACTGATTCCAACTAGTATTTGTGCAGATGGATTATGCGAGTAGATTAAAGGAAAGAGTTGTAAAGGTTTCATCAGTGCAATTTATGAAGTTCCTTGTATAAATGTCCAATGTGTTGTAAATTGTGTAACATTGCTTGTAAAGAGAGTTGATATGACCTCTTGCCTTGTATTGTTTGGTAATGGTGAAATAAAGTGTCTTGTTCTTGTGTAGTTAAGCTTGAAATTATCCTTGTGAGAAATGGCATTCAATCTTTACATTGATATGAGTATTGTAAAACTTTGATCTTGAAGATAAATTGTTAAGTTAAATCTTTCTAAGACTTAGTGACAATATTTTATAAGTAAAGTAAAATGGGTCGGTTAACCCTTAAGAAGCTAAACAAATAATAATTTTATATTCAACAAATAAATGCAGAGGTGATCTACTTGAAATCAAATAATTCCATGAGTGATCAAAATGAAACCATCCTTTGAGAAGTAAATTATTATTTTTTATATATAAATTGATATCCCTAGCTAACTAGTGAACACTTACCCCTTTTGGATGAACTCTTAAACAAGCTTAAGGGAAAACAATGGTTAGTTTTCTGGAAGATAATAAGATTTAGCAAGTAGGAGAAGACTTTAAGTGAACTACTCTTCAGTGTATAAGAAATTAACTCAGTTGGTGATATGAATTTGTGCAAATCATATATTGAATCCTTCTGAAAAATTAAGTCATGAGCTAAAGGGTGTCTTACCAAAATAAATAACCCCCCAACCATTTCTTACTGTGGCTTGCCCTAGCTATGAGTGTGTCATGTGGTTGGACTTCCATGTTGTCTCGTCAAAAAGAAAAAATAAAATTGTCCTTGATAGGTGTGAACGTTCTCCGTGCTGCCTTTATGGCCATCCTTGTATCAAGTTGTTCACAGTGTTAGTTGTAACCTTGGTGATGACATGTTGATCCATGTTATGTGTCAAGCAAGTCAAAAAAAAAATTATCCTGTATTTCACTGTGTTGTCCTTGTGTTGGTATTTTTGGAGATTACAGCTCCTTGGGTTTCAATGTAAGCAACCTTGTGAGACTTTGCAAGGTGTCTCTATTAAAATAAATGACCCTCAAGTGAATATCTCATTGTGGTTTAGCTGTAAGTGTGTTATGTGGTTGGACTTTATGATTATCCTGTTTCAGAAAATGTTGTTCTCAAGCTAAATTAGTCACATTGCATAGGTTAGGAAAGTGTATTCCAGTGCTGCCATTAGTAAGGCCATTTCGTATCAAACCTGACATCTTCTAGATCTAGTTAGTTATCACTCCTTTCAAAAGGTGATAGACAGCACTTAGCGTCACATGCATACCTTCACAGCACACACACAAACACACATTTATCCTAGTGACTGCATTGTATCGTGAGTATAGAATTTTTCGTGGTGCCGTTACAAAGTAGAAAAGTGAATTGTGGCTTGATGGGTGTTGGATGTTTCAAAGACAAATTCATACTGTCATCATTATTTTTTTAGCAGTTTGATGTTTGGAGGATATTTGTAGCCATCTGTGTCCACTTAATTTAGTGAGGTTGTTCAATGACTCTCGAACAGTCAAAAAGCGAATTTATCCAGTGAACTTTGCTATGTTGTCATTGTATGTTTGGTTGTGTGGTCATTAATGGCATCAGTCATTCATACTGTCGATGTACCTCTGGGCCAAATTGGAGTTTGCAGAATTGTTTGCATGATAGACTTGCTGCATGATGGAGATGGTGTTACGCGATGAGCATTTCTTGTATTGATCCCTTGGATGTAAGGCATGAGGGTAGGGTTATAGATCTATGCGTCTGATGTGATCGTTCTTGCATGGTCCACTAGAAAACTAATTGTGATAGTTTGTGAATCTCATGATGCATCACATGTCTAACTTAGTGTGTTAATTGTTAGCATAGAAACAATGTGTTGGAGATGATGAGTACTCTTCCAACCTTCTTGGGAAATTATAGAACTTGAGCAAGTACTAGAAAAAACTCACTCATGTTTCTTAGGGGTGAATGTTAGGAAGACTATTCCTTGGATTTAATTAGATTTTCGTTTGTAGTAGTTAGGATGTAACATTACATTATATTAGATTACTCCAAGTTTGGGTGATATTTGAATGTTGTACGAACAAGGTTGTATTGTACTAACTCAGAACATAATTGTAATATTATCGTATTAACAGATGTTAGAAATTTGATAATATCTGCACTCATGTTAATATGTCAGGTTAGAATGTATGGATATGTGTGTACAACAGAGTAAACCTCTCATACATAGTAATTCAGGGGATATTGTATAATGAGATCATGTCAGTGGGATCGCTCTTGAGGGACATATGGTGGGATTGATCTAAGGAGATATCAGTGTACAAGATTGCCCATTGGGAAGAACATTGTTCTTGGTATTGTGTGGTCGCACTCCAGTGTAATTTGCTCACCATTGGCATATATTAATGACATAACTGTATTGGTGCCATGCGTAAGATGCTATGTTAAATGTTATATTGTACTTAGTGATATAGTTACATGTTATGTTTTCCTTTTTACTAACCCACTTTTAATGGGTAATTGATGCTACATAGATGTATACATGTTGGAGTCTCTGATGTGTCATACCATGGAGCTTCAATGAACTCTCCCTATGAAGCTGACCATTAGGCTCAATTTCCTTTCTGGACCTATATATTTTTCAATGAAATAACTCACCATCGTGGTTGTTGTATGGATTGCAGCTCTAAGTTTAGGTATGTTGCCCACAATTCATACACCTTTTCAAAGTTATAGCGAGTCCATTTAGATAGAGATGATGATTTCCTAGTTGTCTCCATGCTTCACGTTATGCGATCATCTTCACAAGCTTGACTCGATATTTCCGAGTGCCAACAAGGCTAAGATGAGTAAACACCCTTGGTCGAAATTATACATAAGGTACACATATTCGTGAATGTACTATACGATATATGATGATTTTCACTCTAAATCAATTGACATAAAGTAGTTTAAATGTAAACATGTAAGGATCATAACTTGGAGAACTTGGGAAACATTAAACAACTGTTTTATATTAATAATATACTAATGGTATACATGACTCTTAAGCAGATAACTGAATGTAGATGGTTGACAACTAACTTTTGGCCTTATTTAGCTCTATCTTTTTTTTCTTTTTGGTTTGGATACATATCTTTAGAAAAAACTATTTTAAGTATTTTTTAACTTCACCAAGGCTTGTATTTCCACTAAAAAAATATTCCAATAGCACTATTGGCTATGTTATCTGGACATACTTTAGAAAATCCCATGCTCTCGAATAGTCTTTCTATGGGGTGCACCTGCATAATGGTTGGACCTTTCCTGGACCCGCTTATTCATAAAAATGGGTGAAGATATCTTTTAGGTATACAGAATTTACTAGCGGGTCATTTCAAACCAACTGTTCATATTATGAAATTCAAACAAGGGAATCATAGGGGTGCTTACTTTATTACTCCTCTAAAGATGAGGGAGCAAACATAATTCGATTTCCTTCAGGGAATTGATAAGTAAACATTTAATCAATTATAACTACTTGAGGGAGGCATAAAGCCATTGAGGCCAGAAATCACTTGAGGGACTGCACTCAATATTTGTGTATGTGTGTGCATCACTTGATTCTTACAGGAGGTATCGGATTGTTAGGGGAATGTTCTATGGTCTATTGCACCCCACACACTGTATGTGTTACTCATGTTAGTCTGGATTGTTATTGAGATATTCTGGTTATCTGCGTAGACGAACTTGTTGAAATTTTGATGCCTACATGTAGCATCATTATTTATTCCATGTAAATAAATTTCATGGATTGTTGAATGTGTGTAAATGTTTAGGTTGTAATTTCACTTATCAGGTAGCGTCATGGTCATACTGACTCCACATTATTACATGATTTTTAATTATTTGATAATGGTTTTTAAAGAGCATAGTTTGGATAGTCAATTATGCAATTTACAAAGTTGATACCATTTGGTTCAATTAAATTGTTGGGTTCACGAGGATGTCACTAAACAATAGTTCAATAACGAATCTATCTATGGACTATTTATAGATTGACTTAAGCTAAGAAGGTGTTTTAAGTTTAACCAAAGTAACACCCAAATTTAGATATTAGTTAAGGCACTCTTGGTTTATTAGTGTGGTTATCTCTTGAATCCTTCATGCGATTATGAGTTCCAAAAGAGTAAGTTATTGTTCAAGTTTTGACAATAATGTGCCTATAATCTATTTATATTTATTCACTCTATTCTATATTTTCTACTCCTAAATAACACAACACTCTGGTGATTTTATCAATAGTTTCACAACGAGAATGCACTATAATTATATTAAATCTCTATTGTCATTTACATAGATTAAATTGAACAATGTCTAAAATATGGGTGCTCTAACACTCCACCATATAGATGAACATTTCCCTTACAACATTAGCATTAATACTAGTTACTTGCAATAATAAACCATTCAATATTAATAAAATGTTGAAATAGATGTAATGCCCACAATTCCTAACCTGACACCAAAAAATTCACACAACACTAACAACACAGTGAAATATAGGATTAGTTATTTTTTTTTGACTTGCTTTGACTCACGAAACACGACACAACATGTCGTCACCAAGGTTACAACTAACACTTGTGAACAATTCGTTACAAGGAAGACCACAAAGGTAGCACGGGAACAATTCACACTCAAGGATAATTCACTTGGAGTAATTTGACATTCTTGACAATTGAAACCACCACATAACACACTTACAGATAGGGCAAGCCACAATGTGCATAATACACATGAAGGTTATTTATTTGCAATGATACAAACATCTTTCGATAGTATACCAACACAAGAACAACACAGTGAAATACAGGATAACTTTTTTTTTTGACTTGCTTTGACCCAACACGACACAACATGTCGTCACCAGGTTACAACCAACACTTGGAATCATTTGTTACGGGGAAGACCACAAGGTCAGCACGGAAACGTTCACACTTATCAAGGACAATTTATTTTTCTTTTGACAAGACAACATGAAAGTCCAATCCACATGACACACTCACGGCTAGGGCAAGCCACAGTAAGAAATGGTTAGGGTTTATTTATTTTTGTAAGACACCCTTTAGCTCATGACTTAAGTTTTCAAAGGAATCAATATATGGTTTGCACAAATTCATCTCACCAACTGAGTTAATTTCTTAAACACTGTAGAGTAGTTCACTTAAAGTCTTCTCCTACTTACTAAATCTTAATATCTTCCAGAAACTAACCATTGTTTTCCTTTAAGCTTGTTTAAGAGTTCACCCCAAAGGGATAGTGTTCGCTAGTTTAGCTAGGGGTATCAATTTATAAATGTTTACTTCACAAAGGATGTTTTCATTTTGATCACTCATGGAAGTATTTGATTTCAAATAGATCACCTTTACATTTATTTGTTGAATATAAAATTATTATTTTTGTTTAGCTTCTTTAAGGGTTAACCGACTCATTTTACTTTACTTATAAAATATTGTCGCTAAGTCTTAGAAAGATTTAACTTAATAATTTATTCTCAAGATCAAAGTTTTACAATACTCATATCAATGTAAAGATTGAATGCCATTTCTCACAAGGATAATTTCAAGCTTAACTACACCAGAACAAGACACTTTATTTCACCATTACCAAACAATACAAGGCAAGAGGTCATATCAACTCTCTTTACAAGCAATGTTACACAATTTACAACACATTGGACATTTTTACAAGGAACTTCATAATGGTACAGATGAAACTTTTACACTCTTTTCTTCTAGTCTACTCGCATAATCCATCTGCACAAATATTAACTAAAGTCAGTTCGCAAGAACTGAGCATGTTAAGGCTACACAATGCAATAGTAAGCTAACAATTAACAATATCAAGAAAGGAATATTCTAAATTCAGAAATGGATTAAAAACACAACTCACAACTCCAATATTAATCTCATGAGAGAGAAAACTAAAATTATCCAACAAGGAGAAAGTCCAAATACTAGTAAGAACAAAATTACATAAATCAAGGCAAGACCTTATGGGTTGGGAACAAGGAAGTCAAGAGTGTTGATATCTCCTTCATGTAATCCTATAGGTTACGTGATTGGAATCCAAAATTTACTTCATCCAACTAAGGGGTCCAAGAGAAGACAAAGCGTACTAATTATGATCGTAGGCGCGAAGCAAAAAAAATGACGTTATCCAATTCTTCCAGAGGGGCTTCAAAGTAATATGGGTTCGATGCCCTTAAAAGAACACAACTATAGTTTTGGTTTTAACCAAGGAGTTTACCACTACCTCCTTATCGGATTTCTTAAAACGTAGTACTAGCAACCAAAACAAATCCACTTTTCCAAACGCGTACGAAAGAGACACAGAAAGGGCCATTATTCTACCAACAAACCCTATCCTAATCGTCAACTTCTCTACATAATATAAGGGAAGACTAAACTCAAAAGTCGTTAATAATTTTTATATAATTCAGACAATGTCAAAAAACATTAAAATAAAAATTGATTTCCCTAACAAGGCCACAAAATGGGACCTTTTAGTAACCAAGTTTGAAGTATAAGGTATTCGAGTTCGAAAACAAAGGGATTCGATACGCAGAGGGAAAAACACCAACAATGCCCCAGCTCAAAAGACCTTACCACGAGTACAAGCACAAACCAAGAACCAACGCACATAGCTATCAGGAAGGTTACGCAGTGCGGTCAGGGCTAGAAGTTCTATGAACTCCTTGCCAAAGGTATAGAAGATGGAAAATTTTACCCGATCCATGTGGGCTTATCGAGGAAAAGTCTTAGCAAATATCAAACAGATAAATATAACAGCCACCTATGATATTATCACTGAAATCAGCTGTCATCTAACAGGAAACGAGTTCACGAGTCCAGTACCATGGATTCACCTACAACTTTTGTTTCAGTCTAGCTAGTAATAGCTTGCTTGCGACCCTTAATAAAAAATTGAAGAGATTTCATTCAGTTAAACTTACAATGTTTCCCCTTGCTTTAATCATACAAGAGTTTACATCAAGAATTAGGTATAGTAATTCTCTCAACACGTGGAGGCCAAAATAGATGCCAGGTTATCCCTCATCTAGACTAGGTACAACAGTCAACCATGTACAGTTCTAAAACAAACCCCAAATGCCATTTTCTAATCAAACATAAAGTAAGGAATGCCCATAGGCTTAAACAAGTTTCAGACACAACGTCACTATTAATGTACCTTTTAGCAAAACAAGAGAGCCCTAAACAGGAAATGCGTATTTATTCAACCAAAAGAGGTATGTAGGCTTAACCTTCTATTTAGTAACCTTCAATTATAATTACCATCACAGAATTCTTTTTAAAAGAAAGTCATATAAGCAAACAAAACTCAATAATGTTTCCTTCCCTACGAACTAGACTGCATCACTCAATATTGCAGTAACCCATTTAGACAAATATGAAATAGAGTAAGCTATAAGAGAGGAAGGAACATTCCAAGCAAAATCAGCGAAATTGGAATAAGATTTAAAGGAACAACCACACAATCAGGCAGTGATATAAACAACCACGAAAACATCTAGTCTAGGCGCCATTCAAGAGGAAAGAAAATTCATTTCAAGATACTGAAAGAAGGTAGAAAACTATTACAAGGAGTAGATTTAACATGCCTGGTTTAAAACGCCATCTCCATATGCATATGATTGTTTCAATGTCGTTGCTTGCCTTTAACCCAAAGTGCTCTGCGAGCTCGTGCTAGCGCCACATTCACGCAGTGAAAAATAGCTACAAACCAACCCCATGTTTTGAAGCTCGGACACGAGACATACTGATTACACCATGCTCCTGGCTCGGGTAGGCATCTACCGTGATGAAACACAACCTTTTCCTTCATCAGATTTGGGGACAGCATCAAAATCTCGGTGAAAACATTCACTCTCAACTCTTGTATTTTCTATAATTCTCAGTCCAATTCTCAAACACCTTTCTTATCTATTTAATCATGATTCCACACAACACTAACTCACTCTTCAAAAGAACCTCGAGCCACCCCTTCGACTTCCTAAGTTGACCTTTCAATCTTGAAAACTCAAGAAGGTCAGTTCACCTTTCCTAGCAAGTTCAAGAGACAGGAATGTCAAAAGACAAGAACTATCTTTTGCACTTCTTCATCGAGTTAGGAGCATTTTGAGGGATTAGAGCTCGATAGAGACTCACCAGCTTCTCTAACAATGACCCAAGTTTGAATTTAGAAGCGTGAACAACGTTTGCTTCCCATTATTGAGATATACCTGTCTTTAGCGTCTACCCGACTGTGATTCGAACTTCAAGAAGATAATGTTGCCATTCTGCAAGATTCCAGAGCTTTAACGTCTTCCTTAAGCTGTTATAGACTCAAATTTTACCTATTTTCTTGAAAAGCTGATACAGACTTCTGTTACTGGTTCTTTTTTTTGTGTTTTGAAAGGCTTTGAGCACATCGAGGACCCCCTTCATGTTTGATTATGCATAATGATGGAAGAGTGGCCTTACTCAACAGTTCCATTCTGGTTTGATTAACCAATTTGTTGAAAACCTCAAAACATAAACTCTGCACATAAAAAAAAAAACAACTCATACTGCTTGCTCAACCACTGAGAAACGTATTTAACATCCTTTCCACTGAACTTCGAGTTTCCTTTTTGCATAAAACAACTGTTACAGCTACAGTCATGGAGATAACTTACATTATGGTTACCAACAAATTTATTCAAACTCCCAGGAAGCACTTCAAAGTTCGTTTGCTCTGGGTCTGAGAAAATATCCTGCTACCTTCCTCTCCCAAGACATTTTCTTCAACACTGCATAGATCTTCTGTGCCTGCGGGTGTGATCTGTCACCAACCCAAAAAGCATGCACCATTTTATTGGCTTTAAATCTAACTACAGCAAGTTTCTTTTTAATTCCTCTATCCCTCATCGATCTCCTAAAAGCTCTTGCAAAGCAAACTGTGCTTCATGAATATTCTGACAAGATACAGATCCACGCCTAAGAGATTCTCTTCCATGCGTTACAGTGTAAAACAAGTAAAGTCTCAACAGAGAATCTCTGTAATAAATTTCATCGGGTCTCCTGGCAACACTCACACTGTCACTTAATCGATTTTGATAAAAACTATCTTGAAGGAGAAAACCGAACTGAGGATGCATTCAAAACTGAACAGAAAACAACATAGTTGGACGAACTTCTTGTTGGAGGCGCTCCCAAAGGCTTCTACTGAACTGTAGCTCGCCAGTTGCCTAGCTATTTACTGTTGCAGGCACTGCTATGGATCCTCGACAAGAACACACCCCGCAGCATCCAATGAAAGGGGAGGAAATGCGCCTACTTCACCAGCTTGCGGCTTCATCTAAAACCACCATATCTAACCCATGGCTAGGCGCTGGAAACAAAAACTTCCAGTCAGCAAAAGAAAACAGTAGTGAACGCAAATCTCAACCTCACCAGCAAAACTTGCCTCAAGATTTGATCGAGCTTCTTCCATATTGGATCCGCCACCTGGACAGAAGCGACTTTCCAAAATGAAAAGGTAAGACAGGTCGACTAAACTTTATCTCATTTTTTTTTTTAACTACAGCTGCAAGATTTTGCAACAGCTGAACATGGCTGTGGTCGCGTGCAACCAGAACACTCTTCACCGCGCCCAAGAACAAGGAGGTAACACGCCTGCTACACTATCTTGTAGCTTCATCCAAACCCACGTCAAACCAGGCTCACGCAGCAACTAAGGGCCAGAAAACGTGCCAGGAGAAGAAAGTAAAACGCCCACGCAACCAAGAAACAATGACAGTTTGGGAACAGGTGCCCAGCAAAGGAAAATGGAATTTTCCACGGCCTCAACCACTCGCATTGAAAGAGAATCCTGAGGAGATCACGGCAAAGGAAACGGGTCTCCATCCACCTCACGCAAGGACAGACAGGAAATGCGGCAGCCATAATCGTTGGCAGGTAGGTGGTTGGGAGGGAAAGCCAAGGTGGCAGGAGAAAGGCAGAGTTCGATGCCCAGCTGGCATAGATGACAACCATTCCTCTTCTGGTGGATCAAGATCCTATTATTCAGCTTGTTGTTGTAACAAGACAGCTTTAGTTAGAATATGGATAGGAACACATTAATGAATTCAGTTTTGTGAGAATGCTATAAATCCGTGTATGCCCATTGAGGCTACACACAATAAAAAATAGAGTTGTAAGAGGAAGAGCTGTGCTGATTGTAATTTCTAGATTTGAACAATAAGAGAATTGACACCGTTGCTCCATGGATGTTTCCCTCTTGAGGGTTTTATCACGTAAATCTGTGTTTATGATTTGTGTCTTTTTTGGTTATTTAATTTCGTTTACTCGCTTTATATTTTGCTGTGCTTAATCTTTTCGTGGCTATATAAGTTTCAAATAATATATATATATATATATATATATATATATATATATATATATATATATATATATATATATTCTTTACAACTGCTAGATTTCATACAATAATACCCAAAAACAGTTATGTTAATTTAACGTCACTCAGAATTCACTTTGCTAAATTGGCAAAATATTTTTTAATTATATTGCACCATATAGGAGGATCCAGTATAGAACGGAAGACAATCTGCATCCTGAACCCAAATAACTTTATTATAGTCTATATCATAGATTTTATTCTCCCTAAACCATGATAGGAGTACATATCTATAACATGGTATGCAACTTGAGAGTACAGTTAAGTAATATCTAAGGGGCCTTAGGTGGGCTGTGATAAATATAATCTGTATGAGCAGCTAGAGTTCGCCCTTCCATGCATTCTTCATTGCATTCTTTCAAACCTTCAATGTTGTTATCCATCTGTCATGAAAAACATGGTTATTAGTATTAACTTAATGAAACATAAAATTAATCGGCCGACAACCCTAAGAAAGATATCAGTTTATCAAGACAAAATCTTACAATTTCTGAGCTTTCCACAGAAGCTCCTAGCACACCTGCATACATCACACAAGTGAGAACTAAGCACTGAAATATATATGAAAAGTACATTCTTTTAAATTGAAAAACCTCTACTATTAGTAATACATTTAAAAAAAATTATTAATAAAATCACACCACTTAATTATATCTTTAAAAAACCCCATATATAAATAGCTGACGAGGCTATTACTACATAAGGCAGTAGTGAGCAACAGATCTTTAAATTTGAAGTTTACATGAGTTAAGTGTGTAAAGTTCTACAACTCAACTGTCAAATAATGAAGGGTATCAGTCAAATAATATAATCCAACAAATATATGATGATATGATTAAACTTTTTACAGACATTATCTAATTTCAATAATTTGTTATATTCGAAGAAACCAAAATTTATTCAATATTAGTTGTATGTCTTAATATGTATTGGTTACACTATTTTATTTTCTTAGTTGATTTACATATATACTTCTATACAATCTCTGGAAGATAAGGAGATTAAACATTTTATTTTGATAATTTGTTAGGTTTCCATTAAAAAAATAATAATCAGACTTTATTTATTATTATTTTTAATTATCTAAAACAGACGGAGACACTCAATCATGTATTAGTTACACAAATTATACAAACTTTTGTACAATGTACCTGTTTCAAGAGGACGTGCAGCCATTGCTGCAACAACAAAGAGGATAAGGCATAGAGTGAAAAGGCTCACATTTGAACTTCGCTCTGATCTTGTCCACATTTTTGCCATTGCATGCAACCACAAAAAATTGAACCAACATGTGTACTATCTTATATTGTTAAGATTAGTAAACCAGTCAGTGGCAATAAATAAAATGAGCAGGCACGTATCTGATTGTGTCATGCAAATCCATATATATCTAAATTTTACCACGGAAATTAGGGATCCACAATTGGAAAAATTTCAGTGTGGAAGTATTATTATTTATTTTATTTTCTCTTTAGTTATTATCCTGCCCAAGGCAGATATAGGCATCACCACTCAAGTTAAATTTACAATTCTTTCGAATTAAATTCTGCCACTTAACAAATTTGAAGTCAGGTTATAATTTATTGAAATACAAGATTTTATAATTAATAATATATGGTATTCGCGGTTCAATTCATTGGTTGATTGGCTCTTCACAGGGCAGGAATTTTTTATCAGCGAAAAAAAAACAAAAAAAATCCAATATTCCAATAAAAGATAAATACTAATTTAAGAGAGCTTTTTTCTGACAGCTAGATTTTTTGATTTTTGCTTTTATGACACGAAACAACATCAATTCTATTGTGAGCAAATGTGAGCTGGGCGTGGGGATTTGGCATTTGTGCTGTCCCCCCTGCAACACAGATATTTTGTTCTGGCGCACAGAAGTAAGACTACGAGGCAATAAACAGTGGGCAGCGATACTTGACAGGATATGATATGCTCCAGCCTGCTGATGATTTTCCTTTCAACTGAAGATCTTGGAATAAATAGTAAATTACAGGACTTCTGAATCAACTGAAGATTTTCCTTTCAGGCTGAAATAGTAAATTACAGGGCTTCTGAATCAACTGAAGATCTTGGAATAACAACAATGCGGCTCTCTTGATCTTAATCCGAAGCTGGTCAGATTTAACCCCATTGTCACTGATGTAATGAAGGGCTCTGTTTATTTATCGTCTGCAAAACTAAAATCAACCGTATGTCAATGACTTCTCTACTCCCTGTCGTCCGTTGCTGGCCCCTGTCATTGGCAACCGGCCTCATTCTTATTTGGAACGTAACTAATAAATGTAAAATTATTTTGAATCGATTGGTTTTTTATTGTCTTGGATATCGTATTATTGAATCAATTTTCAAGGAAATGAGAAATAAATTGTTTATACATACATAAGCTTCATCGCAGCCTCGAAAATGCAATCTGTAAACTGTCCTGATGGAGTAGGGTATGAAGACATCAAAACATACATGCACAACAGATTTAGGGCGGACCATTATAAGTGGGTTGAAGATGTAGACAGAAGAGCACACTATTTGTTAAATTGGCGCACTATTTTTTAATTATATTACATCATATATATGAGGATCCAGTATCAGAACAAAGACAATCTTCATCCGAAGCCCAAATAACTTTATTATAGTCTATATCATAGATTTTATTCTCCCTAAACCATGAAAGGAGTACATCTGCATAACATGGTATGCAACTTGAGAGTACAGTAAGTAATATTTAAGGGGCCTTAGGTGGGCGGTGATAAATATAATCTGTATGAGCAGCTAGAGTTCGCCCTTCCATGCATTCTTTGTTGCATTGTTTCAAACCTTCAATGTTGTTATCCATTTGTCATGAAACACATGGTTATTGGGATTAACTTGATGAACCATAAAATTAATTGCGCGACAACCCTAAAATAGTTATCAGTTTATTAAGACGAAATCTCACAATTACCGAGCTTTCCATAGAAGCTCCTAGGACACCTGCATGCATCACACAAGTGGTGTGAGAACTAAGCATTGAAATATATATGAAAAGTACATTCTTTTAAATTGAAAAGCCTAGATTATTAGTCATACATTTAGAAAAAATAAAAATTAATAACAAAATCACACCACTTAATTATATATCCAGTTTTTAATTAAACATTTTTAAAAACCTCCCATATATAGATAGTTGATGAGGCTATTACTATATAGGGCACTTGTGAGCAACCGACGTTTAAATTTGAAGTTTACATGAATTAAGTGTATAAAGTTCTACAATTTAACTATCAAGTAATGAAGGGTATCAAACGAATGATATAATCCAACAATATATATGATGATATAATTAAACTTTTCAAGACAATATTAAATTTCAAGAATTTGTTCTCTTTTTAAGGAGATCAAAATTTATTCAATATTAGTTGTATGTCTTAATATGTATTAGTCACACTATTTTATTTTCTTAGCTGATTTACATACATGGTTCTATACAATCTTTAGTTCAAATAAGGAGATTACACATTTTATTTTGATAATTTGTTAGGTTTTCATTAGAAAAATAAAAATAAAAACAATCATCCGAATCTTTCTTATGGTACAATTATGCAGTTAATAAAAAAACACGGTTAATAGGTACATTAAAATTTAACCTGCCTACATACAAAAGGAATTATCCGACTGACAACTTGATCCGCTGGCTGATTTGTTCATTCATACCATACTGTGAGTGCTGGCCTTATCTATCATCATTACACTTTACACAAAAATGATATATTAATACCGAAAAAAATTTGGATTTGAAATAACATTTTTAAGTTACTAAGAATATGCGACAGTAATTTTCTGTGTTACTACTTGGCCGTATTGACATTTTAAACCCAATTTTTGAAGCTTCTCCGAAAGTTTAAACAATGCTCTCAAAAAATATTTAGATGCAAATGCTAAAATAAACTAAATATTATCATTAACAACATTCCATTAGGAGAATAAGGTAATAAAAATAGATAAGGCAGGATTTTACAAACAATGTAAAAAACACGCCTAGGCTACCTAGCATGGTCAGTTTATAAAATTCCCTACGCCTAAACAATATAAAATTGCATTTAAGAATATAAAATTACATTTCAGAATAGAATTTTCGAATATTCTTAATTGATACACCCAAATTTAAATTTCATAAAGGCACATGTTGACGAGACCCCAAAAGCATATCATGCCTGTATCAAATGGAAGGAAAACTCGATGAATAAAAAAAACACTGCTTGTACGAAAATTACTGCTATTGATTATATTGATAATGTTGATCTAAAATCAACTGTGAAATGTTTATTAATAAGCTTGGACTAATGTTTAAAAAGCCAAATTCAGTCGCAAAGAGATGGAACTGACTCTGATATGTAAGAAACTGCCAAAATAAATTCAATGAGAGGTCCAAAAAAAAAACTTTTAATGTGTTTTGCAAAATTAATAAACACATTAGGTCTAATAACACATTAGGTCTGACCTGATAAAAAAAGTACCTTTTTCTCTAAAACAGGGAAGGACGTGTCCTAAAATCTAACGATATCACAGCTGTGTACAAGCATTACATCTACGCATAGTTTAGTTCTCATTCGAATGTCTTTATATTCGATAGCTAAACAGCACAGAAACTAGGATACAAGCACACGCTAAGAATGAAATATTTTGCAATGTCTTTACATTCGATATCTGAGGTTATTGAAATATTTTGTTCCATGCAGCTTTTAGAACACAGTTATATTAGGAATGAAATGAATCTTTCACACCCTTATTCCTGCTTAAACCATTTCAATTTGGGCAGGTTAATAGGCACCCGTGTTGAAATGGATAAACACATCAGAAATGCCAGTAATTATTACCAAAAAGGGTGAATCAAATTTAATTAGGCGTAACCGACAATATTTTTTAGAAAAACATAAATACATGTGTGATGCAGAGTGACGACAGTCTGAGATTTGGAATTGAAAACCAGAAAGGCATCCTTTTCGCCTATATACTATTGTCGCCTCAACCCCATTCACACATTTGCTCATACCATCAATACAATAATGCTGCCTTGACATCACTTAAAATACCATTAAACTATAAATACTTCTGTAAACTTATATTTAGATCCCCAAACTACACCTAAAAAACAACCCAAAAACAGGGATTTTGGCCAAAGCACAAATATGATTAAGATTCTAAATAAATAGCATGAAATTAAGGTGTGGTTTTACTAAATGAGGGAATGAATAATGTCAGTGATATAGACGGGGTACTCCAACACAACAGAATAAATTGCATCTTCTATATAAAATTAAAGCATGCTTTTACTAAAGGAAAAATGTTGCTTATCTTCTACAACAGAACAGCTTACACTAGCATGGCCAGTTCAACCACAACTTACTTGTTAGAATGGCCAAGAAAAATAGGGATCTAGAGCCACCACAACCTAAGCTAGCATCGCCAATTTATACCCCACTTACAAAAAATCAACTTCCAAAATTTTAAAATCTAACAGAACATCTAAACAGTATAATTCCCTGTAAAAATAATCATTAAACCTTAAGTTGCAGCAAAGTTTATCCATGAGAAAAAATAACATTCAGGAAAACAAGAAAGTATTACTAACCCTAAGCAAGAAAAGCCAAAAAAAAATCAAAAAGAAAGGAATAATAAAAACTTAGAGAATCTGAAAAACTAAAAACACTCTGTAACATTAAATAGGTTATAAATATTAAAATATAAGATTAATCCATGATTTACTCGCGAAGAAAATACTAAACTCGCATGGCCAGAAAAACAGGGTTCTACAGCATCACATTTTACGATCAACTTTCAAATTTTAAAACCTATCAGTACACCTAACTAGTTTAATTACCTCTTTAAAAATCAGGAAAATAACAATTGTAACTAATCCCAAAACAAGTAAAGCCAAAGCAAAAACTACAGAGCATTCAAACTACAACAATAAGCACTGCATAACATTAAATAGATAATAAATCCAAAAATATTTCACTAATTCCTATAATAATAAACTGCTTAGCTTCGGAAAGCATCTTTAAATCACAATCTACAACAGCATCTGTCTAATTTCAAAAATCATTTATAAAGCCTACCCTAGAGGGACGATTAAATAGGAAAACCACAGATCTAAACTGTGTTAGAGAAACCTAACAAAGATATAATGCTTCGGATCTAAACCCTGATATGAAGCGTTTGAATTATATACAAATGCATTTATCTAAACTAATTTCAAACAGGAAAACCCCAGATCTAAACTGTGTTAGAGAAACCTACCAAAGATATAATGCTTCGGATCTAAACCCCGATATGAAGCGTTTGAGTTAGATACAAATGCATTTATCTAAACTTATTGCAAAACAGTCAGATAGTTAGAAAACTAGGTAACATTCTGTTTCTAAAAATTTTGAACCAATTTGGATCTGAACCTTCAGTAATACATTAAAGAGCATTAATCTTAACGAAATTTCTATATCCTAACCAATAACCTAAACACGGGGGAACATTAATATTAAAAAGCCCTAAACGCACAGGAGAGAAAGAACTAAAAAATTATCAAGAACCTAAAGAATAAGAGAAGGAATCAAATTATAACAGTAGAAGTTTAAAGAACTTACCATCCTTCAGGGGTGTGGCTGGTCTGATACGTCGCTGTTCTTCTCCTGCACTGCTCTCCTCAAACAGAGCAAGCGTATTCAGGCATGAAAGAAGCCAAATAGAAAAAATACAAGACTATAACCACAAAAAGAAAGAGAAAAGAACCAAAAATCACAGACCAAATGACTCAAAACATACTGAACTAACAAAAACTACTACAAATACGAACAGCAGGGCCCTGCACACAGACTCCACAGAAAAACAAAAATGCAAATCCATACGAAAATGGTAAAAACAAATGCCTCAGACGGCGTTAAATAAAACTTTCATAACGGCTCTTACATCTGTCTTCCAAACAGTCACAATATCAACCTTTACAGCTGTCCTCCAGCTGTTGAGCAGTCGTATATATGGTACGCATACTATTGAATCGAATTTATTTACCTGGTACGATTTACTTGAGATTATCAAAATCAAATCTTGACGGTGGGAGAACTTGATTTATGAGCCGTAAATGAATCTAAAAAATATATTATTGAAGGCCTTTTAAACACCTTTAACCATTTTAACCATTGTTTCACGGTACTTGATGTCCATTAAACTTATTTTATTCTTATAAATAGAGGTACATATTTTGTGGACATTTAATTTTAGGGGTCTTCATCATATAAAATTATATTATTTTAATTAATTACAAAGTTTTATTCGAAGTTTATTATTTCTCTATGTTAATGATGTGTTGAGGTTTAGGTGCTTATTGTTGTGTGGATGATTCGTGTTGATGTTGTTCTTCATCATTACTTTGAGCATTATCATTTTGAATTCCAATGTTGACATCTATATTATAGGGGAGGTGACTGAAGACTCAATGTTGTAAATATTACAATGCCAACAATTTGTTTGAGTGGTTGTGTCTAGGAATAAACATGGTAAAACAAAAATTAAAAAAACATGAGGTTTATGTAATGCCCCGTTCGGCGTGTACCCTAGTTCTTGTCGCAATGACACCTTTTTGTTGAGTGTCGAATGGCTGTGTGAATTTCCGTTGTCTTAGATCTTGTCTCAGTGATGTTTTAGAACCTTCCCTCTCCTTCTTGCGTTCTCAAGTCGTTAATGACACCTTTGTGTGTGGACTGTGTAATGTCCTGTGCGTTAACCTATTTAAAGAAGGATATCACATCAATACGCCATTGCCGTATTCAATTTCGTTATTGCCTTGTGACCTTAGTTGACATTTATTGGTTTGACAATCTTACCTTGAGTTCATTTGATCTTTGACATAGTGGCTTGGTTTCAAGTCTTTATTCTGTCTTCGTGATTTCAATAAAGTGGTTGCAGTTATGATATGCTATCATATCTTGTGGTATCTTGTTGATATCATGTTAACTATATCTAAGGACTTCAATTTTTCCTAAGGTAAGACTTGACGTTTCTAAACAGTATAACCTAGACCTCGACTTTGACATAAACCACAACCTAGGCATTATATTAATCAAGACCCATGGAGTCAAGATCATTGTGAGATTTGACATGAAGCTATGTTTTGGAAAATAGCGACTTCAATGTTAAAAGGAGATTTTAAAAAGGGTCACAGATCCGACTGGAAACATAATTTAAATTGGAATGTTAATGTCTTTTGACTTTGTTTCCTTGGTTGGCTGGAGGTGGGTGGCTTTAATAGCCACCTGCCATTGCATTAAAAAAACCCCCATCCTTCTTGGCGTGTTCAACTCTTTCTTGCTGGTGGCCGCACTTCCTCCTTCATTTATTATTTCTGATTTGCAAATCTTCTTGGTTTCTTGTTTGACTGCCTGCATATCCTTCTCTGACCGCGTAAGATTTTCCTTGGATGGAGTTGGAGTGGTTGAACTGCTTGTGGGTAGAGCCATTGGTCCTTGAGAGCTCCTCCTGGACACCTTCCTTCCTCTTCCTGCCGCGTGGGTTCGATATGTGGTTTTTGATGAAGCTTCAAGCTAGTGAGGTAGGCGTGTTACCTCCACTTTCCTTGGCTGCTGCTGATCAGGAATCCACTCCTTCCTGTTCCAAACGTGCAGGAAAATGGAGGTTAGGCACTCTGGTCGGGAAAAAAAAATGGAGTTTGGGCAGTAATGTGGTTAGATAGGGTGGGCAAGGCATGTTGCAGTATGTTGCATAATGGAAGCCTTTTTGAGCGCTTCCAACAAGCAGGTTGTCCAACTATGTTGTTATCTGTTCAGTCCGAATGCATCCTCAAATTCTGGCAAGATATTTTATCAAAATCGATTAAGTGACAGTGAGAGTGTTACCAGGAGACTCTGATAATGTTCAATTCCTAGTTTTCTGGATTGAAGCCTCTGGTTATTTTCACGCACTCATTGTTATGGTCTTCCACTTTCTGCCCGGGGAAGCTTTGTTGTGTTTGCGAGGTTTCGAGTCACTGCGCCGTTTCGGTCGGGAATCCTCATATATTTGGGGGATCTGGGCATACAACCTGCAACAGTGATTAGCCAGGCGACAGGCAGTTGTAAAATGGCAAGTAAGCCTTTTGGACTGCTTCTAGCAACAGGTTGTCCAACTATGTTGTTACATGCAGTATCAGCCGCAACACTCAAATTCGGGATTCTCCTCCACCGGCATATTTTATCATAATTGACTATGTGACAGTGAGAGTGTTACCAGGAGATCCGAAAGCTCATACACCTGAGGCTCAAAAGATGCAGTTGAGAGTGCAATCGAATCAATACCTTGCATGGTCTACAGGAGGTTTAGGGTTTGTTGTAACTGCGCTATGCCTATGTAATTAATCTCATGTCCAAGCCGACCATCGGATCACTCGACCTATACAAGGACTCTCCCTTGAGTCACCACATGTTAACACTTGTTAGCATTTCAGGTGATTACAGCCAAAATGAGGATCTTCAAGAAAGCTCTTTGAAGCGAGCCCTCAGACTGTTATTTTCTGACCTTATCTTCGTATGGCATGTCGAGTAAAGAAATGGCTTCAAGCGGGAGATTGATGAAGTAAATATAAATGGGACTTGCCTTGTATTGGATGCCTGCGTTAACAACAGGAGAATATATATAAGTACATATAATGTTGTATATGGAGGAAATTGGAGATTGTTAATGGCAACAACTTCTGATATTTGATTGATTATCTATTGTCTGTGAATTGCATGTAATAATGATGCTAGGGGTTAATAGTCTTGGAGTGGATTTGAGATCGTTGAACGTTGTAAAAAGGTGCATTATCGTAATTTGCATTCAACTTCGTATTTATGCTACAAAATCGACTTGGAGACTTCTCATTAAGAAGTGTTTAAATATTTCTGAAGATGGAAGGAAATGACCGATTTTCAAGCAGAGGCAATGTGAAGAAGACAGATGCTTGTAAGCAAGTCTATTTTAAACCTAAGATTGTTTGGTGTCGGGGGTGCCAGAAAAAGAGATGGATAAGAAACTTTATTGTTTGCTAGTTTTTCAAGGGGCAATTTACGGGCTTTTTGATTGAATCAGATCTTGAGAATTTTTGTTTGGTATCTGTGTGGGTTTTGTTACTCCAATGGGAAGGTGAAAGTCATGACTTTTGGGTGTGCTCCTGGCGCTGCCATGAAGCTTGCATAAGAGATCTACGTGCTGAGGAGGAAAGGAATGTTTGCTTGGAATGTGTTGTAGCTGCTAGAGCCTTGGTTCGACGTGGCTGCATTGAGGAAGCCCCAAACAGGCATGATAAGACTAACCCTCTCTCTTAATGATTTATTTCCTTTAGCATTTTGTTCGACTGCTGTAGATGTGGGTTTCTTTTAGAATGTTGATGTGTTTTTGTTTTACTAAATAAATAGCGTTTGGACTCTGGATATTATATAACATGCATTTACATATATTGACTCTTTCTTGAAAGAGATGCCTAGAAAGAGATGGGTTCCAAATGACTTTAATCATAATTGCATGAACTGATCTCTCTCCCCCTTTACAGTTTATCTTATTTACTATTTGAGTAGAAGAAATCTCTACATGATTCTTGCACCTACTGATCTTATAATGTTGGTTTATCTTTTTGCCTTGATTATTCCTTTGAATGATGGTTTCTGTAGAAAATAGTATGGAGTGTGAATGAGGTTTATAATTTTTCTTGTATTGTTTATATTATGTAGAACATGGCTTGAAAAAGGGAATTTTCCGATATGACTGTATTTGGATTTTACTGTGGTTTTATAATAATATAAACTCCCATTAGGATTGGGGGCTTCTATTTGGGAAGAGTCATACTAGTTTTATTGGTCTTTCTAGATAGCTCCATCTGAGTCATTCGATTATCATTTACCTTGGGGATTATTGAAAACCCCTCACCAGGCCCTCTGCTATTATTATTACTATGAGCTTATTATTAGATTGGAACCCTCCTGAAGCATGCGTTAATGGGTTTTCTATGACCTTTACGAATATGTTAAGCACGCAAGTCATTATCCTGTGTGGATAATTCTTTGGCTTAATTTTGAGGCACTACTTGGATCTTTGAATCGGTTAAAGTAATATTGCATACATCGAACTCTCATGAATGTCGACATTATTCAAGTTTGATTGATATGTGATGTCCTCATGCATATGAATTTAGGCAATGCTTGAAATATGAAATTATAAATTGATCTTATACTTTGACCTTGAAGCTTGTCGAAAGACTCTTTGGTAGGAGAACAGATGAATAGGGAAGTTAAGATAACTACCCTAAAACAGAGTCATGCATAGCCTTAAGTAAAGGTGATAGCTACCATAATGGGACTGTGCATACCATGTATGACAGTAAGGATATAAGTCCACCTCAAAATTATTTAACTTCATTTTATAGAACAATAATTAATACCCATAAATTGGGGTATGCAAGTGGAGGTTGAATTATATAACAGGGTAATGCCCTGTTCTACGTTACATATGTTCATCCTGTGGCGATCGAGTGCTAAGCATGGAGTGTCGTTGCGCCTTCGTCGACCTCGATTGTTGACCATTATGACTATAATTGATAATTATTTTACAAGCTGTAAAATGGTAATAATGATAATAATAATAATAATAATGACATTATGATTGTATTATCGATCAACGATTGTATTTTATTATTACCTTCTTTATATCGATTGTTATCGATATCATCCTCTGTTATCGTTAAACTATCCTTTTGATTTGTTTGTCGCTCCCGCTGATCGAGCCTCATTGCACAAATGAGGAAGAGTATGTTTTGTGGTGGTGCCACGGTTTGAGAGTGGCGTTCGCGTAAATATTTCATTTAATTACTCAACCCCGTTCTCCTCCTGGGTTGACCAATCCCGCAATCTTAGAATTGTTTTAAATTACTAATTTTAAATATAGATTTTTATGTCCCCAACCTACCTTGTCTCTCCCTTTTGATCTCCTTGTGTACCACGTTTGGCATGGGGAAGGAAAGGTTAATGATTTTTTTGACCTTGTTTCCTTGGTCGGCTGGAGGTGGGTGGCTTTAATGGCCACCTGCCATTGCATTAAAAACCCCCCTGCACCTTCTTGGCATGTTCAACTTCCTGGTTGGTGGCCGCACATGCCCATTTATTAAAATGTTGACTTACAATCTACTGTCTCACGTGGTCTACCTGTTGTTTTCTGCCCTAAACCACGAATGCTTGTTTGCACTCCAACAAATGCTGCAACAGATGAATTGCTACAGCGTGTTCTGGATAGTGGATTCATTGATGGTGAAATGAAGGTCTATCGCCCTGATGTTGCGAGGGTGGGTGTGGGTTCTCAAAATCGTGCTGCACAGGCAGTATCAGTGGAGCGTAGAACTGAACTTTTCCTAGGAAAGTGCCGTGAGGAAGTAATTGGCTTTATGCAGCAGCTACAGGGTAGAGAAGTAAACTTATCTCAGAAAATCAGTGGCCTCCAGAGAGAGTTAAGTGCGACAGCTGCCGCAGGGCGATCCCAAGGAACCGTTGGTGTTGATCCTGATGTTCTGGTTGCACGCGACCACAGTCATGATCAGTTGTTGCAAAATATTGCAGCTGTAGTAGAAGAATGAGATAAAGTTTTAGTTGAGCTGTCTTGCCTTTTCATTTTGGAAAGTCACTTCCGTCCAGGTGGTGAATTTAACATGGAAGAAGCTCGATCAAATCTTGACGCAAGTTTTGCAAGTGAGGCTGAGATTGCGTTCACTATTGTTTCTAGTATTGACCGGAAGTTATTCCAGCGCCTAGCCCATGGGTTTGATATGGTGGTTATAGATGAAACTACAAGCTAGGGAAGTAGGCGTGTTACCTCCACCTTCTTGAGTGTTGCGTAGATTGTTGATGAATTTGGAAGACTAATGAGGGAAGGGGCCAGTGACAGTGAATCAGATGGTGTTCTATATGGTGGGAAAGCACATAAAACATCTCGAAGTTGGAGCATCAGTCGGTCTCCTGTTGGCAGGAGTCGAAGGAGGAGCAGATCTCATAGTTGGTCACCAAGGAGAAAAAGGAGCAGAAGCAGGACACCTCCACCTGATTTCAGGCGTGGCAATGAACATGTGGAGGGAAGAAAGAGGAGGGGCACTATTCTAGAATGCATTTATTTTAAGAGAGATGGTAGGTGTTTCCGAGGAGCATCGTGTAGGTTTATCCATCATGAGGTCCCTTCTGAAAATATTAGCAAGTTGACTGGTGGTGAAAAGAATAGAGAATACAGAGAGTCTGGGCAGGACTTTCAAGGCTCCCATACTGCCATAGAAATATCTGAGCAGGTAACATAGAGGAAGGTAATTTGAAGAGCGTATCTCAATATGGAATTTCTAGTCACCAAGGTGGATTCATTTTAGAAGAAAATCCAACCGAAAAGGAAAAACAGTTAAATGAGGCTTCATTGAGTGAAAAAGTAATGTCAGGATGGAGTGAAAATCATGATTTACAGCCACCAGTACTAAAGGTGAGTACTGATTCCTAGATACCTGAAGAGAAAGCAAATCCTGACTCTGATTCACATCCAATACCTTCAGAAAATGAAGCATTTCTGAGCGCTTCCAACAAGCAGGTTGTCTAACTATGTTGTTATCTGTTCAGTATTGAATGCATCCTCAAATTCGGGATTCTCCTTCAAGGTATTTTTTTTATCAAATCGATTATGTGACAGTGAGGGTGTTACCAGCAGACCTGATGAAATTTATTTACAAAGATTCTCTATTGAGATCTTACTTGTTGTACGATGTAACCCGTGGAAGAGAACCTCATAGAGGCCGATCTGTTTCATATCAGGATATTCATGAAACACAATTTGCTTTGCTATTATATGAGCTTCTTCAACGAGTCACCAAGTTGGCAGGCATAAAGTTTTCTGTTGGAATTATCACACCTTACAAGCTACAACTGTAATGTTTGCACCGAGAGTTTGATGTTGTCCCCAATCTGATGAAGGAAAAGGTTTATTTATCATTAAGGTAGATGCCTTCCAGAACCAGGAGCGTGATGTAATCATTATGTCTTGTGTCCGAGCTTCAAATCATGGGGTTGGGTTGTAGCTGTTTTTCACCGCGTGAATGTGGTGCTAGCACGAGCTCGCAGAGCACTTTGGGTTAAGGGCAAGCAGCGGCATTGAAACAATCATATGCATATGGAGATGGCGTTTTAAACCAGGCATGTTAAACCTGCCCTTGCAATCTTCTGCTACCCTTTTATTATGTCATGAATTGAATGTCCTTCTTTTTGTTTTTTTATCTGTTATGGCATTTAGAATGGGCTTCTGCTTTTCCTTGTGAATCGACCTAGATTGAAGGAAAGGAAGGACTGTTAGGAGTTGTTTGTTTTTCATACCCTGATAGCAACTGTGATAGCATGTATACATTTCTTTTCTGCCTCGTTTTTCTTTTCTTTTCGAAATAAAAGAGTAACTGCTATGTGATAGCAAAATAATGGTTGAAGTTTATACCATGGGTGTTAGATC
The DNA here is from genome assembly GCA_019776745.2 of Taxus chinensis. Taxonomy (NCBI): domain Eukaryota; kingdom Viridiplantae; phylum Streptophyta; class Pinopsida; order Cupressales; family Taxaceae; genus Taxus; species Taxus chinensis. Next base: position 150,357,346 of record CM034157.1, read on the forward strand.
TTTAACCGGGGTGCTTTCCTGCTTAATTCTTAAAATTCGGGTGACATTTAGAGACGATAGTGAACAATGGCCGTTGAGTTCGATTTCTAAACCAGCAGTAGCAGATATAAACTTGAGCCATGAATAACATTAGTGGATATTTGTAGATTTGTCGACTCATGGCCAGTTTTAGGCTAATTGTTTGTTTTTGTCTTGGTAAAAGCTTTTCTTGGGCTGAATCGGTGTGTAGACCTCGCATAGTGAGTATGATGTTTTCTTAGAGGCCTACGTGAGTGAAATATTGACTGCTCAATACAGATCCTGTGACGTGAGTCACTGTATCATAAGATAAAAGAGTTCAATCGAACTCTGTAGTAGCAGATGTTTTCTTTGGAGCGATTATGAGGATAGGTCGAGTAGACTGTCGTGAAATAGATGGGTATGCCCAAACTATTCATATGTTGTTTTAGAGACGGAAGAGAAGGCATAGTTCGTAGGAAGAGTATTTTGCTTTGTATTCCTCCTTCGCTGACTGTTAACCTTGTGATTGGTGACTCGAGTTGGGTCACGGTAGAGGATCTTGTGTCGATTCACTTATATTTTCAACAGACTATCCCTTGCTTGTTTAAATTCAAGTATCAAATGAAATGGGTTTCTATTAAATCCATTATGTAGCTTAGCAAACCTTCAATAATTCAGGTAGGGACTTTCTGAGTAAGTGTTGACTGAGGCATGTATGAAAATAGAATGGTTACCTTGCTTCGAATTGGGTTAGACTTGTATGAAAATGGAAAAGGTAGGAATCGACTCAGTTACATATTTTAGTGAGCTAAGTCCTTAACTCTTACAATGATCATACGAGTGGTGGATTACGGGTTTATTACTGATTATGTGATGTAAGATAATAACAACCTTTGGTGAAAAGACTTCTTCTTGATTCTTGCTTGTGTAATCCAACTATAGTTGTTGAATGTAATTTAGTTGGATAGAATCTAATTTATTTAACTTCTTGAAGAAAAATAATTAGGTTTGGTGAGAATTACTTGGTATATTGAATCCTCAGATTCAGTTATTGTGTTGTGAGTATTATATGTATGTTGGTTTATTCAGTCGAGTGAAGTTAACTTTAATCTTTGACTGATTTGTGTTCATATATGGTTGGGGCCTATATTCTTCCTAAAACAAGGATGTGTGTTAATGCAGTCTTGTTACCAAGCGATTTTGAATATGTTAAGTCATCTGACTGATCTTTATCCTTTTGGTTAATAATAATAGAATGATGTTTGGGTGTTAGATTTCAATCACATAATCCATAGGATTACATGACTGAAATCTCAATACTCTCAGCCTTGTTGTCTTCACCAATAAGGTCTCACCTTGTTTGTCTTGGGAATATCTCTCTCACTTGAATATTGGGATTCCTCCTTGTTGGCTGGTATAAATCTCTTCATCTTGTGAAACATATTGATTAGTGGTTTGTGATTTGATCCATTCTTGAGTTTAGAATTTTACTTTCATGATATTATAAAATGTTAGCTTACTGTTGCAATGGGTAGTCTTAACATGCTCAGTTCTAGCGAACTGACTCTAGTTAATATTTGTGCAGATGGATTATGCGAGTAGACTAGAGGAAAAGAGTGTTAAAGGTTCATCTGTACAATTTATGAAGTTCCTTGTAAAAATGTCCAATGTGTTGTAAATTGTGTAACATTGCTTGTAAAGAGAGTTTATATGACCTCTTGCCTGGAATTGTTCGGAGAATTACGTGAAGTAGTAGTTTTGTCCTTTTTTGTATTTTGGCTGGTAACTCTTCTTAGTGAGAAATAATATTCAATCTCTTCACTGGCATAAGCATTGTAAAACTTTGATCTTGAGAATTAAGTGTTAATTTAAATCTTTCTAAGACTTTGTATTGATGGGTTATATGTAAGCTTTAATGGGGTGGCTTTTCCTTACAGAAGTTACCTAAAAGTTTTATTCAAAGAAATATGTTGTGGTTTAGATCCCCTTATAAACAAACAATACCTTAAGTAATCAAGAGTGAGACCATCCTTGCAAAGTGATTTTATATAACGTGTTATCCCTAACTGAACTAGTAAACACTACTCTTTTGGTGAATGCTAAAGACAAGCTTAAAGGAAAACTATGGTTAGTTTCTAATAAGATTTAACAAGTAAGAGAAGAAAATTTAGAAACCACTCAATTTATCTCTCAGCCTTTTTAAAAGTAAGTAGCTTCCTCTTGATAAGCTCTTTCGGTGAAGCCTAAGTAAGAGCGCTATTTAACTACGTATAAAACCTCAAGCTTCAATTAAACCTTAGTAAGATCTAATGACGTCTTAAGGGTGAACTCATTTGACCTTCTTCTCTTAAGTTTGTTGAACGTGAACCGATGTTGTCATAAGGGCATGAACGAGTTCTAGTAACGTAAGTGTGAATAGATGGCCTTATGGAATTAAATTACCATCTTTATCAAATAATTATATGAAACAAATAATAGATATAAAGGAGAAGACTTTAAGCGAACTACTCTACAATGTATAAGAACATAACTTAGTTGGTAAGATGAATTTGTGCGAATCATATATTGAATCCTTCTGAAAACTTAAGTCATGAGTTAAAGGGTGTCTTATCAAAATAAATAACCTCCAATCATTACTTATTGTGGCTTGCCCTAGCTGTGAGAGTGTCATGTGGTTGGGCTTCTATGTTGTTCTGTCAAAAAAAAGTATATTGTTCTTGATAGGTGTGAATGTTTCCGTGCTGCTTTTATGGCCATCCTTGTATCGAGTTGTTCACAGAGTTAGTTGTATCCTTGGTGACGACATGTTGCGTCATGTTATGTGTCAAGCAAGTCAAAAAAAAAATATCCTGTCTTTTACTGTGTTGTTCGTGTTTGTGAATTTTAAATCATTGATCTCGCCTGCCAAAAGTTATAAATCTATCAATTGACAAAGTTAGAAATCACATGACAGATCGGGATTTTCATTGGTTTTCTATTTCCAACACAACCACAAAACGGTGAAACAAGTTTTCACCCTCTTGCAGCATGTTTATTCAGATCTACAGAAACAATTTTATATGGAGATGTGTTTTTTATGTCTATATTTGTTTGAAATCTTACGGTCATGCCCACAACTTCTTACAACCATTTCTAACAATCATTACAATCTCTTTTTTTTTAAAGGTCATCCTCCCATTTAACCTAATATTTTAAAATCAACACAGTGAAATACAGGATAATTTTTTTTTTGACTTGCTTGACACATAACATGACGCAACATGTCGTCACCAAGGATACGACTAACACTGTGAACAACTTGATACAAGGATGGCCATAAAGGCAGCATGGAAACGTTCACACCTATCAAGGACAATTTACTTTTCTTTTTTGACAAGACAACATAGAAGTCCAATCACAGAACACACTTACAGTTAGGGCCAACCACAATGAGATATTCTTGAGGGTTATTTATTTTAAAAGGAAATCTTGCAATTATTAGCTTATGCTCTCAAGGAGGCTCAAGATATGATTCGTACAATTCATCTTACCAAGCTAAGTTTATTCCTTTGACACTGAGTAATTATCTTTAAATCTTATCTATTATGAAATTTATTTGCTTAATTTGTTTATCAAGAAAAAGGAGTATATAAATTCCACAAGGCCATCTGCTCACCACTAACGCTACTAAGATTCGTTCTTCCCCACAAGACAACAAGGTTTTAAGTTCAACACACTTAAGAGAAGAGATACAAGGTGCCTTGGAAAAGGGTTAGAGGGAGAAGGTCGAGATGAGACATCTTTAGGACCTCATTAGTTATTGCCAGTATTTAATTGAAGCTAGGGCTCTTAACCAGAATTATCAACAACTTTACTTAGGCTTCGCTAAAAGTATTAACAAGGAGTAAAATTTACTTTCCAAATGGCGGTGAGAAAGATGGTGAGGTCTCCGATTTGTTTTCTATGGCTTATTAAATCTTATCATCTTCAAACAACTAACAGTTCATTTCACCTTAGGGTCATTTTACAAATTTCACCGTAAAAGGAATAATGTTCACTAGATGGAGCTAGGGTTATCATGATATAAAGTTTACTTTCAATGATAGTCCTTCCCTTGTTTACTTAAAGAATTTCTTGCTCTCAAGTTGGTGACCCCTACGTTACTTTATTTGAATACAACTTTAAATTTAACTTCCAGAAGTATTAAATAATCCCATGTTAGTTTACTTATAACACTTTCTTACTAAGTCATGTCAAGGTTTAACTCAAATTTTATTCTCAAGGAAAGGTTGTAGCAACACTCATTTACAAGAACAAAACAAGATTACATCAATTCTTAAAATACTGATACTCCAACAAAGTCACTCAACAAAAATAACCAAATTTTCTTATAATTTCACTGATGTTCAAACAATACAAGGTTTCCAAAGTTCAGATGACAAAGTCCTCAATGCTTTATACTAAGACATTAATCCTCTTTTAAACTTTCCACTGGACGTTAACAATAGTTGAACAACATAAAAAGGTTTTGAGCAAAGGAACTTCTCAACTGAGGTTGATGACAAAATTATACAAATCTATCCCTCATCTACACGCAAAATCCATCTGCAACAAATTTTCTACAAGAGTCAGTTCACGAGAACTGAGCAAGATAAGGCTACACAAACCCACCATAACTGTTATCTATCAATATCATGAAAAAAAGCACTTTATTACAAGAATTTGGGTCAGACCTCTAAACACTATCAACACTTCAATTTATAATAAGTTTCCACCATGCCAAACAAGGAAGAAGACCATGTACTTCCATTAGGAGTAAAGACAACGAAAATATAACCACCAAAAGAGAAAGGCCCTTGGCCCTATAAGGAGAAATAACCAATCTAACAAAAGCAGGATTCCCACCAAGTAAATAATTAAATAACAATAACAAGAGTGCGATTTGATATAAAGTACCAACCATCCAGAATTTTATCACAGGTACCAAATGCATAGATTTCTATAATATTATATTTCTAGAAGAACAAGAGTTGATCGGCCCAAGAAAAAAAAGAAACCACGGTTTCAAGAATTAACACAAAAAGCCATGTATAAATGAGTTTCAAACCTGAAATCACATAGAGCATCCACAAGACAAAATTTTCGAAGCATAAGCAAAGTAAACTAGTCTTGGCCATTTAACTCCAAGAGATTTCCCAATCATTCAAGAAGGGCCAATGCCTTGTAGGCTAGTAGCAATCACGCGAGAGAAGAAAAAAAAGTCCGTCAACCAAGAGTATACTCCAAATGTCATCAACAACTTTTATAACCCTAAAAATTTACAACACTCCACATCAATTATTAGAGTTCAGTTAATTTAAAATAAATTTCCTATTTCCCCAAAACAACAATACTTTTAAGGCAACGCTTGGTAACATAAACAACCGTTAAAATAAAGGTACAACATAAACTACTAAGTTCCATTATCAAAACAACTCCTTCTGCTATAGCTCAATCATACTATTGATTGCAAGAAAGTGTTTCCCAAGGTTCACAACATTCAAGGCAATTTTCATCACAAAACATTAAGGTACATATGTGCATATAAGCTGTCCAATCCTAATTAACAACGTAGTCATAATAAATGGGAGGAGACACAAGTTAGAAGACTATATTATTTCGCCAACAATCTTCCGAGAGGGAAGAAGACCAAAAAAAAATTCCATAAATAGCGGGGGGGTACTAGAGTTGCACAATTAAGAACTCGACATAGCTAATAAAAAAAACAGTTACGATTCAAGATGAAGCGTAAGTCAAAGTACCTCCTAAGAATGGCTATAGAACCTAGGAACCAGGCTGAAGCTACGTAGGAGTCTAACACATGAGGTTGAAACACGTTGCACGCAAACATCAACATTCTAAAAGTTTTAACACCGAAACTCTAACCTGAAATATTCCAAGCGTTGATTACACTAATCCTACAACCTTTCGTTTTTGATGCCAAAAGGGTTATTAGGTGGCTTGCGAGCCACAACCATAGTATATAATAATGCGATATAAAGGAATTTTTTTTGAAAATTAAGCAAGGTAGTGGTCCTTGTTTGGTTTATTTTATCTGCAAGTTTTGTGACCTGGATAATTATAAAGCTTCAATCTTTTACTGTGTAATCCAAACGCAATACTAGAACTGCATGATTTTCACTATTCCATTCACACTCGAGATCTACTTCAATATTTGTTGTATTCGTCTCTTCCTTAGCGGATAATTTCAAGTTTCAAACATGGAGACACTAGATTGCATAAGGGTGTTTGACAACTAACCCCGTTTTCACTTTAAGAACCATTTTATAGGAGGATAAAGGTGACCAGGGTAGATGCATGTATTATAATTTTATTGATGTTTTTTTTTTATATAAGAAATTTTATTGATGTTCAAGAAAAGGAAATGCGACGATTTTTTTTTATATAATATATTATTTGTAGAGATATGTTACCAGGATAACACATATATTGCTATTTTGTTGACGCTTAGAAATCTTTTAATATAGGTTCTTAGATATCTCTTTAAAGGGATTAGATACTTTTAATTTAAGTGGTATATATATAGATATATTAACAAAATTTATACACAAATCCGTCTATATGCTTATACATACATTTGAAATTTGGAATTAAATGAACAAGAGTCAAATCGGGGGGGAAAGTATTTCAACCATGCTTAAATTTGTTTGGTTGGGGGCGGTGGGTATTCAATCCAACCACCTGTCCACCATTAAGACCTCCTCTCCTTACGTGCAGACTACTCTCCTTGCTGGCTGCGTGCCTTGTCGTTGACCTGAGTTCTCATTTAGGATTCTCATGATTTCAATTGCCATAATGATAAGCAAATGGTACAGCTGTAAAACAAACTTTTCTTGTTTTTTCTTTTTAGGTTTTGAGATGAATGGAATAATATGCGAGCTTAAACATAGGATAAAATCCTGCTGACATTACATTGTGAATCCCTCCAACTGTAAAACGTGTTCAAGATTAGCTGTAAATTATGGTCCAATAGCAAGTCTTATACAGGCCGTAGCCAGATAGTCCTTTATCACTGTAAAACCTGCTATCTCCAACCCCATTGGGCCGCGCATGGACTGCAAGTGATGGTGGTGAGAGGGGGTCACAAGGCCAGAGGGACAGGTTCAGTTTTCTACTGTTTGCTTTGAGGCTTCAAACCAAGCAGGCTGTCCAACTATGTTGTTATCTGTTCAGAATCGATTGCACCTTCGAATTCAGGTTCTGTCTTTTTGATATATTCTTATCAAATGATTGAAGACAGAGGGGGCATTTATGACTGTCCAGCTATGTTGTTATCTGTTCAGTATTGAATGTTTCTTCAAATTTTGGGATTCTCCTTTGTGATATTTTATCAAATGATCGATTGAGAGACAGTGAGAGTGTCTAAAAACTGATTGAGGGACAGTGAGGGTGTTACAATTATGGACCAGATAATATGCACACCTCATTCATAGGAGGTATAAGGTAGCTCTCTCTTTTTTTTTTATAAAATGTATCTAGCATCAGTGTCGTTGGTAGAAGGTGGGAGGTCACCGAATCTGGTTGTGGTGAGATATTTTTGAGGAAAATATTGTATGCAAGGTAACAGAGAAACAAGAATATCATCGTGGCCAACATGATGGAAATTAATCCTATTCATACAGTGTCTATTGGAGATACCAGTGAAGTACAGTATTAGCTCGAGGAGGGGACCCTCAAATAGGTGGTTCTGTTTAAACCAGAATATTATGAAACATAATTTTTTTGCAAAAGACAAAGGGCAGTTCATACGTAGATTTGTATATAGATTTCATTGATATTATTTATTGACTATGGCTTATGATAATATACTTTATTAATATGAAGGAAATATTAATAGTATGTTGTTTTTAGTGAAATCCTATAATAGTAATATGTTAATCTTCATATTACTTAAACAAGGATAATAATTAAAATATTAGTTTCCTTTTAGATGAAATGTGGTAATGAACTTATTAAGCTAGAAACTTTGCATTAGAATTTCTTTCTTCACAATTCAATAAACATAACATGGGTTTTCAAAAGAATTGATTTCATTTCCCTTTTTACGATTCGCAAGGGATTCACAAGAAATTCTCAAATGAAGAGAGAACATGATAGAGTTAGGGTGTAATTTACTTTATTGGCATATTGGAAATTCAATAAAACTTAACTCTTCCATCAACATATACAAGAAGAATAATACACTAATATTCTCACTTTTCAATACATCTTTTTTTTTGCAACAAAATGAGATCTAGTATGTATATATATTTTTTTGTAAATTTCCTCAACATTCCACATAAGAGTTCAACAATATTTCCATTAAGTTTTAAACAAGATCTACCAACATTAAACAACTTTCCATTCAAATCTTTTTACAAATACAGATTCATGTCCTTTACAACTTTTGATTGCTTATTTTATTTTTGGAATAAAAAACAAGCAATATTACAACTTTCTTCCTCCACTCAAGGTGGGTAAATACATGATGTTTTTACATTGTCAACAACAAGGAAGTCTTTGTGCTCCAAGGTGTTCTTCATCCATGCTCCAAGTTCCAAGTATTTCAAATCACAACCAAGATAGGGGGAGAGGCAACACTCTCCTCCCAACCAAAAACTCAATGGAGAAGAGAAGCAATCTCCTCCATTGACCCCCGAGCCCCAAACACAACACAATGAAGGGTGGTCTCCAACTCAAGGCAACAACACTTGCTTCCACAATACAATTTTCTTCACAACATTCAAGGTTAAAAAGAAGAAACAAAAAGGAAACACAAATAACACAATACTTTTCACAACAAGGCTTTCATCCAAGCCAACAAGAGAAGGAACTATGGGAAAGTTTTCCTTATGCCTCCCCATTGAGATGAGATGCCCATCCAAACCCTCCACAATAAAACTCAAGCCCCTATGACTCTTATGCCTCCCTCAAGTACCCCTTTTTCCTCCCATACTCTTATGCCTCCCTCCTCTTATGGCTCCCTCAAGGACAAGGTAAGAATGTGAACATTCTTACCCAAGATGGGCATCCCTCTCAAACTCCCTCCACAATTTCCTATTCTACTCTTATGCCTCCCTCATGAGTTTTCCCATAGACCTCTCCTACACTACACATTAAGTATTCTATCCATTTTTCCACAATACACAAAAGTAAACATACATTATCCACAAATTTAACATAGAAACAACAACAATAAGAAAGCAAAAAAAAGGGAGAAGGTTTCCTACCTCTCCATTGGAGAAGCCTAAACCAAGAAACTTTGTCCAAGCTCCCTCCAAAACAATCCAAGCATGCAAGTCCAAGCTCCTTCTTTTTCTCTTCTCCCAATTCTTTTCTCTCCCAAAAGAAAAAAAAAAACTCTTCAACAAAACAAAAAAAAAACTCCAACCCCCTCAACAAGAGAGGAAATTTCCATAAATAGACAAAAGGGAAGAGTGAGGGTGATGTGGCTCCTTGTAGGATGCCACATCACACATCCTCAAGACCACCTCCCATAGTCAACTCAACTCCCAAAACACAATAAATGGGTGGTTGGGTTGAATGACATCTCTCATCCACATCCATCCCTTCCCATGTGTCTTAAGGCACAATTAAATGCAAAACGAAGACAAGTGCACTCCAAAGTCACATTTCCCTTCCCAAAACAATAAATAATCCCCTTTTTGGATTCCCAACCCATAGATATGGTTGGTAAGGGGTTTTGGGAAGTGTGGGACAAGTTCAACTTGTCCCACAAGTCCCCCAAAATTGCCCTAAATCTCAAATTCGAGATTCAAAGGATTTGGAGTGGTCAACACTCAAAACAAGCATTCAATACAACAGGAAAACACAAGGCTCAAGGAGCCAACCATCAAAATTAATGACACCCACTAGACTTCCCTCCAAAACCTAAAAAAATTAAAACAAGATGTTACATTAATCTAAACATACTTAGCAAAAGTAATTTTAAAAAAAACATCACAAATGAAATCACCTACTAAAGTAAGTTAAAACAAGTAATTAAAATTCTTACCCCCTTGGTCACATTAGAAAATTTCCCCCTCATGGAAATTTTTCTTAACACATAAAAGAACAAAGGTAACACAATACAATTCACTAGTTGCCTTGACGACCAAATGTTGTAACCACCCGACATCCTGTTGTGTTTGGTTCCCAATCCCCCTCATGGTTGTGATCATGTTGTGTTTCCTGCAAAATACAAAATACCTCCTTCGGCCTTGCGGCCATGTCAAAATGTCCAAAATAACCATATGCATGAAATTTATTAACATCTATACGTAATTCAATTATCCATTATTTCAAGGTTTAAATCACAACTTAATTATGCATTCCATCATTATCCAAAGTTATAGTAATGTAAATTCAACAACTACATTCTACTTATCATGGCGAAGAAATCCAATGTTAGAACACATGCAATATATCCATATAAAAATAATATCAGTATCCAATAGTCTGTCCATGAGCCAGTGTAGATCATACAGAAAACAAAATCCAATCATAACCCAAATGCATCTACTCACAAAACATCATGCTAATCAACGTAAGTATAAGTCATGTCCATATCCAAAAGTCTGCATAACTCAAAATGATAATCAACTAAGTGTCATAGGGAAGTGGGCATATAAATATTTTAAAATCCAAATAAAATCTCATCTTAGATAACATAGCTCTATAGGATGAACTATTCACTTCGCAATTTTGGGGCTGCAAATTGGAAAATTAATTTTAAACCCAAACTTAATGATTTTGTAGGCTTGACTAACGCCTCCTGACCCACCTTGACAAAACACAAAGTGTTTAAAATGAGCATGTTTAGAGGACATTTATTGTCTTGGGAATTATTAGAAGGATACATTATAGACATAGGGACCTAATATAGATATTTTTTATTTCACCTCAAAAATAGTTTGAAAATTTCAGGATTAAATTTACCAAATATCATGTATACATATTGAATAACATTAATTACGTCCTCAATACACTCATAATAAATTTGTGACAGTCTCCTTTGTATTTAAATAATAGATTTTCACAATTTTTGCCCTTTCATTTTAATTAAATGAACCCTAATTGTATATTGTGGTTACCATTATACGAAGATTTTAGCAAAGAGATTGTTCGGTGAAACAAACTTAGACATTTTAAACTCATCTGTGAGTCCTTTAAATAAATCACATAAAAACATCTCATCAATTATTCTCACTATACATTATAAAATTAATTAGTTAAATATATTCCTCTCTAAAAATATACACTTAAGATCTTTTCAATTAACTTCGAAGCAAAAATAAAGCGCAAACAAATTTTTATTTATTTTTAACAAATAATTTAATTCCCAAAAGCATCGACCACACATTACAAACATGTCTTTTATAATAACAATTGCATAAAACCTTCTCAACAAAGTACATATAATGGTGCTCAGCCAATTAAAATGTAAGCACCATTCATGTGTAAATTTAGAATTACAAGGTTTTATGTATATATTTTAACAAACAAATAAGGCACATTTAATATCTTTAAATATAAACCTTGCATCAAATAAATCAACCTTGGACATGAATTGCGGCGTATGAAATAGTTTAAAACATAATTTACAGAGATTTGAAGGGGAAGGATTTTATCACTTAATCACTCGAGAGACGATTCCATCTAGTACTAATTTGGGTTTTATAATCACTTGCAATCGTTTTGTTTTTCTCTCCCTCTGAACATCCTTTCCAGCTCAATTAATAAGAGGAATAGATTCTTTACACATACTCCTGCTGCATGCCTCCTTTGAACAAATAAATACAAAATGCATCACTGTAGCTTCGTGCGCATGAATTGGCTGTCCAAGATTAGTATTGTCAGTACAAGCTCTAAAAGTGAAAATAGGGACCTCAACTTATTACCACTCTCTAGATTATATTAAAATTAACCCAATTCGAACAAATAACATTTAAAAGCAATTTTAAGAAGCCTGGTTACATTCACTACTGAAAAAGCATAACACTCCTGCAGGACATTGAGTGCTTAGGCATGCCTGCTGTCAGAGAGGTATCCCCAGTTGCCATTAAGAATTTCTGCCTCGAGAACCCTAAAGTAGAATTGTTAGAGCCTGAGGATTTGTAGTTGGGAACAAGGCACTTGACCCGCCTCAATGCAATTGAGGTCATCCATGAGAATTTGATAGTGCCTTTTCACTTCCTCTGAAGATTTATCACCGACCATAGAGGCCACATTTTGCCAACGTTGAGGAAGTGTACTTTGTCATATATCGCTAGAGCCTTTTCAAATAATTTATTTTGCTTGGTTGTCCATGGATGATGAATAACCTTGACTAGACATATTATTAACTCAAAGACTCCAAGTGAAAGAAATTTCAAACACAATCTAGAGGCACGGAGTATTAAGAGATCAGATATGTTCTGCCGACATGGAAATTGATTCGGTTCCCCCACTTGTGAAATTAGTTCAATATTATAGTGACCATTAATCGAGCATAACTCAATAAAAGACAAAATTTCCGAAGGATATAAAACTTGGCTGAAGTTCACAATATAACTATGAGTAAGGAAGGGATTTTGAAAACAAAGTTTACGAGAAACATAATCAAATAACAAAATCAAACAAATAGAAGACTTACATACAAGGACTAATAATTCATAACGAACTCAATGACTCCTTGACAGACAACAATAGAATTAGTTTTAAAAACATGTTGAGGGTTTCCAGGATTCAACTCAGGGGACTGTTATGCTTCTCAGCACTGCAATGAAATTTCAAGGCAACGGAAGCTGTTTGTATTGGGCACAATCTAATTTGGCAAGATAGTGTCCTATAAATAGAGGTTGTGCAATACAAACAGAGTTGCTAGAATCATGCATGCGAACATATGAGAGAATAATGATTAACTCATTAAAAATGTATACGCACCACAAAATGGATTCTATTGTCTATCTCTAGAAGAAGAATAAGAATCCAAAGATGCTATTTTAGAAAGCACCAGAAGATTCATCTTTTCAGAAGATTTTTGAGAATCAGAAGATCATCATTTTTTATCATCAGAATCCACCGAAAAGCAGCTTCTTTTAATTGTCGTGAAAAGACTAATCATTATAAATATTAAAAGCATTGAAAAGATAAGGAATATCAAAACCTACCAATCCAGTTTAGTCCTTTTGATGATACGGCCATGAATGATTCTAAGATACATATGCCGTTTTAAATCTTTTAAATATTTAATTGACTTTAGTGCTTCCTGCTATGAATACACAAACAACATTGCTATCTTCTTGACAAGGCCGAATTAAGGTTTCCAAGCACCCTAGGCACTACTTGGAGTGTGCGCCCCCCTCCCACCTAGGACCAATGACCCACCTATATGTGAATGTTTTTTAAAAATTATAGACTTAGTATAACTCTTGATACATTTTATTAAAGCTATAAAGGTTTTATTGTTGCCTTTGCCATAGCAAAACTATCAATGACATCATCATAATTTATTGTTGTAGCAATGTCGCATTCAATTGTCAAAATAGAAAGGCTATTCAATCTAGTTTCACCCATTGTTGACCTTAAATTGCTTTTTACTCTTGTTAGACTGGAAAATGCTCTCTCAGAATTGCAATTTCCAACAGGAATGCAACAAAACATTCGTATTGCAACATCTAGATTTGGGAACGTGGTGTCTAGTCCACTTTTTCTTATATATTTTGACATTGATGATATACTATTAAGTTTTCACGTCTTGCTAATGCCTAGAAATGGATGCATTCAATGTCAAGGGAGGTTTCCAAGTCTTTGTTATATGTTTTTACTAAAGAATTAGAGCATTTCAATATTGTCTCATTATCAAGATCTTTTAAATTTTTCAAAAATCCAAACCTATCATTTCACACGCTATATGCTTAATTTCTTCTTGATAATTTCCTTCTTAATTTGTCTATAATTTTTGTAGCCGTGTAAAAATGGGCAACTTGAAACTCTGCTTATGATGGATAGGAATTGATGAATGGTATACCTAACCTAGTGGATGCATTATAGTTTCAGATTATGTTGTTACTGTTGCAGTAATTGATTAGTTCTACATTCAATCTATAGCATATGTGTGTTGTTACAGAATGTAACACCTCACATAGACTATGCAATTCCATGTTCGTCTTCATAAAAGAAACACAAAATCCCTGAAGGACTAGCTGCATTGTCCTTGAGGAAGGTACCGAATTACAAAATAGATTTAGTGTATAGAATTTAAACTCAATAACGGCAAACAAGATTTACAGTTTTCATAGCAGATCAGAGTTAATTATTGGAAGTTTTAGGTACATAAAATATCATGTAACTTCCTTCATGATTAAGACATTCAATTATATTATTGAGTTTGTTTATTTCATCATACAATCCATACAGAAAGCTTAAATGTAGAAAGAAATACACAACTCAAGTTTCATAATTCAATGTTTTATTCATAAGGAATTTCAATATGTTCCCACACAAGCTGTGAGATGTAACTGAGAAGTAAAGTAACTACTAAAATAAGAGGTACACATGCATGAAAGATAAAAGTACAAGGAGTATGAGTGAACCCATCATTTCCTTAGGTCTTCTCCTTCGGTTGATGCATCTTCATCTTCATCTTTTTCCCTCTTCATCTTCATCACTGGAAGTACTATACCTGAAAAGAAGAAAAGAGGAAGATTATCACTTAAGAGATCAGGGTTAATCCATATTCCTATACTGTCCTAATTCATGCATATGGATCTCTTAACAACAAGAGATATAAATTACTTGAAGATGAAAATTGGATACATGATTTTCTCACTCAGAAAGAAGGAGAAAGAAGAAAAGAAAACCACGGACATAAGAGAGGCCAAAAATCCTAAATATTTTCTAACTGCTTTCTCAAGTGTGTAGGTTCATATTGCAGAATCAAGAAGTAATAAATAATTATTAATACCCATACCCAAAAGAGTGATACCCAAATATGGGTTGTAATATTTCAAGCCACAAATTAAAAAAATACATCTACATATACCGATTTTGGAAAAATAATTCATTTAGGTAGAACAGTTAAAATTTCATAAAAAGATTTTTTTTAATACAATAACTACAAAATTAGGGCAAGCACCTATGGGTTTGCATTCAAACTAAATGGAACTCAAGATCTAAGTATGGCATTTTCAAGTAAAGCAACTTTACAATTTAGAGCTCAAAAATCATGTGCCCAAAAGCAATCACAACTATCTCAAGTAAAACTCCATAGCTGAGCACAAGATTTGACACCCATATATCCTTCAGAACAAGAGTTTCAAGATAATCAGAGTAATGAACACCCAGCCATAGTTGGGAAATAAAATAAAAAAGAGCTTCAGAATCAACTACCATGCCGACCTTTCTCTTATTACGAGCCGAGGTTTTCATAATAGTCAAAACAGAAATCCGAAAACTCATATCTTAAAATATGTAGATCTACAATTTTAAGATATCATATAGAACTCAAAATAGAATTCAGAAAAAGAAGAACAGGGATTTGAGGAGCATGAACTCAAAACAACAAAGTTACAATAAGAAAAGTGCCAAATCCATGCATTTTCGAGAGGAAAATATGATTTACCCAGTTGAAACTTACCGGTTCTAAGTAAACTTTCAGGAAATCCTCCGGGTAAGAACACAAAATTAAAAACACCGAAAATCTTATACTCAGACATATCCATAGTTCCATGGAATCAAAAAATGTCCTCAGCTGAGCTAATAAATGGCTTTTGAAAAAATGTGAACCAGATATTCGACAAGGAGAAAGTAACCACAAAACTTTAGAGTTCAGCAATGGTGGTCGAAAAGGTTTTCCCAGAGGTATTAATTCAGGAACGATCTCTAAATACCAAACAAATCCTGCAATGGAGCTTAATATCAAAATAATGGCAGCACGATAAGCAACCACTCAGTTTACTTAAAATATTCCACAGAAATCTCCAAGCACTTCAAAATGCAACAAGACAGATCTTGAGATCATCTTTAATGGCCGTTGTCCAGGATTTTTTTTTTTGTAGAGTTCTTTTATCTCAGATAGAGCTCAAGAATGAAAATATGAAAGACTTAAGGTTTCAAGTGTTTTTTATTCATCAGATCAATAGCCAAAAATCAAAAGTACAGAGAATCAATGCTCAAAATTGATCACCAGAATCGATGCAAAACCCATATTAACACATGAAAATGGCGGGTATTTTTGGAAAACTTAGCATATTTTCATCATCTTTGTAAAAGTTTCATATTGACCTGCAGGCCCGACGAAATCTAATTGGATGCAGCACGGCGGGTGCCATTTTGTAAAACTTGGCACTCTATTCCTTTTTTGCAAAATATTTAAATTGGTCCAGTGGACCGATGTGGAGGGGTGGGCCATTTTTATGTTTTGAGGCATTTTGGAAAAGAGCGTAAAGTTGTAAAATGATCCGCGACCCCTCTCATGTAAAAGGAAAAAGTCAAATGTTAAGCCCACATCAAAAGACTCAAAGCAGAAAGGTAGATCGTCGAAGCCTTTTGAGATTTTGAGCTTTATTTCCAAAAGGGATTAAAGTTGTAAAATGACCCACAGGCCCCATTCATGTCAAAGGAGAAAATTCAAATGTTGAGCCCGCAAATAAAAAGTGTCAAAGCAAAGAAGTAGATTGTTGGAATATTTTTTTCCTTTGAAAATTTTAAGATTTTTGAAAAAGGAGTAAAGTTCAAAAATTTCCCATGAATCTGTTGAAGCATCGAAATTCAATCATATTGAATATAAGTCAAAAGTGGATCATAGGGTTAATTTGAAAATTTGAGACCTATTTTCAAAAAGGAGGAAAAGTTATAAAGTCACCTGCGACTCCGATGAATACCAAACAAGGCCATGTATTCAATAAGTCATAGGTGGAGAAGAGGATCACTGGGATCCTTCAAGAATTTGAAACCTTTTTGGAGTAAAGTATAAAAGTCACCCACGACTCCGTTCACGCCATCAAAAGCGCAAGGCAGAAAGGTGGGCCGCCGATTTTTTTTTTGTTTTAGAAACTTTGAACCTTTGTTTAAAAAATAAGAGGATAAAGTTGAGCACGACCCCGCTAGAACCAAGGAAAGACATGTGTGAGATCCAAATTAAAAGTGAGATGGGTGGGCCAAATATTTAAAAATGCTCAATTTCTATCAAAAAACGAAAAAGAAAATATTTTCTAGGCCTGTTTGCAGTTCAAATCTGTCCTACGTGGACAACTCTTTATCAAAATAATGAAAGACGTAGTTCTTCACAAAACCTTCAGTCAAACTCAAATTCTGCAACAATGGCAGAATTTCTTTAAAAGAAAAACTCACTCAGAAATCTTGAACAGACCAGAAGGTGAATTTTCATGTGAAGGGAGGAGTTTTATTATTACATGTGCACAAGGTGGTCCCCATATGGGAGATGAAGAAAATACATTATTTCCAATTATGCAGAGGTCAATTTCAAGTGTCCACAGAAAGCCAAAATAAATGTCAACACTAGAATCAAAGTGGTACCCAAAGGAGATAGAATATACAGGTGATTATTTTTGCAAAGTATTGTAAATAATGTAATTAATTTTGCTCACTCACAGGGAACATTTTAGCATAACTTCAGCAAAAGGACAGATCAACAATATACTAATAATGCTTCAATTTTTTCTTCTTCTGAGATGATGGATTTCTCCTATGGCTATGGAATTTCCCTTGCTCATTCTTTAGATTATTATCCTCAAGGGAATGGACAAGTAGAATCAACAAATTAGAATCTGGTAACCATCGTTCGGAAGCTTGTTAATGACTCTCAAAGGAATTGGCACAAGAAGCTCTATGATGCTCTCTCGGCAGATAGAATTACACCCAAAAGAGCAATTAGGATGTCTCCATTTCAGGTGGTGTATGGTGTAATGCCCACTAAATCGACCACTCAAGACCCAAGAACAACCTAGGTTTAGATAGAAAAATTATGGAATAATTTTTTTTCTTTGAAAGGCAAGTCCTCTACACAGGATTCAAAAACTACCATTGTCACAACAAAGATTCAAATTCAATTATAATTTAATAAATGAAATTATTCCCTTTATAAGAAATATTAAATCCACTGTTACAAAATTAATGAGTTTAATTAATCCAAATATAGTTAAATTTCTCTTTGGCGTTAATTTGATAAATAATTAAATTAACACTATAGTTGAATATTTCTTAATTAATTTTAGAGGGTCAAAGGGGTAGAAAAAAATTAAATTCCCAAGGTTATTAATTTTGCACTAGGTCTAAACATTAACAAAGGTTCTTATTTACATGGGTTTAGAAAAATGTTCTCCTATCCCCATAATGTGAGCCCTTAAAATGGTCACATGTCCGTGCTTTAGAGTGAAACATTAAGCGTTAAAAAGGGGTAATTTCCCACTTACCCACTCTCAGACTCATCTTTGCACTTCAACCACCTGATTTTTTGAATATTAAATGCGCTTAAGGTTTCCTGGAAATATTTCCATTAGATAGAAAATTTCTTCCCCTTTCCAATGATATAAAGGAGTCCTCCTAACTCCTCATATTTCTTAAGTTACAGGCCGACGGGCTTGGGGAGACAATTTTTCCCAAAGATGGGCCTACGGGTCTGTGGGCCCAGGGAAGACTTTTTGCCTAGGGAAGGTTTCAGACCAGTGGACCTGGGGAAATAATTTGGCGCTTAATTTTTTTTTAGCTGAAAAGTGCAATTTTCATTTGCGTTCCCACGAGCCCATGGCAGGTCTTCGCGTCAAAAGGAAAGAAATATATGCTCCAAATTCGCAATGGACATGTGGCAATGTTTTCAAGCCAATCGCGGGAAGGCGGGTCGCCAGAGGTAATTTAGGATTTTAATTGACTTTTTTCATAGAAAAAGAAAAAAGGTTTACAAATGATTCATGCCTCCTCTAACACCTAGACAAGCTACGTGTCTGATCCAAAAGCTACAAGCGGGGACCAGTAGACCGCTGAGGTAAACTTAGGAATTTTGGATTTTATGTTAAGAAAAAACAAAAAGGCTTAAAAACAATCATGCGCCTCCTCCGACGCGTAAAGAAGCCACGTGTTAGACAAATAATTACCTGTGGGGAGGTCGGATTGATGGGGAGACTTAGGAAATTTTTGCCAACCTTTTCCAAAATCGATAAGGTCTACAACAAATTTTGCCTCCACCGATGCCTAAAGAATCCACGTGTCAGACCCATGGGAGTGTTTTGCGGGGAAGCAGACCAGCTTGCGGGAGACTTAATATTTTGCACGAATTTTTGAAATATTGGAAAAGTAATTTTAGGTGCGGGCCCGTTAACCCTTAGAAGTATATTTTTTTTGCCAAAATAGAAAGTTCGGGGCTTGCAGAGCCACATGAAAATTTGTGTCCTTCTGTATTTTTTTTTTGGGAAAAACGTGCCCTAAGTATTTTTTAGGCCCACGGATCCGCTTGCAAGCATTGTTTTATTATTATCCAAATTTTTTTAGCAGTTAAGGACAATGTTATTTTTAATAGGGGAGCTGCATACAAAAACCCAGAAGATCATAACTTTTGACTAAAGCTTTCGATTTGAGTGAATGAGAACATGTTTTGGAGAGGGCTTGAACTCCTCACTTGTACAAGAAGCATACCAAATCTTATTTATGAACTAATTCAGACGGGTGAATTTAAAGAAACGTCCTTGGGTACCATTAATATGTGAACATAGAAGGCTATATATCAGTTGTCAGATTTAATTTGACTCGTACCATTCTTCCTTCTCCAATTTGCCAAAAATACATGGGGAATCACCATAGATATGATATTGAACGGTTACCCCTTTGAAGTGGATTGATTTGATTCTAGGTTGCAGATTTCAAGTCGAATTTAATTCTATCATTTTGGTGTTCTCTATAAAGCCATTATGTTCTACCTCTGTACCCAATTAGATAAAGTTCTAAGTAAGTTTCACTGACACAATATTGGGGATCAATATTGCTTCAAAGGAGAGGGGCGTTTTGATCATCCTTGATATGGTGTCATATTTAATTATTTCTACTTGTCTTTCATTCTTGCTAAGATTATCTCTTGTCATATCATATCCTGATATTTATTGCAAGCTTTACAGTATTCTTAAAAAATGAATATATTCTACGTACTTAAATAATACATAAGGGTATATATAGGAGTCTAGTAACCTATAGGTTATCATTCATGTAATGAGATTTGAGTCTTATTACTAGGTTCAGATATTTCCCCCTTGATGTGGATAAGTCATTTTTACTTTCAAAAATGCGTGAAAAGCAAGAATGTAGTTCTATCTTTGTATGTTAAAAGATGTTGTATTACTATTATTATAACACAGTGACTATAATAATTTCCTAACAATGGAACTTTCCAATCGGGGAAAGTTGAGTGGTTTGACAAAAGCATTTCAAGTGGAAGGCAACTTGTCCAAAAAAGACCAACTCCATTTTGTATAAAGTAGGAATAAAATATTTCATTAAACTAAAATAATTCCCTTTAGGGGACGTCCCTTCTATTCACCAAAAGAAAACTTTCAAAGATAAACCCTTTCTTCATTCGAGTGTAACTTTCACATCCAAAAACAGAGAATCTTTTCACCATAAATTAAAAATTACAATCAACATCCACTTAAATTAAAAGAAACAATTTTTACATTAACGAAATCTAGCAGAGTGACTTGGCATGCTCAAAAATGAATAGAAAAGGGGTACATACAGGCTCCAAGAGTAACCCTATTGCATGACAATGAAACCCTAATCCTAACCCTAAGACCTAATTCATTTGAGATCACAAAAAAAAAGTGAGAGGAGGACACACAGGATAACTCACACCCATCACAACAATTCCAATCGAAGCTTGAGAAGTCATCCTCCTCATTGAGTCAGACAGAAGCCCCAACAACACTCCTAAACAACTAATAAATGGATGTGTCAACTGGGGCATTGACAACAACAAGCTTCCACAACACAGGTGCCAAATATACACAATCACACATCAGTCCAAATAGAAGCAGCAACAGTCACAAGAAAGACAACAACAAAATTCATAAGGCTTCATCATATAATAATCCAAAGTAGTACAGATCTATGAGGGGAAGCTGCTTATAGGTTCCCAAAGGGAAATAGGATGTTCACCTTAATACTCACCAATATATCCATATCTCAAACACTCTCAAATACATCTTAGTTGCCTCCCCTCAAGTACCTCTTATGCCTCCCTCGCAGATGTATGGTGTCTCAGAAACCTCAATGTAAGAAGATGAAAGTTATTTCTTTTCTGAGGTGGAACAACCCATCCCAAAGAATACCTAAAACATTCAACAACATTCACATATGCATAATATAACCAATAAATACATTTTAAAATAGTCAAGCTCCTACCTATCCACAGTAGAGCTTCAGTCTCAAGAATTCATCAACAAGCTTCTTCGGAATACAAACATTCTAAAAGATCCAACAATTCCAAAAGCATCCAAAATCCTTGAGCTCCATTCAAAAAAGTTGCAATGAGCACAAAAAAATCAAAATGAAAGTAACCCCCAAATGAGTAAAAGAATTTGAATAGAATAGAAAAGCAACAGAGAGGATGATGAGGTGTCAACCACCCAGGACAATAACAACCCCCCTACTTTCAAGCACTTCATAGTTGAGTGTGTTGATTAATAATCGGTGTCCGTGCGTACGGTTTGAAACACTTGTTAACTCATCTTGCAATTAGCATAATAACGTGCAAGAGAGGAGACCACAACAGTGTTTCGTGGAGCACAACAAAATAAGGAACACCGTAAACAAGCACAAGCAAAAAATAGAAAGGAGGTATAGAAAGCCAACCCTGGTGGTGAGAAAAAATTGTCTCACAAGCCTCAAAATCAGCCCCAAAAGAATCCCTTTGTCATAAGGAACTGTGGCAGACGCGCTCACAAGTCCACGAAAAAAAGGAATAGAACAAAGCTCAAAAAAATTGAGCTGACTTAAGTAAAACAAAGACAACCCCCCAGAATGCGGTACTTTATAAAATTAGTGCGTTTACAAAGCTAATGATCCCATCATCTAGAGTGCGAAAAAACATGAAACTTTGACTAAAGAAGTGCTCAAAACCGAGCAACGAGTCAAAAGTTATAACAAAAACCAATTCCCGCAATTGATGAGAAAAAGCGCAATAAGCCTTCAAACGGATTAAAAAAGTGCCCTAAATAACATGCAATACACGGTGTCGTATGTATGCCCTTGTTGGAAATGACATGGAATTTGAGATAGGGTTTGTTTGTATTGCGAGAGGGAATTAGCCACCTGCCAATCCTGGACCTCACCCTTCGTCTTTCGGCACTCGATGGAAGGTTAAAAATACAACAATCCAAAGACCAAATTTTATAATGCCAAAGGAAATATATTTTTTAAATAATGTGAATCAAATAAAATTAGATCTAATTTAATTAAATCTAATTAGATCTAATCTAATGAAGATTTAGATGAAGAATTTTAAACAAGGAATACTTCATTAATTAAAGACAAATGTTTCCTAAAATGGTCTACTCAAAACTTGTTAGAAATTAAAAAACACAATAAATTTTAAAAAAACTTACAAAAGAAGTTTGACACATTGTACACAAAAAAAACTTAGCATGACATAACTTACACGGCTCGTTTTTATAAAAACGCAAAGATTGAGTAATTTTTGTTTGAGTAACATATCAAAAGGAAGTAATGCCCCGTTTGGCAGTCTATTGTGGTTAAGAGTGGGTATCGATGGAAAAGCAAGGATAGACTTTGAATAAGTGAATGCTGATTGTGTTTGTGAATAGCATTTAGTCTCCTCCCAACCACCCTACCTACAGACTGTAATGACCATCATGTTTGTACCTTGCGTGAGGAGTCGGTGGAGTCCCATTTTTCTTCACCATGATCTTATTTTGATTCTTTCTTTCAATGCGTAGGTGGAGTGTGGCAAGTTGCAGGCCCTTGGAAGGAGGGAAGTATGTTTGGGTGGTATTTTATGTTTTATGTCCTTGCGTGAGGGAGATGGGAGTCGGTGGAGTTCCTGATTTTCTTCACCCTGATCTCATTTGGATCCTTTCTTCAATGCGTATGGTTGGGAGGCGCTTGGCTCGTTCTTGGGTTTGTGCGGCTGGGAAACTGTGGACCACGGTCCAACTATGTTGTTTTCTGTTCAGTATCAATGCATCCTCAGATTCGGGTCTCTCCTTCAAGATATGTTTATCAGAATCGACTATGTGACAGTGAGAGTGTTACCAGGAGACCTGATGAAATTAATTTGCAAAGATTCTCTATTGAGACCTTACTTGTTTTACGATGTAACTCATGGAAGAGGATCTCATAGGGTGGATCTGTTTCATATCAGAATATTCATGAAGCACAATTTGCTTTGCAATTATATGAGCTTCTTCAACGAGTCACTAAGTTGGCAGGCATAAAGGTTTCTGTTGGAATTATCACACCTTACAAGCTACAGCTGAAATGTTTGCACCGAGAGTTTGATGTTGTCCTCAAATCTGATGAAGGAAAAGGTTTATATATCATTACGGTAGATGCCTTTCAGAGCCAGGAGCGTGATGTAATCATTATGTCTTGTGTCCGAGCTTCAAATCATGGGGTTGGCTTTGTAGCTGATATTCGCCGCATGAATGTGGCACTAGCACGAGCTCGCAGAGCACTTTGGGTTAAGGGCAAAGCAGCTGCATTGAAGCAATCTAGTGACTGGTCAGCCTTAATTGAAGATGCTAAGTCTAGGGACTATTTTATGGATATGGAGTCTGTACCAAGAGATTTTTTTTTGGTTATAAAGCCATCTTCTTTTGCTTCATCTCAGACTAGGGCTGCTCCTAATATGAGAGCACCAAGGTTAGGAGGTCCAAATCAGAAACAATCAGATGCATATGGAGATGGTGGAGGTGTTTGGATGAATGACGAAGAAATCCAATTATTGGGATCTAAGTTTGGGCAAAAGGAAAAGTGGGTCTATAGCTATAGAAACCCAGGGATACAGATCTTCTTTGGATATGGCAGTCATACGATGGTTGTGTGGGTTTTCTATGGTGGTTGTGATGCGGTCTTCAGAGCAGAGTGCTTCTATCTTTGGAGTTGCTCCCGAGGATTCCAAGAAGGCATGTTTCAATCACCCCTTTCCTATGCCAAGCATGGCCGTTAACAGAGTTTGGACCTTCAGCAGGCTGAGGAAGAGAAGTTGCGCAGGTTGTGTTGCTGTTGCCCGAGCCCTGGTCGACGTGCTTGTTGGATTGGAAGAATTCTAATCAGGCATGTTAAATCTACTCCTTGTAATAGTTTTCTACCTTCTTTCAGTATCTTGAAATGAATATTCTTTCCTCTTGAATGGCGCCTAGACAAAATGTTTTCGTGGTTGTTTATATCGCTGCCTGATTGTGTTGGTTGTTCCTTTAAATCTCGTTCCAATTTCGCTGGTTTTGCTTGGAATGTTCTTTTCCTCTCTTATAGCTTACTCTATTTCATATTTGTCTAAATGGGCTACTGCAATATTGAGTGATGCAGTCTAGTTCGTAGGGAAGGAAACATTATAGAGTTTCGTTTGCTTATATGACTCTCTTTTAAAAGAATTCTGTGATGGTATTTATAATTGAAGGCTTACTATATGGAAGGTTAAGCCTTCATATCTCTATTTGGTTGAATAAATACGTATTTCCTGTTTAGGGCTCTCCTGTTTTGCTAAAAGGTACATTAATAGTGACATTGTGTTCTAAAACTTGTTTAAGCCTGTGGGCATTCCTTACTTTTTGTTTAATTAGAAAATGGCATTAGGGTTTTGCTTTAGAACTGTACATGGTTGACTTTTGTACCCAGTTCTAGAGGATGAATAACCTGACATCTATTTTGGCCTCTACGTGTTGAGAGAATTACTATACCTACTTCCTGGTTCAAACTCTTGTTTGATTAAAGTAAGGGGGAAACATTGTAAGTTTAATTGAATGAAATCTCTACAATTTTTATTAAGGGTCGCGAGCAAGCTATTAATAGCTGGACTGAAACAAAAGTTGTAGGTGAATCCATGGTATTGGACTCGTGAACTCGTTTCCTGTTAGATGACAGCTGATTACAGTGATAATATAATAGGTGGCTATTATATTCATCTGTTTGATATTTGCTAGACATTTCCTTGATAAGCCCACATGGATCGGGTAAAATTTCCATCTTCTATACCATTGGCAAGGAGCTCATAGAACTTCTAGGCCTGACTGCACTGCGTAACCTTCCTGATGGATATGTGTGTTGGTTCTTATTTTTGTGCTTGCACTCGTGGTAAGGTCTTTTGAGTCTGGGGCATCGCTGGTGTATTACCCACCGTGTATCGAATCCCTTTGTTTTCGAACTCGAATATCTTATTCTTCAAACTTGGTTACTAAAAGTCCCATTTTGTGGCTTTGTTAAGGAAATCAATTTTTATTTTTATTTTAAAATACTTATTGACATTGTCGGAAATATATAAAAATTATTAACGACTTTTGGGTTTAGCCTTCCCTTATATTATGTAGAGAAGTTGACGATTAGGATAAGGTTTGTTGGTAGAATAATGGCCCTTTTTGTGTCTCATTTGTATGCTTTTGGAAGAGTGGATTTGTTTTGTTAACTAGTCCTACGTTTAAGAAATCCTATAAGAAGGTAGTGGTAAAACTCCTTGGTTAAAACTGAAACTATAGTTGTTTTTCTTTTAAGGGCGTCGAACCCTTATTACTATGAAGCCTCCCCCTGGGAGATTTGGATAACGTCGTTTTGTTTCGCGCCTACGATCATAATTAGTATGTTTTGTCTTCTCTTGGACCTCTTTAGATGGATGGATTGAGTATTGGATTCCAATCACGTAATCCATAGGATTACATGAAGGAAATATCAACACTCTTGACTTTCTTGTTCCTAACCCATAAGGTCTTGCCTTGATTTATGTGATTTTGTTCTTACTGGTATTTTGACTTTCTCCTTGTTGGATGGTTTAGATTTCTTTCTCATGCGAATAATTTTGGAGTTGTGGGTTGTGTTTTAATCCATTTTTGAATTAGAACATTCCTTTCTTGATATTGTTAAATGTTAGCTTACTGTTGCAATGTGTAGCCTTAACATGCTCAGTTCTCGCGAACTGATTCTAGCTAGTATTTGTGCAGATGGATTATGCGAGTAGATTAAAGGAAAGAGTTGTAAAGGTTTCATCAGTGCAATTTATGAAGTTCCTTGTAAAAATGTCCAATGTGAGGTAAATTTTGTAATAGTGCTTGCAAAGGAGTTTAGAAGACCTCTTGCCTTGGGTTGTTCTGAAATTTCGTGATGATGTTGTCTTGTCCTTCTGTAGGTAAACTGGTAACTTACCTTTGTGAGAAATGGTATTCAATCTTTACATTGATATGAGTATTGTAAAACTTTGATCTTGAGAATAAATTGTCAAGTTAAATCTTTCTAAGACTGAGTGACAATATATTATAAGTAAAGTAAAATGGGTCGGTTAACCCTTAAAGAAGCTAAACAAAAATAATAATTTTATATTCAACAAATAAATGTAGAGGTGATCTATTTGAAATCAAATAATTCCATGAGTGATCAAAATGAAACCATCCTTTGTGAAGTAAAAATTTTATAACTTGATATCCCTAGCTACACTAGCGAACATTATCCTTTTTATGGTGAATTCTTAGAATGATCCTAAGGTGAAACAAATTGTTAGTTGATATAAGATAATAAGATTTAATAAGTAGGAGGAATCGGTTTCGAAACCACGCAATCTGTCTCTCAACCATTTGAAAGGTAAATTGTTTTCTTTTGTAAAAATCATCCAGTGAAGCCTAAGTAAAATATTTAATAATTTTCGATAAATCCTCAAGCTTCAATAAAAACCGGGTTAATAACTAATGAGGTCATAAAGATGAATTCAACTCGACCTTCTTCCTCTAACCTTTTTCCAAGGTGCTTTGTAATTTTTCTCTTAAGTATGTTGAAAGCGAATCCATGTTGTCATAAGGGCATGAACGAGTTTTAGTAGCGTAAGTGTTAATAGATGGCCTTGTGGAATTAAATTACCTCCTTTCTTAAATAATTGAATTAAGCAAATAAATGTCATAATAGAGAAGATTTAAAGATAATTACTCAGTGAAAAAAGAATAAACTTAGCTTGGTAAGATGAATTGTATGAATCATATCTTGAGTCTCCTTGAAAACGTAAGCTAAGAATTGCAAGATGTCTTTTTAAAATAAATAACCCTCAAGAATATCTCATTGTGGTTGGCCCTAACTGTAAGTGTGTTTTGTGGTTGGACTTCTATGTTGTCTTGTCTAAAAGAAAAGTAAATTGTCCTTGAAAGGTGTGAACGTTTCCGTGCTGCCTTTATGGCCATCCTTGTATCAAGTTGTTCACAGTGTTAGTTGTATCCTTGGTGACGACATGTTGCGTCATGTTATGTGTCAAGCAAGTCAAAAAAAAAAAAATTATCCTGTCTTTTACTGTGTTGTTCGTGTGTGAGTTTTTTTTTGGGTCGTTACACTTGGTATCAGAGCATAGGTTCATGCTCTCCAACCTATGGGCCGGATTGGTGTTGTATGGTGATGTTACATGATGGTGATGGTGTTACATGATGTTGTTTCATGGAGATGATGGTATTGCATGATGATGATTTATATTGGAAGAGTAATGTGCTTTAAGCGTGATGTGATCCATGTCGTAATTGTGATATTGTGAACGCACATGATGTGTATGTCACTTTGTGCGTGTTTGTGATCATGTTGATATGTTGGGGATGGGAGTATTCTCTCTCCTTCTTGTGGATTCTATGAAGAGTTCACGTGTGAATTACTGTTTGTGATGTGTGAAAAGAATTCTAATGTGGATGACGGAGTGTTGGAACATTGTGACATATTGTGATATGTAAGTGTATCAATGTGTTGTATGACTAGATTGATGTTAAAAGAAATGAGTTGTATCATGATGTTTTTACCATGTTTTGAAGAAATGTGTGTACCACCTTGTTATGTAGCAATGGATGTTATGTTGTGATGTACTATGTTCATCGTATGTATGATTTGTGCAAATATGTAATGCTTCATGTTGTGATTTGGGGTCATACGGTGAGTGTATGAACCCTATCGTATGGTGATTGCACTTTGGGTGCAGAATGTGGTAAAGTGATGTGTTACACCCAGTGAATGTATGATTGTGATCTACCTTGTATATGTACCACCATTATGTTAGTGATGTAGTTACATGTTATGTTGTGAACCTTACGCTAACCGACCCTGAGGTAAATCGGTAGAAGTGTATGTTGAGAGTGAGGAATGGTGTACCATGGGTCAATAACTCGAGCTGAAAAACGTTTGGTTGGTTTAGTAGATAACAGGCTGTGATTCTTTCCTCTCTCCCTATGTGGTTGTCATGTATGCAACCTAAGTGCAACTATGACTATGTTTAGCCTTGTCGAAGTGGTGGCGGGATGATTCAGATGGAGGTGATGACAGTTGTATTATTGATATGTATTTTACGAGCTGAGGCTCGATGTTCCGAGTGCTAGCAACTCGTTGAGTACCCCTTTGGTGGCTAGATAAGGCCACACAGTTATCGTAATGTGACATTATTATAAGTTGATTTTATTCGTAAATTGAGCTTTTTACTTTATTTTGTAAGGACCAGCAACTTTTCTTGATTGCCATGCTTTACAATTTTGGGCATTTCCTTGGTTTGTGGCACTAACATGGGGATTTTGATACTAACTATGGCTATTTGGCCATTTATTTTGCTTGATTTTGGGTCTTCTTTTAAATTTGGAATTTTTACCGCCTTGCCCAAGGCTTGTACTTTGCCACTTGGCACTTTGATTGGATTGTTGTGCTGGTTCTATTGTCGTGATGTGTGGAATAGGGTCATGGGATGCACCATGGAATGGTTGGACCTATGGACCCGCTTCGTTGTATGGGGGTACGCCCCAAGGAGTTACAGATAACTAGCGGGTTGTTGAACCACGCGTTATTATGTCACTTGGGTTAGGAGTGTTCGAACTCTATGTGTCTTGGGCCATAGGGTCAACCGGCCTCCTTGAGGGAGGCATAAGAGTTTGAGGGAGGCATAAGAGACTTGAGGGAGGCATAAGAGTTTGAGGGAGGCATAAGAGACTTGCATAAGAGGAGGGAGGCATAAGAGTTTGAGGGAGGCATATGATATTTGTGTGTATGGTTGATGTTTCAGGATATATGTTGAGTTATTGTGATGTTTTGGTAGTGGTCTTTTGATGTATGTGTTACTCATGTCAGATGGATATGTGTTGTGATGTTGTGGATATGTCATTGATTCCCTTGTGGACACTATGTACCTGTAGCATTTGTTTGGTGTTATGTGAATTTTTTTCATCTGATGCAAATTGAGGAAATGTCTGGTGGATTGTAGTACTCTTTTGTTTGAGTATTTTGTATGTCAGTCATTGATGTGTGACGAGTACTATGTTATGTGGACTGTGCCTATTCTATTCCGTATTTGAGTAACCTTTTGTGGTGTAATACAATCTTGAAGTATATACTTGTGTGCTTGTGAATCTGTAGTGTCTTGTGAACCTGATAGGGTGTTGTGTTAGCAGTTCATGTTGGGCACCCACAATAAGGAATAAACCAAAACTCTTCAATGATGAAATTTTAAAAGAAATTAAACTAGAGAATAATGATAATGGAAAGAGACTAATGAAATAATGAATAAGAGGGAACTGCCAATCTTCACAGAACATTGAAAGTTAAAATTTCTACCAAATGTTCCTAAGGCTACCTTGTGGCCGTGCTTTAATCAACTAAAATTTTAAACCATAGGGTGTACTTTCTCCTTTACCTGTTCTTGGTTGCGAACCATTTCTTTTCCTCTGTGTTATGTCGCATCGAGGACGATGCTTTCTTAAGGGGAGGAGAATGTAATGCCCCGTTCGGCATGACATTCCGGTTACATTTCTTGCTTCTTAGAGACGTTGTTGCGTTCGATTTTGAAAAGTTTTTCATTTAAGAGTTTCACGGTTGTTGCTGTAATATTTTATTTTGTGTGCAATCTTTAGACTTACTTTTCTTTTGAAAATCCACCCTACCATTATTTTTTACCTTGGTTAATGGTATAGGTTGTTTATCGTTTTTTTCCTTGAATTAGGTGAATAGTATGGTGGAGGGTTTAGTGTTTGGATCCTATGTTGGCGTGGTTCATTTATGCCCTATTCATATTGTTTTTGATTTCTTCTTAATGCCTTGTTTGGCATCATGAATATGGCAATTTTTTCTCTTTGTCTTCCTGCGTGCTTAGCTTTAAATCGATTTTTGATGAAGTTAGTGAATCTTCACGTGACCTTCCACTTTCTTTAAAGTGCATCCTCTTATCTTCAACCTTGGTTGATTATCTTGTCTTTTGATTTTTGATCCGTAACCTGTCGCAGGAGAATGCAATATCCTTCTCATAAAACTGTAATGATATTTTTGTGGACTGCCTTTTCAGAGGTTCTTCCATTATATTTGTTTTATTTTTCCTGGAGCCTTCCTTCTTCCTGCCCTGGCATCCTTTGTTGGTGGAGGCTCAAACTCAAGTGGAGGAAGTTTCTTCTGTTAGCCTTGTGGCCTTCCCTGGTTGGTATAGTGATTTTATGGGTCTGGGCTGGTTGCTTGTTCATTTTTGACATCCTTTGTGAAGCAGACGTGTTGCCTCCATGCTTTCATTTGAGTGTCAGGTGGTTCTTGTTAGGGGATCCGCAATTTATTTCTTGCAACAGAATAGCCTGGTGGCAGGCAGGTTGCAGAATAGTAGAAGCCTTTTGAGCACTTCCAACAAGCAGGTTGTCCAACTATGTTGTTTTCTGTTCTGTATCGAATGCATCCTCAGATTCGGGTTTCTCCTTCAAGATATTTTTATCAAAATCGACTATGTGACAGTGAGAGTGTTACCAGGAGACCTGATGAAATTTATTTGCAAAGATTCTCTACTGAGACCTTACTTGTTTTACGATGTAACTCATGGAAGAGGATCTCATAGAGGTGGATCTGTTTCATATCAGAATATTCATGAAGCACATTTGCTTTGCAATTATATGAGCTTCTTCAACGAGTCACTAAGTTGGCAGGCATAAAGGTTTCTGTTGGAATTATCACACCTTACAAGCTACAGCTGAAATGTTTGCACCGAGAGTTTGATGTTGTCCTCAAATCTGATGAAGGAAAAGGTTTATATATCATTACGGTAGATGCCTTTCAGAGCCAGGAGCGTGATGTAATCATTATGTCTTGTGTCCGAGCTTCAAATCATGGGGTTGGCTTTGTAGCTGATATTCACCGCATGAATGTGGCACTAGCACGAGCTCGCAGAGCACTTTGGGTTAAGGGCAAAGCAGCTGCATTGAAGCAATCTAGTGACTGGTCAGCCTTAATTGAGGATGCTAAGTCTAGGGACTGTTTTATGGATATGGAGTCTGTACCAAGAGATTTTTTTTGGTTATAAAGCCATCTTCTTTTGCTTCGTCTCAGACTAGGGCTGCTCCTAATATGAGAGCACCAAGGTTAGGAGGTCCAAATCAGAAACAATCAGATGCATATGGAGATGGTGGAGGTGTTTGGATCATTGGTCTGTTGATCTTTGGATTGCCAAAAATGGTTTTTGCATGACTAAAGGTTCAAATTAAATTTTGCAATTGCCTTTTGCTTATTAAAATGCCCTGGTTGAAGCAATCTGTGAGGATCTTGGATGCTACTTCAGCCAAATTGGTTGGCTGAACCATAGGATTTGGTGGAGAAATAGTTGGCAAGCTAAAAGGAAAAGGGGGTCTATGCATCCTTGTGAAGATCTTCTTTGGATATTCATGGATGGTTGTGTGGGTTTTCTATGGTGGTTGGGATTCGCCAGAAAATCAGAGCAGATGATAATGCTTCAATCTTCCTGGACCGACTATGGGCAGAGGCACATGCGGACTATACAACCCATTTCCTATGAAGTCAAAGCATGGCCGTTAACAGAGTTTGGACCTTCAGCAGGCTGAGGAAGAGAAGTTGCGCAGGTTGTGTTGCTGTTGCCCGAGCCCTGGTCGACGTGCTTGTTGGATTGGAAGAATTCTAATCAGGCATGTTAAATCTACTCCTTGTAATAGTTTTCTACCTTCTTTCAGTATCTTGAAATGAATATTCTTTCCTCTTGAATGGCGCCTAGACAAAATGTTTTCGTGGTTGTTTATATCGCTGCCTGATTGTGTTGGTTGTTCCTTTAAATCTCGTTCCAATTTCGCTGGTTTTGCTTGGAATGTTCTTTTCCTCTCTTATAGCTTACTCTATTTCATATTTGTCTAAATGGGCTACTGCAATATTGAGTGATGCAGTCTAGTTCGTAGGGAAGGAAACATTATAGAGTTTCGTTTGCTTATATGACTCTCTTTTAAAAGAATTCTGTGATGGTATTTATAATTGAAGGCTTACTATATGGAAGGTTAAGCCTTCATATCTCTATTTGGTTGAATAAATACGTATTTCCTGTTTAGGGCTCTCCTGTTTTGCTAAAAGGTACATTAATAGTGACATTGTGTTCTAAAACTTGTTTAAGCCTGTGGGCATTCCTTACTTTTTGTTTAATTAGAAAATGGCATTAGGGTTTTGCTTTAGAACTGTACATGGTTGACTTTTGTACCCAGTTCTAGAGGATGAATAACCTGACATCTATTTTGGCCTCTACGTGTTGAGAGAATTACTATACCTACTTCCTGGTTCAAACTCTTGTTTGATTAAAGTAAGGGGGAAACATTGTAAGTTTAATTGAATGAAATCTCTACAATTTTTATTAAGGGTCGCGAGCAAGCTATTAATAGCTGGACTGAAACAAAAGTTGTAGGTGAATCCATGGTATTGGACTCGTGAACTCGTTTCCTGTTAGATGACAGCTGATTACAGTGATAATATAATAGGTGGCTATTATATTCATCTGTTTGATATTTGCTAGACATTTCCTTGATAAGCCCACATGGATCGGGTAAAATTTCCATCTTCTATACCATTGGCAAGGAGCTCATAGAACTTCTAGGCCTGACTGCACTGCGTAACCTTCCTGATGGATATGTGTGTTGGTTCTTATTTTTGTGCTTGCACTCGTGGTAAGGTCTTTTGAGTCTGGGGCATCGCTGGTGTATTACCCACCGTGTATCGAATCCCTTTGTTTTCGAACTCGAATATCTTATTCTTCGAACTTGGTTACTAAAAGTCCCATTTTGTGGCTTTGTTAAGGAAATCAATTTTTATTTTTATTTTAAAATACTTATTGACATTGTCGGAAATATATAAAAATTATTAACGACTTTTGGGTTTAGCCTTCCCTTATATTATGTAGAGAAGTTGACGATTAGGATAAGGTTTGTTGGTAGAATAATGGCCCTTTTTGTGTCTCATTTGTATGCTTTTGGAAGAGTGGATTTGTTTTGTTAACTAGTCCTACGTTTAAGAAATCCTATAAGAAGGTAGTGGTAAAACTCCTTGGTTAAAACTGAAACTATAGTTGTTTTTCTTTTAAGGGCGTCGAACCCTTATTACTATGAAGCCTCCCCCTGGGAGATTTGGATAACGTCGTTTTGTTTCGCGCCTACGATCATAATTAGTATGTTTTGTCTTCTCTTGGACCTCTTTAGATGGATGGATTGAGTATTGGATTCCAATCACGTAATCCATAGGATTACATGAAGGAAATATCAACACTCTTGACTTTCTTGTTCCTAACCCATAAGGTCTTGCCTTGATTTATGTGATTTTGTTCTTACTGGTATTTTGACTTTCTCCTTGTTGGATGGTTTAGATTTCTTTCTCATGCGAATAATTTTGGAGTTGTGGGTTGTGTTTTAATCCATTTTTGAATTAGAACATTCCTTTCTTGATATTGTTAAATGTTAGCTTACTGTTGCAATGTGTAGCCTTAACATGCTCAGTTCTCGCGAACTGATTCTAGCTAGTATTTGTGCAGATGGATTATGCGAGTAGATTAAAGGAAAGAGTTGTAAAGGTTTCATCAGTGCAATTTATGAAGTTCCTTGTAAAAATGTCCAATGTGAGGTAAATTTTGTAATAGTGCTTGCAAAGGAGTTTAGAAGACCTCTTGCCTTGGGTTGTTCTGAAATTTCGTGATGATGTTGTCTTGTCCTTCTGTAGGTAAACTGGTAACTTACCTTTGTGAGAAATGGTATTCAATCTTTACATTGATATGAGTATTGTAAAACTTTGATCTTGAGAATAAATTGTCAAGTTAAATCTTTCTAAGACTGAGTGACAATATATTATAAGTAAAGTAAAATGGGTCGGTTAACCCTTAAAGAAGCTAAACAAAAATAATAATTTTATATTCAACAAATAAATGTAGAGGTGATCTATTTGAAATCAAATAATTCCATGAGTGATCAAAATGAAACCATCCTTTGTGAAGTAAAAATTTTATAACTTGATATCCCTAGCTACACTAGCGAACATTATCCTTTTTATGGTGAATTCTTAGAATGATCCTAAGGTGAAACAAATTGTTAGTTGATATAAGATAATAAGATTTAATAAGTAGGAGGAATCGGTTTCGAAACCACGCAATCTGTCTCTCAACCATTTGAAAGGTAAATTGTTTTCTTTTGTAAAAATCATCCAGTGAAGCCTAAGTAAAATATTTAATAATTTTCGATAAATCCTCAAGCTTCAATAAAAACCGGGTTAATAACTAATGAGGTCATAAAGATGAATTCAACTCGACCTTCTTCCTCTAACCTTTTTCCAAGGTGCTTTGTAATTTTTCTCTTAAGTATGTTGAAAGCGAACCCATGTTGTCATAAGGGCATGAGCGAGTTCTAGTAGCGTAAGTGAATAGATGGCCTTGTGGAATTAAATTACCCCTTTCTTAAATAATTGAATTAAACAAATAAATGTCATAATAGAGAAGATTTAAAGATAATTACTCAGTGTAAAAAGAATAAACTTAGCTTGGTAAGATGAATTGTATGAATCATATCTTGAGTCTCCTTGAAAACGTAAGCTAAGAATTGCAAGATGTCTTTTTAAAATAAATAACCCTCAAGAATATCTCATTGTGGTTGGCCCTAACTGTAAGTGTGTTTTGTGGTTGGACTTCTATGTTGTCTTGTCTAAAAGAAAAGTAAATTGTCCTTGAAAGGTGTGAACGTTTCCGTGCTGCCTTTATGGCCATCCTTGTATCAAGTTGTTCACAGTGTTAGTTGTATCCTTGGTGACGACATGTTGCGTCATGTTATGTGTCAAGCAAGTCAAAAAATAAATAAATTTATTATCCTGTGTTGTTCGTGTGTGATATCCTACAACCACAAACTATAATGCATAGAAAAATATCCTACAAAAACCAGAGATATTAAAAAATTTCACTTTTATTTGAATAAATTAAAAAAAAATGAAAAGAATCTCTATTTTGGATTTAGTTACATCCAACTAAAAAGAGTAGAAAAACCTCTGATTTCTCAAGGTATTTTGAAAAACCCTACACATGCACAAGAAAAAAAACACAAAAAAACTTTCCGAGAAAGCTTGTTAGAGATATTTGCAAGATAATTTCTAGAAAATAGTGATCAAAGGACTTGCATGCAGAGTAAAATAACGAAAGCAAGGAGTAATAGCAACAAAAAATAAATCGAGTGCACGTTTACCCGATCTCAGCTCTGATACCATAAAAAGAGTTTGCGAGAATCGAATTGGAAACGAGGCACCACGAAATAGTTGCACTCCAACGGAATCGTGATAGCTCCAGCGATAGCAAGGAAAAAATTGATCAGTAATGGAAGAACTTGCTCAACAAAAACAAAGCTTGCATAGAGGAAAGACAACGGAGTGTCTTGGCATGCTTATAAATGAATAGAAAAGGGGTACATATAGGGTGTTGAGTAACCCTAGTGCATGACACATATGAAACCCTAAACCTAACCCATGTGAGATGACCCTCCAAAATGAGAGGAGGACACATATGATAACTCACACTAACCAAAAACCCCTTCTTTTTTTCTATTTACCTTCCTGTTGGATGATTTTTTTTATATAAATTCATAACTCCATCAATAGATTCTTTGTCGTGTGAGAAAAAATAGTAAGTGTATTTAGAGTAAAAATTTATATGATTCTTCGATTTAAGCTTTGTATCATTTATTTTCTAACCAAAATGAGGGATTGTTTGCATGGGAAAATGTCAATTAGATAGGGTACAAACTGCATCTAAAATGAAGGTCACATGTCAAAAAATCGTGTCATTAAGATCAATGGTCAATATCTAGTACAACACCATTCTTCACTCCAATAATAAATGACAAAAGTGGCTTCATTATTAGTGTGCATATTCATGAAATTAGTTTTTAGTCAATATGGGACCTGAAAGCCATTGGAGCTATTTCCAATATGGGACTTGAAATTCTATGTAGTCAACATTCCATCGTAGGAACTTTAATTGTATAAAACCATTTTGAGACTACTATTGTTTGGCTAGAATATGGATGAAAAGAAATTTTTGTTAGCTTTCTTGGTAATGCGAGATAATTATATCCTATAGGAACCATCTTCTTCTTCACATAATGAAATCCTTGGATTATATTTTAAAATAAGTCACTAATGTGCGGGACATTGAATCGAATAAAAAATGTATAACAATTAATAAGAAATCTTCAAATTCAGTATACAAACTAATTTTAGTTTTCTTTTTAATTTATAATATTGCAAAATTCGTTGAAAAATACTTATTTTATAACCACATCATATCAATAGTGGTATATTTATAATAAATTAATGTATGTGTTAACAAATCAATAGTAAAAAATTTGAAATCTCAAGTAGACCAAAAAGTGACTTAATTACTCTAGCATTAAAAAAGTGACTTGATCATTGTCACTCCTCTATCATCTTAGTCTCCTTATAATAAACATAAATATAAATTTTATTTTAATATCCATTAAGCTATATATGTGAATGAATTTCAACAATAAAAAATATTAAATATTGCCATAAAAGTATATAAACAAGAAACAAATCACATATACATTACAATAAATTGTGTAAACCTCATGTTTTTTAATTTTTGTTTTACCATGTTTATTCCAATAAATTGTGTAAACCTCATGTTTTTTAATTTTTTTTTTACCTTGTTTATTCCTAGACAAAACCACTCAAAAAAATTGTTGGCATTGTAATATTTACAACATGGAGTCATCAGTCATATAATATAGATGTCACCTCACAAGATATTTGGAATTGGAAATGATAATGATGAAGAACAACATCAACAGAAATCATCCACACAACAATAAGCACCTAAACCTCAACACATCATTAACATAGAGAAATAATACACTTCAAATAAAACTATGTAATTAATTAAAATAATTATGCCGAAGGCGTTCCCCCTATGGGAAAGGCACTTCCGGACGTTTCTGAGACTATGTTAAATTTGACGGTTTGTTGGCCGTCTAGATGTTTTCATGTTTTCCAACAATTTTTAACAGTTCCTTTTTCATTTTTTGCTATGTTTATTTTTCTTTGAGGAGCAATTTGTGTGTGGAGCTGGCCTTGAAGCAAAGAAATCCGTGATGCTTCGCGTGCCCTGAGGAGGAGGTGGCGGAGTTCTGTTCAAATTTTTTCGAGGGTTTTAATAGGCTTTCTTTCTCATCCTCATCACTGTGGGCGGCGTCTTCTTTCCCAATATCCACAATGGAATCATCGAGAAAGTCAGCCAGTCTCCTCTGCCTGGAAATGGCTGTGACAATTTGGCCATGAGCTCCAAGAAAGACTCCGTAGCAATGTCGACTGTGTGCAGAACATCGTGGTTCACTTTAATAATGTCTCTGTCCAGCTTCATTATTCACCACACTCGAGCGAGAGGAAACATGGGAGCAATCGAAGCCGAATTAATTGCAACATCACCATTATGATCATCGTCCTCTTTAGGGGGCTCTGCTGTTACTGTTAGTGGAGAGGGGTTTGGACATGTGTAAGCACCCTTTTCTCATCCACACAAAAAAAAACAAAGATCATCTTTCTTTTGCTGAAGACGTTTTTGTTTTACTGGTAAAGCACGATCAGGGTTTTCATACAACATATCTATTAGTTAGAGCCCATGATCACCATAAAGCTCCATCATTTATCAAAACTATCCACTGGGCTAAAAGAAAAATTATTGAAGTCATATATAGAAGAAAACCCGAAGAGCCCTAATAGTCTGAAAGGTTCTTTGCAAGGCAGGAACTACAAAATTTTTGTATAGTGACACCCAATCTCAATCACTAGACCACAGGCTCAACCAAAAAAAATCCTTGGTCAATTACAACCCACAAAAAGAGTAGGCCACTGGAATTGGAATACATGGGATAAAAATAACAGTCTGCAAGAGTGCCCTAAAAAGGGGTAGCTTATCAAGCCAAAAGAAATCTTGGTTTTTTTGATATATTAGAGAGTTACATTGAAGAGGAGTTTGCAAGGAGGATTTCCTACTTGTGTTAGATCTTTCCTTTTGATGTGTTGTAATGAAGTTTTGTAGCGCAACAAGTTCCTAGTGGAATTGAAATTCTAGCTTATAAGCCAACGTTGATAAAAATGATTTCTGGTGTTTGTATGAAAAGAATTGGTAGATGCAGATTGAAAAGTAGAAGCAACATGTTGGGTGAAACTTGTTGTTGTTGATATGGTCATATTGTTATATTTTTTGCTTTGAACTCTCATTTGATCAGATATATGGTTGATGCTTTCATTGCAGGCCATGGCATTGGAGCTTGGCAGATACCGTATCTGAGTGAATGCAATTGCTATTGGAATATTCAAGTCTGAGATAAAAAAAGGTATTTTTGAGAACGATTGGTCTCACAAGGTTGCAAAAAAGATTGTCTTTGCATAGAGATGGGGAAGCACATATCCTAACTTGATAAGTCTGTTGCTTTTGCTTACTGACAACTCATCTTCTTATGTTACAAGGAATATTTTTATTGTTGATGGGGGTAACACTATACCTGGCTTTCCTTTATGGTCATCACTCTGACATAGGATTTGTCCTACGTCAGAATTGCCATTTCTCCATTTCGATTAGCAAAGGTATTTATATTGCTGTTTGTGTTAGGCACATGCCTAACTTTCATCAGACATTTATTCTTAGGCTTTACATCCATCATATATGATAAAATTAAAGGTGTTGATAAGTATTTTGTAAAAAAATAGTTTACAAGCATCTACACTTCTTCCTCTGAAGATCATTTTTTTATTGATTAGAATCACAGATACAGATGTGTGCATGCAAGAGTAGTGGTATCATATGGTATGTGTAATTTGTTCATCCATCTCTAGTTTTTTTTCCTATGGCAAGAATGAAGAGTGTAAAAACAATTCGGAAATGGAAATGAACCTGAAGCACGACACACTTTTTACATGGAATAAATATTTTAAATTGTCAAAACTTGCGATTAGCACCTTGAACAAGGTTCACTTTATAAGGGTTTCATTTCTATTTATGTCTCATGGTTGATTTATTTTTAACCAGAGAACAATCTAGGTATGACAAAAACAATGCATTCTGTGAGAATGACCTACCCATTTTCTCTGAGAATAGCTACCACTCTACCACTTGCATTTTTATAAAATGTTTTTGTCTGATTTGTACTATACACACATTTTAAAATAATTCAATTGTGTAAATAAAAAATAATAAATAAATTAATGTTTATCAAAATGTGATACGTGCAATATACCATAAAATGTAAAATAGAGAATCATTTGATATTTATCAAAAGTGTGACATACATATATCACAAAAAATGTCAAATAATGAATAATTTCATATTCATACAAATAAATTTGTAACAAATACATTATTTATTTTTGAAGGATTTTAGTGTTTTTTTCTTAGTCTTCTATTTGGAAAGTTATTTTTTTGTTCAATTTTTCATAACATTTACATGTAGATAGCGGCAATATTAGTCTTCCCAAGGATTTTACATGAGAGACAACCACAATATAGGGTCAATGCATTCATTAGGTGTCGCTTGCTCTTATCTCCTGTCGAACAAAGAGTTTTTTTTTGTATTGCTTCACTTTCTCTCTGTTGAGAGTGCATAAATTGAAATAGGGGGAGATCTTCTTAGCTTTTCCATCCTCCTCATTGTTGGCCTTTCGCCTCTTGCTTGATCCAGCCATGACAGAGAGAGAGAGATATGGCTTCCTCCTCTTTGACAACCTATAAATAGGTGTGGATATGGATAAATAATTCTGAAAAGGGAGGAACTTTTGAATTTACAAATTTCATCTTTTTCCTTTCCCAAAATTTTTACAGTTTTCTTTTAAAGCGGGGAAAAAGAGGGAAACATAGATATGGAATAACTAACATAGTGTTGATAGTTCAAAGTATAGAAAGGAATGGATGAGGGTGTAAATTTTGAAGGGATGGATGCGGTAAAAATATTTGCGTAAAGAAGGTTACAGAGGAGATGCACTGCCATCCACTTTTTTTGAACTTAGGATGACACATTTTAATCTATTGATTCCGCAGTATGTCTCTTTTTTCAAGGAAAGTATGAAGTAGTATTCGTTTCCGATGACATTGCTTGTAATTTCACTATTCACATCTTTTTCTATAGACAATAGGTGGAGGTTGTTAGCTGTAACACCCATGATTGACTCAGTTATCTCATCAAAATATCTCTAGACTACCATTTGTCTAAACTATTGTTTCTAACATGGCATTGTTGTATTAGTAAGTCTTAAAGATGTTTACATAACTTTCCTCTTGAGATTAATTGATCTCAAGTAACAAAATCTCCTTGTAGCTATGTATATGCAAAGCGTTTATTCCTTGTAAAAGATTGGGTGTTGAATTATCCTGCAAATGCATTGTCTTGACTAGTTTGTTTCTTGCTGACAAAAATCATTGTTATGAGAACCTTCTAGACAGTGACCCATGATGAATTTTTTATTTTAAAACTCAAGTTCACTACTGGGTCTCATCTACTTATTTACAATAATCTAGGGAAAGAATAGTGCCATATTTTCCATCCACTTGCCCTTTCCTTGTGTTTAGGCCATGTTTCCTTGTCATTAGATGTACAAAATTTTATCTAAATCTTTAGATTTCATTGTGTTCGCAAGGATGAAGAACTTGGAATAGTATTCTATTGAGTGTGAATGATATTCTGGATCAAAATTTTAAAGAGACTAGGCCCTCCAAAGGAATTCATCACTCTGGTTGAGCAAGGACCGGAAGATGTTGTATACAAAGAATGTCTTCAAGTTCTTTGTTTATCTCATCTAAGTGTTGTCCCCCACAAAGTGACAATGAAATTGAATCCTGGCATGTCCTATAATTGTAGAGTTCTTCTTTGTGTTTCAGACTAGTCATGCCTATGAATAGTTGAGAATGATGACATCACAAAAAGAATCCCAATCAAATCAACAGAAGAACCGACAATGTTTGCAGGTATGTCATTGATTTTGGTGAAGAGAAAGTGATGAGAAGGTAGTGTATCCTCATTTTCTATGAGAGGAGTTATGGTGTTATAGGTTTTTTTATTTTCCTGAAATCACAAATTACAATTATGAATTCTTCTTTTTGGTATACATCTTGGTATCCTAGAGGAAGTGGAATCTATATAATTTGCAATTCAGAACAACTTTTAAAAAATAATACATAATTACATTATTTCCCAATAATTACTTTTGTCCTACTCTTCCTATCCTCTCAGATCCTATTCTATGTCAATTGATTTATGTGCATATCGTTTAGTGCTCAGACCAAAAAAAAATACCTTCAATCTAGAACAAGACACTCTATTCATGTTGCTAAGCTGCAGTTTCAAAAAATGATTCTTCGATACGTTAGATATACAGGATTTTCATCGTGGAACAAATAAAATAAACAAGCTAATCATAAATATCAGTATTTACATCTTTAGTATGTTTAACAACTAGATGTGTGCTTCACTAAAGGTCGACCATTATCAAAATATCTCAATTGGTTATATATGATAGAATTTTGTTGTTTCATAGATCTTCTTAAATGGCATTAAACTTATGTTTTGTATTCTATCATAGTAGTAACCAATAATTATACTAAATAACAATGAAGATATTCATGAAAGTCATCTTAACTTCAAAATTAGCTGTCACCTTTGAATGTAGGCAAAGAATATTAACTTTAATTTAAATAGTTTGTGGTTAATTATCATCATGAATTCTAGCGATCTCTATTTTGCTTAGCTAAACTACATTAGATTAATTAGATAGACTTTATTTCTTGCATTAATCCACTTATAAAATATGCAAATGTATGGAATTCTTTGGGTATTCATGTTTAGTTCAAATAAAATAGTCTGCAAAATGCTACCACTCGTGATATAAGATTTGCAAATGTATATATAGGAATTTGTAACAAATTTGAAATGTAGAGATAGACCTTGTGTAATGACCCAAAAACACACACACAAACAACGCAGTAAAAGACAGGATAATTTTTTTTTGACTTACTTCGACACATAACATGATGCAACATGTCGTCACCAAGTTTGCAACCAACTCTGGGAACAATTTGTTATGAGGATGACCGCAAGGTCAGCATGGAAATGATTCACACTCTATCAAGGTCCAATACACTTATCTTTTGACAGAGACAACATGGAAGTCCAACCACATGACACTCACTTATAGCTAGGGCAACCCACAGTAAGAAATGATTGGAGGTTATTTATTTTGATAAGACACCCTTTAACTCATGACTTATGTTTTCAGAAAGATTCAATATATGATTCACACAATCTTCAGCTTATTTCTTATAACTGAGTTAATCTTCACTTATACACTGTTTAGAGTAGTTCACTTAAAGTCTTGTTCCTACTTGCTAAATCTTATTATCTTCCTGGGAAAAAAGGTCGAGTTAACCATTAGTTTTCCCTTAACTTTTACTTGTTTAAGAGTTCACCCAAAAGGGGTAGTGTTCACTAGTTTAGCTAGGGATATCAATTTATAAAAATTTACTTTACAAGGATAGTTTCACCTTTGAGTACTTCAGGAATCTCTTGTTCTCAAGTAAGTCATCTCTACATTAATTTATCTGAATATATATATTTTAGTTAACTTCTATAAGGGTTAACCACTCCATTTAATTTTACTTATATCACATCATTACAAGATTTCAGAGAGTTTTGACTTAACACTTTATTCTAAAAAAAAAACAAGGTTTTACAATACTTATGCCAAGGTAATGATTGAATATCATTCCTCACCCAAGATAAGTTACTAGTCTAACAACAAAAGGGAAAGAACACTTCACCACGTAGTTTTTCTGAACATACCAAGGCAAGAGATCTTCTAAAATCCTTGCAAGCAAAGTTACAAAATTTACAACGCATTGAACTTTCTACAAAGAACTTCATAATTTGAACTGATGAAACTTTTACACTCTTTTCTTTACTCTACTCGCATAATCCATCTGCACAAATATTAACTAGAGTCAGTTCGCTAGAACTGAGCATGATAAGATATAAACCTCACCTAATAATTTATGCCATCTAGTATTTAAATAAATGAAAGTTTGCAATACTCCTTATCAAATAAATTTCTAATATACATTTAAAACTTAACTGCACATCTCATGATGATACATTTCATACTCATTAATGTTCACTTCCTTAAGATCTGCTTACATAAGAACACAATTCCAAGTGACTAGATATACAACCTTAACCATGCAATCAATCATACTTAAATTACAGTAATAATAATGACGCTCACCTAATACCCTCGACCTACTTCGCATATTTAAGTACCCAACAATATTATCTTTCAATTAAATAAAAGCACCAATGACATTAAGCTTATATAATAAATACAAGTACCAATTTTATATTATTCATCGATATTACCCAAGTATCAAACCTTCATAGAAACTCAGTGATATGAAGTATAATTTGGATATTTATTTCACAATTTTAAGGATATACTTATGTTAACAAAGATTCCACCAATCCACAAGTTCGTATAATATTTAGGTATCCTTTTGGTTGCTTATTCCATGTCTCTATATATTTCTTTTAGTACAAGGGTCCAACTCATTGGAATGAGCTACGATCAACAACATTGTCATGTTTTGCTAATATGTCCAAGATACATTTGACTAACTAAGATAAGTAAGCGCAGTCCAAGCCACTATAAATACAAGTACCAACATTATCTCAACTCCTAGTTGAGATGCAAGTATCAAATTTAACTAGCATAATAATCATCGTAAATACCAGAAAATATTCCACTCGTTAACCAAGTATTGAAATAACATATTTATCCTTACTGGTTACCTGATAACATAATAAATCCTGTTATATAATTCAACCTCCACTTGCATACACCAATTTATGGGTATTAATTATTGTTATATAAAAATGAAGTTAAATAATTTCAGGTGGACTTATATCCTTACTGGCATACATGGTATGCACAGTCCCATTATGGTAGCTGTTACCTTTACTTAAGGCTGTGCATGAATCCATTTT
Organism: Taxus chinensis; assembly: GCA_019776745.2. NCBI lineage: Eukaryota > Viridiplantae > Streptophyta > Pinopsida > Cupressales > Taxaceae > Taxus > Taxus chinensis. The sequence goes on from CM034157.1 coordinate 150,401,868, forward strand.
AGGGTAGTTATCTTAACTTCCCTATTCATCTGTTTTTCTACCAAACGTCTTTCGACAAGCTTCAAGGTCAAGTATAAGATAAATTTATAATTTCATATTTCAGGCATTGCCTGAATTCATATGCATGAGGGCATCACATATCAATCAAACTTGAGGAATGTCGATGTATCCAATATTACTTTAACCGATTCAAGGATCCAAGTAGTGCCTCAAAAATTAAGCCAATTAATTATCCACAGAGGATAATGACTTGCGTGCATAACATATTCGTAAAGGTCATAGAAAACCCATTAACGCATGCTTCAGGAGGTTTCCAATCTAATAATAAGCTCATAGTAATAGTAATAGTAGAGGTCCTGTGAGGGGTTTTCAATAATCCCCAAGGTAAATGATAATCAAATGACTCAGATGGAGCTATCTAGAAGACCAATTAAACTAGTATGACTCTTCCCAAATGGAAGCCCCAATCTTAGTGGGAGTTTAAATTATTATAAAACCACAGTAAAATCCAAATACAGTCATATCGGAAATTCCCTTTTTCAAGCCATGTTCTACATAATATAAACAATACAAGAAAAATTATAAACCTCATTCACGCTCCATACTATTTTCTACAGAAACCATCATTCAAAGGAATAATCAAGGCAAAAAGGGAAACCAACATTATAAAATCAGTAGGCAAGAATCGATGTAGAGATTTCTTCTACTTCAAATAGTAAATAAGATAAACTGTAAAGGGGGGAGAGATCAGTTCATGCAATTATGATTGAAAGTCATTTGGAAAACTCATCTCTTTTTGAGCATCTCTTTCAAGAATGAGTCAATATGTGTAAATACATGTTATATGATATCCAGAGTCCAAACGCTATCTATTTAGTAAAACAAAAACACATCCACATTCCAAAAGAAACCCACATCTACAGCATTCGAACAAAGTTGCAGATATTGATTTATCTAAATGCTAAAAGAAATAAATCATTAAGAGAGAGGGTTAGGGCTTATCATGCCTGTTTAAATGCTATATCTCAATGGCCACGCACGAGCAGACCCCTTCTCCCAGCAGTCCCAAAATTATTTCTCCACCAAACGCACGCTCTCTCACCCACACGGTGTCCCAATACCACGTGCAAGAGAAACAATAACCATTCCGGTAAACTTAGACACACAAGTTACTTAGTTTACCTATGACCAATTTATTTTTTCATAAGAAACATCAGCGCCTCCGCAAAATTTTGATAAGAATCATCAAATTATTGTAGTAGTCCCAAGCAATTATATCATAGAAGCCATCTGAGGAACCAGTCCACTCATGCTTTGCGTTATAGTCCCACTGAACATACTGGCCCTTTCCACCATAGGCATCCAAATTATTAACAAGGCTGAACCATTATTCTTACTCCATGGCACCTTGCTTCTACAAGAAAATAGTCTAATGCCTTAAAAACATCTCTCAGAAAAAACTTTCTTGGCAACAACTGAAGAGCATAGTATCCTCCATGCATTGAAGGCCACATGTTCAACACACAGAGAGACCCATTTGAGCACCTGGCCATAAGCATTGCCTTAACCCGGGGCCTAGTGGAATCCATCAACACTGTGGGTCATGAGCCAATATGAATTGCCATCCATTCACATACAACGGCATCCCATCCACCGTAAACTGCAGTTTGGGACATTCAATTTGTAACAAAGCTCATGCTTGGTTTGTGAATCTGAGAAAACATGTGGAGGACATCCCCAAAAGACGAGTTGGTGTGATAAAAAAAAGAATGAAGGAAGCAACCACCAAGTATAGAATAGACCCCAGTGTCACCTCACATTCTAGATGGATAGGGATGCAACCCTACTTATATTGCTCTCCATCTCTGTGCCGGGCTACATCCAGGTTTGTTTTTACGGTCCGAAAGCTATTTTGATTCCTCGCACAAACTACATTGTCCATTCTCATAGTCAGTTTAATGGTGCATTCAACTTTTTAGAAACAGGTACATCAGTCACGCAGATGAGCTTCAATGCAGCTCATCGTAGGAGAACTTGCTTCACTGCTATGCACATGGACCATTCTCTTGCAAACGGCCAGAACATAAGGACCTCAGGAGCTCATGAAACAACTCTCTCCGTCACACGTTGTCGATTTTGATAATGATCTTATAGAGTTCTCTAATTTCAAACAGACCGAAACAACAGTAGCACACCGATGCTCTTCCCGTTCACTCAGAATGCAGCAACAAAACACGCTTCTATTACTTGCTTGCAAAAGAGCTGCAACATTTCTGAAGGCCATGAACTTTTGCATGGCTCTCAGACCTGTTGCATGCCATCAAAGGCTTCCTACATTGGAATCGTCACCTCCAGCACCCAATAGCAAATTGGAATCAAGAAGTTGCTTAATTTCTTAGAAGCTTGATTCCGATATTGATTCAAACCCAAATTCATGTCTCCAGAACAGTGTTTGTATGATGGAGCTGGCTAATGCAATTGCCAGAGGCATGGAAAAAATATTGTCAGAATCGATGTTTGAAGGACATGGGATCTACCAAAGAGGATCCCGGTTTTGCAAGTGTATAACCATTCGAACTAAACAATTTAACTGCAGGTCATAGTGGCAATGAAGGACAGGATTGCATCAGGATTGGTCCATTTTCCAAATGCTCTCTTCTCAGCTGTAAGAAAATTTTGCTACAACTGACTCCACTGTTGGGCGCATTGTAAAAGAGACTATCAGGTATCAAAGCTCTGCCAAAACGGTTCTTTGGAAGCTGCACTCTGTCAAAGTAGGCCCTGTCACACCGACTCTCTCATGGTGATCCACGGCAAGATAATCTTGTACATAATCTACCATGTAGTTGTGCATTCACCAACATACTTGTTCAAGAATCCTAGTTTTGAAGTCTCTTGAATCCCTGCGTACTCTGCTTCTAACATTCACGATTTGAGAAACCACGTCCAGAACATTGTAGTCATAATTTCATTATGTTCCCATGCAACTGGAGCTAATGCAAGCATCCGTGGTTAGATTGGCAAAGTTAGGCTTAGGGCTGCAGGAATGCTCATTTTCCGCTAGGAGAAGGAGGTCAACACTAAATCCATGCGGGTCTTCACGCTCAGCACAGCACTTTGGGTAACTCACGCACCTCCAGAGGCGCCACAACACTAGCACACAACGACTCCTCACCTCCATCACGTCACTTCAGTGACGAGGAATGCATTCTCTCTCCACTGCCACCTGAAAATAGGAAATAAACGGGAAGGCACTCCTTAGCTTTATCTTGCACCAGTTGGAGCCCTCCGCGCGGGGGACAGGTAAGAGAAACTATGGTTTTGCAAGAACCAGCTTTCTCTGGATGTCTATCTCGCACACCACGTACGCACAGTCCCAAAATCTATGGAGATGGGTACCCATGTTAATGTCACACCGTGAGTCTACTCTGATCTTCTCTTCCTATACGCATGACAGGGGTCGTGATTCGGTGATACTCCAGATGTCTTCAATCTAGTTTGAGAAATCCTAAATTATCTGAACAAGATCAAGTCCTCATGTAAGATAGGAATCGCACAAATACAAAGTTGAAAGCTTGTCTAGTGAAGTAAGCACCTGTAGGCAATAAACTAATGCATTTCCATACTCGACCTACTCTCAAGGATCAACATCCAGCCATGTTCAGCTAATGCCTAAAGAATTGTACAATTTGTAACGACACATTTTTTTTTGATACTTATCGTTAATATATATATCCTCATACATCAAGTTAGGCTTTGGCTTAGGATTCTAGCATAACAACTGCATGCCAATAATGCTAATCATACCTTAATAAAATTCATAGGAAAGATCGATCAAAAACATGCAATATTCTTTTGATGGAAATCCAAAGGAAAGTTGCGTGGGCCAACAAAAGATCGACACCAACACTTGGCTAGGAAAGGCAGTTCTACTGTATTGCAGCATGCATTGTTAGGAGACTGCGACAACCTGGAGAAGACCTATTATATTCTTAGATCTAGAGGTACAGCATCCCAACTACTGGCCTCGGTGCCAAATGATTCGCAACATTGCGCTCCCTGTCAAGCTGAAACAATCCAGGCGCAACAATGAACAGGGCATTACAATATGCTAACGTTGATTCACTTGGTGTCAGGAGCTCATAGTAGTCTTGCTATAGTTCAAATTCAAGTGCTCCACTTAGGAATATTGTTGATCATGAACAGACTCCCCAACTTTACCTGCCTAAAGCCATGGATTGAACTACATTATGAGTGTGGGACAGTTTGTAAAATAAATAGAAGTACTCGTAAGGAGGATCCTTAGAACACAATCCAACACCTTCCCAACAGGATCAGGTAATGGGTTGGTAATACTCCTAGTCATAAACGATTTTCAAGCAATAGAAAATAGTTTGAGTTAACTTCAGCAGCAACTAATTACGACTTTGATAAATATGCAATCAAATATGCTTGAATGGATAACCTCACCAAATTGGACCACCTGACTTGTTAAAGGTAATTACAAAGAGCTTCTACATACTGCAGCAACATATTTAATAATAATTAGAAAATCTTATCCAAATATAAATTGCAAAGAGATATTCAACATGATATGGATTCCCCAACCTAATAACATGTTCCAAAACAGCTTCGATACGGCCCATCTGATCCGTGGAGGTAACACGGCTTATGGTCATAATAGAAGGAGGGATGCGGTTCATCTAAAACAAGACCACTAGACAACATTGCTATGTAATCTACAGTTAGCAATAACAAGTAAAGATAAACTCATCATTCAGCAATGACAGCCGTTGGAAAAAGATTTTATAGTGTAGCTGATCTATGGCAAATCTTACTTATCATTTGTACATAGCTTCAAACTGCATTCCCTCCAGATTTGATCGAGCTTCTTCCATGATTAGAATCCGCCACCTGGACAGAAGTGACTTTCCAAAATGAAAAAGGTCAAGATAGCTCGACTAAAACTTTACCTCATTTTTTTCTACTACAGCTGTAATTGTTTTGCAACAACTGCTCAAGACTGTGGTCGAGTGCAACAGAACATCAGTTTTCAACACCAACGGTTCCTTGGGATCGCCTTGTAGCAGCTGTCGCACTTTCTCTCCCTAGAGGCCACTGATTTTCTGAGATAAGTTTACTTCTCTATTTCTTTGCCCACTTCCCTACGACACTTAGTTGATTATCATTTTGAGTTATGCAGACTTTGGATATGGACATGACTTATACTTATGTTGATTAGCATGATGTTTTGTGACTAGATGCATTTGGATTATGATTGGATTTTGTTTTCAGTATGATCTACACTGACTCATGGACAGACTATTGGATACCGATATTATTTTTATATGGATATATTGCATGTGTTCTAACATTGGATTTCTTCGCCATGATGAGTAGAATGTAGTTGTTGAATTTACATTACTATAATTTTGGATAATGATGAAATGCATAATTAAGTTGTGATTTAGACCTAGAAATAATGATTAATTGAATTACGTATAGATGTTAATAAATTTCATGCATATGGTTATTTTGGATATTTTGACATGGCCGCAAGGCCGAAGGAGGTATTTTGCATTTTGCAGGAAACACAGCATGATCACAACCATGAGGGGGATTGGGAACCAAACACAACAGGATGTCGGGTGGTTACAACATTTGGTCGTCAAGGCAACTAGTGAATTGTATTGTGTTACCTTTGTTCTTTTATGTGTAAAGAAAATTTCCATGAGGGGGAAATTTTCTAATGTGACCAAGGGGGTAAGAATTTTTATTACTTGTTTTAACTTGCTTTAGTAGGTGATTTCTTTTGTGATGTCTTTTTGTTAAATTACTTTTGTTAAGTATGTTTAGATTAATTAACATCTTGTTTTAGTTTTTAAGTTTTGGAGGGAAGTCAAGTGGGTGTAATTAATTTTGATGGTTGGCTCCTTGAGCCTTGTGTTTCCTCTTGTATTGAATGCTTGGTTTTGAGTGTTGACCACTCCAAACTCTTTGAATCTCGAATTTGAGATTGAGGGCAATTTTGGGGGACTTGTGGGACAAGTTAAACTTGTCCCACACTTCCCAAAACCCCTTACCAACCATATCTATGGGTTGGGAATCCAAAAAGGGGATTATTTATTGTTTTGGGAAGGGAAATATGACTTTGGAGTGCACTTTCTTCTTTTTGCATTTAATTGTGCCTTAAGGCACATGGGAAAGGGTTGGATTGTGGAAGAGAGTTGTCATTCAACCCAACCACCCATTTATGGTGTTTTGGGATTTGAGTTGACCTTGGGAGGTGGTTTGAGGATGTGTGATGTGGCATCCTACATGGAGCCACATCACCCTCACCCTTTCCTTTTGTCTATTTATTGGAAACTTCCTCTCTTGTTGAGGGGGTTGTTGGAGTTTTGTTTTTGTTTTGTTGAAGAGTTCTCTTTTGTTATTTTTGGGAGAGAAAAGAATTGGGAGAAACAGAAAAAGAGAGTGCTTGGACTTGCATGCTTGGATTGATTTGGGAAGGAGCTTGGACAAGTTTCTTGGTTTAGGCTTCTCCAATGGAGAGGTAGGAACCCTCTCCTTTGTTTTGCTTTCATATTATTGTTGCTTCTATGCTAAAATTGTGAAAAATGCATGTTTACTTTGGTGTATTGTGAAAAATGGATAGAATGCTTATTGTGTAGTATAGGAGAGGTCTATGGGAATACTCATGAGGGAGGCATAAGAGTAGATTAGGATATTGTGGAGGGAGTTTGAGAGGGATGCCCATCTTGGGTAAGAATGTTTACATTCTACCTTGTCTTTGAGGGAGCCATAAGAGGAGGGAGGCATAAGAGTATGGGAGGAAAAAGGGGTACTTGAGGGAGGCATAAGAGTCATAGGGGCTTGTGTTTTATTGTGGAGGGTTTTGGATGGGCATCTCATCTCAATTGGGAGGCATAAGGAAAACATTCCCATAGTTCCTTCTCTTGTTGGCTTGGATGAAAGCCTTGTTGTGCAAAGTATTGTGTTATTTGTGTTTCCTTGTTGTTTTTCTTTTTTACCTTGAATGTTGTGAAGAAAATTGTATTGTGGAAGCAAGTATTGTTGCCTTGAGTTGGAGACCACCCTTCATTGTGTTGTGTTTGGGGCTCGGGGGTCAATGGAGGAGATTGCTTCTCTTCTCCATTGAGTTTTGGTTGGGAGGAGAGTGTTGCCTCTCCCCCTATCTTGGTTGTGATTTGAAATAATTAGAACTTGGAGCATGGATGAAGAACACCTTGGAGCACAAGAACCTTGTTGTTGACAATGTAAAAACATCATGTATTTACCCACCTTGAGTGGAGGAAAAATGTAATATTTTTTGTCTTCTTTAGCTTCCATTATTGCAAATTTGTTTCCACATGAAGTAGGATATGTTGTAAAAAATTTGAAGGAAAAGTTGCATTGAAATGATAGTATTTCTTACTCTAAAATTTATTGAAATGTTGTTGAATTCTTGTGGAATGTTGGAAAGAAATTACAAAAGAAATATATTAAAATTTTGTTTGGATACTTGAAAGTAATGTGTTGAAAGGTTAAAAAAAAATAGTGCATCATCCCCTTCTTGTGTAGTTGATGGAAGGACTTAAGTTTTAAATGGCTTTTAAGATATAAATGAACATTTCAAGTTCTAGCTCCTTTTATGTTTCTTTATTCATTTATGAATCTATTGTAAAATCCATTGCAAATTAAAAAGAAAATGAAATCGAATCTCTTCGAAATACCCATGCACATGTCTATTAAATAGGATTGTAGAAAGAAATTTTAATACAAAATTCTAAACTTATCAAGTTCATTACCCACACTCCTTCATGTATTAAAAGGAAACTAATATTTCAATATTATCCATATTTAGGTAATATTCCAAACTAATGGATTTATACTATAATATTTAACTATTAATGTACACTAATTAATATCCCCTTCATGTAAATAAAGCATACTATCACTAACAGGAAATGCAATAAACTAATGCAAGCAAATGAAATAGATTCAAAAAAATACCAGTCAATATCTAAACCAAGTTCGAAAGAGATCCACTGCTTCAACAATAAAAAAAAAGCCAAGATTACATTTTTTCTGAAACCAAGAATATTCTGATATACTAACTTGACACACTCTAAAGTCGTGACTGTACAGCGTAGCATTTCAAATTGTTGTTTAATGCTTACAAAAAAAAAAATTCTTGAAACAGGTTTAGGACCTGTGAGTGGTCTTTAGCTTCCCAAAGTTATCAAGCTGCATGACAGGCCTCAAACTGCCCCAAATTTGAAGTTAGAATTGCTTCACTTACATCAAAAAATACTGTTGCTCAAAAGAAAATGAATGCATTTAAATCGTCCTAAGTGAATAAGCATTCTGAAAAGATATCGTTTCATTAGAGATATGCCTGATAGAACAACAATGATTACACAAAAGCACTGACTGTCACAGCGAATATTTAAATTGTTGCAGTGCTTGCAAAAATCGTGAGTTTTGTGGTCAACTTTGATTCTATTTGGAACAGTGTTGCAACTTAGACAAGCAATAGCATGTTGGTATATGAGGTCCATAGTTGACAGATGGCTTTCAGCCTAGTTGCGCACTGTCCAAAAACTGCGTCTGAACATGGTCATTGAAAAAGCATGGAACCTCTATCTGGATTTCCTCATTCCCCATAATTGCAATAATAATCAAAGTTTGATAAAAACTTGAAGGAGAACAGATTTGAAGTCATGTATTCAGATACCAACTGCATATGCTGTATAGAACTGATGTTGTTAACTTCCTGTCTTCTTCACCCTGTCCACAAATCTAATGCTGAAATATTTCATGTAACCATGCTCATTGGACACCCCCCCTTGAATGTGCCCTTGAATCGATACTAGTAAACAGCCCCGTAACCTTTGAGAATCGCCTGGCTAATAAGCCTCCTGAAATATAACAAATAAAAATTTCTGCTGCAAAGGAAGCCCAGTTTTGAGGATTTGATTCAACTGAACAGATAACAAATAAAACGAACATCTTCTTTTCCAGACCCTCCACGCCCACGTTCTTTTTTGCTGCAACCAAATGAAAATAAGGTAAAACGCCCTTCCCAGCGAGACTGGAACCTGCCTTCATCTTCACCAGTTAAATCCTGTCCACGCGCCTATTACATTCTGACTTACCTCCACGTTATGAGTTCATACGCGGCCAGGTCAATGGGAAAATTTGCAGGCAGGCTTAGACTGTATTTGTGCTTGCTTGTTATTCAAATTTGCAAATCTAATGAGATTGCAGCGGCTCAAGAAGTTTAGGGACAAAACGTTTGCACGCCAGCCAGGGAAAATATTGTGCACAGCTGGTGGGTGAGGTCCACCGCCCCAAGTCTAAAAAATTAATACATGAGTTAAAACGCCTTCATTTTAAATGCCCCCCTATTGAGACTTGTCAAATTCAAAAAAGATTCTCAAATTTGTGGAGTAAGCTTTTGACAGACGGATTTGAATGTATATATTTTGCTGATATATCAAATTGTACAGGATTTAATTTGTGAAAGCCTTAATTATTCAAAATCTATTAAAAGGGGATCCTTCCGTAGTTGATAACTTCATACGTCAAACTACTTCTAAGCATTTGAAATGCTTTTTATGGTCTTCTTTTTGTAGACATTGAGGATAACTAGCTAGGTAGGCGGAGTGTGGTATGAAATGTAATAAATTTTCAAAGGTTAATTACTTAGATATAAATAAGGTACTAATATATTATTAAACCATATAAAATAAAAATACAATGAAGCAAAATTTGAAAGGTTGCGCCAGAGTAGTGTATATTTAATGCATGCGATCTCTTCATCGACAGGTTTATCATCTAAATATATATAATATATATATAACTTATAATGGTAAAGATCGCAATTTGCAAAATGTAATAGTTATAAATTATAGTCATATATATTATATATAATAAAATATAATAATAATTCGCTAGATTGTAGCATCAGTGAATTTCAGTTCGTAATAAATTATAATCATACCCGGAGTCAATTAGCTTTGAGAAATGTTATTACGACACTACCAGATTTGGTCTAATCAATGATGAAAACGACCCTCCGAAGTTCTTTGGTGAAACGTCGAATGATAAATTTAAATGTCTTTTTGAAATCTTTTCCCGATGGCATTCAATGACTGTAAAGTAGTTCGAGCCTGTATACGGGCAATCCAACTTCAAAAAAAAATTGTCGCATTTCGGGTCGGGTTGTTTGTTTGTGCGGCGTCGTCATCGTCGTGAGTGTGGCGTCTTTTTAGCGGCGTTACATTTTGGTATCAGAGCCAGGGGTTCGAAGCTGGGACCCTTGGGCACATGCAGAAAACGCAAACCGGAACACTTAACTTAGTACAGAACATTATTCTTTTAAAATATAAAACCATAATGTTGATAATTATAGTAAACACAAATTTAGAAAACTGACACAAGACCTAGAACAGTGAACTAACTCTCGCCTTGATCTGTGCAGGAGGCGCGGATTGGGCGAGGGGTCTCTTCACATAGACCTAGACATACCACCGCCAGAGCAGGCCGTAGCAGCCCTTCTGCCTCAGATCTTGCAGACACTCCAGGATGTCAATGCCGCTATACGCGGAGAGCCCTTGGGAGGACGACTTGCTAGACATAGTTTGGAGCCATCAGTAGATGCCCAGGCATCCCCTCGACACAGCGAGGAGCACAGAGCAGAGAATTTCCATGCAGAGTCGGCTAGGGCAGAGTCACCACAGAGAGGACATGGGGACAGGATCTCAGGACATAGGGACAGGTCTCGGAGCCCTAGACAGAGGGAGGAGCATACAGAGAGATCTAGGATTCGTCATACATCAGCTGCAGACCATATCAGGGAGATCCTGAAGCTGCGACCATCTCACTATTCAGGTGATACAGGTGGTTTTCAGGCAGAGGCCTAGTTGGTGAGCTTGAGCGGATGCTTCAAGCTCTGTCCTTGTAGTAGCAACACGAAAGCTCGTGTTGCGATCCATCTTCTGAAGGATGGAGCAGGAGTCTGGTGGAGGACCGAGGAGCAGAAGCTCCATGTTGACTCAGAGACGATTACCTGGGAGCTGTTTGAGGAGCGTTTCAGGAGCAGGTATTTACCCAGGAGATTTATTCAGCAGCGCATAGACGAGTTTCATGACCTCCGTCAGGGATCGATGACAGTAGCTGAGTATGAGATTCGATTTTTGGACCTACTCCAGTACGTCGACTATATGCAGGATGAGCAGGTACGGATTCACAGGTTCATCCGGGGCCTGAACTTGGATTTAGGTGGCGCAGTGCGCATTCACTGCCCACAGACGTTAGCAGAGGCCGTGGAGAAGGCCTATATTGCAGAGGAGACACGGGGAAGACACAACATGCTAGAGACAGAGTTCGGAGCCGTATCCAGCAGATGCAGGATAGTAGGTCGAAGGGGTCAGTTCCTCCTCCACGGGGTGGACAGAGTTCAGGGCAAGCTTCATTTAGGCCACCACAGCAGCAGCAGCAGCAGACCCGCCCACCTTACCGACCTCCTCAGAGATTCGATGCACAGAGAGGACGTAGTATGGGGCCTCCTCCTAGGGGTCCCATCAGGACACAGGGTGCACCGAGAGCTCAGTCAGTAGGAGCTCGTCAGCAGAGACCTCAGCAGTCCATAGCCGGATCGTCAGGATCTGTATCTCAGTCGTCTAGAGTACCAGCTGGAGCTGCTTCCCACTGGAGAGGACCAGGCAGCTGTTATGGTTGCGGAGTTGTTGGACATATTTGGAGAGATTGCCCACATAACCCTACCAAGGGTAAGACACAGAGCTCAGAGCCTACTGTTGGAGATATGGCACGGAGTCATCGGATCTACGCAGCGGTCGAGAACCGCCAGGCTGAGCATCAGAGTACTGTGATTGAGACGACAGGTAGTATTGGTGGTATTTCCACCTCTATATTATTTGATTCTGGTTCTTCTGATTCTTTCATTGCACCATCCTTAGTAGAGCGTTGTAGGCTGGTGGCAGTTAGGCAGGGCCGTAGTTGGGACGTTGAGATGGCTTCTGGAGCCAAGATTTCTGTAGACTCCTTAGTCAAGGAGTGTGTAGTGGATTTGGGACCCTTCACCACTACTTCTGATCTTAGGATCCTTCCATTAGGATCTTATGGCATCATTTTAGGCATGGATTGGTTGTCCGCTCACAGAGCTAGAGTGGATTGCTACCATAAGACTATTGCTTGCATAGATGATCTTGGGGCGGAGTTAGTGATATCAGGGGTTAAGAGACCCGTTTCTATTCGCACCATCTCCGCTATGCAGCTTAAGCGGTGTGTGCGACAGGGTTGCCAGTTGTATGCTGTTACAGTTAGTGACAGATCAGAGGATGAGTCAAGAGGACCTTCCCTCGATGATCATCCCATCTTATCAGAGTTCGCCGATGTGTTTCCAGGGGAGCTACCGGGATTACCTCCCCCACGTGAGATCGACTTCCATATAGATCTAGTTCCAGGCGCAGAGCCTATCTCACGAGCACCCTATCGGATGACTACTCCTGAGTTATGTGAGCTCAAGTTGCAGCTTGAGGGCCTTCTGGAGAAAGGCCTAATCCGTCCTAGTGTATCCCCTTGGGGTGCACCAGTTATCTTCGTGAAGAAGAAGGATGGATCTCTTCGGTTGTGTATTGACTACCGTCAGCTGAATAAAGTAACGATCAAGAATCGTTACCCCCTTCCACGCATTGATGATTTATTTGATCAGATGAAGGGGGCTACAGTTTTCTCTAAGATAGATCTTAAGTCAGGATACCATCAGCTCAGGATTGCGGAGACAGATATTCACAAGACAGCTTTCCGCACGAGATATGGCCACTACGAGTTCACAGTGGTACCTTTCGGTTTGACGAATGCCCCCGCAGTGTTTATGAGTTTGATGAATGGGGTATTCAGGACCTTCCTTGATCGCTTCGTGCTCATCTTCCTTGATGACATTCTGATTTACTCACGCACACGTGAGGAGCACGAGGAGCACCTTCGCCAGGTTCTTCAGTGTCTTCGCGAGCAGCGCCTTTACGGGAACTTGGAGAAGTGTGCGTTCTTTCAGCCTGAGGTGCAGTATTTGGGCCACGTTATTTCTGGGGAAGGTATCGCAGTCGATCCTTCCAAGATTCGAGCCATCATGGATTGGCCAGCACCCACTAGTGTGACCGAGGTGCGTAGTTTCATGGGTCTAGCAGGATACTACAGGAGGTTTGTTCAGGACTTTTCCCGGATTGCGCACCCCATCACTTCTCTTCAGCGGAAAGGGAAGAAGTTTTTATGGTCAGATAGATGTGAGCAGGCCTTCAGTACACTGAAGGAATGCCTTACGAGAGCACCTATCCTTGCAGTGCCAGATCCTCATGGAGAGTTTTTCGTATGCACAGATGCTTCCTTGGCAGGACTTGGAGGAGTGTTAATGCAGGAGGGTAGAGTAGTTGCCTTTGAGTCCCGCAAACTCAAAGATTATGAGCTCAATTATCCGACCCATGACCTTGAGCTTGCAGCAGTAGTACATGCCTTAGTGCGGTGGAGACATTTTCTTCTTGGCCGGAGATTTACACTCAGGACTGATCACTTGAGTCTTCGCCACCTCTTCACGCAGCCCAATCTCAACGCTCGTCAGCGGCGTTGGATGGAGCTACTCTGTGAGTATGACATGGAGATAGAGCATGTGAAAGGAAAGGAGAATGTGGTTGCAGATGCCTTGAGTAGACGGAGACATGTGGCTATGGCCACCTCAGTGGGCACAGATTTGCGGAGTAGGATCTTGCAGCAGCTTCCTCAGGATAGTTTCTACCTTGCAGCCAGAGCAGAGATTGAGTCTCAGAGACCCCTTGAGGGGAGATTTGATGGATTTTCATTAGAGGCAGATGGTCTTCTCAGACACAGAGGTCGGATTTATGTTCCTAGAGATGGAGGCTTGAGACATGACATTTTGACAGAGGCTCATCGTGCACCTTACTCAGCCCATCCCGGGGTGAAGAAGATGCACGCCACCTTGAGGCAGTTGTATTTTTGGAGAGGACTTCGGAGAGACAGCTTCATTTGTATCCCATTGTTTAGAGTGCCAGAGGGTGAAGGCCGAGCATCAGCATCCAGTTGGCCTTCTCTATCCTCACGCCATACCAGAGTGGAAGTGGGACACCATTTCTATGGATTTCATTGTTGGGTTGCCGACGTCGAGATACCACCATGACGCCATCATGGTCACAGTGGATAAATTGACGAAGGTAGCTCACTTTTCTCCAGTGAAGACTACCTACACGGCTAGTGCAGTGGCACGTGTGTATCTTGATGAGATTGTCAGATTACACGGGATTCCGCGGAAGATCATTTGCGACTGCGACCCTTTGTACACCTCCCATTTCTGGACCACCATGCAGTATGCCCTCGGGACGAGGATTAATTTCAGCACAGCTTATCACCCTGAGACAGATGGACAGACAGAGAGGGTGAATCAGATTTTGGAGGATATGCTCAGGATGTACGTGATGGATCATCAGTCGAGATGGGAGGAGTATCTGTATTTGGTGGAGTTTGCCTACAATAATAGTTTCCAGAGTTCTATAGGCATGGCTCCTTTTCAGGCATTATATGGTAGAGAGTGCAGGACACCTCTTAGCTGGGATAGGATTGAGGACAGGGTTTCTCTTGGGCCAGCATTATTACAGGACATGGAGCAGCAGGTTACCTTGATCAGACAGAGATTGCAGGAGGCACAGGATAGACAGAAGAAGTATGCAGACCAGCATAGGACAGATCGCAGTTTTGAGGTAGGCACGAAGGTGTTTCTTCGTGTCAGACCGCATAAGAGCCCTATCCGTTATGGAAAAGGTTCTAAGCTTGCTCCTAGGTTTTTGGGTCCCTTTGAGATCTTGGAGCGCCTCGGCCCCTTAGCCTATCGTCTAGCACTGCCACCTAGCTTATCGCGCGTCCATGATGTATTTCACGTTTCTGTGCTTAGGAGATATGTTTCTGATCCTTCTCATGTGCTAGATTGGACTGCATTGCAGGTGCAGGATCAGGGGCAGGTGATGGTGGAGCCCGTGCGCATTTTAGATCGCAGGACCCTGGGCCTTCGCGGCAGAGAGATTGATCAGGTTCGGGTCCAATGGGACAGGTACGATGAGACTGCTGCTACTTGGGAGGATGCTACATCATTGCGAGCTCAGTTTCCACACTTATTTCAGTGACTTCCAGGAGGAAGTCTAGTCTAAGGGGAGGGGGATGTAATGCCCACTTCCCTACGACACTTAGTTGATTATCATTTTGAGTTATGCAGACTTTGGATATGGACATGACTTATACTTATGTTGATTAGCATGATGTTTTGTGACTAGATGCATTTGGATTATGATTGGATTTTGTTTTCAGTATGATCTACACTGACTCATGGACAGACTATTGGATACCGATATTATTTTTATATGGATATATTGCATGTGTTCTAACATTGGATTTCTTCGCCATGATGAGTAGAATGTAGTTGTTGAATTTACATTACTATAATTTTGGATAATGATGAAATGCATAATTAAGTTGTGATTTAGACCTAGAAATAATGATTGATTGAATTACGTATAGATGTTAATAAATTTCATGCATATGGTTATTTTGGATATTTTGACATGGCCGCAAGGCCGAAGGAGGTATTTTGCATTTTGCAGGAAACACAGCATGATCACAACCATGAGGGGGATTGGGAACCAAACACAACAGGATGTCGGGTGGTTACAACATTTGGTCGTCAAGGCAACTAGTGAATTGTATTGTGTTACCTTTGTTCTTTTATGTGTTAAGAAAATTTCCATGAGGGGGAAATTTTCTAATGTGACCAAGGGGGTAAGAATTTTAATTACTTGTTTTAACTTACTTTAGTAGGTGATTTCTATTTGTGATGTCTTTTTGTTAAATTACTTTTGCTAAGTGTGTTTAGATTAATTTAATATCTTGTTTTAATTTTTAAGTTTTGGAGGGAAGTCAAGTGGGTGTAATAAATTTTGATGGTTGGCTCCTTGAGCCTTGTGTTTCCTCATGTATTGAATGCTTGGTTTTGAGTGTTGACCACTCCATGTTCTTTGAATCTCGAATTTGAGATTGAGGGCAATTTTAGGGGACTTGTGGGACAAGTTAAACTTGTCCCACACTTCCCAAAACCCCTTACCAACCATATCTATGGGTTGGGAATCCAAAAAGGGGATTATTTATTGTTTTGGGAAGGGAAATGTGACTTTGGAGTGCACTTGTCTTCTTTTTGCATTTAATTGTGCCTTAAGGACACATGGGAAGGGATGGATGTGGAAGAGAGATGTCATTCAACCCAACCACCCATTTATGGTGTTTTGGGATTTGAGTTGACTTTGGGAGGTGGTCTTGAGGATGTGTGATGTGGCATCCTACATGGAGCCACATCACCCTCACCCTTCCTTTTGTCTATTTATTGAAACTTCCTCTCTTGTTGAGGGGGTTGGAGTTTTGTTTTTGTTTTGTTGAAGAGTTCTCTTTTGTTATTTTTGGGAGAGAAAAGAATTGGGAGAAAGAGAAAAAGAGAGTGCTTGGACTTGCATGCTTGGATTGTTTCGGAAGGAGCTTGGACAAATTTCTTGGTTTAGGCTTCTCCAATGGAGAGGTAGGAAACCTTCTCCTTTGTTTTGCTTTCATATTATTGTTGCTTCTATGCTAAATTTGTGAATAATGCATGTTTACTTTGGTGTATTGTGAAAAATGGATAGAATGCTTATTGTGTAGTATAGGAGAGGTCTATGGGAATACTCATGAGGGAGGCATAAGAGTAGATTAGGATATTGTGGAGGGAGTTTGAGAGGGATGCCCATCTTGGGTAAGAATGTTTACATTCTTACCTTGTCTTTGAGGGAGCCATAAGAGGAGGGAGGCATAAGAGTATGGGAGGAAAAAGGGGTACTTGAGGGAGGCATAAGAGTCATAGGGGCTTGAGTTTTATTGTGGAGGGTTTTGGATGGGCATCTCATCTCAATTGGGAGGCATAAGGAAAACATTCCCATAGTTCCTTCTCTTGTTGGCTTGGATGAAAGCCTTGTTGTGAAAAGTATTGTGTTATTTGTGTTTCCTTTTTGTTTTTCTCTTTTTACCTTGAATGTTGTGAAGAAAATTGTATTGTGGAAGCAAGTATTGTTGCCTTGAGTTGGAGACCACCCTTCATTGTCTTATGTTTGGGGCTCGGGGGTCAATGGAGGAGATTGCTTCTCTTCTCCATTGAGTTTTGGTTGGGAGGAGAGTGTTGCCTCTCCCCCTATCTTGGTTGTGATTTGAAATACTTGGAACTTGGAGCATGGATGAAGAACACCTTGGAGCACAAGAACCTTGTTGTTGACAATGTAAAAACATCATGTATTTACCCACCTTGAGTGGAGGAAAAATGTAATATTGTTTGTTTTCTTTAGCTTCCATTATTGCAAATTTGTTTCCACATGAAGTAGGATATGTTGTAAAAGATTTGAAGGAAAAGTTGCATTGAAATGATAGTATTTCTTGCTCTAAAAATTTTGGAAATGTTGTTGAATTCTTTGTGGAATATTGGAAAGAAATTACAAAAGGAAATATATTAAAATTTTGTTTGGATACTTGAAAGTAATGTGTTGGAAAGATTGAAAAAAAATAGTGCATTATCTTCTCTTGTGTAGTTGATGGAAGGTCTTAAGTTTTAAATGGCTTTTAAGATGCTAAAGAAGCATTTCAAGTTCTAGTCCCTTTTATGTTTCTATTTCATTTCATGAATTTATTGTAAAATCCATTGCAAATTGTAAAGAAAATGAAATCGAATCTCTTCGAAATCCCATGCTATGTCTATTAAAATTGTGTAGAAGGAAATTTTAATGCAAAACTTCTAAACTTAATAAGTTCAATACCACGTTTCCTTAATGTATATAAGGACACTAATAGTTGAAATATTATCCATATTTAGGTATTATTCAAACTAATGGTTTATACTACTATTTACTGATTATTAAGATACACTGTACTATTAATATCCCCTTTGTTAATAAACTTATCTAAGCATAAATCAATAAATAAAGCAATGAAAAGTAAATATAATACATGTACAACTGTTTCTTTCATTCTTAAACTTTTTAAAAAAACTGCAAAAGAAACAAAAAAGTTATATTTCCTGAATATTCTGATATGTAACAACCCACCTTTATATTCCTTAGCAAACATTTGCAGTTTCAGGTTTTTTTATATAGATTTTAGGACACTGCGAGTGGTCTTAGCTTCACAAATATCAAGCTGCATGGTCAGGCTTTGCAACTGCACCATAACAAATGTACAGTTAGTCTCAATGGTCAAGACCATGTTTCAATCACCCTTCACTTGCATCAAGAGAATAACTGCTAATATAGAAGTAAAAATGCATGATACGGTTTCAGACAAGATATGCCTGATAGACAAAATGATTACACAAAGCACTGACTGTCACAAGTGAATATTTAAATTGTTGCAGTGCTTGCAAAAACCAGGTGCGAGTTTTGTGGTCACCTATTTAACAGAGTGTTGCATTAGACAAGCAATAGTGTTGGTATATGAGGTCCATAGTTGACAGATGGCTATCCATCCCTTCTCACCACTGTGCAGTTTGCAACTGCGTCCCTTGACCATTGGCTGATATGAAACAGACTACAGTGTTCACAGAGGATTTTACCTCCTGAACTAGGCCTATTCGGAACTGGAACCCCGCTGATTCTTCATGAGCTGAACTGCTTCGTGAACTTCATGACCCTTTTACAGATCCCCTTCTTGTGACGTCCACCTTGTGCAAAGCTGTCGGCCTTCGTAAAAATCCTGATATGAATACAGGTTTCTTCTATGGAGGTCTCCTAACACTTCTCATTGTCTCCTCTAATCGATTTTGATAAAAATATCTTGAAGGAAACCCCAAGTTTTGAGGATGCATTCGATACTGAACAAATAACAACATAGTTGGACGACCCTACCGTGCAGACCCTACCACGTTCACCTTGCTGCACCCAATGAAAATGGAGGTAAAACGCCCTTCCCACGCGCTGGAGCAACTTCATAAAAATCTCCACCCTCTGTCCACACGCCTATAACCTTCTTCCTTACCTCCCTGTGAGTTCCATACGCGGCCAGGTCAATGGGGAAAACAGCAGGCCGACTGTAGTGTCCTTCTTGTTAATAAATTGTAAATCTAATGAGATTGAGCGGCTCAGCAGGTTTAACACGACACGCCAGGCAGGGAGTTGTTGATTGTGACAGCTGGTGGGTGAGGTCCACCGCCCCAAGTCCAAAAGATTTAAACATGAGTTAAAACTGCCTTTCAAATTTGACCCCCCGATTTGATTTATCTTGTATTAAAATTCAGATTTCAAATTTTTGGATAAGCTTTTAGAAATTTGTATGTATATATTTTGTTGATATATCTTTGTACACCATTTAAGAAAAGTATTCAATTCTGTTTAAAGAGATGTCCGAGAACATACGTACAAAAGACTTCTAAGCGTTGAAATGCTTACCTTATAGCGAGGTCAATTTTTACCAAGATGAGGATAACTAGCTAGGAGGCGGAGTGTGGTATAAAATGTAATAAATAAAAGTTCAAATAATAATTGCACTAGTAGATAAATAAGGTATTGTATATACCTAACCATATAAATTGAATAGACAATCGCCAGGCACAATATTGGTAAGTGCCAAGTAGGTATATCGTAATATGAATCCCTTCATTATATGTGTGTGTGTGTGTGTGTGTGTGTGTGTGTGTGTGTGTGTGTGTGTGTGTGTGTGTGTGTGTGTGTATGTATATATATATATATAGTATATATCATAATGAATTAAATAGCATCGTAATGTACGTAATGTAACTAGTTATAAATATGCGATATATATATATAATATATAATAAAAAAAAAAGAGGAGTAGTCAGTGTTTTCAGTTCGTAACAGATTATATCCTACTCTGGAGTCAACTTTCAGAAATGTTATACGACACTACCAGACATTGGTCTAATCAATTCGAATAACGACCCTCCTCTTCGTTTGGTGAAACGTCGAATGAGATGAATTTAAATTCTTTAACCTTGAATCATCTTCGTTCACGAAGCATTACAAGACTGTTTTAGTTCAAGCCTGTTAACAAACGCAACCATTAAAAAAAAAATTAGTCACATTTTGGGTCGTATGTTTTGCGGCAGCCTTCGATCGTCGTCGTCGCCGGGAGCGCGGCGTTCGTTTTCAGAAATGTTATAAGATAAATAAAGACTGAAGCCGAGATCAAGTGAAGGCTTTTGTCAAATCTGTGCAACTCTATAAATTCCCAAAGTCTTGTAGGGTGTATCAGATTCCATTATCCCAACAATGAATTTATGTGTAAAATGCAGATAACTAGTACTTGAAGTGGAAGGAAAACATGCAACAGTTCCATACTCTCACAAAATCAATCACACCCCTTATCAACATCAACTACAAAAGTAATAATCTATCACTCTAAATCAAATAAAATATACCATTCAGTGTTCACATTGCATTGATGCACATCGCGATTGACTAGTTAAATATATTTATTTAAAGTTTCAATGTATATAAATTTAAGATGGGAAACAAATAATGTTACATGAAAGTTTTATGTAATTTAAGCGTGTTTTATATTCCTTACCAAATGGATATTTATAGTATTTTTATTGTATAACAATTCCTTTCTAGCTCTTTGTGTCATGGTTGTCTATCTACATCGAATAGTGTTGTATATAGATAAATCTTACTTGCTTAATATTTTTTTGAAATTATTGAGCTTTTATACATTCTAACTGTTGACTAATCCAATTAATATGCCAATGTGGAGCCTAATACCGTTTAATGTCCAGAGCCAGTGTTGAGTGTTAAATAATTGGACTGGTAGCGCTAGATGCGTTGCTGGAAAAGGCTGTGGTTCATAGATGGGGAAAAAAGCTTAGATTTAATATTCTTGCAAATACTTATATTCAAAAGTTTGAACATCTTAATGTCGGCAAGATTTATTGAATTTGGACCCAACTATTAATCTGCATTATAATTAAAGTCTTCAGGGCTACCTAAAACTTATGACATCAGTGTTTCTTAAGAAAATAAAAATTTAGTATACATATCTTGAACACATTTTCACAATTAATGCCTCTTTTTATTTAAAACGTAAATATGTTAACTCACATTTATAACTAAGTCCTGTAGATGCATCTGTGTTGATCTCTTATGTTTGCAATTTCATTGTTTCATTGTATATACAAAGTGAAACCTCGAAATTAAATAAAATTTATTCTCTTCTCAGTTAGATAAATGCATCCTCATAAATGTTATATATATTTACTTTTAAATTTTGGTTATATTAAATGATCAATATGATACTTTCTTAGGACATTTTTACCTATCCATTGCAGATTACGGATTCTTACATTTCGCAAATAAATAACCTTACAAGTTTATGAATAATCTACTGTGTTGAATTTATTACCGCTTTTAGGACTTTTTAGGTTTAATTTACATAGTGCGTTAGTCCTTTAAATATTCTTTACATTCCAATGTTGGTAAATTGTACATTAGATGTAAATATGGTTCACAATTGGTTAAACTTTTGGAATCTCAAAGCATATAATGTGCAAGTAAGTATACTAGCATTGACATATCGCTGGTTTAAGATGATACATTTAGGTCAAAGTTTGTCATTTATGCTCAATAGGCCTTCGGATCTGGTTAAAAAGTCATTGTTGAGCATCACTGAGCCAAAAGGCGTTTAGATCATCTTTCTAGTTTTTACATATATTATCAATACTTTTGATCAATTTTGAATGAGGAGGAAGGCCTTCATCTTATTGTATCGCAACTCATAAACAAGATTTTGTAATTGCCTACTGGTTTGCTTTGGATCTACCATTTTAGTCATAAAACAAATTTAATTTAGTCAAACAAACACGGCTTGATAATGAATATTAAAATCTCACGTATCTCTTGGCTAGCAATTAAGGACATTGGTTGAAACACAATCTCTGAATTCGACAACAAATTTAATAATTAATAATCTAGAGACATCAATGTTGCTTGGTACAAACTTAATCTACCTATGGAAGCGAGTTTGCTGCTATTATTGTAAGCTTGAATTAGATGGGTATTTTCTGATTTACAATTTAAGACTCTTCCTGCTTAATTTTTAATGAATTGGAACTATTGTGACCTACAAAGCTGGATGCAATGGCTCCTTTCCACATGGAGTCATTTGAAAAAAACTGCTGCTTTCTAACGCTAAATTTGGCCCACTCATGAACAGCTCCTCTCGGGATCCTTAACACAGTGGTTGTCTAATTTGGTCATGACTCATTAACAATTTAAGGGGTAAAATGACCTAATTTTTCCTGTACTATGATTTGAGAAATTTACATAGCAGTGCATTGAATCTGTCTTAAAGTGGGCAATCCCAGAATCGTTTTTCCGCACACCAGTTGAGGATACTCAATCCTTGGATTTAGGTAGTCTTTAAATTATCATTCAATTTTCAATCCCTAACTCTATTTAATACACGTATATATGCTAAATGTAAATGCATTTTCAAATATTGAGGATAGATTATATGCTAGAATAATGACATTACTTGTATTATCTTAGTGCTCCACGAGATGGTTGAGTTTATTTGACTTATGGATTTTTCGAATTGCAGTTCACTTTTGAAAGAAAATGTATTTGAAGTCCTCCAAATGCAGGACATGCTCTTAGCTTTCCAATAAATTAGTAGTTGATACCCGTTCTGGCTGATAATAATTTTGGAGTATTGTTAGTATTGCGTCTTTGTGTTTGTACTTTGGCGATTTTTCATATTGACAAAAGTGTTACGGGGCACAGTGTGAAAGGTTTTCCTCTAGATTTGGGATTGCATTTCTATATGAAACAAGAAAATAATAGAATATAGGAATTGAAACGTATACAAGCCTCGTAAAGTAAGTGCCTTCAAATTGGTTATCAATCAGATGATGCAGATTTAGGATTACATATAGTATGGACTGAAAATATCCACGTTTGCGTACAATATTGTAGAAGTTATTCGTTGGGCATAGGCTTTAGGTAAACATTATTATGGCAGTGGAATCTTAAGTGTGTTAGAATTTGCAACTTTGGCCTGTTGGACTGGAGTACAGCACATTAGACTCCTATTGCAGGTTGGTTCTAAATGCACTTCCAGATATGTTATTTCAATGTATTTTGATTATTTGCACATGAACCCTATACACGGGATTAAATCGGGTGACTCGATCCTTTGTTATATGCTTCACAGATTTGTTTACAGATCTGGTTATTGTGATTCCTACTACTTGTACAATGCATATAGGGATGCTTGATCAAGTTGAAAAATTCCCCTGCTCTCACCAATATGTTTACACAAAATCACTAACTGATATTCTTTAAAGAATGTTCACATAATGTCTCGAAGCTTTGCTCACGACGGTGCCAACGACGACAGCATACGACAATCAAACAACCTGAAAATGCGACAAATTTTTTTATTTTTTTTTTTTTATTACTGAATGAACATGTTTCAACACATTAGAAGTTTCAAATCATTTACACCTAACAATCTTGGGAACAAAAGAATAAGCTTTTCAAACTTTTATTTGTATTCTCCTCTGCTGAACTAGAACTACAAGGGAATTAGAAACGCAATTCTCATTCACATTTAGGAAAACTCCTCTGATCGCAAAAAGCGGAACCCCACAATATACGTATCACAAAAATTATTTGAATTGCTATATATTTTGACAATACTCGCATCAAAAAAATATTGTAGATACATAGAGATTAGTGAATTCTATGACTAAAGTATCAAGAATTATAGTTGTCAGAAAGACATTATGCACAAAGCACGTACTGAGAGTCACATTTTCTAATTCACAATAATGTCAGTCCTGTAGATTTTGCTGGTAATTTTGTAGTTTTTTGAGCTGTATCCAACTCTTTTCTGTGAAAATTTAAATCCAAGTCACTATGATGCGTGATAATCTATATAGCAATCAGAAAATTATAGATACTCCATTATATATTAATATGTATATTTATGATATATTTTTACTTTATATGAGTTATATAATTCATACGTCCTACAATGAAACTTCTGATAATTAATGGGCCTCCTTAAAAAATACATTTCTGATCTATTATATGCATCTTATGTACTAATCTTAATTGAATTTTCAATCTTAAGTTTGCCCATTAAAGGGTTTTCATATTTTATTTACAATCTAATCATGTTGAGGCATAACATCAAATTCTTCATTATTATTATTTTTGTTGAAATCTTACCATGACGTTTATATTTAAATGAGACTTATAGAAATTAAAAACTAGTGTTTGATCAGTGAACATTAACTTTTCCCTATACGTTTCTAAAATAAAATATTGTTAAATCAAATTCTTGACTTTATTAAATGATTGATTATGGACATTTTCATACAAATACCTTGCCACAATGGTTTCAATATGAATTTTACAAATACCTAGCAATATCTTTATCAACTTGCAATATATAAAACCTCAATATTGCCCAACATGATCCACTTTATTTTGTACATGCGATAAACATTCACAGCAAACCCAATTTACATGAATAAAAGTCAATCCTTTTTGGAGCTGGTATTTCAACAAATATGTTTGGTGCAAAAACGACTCAACAAGCAACTGTCTCAACTTTATTACTCTCCGCCTGGGAAAGAACATTCACCAACCGGCCGCATAAGCATTTGAGGTCTAGATTTGAAAATCAAAGATCGTTATAAGGTACTAGGTGCCTGCTTTGGGATTAAGCCGCGTGAAAAGACGTGAAGAGTTTTCTGAGCTGAAATAGGCAATAAACAGGCATTTTTCCCTATTTTATCAATGTTTCAAATGGACTTCTCTATACCAACAGCTATTGAAAGAGTCCATTGGCGCACAGCCAAATTGAGGCGGGGAACCAGAAGGCGCTCTTTGCAAGCACTGTGAAATCTAAGACAGCCCCTGTGACAGTCCAGCAAGGAGCTTTGTGTAACTATGTTGTTATCAGTTCAGTATGCTGAAACGTATCATCAAATTTTTGCCCAGGTTATATTCAGGATATTCTGATAGAATACGATATTAAGGGGGAATTGACTGGAATGATTTCATGAACTAACTTCATACATTTGTTTGGGCAGAAAGAGGCCTATTTCATGTAGCTTGATATTTGTGAAGCTAAGACCATCAACAGTGTCCTAATCTGTACAACAAAAAAATGGCGACCAAAACTCGTTTTGCAAGCATTCAACTCATTTAAATATTCGCTGTGACAGTCAGCGCTTTGTGCAGATCAAGTTGTCTATCAGGCATATCTACTGAAACGTATCATCCCTTTTTTTTTTATATTAGCATCAGATTATGGCCTCTCATATTAACCAGTTTCGTAAACACTGCTGATAGATTTAAGGGTGATTGACTGGAGAACACCTGCAGTCTTTTGAGACTGGAATCACATGCTAACCTCTGTTTATATTCACTCCTCACACTGATACACTCTTAGGTGCCCTAATATATAATACAAGCTTGATATTTGTGGAGCTAAGACCACTTGTGTTATCCCCTCTGTGTCCTAATCTATATTTCAAAATCGCCATATGGATGAAGCTTTGTAACAATTTTACCAATATCGCTTGTCGACAGCCAGGCCTTGTGTATCAAGTTGTCTACATATATAAATATTCAGGGGAAGCATTATAAATAAAGTTTTGCTTAGACAGTCAACGATTTGTGTATGAAGTTGGCACTCAGGCACTAGACTGAGGGTTCACATTTTTTTGGGCAGTTGCAGATTAGCACTATGCAGTAGGATGTGATTGACCATGATTTTTTATTTTTTAATGGCCGTTGGTATGCACAATAAATATTATTATTACACTAAGGGGTTATTAATAAAATGTTTAAATTTATAAAATATTAGTAAGTTTAATATTAAAATTCATTAGTTCTAGATGTTACATACTTAAATGGAAAATATTAATGCAACTATTGGTACCTCCTCTTTAAAAGTTGATGGGAAGTATTGAATACAAAGTGCACTTGTGAGTTTAAGTCTTTGCAAACATTTGTTTCTACGCCATCTTCAATAACATTGCATGAGATTTTGAAGTAGGTTTTGATTTCATTTACTTGCTATTTTAATTTGCAATAATTTGGATTTAAATTCATTAAAGAAAGACATTTAAAGTTTAGAAAATGTTTAATTATACTAAAATCATTTGAAAATTTAAGTCCTTTCCATCAAGTATAAAAGAAGGGATAATGCACTAGCTATTTTAATTTCCAACTCATCATTTCAAGTATTCCAAACAAGATTTTAACATATTTTCTTTTGTAATTTCCTTATACCAATATTCCACAAAGAATTCAACAACTTTTCCAATAAATTTTAGAGTAAGAAATACTATCATTTCAATGCAACTTTTCCTTCAATATTCTTTTACAACACATCCTACTTCATGTGAAACAAATTTGCATTAATGAAAGCTAAAGAAAACAAACAATATTACATTTCTTTCCTCCACTCAAGGTTTACATTACATGATGTTTATACATTGTCAACAACAAGGTTCTTGTGCTCCAAGTGTTCTTCATCCATGCTCCAAGTTCCAAGTATTTCAAATCACAACCAAGATAGGGGGAGAGGCAACACTCTCCTCCCAACCAAAACTCAATGGAGAAGAGAAGCAATCTCCTCCATTGACCCCCGAGCCCCAAACACAACACAATGAAGGGTGGTCTCCAACTCAAGGCAACAATACTTGCTTCCACAATACAATTTCTTCACAACATTCAAAGCTAAAAAGAAGAAACAACAAGGAAACACAAATAACACAATACATTTGCACAACAAGGCTTGCATCCAAGCCAACAAGAGAAGGAACTATGGGAATGTTTTCCTTATGCCTCCCAATTGAGATGAGATGCCCATCCAAAACCCTCCACAATAAAACACAAGCCCCTATGACTCTTATGCCTCCCTCAAGTACCCCTTTTTCCTCCCATACTCTTATGCCTCCCTCCTCTTATGGCTCCCTCAAAGACAAGGTAGAATGTAAACATTCTTACCCAAGATGGGCATCCCTCTCAAACTCCCTCCACAATATCCTAGTCTACTCTTATGCCTCCCTCATGAGTATTCCCATAGACCTCTCCTATACTACACAATAAGCATTCTATCCATTTTTCACAATACACCAAAGTAAACATGCATTTTTCACAATTTTAGCATAGAAGCAACAATAATATGAAAGAAAAACAAAGGAGAGGGTTTCCTACCTCTCCATTGGAGAAGCCTAAACCAAGAAATTTGTCCAAGCTCCTTCCCAAATCAATCCAAGCATGCAAGTCCAAGCACTCTCTTTTTCTCTTTCTCCCAATTCTTTTCTCTCCCAAAATCACAAAAGAGAACTCTTCAACCAAAACAAAAACAAAACTCCAACCCCCTCAACAAGAGAGGAAATTTCCATAAATAGACAAGAGGAAGGGTGAGGGTGATGTGGCTCCTTGTAGGATGCCACATCACACATCCTCAAGACCACCTCCCTTTAGTCAACTCAAATCCCAAAACACCATAAATGGGTGGTTGGGTTGAATGACATCTCTAATCCACATCCATCCCTTCCCATGTGTCCTTAAGGCACAATTAAATGCAAAAAGAAGACAAGTGCACTCCAAAGTCACATTTCCCTTCCCAAAACAATAAATAATCCCCTTTTTGGGATTCCCAACCCATAGATATGGTTGGTAAGGGGTTTTGGGAAGTGTGGGACAAGTTTAACTTGTCCCACAAGTCCCCCAAAATTGCCCTCAATCTCAAATTCGAGATTCAAAGGGTTTGGAGTGGTCAACACTCAAAACCAAACATTCAATACATGAGGAAACACAAGGCTCAAGGAGCCAACCAACAAAATTAATTACACCCACTTGACTTCCCTCCAAAACTTAAAATTTAAAACAAGATATTACATTAATCTAAACACACTTAGCAAAGTAATTTAACAAAAAGACATCACAAATAAAATCACCTACTAAAGTAAGTTAAAACAAGTAATTAAAATTCTTACCCCCTTGGTCACATTAGAAAATTTCCCCCTCATGGAAATTTTCTCAACACATAAAAGAACAAAGGTAACACAATACAATTTACTAGTTGCCTTGACGACCAAATGTTGTAACCACCCGACATCCTGTTGTGTTTGGTTCCCAATCCCCCTCATGGTTGTGATCATGCTGTGTTTCCTGCAAAATGCAAAATACCTCCTTCGGCCTTGCGGCCATGTCAAAATATCCAAAATAACCATATGCATGAAATTTATTAACATCTATACGTAATTCAATCAATCATTATTTCTAGGTCTAAATCACAACTTAATTATGCATTTCATCATTATCCAAAATTATAGTAATGTAAATTCAACAACTACATTCTACTCATCATGGCGAAGAAATCCAATGTTAGAACACATGCAATATATCCATATAAAAATAATATCGGTATCCAATAGTCTGTCCATAAGTTAGTGTAGATCATACTAAAAACAAAGTCCAATCATAATCCAAATGCATCTAGTCACAAAACATCATGCTAATCAACATAAGTATAAGTCATGTCCATATATCTAAAGTCTGCATAACTCAAAATGATAATCAACTAAGTGTCGTAGGGAAGTGGGCATTCTAAAAAATATTTTTAGTTACGCCTTACTAAATTTGATACACCCTTTTTGGTAATAATTACTGGCATTTCTGATTTGTTATCCATGATGTAATATGCATAGTTTTCAACAAGGGTGCCTATTAACCTGCCCAAATTGTTAATGGTTTTTAAGCAGGAATAAGGGTGTGAAAGATTCATTTCATTCCTAACATAACTGTGTTGTTAAAGCTACATGGAACAAAATTGATCAATAACCTCAGATATCGAATGTAAAGACACTGCAAAATATTTCATTCTTAGCGTGTGCTATCGAATGTAAAGACATTCGAATGAGAACTAAACTATGCGTAAATGTAATGCTTTGACACAGCTGTGATATCATTAGATTTTAGGATACTGTTCTTGAGAAAAAAGTATTTTTTCTATCAGGTCAGATGCATAATGTGTTTATAATTTTGCAAGAACAACGTGCTCGTAGATGTATTTGAAGTTTTTTTTTGGAAAATCTCTCATTGATTTATTGTTGACAGGTTTCAATACATATCAGAGTCAGTTCCATCTCCTTGCGACTGAATTTGCCTTTTTAAACATTAGTCCAAGGTTATTAATAAACATTTCACAGTTGATTTTAGATTAACTTTTTCAATATAATCAATGGCAGTTATTTTCGTACAAGCAATGTATTTTTTATTCATCGAGTTTTCCTTCCATTTTACACAGGGCATGATATGCTTTTGGGGTTTCGTCAACATGTGTGCCTTACAATGATATTTAAATTTGGGTGTATCATTTAAGAATATTCCAAAATTCTTTTCTGAAATGTAATTTTATAGGGAATTTTATGAACTGGCCATGCTAGGTAGCTTAGGCGTGTTTTTTACATTGTTAGTAAAATCCTGCCTTACCTATTTCTATTAGCTTATTCTCCTAATGGATTGTTTGTTAATGATAATATTTAGTTTATTTTGGCATTTACATCTAAATATTTTTAGAAAATTTCCTCAGAATCACTCTCAAAGCTTAAAAAATTGAGTTTAAAAACGTCAATACAGCCAAGTAGTACAGTAGTGAACACAGAACATTACTGTCGCATATTCTTAGGAACTTAAAATGTTATTTCAAATTCATTTTTTTTTTTTTTTTGGTATTAATATATCATTTTTGTGTAAAGTGTAATGATGATAGATAAGGCCAGTATGGTATGAACAAATCAGCCAGCGGATCAAGTTGTCAGTCGGATAATTCCTTTTGTATGTAGGCAGGTTAAATTTTAATGTACCTCTATTAACCGTGTTTTTTAATTAACTGCATAATTGTATTCTAACATATAATTTAATATGTTTATTTATTTGTTTTAAATAATTGAAAAATATGATTTTTTTTAAGTTTTATTAGTAAGTTTACTTGTGTCATTATTTTTGAATGTGGTATCATAATAAACTAAGTATAATATTTATCTATAGATTTATTTACTAAATATTTTATCTATTATTATAGATTGTTAATTAATATATATTTCAAATATTTCTTAATATATATTTTTTAATTTGGAATGTATTAATACGATTGTAGAATTGTATTAAATAATTGAAATAATTTAATATGTTGTATCGTATTCTAACAT
The DNA here is from genome assembly GCA_019776745.2 of Taxus chinensis. Classification (NCBI taxonomy): domain Eukaryota; kingdom Viridiplantae; phylum Streptophyta; class Pinopsida; order Cupressales; family Taxaceae; genus Taxus; species Taxus chinensis. The sequence goes on from CM034157.1 coordinate 150,432,208, forward strand.
ATAATTAATATGTTTTCAAATATTTCTTAATATATATATATTTTTAATTTGGAATGTATTAATATGATTGTACAATTGTATTGAATAATTGAAATAATTTAATATGTTGTATTGTATTCTAACATATAATTAATATGTTCACTTATTTGATTGTTGATATTGTAATCTAACATATAATTAATATGTTCATTTATTTGTTTTAAATAATTGAAAAATATGATTTTTGTTTTAAACTTGTGTCTTTATTTTTGAATGTTGACCGTCTTTGTTTAAAATAGGATAATATCAATAATAATACTATAATAGATTTATTTATTATATATTTTATATATTTCTTAATAAATTTTTAAAATGTTGAATGTATTGTAATATTCTTTATTGTTATTTGTTTATAAATGAAATATTAATAATATTATATTAATAATTGTCGATTTGTATTTTTATTTATGATGGATGTGCCCAAGCGAGCAAAAGAACAAAAGGTCAAAAACAACAAGGACGCAAGTAGGAAGAAAACCTACCAAAGACAGCACTAAAACCCGTAAAACCCAGCAAGAAAACATAGACAAAAAGAAACAAGCGCCGATGAGAACAAATTACATCCATCCTAAGTGCCTCGGCGCGCACCCCCCTCCACGAAAACCGCGGAAAGATTTCCTACAAACAGTGCTCCAGTCCGCCTTGTTTTCGTCATCCACGTCGAGAACCACCTCTAAATTTCCTTTTAATATGGGTGAGACAGAATTTGAAAAAAACCTCGCCTCCGAAGTCAATAATGAAATCATTTCACTTGTACTGTCTATCTTCCTTCTGCTATGGTTCAAATCTGCATTTAAAGGTCTTTGTTTATGATCTTTCATAGATTTTCTTTGTCGGTTCACTTCCCTCGTGGCAGTCTCCAATTCTACCGTATTTACATCTGTCTCTGACCCAGTCTCCCATTCGGAAGATTCACTATCTACCTTGTTTGACTCGTGAATTGTTTTGATTGGATTTTCCCGCATCTTCCACGCCGTAGCAGCCTGTCCCACGTGAGCAGAGAGGTCGCCATGCAATGCCGCGAGAGAGCCATTTCGACGGGTTAGTTTCGCCATTGTTGCAGTCTCCTGTGCGCAATGGGTCAGGGATCTCTCCTCCGATGACCCGCACCTCCTCTCTGCTGTTTTTCCTGTCCATTTCATCCACTGTCCCCGTGGAACACTTGCATAGTTTGGCTTGGAAGTCGACCTTCCAACATTTGTGACAGACCAAACCGTGGTCTTCAGGTATGATGTTCTGCACAAGACGGCCCGTGGGAGAAGAAAGAATGATATTCTTTGGGAGAACAGCACCACCTCCATACTAACACATAGTCGTGCTCTTACTAGCTTGCTTCTGGCTTTTGTTGCAGGTTCCAAGGAGATTAGCTCTCCCATTGAAGCTGCTATGCCAATAAGTACTTCGTCCTCCCAAAATTCCACTGGGAGAGAGCCGGCATAGATATCCAAATGGGCAGTTCCTTGATTTGGAGAGAAAACCCTGGCTTCCATCGCTTCAGATGCAGGGCAGTTCTTCCAAACATCCAAGGAGCAGCGTCGAGAACCTTAACCATCTCATCTTCCTTAGAAAAATTGAACAAAAGGGCGTGGCTGGGAAGAGCGATGATATCAACCCAGCAGCCCCATTTCCGTCCGCACCATTTGCGGACAGCATCGATATTTGGACGATAGCCTGCAAAAGCTCCAATATTCTGGGAACATCAATGCAGTACAATTGTAATATTGAATGTTGGTATTAATTTCATAATTTAATTAGTCATTGTATTTATTTTAAATATTTTAATCGATATTTACACTTGAGAATCTTTAATTAAACATTTTATGACTATTAATATATAATAAATATTAAAAAATTAAACAAGTTATGAGTTTTTATGTGTCGCTTTTCACAACATTTATAAAATGATAAAAATTATTAAAAATAAGAAATTAAAAAAGTTAAAGGAATATTATAAAAGTAAAAATCTTGAAAAGTTTTATAAAAATAAATATTTGTAAAAAAATATGGAATCGAATTAATATTAAAAGTTACAAATATTTAATACAAGATACATATAATAATTTTAAAATGGAATAAAATTAGGGTTTCCTTTTGGAAATTTTTAAAAAATATTTTATCAATAAAAGTGATTATTTAATATGTGTTAGAAATGTAAGACTAGTAAAATAAAAAACTTGAATTCTGGGAAATAATAGAAATGTTAATTTTCCTAAAATTATTTAAAAATAAGAATTGTCCCCCTCAAAAATAAAAAATTATTAAAAGTACAAAAATTTTGAAAATCCACAATTTTAAAAAACCAAAAATTTGTTTTCAAAACAAAAATGTGGATAACATTTGCAATATTTTAAATGAAATTCATACATTATTTAATTTCCCTCTACCAATATAAGTTATAATCTAATAATTTAAAAATGAAAATTAGGAATTTCTTAAATTTTTAAAAATATTTTATATTAATAAAATTGTGATATTTAAATTAATAATAAGGTAAAACTAGTAAAATAAAAAAAAATAATTAAAACCTAATGAGAAATGTTAATTTTTTTGACATTAAAATTCTAGTTTAATCTCAAATGTAAGTAAAAATATATTAATCATTAAAAAAAAAAGTTTGATGGGCAGGTTATGCACGTAAATTATTTCTAATAAAAAATGATAAAAATTTGTAAAACATAGAATTAATTTAAAAAAAGATTAAAAATGAAAAATGAGGATAAAAAATAAGGTTATTTTTCAAATTGAATTAAAATGTGTAAAAAAATGGAAAGCTACAATGAAACAAATAATTAAATATATCAATAAAAATTTAAAAGTAAGATCTATTACAATTAGAAATAAATAAAAAAATTTAAAATAAAAAGTAAATAAAAAAATTAAAATTTATTTTGTGCATTTTTATGAAACAAATAATATTTAATTACAATTAAAATTTGATCCCTTAAATTAAAAAATAAAATTAATTAAAAATTGAATATTAATATTTTTATAATTTTTTTTTTTTTTTTAATTTTTATTTTTATTATTGGTAATATTTTTTTTGAAAGGGATATACCCTTGTAAACATAGGTTCAGAAGCTAGAATTGAAAGTTAAGCATAAGAGATGGGATCAAAATCTAGATAGAACATAATTTAGTGACTGCAGAAAATTGTCTTGCAAAAAATAAGGAACGAACAACCGACAATGCAAACAACAAAAAAAAGATTTGGATGTATAAAATCAAATGGACAACAATGGCATCAACTTGACCATTGGAAGCATCGTATTATTTTGGCCAAGAAAAATGAGATCAATGACTAACCCTAGCCAACCAATATCAGAGATAAGAAAATGTTTATAAGGTGAAGTAAAGTTTACCCGTTAGAGTGGTAGATTTTTTCTTTTTGGCTTGACCCCGTTTTTAACCCATCCTGATGGAGCCTTCGTGGGTTGGAGAAGAAGAGAAAGGACGAAGTATTTTCTCTTAGTCGCATTATGTCCCATTTGGGATAGCCACGTTGTTATCTGAGAGAGCCATAATTTATCATTAATTCCAAGCTGCCCTCAACATATGCTTTGATCATTTTTTTGATGCTTGCCTCACAATTTGAGAATTTGGTTTCCAGGGTCTGAAATGTCCATTTGAGGAAAACTTCTTGCGGCAACACCTAGCAATGATATATTTAAAAAATCTGTAACTTGCTTATTCAGTTTATGCATCAAATTTAACTAGACAGAGATGCTAGTCATGGCATATTGGGTCATCCTTCAAAATTTTTAATGGAAAGGAATCTTCCATGAAACCTTGACAGATGTTTGTCGTATCTATACATTCCTCGGGGAACCCAAAAATCACACACACGAACAACACATTAAAAGATAGGATATTTTTTTTTTTTTGACTTGCTTGAAGATAATACGACACTACACAAGTTCTCTAGGGAATACAACCAACCAAGGACATGCTTTCCACAACACGGACCCACACTGGTTACAGATAAACATGAGACACACACTAAGGACACAATGGTTCTTCTAAAGTATGCAGTCTTACAACAAGGTCTTCCCACAGAAGGTTTCTTTAGATTCATGTTTTAGCTGTAAGTGTTTTTACATTCTTTACTTTTCCCAGAGGAATCATGATAGGAGAATCTGAAATTCATGTCTCCTTTGAAGAATTTTCCCCTACCTTGTTAATGTTAATATACAGTGTAAACCAATTATTGGATGGTAAGAGGTTGCTTCATTAACTTGATTAACTTATTCATTGGTTAGGAGGCAGTTAGTTTATCAAGGCTCTTAACTTCATCAAACTGTTTTCAACGTTGTGCTTTTAAACATATATGTTTTACCCTTTTAAGCGGTCATATTTTTATTTTATTTTATTTTTACAGTACATGGCTGTCTAAGACTTGGATTCATCATTAAGATCTTATTAGTGGTAAAAAAAAAGGATTTCATTGGGGCAAGAGTCTAACCAGAATTATTAAAGGTTTCACTTGGGCTTCACTTGAAGAGATAGACATAAGTATACTGTTTACTTTTTCAACGGGCAAGATAGATCGAAGAGTTTCTTAGTCAAGTTCCTTCTATTTATTATAATTTTATTATCTTCCAAGAATTCAATCATTGATTTCACCTTAAGACCGTTCTAAGGATTTACCACAATAAGAGATTGTTGATTAGTTTAAGTGGGATCACCAGGTATATTTGTTTCTCTTGTTTTCTTTTTGCTAGGCTCAAAACATAGTCCTCTACCAAACGACACATGACCAAAGGTAACCAAAGTGATGTAAGTTGATTCAGTTTTAGATAATTATAATTAGGTTGACGATTCAAGGATAAATCATATTCTGAAAAGTGAAAATTCAACAAAGGATACACATATCAAAACAAGTTCATTTAATCTTATTGACAATAATATTTCTCAAATTGACTTTCAAACGATAACAACCTACATGAGAACAATACAAAATTATAATGCAATGCCTTCTAAATAGTCTCCACAATTTCCATACCAATGTTTTAAAGCAAAGGAAAACATTCGTACAACAGCAGTTCCTAAGAAGGCTGGAAACCACTCTCTACACGTGTTTCTTTTTCTCTCTCTTTTTTTTTCTTTTCTACTCAGGAAATCCTCCTGCACATTTGTTAGCACATGTCAGTTCGCAAGAACTGAGCACGATAAAAGCTATAACATTAAGACAATATGTTGTTATCTAACTGTTTCAAGGAAGAAAAACACCGTTGATTATAAAAAAAAAAATCTAAGAGTCTAAACAAAAGCAATTAAAGAGTTGTCCAATAGCATAAAATGTCTGAATAAAAAGGGACGGCACTAACTCTATTTAATTATCATTTTCTCATAGGAGCAGTTAATAAACATCATAGTGAATTTCACCCATATCACAATAATGACCGTCATTTTAACAAGATAACATTTCGAAACAGAAACAATTACAAGAAGAGAATTAATTTCAAACGTGATCTGTCCCTATTTGTTTAAGTTAGTTCACCAAGCCAAGGATTCACTATGCCACTGGAAGATCCCAAACAATCAATCGACATGAGAATATCTAAACCAACATGACTTATTAATATTAAGATGATGTGCCTATAACAGCTAATTTTATGCCAGTACCGAATAAATAAATTGGAAAGAAAAGGGATGAAGCGCACAAATGACCTCGTATGGGTCACATCCTATCCTAACAATCCTTCTATTAAACTTTCTTCTAATCAAGAGAGTGTCTTAAGAAAAAGGACAAACTTGGCAAGACCAAACATAACCATTATAAATCTTACAGGAGGGTTATTCAATCATTCACAAGAACACAACACAGGATACATAGCTTCCAAAGGATCTGTCGTCAACAACAAGTTGACTTAAACCTTTCTGGTCAATACATAACCATTCTACTACAATGACAGCAAGGAGGTCGTATCACAACGATCATCACAAAAACCAGTCAACCAATGAGTTTCCAAACACACCAACCTCTAAGTCACAGAAGAATGAAATTTAAGCATCTTTACGGAGCAAAACGTAGAGTAATTTCTTACGCATAAAACCAACATCCCAATTTTAAGATTTGAAAACTTCCTCACTAACGATCAAGTAGATCTTGTATCCTCCAACATGTGTGAAACAAAATCAAGGTAAGAAAGAGTATTTCCTCTGACATTTTAAGCTATCCAAAAGAAATGTGAGTATCGTCAAAAGAAGACATTCCATAGGATCAGCTACATTCCTCAAAACATACAACAGTCACCAAGGGAGAGAAGGTGATTCCAAAGACAACAATCTCCAAACGGTGAACATGAATTGATATCAAATTATGACGATCAACCATGACACTCGAAGAATAAAAGTATTTCTTCGAGCGATTCAAAACAAAAACAAAAGCAACTAACCTAGTTGAGAGTAGTATCAACTTGGCTCACTTCAAAGATCAGTCAAGCTAAGCACACACTAAGCCAACCGAAAAGGGTTGCTAGAACCTAAAACAACTAAAAGAAAAGGATAGAGACAGGAATAGCATCATTTACCTATACACAATGCACTCGCAGTACTCAATCACTATTTCGCAAATACCCAACATAAACCAGAACTACAGATCTCGAACCAAAACAAGAATAAGAACAAAACAGGAACTATAAGGTCGAGTCCAACGACAATGTTGGATAAAACATTCAAATCGTGAGACCAACACAAAGAACTCGGGAATTTTCGTTACAGGACCCCCACCTCTTTTGTTTTATTAGGCTTAAGAACAAAGTTCACCCAACTAATATTTATTAAAACCCAGAACACAATATAAAGGCTTCAACCAGCGCAATCATTTCTAATGCCAAAAAAAATACAAATGAGCAAGGGAAGTGGAAACCAAACAGCATACCATCACACGAGACATTTATATGAAGAGTAGAGTTATTTAATGATTTAGTTAAATAACAGCATAAGAATCAATGGTATAGAGAATATCGTGCCTGATTAAGCTCCCGCAGTCGATAACAAGATGGACGGGGCCTGCAACAGCAACCCAACCAGCGCAACTTCCCTTCCTCAGCTTGCTGAAGGTCCAAACTCTGTTAACGGCCATGCTCTTGTCTTCATAAAATCAATTGTATAGTCTGCAATGTGCATCTCTGCCCATACACTGATGGGGTAAATGTTAAAGCCTCGTTTTACAATATCATGGGGATGCCGTGACATTGAACTGTTTTCGAGAAACTTGTGCAAGTCTGGGATGATAAGCTGGGGGGTTTGGAGGAAAGGAAAAAGAAAAAGGAGTGGTGAAAGGATGTTCTGAGAGAGAAGGGTTTTGCAATCAATCCAGCACTTCAGGGACACTCTGAAATTACATGCCTGTTTTCCTTTGATATGCCATCATCCTCTCCTTTTGACGACCCATCCTGGTAGTTGACCGCACAAGAAAAGACTTTGAGTGTCCAGACCATAAGAGCCCCAGTTCCATCAATCCCTCCTTCCTTCCAAGCATCCCCACTCATATTATAACATGGCAGCTAAAGAGATAGGCAAAAGCAGCCACAAAAGTGATACGCCCACAAGGACTTCTGCACAGCAGCATGGAACTATAGCCTAGTGTCAAGGGCACCATAAAATGCAGATTTGACGATAACCCAAAAGGCAAGAAAGATAGCAGAGCTCCTGGCTCTAAAAGGCATCTACCGTATTGATGGATAAACCTTTTTTCTTCAGCAGATTTGAGGGCAGCATCAAACACTCGGTGCAAACATTTCAGCTGTAGCTTGAAAGGTGTGATAATTCCAACAGAAACCTTTATGCCTGCCAACTTAGTGACTCGTAGAAGATGCTCATATAGTTGCAAGGAAAATTGTGCTTCATGAATATTCTGACATGATACAGATCCATGCCTAAGAGATTCTCTTCCATGAGTTACAGTGTAAAACAAGTAAAGTCTCAAAAGAGAATCCTTGCAATAATTTTCATCCGGTCTCCTGGTAACTCTCTCACTGTCACAAGGTCGATTTTGACAGGAATGTCTTGAAGGAGAGTCCTGAATCAGAGGATGCATTGAATATTGCACAGAAAACAACATAGTTGGACAACCTGCTCGCTGGAAATGTTCACATAGGCTTCCAACAACTGTAATAGGCCCGTTGCCTGGCTATTTACTGCTGCAGTCAGTTGCTGTGGATCCCCAACAAGAACACACCTTACAGCTCCCAAGGAAAGTGGAGGTAACACACCTACTTCCCTAGCTTGTAGCTTCATCTATAACCACCATATCAAACCCATGGGCTAGGCGCTGGAAAACTTTTGGTCAGAACTAGAAATAGCAGTGAACGCAATCTCAGCCTCATTGCAAAACTTGCCTCAAGATTTGATCGAGCTTCTTCCATGTTAGATTCGCCACCTGGACAGAAGCGACTTCCCAAAATGAAAAGGCAAGACAGCTCAACTAAAACTTTATCTCGTCCTTCTACTACGGCTGCAAGATTCTGCAACAACTGGTCTCGACTGTGGTCGCGTCCAACCAGAACATCAGGATCAACACCACGGTTCCTTGGGCTCGCCCTGCAGCAGCACAGCTCTCTCTGAGCCACTGATTTTCTGAGATAAGTTTACTTCTCTACCCTGTAGCTGCTGCAAATCACCAAAAACTTCCTCCGGCACTTTCCGAGCAAAATTTCAGTTCTGCGCTCCACTGAAGCTGCCTGCACAGCACGAATTTGAGAATCCACGCCCATTTCTCCATCTTCAACTCCCACGCACAGGAAGGCAAGGAAGATGCCATGACCGAGAGGTTTGTGTAGCAGGAACAGGAACAAAACTGCGAAAAAGGGACAAGAGACACTCAAACACGTTTTTCTCCCTCCATCAATGTCTGCAGCTCCAGAAAACGTGCCTCCCAACCATGCGCATTGAATACAGGATCCAAAAGAGATCAAGGCGTAGAAAAACGGGACTCCACCCACTCCCGTCTCCCTCACGTAAGGACAAGGAAAGAAAACGCGGTGGTTGGGAGGAGGCAGGTAGAACAAAGAATCCGATGCCCAGCTGGGCATTACATTGGCAGGGTGAGAAATCTTGGGCAGCTCAACCTAGTATGTCCGATCTTGGTTTCCAGATTATAAATACAGGAAAAAGGTAGATAAAGGTCACATTGTAGAATTCAAACCATATGATGGGATCTTGTAAAGTCATATATAATAGTGAAAAATCAGTAGTTGTTCAGCTCCAGATCAATTGCTGCATACTCTCCAAAACAGGGGTTTCCCTTCCTCCAAGATGCGGAAGTCAAGAAAATTTCAAGAGTATCCCCAAGGAAGTCAAGGAATTAGATCAGTCATAAAAGATACAGGTCAGAATTATCAATCGTTGAATTCGCTGGACTGAAGACACACTGGTGGCCAACTGATCCCCCCCCCCACTTCGAAAAATTACAAGTAATTCATTTCATCATATAGTAAAAGATAGCATAAAAACCAGATGGGTCGTATTTATAATGCCTGTAAAAATCTCGAGGACTTGTAAACAATGTTGAGAACAGCAATTTAAGACATCCAAGACATCACTCTAGGACTGGGTGATTGGCACGAATCCACTGGTAACAAGGGAAGCAGGCATCCATCTCCCATCACGTGTTTATACTCACAGCAGAATCCCATCACGTTTTCTATTCAAAAAGGTGAATACAGAAAAGGCAGAGTTATTATTTCATCCCACCAAACCCACGCAGCAAACATCTAAACTGGTGAGCAGGTCGCTGAAAAAGTAGGGCAGATAATATAATAAATGTTTTCAATTCTAAAGCCCGTGGTCAGTCTTTCCTTAAGCGCCTCTGCCATCAAAACGTAAAACACGTGGTTCATAAAAGCCAATAAATAATGGCAGAGATGGTGGGGGAGTAATTCAAACTCAAAATAAAGTTTGTTATTAACACAAGCTTTCATAGAGGTTTGGTCGGCCAAGGGGAACAACTTGTGGTTGGAGCCCAATATGAATCAATGACATGAAAATCAACTTCCCATGCAAGCCCAAACTGGTCATAGAGATAACATGCCAAGTTTCTTTTTTTTTTCTCCTTTTTAAAAAAAAAGGAAGAACAATTTGATAAACTTAGCTAAAAATAATGTAGGTACCTTTAAAAAAAAAGCCCAAATACCTTTGAAAAGCTTTAAAAAAATCCTATACTTCGTAATTTGTAACCTATAGATACCTCCATCAATCATTAAGTGGACTCGATAATTGAAGAATACGATTACCCCCCTTTCTAAAATGAGGATGCTCGCAAAAGATGGCTATGGGGTATCCTTGACAACGCATAAGCGAAACAATGGCACCAGGTGGTACGATGGAAATAAGAGACTCAAAATAACTTCGAAGTAAGGCCGCAAAAACTTAACGATAAAAAAATCAAAATCAAATAAACATTTGAGAATTAGTAACCAGGCGAAGAGTCAGAATGAGGGGTTGACGCCAAATGGGCATTACCGTAAGACAATGATTTATTTGAATGTATGCATGAAAGATTTTATTTAGACCCAAATGAGGAAAATGTTCTTCCTCCTATTCAGAAGGATCCATTGCAATAGTAATAAAATTAGATTTCTAATAAAATTTGGTGAATTTGAAAAAAGGAATCATGCTCCTTAGATCCTCTTTCTTGATCAGGGAAATCCAAAATAAATTATAAGGAGATACAAATGAAATAATGACGATTAATCCATAATTTTAATGCCTAAAATGAAAATCCAAATTAATTAAATAGATATTGGAATTCAATGTGAATAGAAAATTACTAGAACAATGGAAAATACTCCCCTTAAGATGCACTTAAGATCCCACGGGAAAGGGTCTCATAGATGAGCTCTTTTTGTATGGATTTTTTGTGTTTCTTTTTTGGTTGTACTGCTAGTCGTCAAATAGTTTTTCTTTTTTTTTCCTCTTTTACACTTGTAGATGTAGCTTCTTATGGTCATCATTGTTACATGTTTTTCTCCACTTATTTTATGGGGTAGTATCACCTTAACCGTCTATTACCTATAATAAAAAACATATACCATACATTTCAATAATAGTTTGAATTAAGCATAATCATTACATTTTAAATGTAGTATTAGGATAATCATTTGAAAATAATTATCTCCCTTCAAAATTGAAAGGGTAAATATTGTAAAATTTCCATTACAAAAGTGTCAAAAGTGACTTGGATTCATTTTTCTAAACAATGTTATGTGGTTAGTTATTAAATTGTCTTCTCCTTATTGACAACATATATGAACGTGATTTACAAACTTATTTGAAATATTTTAAAGCTCCTTGAAAAATGAAGAAGTCCATATGAATTCACCATTTTCCCTGTATTAGTTTTCACTGAACATATATTTGTACCCCTTATTCTAGTTGAAATTCCCCTCTTTCCACTTGCACACATACATATTTATGAAGAATAACTATAATATTTTGAATTAAACATTAACTTGAAAACATTTCTTATGGATTTTCCTATAGAGCCACAAATTTTCAAACCATATGTTACCCACACATTTTATTTGAAAATATTATCACAATATTTTACATACCATGATTTAATTCTTAAAAATGTGATAAAAATATGTTAGTAAAAGGAATTTACATTGTAGAAATATATCTAGTATAATTATCTATGAGTACTTCGATTATAACTCTCAATAAATATTATATTGTATTTGAGAATGATTTAATATCAAATGTACCTAGTCACTTACCTACTTATATATTAATTAAACACAAAACTTTGTCAGATATATTTGACATACACACTTATAATGGTTATAAAACAAGGTTTTACAATCCTATGCCAATGTAATGAGTTGAAATAAAAAGAAGGTTATTTGAGACTATAATCTGAACAATCACCATAGTTTTCCAACACACAAGATATAGATGAATGTTTCATTTTGAATAAACATTTAATCTAAGAACACACCATGATAAACTTGTTATATTGCATTAATTAACAATAGCTTAGAAATATATTAAAAACTTTTGGACATTTTTTCCTTTAATCACTCACATAATTCATTGAAACATGCACTATTTAGAAAGTACCAGTACGCTACATATATGAGCATAATAAATTATACCCACCTAACTAATAAATGTTCTTTAAATACATGAACACTATTTGCACATACTTATGAAATGGAAGACTATCTAATAATACTACAAAATTTAAGATATTTGTGCAAATATTTTTATTATTCAATCTTACGAGTTATCCATTTTTTAAGCTATATCATGACTTTGTAATCACCTTGTACTGGATAATCTAGATATAATTGCTTAATGCTCCTTCATGATCCATTTAGTATAATTTTGAACATGATGTTTTGACACCTCTAGTACACAACTCAAGAGTTTATAAGTCTACCAAAATGCATCATAAACTTTATATGTTGCATTTCAAAGTAAATAAACTTCAATGTTCACCATATTACAAGTACACAATGCATTGATCTCCTATCCATACACTTAAATACACACATGCATGTGAATACTTGTTATCTTGGTTTACAATCCTTAAGCAATACCAATTTTTTTTATTCCCCATGTAATATACATATGTAAACTTGGTTTTACATTACATACATCTAGGAATATAATACTACATATCCCTATGAAAATTTGATACATTTACAAAATTTATATGTTTCTTGTTAAACACTTTTCCTTGAACGAGAAAATAATATTATTATCCATTACAATATGTACCAATAGCCTATTTATTTTCCTACACCAATATAAGCGTGGTATTCATATACATGTCTACATTATATAGAAACATTTATTTCACCTCCACCATTTCAATTACAAAATAATATTGCAAATCAGAAAATTTCCATTTCATGTTGAGAATTGATAATCAAATATTTTACGAATTTTCTTTTACTATGATTTTCAAAATCTATCTTTACAACCTTTTGAATGAACCCAACCTAGAAAATTATCTTTGAATTGAATTTGATCCCTTTCTTCTATGATTAGTTTCCTTGTATTTGGAATTTATGATGGATATCATAAAAGATAGATTTTGTAACGACCCAAAAAATTCACACACAAACAACACAGTAAAAGACAGGATAATTTTTTTTTTGACTTGCTTTGACACATAACACGACACAACATGTCGTCACAAAGTTACAACCAACTCTAGGAACCACTTGTTATGGGGATGACCACAAGGCAGCACGGAAACGTTCACACCCATCAAGGATAATACACTTTTTTTTCTTTTGGAAAAAACAACATAGAAGTCCAACCATAGAACACACTTACAGTTAGGGCCATCCACAATGAGATATTCTTGAGGGTTATTTATTTTAAAAATACATCTTGCAATTCTTAGCTTACGTTTTCAAGGAGGCTCAAGATATGATGCATACAATTCATCTCACCAAGCTAAGTTTATTCTTTTTACACTGAGTAATCATCTTTAAATCTTCTCTATTATGACATTTATTTGCTTAATTCGTTTAATTAGAGAGAGGGGTAATTTAATTTCACAAGGCCATCTATTAACGCTTACGCTACTAGAACTTGTTCATGCCCATATGACAACATGGGTTTGCGTTTAACATACTTAAGAGAAGAAAGACAAGGCACCTTGGAAAAAGGTTAGAGGGAGAAGGTTGAGTTGAAATCATCTTCAAGACCTCATTTGTTATAACCACGATTTAATTGAAACTTGAGAACTTAACCAGAATTATTAAAGATTTTACTTAGGGTTTTACTAAATGAGTTTTATAAAAATAAAACAATTTACCATCCAATGGCTAAGAGATAGATTGCGTGGTTTCAAAATTGTTTTCTCCTGCTTATTAAATCATATTATCTTCCAGATCTAACCATAGATTTCCCTTAAGTTCGTTTAATAATTTCACCATAAAAGGGATAGTGTTCATTAGTGTCGCAAGGGATATTAGGTTATATAATGTTACTTAACAAAGGATAGTTTCATCTTTGATCACTTATGGAATTACATGCTCTCAAGTTGGTCGGCTCTACACCAATTTATTTGCAATATAAATTTTATATTAACTTCTATAAGCATTGAACAACCCATTTTATTTTACTTATAACTCACAATTACTAAGTCTTAGAAAGATTTAACTCAACATTTAATCGTAGGGATAAAGTTTAGCATTATTTATTTACGAAAACAAAATAAGGTTACATCAACTCTTAGAATACCGATAATCCATTAAGGTCACTCAACAAGTGGTAAACAATTTTTCTTATATTTTCAATGATAGTCAACGATCCAAGGTTTCCAAAGTTAAGATGACAAAGTCCACAATACAATATACTAAGGCATTGACCCTCTTCTGAAAATTTCCACTGGACGTTACAATAGTTTAACCAAAAAAAAAAAAAACAACGTACAAGCACCATAATGATTATCATCTATGCAATTGCAACAACCACTTCTTTCATACTTGAGCTCGAAAAATCAACCTGTAAAAACATGTTAGCTTTTGTCTGTTCCAAAGAACTGGCAGTAGCATGCATTCCCCTTTCCTAGATATCTCATCCAAATTAATTGAATGACTAGTGCATGATTTCCATTCCATGACATAAGCAAAAAAGTGGTTAGTATGAACGTAAACCAAATAGATACCTAGTTAACATAAGGCACACTGTAGGACATATGAAGGCCAAAATTGTACATTTTCTATCCAAAGTTGCTCTTACACCATACATTCTAAATTATAAAAAATTTCCCACATGATACGCCTTTTTATTTTCTTTAAGTAAAGATAGCGATAGCAACTTCACATTCACAAAACTGAATAAAGGAATCGTATGACAACCACTCGATATGGAATAGTAAATTCTACTGATAATGCAAAAAGAAGGTAACTAATTTTATTATTCCGAACATCCCTACCCAGACCAAGAGTGTCACACAAGCCCACAAACACTCATGCCACCTATGGGGGGGTTATGGCCACTCAAGGACCCAATTCAAAGATCATGTAAAAAGGAATGCATTGCACATGCGTACACCTTAAAGAATGCAGCTGATGTTTTTTTTTTATTGTTTATATATATATATATATATATACATATATATATATATATATATATATATATATATTCAAGGTTAAACAACGTCCACATACGATAAGTTGAAACTTTGAAAGCACTATTAAGCCACAAGTACCAACTCCGCACATCCCTCAACGAAAAACCCTTCATTCCCAACATAATAAATATTTCAATGTTATACACTGTTAACTTACTTGCTGAAATAACAAAGAAAGGTCTCATAAAACATTGTTGTTTTGGGGTAATTGTAATTTCCCTTTCACAGGTCCCCAAAAGCATCTCAAGCCACAGAATTAGTTCATGTTAACCACATCCAACATATACATCATTGTTTATTACTCGGAAGGGGGTAAAACACTATTCATACACTCACTATCGTGGATGCATCCGATAAGGAAAGGCTTTTCTTATAATAAAGAAAAATTTAAGAAAACTTACACAGTTGTGTCGGGCGCATAGGATATCCCATGTACAAAATGAGAGTGCCTCGAATACTGTAAGTATTCTCTCCAAAGGTTTGAGTAAGGTTTTTCCTATAACAATCCCTCAAATTTTCCGTCACAAAGCAGTCGGTGGACCTTTCATAAGACTAGTTAGGGAGATAAGTCAAATGTAGGACTAACAATGTTATCTGTAGTGCCTCGTTACATTATCCTCGTTCTCAGTTCTTGCCTCGGTGACCTTGTCACAGTGAAGGATTAACATTCTTCTTATCTGTATTGCCTCCCCATGCCATTATCGATCTTTGGTTATTATTTTGTAGTCGAGCTTGACAGGTGATCATTATTAACATGGATGATAAATTTTGGGAGCAGTAAAAATAATATAAAATAATAGTAACGATATTATCATTATTATTATTCTATTTTTCGATCTACGATTTATTATTATTATTTGATTGTCGAATGTTATCGTCATTAATATTAATTATCTTAATGTTCTTTTATTGCATCTTTTTTTTATCATCCCCGAAGAGCGATCCTCGATTCGCTTAAAAGAGGATCTTGTTTTCTCGGTGGCTCCATTGTTCAGGAAGTAATGTTCATGTTTCTTTTTATCTTATTGGAAAAACTCCAGCCACCAACTCCCACCTTGACCGTTTGATCCCACACGCACGCCTCATTGCAATTCTTAATTCCGGGGTGCACTTATTGTTGCGTCCATTGCTTTCCTCCCATGTTGGATTATAGATGTGACAGGATAGACATGAGGAGATGTGGACTACATTGTTGCCCTTGGGTTCTTTATTTCCTTATTTTCTGGCAAGAGGGGTGCGTGGTAGAGTGTATGGCCTCCTGCCATATTCTTTTTTTATTTCTTTTGGTGCCTTGTTTGGCATATGGTTGGTGAGAATTAATGAAACTAATTTTACTACCCACCCACCGTATGTCTTCCTCCCTGCTGGCCGCTTAGCTATCAAAAATCGGATTTTATTATTGATCTTCCCTGTGTTTGTCTTTTACCTGCTCTGGCTTTGTTGCTGGCCGCGTGGGATTGAAGATGGAGGTCTCTTTTTTTTTATGGGTTTTCTGCTGTCCTCCGTGGTTTGCCTGTTGTCTTCTGCCCTAGCCGCGTGAGTTGTGGTGAAGGTATTTTTGCTTGGCTGTGTTTCCCCTTCCTTGCTATCCTACCCTTGCCAGTTGGGTTTGATATGGTGGTTATAGATGAAGCTACAAGCTAGTAAAGTAGGCGTGTTACCTCCACTTTCATTGGGTGCTGCGAGGTGTGTTCTTGTCGGGGATCCACAGCAACAGCCTGCAACAGTAATTAACCAGGCAGCAGGCATTTTGTAGTATAGTAGAAGCCTTTTTGAGCACTTCCAACAAGTAGGTTGTCCAACTATGTTGTTATCTGTTCAGTATCGAATGCATCCTCAAATTCGGGATTCTCCTTCAAGATATTTTTTATCAAAATCGATTATGTGACAGTGAGAGTGTTACCAGGAGACCTGATGAAATTTATTGCAAAGATTCTCTATTGAGACCTTACTTGTTTTACGATGTAACTCATGGAAGAGAATCTCATAGAGGTGGATCTGTTTCATATCAGAATATTCATGAAGCACAATTTGCCTTGCATTTCTTTTTTGAACTTGCCCCATAGATGACGGGTCTGGCTCTGACTCTTGCCTTGCTGTGCATTCTCCTGTGACCAACCGTGAATCCAATCTTTCCTTCCAGTCGTG
The DNA here is from genome assembly GCA_019776745.2 of Taxus chinensis. NCBI lineage: Eukaryota > Viridiplantae > Streptophyta > Pinopsida > Cupressales > Taxaceae > Taxus > Taxus chinensis. The sequence continues at coordinate 150,449,495 of CM034157.1, forward strand.
CCATTTGCTTCTACTCTGCCCCGTAGATACTGGGCCTGATAACACAAAATATGGACAGTTTGGGTTTTATGTTGTTTCGGACATTGATAGCGTTTTGGGGGATCACACCCAGAAGCAGGCTGTTTTTTTGTTGGCCGCATGCAATGTAAATATCCTCAGATTTTTTTTACCCTGCTCTGTCCCTTCCTTGCTATCTTGCCACGAAGATGACAATTGTTGGGGATTTTGAAACATTTGTAGCTCAAACTCAGAGTTGTCAAGAACCTTAATGTAGGGGTTGAGACCACGAATGGTTTTCTCCAAGATTTTGCTTTCCATCACTTTAAACTATATATATATCCACCACTTGTAAGGGTGAGACCTGGCGTGGTTTCCCTGACTGTACCAGGCAAGCATGAAGCTTGCATTTTGGATCTAGCTGGGATGAATGTGGATTATGCAGTAGCTGCTGGCCATGTTGCTGACGTGGATGTGTTTTAAACAGGCATGATAAGACTAACCCTCTCTCTTAATGATTTATTCCCTTTAGTATTTGGGTAAATCAATCTTTGCAATTTTGTTTGAATGCTGTAGATGTGGGTTTCTTTTAGAATGTTGATGTGTTTTTGTTTTACTAAGTAAATAGCGTTTGGACTCTGGATATTATATAACATGTATTTACATATATTGACTCTTTCTTGAAAGAGATGCCCAGAAAGAGATGGGTTTCAAATGACTTTTAATCATAATTGCATGAGCTGATCTCTCTCCCCTTTACAGTTTATCTTAATTACTATTTTACAAGAAGAAATCTCTCTAGTGATTCTCACTTATCGATCTTATAAAGTTGGTTATCTTTTGCCATGATTATTCCTGTGAACAATGGTTTCTATAGAAAATATTGTGGTGTGTGAATGAGATTTAGAATATTCCTTGTATTGCATTTATTATGTAGAACATGGCTTGAAAACGGGAATTTTCTCGGAAGATTGTGTTTGTCTTTTAATGTGGATTGATAATAATATAAACCCCCCCCATTAGGATTGGGGGCTTCTATTTGGGGAGAGTCGTACTGGTTTTACTGGTCTTTCTAGATACCATCTGACATTTTGATTATCGTTTACTTTGGGGATTGTTTGAAAACCCCTCACCAGGCCCTCTACTATTATTATTACTATGAGCTTATTTTTAGATTGGAACGCTCCTGAAGCATGTGTTAATGGGGTTTTTATTTTGTGACCTTTTTGAATACGTAAGCACTCAAGACGTTAGCTTGTTTCCCGTGAATAATTATATGGCTTAAGTTTGAGGCACTACTTGGATCTTCGAAATCAGTTAAAGTAATATTGGATACATCGAACTCTCATGAATGTGTACATTCTTCAAGTTGATTGACATGTGATGGCCCTCAGGCATATGAATTCAGACAATGCTTGAAATATGAAATTATAAATTTATCCTATACTTTGACTTCAAAGCTTGTTGAAATGCTTTTTGGTAGGAAAACAGATGAATAGGGAAGTTATGAGAACTACCCTAAAATGGATTCATGCACAGCCTTAAGTAAAGGTGACAACTACCATAATGGGACTGTACATACCATGTATGACAGTAAGGATAGAAGTTGACCTGAAATTATTTAACTTCATTTTATAGAACAATAATTAATACCCATAAATTGGGGTATGCAAGTGGAGGTTGAATTATATAACAAGGAACTATATTATGTTATCAGGTAACCAGTAAGGATAAATATGTTATTTCAATACTTGGTTAACGAGTGGAATATTTTCTGGCATTTACGATGATTATTATGTTAGCTAAAAATTGATACTTGCATCTCAATTGGGAGTTGAGATAATGTTGATACTTGTATTTATAGTGGCTTGGACCACGCTTACTTATCTTAGTTAGTCAAATGTATCTTTGACATATTAGCAAAATATGACAATATTGTTGATCGTAACTCATTCCAATGAGTTGGACCCTTATACTAATAGAAACATATAAAGACATGGAATAAGCAACCAAAAGGATACCTAAATAATATATGAACTTGTGGATTGGTGGAATCTTTGTTAACATAAGTATATTCTTAAAATTGTGAGATAAATATCCAAATTATACTTACATATCACTGATTATCTATGAAGGTTTGATACTTGGGTAATATCGATGAATAATATAAGATTGATACTTGTATTTATTATATAAACTTAATGTCGTTGGTGCTTTTATTTAATTGAAAGATAATATTGTTGGATACTTATATATGTGAAGTAGGTCGAGGGTATTAGGTGAGCGTTATTATTATTACTGTAATTTAAGTATGATTAATTGCATGGTTAAGGTTGTATATCTAGTCACTTGGAATTGTGTTCTTATGTAAGCAGATCTTAAGGAAGTGAACATTAATGAGTATGAAATGTATTATCATGAGATGTGCAGTTAAGTTTTAAATGTATGTTAGAAATTTATTTGATAAGGAGTATTGCAAACTTTCATTTATTTAAATGCTAGATGGCATAAATTATTAGGTGAGGTTTATATCTTATCATGCTCAGTTCTAGCGAACTGACTCTAGTAAATATTTGTGCAGATGGATTATGCGAGTAGATTAAAGGAAAAGAGTGTAAAAGTTTCATCAGTTCAAATTATGAAGTTCTTTGTAGAAAGTTCAATGCGTTGTAAATCCTTGTAACTTTGCTTGCAAGGAGTTTAGAAGATCTCTTGTCTTGGTATGTTCGGAAAACTACGTGGTGAAGTGTTCTTTCCCTTTTGTTGTTAGACTAGTAACTTACCTTGGTGAGAAATGATATTCAATCATTACATTGGCATAAGTATTGTAAAACCTTGATTTTGAGAATAAAGTGTTAAGTCAAAACTCTCTGACACCTTGTAATGATGTGATATAAGTAAAATTAAATGGAGTGGTTAACCCTTATAGAAGTTAACTAAAATATATATATTCAGATAAATTAATGTAGAGATGACTTACTTGAGAACAATAGATTCCTAAAATAATCAAAGGTGAAACTATCCTTGTAAAGTAAAATTTTAGAAATTTGATATTCCTAGCTAAACTAGTGAACACTACCCCTTTTGGGTGAACTCTTAAACAAGCTTAAGGGAAAACAATGGTTAGTTTCTGGAAGATAATAAGATTTAGCAAGTAGGAGAAGAAACTTTAAGTGAACCACTACAGCTGTTATCTAACTCAGTTGGTAAGAAAGTGCATAATCATCCTATTGTAAATCTTTCAGGAAAGCCTAAGTAAAATGAGTTAATGTTATGGATAAAACCCAAGTAACCAATTAAAATCATTGGTAATAACTAATGACTTGTCTTAGCTGTGAGAATTCAACTGTGACCTCCTTCTCTGTTGTTTGTCTCAAGGTACTTTGTAATTATCCTCTTGGGTATGTTGAACAATCCATGTGGTAACCTTGTGGTCATCCTTTAGTGACGTAAGTTGGATAGATGTAACCTTGGTGGAATTAAATTATCTCATGTTATTAAAGCAAGTGGGGAATTAAACAATTATTATTGTCTAAAGGAGAAGACTTTAAGTGAACTACTCTACAGAGTCGTAATCTAATACAACTCAGCTTGGTAAGTTGAATTTGTACAGGAATCATATGATTAATCTCCCTCTGAAAACATAAGTCATGAGTCTAAAGGGTGTTTTATCAAAATTAAATAACCTTCAATCAATTCCACATGTGGTTTGCCCTAGTTTGAGAGTGACATGTGGTTGGACTTCAGATATGTTGTTCTGTCAAAATGAAAAGTGTATTATCCTTTTGGGTTGAACATTTCCCTTCTGAACCTTGTGGTCATGTTGTTAATTAAGTGGTCTCCCAAGAGTTAGTTGTACAGTACGTATTGGTGACGACATTGTAATATGTTGTGTTAGTTTGTAAGTCAAAAAAAAATTATCCTTCTTTTACTGTGTTGTTCGTGTGTGATTTTTTTTTCTACATTGATATATTGCTAGAAAAATTACTAGTAATTATAATTAAAATGTTCAACATCTCATTATATTTGAAAATGAAAAAATGTAATTAACAAGGGCAGTCACAAACGATTGGACTGAGGGAATATACCTGGACCTCCAAAGCAAGAACAATATTAGCTCTAGAATATAGTATATTAAAACTAGGTTTATATCTTTTCCATGCTCAGTTCTAGGGAACTATTTAAAATGTAGTAAATATTTGTGAATGAAAATTTAATATTGAGTAAATTCAAAAAAAAAGTGTAAAAGTGTTTTCATCATTCAAATTAATAGAGCAGTTCTTTGCTAGATAAATTTTAATAGTTTGATTGTAAATGTATACATTTCTTGGCAACAAGGAGTTTATTGAAATCTCTATGTTTGGTATAATTCTTTTAAAACTACGTGGTGAAAAAATTTAAAATTTTGGGAAAAATGGAAACTTACCTTGGTGAGATAATATGGAATATTCAATCATTAATTTGAAATATTGTAAAAAATTTGGTGAATAAAGTGTTAAGTCAAAACTCTCTGACACCTTGTAATGATGTGATATAAGTATTTTTAAATGTGAGATTTTGTAACGCCTTATAGAATTCATCTAAATATATATTCTCCTTCAGCTAAATGCTAAGTGTTAGACGATGTTTTTTTTTTGAGATCATTAGAGATTCACCTTGCCACAGAGGATCAATCAGGTGAAACTATCTCTTCATCAGTAAAATTTGTGTATGGTTTCGATGTTACCCTAGCTAAATTAGTGAGCACTACCCCTTTTGGCCCTTGTTAAATGAGCTTAGGGAAAACAATGGTTAGTTTCTGGAAGATAATAAGATTTAGCAAGTAGGAGAATAAAATTTAGATAACCACTTAATTTATCTATCAGCGATTGATGGATAACGTCACTATCTTATTAATCGATTTTATCAAAGCTATTTTAGGGAATTGATAAGTAAAATCGTTAATAATTATTGATAAAACCTCAAGCTCCAATTAAGCCTCTTGGTAATAACTAATGCGCAAGGAGAGCAATTCAACTGTGACCTCCTTCTCTGTAAATTTTGCCCAAGCTTTTGTAATTTCCTCTTAAATGTTGAACCGAATCCATGTGGTAACAAGTTTGCAGTGAATTTTAGTGACTAAGTATGGATAGATGGCCATGATAGGACTAAAAATTATCTCCTTTCATTGAGCATAGTTAGGAATTCAACCCCCCAACACCACGAGCTGCATCCTCCCAAAGGAAGAGAGACTTAAAGTGATTGCACTCTACATGTACAAAGTAACTAATAAATCAGTTGGTAATGGATGAAAATTTGTGGGAATCATTTAAATCTATCTGAAAAATAAGTCATGACAGTAGAAAGGTTTGTTTTATCAAAACCTTGAATAACACTTCAATCATTTCTTGCTGTGGCTTAAATGGAGCTGTGATTAGTGTCATGTGGTTGAACTTCTATGTACATCTCAGCATGTCAAGGAAACGAATCTACCAAAATGAGTATTATCCTTTTGTGGTGTCAAGGGATTATCCATGTTGAAAGTGGGAGAACAAAACATCCTCTTACATAAAAGTTCAACAGAGGTTAGTTGTAACCTTGGTGACATCCATCAAGTAAGTGTCGAAAGAATGTGACCAAGCAAGTCCCAAAAAAAAAAAAATCCTGCGGCCATGGAGGAACTATGTGTTGTAAAATGCCTTGATGATAATATTTTGGGTCCCTTCAAACTAGTTAACAACTTCTCTTGTACTTAAAATGGCCAGGAAAATACAAGTCAGGACACGCAGCAAGGAGAAGAAATTAGTTTAGTGCAGAATGAAATCGAACCCAACCAGGTATTGACAGTAGGTATAAAAGGAGTACAAAAATTCCTAGTGCAATTGTTGTTCATCGTCATGATCATCATCTTCGTCATCAAAAATTAAATCATGCGGCCCATCTATCAAAAAGGGGAGTAATTTCTTACCAGCACGTGGTCACAAAACAATCATAAATGAAATAATTAAATAAGTAATGGTTGATTCTCATCCACTTTGCGAGATAACAACAAAATTCAACAAGAATCCACACAGAAAACAAGAGATGGCGACCCAGAATCGAGTGGTCAAAGTAATTTATAGGAAACACAAATTAGCCTGCACATACAATCATATTAAAATAAAGGAAATATATACTGCCACTATTAGTATTAAAGTATGGCATTAGATGAGCAATAATAAAGCAATTACAGTTGGCCAACAAACTCCACCCACCCACTAACTAGAAGACAAGGAGGAAAGGAATCCAAAGAGAGGAAATGGAACCCACATCAGCTCACGCCAAGCAGCAGAGAAAATTGACCAAAAGATTTACAAGCCGGTGGATGAGAAACGTGGCCTGAAAAGGCTTAATTAATTCAAAGTAAAATTTTATTATATATATACAAAAAAAATATCGTTGATACCAATTCATTTATTATTTATTCTTATTATGCTTTAAAATGCCCTGACACCTAAATGGGGTTCGAAAAAAATAACCTTAGGAACTAAAGCAATAGTGCCACAACAAAAATCACTTACTCAAGGGATCGAACACAAGAACGATCAATAATAATAAAATAAAATAGTTTGTAGGTAATTAATAACAATATTTATAAAAGATATTGACACTTAAAAAAATAACCGTCAATCGACAAAATATATTACAATGATATTTCTTTATCATTATTTTTATGATTCTTATGACTTTTGTTTTTTTGTTTCTTTGTTTTTTTTAAATTAAAATAAAATTATTAATCATATTATTAGCTACCAACATGAATCTCGATGAGGCAAAGCCACTAATGTTTCAGCGAAAATGCAACAACGTTCAACCGTTAGAGGCACAGTCATCACAGAATAAAAGAGCAACGATGAACGGGGCATTACATTCTCATCCCCTTAATAAATCATCGTCCTCAATGTGACATGACATTAAAAGAAACAAGGGCAGTATGCATCAAGGAATAGATAGAGGTGAAGGTGCACCCTAAGGGAAAAATTTTATTGTTAAACCATGGCCACAGGGAGGCCTTAGGAACATTTCGTAGAAATTTTAACTTTTAAGGTTCTGTGAAGATTGGTAGTTACCTCTTATTTATTATTTCATTAGTTTCTTTCCATTAGCATTATTCTTAGTTTAATTTCTTTTAAAATTTCATCGTTGAAGAGTTTTGGTTTATTCCTTATTGTGGGTGCCCAACATGAACTGCTAACACAACACCCTATCAGGTTCAAAAGGACACTACAAATTTAGAAGCACACAAGTATATACTTCATGATTGTATTACACCACAAAAGGTTACTCAAATACGTAATGGAATAGGCATAGTCCACATAACATAGTACTCGTCAAACATCTATGACTGACATAAAAAATACTCGAACAAAAGAGTACTACAATCCACCAGACATTTCCTCAATTCCACCTATGAGGATTTTCCATTACTCATAAAAACTACATGTACATAGGGTCCACAAGGGCATCAATGCCATATCCACAACATCACAACACATATCCTTCTGACATGAGTAACACATACATCAAAACACCACTACCAAAACATCACAATAACTCAACATATATCCCAAAACATCAACCATACACACAAATATCTTATGCCTCCCTCAAACTCTTATGCCTCCCTCAAGTCTCTTATGTCTCCCTCAAGTCTCTTATGCCTCCCTCAAACTCTTATGCCTCCCTCAAGTCTCTTATGCCTCCCTCAACGAGGCCGGTTGTCCCTATGGCCCAAGACACATAGAGTTTGAACACTCCGAACCCAAGTGACATAATAACGCGTGGTTCAACAACCCGCTAGTTATCTGTAACTCCTTGGGGCATACCCCCATACAACGAAGCGGGTCCATAGATCTCTACCTATATGCCCACTTCCCTTCGACCTCATTTTGTTTTGTTGTTTTCGAGACTGATTACTTCACTATGGATTATTATGACTTCTTGTTTTAGCATGCTAGTAGATATCATAGACATTGGACTGTTATTGATTTGATCTTTATATGATGCATATGGTTTACTGGTGGACATTTGATGATGATATTTGTATACTTTTGACAGGGTTATTTATCTTAATTATGACATGTGATATATTTAATCATATTGAGTAGAACTTGATAATTTGACTAATGTGATGATAATTTTGATACGAATGAAATGTGGAATAGAAATGTGCTAGAAAGTGTTAAGTGATATCGTACTTGCATAGATGATAGTAAATCAGGTGTTGTTTATTTTAGATTATATTGTATATTTGGCATGAATGTTTTAATGCGGCCAACAGGCCGAAGGAGGTATTTTCTGTTCTGCAGGTATATTATATTCACAACAATATTGGGGAGTGGAGACCAACCACATCGAAATTCGAGAAGAATCCAGCTAAGGTCACCATGGCAACAAGTAATTGTGTGTGTGTTAGAATTATCTGGTAAAGGGAAAATTGTGACCTAGGGATCATGTGTTGTTTTGTTTTAATTTTTCCCTTTTTTATTATGTTAGTATGTGTTGCTCTTAGTAAGTGAAATTTTACTTGTGTTATTATTCATATTCCTTGGATTGGAGTTTACCCCTTTGTTAGCCATGGGTTGTAGTGGGTTAATTAAGTTAATTTGAAAATTGTCCTAAACTAATTAAAAGATGTGACCTAAGAGAGTTCATTTATTAGGATTTGATTTACTTTGGATTTTGTGTGGATTGATGTGTGCTTGAGTTTGAGTGTAGCACACTCTACCCCACATGGGAAAGTCGAATTTGGCCTTGGAGGCCAAATTTCAAAGCTTGTGGGACAAGTCAAACTTGTCCCACACCTCTTAAAACCCCATGCCAACCCTACCTATGGGTTGGAAGGCCAAATTTAGGGTCTTTTAGGTGTTTTGGGGGGATAAAAGGGTAAAAATATTAATTGCACTTTCTTTCAAATTTAATTTTGTCCTTTGAGGGAGTGGGCTTAGTTGGAGTGTGTAAGGTGCTTGCCTTTCTTTCAACCACTTATTAATGGTGCATTGGAATTTGATGTTGACCAAATGATGTGGAGTGGAGGAAAAAGGAGGTGGCATCCTACTTGGAGCCACATCATCCCTCCCTCTCTTTTCTCTATTTATTTGATCCTCTTGTTTGTTTTGGGGGTTGGAAGTTTCATTTTTTAGTCTTTTGTATTTTGGAGAGGAGAGGATTTGGAAGGAGCTTGTGAATTTTTGGAGCTTGTGGATACTTGTGAGAACTTTGTTGGAGCTTGTGGATGCTTGCTTGATCCTTGGAGGGATTTGAGACTTCATACTTGGAGCAAGCTCTACCATGGAAAGGTAGGAGCTTCACCTTTGTTTGCATTATGTTTCTTTTGTCATATGAATGTATTTTTATGTTGTGTTGAATGTTGTTGTTTGAAATGCTTGTTGGGAATGGGTAGAATGCCTAAGTTGGGAGTGAGAGGAGACTATGGGGAGCTTAATTGAGGGAGGCATAAGAGATCATGTTCTTGAGGAGGGAGTTTGGGTTGGGTGCCCACCTTGTAAGAGAAATGCTTGCATTTCTTCTTGTTTTACTTTGAGGGAGCCATAAGAGTTGAGGGAGGCATAAGAGTGAATGGAGGGATAAGGGGTACTTGAGGGAGGCATAAGAGTTGTTAGGGGTATTGTGTTTTGCATTGGAGGCTTTTAGGTGGCACCCATTCCCATTGGGAGGCATAAGTGGCCTCCCCATATGTCTTACTCTTGTGGCTTTCTTGGTAAGCCTTGTGACTTGTTGTTGTGATTGTTTTCCCTCTTGTTGTGTTGTTGATTCTCTTGTTTTGAAGGATTATGGAATGCATGTGAAATGTTATGTTTAGTTATGTGGAAGCTTGTAGTTGCCATGAGTTGGATTCTCTCCCATTGTGATGTGGTTGGGGCTCGGGGGCCAATGGAGAGGATGGCTTCTCTTCTCCATTGGGTATTTTGGTTGGGAGGAGAGCGTTGCCTCTCCCCTTATTTTGTTGTGAATCAAGCAAACTATGGAGGAGCCACCTTGTTGATATTTGGAGCATTGGAACCTTGTTGTTGACAATGTAAAACCACCATGTATTTACCCACCTTGAGTGGAGGAAAAATGTAATATTGCTTTGTTTTCTTTAGCTTCCATTATTGTAAATTTGTTTCCACATGAAGTAGAAAATGTTGTAACAAGATGTTGAAGGAAAGTTGTATTGAAATTTGAACTTCATTAGTAACTTGTAATGGGGATGGAAAAAGTTGCAAGAACAATCCATTCATGTAACTTGCTTGGAACCTCTTATAAAGGTGTTGATCTTGTTGAAATTTGGTAGATCTTGTTTAAAACTTAATGGAAATATTGTAGGTCTCTTTAGTGGAATGTTAGGAATTACAAAAAAAATACATATTAAATTTCATTTTGTTGTTACTTGAAAGTGATGTATTGAAAAGTTGGAATAATAGTGCATTATCCTCTTCTTGTATTGTTGATGAAAAGACTTAAAGTTTTAAATGGTTTTAATATGCCAATAAAGAAATTATGCTCTAACTCTATTATGTTTTCTTCATTTATGAATTCATTGTAAAATCCATTGCAAATTTAAAAAGGAAATGAAATCAAATCCTTTTGAAAACCCATGCAATGTCCTATTAAATTGTGTAGAAGAAATTTTAATGCAAAGACTCTAAGCTTATTAAGTTCCTTACCCATGTTTTCTTAATACATAATAAGGAAACTAATATTTTAAATATTATTCATATTTAAGTAATATTAAAACTAATGGATTTACTATTATTAAATTCATATTAATAATATACTATTAATAATATTTTATATTAATTAATAGTATATTCTATAACTGCAACCAATATATACAAATATAAACGTATGAATTTTTTTTTATTTGCAATTGCAAATCGTGCCCACGGTATGGCTGTGAAACAGCTCCCTGCAATGATCATTGTAAATCCAGTAAAACTGTATTAAATCAAAAAGGCTCCTTAAGCAAAATTTCATGATAATGAAACAGATCCACCTCTTATGAGATTCCCTCCATTTTCACAACACTGCTGTAAACTGTGTAAGGTCTCATTAGAGATCTCAATGTAATAAATTTCATCGGGTCCTGGTAACACTCTCTCTGTCCCTCAATCGATTTGATAAAAATATCTTGAAGGCGAACGTGAATTTGAGATGCATTCACGATACTGAACAGATAACAACATAGTTGGACAACCTGCTTCCATAGAATATTCTGATATTCATCAGGATTTCAAAAAAAAAAAAAGAGAAGGGACCACTAAACTCCTTGCACATCGATTTTGATAAAATGGTATCGCGGCATGGATGGTCATGACTTCACTTGGCAAGCTGAACATTTCAGCGTATGGACTCCACCTATTTTGATAACATTAGCATGGCGGCCATTTCATAAACTAGTTCACTGATTAGCCTGATGAAATCTTGATACATTTTCAGGCAATATTTTTCTGTCTAGGGATACCTGCTCTCACTGTCCCTCAATCGATTTTGATAAAAATATCTTGAAGGAGAACCCCGAATTTGAGGATGCATTCGATACTGAACAGATAACAACATAGTTGGACACCTGCTCATTTGCAGCGCCTCTCACTGAAAGCTGGTACTTCATTTTGCTGACTGCCAGGCCTTGATTTGGAAATCGACCTCCGCTCACGCCTCAGCAGAAATGAAACCAGGTTACGCTTCCCCACGCACCTGTAGCTTTACACCTCCACCCTTTCAGGCAGCGGCCAGGACCGAATCTGACCAACGTAGTTTGTAGAAACCGGCCTGGAATCAAATCTTTATGCAACCACACTCAGGTAGTTGAATCCACGTGGCCAGGACAGTAGTTAAAACCCATAAAAGCCACGGGCTGTGCAAGTGTAAGTTTTGATTTGCCATTTTCAAGTGAAATAATTAAAAGTAAAGTGAGGTGGCCAGTGGTTGAACTTGCACGCAAGGAAGGGAGTCATTTAATGTTTGGCAGGTGGCCATTGAGCCACCCACCCCCCCAACCATAACATTTCAAGTGTAAGTTTGAAATTTTGGACTTTCACAATGATTTATTTCTCATCTATGTTTTTAACTGTAAATGTGTGGCATTTAGATAGTTAGGTCAATAGCAAAGTAATTGAAATTTTGATAGTATAGTGGTACTTGGCATAGGAAAAGCTGGGTAAACATTCAATAATATTGTGGTATAATTTTAACTCCTTTTTGGTAAGCATAAATATGGAAAGCATTGTTAATGAGACCAAATTGCAATAATTAATAAGTTCTAAAGTTATGTACAGCTTAAGCTTAGATTATGTAATTCGACTAAGGATTAAACATAATACACATATTATATTTTTGCAAAAGTTTTATAAGTATCACATGTTAATATTTAGACCATTACTTAATATGTAATTAATTATAAATATAACACATCTTGAATTTTTAATCAATATTAAATGTCCCGATTTGAATCGTCCATTTTTCTCAATGAGCTCAAAATAAATTTACTTCCAACAAAATTGAGTCGTTAATGTATTACTATAAAATAAATTTTTTATCCTACTGGATAACTTATTCTCTAAAATTGAAAAACGATATTATCAGCTCTCTTTTAACTCGAATTTTGAATTTCTAATCTTTTGTGAAACGTTGATTGAGATAAAATTAAACATCTATTAACCTCGAAGCAGTTGGTGATTGTTGTAGTTTGAATAAGCCTGTATAATCACTTAAATCTTAAAAAAAAAAAAAAATTTGTCGCATTTTCGGGTTGAATGTGTTGTTGTGGCGTCGTCGTCGTCGTCGTCGTCGTGAGCGTTGTCTTTTTGCGGCGTTACATTTTGGTATCAGAGCCAGGGGTTCGAAGCTTGGACCCTTGGGCACACGCAGAAAACACAAAACAGGAACATTTAACTTAGTACAGAGCTGATTCTTTTAAAATATAAAACCACAATGTTGATAATTATAGTAAACAACAAATTTAGAAAACTGGCACAAGACCTAGAACAATGAACTAACTCTCGCCTTGATCTGTGCAGGAGGCGCGGATTGGGCGAGGGGTCTCTTCATATAGACCTAGACATACCACCGCCAGAGCAGGCCGTAGCAGCCCTTCTACCTCAGATCTTGCAGACACTCCAGGATGTCAATGCCGCTATACGCGGAGAGCCCTTGGGAGGACGACTTGCTAGACATAGTTTGGAGCCATCAGTAGATGCCCAGGCATCCCCTCGACACAGCGAGGAGCACAGGGCAGAGAACTTCCGTGCGGAGTCGGCTAGGGCAGAGTCACCACAGAGAGGACATGGGGACAGGATCTCAGGACATAGGGACAGGTCTCGGAGCCCTAGACAGAGGGAGGAGCATTCAGATAGACCTAGGATTCGTCATACGTCAGCTGCAGACCATATCAGGGAGATCCTGAAGCTACGACCATCTCACTATTCGGGTGATACAGGTGGTTTTCAGGCAGAGGCCTGGTTGGTGAGCTTGAGCGGATGCTTCAAGCTCTGCCCTTGTACTAGCAACACGAAAGCTCGTGTTGCAATCCATCTTCTGAAGGATGGAGCAGGAGTCTGGTGGAGGACCGAGGAGCAGAAGCTCCATGTTGACTCGGAGACGATTACCTGGGAGCTGTTTGAGGAGCGTTTCAGGAGCAGGTATTTACCCAGGAGATTTATACAGCAGCGGATAGACGAGTTTCATGACCTCCGTCAGGCATCGATGACAGTAGCTGAGTATGAGAGTCGATTTCTGGACCTACTCCAGTACGTCGACTATATGCAGGATGAGCAGGTACGGATTCACAGGTTCATCCGGGGCCTGAACTTGGATTTAGGTGGCGCAGTGCGCATTCACTGCCCACAGACATTAGCAGAGGCCGTGGAGAAGGCCTATATTGCAGAGGAGACACGGGGAAAGACACAGCAGGCTAGAGACAGAGTTCGGAGCCGTATCCAGCAGATGCAGGATGGTAGGTCGAAGGGGTCAGTTCCTCCTCCACGGGGTGGACAGAGTTCAGGGCAAGCTTCATTCAGGCCACCACAGCAGCAGCAGCAGCAGACCCGCCCACCTTACCGACCTCCTCAGAGATTTGATGCACAGAGAGGACGTAGTATGGGGCCTCCTCCTAGGGGTCCCATCAGGACACAGGGTGCACCGAGAGCTCAGTCAGCAGGAGCTCGTCAGCAGAGACCTCAGCAGTCCATAGCCGGATCGTCAGGATCTGTATCTCAGTCATCTAGAGTACCAGCTGGAGCTGCTTCCCACTGGAGAGGACCAGGCAGCTGTTATGGTTGTGGTGTTGTTGGACATCATTGGAGAGATTGCCCACAGAACCCTAACAAGGGTAAGATGCAGAGCTCAGAGCCTACTGTTGGAGATATGGCACGGAGTCATCGGATCTACGCAGCGGTCGAGAACCGCCAGGCTGAGCATCAGAGTACTGTGATTGAGACGACAGGTAGTATTGGTGGTATTTCCACCTCTATATTATTTGATTCTGGTTCTTCTGATTCTTTTATTGCACCATCCTTAGTAGAGCGTTGTAGGCTGGTGGCAGTTAGGCAGGGCCGTAGTTGGGACGTTGAGATGGCTTCTGGAGCCAAAATTTCTGTAGACTCCTTAGTCAAGGAGTGTGTAGTGGATTTGGGACCCTTCACCACTACTTCTGATCTTCGGATCCTTCCATTAGGATCTTATGGCATCATTTTAGGCATGGATTGGTTGTCCGCTCACAGAGCTAGAGTGGATTGTTACCATAAGACTATTGCTTGCATAGATGATCTTGGAGTAGAGTCAGTGATATCAGGAGTTAGGAGGGCCGTATCCATTCGCACCATCTCCGCTATGCAGCTTAAGCGGTGTGCGCGACAGGGTTGTCAGATGTTTGCTATTACGGTCAGTGACAGATCAGAGGATGAGTCGAGAGGACCTTCCCTCGATGATCATCCCATCTTGTCAGAGTTTGCTGATGTGTTCCCAGGGGAGCTACCGGGATTACCTCCCCCACGTGAGATCGACTTCCATATAGATCTAGTTCCGGGCGCAGAGCCTATCTCACGAGCACCCTATCGGATGACTACTCCTGAGTTATGTGAGCTCAAGTTGCAGCTTGAGGACCTTCTGGAGAAAGGCCTAATCCATCCTAGTGTATCCCCTTGGGGTGCACCAGTGATCTTCGTGAAGAAGAAGGATGGATCTCTTCGGTTGTGTATTGACTACCGTCAGCTGAATAAAGTAACGATCAAGAATCGTTACCCCCTTCCACGCATTGATGATTTATTTGATCAGATGAAGGGGGCTACAGTTTTCTCTAAGATAGATCTTAAGTCAGGGTACCATCAGCTCAGGATTGCGGAGACAGATATTCACAAGACAGCTTTCCGTACGAGATATGGCCACTACGAGTTCACAGTGGTACCTTTCGGTTTGACGAATGCCCCCGCAGTGTTTATGAGTTTGATGAATGGGGTATTCAGGACCTTCCTTGATCGCTTCGTGCTCATCTTCCTTGATGACATTCTGATTTACTCACGCACACGTGAGGAGCACGAGGAGCACCTTCGCCAGGTTCTTCAGTGTCTTCGCGAACAGCGCCTTTACGGGAACTTGGAGAAGTGTGCGTTCTTTCAGCCTGAGGTGCAGTATTTGGGCCACATCATTTCTGGGGAAGGTATCGCAGTCGATCCTTCCAAGATTCGAGCCATCATGGATTGGCCAGCACCCACTAGTGTGACCGAGGTGCGTAGTTTCATGGGTCTAGCAGGGTATTACAGGAGGTTTGTTCAGGACTTTTCTCGGATTGCGCACCCTATCACTTCTCTTCAGCGGAAAGGGAAGAAGTTTTTATGGTCAGATAGATGTGAGCAGGCCTTCAGTACACTGAAGGAATGCCTCACGAGAGCACCTATTCTTGCAGTGCCAGATCCTCAGGGTGAGTTCTACGTTTGCACAGATGCTTCCTTGGCAGGACTTGGAGGTGTGTTAATGCAGGAGGGTAGAGTAGTTGCCTTTGAGTCTCGCAAACTCAAAGATTATGAGCTCAATTATCCGACCCATGACCTTGAGCTTGCAGCAGTAGTACATGCCTTAGTGCGGTGGAGACATTTTCTTCTTGGCCGGAGATTTACACTCAGGACTGATCACTTGAGTCTTCGCCACCTCTTCACGCAGCCCAATCTCAACGCTCGTCAGCGGCGTTGGATGGAGTTACTCTGTGAGTATGACATGGAGATAGAGCATGTGAAAGGGAAGGAGAATGTGGTTGCAGATGCCTTGAGTAGGCGGAGACATGTGGCTATGGCCACCTCAGTGGGCACAGATTTGCGGAGTAGGATCTTGCAGCAGCTTCCTCAGGATAGTTTCTACCTTGCAGCCAGAGCAGAGATTGAGTCTCAGAGACCCCTTGAGGGGAGATTTGATGGATTTTCATTAGAGGCAGATGGTCTTCTCAGACACAGAGGTCGGATATATGTTCCTAGAGATGGAGGCTTGAGACATGACATTTTGACAGAGGCTCATCGTGCACCTTATTCAGCCCATCCCGGGGTGAAGAAGATGCACGCCACCCTGAGACATTTGTATTTTTGGAGAGGACTTCGGAGAGATATAGCTTCATTTGTATCACGCTGTTTAGAGTGCCAGAGGGTGAAGGCTGAGCATCAGCATCTAACTGGCCTTCTCTATCCTCACGTCATACCGGAGTGGAAGTGGGACACCATTTCCATGGACTTCATCGTTGGGTTACCTACGTCGAGATACCATCACGACGCCATCATGGTCACGGTGGATAAATTGACGAAGGTAGCTCATTTTTCTCCAGTGAAGACCACCTATACAGCAAGTGCTGTGGCACGAGTATACCTTGATGAGATTGTCAGATTACATGGGATTCCGCGGAAGATCATTTGCGACCGCGACCCTTTGTACACTTCCCATTTCTGGACCACCATGCAGTATGCCCTCGGGACGAGGATTAATTTCAGCACAGCTTATCACCCTGAGACAGATGGACAGACAGAGAGGGTGAATCAGATTTTGGAGGATATGCTCAGGATGTACGTGATGGATCATCAGTCGAGATGGGAGGAGTATCTGTATTTGGTGGAGTTTGCCTACAATAATAGTTTCCAGAGTTCTATAGGCATGGCTCCTTTTCAGGCATTATATGGTAGAGAGTGCAGGACACCTCTTAGTTGGGACAGGATTGAGGACAGGGTTTCCCTTGGGCCAGCATTATTACAGGACATGGAGCAGCAGGTTGCCTTGATCAGACAGAGATTGCAGGAGGCGCAGGATAGACAGAAGAAGTATGCAGACCAGCATAGGACAGATCGCAGTTTTGAGGTAGGCACGAAGGTGTTTCTTCGTGTCAGACCGCATAAGAGCCCTATCCGTTATGGAAAAGGTTCTAAGCTTGCTCCTAGGTTTGTGGGTCCCTTTGAGATCTTGGAGCGCCTCGGTCCCTTGGCCTATCGTCTAGCATTGCCACCTAGCTTATCTCGCGTCCATGATGTGTTTCACGTTTCTGTGCTTAGGAGATATATTTCTGATCCTTCTCATGTGCTAGATTGGACTGCATTGCAGGTGCAGGATCAGGGGCAGGTGATGGTGGAGCCCGTGCGCATTATAGATCGCAGGACCCTGGGCCTTCGCGGCAGAGAGATTGATCAGGTTCGGGTCCAATGGGACAGGTATGATGAGACTGCAGCTACTTGGGAGGATGCTACTTTGCTACGAGGACAGTTTCCACACCTTTTCCAGTGACTTCCAGGAGGAAGTCGAGTCTAAGGGGAGGGGGATGTAGTGCCCACTTCCCTTCGACCTCATTTTGTTTTGTTGTTTTCGAGACTGATTACTTCACTATGGATTATTATGGCTTCTTGTTTTAGCATGCTAGTAGATATCATAGACATTGGACTGTTATTGATTTGATCTTTATATGATACATATGGTTTACTGGTAGACATTTGATGACGATATTTGTATACTTTTGACAGGGTTATTTATCTTAATTATGACATGTGGTATATTTAATCATATTGATTAGAACTTGATAATTGGACTAATGTGATGATAATTTTGATACGAATGAAATGTGGAATAGAAATGTGCTAGAAAGTGTTAAGTGATATCGTACTTGCATAGATGATAATAAATCATGTGTTGTTTATTTTAGATTATATTGTATATTTGGCATGAATGTTTTAATGCGGCCAACAGGCCGAAGGAGGTATTTTCTGTTCTGCAGGTATATTATATTCACAACAATATTGGGGAGTGGAGACCAACCACATCGGAATTCGAGAAGAATCCAGCTAAGGTCACCATGGCAACAAGTAATTGTGTGTGTGTTAGAATTATCTGGTAAAGGGAAAATTGTGACCTAGGGATCATGTGTTGTTTTGTTTAATTTTTCCCTTTTATTATGTTGGTATGTGTTGCTCTTAGTAAGTGAAATTTTACTTGTGTTATTATTCATATTCTTTGGATTGGAGTTTACCCCTTTGTTAGCCATGGGTTGTAGTGGGTTAATTAAGTTAATTTGAAATTGTCCTAAACTAATTAAAAGATGTGACCTAAGAGAGTTCATTTATTAACCTTGATTTACTTGGGATTTTGTGTGGATTGATGTGTGTTTGAGTTTGAGTGTAGCACACTCTACCCCACATGGGAAACTCGAATTTGGCCTTGGAGGCCAAATTTCAAAGCTTGTGGGACAAGTCAAACTTGTCCCACACCTCTTAAAACCCCATGCCAACCCTACCTATGGGTTGGAAGGCCAAATTTAGGGTCTTTTAGGTGTTTTGGGGGGATAAAAGGGTAAAAATATTAATTGCACTTTCTTTCAAATTTAATTTTGTCCTTTGAGGGAGTGGGCTTAGTTGGAGTGTGTAAGGTGCTTGCCTTTCTTTCAACCACTTATTAATGGTGCATTGGAATTTGATGTTGACCAAATGATGTGGAGTGGAGGGAAAAGGAGGTGGCATCCTACTTGGAGCCACATCATCCCTCCCTCTCTTCTCTCTATTTATTGGAGCCTCTTGTTTGTTTTGGGGGTTAGAAGTTTCATTTTTAGTCTTTTGTATTTTGGAGAGGAGAGGATTTGGAAGGAGCTTGTGAATTTTTGGAGCTTGTGGATACTTGTGAGAACTTTGTTGGAGCTTGTGGATGCTTGCTTGATCCTTGGAGGGATTTGAGACTTCATACTTGGAGCAAGCTCTACCATGGAAAGGTAGGAGCTTCCCCTTTGTTGCATTATGTTTCTTTTGTCATATGAATGTATTTTTATGTTGTGTTGAATGTTGTTGTTTGAAATGCTTGTTGGGAATGGGTAGAATGCCTAAGTTGGGAGTGAGAGGAGACTATGGGGAGCTTAATTGAGGGAGGCATAAGAGATCATGTGCTTGAGGAGGGAGCTTGGGTTGGGTGCCCACCTTGTAAGAGAAATGCTTGCATTTCTTCTTGTTTTACTTTGAGGGAGCCATAAGAGTTGAGGGAGGCATAAGAGTGAATGGAGGGATAAGGGGTACTTGAGGGAGGCATAAGAGTTGTTAGGGGTATTGTGTTTGCATTGGAGGCTTTTAGGTGGCACCCATTCCCATTGGGAGGCATAAGTGGCCTCCCCATATGTCTTACTCTTGTGGCTTTCTTGGTAAGCCTTGTGACTTGTTGTTGTGATTGTTTTCCCTCTTGTTGTGTTGTTGATTCTCTTGTTTTGAAGGATTATGGAATGCATGTGAAATGTTATGTTTAGTTATGTGGAAGCTTGTAGTTGCCATGAGTTGGATTCTCTCCCATTGTGATGTGGTTGGGGCTCGGGGGCCAATGGAGAGGATGGCTTCTCTTCTCCATTGGGTATTTTGGTTGGGAGGAGAGCGTTGCCTCTCCCCTTATTTTGTTGTGAATCAAGCAAACTATGGAGGAGCCACCTTGTTGATATTTGGAGCATTGGAACCTTGTTGTTGACAATGTAAAACCACCATGTATTTACCCACCTTGAGTGGAGGAAAAATGTAATATTGCTTTGTTTTCTTTAGCTTCCATTATTGTAAATTTGTTTCCACATGAAGTAGAAAGTGTTGTAACAAGATTTTGAAGCAAATTTGTATTGAAATGTTAGTATTTCTTACTCTAAAAGGTTTATTGGAAATGTTGTTGAATCTCTTTTGTGGAATGTTGGAAAGAAATTACAAAAGAAAATATATTAAATTTTTTTTTGTTACTTGAAAGTGATGTATTGAAAAAGTTGGAAAAATAGTGCATTACCTCTTCTTGTATAGTTGATGGAAAGACTTAAGTTTTAAATATTTTAATATGCCAATGAAGTAAATTTTAAGCTCTAACTCTATTATGTTTTCTTCATTTATGAATCCATTGTAAAATCCATTGCAAATTTAAAAGGAAATGAAATCAAATCCTTCTTGAAAACCCATGTACAATTTATTAAATTGTGTAGAAGGAAATTTTATGCAAAGACTATAAACTCATTAAATTATTTACCAATATTTTCCCAAGGTTTAATAAGGAAACTAATATTTTAAATATATTCATATTAAGTAATATTAAAACTAATGGATTTACTATTATTAAATCATATTAATACAATATACTATTAATATTTCCTTGTATTAACAAGTATATTATTATAAACCATCAGCCAATGAATAATAAATAATATTAATTAAAATAAATAAACTGGTTCCCCTTTCTTTTGCAAAAAACTATGTGCCTCCATGAATATTCTGATATGAAACAGATCCACCTCTATGAGATTTCATATATTTGTTCAAACATGAACTGTATTCTATAGTAAACTCATATTCCTTGAGATCATTGCTAGTGATCTGATAAAGGATGTCACAAGACTGTCCTCTATGCAGAGCTTCTGTTGCTAAACTATGCTGGTTCGATACCCATGAATGTATTTAGCATTAAAACAGAACCTCTTGAACTCCACAAATGGCTTGTGAATTAACAAGGATGTAATCAGATCATTGATCATTTATGGGATTGCACTTCAAACTGCCTCATCAATTTCTGATATGCTAGGATAGAAGAGTTGGTTTGTAACTGCTATTCGAAATACTCCTTGATCAGAAGGAAATCAAAAGAATTTATGAAACAGATCCTGAATCTAGGAGATCTTCTTGTTGGAGAAAATAGGTGAACCGTAACATCATTATTTCAACAACATGTTGGTTATCCTGAGAGTATGCCAGAAAGGACTTCTCTTGGCCTATTGACACGCCTAAAGTGTATAACATCTGTCCCTCCATCGATTTTGATAAAAAAATACTTGAAGGAGAATCCCGAATTTGAGGATGCATTCAATACTGAACAGATAAAGCAACATAGTTGGACCCTGCGTTAGTTTGTTAGAAGCAAAAAGCAGGGCATTTCTCCTTCCGCCTGTACTGCCACTTTCTGCCAGCACCATTTGGATCTCTTCATGGCCCAGGGACAGCAGTTTAAAAAAAATGAAAACAGGTCAACCATGCCTGTTACTCACCTGTAACTTCATTTTCTATTGTTTTTCCCACAATGTCTTCACGTGGCCTGGGACAGTAGGAGGATCAAAAACTGTACAGCGTTATGGATCCCTTGCAGACCGGTGTGTAGCTTCATGTATTGCTACCCAATGAACACGCGGCCAGCAGGTTCAGCACCTCAAACAGCCAGGCGGCTGTGTGGAAGTTATGATTTGCAAAATCTAAGTGAAATAATTGAAAAAGGCGGCTCAGTGGTGGAAGTCTTGCATTTAGGAGGGTTTTAAATGCTATGGCAGGTGGCCATTAAAGCCACCCACCCCAACTTGTCTTCAAACTCAAATTCAAATTCTAGTGCGCCCACACCGACTTTCACAATTACCTCCCTAATATGTTTTTAATTGTAAATGTATACATGTCAGTACTATCAATCAAAGTAACTTGTCATTGTTGATATATTTCATACTTAAAAGCATAGAGAAAACTAAGTAAACATTCATATTTAATATTGTCCATGTACTTACAATTGGTTTAAGGCATAAACATCGGAATAGCTTGTTAGTTGACCAAATTGCTATAGTTGCCCAAATTTCTAATCTTGTAAGATACGTTTGGGGTTATCCCAATGGTAAGGAAATATTTATGTCACGGTGATATCCTAATTTAAAATCTTCTCCATTGTATAAGTTAACTATTGTATATATCTTTTTCCCCAATGTCATTTCTTAACCATGCTATTTTTTTTACACATAACAATCTTGATAATATTGTCAATTGAATCTCAATAGTTCCAAGGTATGGCATGAAATTTCGTTGACTTACTATCAATCATCTTTTATATACGTATAGTATAACTTTTCAACCCAATAATCAACTACCTTTATCTTTCTAAAATTGACCACTAATTTTATTAAGCCTCTTTTAAAATTATTTTTTATTTGCGAAAGAACCCATATTTCTCTCAACTTGTTATTGTTTTAAATTTATATAGTTTTTATTTACTTATACCTATAGTACATCCTTGTAAAACAATGTAGTATCAGGGCTAAACTTAGAACTTGGAGCTAACTGTAAAAAAAAAAAAAAGGTTTTTAGTCACATTTTCGGGTTGTATGTTTGTGAAGCAAGTTCTTCGTCGTCCGTTCGTCTTCTTTTTGCGGCATCCCATGACCCTATTCCACACATCACGATAATAGAACCAGCACAACAATCCAATCTAAGTGCCAAGTGGCAAAGTACAAGCCTTGGGTTCAAGGCGGTAAAATCTTAAAATTTAAAAGAAGATGCCCAAAACCAAGCAAAATAAATGGCCAAATAGCCATAGTTAGTTTCAAAATTCTGCATGTTAGTGCCAAAACCAAGGAAATGCCCAAAATTGTAAAGCATGGCAATCAAGAAAAGTTGCTGGTCCTTACAAAATAAAGTAAAAAGCTCAATTTACGAATAAAATCACTTATAATAATGTCACATTATGATAACTGTGTGGCCTTATCTGGCCACCCAAGGGGTAGCTCAATGAGTTGCTAGCACTCGGAACATGGAGCCTCAGCTCGTAAAATACATATCAATAATACAACTGTCATCTAATCATCCCTTCACCACTTTGACAAGGCTAAACATAGTCATAGTTGCACTTAGGGCATACATACAACCACATAGGGAGATGAGGAAAGAATCACATGTTGTTATCTACTAAACCAAGTTTCGGCTCGAGTTATTGACCCATGGTACACCATTCCTCACTCTCAACATACACTTCTACCAATTTCCCTCAGGGTCGGTTAGCGTAAGGTTCACAACATAACATGTAACTACATCACTAACACAATGGGTGGTACACACACAATAATGTTTACGTCTTGGTACATATACAAGGTATATCACAATCATACATTCACTGAGTGTAATACATCAATTTACCACATTTTGCAGCCAAAGTGCAATCACTATACTTTGGGGTTCATACGCTCACCGCATGACCCTAAATCACGACATGAATCATTACATATTACACACATCATACTTATGATGAACATAGTAACACCACAACATAACATCCATTGCTACATAGCAAGGTGATACACACATCTCATCAAAACATGATAAAACATCATGATATAACTTATTTCTTTTAACATCAATCTAGTCATACAACACATTGATACACCTACATACCACAATATGCCACAATGCTCCAACACTACGTCATCCACATTATAATTCTTTTCACACATCACAAACAGTAATTCACACGTGAACTCTTCATAGAATCCACAAGAAGGAGAGAGAATACTCCCATCCCCAACATATCAACATGATCACAAACACCACAAAGTGACATACACATCATGTGCGTTCACAATATCACAATTACGACATGGATCACATCACGCTTAAAGCACATTACTCTTCCAATATCTACCACCATCATGCAACATCATCATCATCATGCAGTAACACCATCATCATCATGTAACACCACCACCACTCCAAGCTAGCCCAGAGGTTCGAGAGCATGAACCTATGCTCTGATACCAAGTGTAACGACCCAAAAATTCACACACGCTAACAACACAGTAAAAATATAGGATAATTTTTTTTGACTTGATTGACACAAAACACGACACAACATGTCGCCACCAAGGTTACAACTAACTCTGTGAACGACTTGACGCAAGGATGACCACAAAGGCAGCACGGAAACGTTCACACCCATCAAGGACAATTTACTTTTCTTTTAGATAGGACAACATAGGAAGTCCAACCACAGAACACACTTACAGTTAGGGCAAACCAAATGAGATATTCTTGAGGGTTATTTATTTTAATAAGACATCTTGCAATTCTTAGCTTACGTTTTCAAGGAGACTCAAGATATGATTCGTACAATTCATCTTACCAAGCTAAGTTTATTCCTTTTACACTGAGTAATTATCTTTAAATCTTCTCTATTATGACATTTATTTGTTTAATTCAATTATTTAATAAAGGAGGTAAAATTAATTCCACAAGGCCATCTATCCACACTTACGCTACTAAAACTCGTTCATAACCTTATTACAATATGGATTCACTTTCAACATACTTAAGATAAAAATTACAAAGCACCTTGGAAAAAGGTTAGAGGGAGAAGGTTTAGTTGAAATCATCTTTAAGACCTCATTAGCTATTACCAAGATATAATTGAAACTTGAAAACTTAACCAGAATTATTAAAGATTTTACTTAGGCTTTACTAAATGAGTTTTATAAAATAAAACAATTTACCTTCCAATGGCTGAGAGATAGATTGTGTGGTTTCTAAATTGTTTTCTCCTGCTTATTAAATCTTATTATCTTCCAGAACTAACCATAGATTTCCCTTAAGTTCGTTTAAGAATTTCACCATGAAAGGGATAGTGTTCACTAGTGTAGCTAGGGATATCAAGTTATATAATGTTACTTAACCAAGGATAGTTTCATCTTTGATCACTTATGGAATTACATGCTCTCAAGTTGGTCACCTCTACACTAATTTATTTGCAATATAAATTTTAGTTTAACTTCTATAAGTATTAAACAACCCATTTTATTTTACTTATAACACACTATTACTAAGTCTTAGAAAGATTTAACTCAACATTTAATCACAGGGGTAAAGTTTAACAATACTCATTTACGAAAATGAAACAAGGTTACATCAACTCTTAGAATACCGATAATCCATTAAGGTCACTCAACAAGCGGTAAACCAATTTTCTTATATTTTCAATGATAGTCAACGATCCAAGGTTTCCAAAGTTAAGATGACAAAGTCCACAATACAATATACTAAGACATTGACCCTCTTCTAAAATTTCCACTGGACGTTATCAATAGTTGAACCATAAAAACAACGTACAAGCACCATAATGATTATCATCCATGTAAGTACAACAGCCACTTCTTTCATACTTGAGCTCAGAAAATCAACCTGCAAAAACATGTTAGCTTTTGTCAGTTCCAAAGAACTGGCATGAGCATGCATTCCCCTTTCCTAGATATCTCATCAAAATTAATTGAACGACTAGTGCATGATTTCCATTCCATGACATAAGTAAAAAGTAGTTAGTATGAATGTAAACAAAATAGATACCTAGTTAACAAAAGGCACACTGCAGGACATATGAAGGCCAAAATTGTGCATTTTCTATCCAAAGTTACTCTTACACCATACATTCTAAATTATAACAAATTTCCCACATAATACACCTTTTTATTTTCTTTAAGTAAATATAGCGATAACAGCTTCACATTCACAAAACTGAATAAAGGAATCGTACGACAAACACCCGATGTGGAATAGTAAATTATCCGGATAATGCAAAAAGAAGGTAACTAATTTTATTATTTCGAACATCCCTACTCGGATCAAGAGTGCCACACAAGCCCACAAAAACTCATGCCACCTATGGGGGGGGGGGGGGGTTATGGCCACTCAAGGACCCAATTCAAAGATCATGTAAAAAGGAATGCATTGCACATGCGTACACCTTAAAGAATGCAACTGATGTTTTCAATTGTTATACCCAATTGTATGATTGTAATATATATATATATATATATATATTCAAGGTTAAACAATGTCCACATACGATAAGTTGAAACTTTGAAAGCACTATTAAGCCGCAAGTACCAACTCCGCACATCCCTCAACGAAAAACCCTTCATTCCCAACATAATAAATATTTCAATGTTATACACTGTTAACTTACTTGCTGAAATAACAAAGAAAGGTCTCATAAAACATTGTTGTTTTGGGGTAAATGTAATTTCCCTTTCACAGGTCCCTAAAAGCATCTCAAGCCTCATAATTAGTTCCATGTTAACCACATCCAACATATACATCATTGTTTATTACTCGGAAGGGGTAAAACACTATTCATAGACTTACTACCGTGGATGCATTCGACAAGGAAAGGATTTTCTTATAATAAAGAAAAATTTAAGAAAACTTACACAGTTGTGTTGGGCGCATAGGATATCCCATGTACAAAATGAGAGTGCCTCGAGTACTTTAAGTATTTTCTCCAAAGGTTTGAGTAAGGTTTTCCCTATAACAATCCCTCAAATTTTCCATCACAAAGAAGTCGGTGGACCTTTCATAAGACCAGTTAGGGAGATAAGTCAAATGTAGGACTAACAATGATATCCCTTAGCCAGGGTACTAAAATTTTAAGGTCAATAAGCAAGTTAGATTTGGCCAAAAAAAAATGTTTGGATAAGACATTGTCGAAAACCCACTATCTAGTTCACAGCCGGTCACATCCGACGAGCATAATACATAGTTCGTTAAAGCTTCTAAAAAGAATAGAAATTTATGATGTTCCAGCCTTGCAGTCGACTTCCCAGGTCTGAAATTGGGATGAGATTATACCAAATTAGATTGCTTTAAAAAAATGATGAGCAAGGGTCTTTCCAGTATCATTTCCAAGTTGAATTAATTCTAGATAGTGATAACATCTAACGCACAAGCAATACACAACTTCTCATGAGATAAATATTTTTATTCATTTATTTTATAACCAAGGGATACATTTTATTTTTTTTAAGGAGGACAAAACTTAAACAAACAATAACTCATTGCCACGCTGAAGAAGGTCCAATACCAGGTCGCAAAAAAAAAACAGAACTACTCTCACAGGCATAACACAGATGTATCTAGTAAAACTCCACGCACATTTTATTAAAAAAAAAACTACAATCTTTGCGGGAAAGGCGTACAACAACCACACATCATTTCAAATGATATTTTCTCACACAGAGCTATCCCAAAACAAACATAGCACACATTTACAAGGAGAACAAGCAATAATCATGCAATCAATATAAAAGAAATAACTGGAAAAGGGGGAAAATGGCTCATGCCTATTCCTCCTGATTCAACATCGCCCCTCCTGCCTCTTCCATTGTTACACCCTCCCGGATGTCCAATAGAGAATCCCGTAATAAATTTCATCACCCATGGTAAAACATTTCCAGATTTTGATAAAAATATCTTGAGGAAGCCAATGGATGCAGATACAGAATCAAAATAACAACATAGTTGGAAACGTTGGGAGGCTAAAAGAGGCATCCATCTGCCCAAGTCCTGGCTAAAAGTTGCAGTTCATTGCTGTGGGAGAACAAAACAATGAGTTACAAAAAAGGTAAAGAGCTTCATCAGTTCGTTTACCTAGGAAAAAGGAAAAAAAACTGAGCAGAAAGAACAAACCAACACCCAAACATGTTCCCTCCTTCCAAGGGCCTGCAGCCCAAGAAAAAAAATGTGCCCAAAACTCCAGCTATACGAATTAAAAGAATAATAAAAAGGATACCAGGTCCTTCCACCAACCGCCAGCTAACAACCTAGTTGACTGCAAAGCTAGGCAAGGGAAAAAGAATGGCGCATAGGAAGGAGAAGAGCAAAAAGATGTTTTCTTTATTAAGTTGGCTTACAAAACATTAATAGCACATGACTAAATTTTAATAACTCCACCCTCCACGCAGCCAGTCAAGCACAAATAAGGCCCCCAATAACAATAAATAAAAAGGATTCCCACCAGCCCACGCCAAGCATGGCATCAATGCAAAATGATTAAACAAACTGGTGGTAAACCAAACTCCACGCCAAGGAGATAAAACTGATCGTAACATTTTTACAAGTCTGTGGATGAGGGACGTGGCCTAAAAAGGTTTTAATAATTCAACACAAAATTTTATAATTTATTTACACAAATAAAAAAAAATAACTGATACGAATTCATTTATTATCCTTTTTTTTATTATGCTTAAAATGTCCTAACACCAATACGAACTCATCAATGGTGCCAAAACAAAAAAAAAATCCCTTACTCGAGAGCTCGAGTAAAAAAACACAATCATTAATAATAAAGTAAAATAGTTTGTAGGTAATTACTAACAATATTGATAACAGAATTAGTCACTAACACAAATAATCGTCAATCCAAAATAAATTTCAATGTTATTTTTATCGTTAATATCTTTTGAGTATATTATAAATCACATTTAAAAAGAACCAACAGGCAAGTTCAACAACTTTAAAAAAAAAAATTATTATTATTATTATTACAATAGCTTACTCCATATAATTCACATAAGCTAAAAGGTATAAGAAATTTTGTATGATTACTATTCAACCCGAGAAGATTAAATCGCATACAGACGAGCAAGCTAGAGGAAGTAAGAATCGAATTCTCCATTACTCACAATGATTAAAACAACATGTGAACAGGCCTAAGCGACCAAGGGAAGAAAACTAGAGTTTGACATTCAAAAGTGAACACGAAGCAAGGAATGACCATGGCACCAAGACGGGTAACCCCTTCTTCAGCGCAGGACAGGGTTCATTCTACAACACGATGAGAGCGAAACAACCAGAAGAAATACTACAGAGACAATTACTAAAAAGAAGAACGATGATACTCGACAATAAGGTAAAACAATAATACTATAAAATAGAGGCCAATCGATAATTAAATTAAAATAACATTGTTATCATTATATACTATATATATAATATATATTTATACTCACTATTCCATTAATAATGACCAAAGATCTAGCTTAACCATGCGACAACAAGATCCTTCTTTTAAAATAAATTAACACACAAGACATTACACAGTCCACATACAGAGGTGTCAATAACGACTTGAGAAAGCAAGAAGGAGAGGGAAGGTGCTAAAACATCACTGAGACAAGATCTAAGACAACGGAAATTCACACAGCCATTCGACACTCAACAAAAAGGGTCATTGCGACAAGAACTAGGGTACAGATGCGACCCATAACACAGTGGAAAAGAAATGGTTCACAACCAAGAACAGGTAAAGGAGAAAGTACACCCTATGGTTTCGGTTTAGTTGATTAAACCATGGCCATAAAGGGTAGCCTTAGGAAATTTGGTAGAAATTTTAACTAACAATCGACACATGAGATACTGGCAGTTATCCCATAAAAATTTCGAGAATTTTTTAAATAATCAATATCAATATTAACTAGTTTTCAATAGACTCTCCGTTATTACAAGCTTAATGAAAAATGGTATGATAGATCATATTAATTGATTTCATCAACATACTTGCAATAGCTCGAAAAGGCGAAGACACAGACGTTTCAAGAGGAAACACAACGGCATTCAACTCCTAGAAGCATGGCTCATCGCAGAAGCAAGGGAGCGACGATGAACGGGCATTACAATCTCCTAAAATCAATGATTTTCACTATCAGTGCTCACTCTCCATGGTTCAGCACCATTTCCCATCTAGGAAGTAGAAAGAGCTCTTGTAACAACCATATAATTCTCAAAGTGTCCCAAGGAATTACTTTGAATTAGTGGTGGTTAAACTTCGACCTAATGAGCGCATGCATCATGGTAAGGTAATAAGCCATTCAGTACTGTTGCACTGGGCAGTGTTGATATTAAATAATTAATAATCGGCCTCCCACGGAGCTAGACCTTTGTTTCTTATAAAAGGAATGTTAATCCTACGTAGGACTATGTCTAAAGATGATGCTACTACCACCTTCATTTTGTCCGAAGTTGTACTTCATCTAGAGAATCCTTTTCCTTTTATTAGTGAACTATACCATTTCGCAGTTCTAGAAAGAATTGCATCAATATACATAATCAAGTAGACTCGATATTCAAATCAAGTTTGCTATACTTAGGAGTTTAGTAATCCCTGTGATTAAGTGACTCTATTTGAATTAAAGGTAACACCCACATAATAGACTTGTGTCATTACAGTGATCCATGTTTATTCACCCATGGGCAACCTGAAAATGCCACATTTACTGTATACTTACATGATGTGACTGTAATACCTCATAGGAATTAAAATGTATATTAAATTCAAGCCGTAGAATCAAATTGGTCAGCTTGCTTGTAACAATAATGTAATTTAACTTGTGCTAGGTTACATCAAGATAGACAGTGCCTCATTTTTTTCTCTTGATTGGCCATAAAATTAAGCATATTGCGTTAGTCTGCATCATCATCAGTTATAGGGTCATATAAGATTGTGCCTTCCCAGGGGCGTCGACCATGCCCCCAACCCATATAATATGTATGGGGTGTGGGTGGGATCGGTACATGTGTCCCCCCAACATGAGGAATTCATCCGTTAAATACTTATGACCAAACTTTGTAACCCTATATTTCAATGCAAGCGATCTTCTTTATATAACAATCTGCGGACTCTGTATTCGGATACCATACCATCATTGAACTTATAAGTTATCTTATAACTGACTTTATCTCTTCATGTCAAATTTCAATTTCATCAGGGTATATCAAATCTGTATGTGGATGTAAAC
Organism: Taxus chinensis; assembly: GCA_019776745.2. Classification (NCBI taxonomy): domain Eukaryota; kingdom Viridiplantae; phylum Streptophyta; class Pinopsida; order Cupressales; family Taxaceae; genus Taxus; species Taxus chinensis. Next base: position 150,480,321 of record CM034157.1, read on the forward strand.
AATCAGCACGTCATAATAGCTGATACATTTACATAGTCGTAAAAGAAAAATAAAGAAATTTATTTATATTTACACAACAATGGTACAAATGTGTAATGCTTATACAATTTTTTACACTCATTAAACTATGACATATATGCAGAGTGCATTAATTTAGTGAGGCCTGCAACACAGATGTATTCAAATAAGGTGAATTTTAATTATTTTGTTTAAAATAGCCTTAACCAGGTTAGGGTACATTATTCACCAACTAATGAAACTTCTTACATTAATTAAAATGATGCTTATAAGCTTAGAAATCCTAGTTGAGATTAAATTAATAATTACATGATTATCCTCTCCTTGTGAGCATTCCCAACCTTGGAATTTACGAGTTTTCCACCATGAGTCTCATCGTTCTCGCCTTCATGTACTTAACCTAGATAATTTTCCAAATATTTAGGATAATTATGTCCCATTAGGTTTAGAAGAGGAATATATGAGAACCCATAAGTATTTATTAATAGGGTCTACTTTTAGTCCATTGCTTAAACACCTAAGGGCTAGGAGTTAGATTTCATGTCCTATGGCCCAAAGGGTAACAACTACATCTAGCTACAAGTGGTGAGGAATTTTGTTCACCCCATTGAATCATCCATTTTTAAGGCATGGGTAAGGGGATGATTGGGGCATAAAATGGTTAAGCCACTTAAGTGATGTAGGGTTTACCTTGTCAACCATTTGAGATACTGATCTATTTGGGTAATACGCATATAGCTTTACCCTAAATATCCTTAGATGGGGCATTCTTGTCTTATTTCTATTTGCCCCATTGATTATGGATTCTCATTTAATGTTCATTAAAAAGGAATTTTTCAGTTTTGGAGGAGAAATGAAAGAGGAGAATGAGGATTATTTAGTCCTAAAATTTTGGAAGCCTTGTTCAGTGAAAGAGCTAAATGTGTAATATTAGTTTTGAAAATTGATGCAATCTTAATTAGTCGATAGATCTACCCATTTTCCAATGCCTGGGTAATTATTTACCCTTGTATAATCTGGATTAGCTTTAGTCTTGGCTAATACCTCTAAAACCTTTAGGTATATATGGGTGTATACATACATATGTGTGTGTGTGTGTGTGTGTGTGTGTGTGTGTGTGTGTGTGTAAATATATGTATATATATATATATATATATATATTTACATACATACATTATATATATATATATATATTTATACATATATATACATATATATGTATATATATGTATATATATACATATACATATACATATATATATATATATATATATATATATATATATAGATATATATATCCTCACCCCACACATATACATATACATATACATATACATATATATATATATATATATTATATATATCTATACTAGTATATCTATATACACATATATATATTTACATATATACATATATATATACGGTACATATATATATAAGTATCATATAATCCTCATCTCTCTCTCTCTCATCTCTTCATCTCTCTCTCTCATGCTCGCTCTCTCTCTCTCTCTCTCTCTCTCCTCTCTCTCTCTCTCCTTTTCCTTCTTTCCCCCTCCTCCCCCCTCTTTCCTCCTCCCTTCTCATCCCTTCCCCCATCACTCTTCCTCTTCCTTCCCACTCTCAGCTATATATTTAAAAAAAAATACAATTTTACGACTATATATATATATATTATATATATATATATATATAATATATATAATATTATATATATATATCTATATATACATCATACTATATATACCATATATATACATAGATATATAGAGTATATATAGATAGATATATATATAATATAATGTATGTATATATTTATGTATGTATGTATCTATATACATATATATATATACATACATATATATATATTACATTATTCTTATTATAATACCTAACAAGGGGCCATGATATGGCAAATACTAGCGATAGAGATGATTTTGAGGATACTTGGAAGAAAATTATATATGCAAAATATTTAAACAAATTGAAAAGCGAATGGTCTTGTTAGAGTTTAGGTTTATGAAGTTAATATTTTACATGCACCAAAGCACAAAGAAGATCAGACAAGATGTAGAAGCATGCAATTGGCATATGAATTATTGTGTACATTATATCTACAATTTTTTTAATTGCAACATTCAGATGTCCAAATCCATGTCATCACTGAAAATTAGTTGAATACCATTATTTGAATGTTGTATAAATAAATTTCAAAATTATATTGATATGTTATAACTTATATATATACTATATGCTGATATCTATGTAAAATTGTTGATTTCTTAATCCAAAAGAAAAGATTAAAAATGTGAATGTGTATAAATAAACAAGAAATCCATCCACGCATTCTTGAAAACTGAAAAAGCAGCAATGGCTAGACCAGATATCATAGCAAACATGTCATGATCAAGGAAAGGTCTAGAATCAAAGAAAATATAAGGAGGCATTTTTTGAGATTTTCGAATGAGATCGATACACCTGCTTGTTGTAATCACGGGAATAGCCATACTTTGTTCATAAGTTGTTCCAATTTCATTCTTGAGAATAGAGTGGTATGGTTTAGAAAGAAATTCCCTGGGAAGATCTTTGCCACCATTAATGCACTGTTATTCCTGATAAAGTCTTCTTCTGTCATTTTTCTCTTAACTTGAACATTGTGTTGATCTGTGTTAAGCATGATAAGGGAGTATGATAGTGCAAATGCAACATATTTATCTGCAAGAACCTGTGGTGACTGCTCATAATATCTTTCTGTAAATGCCTCCATCACCCTCTGTATTTTGTGTGACTCTCCTCGAAAATGAAAGGTCTCAAGGAATGTGCAGAGTGCTGTGTCTATGCTCATATCAACAAAATCAAATGATTTTGAAAATTCCTTAAGCACCCACACACAAAATTCATCATGGTTGCCCAAGAAATCACCTGCAAGGTTCTTTTCCAGACCAGATGTATATCGAAAAAAGCAAGCAACACTCTGAGCTAGTCAAGTTTCTCGGGTAGAAGATGAATACCTTGTAGAATGTCGAGACCTTTCTTTGGGTCCCTATTGAAATGATCAACTCCAAGCATCAACTTCCTTTTAATATACTATTTGTGCCATACAAATGGCACCCAATGGGAAGGATCGTCAGAGCTCTCATAAGTTACTGCGCAAAAAGCCTCATGCTCTTCAATGTCCCTTACTAGGGCTGGTTTAGGAAGTGAGGATGAAGCATTTACCCCGTCTGCCATGCTGTGAATAACTACAATTAGCCCTTCCAATGCCGGAATGTACATAGCAGACAATGGGCAATTTACAGGAAAGGCATTTTTTGATAGCAAGTTACCAATGTCTTCAAACACATTACTGCATGTAACCTCGCAATCAAAATTTGCATACATCTCAAAGATAAATGTTTTGTATCTGCAGAAGTCCACCAGTGCTTCCATTGTCACTTCTTGTTGTTGGTAAGATGCGCCATATTTGCCTTGTGCCAGCCTAATTATGACACAAATGAAAAAGGCTTCCATTTATAACCTCAATTCGTGGCGCAAATGATGATAATGTTCAGAACAATGCTACATACAGTGGAAAAAAATATAGGAGGGCTCGATAACAGCCCAAAATGAATTAAATTATGGAAAATTTCATCTTGTATGCCTACGTATTGATGCTCCTCCTAATTCAATAGTCGTGTTTATCAGACCCAAAGCACAAAGTGGAACATTTTCAGCAATTGCTAAATGGTTTGACCCAGTTCCTACACCCATAGTATCAACAACATTTAGAAGAGAGCATAAGAAGTGGAAAATTTCCACAATGCCAGCAAGACCATATGGCTCCCGAGAAACTTTGTCATTGGCTACCTCCTTCCCAGTTTCCATCGATTCTGCTATCATCTGTATTATCATCCTACAGAAGAACTGATAGTAAATGAACCCTCATAAGACAATGTACTTGGAAATGTTTTCCCAGCATCAGCATCTATACTACTGTTATCAATGCTACTACCATCATTATTGTCACCTACATATTATTTTCCAAGATTATCGATCTGCAGGGGAAAGAACCAAGAAAATACAAACCGAATCACTTGGAAATATTATCTCTGCTGTAATTACTTCTATAACAAACCAAATGAACATACATGTACATCCAACTAGCATGCAAAAAGGAAGTCAAACAATTTTTTCAATACCTCAACATTCCCAAAAAGTAGAAATCCATAACCTATAGGAAAGTAAAGGTAGCTTACATGAGAATTGGGACATGATGGAAGACCTCTTCATGTCATTTGCATGGTTGCCAGTGGAATCAAGATCAGCTAGACGAGTAAATATAGACCTCACAAACTCATGCATCATATGGCGTGCTGTTCTCTATAGCAACTCCCCTTCGGTTCCAGCCTGATGAACTACTCGAAAGCATGTATTCACTAGGGTACACACATGCTGGTTATTCAAAACTAATTGCTTTTCATACAAGCCAAAAGAACTTGCAGTATTTTCATCAAGACAACTTGCAGTATTTTCATCAAGACAACCTCTTCAGATGGAGGATCGGTTACTTCAAACCGACAACCAGTCATAGCATCCACGGTAGAATGCATTGCATGATCAACATGAACAATATGCAGATCAAACACTTCCATTGTCAAAATCTTGTACACAACAGATAAAACAACCCCAGTAATTGGTGCCCCTGTCTCATCAGAACAGATAACATCTAGAAAGGGTTTCAAATAAATAGAGGGGTTGATACTTTGCCATTCTTGTTTCTAGCTGAAAATTTGCCATTGTAATGCCTTGATTAAGTGTATAAGTTAATGATCTAATTCATCATCTCCAACCATAAAATGATCTACCCATCTGGCATTTCGCCTCATCGACATCCAAAACAACACTTACTCCCGCGTTAACTATGCATGCTAAAGAACCTTGTCCTCTTGTTACACAACCATTCTGTTGAGGCTCATCTTCTATTGATCTCATTCCAAGTTTGGTTTTGAATGCCTCATTACTTGGCTACCTCTCATATAATTCCAATTGGTCAACCTACAATGATCTTCAGGGCTTTTAGGGATCAGTCCAAAACTAGTTTCCAGAAAATACAATGTTGCCACTACATTTTCCCTAATCCAACCACCTATCGAATGCAAGTTCTAATTCCTTAAGAGCTGCAGATCTGGTAAGCGTGCTTTAAAATCATCAGATTCTTGCATTAAAGAAGGTCAGAACAACTATAGCATCAACATAGCTCAATCAGAAGTATCAATAGCTACAGTATATGACGACTTTCAAAATATATCCAATGCCATATGAAGTCTGATTTCTACACTAAATCAAACTCCAATGAGAAACAATTAGGGATGGGGTTTTATAAGTGTGGCATTCTCCATTTTAATTATCTATGATTCTAATTCTTCATCGGCCATTGAACCTATGTAAGCCTAAGTAACCAAGAGTAGTCTCATATTAAGCCTGAAGTATATTATTGTAGTAAGACAGGCTTACACATCACTAAATTTTCTCAAGAGTGTTCAAAGAAATATGAATGCATTGCCATAGAGTCAAAAGTGCAATCTGCGATAAACGAAATACCAAATCTATGGTCTACACATTGTAAGTGTACTATTCCTTTGTCAGCAGGTAGATTAGAACAGATTAAATTACCTAGAAATAAAAATGCAGATGGGCATTCGATTGAAGCTCTGCTTTTGAATTTTGGGTCTCAAAAACAATCATATGGGTGTCTGCATCTTCATTCTTTGTCTCCTCCGTCGTAAGATTTGCAAAAATTATTATAATTTATGACATTTTTCGGCAATTGTTTTAACAACTTTTGCAAAATCCTAGCAAAGCTTTTACATCCCCTCCCAAGCAATTAAATTTAATTGACTTGTAAATAAAAACCACACTTGAAAAGGGTGGTGGTGGATTATTGTAGACACAGAGAGACATGCTGTACAAATGGCTGAAGCGAGCAAAGTTTAAATGTTATTAATGGCAATTATTAATGCAAAATGTACAAGCTTGTTATGTATATTAATTGGGTAAGTTATTTATGGAATTTATTTATGTATTTTTAAAATATTTATAATTTTTGAAATATAGAAAATTAAAAATATTTGTTAGATGTCACCAATTTATTGGTTGGAAGGAAAAATGCCTATTTAAATTAATCATAAAATCTCAAATATGACTATAAAATTTTTTTGGCCAATAAGAAAAAAGGAATAAGTTTTTCTAAAAAAGAAATAAATATGTGTTGTTCAAAAAACTTAGCTTAAAGAAAAGAAATGACAAATGGAGTAATGTTATTGGTTTTTAAGATTAAATGTTTTTGCAAATTGAATCCTATATAGTCCTGCCTTCGGCAGTATAATAACGTATTATAAGAAATACGAAACCCAAATTTCTAAAAGTCCCTACACGTGGTATTATATACCATTTAAAACTTATAATAAAATGAACTAAACCTAAAAGCTAATCGTCCATGCCTAACTTTCCCTCTACTTTATAAGTTAATACCTATTATAACGTACCATATACATTGCAATAAATCATAATATACAAATTATATTATATGATGGTCATTTCAATTTATAATGTACCCCACATGACATCAATTACACTAGGGAATTGTTCAAGTACAAATACAAACCATGACATGTTTTACGCATTACCAGTGTAACACCCACCAACTCAGACACACAAGACTACGTAGAAAGGATAATTTTTTTTTTTACTTGCTTGACACATAACACGACACAACATGTCGTCACCAAGGTTGTAATAACTCTATGAACAACTTGGTACAAGGATGACCACAAGGGCATCATGGAAATGATCACACCCACTGATGACAATTCACTCTACTCTTTAACAAGGCACTACAAAAGACCAACCACAATACATAGTTACAACTCAAGACATCCCACTGTGAAAATATTCTTTAGGTTATTTATTCACTAATAGTCTTCCAAGACTTAACTTTGGAATCTAGAAGGTTCATGTTATGATTCTCATAATTCTTCTTATAGGGTTAGGTTTATTTTTATTTTATACTATTAAAGTCTATCCTAGGATCATCTCTAATATGGCAATTACTTATTTAAATCATTTACAAAACTAGGAGGTAATCGATTCCACTAGGCTCTCTATCTGGACCCACACTACTAAGACTTATTTCATACTTCCTTGCATAAGGAAGCAATCAAAAGTTCAAAAGAGGTGGAGTATTATTTAGGTTTAGAACCATAATCTTCTTTGTTTAAGGATTAACATTTTGTCATAACTTAGAAAAGGGTTACAAAGTCTACGGTAAGGATTAAGGGTTACTAGTCTATTACTGGGGCTAAGAATTTATCAAGAGGGGTTCAAGTTTCATCTAGGGTTTTAATTTATTAAGTTTGGCAAGGTAATACAATTAGGTTTCAAAAAATCGAAGAGTTTGACTTATAGTTTCCTAACTATTCCCTTTACTTACAAAGATCCAGAATTCTCCCAAGGGTTAGATATTGTTTACACTTTAATTCCATTTATCATTTCACAACCATAAGGTTAAGGTTAGCAGTTTATCTTAGAGGTGGAAAGTAATTCCTTTTTTTTTTCACAAGTAGATAGTTCCTCTTCTTCCAGTTAAAGATCATAATTTTATCCACGAGATCACCAATTCTTATAGTTTATTTTTATTTTCATTTTATCCATTTGTTTGTTCATTTATTTATTTTTGATTAACTTTTACTGGGATTTCCAACCCGCTTAATTATGCCCAAAATTAAAACAATGTCAAGACCATGGAGGGTTATCATATAAGGAGGTTTTATGGCTCAAAGGAAGCATTTATCATTACTAATCGAGATAACAAGAAAGTGACAAAATTTCATGATTGATATAATATCATAAAAAAAACACATAACAAGGATAATCGAGTTTAAATCATCCTAATAATAATCACAAGATTTGTTACACATGACAAAACAACTTTATTTCACCAATACCAATAACCCAAGGCAAGAATCCTTCCAAACTCCATTAAATGACTTTCAACACATTGACATTCGTACAAGGGACCACATAAAACAAACTAATGAAACCTTCACAAATCTTTCCTTTATCAACACGCACAAGCCATCTGCACAAGTACTAACTCGAGTCAGTTCCTGAGAACTGAGCATGATAAGACTATACAAATCAAGAATATGTTATTATTTAACAACCTCATGAAGGAAACCTATCTATTTAAAGAGATGAATCCACACACTAAACACTTAATTAACCTTGAAAGATAAAACATAATTTTCCACCATGATGCCGAAGAAGGAAGATATAAGTTGCAGGAAAGAATAATGTCTTGGAAGCATCATAAATTTATACAGTCAAACAAGTAGGACTATATCCTAATGAGTTAGAAACAAAATGGCGAGTGTATTGGGATTTCAATCATGTAATCCTATAGATTATATGATTGAAAAATAATACACAACCATCAATCTAAAATTTCTACAAGAAGCCAATTAAATACTAGTTGCCATCATTGCCTTAAGGAACCATAGTTTCACAATCACTCAAAAGGGGAGCATGCCCTTAAAATGTAGAAACAACAATCAAGCGCCAGGGGAGTTTCATGAGGTAGTCAAAGAGTTTGAAAATCTGATATTCCAAACAACAAAATAAAATTTTCTTAGCCAAGAGTGAGTCCATAAAGGTAATAATAAGAGAGAAAGGATGGCTAACAAATTTCTGAATGGACATTGCCAAACAACCGCATTACGTGATAAAACAAAAGTGGGACAACGACAAGCCATAAAACTACAAAGCCTATAAGCAAGTTAGTATTAGAAACAAATATCCTTCCAAGCTACATAGAACTATGGGTCCGTAACAAAAAAACGTCCTTTAAAAAATTTATATTTATCAGCTTATAACAAAAAAAAATATGGGTTTCCACTTCTCATCACAAGATCTTTTTTTTTTAACACTTATTGCCAAATTCAAATCTGCCCCTGAAAATGCATTAGCATGAGTCACCGAAGACCATTATACTAATTACAATTTCCATCATAATCAACATTTATCTATAAAAATAGACACCCAGCAATTGACAAAAACTCACCCACAAATTTAAAAAAAAACAGCGAGTTATTCAAATGTATATACCTCCATAAGACTTTTGTATGAGGAAAAAAAAATCCAAAGGACATTAAAAAAATGTTAATGACTATCCTTAACATTTTCATACCATGACCAAATTTGTTTTGGATCAAAATCCCGAAATAACTAATACGATGGCTTGATCAAACCCCTTTTTTTTTGTCAAAAAAGTTAGAATAATCAGGATGATGCCCTCAAAACCCAAGTACTATTCTGTTCGAGAATGGAAAAAAGGTCATATAATTAATGTCTTAAACCCTTTTCACTCCAACCTTAGTACCTACATTTTGGAAACCTGAAACATAACCACATCCAAAATTTTAAGCCTTGACCCAACGAATGAACACCTCTTCCTAGAAAAAAAACTAAGGGCTTTTGAGAAGACGGTGTTAGATAAAAACTAAACACGTCCACACCAGAATAGCCAAGAAATTCTTGTGAACCCCAATTCTGTATGGAGAACCAGGATTTACTGCCAAAAAAATAAAATATCTACCTTTAGATATTTATATTTATATGTATATATATCATAAGAAAACTTACACCTCAAAAGGGGTTCAAAACATAGATCTACAATCTTTAAGTATCTGATCGATACAAAAGCATATGGTTCAACGAACCTTCCCAAGAAGGAGGTAACTAATTTTAGTATACCCCAATTACATCCTGTGGGTGCATCGCCTAAAACGGGTGTTCAATATTGCAAAGATAGTCTGTAACGCCCCGTACGACTACTCGCATGAGGCCAAAATACAAACCAGGTTTAGAGAGAGAAAATTATGAAATATTTTCCTATTTTATTCCCTGCAGTTATAAGAGGATAGTTGATGAGGACGTCGGATAATAGTAATTGGAACGATCATGATGTAAGGTCACCTAGGTAAACCATTTTAAATACAACACTACATTTGTTGTTTGTGTTCCTAAACCAAGGTTCAAAACCAGTTTTTTTTTGGTTGTTGGTAACTCCATTAGCTTGCAAAACCATCACACCGTTAATCCCGGTTAAAAATGAAATGGTTAGAGACCCAATTGCAAAACCCCCATTCTTGGTTATTTGGTCAACCATTCGTAAAACCATCCTTGAGGTTTGTGATTATCCTATGACCCAAAATTACTAGATCAGTGAGAAGGTGCATACCTATAAAAGGTAGGTTAATTCCCCATGTTTGCACTAAGGGGGGAATGCTAGTTCACAACCTGTGTTAGTTCTTTCCCCTCACATTAATCCTTAGTGAGTAGTCTATATTTTGGGATTCCCATTGTTGTACGATACAACAATCACTTAAGTATATCTTTGGTATATACTCCACCATTGGATTCTGGGTTATTTCCTGTACCTACTTCCTATCTAGGTTGGGTAAGGTAACCCTTGAATTCCTTATGGATATATAATAGCCTTATGTTTTAATAATACGGTACAATAATTTAATATTCAAAATGTTTTCCTTGTGTACACCCAAAGCTCTGATTTTTTTTTTCCAATAGTATATTATTATTATTTTAGTTGCAGGTTAAGTTGTGTTTGTATGAGGTAGGAGGTCAATGATATGTTTTTTAGGCCATTTTGGCCACTGGGAGCTTTAAAATATGAGTCAACTTTGTTCTATGTGTGTGAGCTGTGTGTGTGTGTGGTGTTTGTGTCTGTGTGTGTGTGTGTGTGTGTGGTGTGTTTGTGGTCTGTTTGTGGTTGCCCCAAAACCCTGGGCGCGCGGATTGTAGAGTGTATGTGTATACACACACACATATATAGAGACATAGAGATATATATATATATATGGCTGTAGTAAATGCCGTAGAGTAGGGGACCGATATGCACAAGCCGCGCACATATCCGTGCAATGTATGGTCATTTTTTATTGTTATTCGTTTGTTTTCGCTGTTGAAAGCACAAAGGACAATGTAAATGGGGGCACGTACAATTAAGAGGGAGCAGTGTTAATGGGGGGGAGGGGCGCCGACCCCATCCCCACCCCATATAATTTATATGGGTTGGGGGTGGAGGCGGCGCCCCCTCCCCCCCAATTTTTTTTTTGTTCCTTAACCACGTAGGGCAATGTACATTGGGGGGGGGGGGGGGGCTGCGGCCTACAGGCCATATACTTATATAAAAAAAAACGTGGGGATGGCGGCGCACATGTTTCTTTTATTAGTCCCATTTGTTTTCTTAAATTCGAAATGCCGTGTGTCTTTTTGTTTTATGTATTATTTGTAACATTATATATATATCAACATATATATTCTTTTATTTATATATATATATATACAAATATAAATATATATATGTAATATATATATATACCTACATGAGAGAATTGCACATTAATAATTTTTTTTTTTGGAAATTAATATATTTAAAGTAACTATATTGTAATATTACTTATCTTATCATTATTAAAATATTTTACTATTATTGATGAATATTAAATATTACTATTTTTTTAATCAAATAATAATGAAATATAGAAAGTAATATTGACAAGTTATAAACTTGTTTTAATCCTCTTTTCCTTGTCAATATGACAATTATTGTATGTAAGATAGAACAAGTAAATTTCATTTCTTTTAACAATGTTGAAATAATTTGCAATGAGATCCAAATAAGAGAATTCTTACTACAATTTAATATTTAGTCTACTTGTTGTCCAAATGGGAGAAAGTAATTGTGTTTCAAATTTCTATCTATCAACAAGAAGGAAGCTATCTTTTGCAACACATACAATTTGATTAATACAATGAAATAAAACCAACATTTCACAAGAAGGTATTTACAACCAACTTCTCCAATAGTATATAATCACAAAATTATCACAAGCTTTTTGTACACATCATTTCTTTATTTCCTTACAATCTTTTCAATAATGTAAACATCTTGCAAGTAAAATTTGCATTCAACCATGTGACTTTTGATGCAATATAGATTACAATGTCTTTTTATTTTTGAAATGAAAACAAGATGATACAACTTTCTTTCTCATACAAATTTACAACAAAATAATATATATAAGGGAAATGGAAAGAGTCTTCACAAGCTCCAAGGTGTTCTTCATCCATGCTCCAAGTTCCAAGTAGCTCAAATCACAACCAAGATAGGGGGAGAGGCAACACTCTCCTCCCAACCAAAAACTCAATGGAGAAGAGAAGCAATCTCCTCCATTGACCCCCGAGCCCCAAACACAACACAATGAAAGGGTGGTCTCCAACTCAAGGCAACAACACTTGCTTCCACAATACAATTTCTTCACAACATTCAAAGCTAAAATAAAAGAGCAAAGAGGACACACAAATAACACAAAACATTTCACAACAAGGCTTTCATCCAAGCCAACAAGAGAAGGAACTATGGGAAAGTTTTCCTTATGCCTCCCCATTGAGATGAGATGCCCATCCAAACCCCTCCACAATAAAACTCAAGCCCCTATGACTCTTATGCCTCCCTCAAGTACCCCTTTTTCCTTCCAAACTCTTATACCTCCCTCCTCTTATGGCTCCCTCAAGAACAAGGTAAGAATGTGAACATTCTTACCCAAGATGGGCATCCCTCTCAAACTCCCTCCACAATTTCCTATTCTACTCTTATGCCTCCCTCATGAGTTTTCCCATAGACCTCTCCTACACTACACATTAAGCATTCTATCCATTTTTCCCACAATACACAAAAGAAAACATACATTTTCTACAAATTTAAGCATAAAAGCAACAACAATAAGAAAGCAAAAAAGGGAGAAGGTCTCCTACCTCTCCATTGGAGAAGCCTAAACCAAGAAACTTTGTCCAAGATCCCTCCAAAACAATCCAAGCATGCAAGTCCAAGCTCCTTATTTTTTTTTTCTTTCTCCCAATTCTTTCCTCTCCCAAAAGAAAATAAAAAAAAACTCTTCAACAAAAAAAAAAACTCCAACCCCCTCAACAAGAGAGGAAATTTCCATAAATAGACAAAAGGGAAGGGTGAGGATGATGTGGCTCCATGTAGGATGCCACATCACACATCCTCAAGACCACCTCCCTTAGTCAACTCAACTCCCAAAACACAATAAATGGGTGGTTGGGTTGAATGACATCTCTTTTCCACATCCATCCCTTCCCATGTGCCTTAAGGCACAAATAAATGCAAATGGAAGAAAAGTGCACTCCAAAATCACATTTCCCTTCCCAAAACAATAAATAATCCCTTTTTGGCTTCCCAACCCATAGATATGGTTGGTAAGGGGTTTTGGGAAGTGTGGGACAAGTTCAACTTGTCCCACAAGTCCCCCAAAATTGCCCTAAATCTCAAATTCGAGTTTCAAAGGGTTTGGAGTGGTCAACACTCAAAACAAGCATTCAATACAAGAGGAAAACACAAGGCTCAAGGAGCCAACCATCAAAATTAATTACACCCACTAGACTTCCCTCCAAAACTTAAAAAAAATTAAAACAAGATGTTAAATTAATCTAAACATACTTAGCAAAAGTAATTATAAAAAAAAAATATCACAAATAAAATCACCTACTAAAGTAAGTTAAAACAAGTAAATAAAATTCTTAACCCCTTGGTCACATTAGAAAATTTCCCCCTCATGGAAATTTTTCTTAACAACATAAAAAAACAAAAGTAACACAATACAATTCACTAGTTGCCTCGACCAAATGTTGTAACCACCCGACATCCTGTTGTGTTTGGTTCCCAATCCCCCTTTAGGTTGTGATCATGTTGTGTTTCCTGCAAAATACAAAATATCTCCTTCGGCCTTGCGGCCATGTCAAAATGTCCAAAATAACCATATGCATGAAATTTATTAACATCTATACGTAATTCAATTATCCATTATTTCAAGGTTTAAATCACAACTTAATTATGCATTCCATCATTATCCAAAGTTATAGTAATGTAAATTCAACAACTACATTCTACTTATCATGGCGAAGAAATCCAATGTTAGAACACATGCAATATATCCATATAAAAATAATATCGGTATCCAATAGTCTGTCCATGAGTCAGTGTAGATCATACTGAAAACAAAATCCAATCATAACCCAAATGCATCTACTCACAAAACATCATGCTAATCAACGTAAGTATAAGTCATGTCCATATCCAAAAGTCTGCATAACTCAAAATGATAATCAACTAAGTGTCATAGGGAAGTGGGCATTACATAGTCTTAGAACAACACCCATATTCAATGTTAGGTCAAGCTATGGGTATTTAACCTGGTTAGGGACACACAAATCAAATCCACACAACAAAAATAAACTTGTTACCTAGCCCATCACAGGGCCAAAATCACAGCCCAATCCAAACTATTCTCATGGAAAGGGAACATAGGTAAGCTCATGCCGCCCACAAGTAAAATTAGCAAAAAGAAATTGTTATAACAAGGGGATTTTCAAGGGAAAAATGAAAGGTGTGCTAGCCATACGACTGATCCCAACATATATCTTCAAAACATCAATTACCTGAAAGAGATTCTCAAACTATTCACATCCACAACAACCAGAAACCCAACATCAGAGAATAAGTAAGGAATAATTGCAAGGTAACAATGACCGAACATAAACCATAACAAAAAAAACATTACTTAAAAGGTGAAAACTGGAAAGTATAAGATTCATTTCAGGAGATTACTAAATCCTAGCATATTGTTGAGGTGGATAGTTTATCATGCCTACTTTTACACATCCACCAGTCATGTACATATAGTAAGGACTGCTACAGCCACACGCCCCCCCTTATCCTCTACTTTATGCACGTAAAATGCCACTCCAGGCTCCTCCCTTTGAAGGCGCAACCAGAAGAAGAGGGCATCCCGTTGCTATCTAAACACTGCAAATAGAACTAGATTATGAGCTTCAATGCCCTTCACAAAACCCAACAAAAGACTCCCCTTCCAATCTCACGCGGCCAGCAACAAGGTAAGAGCAGGTAAGAAGACAAAACATGGAGATTTAATAATAAAATCCCATTTTGAAAGGTAAGCGGCCAACATGTAGGAAAATACACGGTGGGTGGGTAATAAACATAGTTTCATTAATTCTCACCAACCATATGCCAAACAAGGCACCAAAAGAAATACAAAAAGAATATGGCAGGAGGCCATACACTCTTCCATGCACCCCACTTGCCATAAAACAAAGAAAGTAAGGAAACCCTCAACCCCACGCCAAACATAAGGAATAAGAACCATAAAGGCAGGTCGGTGGGTGAAGGCACACTTCCATTATTATGAAATAAAGTATGTGTGTATGCCTGAAAAGTCTTAATTTATTCGACATAAAATTTTATTATTTATTCACACAATTAAAGTATAATTGATACCGATTCATTTATTATCTATTCTTATTACGCTTTAAAACGTCGTGACACCTAAACAGGGTTCGAATAATTGTTTAAGAACTAACACGATAGTGACAAAACAAAATAATTTGATCGCGGGGTCGAGCACAAGAGTGATAAATACTACGGTTAAAAAGCTTGCAAGTAATTAATAACAATATTGTTAAAAGAAAATGACACTAACATAAATAATCGCCAATCGACAAAATAATTTAAAATGTTATTTTTATCATTATTTTTTTCTTGATTTATTTTTTTTTTTTATATAAAAATAAATAAATAAATAAAATTATTAATCATATTACCAGCAACCAGCAAGAAAGCTTGACAGGGTGGAGACACTAATGTTTCAACGGAATGCAACAACGCTCAACCCTTAGAAGCACAGTTGTCACAGAGACAGGGTGCAACGATGAATGGGGCATTACATTCTCCTCCCCTTAAGAAAGCATCGTCCTCGATGCGACATAACACAGAGGAAAAGAAAAGGTGCACAACAAGGAACAGATAAAGAAGTACATCCCATGGTTAAAATTTTAGTTGGTTAAAGTACGGCCACAAGGTAGCCTTAGGAACATTTGGCAAAAATTAGAACTTACAAGGTTCTTCGAAGATGGCCCAGTTCCATCTTTTTTTTTTTTTTTTAATTTTTTATTAGTCTCTTTCCGTTAACATTATTTTTAGTTTAATTTCTGTAAAATTTTCATTGTCGAAGAGTTTTAGTTTATTCCTTATTGTGGGTGCCCCAACATGAACTGCTACACAATCACCCTATCGGGGTCAGACAAGACACTATAGATTAACAAACACATAAGTATATACTTCATGACTAAATTACATCATAAAAGATTACTCAAATATGGAAGGGAATAGGCACAGTCCACATAACATAGCGCTTGTCGTTTATTATGACTGACAAATAGAATAATTGAGCAAGGTGTACTACGACAACCAGAGATTTCCTAAATTCCACAGAGGAAAAATTCACATAACCCCGAACAAAAGCTATAGGTACATAGGGTACACTAGGGAGCCACAACCATAACCAACTCTCGTGAGCACACACACATCATAACACTACCCGAAGCACCATATACCACCCGAAGCATCATAAAATAACCACCTACTCCCAAGTATTACAAAGCAACTCCCTATAATCTCCCAAAGAGAAAGAACATAGTGCCAAACCAATTCAGGTCACTCAACCATAAAGCCCCATCAAGAATATCCAGTCACTCAACCATAGAGTGCCATAAAGAATATTAGGTCACTCCACCATAGAGTGCTATAAAGAATATCAGGTCACTCAACCATAGAGGCCCGTCTCCTTTCTCCTTTTAATGAGGTCGGGTCACCCTATGGCCCTGGGCACATAGAGCCTCGTCACCCCCAACCCAAGTGACATAATAACTCGTGGTTCAACAACCCGCTAGTTATCTGTAACTCCTTGGGGCGTACCCCTATGCAACGAAGCGGGTCCATGGGCTCAACCATTCCATGGTGCATCCCATGACCCTATACTACACATCACGACAATAGAACCAACATAAAAATCTGATCAGAATGCCAAGTGGCAAAGTAAAAGCATTGGGAAAGGTGGTAACATCTTTAAAATTTAAAAGAAGATTCAAAACCAAGAAAAAAACTAACCAAATGGCCTGAATTAGTGCAAAAATCTGAGTGTTAGTACCACAACCAAGGAAATGCCCAAAATGTGTAGCATGGCAATCAAGAAAACTGTTGGTCCTTGCAAAAGTAAAGTAAAAAAAAATTCAATTTACAAATAAAATACACATATAAGAATAGCACATTACTATGACCAGTGTGGCCTTATCTGGCCACCAAAGGGGTACTCAACGAGTTGCTAGCACTCAGAACATTGAGCCTCATCTCATAAAATACATATCAATAATACAACTGTCATCATCTCAATTTGAATCATCTTGCCACAACTTCAGCAAGGCTCAACATAGTCAAAATCACATAGGTAGAGTCCATATGACAACCATATCGGGAGAGAGAAAGAAAGCACATGTCACCATGTACTGAGCCTAAGGTGTCCACAAAACACAATATGCATGACACCCGTTGAACAAGTGTCACACATACCAAACAAACGAAAGTGGGTTTTCAAACTATTTAAGGCTCCACTACCTATCTCGTACTTGGCTCGAGTGACTGGTCAACGGTACACATTTTCTCACTCCACACATACACAGTTTACCAATTTCCCTCAGGGTCGGTTGGTGTAAGGTTCACAACATAACATACAACCACATCACTAACACAATGGTGGTACACACATAAATTCCATAACGTCTTATGTATGGTACGTATACAGGGTAGGTCACACTCATACATTCACCTGGGTGCATTACATCACTTTACCACATTCTGCACCCAAAGTGCAATCACCATACGATAGGGTTCATACACTCACCATATGACCCTAAATCACAACATGAATCACATACATATCACAAAACTCATACATATTATGGACATAGTAACAATCACAACATAAAATTAATTTGCTACATACAAGGTGATACCCACATTTCTTCAAAACATGGTAAAACATCATGGTACAACTTAATTCACTTTACATCAATCCATTCATACAACATATCGACACACCCACATATCACAATGTGCCACCATTCTTCTAACACTCCGTCATACACATTAGAACTCTTTTCAAACATTCACAAGCAGGCAATCCACACATGAACTCTTCATAGAATCCACACGAATAAGAGAGAAAACTCCCATCCCCTAGCACAACAACATGATAACAAATGTGCACTAAGTGACATACACCTCATGTGCGTTCATACTATCACAATTATGAAATAAATCACATCACTCTTGATAACACATTACTCTTCCTTTTTTTTTATCACCATCATGCAACACCATCATCTCCATGTAACATTATCATGTACACCATCATCATCATGTAATACCATCATAAATCCAATCTGGCCCAGAGGTTCGAGAGCATGAACTTATGCTCTTATACCAAATGTAACGACCCACAACAACAGGCACACAACACAACATAGTAAAATACAGGATAACTTTTTTTTTTTTTTGAGTTGCTTGACAATTAACATGACACAACACAACATGCCGTCACCAAGGTTATCAACTAACACTGATGATCCACTAGATACAAGGATGACCACAAGGGTAACACGGAAAACATTCACACCCAATAAGGACAATTCACTCTTTTTCTTTATGACAAGACATGACATAAAGAAACCACCACACAACACATCTTACAGTTGGGGCAAGCCACGGTGAGAATATGATCATGAAGGTTATTTATGTATATTTTATTTTATTTTTAAACAACATTGAATTTATTTATTACTACACCATCATATCTTTATTTTGGATTCCGATTTCTAACCCATTAAGATTTTGGAACTTACAAATATCAAGATTCCCTTACCTTTTAGTGGAGGCATTTAAAAGTGAGTAATCAATTATTTGAGCACCATCTGTATCATTTCCAACAATGGAATTTCATTTATTTACATTAAATATCATACCCAAGGTTAACATTATAAGTTTCGTGTTCGGGAGTTCAGCCAAATCCCATAAAGCTCTATCTAAACAACTACTATCTACATTATTCTAATTTACAACATATAATTTCACAAGGAGACAGTTTTTATACTTGCTTCCCAATTTATGAAAGTACGCCATTTTCGCTTAAGCAACAAGGTAAGTCTCCTATCATGCAAGGTTAAAGATATCATTACATTCCTAAGAAGGTATTACAGTTGGACTCTCCACGGCAAGGATTACGAGGGTTGGATTGGTTAAGTACCAATTACTCCAACTTAATTTCCTGGGATAAAGACTAGTCTTAAGTGCTGGCCCAATAAGGAACATCAAGCAGAGATTAATGTTTCATCCAGGTTTGCAACTTAACCCTTTTATGTTTGGCAACTTTATACAATTAGGTCCTCCATAAATTAGAACAAGAACTAGACTTAAGGAATTCTTACAACACTCCCCTTTACTTACGAGTAGATCCATTAACTTATCCAAGGGTTAGATGTTGTTTACACTTTAATACCATTTTTTTCACAACTCGCATCCAATGAACTTACTAGTGCTCACCTAGTTTATCCAAAGAAAAGGGTGGAATATAATTCCTAAACTGCAGAGAGTTAAAACAGCCCTCCATCTATATTCAAGTTCAAAGATCCAGATTTTATCCACGATATCACCAGTAACTATATTTTAGTTTATTTTAAGCCACTATTTATTTACCGGCACTGTTTCGATTTATTTATTTTTGATAAACTTTCACAGGAAATGCAAGGATTGCATCAACATCCTTCGTCAATATGATTCGCGTAATTAAAGAACAATGTCAAGAATATGGAGGGTCATCATGCAAGGATGTTATATTATGGATCGAAAATGAAGCACGGTATAAATTCCACTAATCGAGATAACCTTTACTCGAAGGTCACATAATTTCATGACTGCTATCATATCATAATAACAATATCTCAATTCAACCATTGGCTGCAATCGAGTTTAAATTTTCCTAATAATAGATCACAAGTATGAGGTACACATTAGATAACCAAGACATTTCTTTCACTTCACTACCAATATCTTCAAGTTCAAGAAGCCTTGCAAACTCCATTAGGCAAGACTTACAGCTCATTGAAATTCGTACAACTGAGCAAGAAAACATCCTAATTAACCCGTTTATCCATTTATGTCATCAAAAGTTAGACACGCAAAATATATACTGCACATAATACCTAACTCGATTCAGTTCGTGAGTTAACTGAGCAAGATAATGACTATACAACATAATAGAATCATGTAACTTGCTTTAACAACCTCATGAAGGGACCCTTTTTTTTTTTTTTTATAGAGATGAATCCAGCATTCTTTACACTTGACTAGGTCTTGTTACCACTAAAACATAAATCCACCATGATGCCGAAGAAGGATGTAATAAGCTGCAGGAATAGAATATATGTCATCGGACCCATCATAAACGTATACATCCAAACTAGTAGGACTATATCACTAATGAGTTTTAAAATACGATCAAAACACGAGTAGAAGTTGGGATTAGAATAATGTAGACTCTTATTAGATTAGGGTGATTGAACTCTAATACACGTCCCAATCAATGACCAGAAATTTCTGCAGCTAATGACATTGCTCAAGCACTTCAATACAAGTTGCCATCATAACCTTAAGGACACTCGAGGTAATCACAAGCTACGGAAAAGGGGAGAATGCCACCTAGTTTTTAGCAACACCAACATATCCAAGCGCTAGGCAAGATCCATGTGGTAATCAACAGAGTTTGAAAATTTGATACACCATAACTACATAACCAAAATTATATTAGCCAAGAGTTAATCCATTATAGGTAATAATAAGAGAGAAAGGATGGCTATCTATACGTCTCAAGTGGGACATTGTCATAGTACCACATTAAAGGAATTAACCCAATAGTGGGAGTTTGACAAGCCTATTTAAAACTACCATAGCCTATAAGCAAGTCCTAGTAATAGAAACACATCACCCCGAGTTCCATATCTTACATAGAACTCATGCTGTAAAGTAAATCTGGAAACACAACAGTTCGGAGGTTTAATAAATGCTATATGTATGGGGTCTATAACAAAAAAAAAATGGGTTTCGCACTTCTCAAAGCTAGCACATATCTATTCCTCAATCACTTGGTGCCAAATTCAAATACGCCCCTGAAAATGCGTTAGCATGAGTCACCGAAGACCATTATACTAAATACAATTTCCATCATAATCAACATTCTCATCTATGGTAAAATAGACACCCACCAATCTGACGGTAACACACCCACAAATTTAAAAAAAAGAACGACTAATTTCCCTCCCATATACCTGCATCTTACATATACATATAGAGCAACAGCAAAAGTATCTTATCCAAGGGAATTAAAACAGAGACGTCAACCAATGGAGGCTATCCTTAACATTTTCATACCATGACCAAATTCTTAGTTCTTTCAAGGAAAAAAAAATCCCGACAATCAACTCTTAATTATTATCCCTCAAGGTTCGAAGCTCCCATCGAGCTTTTCTCAATAAAGTGAGATTGTTCAGGAAGATGCCATACAACATCTAAAATGACTATGCACTTCGAGAATGGAAAAAAGGTCATAGAATTAATTTACTAAAAATCGGTATCACTAAAAAAAAATTACCTACATTTCGGAAACTCAGAAACATCGAAGCCAAATCCCCAATTTTATTTGTTGACCCAACTAATGATCACCTCTTCCTAGAAAAAAAAGGCTTATACAGCTACTTTGAGGAAAAATGGCGTGATAATTATAATCCAAACACGTCAAAATCAGAATTGACCCAAGAAGATTCTTGTAAAAAAACTGTATTATATTTCATGGAGAACCAAAGGTGGTTTCCATATGCAAAAAAAAGAAACTCATGATGAGCTGTACGACCTACCCATAGGCTGGCATGACGTGTATACTAGCTCTAAAGGACATAGTTACAGATCAAAAGCCATAGCAGAGAGATTTACACCCAGAATCACTTGCAAAGTATCTGAGTGATACAAGAAGCATGTGGTTCAATGTAGATCTTCCCAAGAAGAACATAACTAAGTTGGGTGAAATAGAAATCCCAAATCTCAGCGAAAGGCCTTTTTCTTTATCAGGCAATCGATGGTGAACAAACAAAACAGAGATAGTCTGTAATAACCCAAGCACTCAGATATAGTCACCAAAATGTCCTCGGTGTATGCTCAATACAACTCAGTTTAACTCTGGTTAGGGACACACAAGATACGCATATACCAATCGTGAACGGAGTAAAACATGAGAGCTAGCGAATCATTTTATTTTCCAAAATCACAGCCCAATCCAAGATTGTTCTCAGTTTCATAAGGAGAACCCATAGGATTCAAAATCCTTTCTTTCTTTTTTTTTTGCACATTATTTTAATATATGCACAGAAAACCATTATTTATAACGAGGCCGACCTCCTTGACAACCGAGTACAAAGAAAACTGCTCATTTATAGTCACAGCTAGGTGAACGACGTTTGACTCCCAAGATATATCTTCAAAACATCAAATACCCAAAATCTCTTCGTTCACACTATTTACCACTTTTATTTGAACAACCAGGAACCCAACATCAGAGAATAAGTAAGGAATAAGTGCAACCCATAACTGTCATGCACTCCTTTTGTTCATAAACGCATCAACAAAAAAATTGCCAGTACTGTATTTAGGCGATAACCTCTGATGAAGTAAAAGGGTCATTTCAAGGGATTACTAAATCCTAGGATATTCCTTGAGGTGGATTCTTTATCCACGCCTGCTTTCCCACAGCCACCAGTCGTGTACATCTAGCAGGGACTTCCTACAGCCACATGCAGCCCACGCGGACCAAAGTGTATGTCTCATCCTTCCTGCACATAAAATGCCACTTTAAGCCGCTTCCTCCATTTGAATCCCATGCGGCCAGCAGCAACAAGGGAGGAGCAGGTTGCTATCCAGAAACTGGCAGAGTAGAACTCGATTATGAGCTGCATATTCCCTGCACAGAACCCCAACAACAGTGGTTTCTTCCCGTCCAATCTCACTCCCCACCAAGAAAAACGTGCCAGAGGACTGCCAATGAAGCCTAGAAAAGATGGAAGATTTAATAAGGAAATCCCACGGTGAAAGGTAAGCGGTTAGGGTTTCACCCACCCCCAACTCCCTTACACGGTGACCAAAAAAAAAACATAGTTTCATTAATGGTTTGCACCAGCCGGTGGTTGCCAAGAAAACACACTTCCATTAACATGAAATACAAAATAAAACATGTGCAGGATGCCTGATAAAGGGCTTCCACGCACCCCATTTCAAATAAATCAAATTTATTAAGCAGATTAATATGTCTATACCCCACGCCGAATATATAGGAATAAGATACACATATCTCCACGCCACGCAGGAGAAGGACACACGACCATTATTATGAAATTCACAACCCTGTGGACGGGGAACGTGGCCTGACAAGGCTTTATTAATTCAACATAAAATTTTATAATTTATTTACACAATTAAAGTATACCACTGATATGGACTCATTTATTATCTATTTTTATTACGCTTTAAAACGTCCTAACCCCAAAATGGGGTTAGATAAAAAAAGTCTTTACGAACTAATCACAATAGTGAAAAAGCAAACGTCACTTGACTCGAGAGCTCGAGCGCAAGAACAATCATTAAAAATACGGGTTAGAATAAGATTGCAAGTAATTACTAACAATATTAATAAAAGAAATTGACGCTAACCCCATAAATAATCGTCAATCGAAAAAGATAAATTACAATGTTATTTTTATCATTATTTTTTTCTTGATTTATTTATTTATTTTTTTATATAAAAATAAATAAATAAATAAAATTATTAATCATATTACTAGCGATCAATAGGCAAGCTCGAAAAGGCGAAAACACTGACGTTTCAAAGGAAACACAATGGCATTCAACTCCTAGAAGCACGGTCGTCGCAGAAGCAAAGGAGCAATGATGAATGGGGCATTACAATTTTACTCATGAAAAAAAGAAAGATGTGAGCAACATAGCTTGGCCGGGTCAACCATAACTTTAATTTAGAATGAACAAGAAAATTTGTACTCTATAGCATGACCAGTTTAACGTCACCTAAATTCTCTCTAAAAATAGTCATTAACCAATAAGTTGCAGCAAAGGTCATCCTTGAGAAAAATTAAAAAACTTGAGAATCAAAACAATGATAAAGTAAATCCTAAACTAGCATAGCCAGGAAAAAACAAAGTTCTACAACACCACATTCTAAGCTATGGCCAGTTCCTTGGATATCTCATCAAACCCTGATCAATAAGAGTAAAATCCTATGCATATTTAGTTTAGAATCCCACTACTAGTAAAAAATGACTGATAAAATTGGCTATGGAAACTAATTTCAAATAATTATGTCTTGCCCTTATAAAATTAACTAAATACTGAGCAACTAAAAAAATTTCAAACAAAATATTCCAATAGCTTAGCCCTTTTAACTGATATTAAAATTTATATTCAAGCATAAACTGATATTAACAATTCTAGTAACACAGAGCAATTTTTGTAACACATAAAGCTATAGAAATGGAATAAAATTTAATTTATTAAAAAAAAACCTTCTCAATTGAAATCAATGACAATTCATACCTAAAATTTAGTTTTAGACTCAAAGTAAAATTTCGTGCCTAATGATGCATTTTCCTAAACAAAAGTATGTCAATCCCAATTATATAAAATTTAAGCAATCACAATCAAACAAAATACCCTGCGCTGCAGATGAATACTAGAACTTATGTACTTATTTGAAACGTTCAGAATTAAAAGACAGGGAAAATAATTTTCTTTTATCTTTTTAGTGCACAAAAGGAAAGCATATATGATACTTGTACATGGCATCACTATCTCTCGCAGCACGCATGTGCAAGGATTCA
The DNA here is from genome assembly GCA_019776745.2 of Taxus chinensis. Taxonomy (NCBI): domain Eukaryota; kingdom Viridiplantae; phylum Streptophyta; class Pinopsida; order Cupressales; family Taxaceae; genus Taxus; species Taxus chinensis. Next base: position 150,505,320 of record CM034157.1, read on the forward strand.
CCACCAGTAAGCATGTTTAATACACCATCAAATATCTCATCGAACCCTCAAATAGATAACAAACTATATTTCATTAAAAAGCAGATGTTATCTAAAAAAAATTCAGGGAATAGATAACAAAATTTTGTTTCCTACCAAATCACAGTAACTTGTGTACGAAAAATTTAGAACATAACATAAAACTCAAGGGTATTCTATCAAATGTTTAAAATGCAAATAGAAAAGAGACAAAATATAGTACATTTCATATACTAAAATAAACAGGCAACAAGCAAGTATATACAGTTAAAGCAATTAAATTAAAAGACATTGAAAAATAAAATACATATTGACTCCATTACGAAAGCTACAAGGCTCTGTAAATAGCCAAATAAAAATCCAAGTTTAATTTGCTAGAATGGATGCTTTTGCAAAATAACAAATTGTAAAATGGATGAAAAAAAGAGAATAAAGCTCTCTTAGACAAAAACCATAGCCTAATAGCTTTAGCACCTGCTCTTTATGTGCTAGCCGCTGAAGGTTTTGGTTTCCTTCTTTCTCATGCTTGTGATCAAGGGCCTTTGAAGGGTATTCAACTCCCTTTTACGACTCCCCTTCAACTTGTCAATGGACATTTTGTAGATGCCTCCTTTCTCACACTCCTAGATGGGGAATCGAATATCAACAATGTCATGCAATGTTTGGATATGCATTGTTTAGCTTCAGGTTCTAGTATCTAATGGAGAAAGACCTTGTGCTTCAGGCAATCTTTTATCCCTACACCTGGTTGGCTGAATTGTTTTTGACTGGAAGTATATCTAGCATGGAGAAATTTTTAAATTTCTGAGCATTCCCTTTTCTTTTGATGCTTCTCCTAGTCAACTTTGGCAATATCTTATTGACAGGATTTCCCACAAAGTGGAATACTAGATTACTAAACCCCTTTCGCTTGCAGGAAAATTTCAGATTTGCTCCAAGATATTTCCAACCACACATGTTTATTACTTTTCTTGCTGGGTGCTAGCTAAAGCCTCTTACAAGAAACTGGAGAAAAATCTCAAAGATTTCCTTTGGGCTAGCTCAGAACTTGGAAAAGGCTTTCACAAAGTTGCCTAGGAGTATTGTTATCTCCCAAAGGATTCTGGAGGTCTTGGTTTGACTGACATTGGCTTCTAGGGGTCTGCTCTTGCAGCCAAGTGGATTATTCGAGCCTACACTGGCAACGAAGATTGGAAAGAACTGATTCGAAACTGTATTTGTCAAGGCTCCCCATAGGGGTGTAAAACTTGGTAAGGGCTATATTTTCATAGCATGTTCATTATCAAAGCCCCAGTTAAGATTGTGGGAACTTTTATTGTCAAAATCATATGGAAAGCTTAGGATCTGCTCAAACCCTTTTTAATCTGGGAAGGGGATGGATTCAGAAATGGGTTATCCATTAGTGACCACAACATTTTGGTGGTCTCCTCTCATCAATTTTCATGATGTGCCACTTACCTAACTGCCCTAGGTTCATGCTCTTAAGCTGTATTGTTGAGGCTTGCGCAATCTTAAAGAAATATTTTACAGGTAGACTAGATTACTTCTCACTTGGCTTTAAGCTAAAGCCAAGTTTCAACTAGCTTCTGCTGACAGAGAGTCTTATCAAGAATTTCTTGATTCCATTCCTGTAGAGATGCTTCACAAAGTTGGTGTCAATTCTCTCAGGCATTGGTGGAAGGATTGGAAATGGTTTCCAGATACCCCTTTTTTAAATTACTACTTAGGAAAAGGTTATACACTTTTGACCCCCAGGTTGCTGATGGTGGCCTTGCTAAATTCCAGATGGTCCATCAATTTTGGATGGTCAATCCTGGGAAGCTATATTTCATACTGTATGGAAATCCATCATTCAGCCAAAGTTAGCCTATTTTTCTTGGTGCCTTGCTTTATCAAGGCCTTCCTCTTGGGCGTAGATTAGCTCATTATGGGATAGATCCTCAGCTATGCCATTTTTTTGGAAACATTGAGACGCTCATGCATCTGTTCTGGTACTACCCAAAAGCTCACTGCTATCTGTTCTGGTACTACCCAAAAGCTCAAGCTATTTGGGATTAGATCCATGATTTCTTTCGACCGTTTAGACCAGCTCAATTTCATTTGCAACATATTTTGCTTGGGGATTCTACTTCCATTCCCCATGCTTTTGCACAAGTGTGTTATACTTTCAGAATGAAGAAAAAGTGTGTTATACTTTCAGAGTGGAGATCCTTTTTTATATGGAAAGAAATAAATATATTTAATTAGTATATAATATTTAGTATTTAATTGATAGGTCTGTTAATTACAATTAGTATTTAAAATTTAGAAAATATTTAAAAAACTAATAAAGAAATAAATATATTAAAAATAAAAAATTAATATAAAAAATAATAAAAAGTGATAAAATTAAATACAAATTATAATTTTATAGAGGTTTAAAAGTTAAAGAAAAACCCAATTTTTTGTGGTTGTGGTGGTGGTGGTCATCATCATCATCATTTTCCTCTGCATCGTCCTCATTGTTGATCATCTTCATCATCATTATTAGCACGATCACCACCACCATGATCAACTTTGTCATCATCATCTTATCAATAATATTAATGATATTATTATTATTATTAATATTATTGTTAGTAATATTAATGTTGTTGTAATTAAGATTTTTTTTACTAATATTAATATTTTATGATTAGAATTTTGTCAACAATAATAGTAATTGGATGATAGGCCTCACTAGAGACAAATTTTTGTCATAATCGTTCTCCATTTACATTTATTTTAATTTTAAAAATTGTAATAGTTTTGGTCTTAGAAATGAAACACAATTGAAAGGTGGACATGTAATTGTGGGACAAAATTAGAACAAAAGAAGAATGGAGAGAAGAACAAACTCTACATCTTGTTTTATTATGAAGAAGCACATACATTTTATAGGAGAAATAATAAACAACATTCCCCTAAACTAAAGGAGGAAGATATGGACGTAGGTGAGAGAATAATGGAATACAACAAGCAAGAGAGAATAAAGGGATAATCTAAAACAAACACACCTAAAATATAAACTATGCTACGTATGCTAACATTCCCCCCCCCTTATTACATTATTCTTGCAAATGTGACCCCTGAAAAGTTCAAATTTCACTTTTCCAAGAGATTTTGTGAGAATGTCAGCAACTTGTGCTTCTGTAGGATAGTACTGGAGCTGAATGTGATGGTTTAAGACGTGCTCTCAAATGAAATGGTACTCAATTTCAATATGCTTTGTTCGTTCATGAAAGATTGGATTCTGCACGAGCTTCAACACACTCTGATTGTCGCAATAGAGAATAGGTGACTATTTTTCAGGAATTCCCAGGTCATCCAAAATGTGACGTAACCATATCACTTCGCACATAGCTCCTCATGTGGGTGTGATATTCTACCTCTATGGATGAGATAGAAACAACATTATGCTTCTTGCTTATCCACGAGATAGGTCCAGATCCAAGATGAAATATGTATCCTGTAGTTGACTTCCTGTCATCAACAGATCTGGCGTGGTCCGAGTCGACGTATCCCTGTAAGAATAATTGATCATTCTTCTTATATTCCAGACCATAATCAGTTGTTCCTCAGACATATCTCAAAACATGCTTTGCTACTGTCTAGTGACATTTCTTTGGCTCCTGCATGAACCTAGAAAGATAGCTGACAACATAGCATAGATCTGGTCTGGTATATGTCAAATAGATGAGCCCTCCAACAAATTTCCTATAGAGAGTAGCATCTACTTGAGGTGAGTCCTGGAATCTTGAAAGTTGCAAGCCTTTCTCCATGGGAGTGGATATAGGTTTACAGTCTGACATTCTATACTTTTCCAGGAGTGTCTTGGCATACTTTATCTAGGAGACAAAAATGTGATGCTCCTTTTGCCATATCTCCAAGCCAAGACAGTAATGTAGTAGCCCCAAATCTGTCATGTCGAAGGTTCTTTTGAGATCATTCTTTACAATATCAACCTGATCTTCTGAACTTCCAGTGATCACAAGATCATCTACATACACAACAAGAATGACAATTTCTTTTCCTACCTTCTTTATATACAAATTTGAATCTGAGGGGCTACGAGTGAACCCATGCTGCAAAAGGTGATCATTGATCTTGATATACCATGCCCTTGGAGCTTGTTTCAGTCCATACAATGATTTGATGAGATGACATACCTTTTTAGGATGCTCTTCATCAAAAAATCCTTCAGGTTGGGTCATGTATACTTCTTCTTTTAGATCACCATTTAGGAAAGCACTCTTGACGTCCATCTGCTGAAGTCTCCATCCTTTCTATGCTGCTAGTGTGCAAACTACTCTGATGGTCTTCATCTTCGCAGTGGGTGCAAAGGTTTCTTCATAGTCGATGCCCTCTTTCTGAGCATATCCTTTTGCTACAAGTCGTGCTTTATGTTTGTCGATGGATCCATCTACCTTATATTTTGTCTTGAAAACCCATTTGCAGCCTATGGGTTTCTTTCCTGTAGGCAGATCGACAAGTTCCCATGTCTGATTTTTCTTGAGTGAGTCAATTTCTATATCCATGGCTTCCTTCCACTGAGGTTGACTGAGTGCTTCACGAACATTATCTGGCTCGGAGCTATTAATCAGTGAACTCATGAGTGCAAAGTTTACCTCATTTCTTGTTTGACTCCTTGTTTTGACTCTCGGATGATGTATCTGGGAGTTGTTGCAAATGTGAGTCCTTGATGGTGCTTTGTACCCACTTCAGACGAGAACTTGGCTGCTTTTGAGAAGAACTGTGTCATTTCCATGTGGATTGATGTGGAGTCACATTCTCCAGTTCTCCAAGGTCAACAAATAGCTCTCCTGGCAGCATTTCTTTTCTCTGAGTAGTCTCCTCTGGCTCATCATCTGATTCAGAGACTAGTCGGTGAGAGGTGGTTGGCAATGGTTCTTCTATTGTCACTACTGAGTCAAAGGATGACTCATCACAAACCACATCTCGACTCTCATATATTTTCTTTGTCTCAGGATCCATGAGATGGTATGCCTTTGAGGTAGTGCTATAGCCAAGTAGGATGCATGGGAGTGACTTTGGCTCAACCTTCTTTCTCTTCTGAGCTGGGACATGCATGTATGTTGTGCAACCAAATACTCGTAAATGAGAAATTGATGGCTTTCTACCACTCCATACCTCTTCTGGCATTTTATTTTGTAGAATCTTTGTCGGTGCCCTATTGAGAAGATATACAGCTATTTGTACTGCTTCAGCCCAATAGCGTTCTTCTAGCTTTGCAGTTGTTAGCATGCAGTGAGCCATCTCCATCACTGTGCGATTGCGATGCTCAACAATGCCATTTTGCTGGGGTGTGTAGGGAGCAGTCAGGTTCTACTTAATGCCTTGTTGGTTCAGGAAGGCCAAGAACTTCTTTGATGTGAATTCCCCCCTCGATCTGAGTGAAGTAGAAGAAGTGGTTGTCCGGTCTCTTTCACAACATGATGATAGAAGTTCTGGAAATGTTGAAGAGCCTCACTTTTCTTCTTTAGGAAATATACCGACATCTTGCGAGAGTGGTCATCCATGAACAGTTGGAAGTACTTGTATCCTAAAAATGAAGCAGGCAATGGGCCGTTCAGATTGGTATGAACTACCTCCAGACGCTTCTTGGCATGGAAGGTGCTCACCTGAAATGGATCTCTGTGTTGTTTTCCTGCAAGACAGCCAGGGAAAATAGGCAAGGAACTGGACAATTTGGGTAGTCCATGGACCATTGCTTTTGAACTCATCTGATGCAATGAACTAACCAACAAGTGTCCATATCTAAAATGCCATAGGGTAGTTGATTCTACTGTAGAAGTAGATAAAGCTACTGCAGAAGATGAAACAATATCTAAAGCAAATAACTTATCTTTTACAAATGCTCTAGCAAGAACCGTACCTTTTCTAGAGATTAAACATGATTTAATGCCATTTTGGACAAGAAATTCTACCTTAAGGTGATGATTCAAGAGCTGAGTAACTGACAAGAGGTTGCTAGTCAAGCCAGGAACATATAGTACCTTTGTAAGTGTACATTTTTGTGGTCCCAGAGGAATGGTGACATTTCCTATTCCTTCTGCAACATACTCTTTGTCATCTGCTATCTGAACTCGATCTCCAGTTGGTTGTTCATGTAGTGAATCAAACAACTTCTTGTCACCTGACATATGCTTGCTTGCACCAGAGTCTATCAACCAGACTTTCTTCATGGGCTGAGAAGTTTGAGAGATGAGTACAAGGTTCTTACCACAATGGGCTCCTTCTGATGTCTCCTCATCAGATTCATCATCTTCTTGGGCTGTGAGATGTCCCTTCTACTTTCTCCAGTGGGGACGTCATTTGGACTTTTGAAAATCTTCGCGCCCTGATGTGCTTGTTTGACTTGAAGACCCTTGTTTCAAGCTATTGTACCAGCAGTGATCAGTGTCATGAGTGTTGGTTCTGCAAATGTGACACCACCTCTTTGACTTTTGATCTTTCTGTTGTTGTTTTGGTTGTGCTTGATTAGACTTCTCTGGGGGACCCTTTCAATTCTTCTGGCCATGGTATGGCTTTGAGAACAAGGCTTTATCCTGAGACTCCTCTTGGGATGAAGTGATGGCCTCTTCCTGCTGCAGAAAATTCACAAGTTCTTCAAATGCCACTATTTGTTTAGATACATTCAGTGTCGTAACAAACACTCAAAATTGAGAAGGGAGTGCTCTCAAGGTGATTGACACGAGAATTTTTTCATCCACCGTTTCACCGAGTGCTAATAACTCTGATCACAGCTCAGCCACGCGACATAAGAACTCCTCCACTTTCTCATCTGACCCCATAGAGAGGGTGTGCAGCTTTGACTGAAGATGAAGGATCTTAGTCTGATTTTTGGCTTCATAAATTGTTGCCAGCTTGTCCCAGGCCTCCTTTGGTTTCTCCACATTCCGAACATGTGGTTACACATCATCACTGATACTGAGCATTATCAGCATCAAGGCTTTTGCACTAGCCATCTCATACTTTACTAATTCATCAGGAGTTGTGGGAATGGGCACGATCCTGTCACAATGCCCCATAATCCTTAAAACTGAAGGATTGTACTCAATTTTTTTTTCTAAGCCACAAAATTGGGCCCTTTGAGTAACTGAGCATCAGAAAGAAGCAACTTCGGAGCAGACATCGTAAAAAAAAATTTTTTTTTATTTATTTATTTATTTCAAGAGTTATTACAACTTTGACTCACTGATGAGAATTACTGGCTCGTAGATGCTCACGATATTCACGTGCTGTGAGACGGCGATGCTTTGTGGGGAGTTCTTCTTCGTCTTCACATTCGATGTCGTACCCAGCTTCTAATTCTTCCCAAACTCACTTTGCTTGGCAGCTGACGTTGAAAAGGAAATATTCAAGAAGTCCTTCTTGAACTAGCTTGTCGAAGGCTAGATTTCTGGTGTTCTGAAGCTTGTTGAGCAATGCAAAGTAGAACCCGGAGCTCTCAAGAGCTTCTTCACGGTGTTCTCTAGCTTGCGAGTTGATGTTCCAGCTTTCGGCAGTGGCAACCATGTTATTGACACTCTCAATCGAGTTGTCTACACTCGACATTCGGTGAAGTGTTGTAAGATCAGCTTCTTTTCCTTCATTGTCTTGGTGGAGAGGTCTTTTTCAAGAGACACTAATGCACTATGTTTAAAAAAAGTATTATGACCTTCAGGCTTCACAAAGCCAAATTCTTCTTCATGTTGGAAGATTTCTCTGACCTCTCCATGCAGGTCAGGATTCATGCATCAGTATTAAAATCCACATGCAGCAAGTAGTATTTACAATTTTTCTATAGCTATTTGCAAAGTGACTTCCCTCCACGCAGAATTAGAAAACTTCTTCCACGTTAAGATCCTAGGTAATTCTTCCACGCTGCACAGCTTTATAGGTTTCCAAGCAAGGTGAAAGGACTCTTGTTTTTCACACACCAATAAACTTTCCTTCCATTTCCACAGTAGCTCTAAACTTCCACGCAAAGGTATATCAGCACAGAAGAATATTCTAATCTTTCAAGTATGAATTTTCCTTTCCACGCAAGTTTCTTTCATGTCTTCTAGCGCAAAAATATCACTTCGTTCTTCTTCTACTCGCAGTTTCACTCCACGCAACAATCTCACGCAGGTGCAAGATCTTTCTCTCTCCATGCACAACTAGTAACTTCCATCCTGTAGCTCTAGGAAGATTTCACTCTAGTCCAAGAACTTTTGTCCTCTTCTACGCAGAAAAAGAGACCTCCATCCATGTGAAAGACACAAACAATCAACACTTAGTTTCCATCAATTCCACATTGATGTATTCCAAGAAAAAGTCAGGTCAAATCGCTCCTTATGATTCCACGCAAAAGCATTGATATCCTTCTCCACACTAAATCAACACTCCATGATTCTTCATGGAGCAGATAAGAGAATAACTTTTCTCCTTCAGAACGACACAGCACACAGGTCAGAGTATTGCATGCTCTGATACCAAAATGTGGGACAAAATAGACAGAAGAAGAATGGAGAGAAGAACATTCTCTACTTCTTATTTTATTATGGAGAAGCACGTACATTTTATAGGAGAAACAATAAACAACATTCCCCTAAACTGAAGGAGGAAGATATGGATGTAGGTGAGAGAATAATGGAATACAACAAGGAAGAGATAATAAAGGGATAATAGAAAACAAACACACCTAAATTATGAATTATTATTATTATTATGAAATTTTATAATATGTATGAGATTCTAGTTTTAGGGATATCTTGTGAAATGTGCACTTAATCATAAGTTCAATTTGATTCATAGTTACATATGGTAAAAAGGTTTGATATATATGTGGTAAATGAATTTCAAGTTAATATATTGTAGTGAATTTTCAGTGCCTTTTAAATGTAATAAAGAGATTTAATTAAAACACTCAACCATAGTATAAGATTCGTGCATAACCTGTTCATGTGTGATCCTTCTTACCACATAAGAAATTGAAACTGTAGAATGAACTTAAAATTTGCACTTGGTGGAACCTCCTTGTTTAGGTAAATAAAATCCCTAGTTTGAGTTTACCATCATATTTGTTATGTTTAGCGATATTATCGTGAACCCATCTTTTAGGAATGACATGGTCCAACCTTATTTGGAATATGTGGTTTCCTTCTAGGTTTTGTAACTGTGAGGAGAATTTATATGCTTCAGGTACGACACCGTGTTGAGTGGTGAAGACCACCCTTGAAGTCACCTTAAGAGTCCTTGTTCGAAGCAACGACTATGCAGTGTAACCTTACCATTTACGGGGTAAGTAGAACTATTAACCCCTTAGTATCCTAGTGGACTAATAAATCTTACAAAGTTATATCTAGAATTTTTTTTCTTGTCATCGAATGAATTCCTTGTGGGACCCCAGAAAACACAAATGGAGAGAGTGAAATAGTTGTTCTATGACTTAAAATCTTGTTAATGATATCTTTAGTTCCTCATAGATAAATGGGTTACACTACTAAACTCATCTTTACGATTGAAGAACCAGGTCTAGTTAAAAGGTTAACATATTTTCAAATTTATCTCAAAGGTCCATTAACCAATTATTCATTAGGAAGGTACTAAGGAGTATTTTACTTAATTAAATATTTTGTTCTCTTTACCTAATGTTCAATCCTAGAAAGGTTAACCTTATGTTAATTTATTAAATTCATTATCTTATTAACTTAGAGTCCTTTTGTGACTTTTCAAGGCTTTCTAAGAACTAACAAAGGATTAGCACTCTAAGGAAATTTAAATGGCCCCATTCCCCAATTACACACACCCTTAAGGATTTTAAATTAAACATTTAAAATACATTTCTATCTTAAAAAATTAGGGTGAATCCTCCACCCTTAGATCAAAAAAATCTTGGCCACTAGATCCTAGGGCTCCAAACTAGCCCTAAGTTTTCTTATGAATTTAATTAAATCCTTTCCTTATTCTATTCTTCTCATTTGGTCTATTTCCTTTTGTTAAAAATTGTAGGTTGCAGAAGAGGAAGCCATGGAAGAAAAAGAGGAAGATCCATGGAGGATTTTATAAGGATATCTAGTTTTTATTATCTTAGATTAAAGTTTTATTGTTGTTATTACTTATATTCAAGGATTGGGAGGTGTAGACACCTGTAGTTTTATCAATGCACTATTATTTTTAATTATGCACTAACTATTATCCTCCTTGCAAATTGACGACACACCGTCAGCTAGACCTATCTAACTACCCTCTTCTGACACCCATTTGGTCATTTACCCTCTTGTAAACCATCTAAACAGGCTATTATAGCCTCGTTCTAACTACATTAGCTTCATATTCCCTTCTAGTCTACCTCTACCATCTTCCTAGACTATCAATCCATTTCATTGGATTGATTGAACCTCTCAGAACCCTAATTACCCTCTAAACATGGTTAATTAAACTTAACTATGGTTTATCTCTTCTAAACATAGTCAAATCACAGTTTGAATTGCTAAAAGTGTTTTTTGGAATTTAGCATTTGTCTGACATGTACCCAAATATCCCATTTTCCCAAATAGAAAACTACAAATAGGGCTATACCCCCTCCCTCATTTCCTAAGAATTCTCTCTTCTTCCTAGCACAGTTTATAATTTTTTTTTAGGCTTTATATTGTATTTCATTTTCTTCTATTGAGCGAGTAGCATTTGCTTTTGTGTTTTATAACATAATATGGAGTAAAAGGGAAGATCCATTGGCCTTGAAGCCATTAATGGGGATATCTCTTTCTCTTAAACACATAACTGAATGCTTAAATCCTCTTAGGTTCATTATTTCAAGCTTTCAAAGAATAGAGGTTAGTTTCATTTGCTTAGTTTGCTTGTTTACTTCAAATTAATGTATGCAAAGAAGAAACCCTTGCTCATTTCTTATCACATGGTCCATTGATCAGATTGTTAAAAGCCTTTGGGGTTTCTTTAGAGATTCTTACCCCAAATCCATGGCTTTAGCAACTTTTCATTGAACACATTTGGCATGGCCGGTGGGACACTTATGTCCATCCTCCATTAATGGAGGTCTTTTGTGTTCTTCAAAGTTTATTTTCAAGTTTTTTGGATCAAATCACTTGTTATTTCCTCATTTCTGTTTTTAACACTAGATAAATGACCTTCAGTTGCATGTATTTTGTGGGTTTGATGTATAATTAGGAAACTTTGACTACAACTAACCTGTTTGCTCTTGAAAATTTGAAAATCCGTGTTTTTTGCAAGTTTTTGAAAGGGTGCACGTAGGTGTAAGACAACGGGTGCGTACATGTTAAAACCCCAGCGTCCCCATTGAAAAAGGAGCGTACCTATCTGGAAGACCTTATCATTCACAAATTTTATCTCTACAGGGATGCGCACGCGTCTCCATCAGCTGGGCCGCATATCCAACTCTCTGGCTGCGTATGCGTAAATAGCTTGACTATGTAAACTTTGCAGTTGTTTGTTTTATGCTTGGCTATGTATGCGTTAATCTGTAAGTGTACACATTAATACGCAAGCATCCCTGCCTGGTTGTATGTGTCTATGTTTTTAATATTCTAGGTTTCACTAATTTTTGCTTGCAGGCATATCCGTTGGGTTGGGCGAGTACCCGTCGGTTCGGGAGAGCTGGTGTCAGTTTGGAAGTGCAGGTGTCTGTGTTAAAATTGGAAATTTTTACAGTCTGCAAAAATTTGTTTTTCTGATCCTTGCTATAGGTTTCTAGGACTAAGCAAATTAAAAAACAGAGGTTTTTGTTGATTTTTCATTTTGCATGAGTTAAAAGTGTTTTTGTTCTTAGCTTAAATTAGGTTTGTGGAAGTGCGTATGATCCCTCCTCGCATCTTTAAAGGCAATCTTGGAGATCAAAAACACTTATACAAAACTCATATTAAATGTTCAAAACACTTGTTTTGTAAGGGATAAAGTAAAACTTTTATGATTCAGTGGGCTTTTTCACATTTGTGTATGCTCTTCCTTTGCACCTTTTGGCGATCTTAGGAATCAAAAGCAATGTGTAAATTCCCTTTCTTGATATCAAATTACAAATGGAAAATTACTAAACTCATTGTCTACAGGACTTAACGCTTGTCAAAGAAAGGTGTTAAAGATAAAACACAAAACTGCTAATACATGTGTTCTTACAGGTTTGCCAAAAGGTGTGGCTCTTAAAACCACATTAAGTTAAGCAAGGTAAAAAACATACCATATTCAAAACATTGTATTGTAGGTTCAGAAAAGGGTACGTCCCTATCTGCTCAATAGGAACATAAACTCCTTGGCATAACGCCTTAAGCTACAATAATAGGGTGATGATTCCAGGAACCCCTAAAGTAATCCACTGCTAAGTAAACCTCGCGGATGAACATGAAAGCGCTTTGCTTATCCCACTTGACTAGTACGCCCTGTGAGATAGAGTTATCGGTTGTCCATATGGTGACCCAGGGAGAGGTACATGTGGACACATTTATTGCCCATTGTGCTTGAAGGGGGTAAAGTAAAGCTGAGATACTCCTAAGATAGGCAAGGGACTATTTGGGTAAATTGTGCTCACTTAAGAAAACTTTGTAACACATAGGTGAGAGAACTTATTAAGGAGACCATTTTGTCTTGGAGCCCACTTTACTAGTCCATTTTGTGTCAAGAGCCATCACGAGGTGACAATTCATCTAGAATCTAAACCTTGTTTGTCGAACAAGGCAAAGAACCCTTTGGAGTTTTATCCAAGTGTCTTTCATCCTGAAAAAACTAACAGTGTCCCACTATGCTTAGTTTATTGTGTCTTGGATGAGGGAAACCTCTACGAATTGAGCGCTTGGTTTGTTTTCATCCTTTTGATAATACACTTGCATTCTCACCGCCCACTTTTTCAAGGTGAGGAAAGGTGCATACCTTGTGCATTTTATCAAGAATAGTGCTTGCCCACTTTTTTGTCATTTACAACCATCCATATTTGCGTCTAGTTGTTTTAAAACGTCTAAAGTGACACGGACACGTTTCGTAGCTTTGATAAAGTTCTTATATCTTATTTCAGATCATCTTCACAATTGTGATTCCAGTTCATATTCAGTTCTCTTCTTGAGTGATAGTTGTGTTCACATCCTAGACACACCATCTTGGTAATTACATTCATATTTCCATTTTTTAGAAAAATGGTTGTTTGAGTACCTTATTATGCGGTTATGCTTCTACATAATTAAAAAAACTCCCTTTGTTATATTATAACTTAGTTCAGTCTCGACGTCAACGTATTTTTGAAAAGGTGATAACACCTTTAATCTATATCAGGTTGTAGGGTACTAACACCTTGCTTTCTCGGTTTTAAATGGTTAATGTATCATGGTGAATTATTTAACGCTATATAGTTCACAACTTCCATTTTTCAGAAGGTTGGCTTTCCTCGGCATTCAAAACTAGTATGAAATATACCTGGTTGGGGGCCTTTGTCAACGTCACATCAGGTACTGGTCTTGTAGAAGTTCTAACTGAACCCATATTGATACGGTATTGTCACTATTGTTTTTAGGGGTTTAGGCCTTGTTAAAAAAAATGAGTGATCATAAACATTAGGTGTGCTTATGAGTGTTCCTTGATAAAAAAAAATACTTAACACTGCATCAGGATACACTGTGATAGTAACATTATTCTTGAGGGAATTACCTAAAAAAATCATACATTTAGGGGCCATGTAGCTACACACCAATGTTGCTAGTATGCCTAAAATCATAAAAATGAACCAATCAAACGAGCATGACCTAGACAGAAACCCTTTCAAAAACCTTCCCATTTAGTGACAACAATTTAACGCTCGCTTTTCTCAAGTCAAAATACAGAGCTATTAATTGATCATCAATTGGAGGAAGAGTCAGAATATTCTAGAGAACAACAAAGGTTTATCCCTAAATAGATTTGATGAAAACTCCATATTATACATAAGGATCAAGTACTCACAAGAGTCTTAGCATTAGGAGCAAATTTTGCAAGAGTGCGAAGAAGAAAACAAAATGTAATTAACACTAACCCAGGGAGAACAAAGATTCATCTAGACACAGAAACCTTTGATGTGGGAACGCTTCCCACTTAGGGCAACACAAGGCCACTTTCGAAGGGGGGAACCATCACTAAGACCTCAAACTATAACGCTTCACGTAAAGTGAAAATTAAACGTAAAGCTTCCCCTTCCTTTGAAATTTAATGAAGAAAGAGGACCCCCCTAGGTAAGGAGGAGATTCCTCCAAAAAAGATCGTGAAGTTGAGCCAGAATAGAAAACTAGGCTCTTAAGGAAGATAAATGTAAAAGACAAAGGGAACAAAAACCAACTTAGCGAGTTTCAGTTCAATTTGATCCAACACAGACTATTTTTTTTTTTTTTCTTTTTTTTCCCTTTAAGGTGACGCAGGTACAAAGACCCAATGCTGCTACTAAGAAGCAAATCATTTAGGAAGAGTTAAAAATCTATGAAAGATACGTTCTGAGTACATACAACAGGGAAGGAAATTTAGGTCAAAATAAGAACTATTCATATGAAAGCATAATGCCCTGACCCCTTTGATAGGACATGGTACAACAAACCTTTCCCAAAACACTTACCGTTCACCAATTTTGATAAGTATAAGTACAAAAAGTGATCTCAAATTCTATAGGTGGCTTTAATGACGATTTTGGTGTTGTTAGGATGGCATGTTCCGGTTAAAAAAGGAATATCTATATAGTAATAATTATTATGAATATCTATATAGTAATTATTTTATGAATTATTAATTATTATTATGAATTTTATCATTTGTATGATATTCTAGTTTTAGGGATATCTTGTGAAATTGCACTTAATCATTAGTTCAATTTTGATTCCTAGTACATATGGTAAAACGGTTTGATATATATGTGGTAATGAATTTCAAGTTTAATAATATGTAGTAAATTTTCAGTGCGGCCTTTTAATTAATACAGAATTTAAAATTAAAAACACTCAACCATAGTATAAGATTCGTGCATAACCTGTCATGTGTGATCCTTCGTACCACATAAGAAATTGAAACTGTAGAATGACTTAAAATTTGCACTTGGTGGAACCTCCTTGTTTAGTAAATAAATCCCTGAGTTTTGAGTTTCTACCATCATATTGTTATGTTTAGCGATATATCGTTAACCCATCTTTTAAGGTACATGGTCCAACCTTAATTGGGAATATGTGGTTTCCTTCTAGGTTTTGTAACTGTGAAGGATAATTTATTCTTCAGGTACGACACCCCCGTGTTGAGTGGTGAAGACCACCCCGAAGTTCCACCTAAGATTCTGTTCGAAGCAACGCTATGCAGTGTAACCCTTAACCATTTTACCGGTAATAGAACTATTAACCCCTTAGTATCCTAGTGGACTAATAACTCTTACAAAGTTATATCTAGAAAATTTTTTTTCTTGTCATGCGATGAGTCCTTGTGGGACCCCGGAAAACCAAATGGAGAGAGTGAAATAGTTGTTCTAATGACTTAAATCTTGGTTAATGAATCTTTAGTTCCTCATATATAAATGGGGTTACACTACTAACCTCATCTTAACGATTGAAGACCAGGTCTAGTTAAAAAAGTTAACATATTTTTTCAAATTTATCTCAAGGTCATTAAACCAATTATTCATTAGGAAGGTACTATGATATTTTACACTTATTAAATATTTTGTTTCTTTACCTACTGTCAAATCCGAGAAAGGTTTAACCTTAATGTTATTATTAAGATCATGTATCCTATTAACTTAGAGTCTTTTGTGACTTTTCAAGCTTTCTACGAACTAACAAAGGATTA
This sequence comes from Taxus chinensis, assembly GCA_019776745.2. Taxonomy (NCBI): domain Eukaryota; kingdom Viridiplantae; phylum Streptophyta; class Pinopsida; order Cupressales; family Taxaceae; genus Taxus; species Taxus chinensis. The sequence continues at coordinate 150,521,151 of CM034157.1, forward strand.
TCACTCTAAGGAAATTTAAAATGGCCCATTCCCATGACACACACCCTTAAGGATTTTAAATTAACATTTTAAAATACTTTTATCTTAAAAAGTTAGGTGAATCCTCCACCCTAGTAAAAAAATCTTGGCCCACTAGCTCCTATGGCTCCAAACTAGCCCTAGGTTTTCTTATGAATTTAATTAAATCCTTTCCTTATTCTATTCTTCTCATTTGGTCTATTTCCTTTTGTTAAAAATTGTAGGTTCAGAAGAGGAAGCCTGGAAGAAAAAGGGAGGAGATACATGGAGATTTTATAAGGAATTCTAGTTTTTCTTATCTTAGATTAAAGTTTTATTGTTGTTATTACTTATATTCAAGGATTGGGAGTGTAACCTGTAGTTTTATCATGCACTATTATTTTTAATTATGCACTAACTATCTCCTCCTTGCAAAATTGACGACACAAAAACACCGTCCAGCTATACCTATCTAACTACCCTCTTCTGACAACCCATTTGGTCATTTACCCTCTTGTAAACCATCTAAAAGGCTATTATAGCCTCGTTCTACTACATAGCTTCATATTCCCTTCTAGTCTAACCTCTACCATCTTCCTCGACTATCAATCCATTTCATTGGATTGATTGAAAACCTCTCAGAAACCTAATTACCCTCTAAAATGGTTAATTAAACTAAAAACTATGGTTTATCCTTCTAAACATAGTCAAATCACAGTTGAATTGCTTAAAGGTTTTTTGGAATTTAGCATTTTCTGACATGTACCCCAAATATCCCATTTTCCCAAATTAGAAAGAAAACACAAAAATAGGGCTATTACCCCCTCACTCATTTCCTAAGAATCTCTCTTCGTCCTAGCACAGTTTATAATTTGTTTTTAGGCTTTATAGTGGTATTTCATTTTCTTCTATTGAGCGAGTAGCATTTGCTCTTTTGTGTTTTATAACCATAATGATGGAGTTAGTGTAGTAAGTAGTCAAAGGGAAGATCAATTGGCCTTGAAAGCCATTAAGGGGCATTCTCTTTCTCTTAAACACATAACTGAATGCTTAAATCCTCTGGTTCATGATTTAAAGCTTTCAAGACTAGAGGTTGCTTAGTTCATTTGCTTAGTTTGCTTGTTTAATTCAAATTAAATGTATGCAAAGAAGATAACCCTTGCTTCATTTCTTATCACATGGTCCATATTGATCAGATTGTTAAAAGCTTGGGGTTTCTTTACGAGATTCTTACCCCCAAATCCATGGTCCTTTAGCAACTTTTCATTGAACACATTTGGCATGGCCGGTGGGAACTTAGTCCATCCTCCATTAAGGAGGTCTTTTTGTGTTCTTAAAGTTTATTTTCAGTTTTTTGGATCAAATCACTTGTTATTCCTCATTTCTGTTTTTTAACACATCAGATTAACTGACCTTCAGTTGCATGATTTTGTGGGTTTGATGTCTAATTAGGAAACTTTGACTAAAACTAACCTGTTTGCTCTTGAAAATTTGAAAATCCGTGTTTTTTTGCAAGTTTTTGAAAGGGGCACGTAGGTGTAAGACAACGGGTGCGTACATGTTAAACCCCCAGCGTCCCCATTGAAAAAGGAGCGTACCTATCTGGAAGACCTTATCATTCACAAATTTTATCTCTACAGGGATGCGCACGCGTCTCATCAGCTTGGGCCGCATATCCAACTCTCGGCTGCGTATGCGTAAATAGCTTGGACTATGTAAACTTTGCAGTTGTTTGTTTTTATGCTTGGCTATGTATGCGTTAATCTGTAAGTGTACACATTAATACGCAAGCATCCCCTGCCGTGGTTGTATGTGTCTATGTTTTTAATATTCTAGGTTTCACTAATTTTTGCTTGCAGGCATATCCGTTGGGTTGGGCGATAGTACCCCGTCGGTTCGGGAGAGCTGGTGTCAGTTTGGAAGTGCAGGTGTCTGTGTAACATGGAAATTTTTACAGTCTGCAAAAATTTGTTTTTCTGATCCTTGCTATAGGTTTCTAGGACTAAGCAAATTAAAAAACAGAGGTTTTTGTTGATTTTTTCATTTTGCATGAGTTTAAAAGTGTTTTTGTTCTTAGCTTAAATTAGGTTTGTGGAAGTGCGTATGATCCCTCCTCGCATCTTTAAAGGCATCTTGGAGATCAAAACACTTATACAAACTCATATTAAATGTTCAAAACACTTTTTTTGTAAGGGAATAAAGTAAAACTTTTATGATCAGTGGGCTTTTTTCACATTTGTGTATGCTCTTCTTTGCACCTTTTGGCGGATCTTAGGAATCAAAAGCAATGTGTAAATTCCCTTTCTTGATATCAAATTACAAATGGAAAATTACTAAACTCATTGTCTACAGGACTTAACGCTTGTCAAAGAAAGGTGTTAAAGATAAAACACAAAACTGCTAATACATGTGTTCTTACAGGTTGCCAAAAGGTGTGCTACTTAAAACCACATTAAGTTAAGCAAGGTAAAAAACATACCATATTCAAAACATTGTATTGTAGGTTTCAGAAAAGGGTACGTCCCTATCTGCTCAATAGGAACATAACTCCTTTGGCATAACGCCTTAAGCTACAATAATAGGGGTGATTCCAGGAACCCTAAAGTAATCCACTGCTAAGTAACCTCGCGGATGAAACATGAAGCGCTTTGCTTACCCACTTGACTAGTACGCCTTGTGAGATAGAGTTATCGGTTGTCCATATGGTGACCCCAGTGAGAGTACATGTGGACACATTTATTGCCCATTGTGCTTGAAGGGGGTAAAGTAAAGCTGAGATACTCCTAAGATAGGCAAGGGACTATTTGGGTAAATTGTGCTCACTTAAGAAAACTTTGTAACACATAGGTGAGAGAACTTATTAAGGAGACCATTTTGTCTTGGAGCCCACTTTACTAGTCCATTTTTGTGTCAAGCCATCACGAGGTGACAATTCATCTAGAATCTAAACCTTGTTTGTCGAACAAGGCAAAGAACCCTTTGGAGTTTTATCCAAGTGTCTTTCATCATGAAACTAAACTATGTCCCACTATTGCTTAGTTTTATTCTTGTCTTTGGATGAGGTGAAACTCTACTTAATTGGCGCTTGGTTTGTTTTCATCCTTTTGATATATACCCTTGCATTCTCACCGCCCACTTTTTCAAGGTGAGAAAGGTGCATACCTTGTGCATTTTTATCAGAGATAGTGCTTGCCACTTTTTTGTCCATTTACACCCATCCATATTTGCGTCTAGGTTGTTAAACGTCTAAAGTGCACAGGTACACTTTTCGTATCTTTGATAAAAGTTCTTCTATCTTTATTTCAAGATCATCTTCACCATTGTGATTCCAGTTCATATTTCGTCTCTTCTTGATTTGATAGTTTTGTTCACATCCTAGACACACAATCTTGGTAATTACATCATATTCTCATTTTTTGAGAAAATGGTTTGAGTCCCTTTATTATGCGGTTATGCTTCTCACATAATTAAAAAACTCCTTGTTATACTTATCACTTAGTTTCAGTCTCGACGTCAACGTATTTTTGAAAAGTGTTGATAACACCTTATATATATCATAATAAGGTTGTCATGGTACTAACACCTTGCTTTCTCGGTTAATGTATCATGGTGACATTATTACGCTATATCTAGTCACAACTTCCATTTTTCAGAAGGTTTGGCTTTCATCGGCATTCAAACTAGTATGAAATATACCTTGTTGGGGGACTTTGTCAACGTCACATCAGTACTTGGTCCTTGTTAGAGTTCTAACTTGACCCACATATTGATACGGTATTGTCACTATCTGTTTTTAGGGTTTAGGCTTGGTAAAAACAAATTGAGTGATCATAAACATTTAGGTGTGCATATGAGTGTTCCTTGATAAAAAAAAATACATAACACTGCATCTAGGATACACTGTGATATAGTTCAAACATTATCTTGAGTGGATTACAAAAATCATACATTTAGGGGCCATGCTAGCTACACACCAATGTCTGCTAGTAATGCCTAAAATCATAAAAATGGAAACCAAATCAAACGAGCATGACATAGAAGAAAACCCTTTCAAAACCTTCCCATTTAGTGACAACAATTTAACGCCTCTCTTTTCTCAAGTCAAAGATACAGAGCTATTAATTGATCATAATGGAGAAGAGTCAGAATATTCTAGAGAACAACAAAGGTTATACCTAAATAGATTTGATGAACTCCTATATTATAATAAAGATCAAGTACTCACAAGAGTCTTAGCATTAGGAGCAAAAATTTTGCAAGAGTGCGAAGAAGAAACAAAATTCATTAACACTAACCCAGGAGAACAAAGATTCATCTTAGACACAGATAAACCTTTTGATGTGGGATACGCTTCCACTTTCGGGCAACACAAGGCCACTTTCGAAGGGGAACCATCACTAAGACCTCACTATAAAGCTTCACGTAAAGTGAAAATTAAACGTAAAGCTTCCCCTCCTTTGAAATTTAATGAAGAAGAGGACCCCCTAGTTAAGGAGGAGATCCTCCAAAAATAGATCTTGAAGTTGAGCCAGAAATTAGAAAACCTAGGCTCTTTAAGAAGATAAATGTACAAAGACAAAGACAAAAACAAACTTAGCGAGTTTCAATTTGATCCACACACAGACTATACCTTTAAGGTGACTCAGGTACAAAGACCAATGCTGCCTACTAAGAAGCAAATCATTTAGGAAGAGTTAAAATCTATGAAAGATACGCTTAGTACATTACAACAGGGAAATTTAGGTCAAAATAAGAAATATTCATATGAAGAATAATGCCCTTACCCCTTTGATAAGGACATGTTACAACAACCTTTCCCAAAACACTTTACCGTTCCCAATTTTGATAAGTATAAGTACAAAAGTGATCCTCATGATCATATAAAAGACTTTTACATGGCTTGCCAAGAGGTCACATATAACGATAATTTCTTAATACGACTTTTTCCTCGTAGCCTAGGAGCTGTAGGATTTAAATGGTTCTATGGCATACCCAAGGGCTCCATTACAACTTGGCCCGCATTAGTGGAAAAATTTGTAAGGCATTACTCCTATAATATGGAAAGTGACATCACAATGAACGATCTATGCAATACAAAACAAAAACCCAATGAGACATTTGCACAATTTTTACAATGATGGCGTGGGTTAGCTAGTCATTTTCCTTACACCTTACCAAAAAAATAGTTAGTGAACATATTTGTTCCTAACTCAAACCTAGAAATAGCCTTTCACTTACAAATGCATTATGGCTCTAACTTCGAAGAAGTTATAGAGAAAGGTGGTCAAATTGAGAAATCCTTCATTGCAAAAGGAATGCTTAAGTCTGTAGCTAAAAACAAACATGAAGAAAAATCTACAGAAAAACCTAAATTCTTCAATAAGAATAAACATGTTGTTGGCGATGGCATTACAGACTCCAAGAGATTCCAAGCCGTACAGACAGGCCCACTTTTAAAGCTTTTGCAAGGACCTTGTAACGCCCCGTTCGGCGTGTACCCTAGTCCTGGTCGCAAACTTGTTCTTGATAAAGCTCTTTGTTCTTTTACGCATATGAGTATAGTCTCATCCTTTGTAGTACAACTTTTAAACATTAGACACCTACTTAGAGTTTGAAACATTTTTAGGACCTCATTAGTTATTGCCAGTATTAAATTGAAGCTAGGGCTCTTAACCAGAACTAACAACAACTTTACTTAGGCTTCACTAAAAGTATTAATAAGGAATAAAAATTTACTTTCCAAATGGCGATGAGAAAGATGGTGAGGTCTCCAATTTGTTTTCTCTGGCTTATTAAATCTTATCATCTTCAAACAACTAACAGTTCATTTCACCTTAGGGTCATTTTACAAATTTCACCATGAAAGGGATAGTGTTCAATAGTGTAGTTAGGGATATCAAGTTATATACTGTTACTTAACAAGGGATAGTTTCATCTGTGATCACTTATGGAATTACATGTTCTTTTGTTGGTCACCTCTACACCAATTTATTTGCAATATAAATTTTAGTTTAACTTCTATAAGTATTAAACAACCCATTCTATTTTACTTATAACTCACAATTACTAAGTCTTTGAATGATTTAACTCAGCATTTAATCATAGGGGTGAAAATTTAACAATATTTATTTACGAAGACGAAATAAGGTTACATCAATTCTTAGAATACCGATAATCCATTAAGGTCACTCAACACGCGGTAACAAATTTCCTTGTATTTTCAATGATATACAGACAATTCAAGGTTCCAAAGTTAAGACGACATAATCCACGATACAATACACTAAGACAATGATCCTCTTCTAAAATTTCCACTAGATGTTATCAATAGTTAAGCAATATAAAAAGGATTTATACAAAGGAACTTCTCAACTGAGATTGATGACAAAAGTCTACAAATCTAGCCCTCATCTACACGTAAGATCCATCTGCAACAAATTTTCTACACAAAACCACCATAACTATTATCTAACAATATCATGAAAAGAAGCACTTTATTACAAGAATTTGGGTCAAACCTCTAAACACTATGAACACATCAAGTTATAATAAGGTGTATAACATGTCGATCAAAGAAGGAGAAGACCTTGTACTTCAGTTAGGAGCAAATGCAACGAAAGTAACAATCATATGAGAATGGCCCTTGGCCCTATAAGGAGAAAACAAACAATCTAGCAAAAACCAAATCCCCATCAAGTAAGTAATTAAACAATAATTACAAGATTGAGATTTGATACATATACCAGTCATCTAGAAATTTATCAAAGGTACCAAACGCATAGGCTAAAATAATATTTTTCCAAAAGAACAAGAGTTGATCGGCCCAAGAAGGGGGAAACACGGGTTTCAGAAATTAACACAAAAAGCCATGCATAATTGAGTTAAAACTAGAAATCAATTAAAGTATACACACAACATAAGTTTCGAGGCGAAAGCAAAGTATATTAGTTTTTGACCATTAACTACAAGATTTTCCAACCATTCAAAAAGGGGCAATGTCTTACAGGCTAGTAGCAAACACGCGAGAGAAGAAGAGAGTTCCATCAAACAAGGGTATACAATAATATCATCAACAAATTTTATAACACTAAGATTTGTAAACCTCCACAACAATTCTAGTGTTTGGTTAATTTAAAATAAATTACCTATTTCCCAAAACAACCATATTTCAAGGCAACCCTTGGTAACACCGTCAACCGGCACACAAAGATACAAACATAATTTCTAAGCGACATTATCAAAACAAAACCTTCCGCTATGAATCCATAAGACTATCAAATGAAAGCTAAGTTTTTCCCAAAGGTTAAATCACATTTAAGGAAATTTCCATCACAAACTATTACGGTAATTACGTGCATAAAAACCGACCAATATTAATTAATAGCGTTAACATTACAAGGGAGCAAATAGTGCAAGTTAGGAAAAAATAGAAGAGCGCCATCGGCAATAATTCTGAGAGGGGGTATTAGACCAAACTATTCTAGTGTCAACGAGGTACTGGATTCACACAATGAACCCTCCAGCTTAGTTGATTCGAAAAGCTAGTAATGGTTCAAATTGATAGGAATGGTCAAGATACTTCTTGAGGATGGCCTTAAAAGCCTAAAAACAAGATGAAAGATAGTATAAGAGTCTAAACACGTGAGACAGCAAAACACATTGCACACAAACCTTTTCATTCTACTAGTTTTAATTCCAAAACTCTACGCTGGCTAGCCCACGCATTGCTCACACAATCCTACAACCTTTCTTTCTCGATGCCAAAAGGTTATCAAAGGGACTTGCGAAGGGGCTAACAAAAAACGTCAAAAGACAACTTGGGTGCTAGGAAGGGGGGGGTTTCATAGTTATTGTAAACTTACTTCCATGATATCAAAAATACTAGCTTGATCAACATAATAACTTGCAACTCAATCGCAGAGAAGAATTAATACATAAACAAATAGACGAAGTTCTATCATTCGAGTAATATAACATTCAGAGGAGAGGGCACACACATCCTTTCGACCCACATACTGTCAATGATAAAAGCTAAAACAAGAAGAAACAAGCAGAAAGGGAAATCTCCCATCATGGCATCCAACTGACAAATCAATGCAAGGAAAAGCGGTTCGATTTCACGATAATTTTAGATAAAATAACAGTAGAAAAGTGTAGAAATATCTTGCCTGTTTCTCCAGCTTCAATAGGTCGTACAGACTCCCCATGGGTCAGCATAAGAACTGTAGGTACTTGAATCCGGGTGCATCAGTTCTAAGCGGTCCACATTCACGATCCGTGAGACCATGCAATCCTTGCTGTCCTTTGGCCATATTTCATTCAGGCATTTTGTCAAAAAATTCCCGTGCTTTCTGCAAGCTCCCACATTTCACATGCATGTCAATCAGGGTATTCATCACAATAACTTCAGATTGATATCCATATCTAGTGATTTTTTTGCGTGGATCTGCAAACCATGAATGAGAGATGCTACGCTGGTACATGCAGGGATAATACTAGAGAAGGTGAACTGATTAGGTTGGACACCTGTGATAGTCTTTGGAAGAGGTGAGATCTGCATTGCATCCTTCAACTTGGCAACGCGGGGATTGCATACTTTGAGAGAGACCGCGAGGCTTTTTAATGAGAGGAGCAGTGATTGCTGATACATGCGTTGCTTTAATTGGAACCCCGCCGCTAGCAGAGACATCCTCAAGATATGTCCATTTTCCCAGCTTCAATCCTAAATGACTATCTCCCTCGCTGCCTGAAGTAACTGCAGCTGTGAGTGAAGCACTGGTTTTGTCCATTTTATCTAACTCCTTCCCCACAAAACTCCTCTGTGACTCTAACTGTTCTTTGGGGTCAAACCCATTTAGCTCTGCATTAGGCCAGATTTCAGAGGACTTCCGGCTCTCTGGCTCAGTTGTTCTAGAGTCCATTTGGCTTCTCAAGTTAAGGAGGCTAGACTCCATAGACTCCACCTTGATTTTGCAGAGATCCGGTTTAGCCTTGGTAGAAAAATCCACAGAAACAAAGCTTTTTGAAGATGAGCGGTAGCTAAAGGTGGATCCAGAGCCTCAGCCAGGAGAGTACGCAGATCCATTCTAAATTGAACTATTGTCAATCTCTGCATGCCCGACGGCAGCAACGGTGTCAATCTCCCATTGAGCCTTGGCTCCCCTATTAGGAAATAACATCAGATTATCCCAGTCCTAAGGGGACGAGGAAGTTTTCATGTCCCAGGTAAAACACCAGAGAAAAGGGGTATAGGGATTTAGAAAATCCATGCCGTCGTCGCCAAAGCTGCACCCAAGTCACAGAGAAGTAGAAACCCGAATCTGAGGATGTATTCGATGCAGAACAGATAACAACGTAGCTGGACAACCTGCCTGTTGGAAGCACCCAAAAAAAAATAGCTTCTATTATTCTGCAACATGCCGGCTTCACTAGCTTGCAGCTTCTTCTAACCACCACCTGGACGGAAGCGACTTTCCAAAATGAAAAGGCAAGACAGCTCAACTAAAACTTTATCTCGTTCTTCTATTACAGCTGCAAGATTTTGTAACAACTAATCACGACTGTGGTCGCGTGCAACCAGAACATCAGGATCAACACCAACGGTTCCTTGGGCTCACCCTGCAGTAGCTGTCACACTTAACTCTCTCTGGAGGCCACTGATTTTCTGGGATAAGTTTACTTCTCTACCCTGTAGCTGCTGCATACTAGCCAAGCACTTCCTCACGGCACTCTCCTAGGAGAGTTTTGTTTCTACGCTCCACTGAAACTGCCTGTACAACACGATTCTGAGAACCCACACCCCACCCACAGCAACATCAGGGCGACAGACCTTCATTTCACCATCAATGAATCCACTATCCAGAACATGCTGTAGCAATTCATCTGTTTCAGCATTTGATGGAGTGCAAAACAAGCATTCGTGGTTTGGACAGACACAACAGGTAGCATCCACCGAGATGAACAGTAGGTTGTAAGTCAACAGATTTAATAAATGAGCATGTGCGGTCACCAAAGTTTCTTTGCATGAGCAGGTAAAAAAAGGAAAACAAAAAGATTTGCAAAACAGGGAAATCAGTGGGTGCGGCCACCAACAGGGATTCCATCACGTCGTACTTTAATAGCTCCACGCCTCCACACAATCAGGGAAGAAGTTGACTGAGATAAGGTGAGGTGCGGCAGTAAAAGCATCTTGAGATTTTCATTAGAAGGATCACTTCAACTATACAAACAAGGTAATAAAAAAATTAAACTTGATCTAGTGGTTACACTCTTCCCCAAGCTAATTGTAGAAGCAATGCAGGTATCATACCGAAAAAGAGCATAAACATATTCATGAGGAAATGGACTCCGTTAAAGTCAAAAATGGGCATGGGATTGGTGATGGCAGTTCATCAACAGGTAGAAAATTAGGATCAACAATTCAATTGCAACTTCTATAGGATGTAAAGATTGAGATAAGAAAAACTTCAAGAATCTGTACAAAGAGGTACTTTCCCTGGATCCTAGAACTCCTTGCATTTGAAAGGAATATCACCTCTACCAAAAAATCATTCAAGAAATTGACATTGATAACTACCCATTTTATAACTTGTAGTCCACAAAAGATGAGACTGGAGACTACATATTCGTAAAAGGTCACTAAGCTTGGTAGTCAAGGACAAGGTTTGCATTCAGGAATCTACCCCTTCTTGATGTTGCATGACGACTTATCTTCATGGTGATTTGGAGGAGTCGAGTTATGTACTTATGCAATCAGCCATGGTTGGTTATGAAGTCAAGGTTGAATTGTCACTAAACTTGTGTACAGATACACAAGAAGAACGGAGCCTGGACTATGAAGATACAAGAAAGCCCCACTGCAGGAAGATGGTACCTTTTCATCTTGATATCTTGACAGTTTTATGCATAAGCTTGGTTACAATGAAGATGTGAATCTGATCTCATTGTGTTTATTTTATTGAGGTTGAGGCTTGAAGGATAGGGTAGCTATGTTATTTTACGAAGTTTCGTATGTGGATCCTACAGATCCTTGATTTCCAGAGCTAGCATTTGCAGGATCATTGTGTAAGCTTAAATGCTAAGTTTTGAGAATTATCTCACACATTTACTCTTGTAGAAGGAAAAGGATAGCTTGTGCGATTGGAAGAATCTAGCTCAGGTATCCATGTGGCACAGAGAAAATTCAGTCCAACCAGATCAAGGGAAAAAAAAAGGAAGTTATATTTGTCTCACAAATAATACAACTAAGTATTTCAAAATGTTGGAAATGGATTCACATCATGCAAAAGTAATAGCTCATATATTGTAACCTATGGCTACAAGACACTGTCTAAATTTTAAGAAAAAGTAGACTTTGTGCATAGGGACAAGACAAGTCATGCATGTTAACTAGTACATACAAGAAATCCCTGATGCCTAATCAATTCTTCAGGAAGAATGTTTTGTATGCAATTGGTATCTAGAGTCATTTAGAGAAGACACCACACATGATAGTCTGTTTCTTAGAAGATCATCCTAACCATACTCCCTGCATGCCCATAAAGAACATTGTATAATACTTTAGTCACCAATGGTTTCTCACTACTATGTAGAGACTGAATCTTAAAGCCATTATTGATAGTTTCTCTGGACTCTACAGATACTCCTTTACGGCTATTTGAGTTCATATCTGCAATGAACAATAGTATGAAATGATACTAGAACATAAATTTCTATATGTATCTCAATAGTGAACAAGACCTGGTTATGTCCTTTAGCTCAGATTTCAAAGAGTCCTTCATGTCCTTAGATGGTCTGTGGATTTATGGTAACTACAATTTTAAGCACTATTGACAGCTTCAAGCAGCTATTTTCTTAGAAACTCTGGATGAGCTAATAATCACCAAAGAGTTGTGGCCTTAGGACAATGAGGATCTCAGAGATTCATTTTCAAGTGACTATATCCTTCTTATTTTTATCTTCATCTAGGTCCATTTTAGGTAACTCAACATTGCATAAATTCATGGACACTAATTATTCATGTCTAGTTGAATTTATCCTTAGCTCATACGGCATTGATCTTAGGGCTGCCCAGTGGTCATGAGCAAGCTAAATTCCATTATTTTTTCAGAAATGCTTTTGTATTTATTAATGACTAGTCAGGTGGTTAATTTTGGGCGATCCACTAAGAAACATGTCATTTTCACTCTTTCTCAGGTTGGTCATTTTTGCAAATTTTCTTGAGAAAGCTTGATGAGAAGAAAATGCAGGCACATGTGAAATTAGTACCCCTACAAGGATGAGAAGTATAGTTCAAAAATCCTCACAATGGGAGATTTTTAAAGTCTAATTGTTGGGGGTTCACATTGCATGCAACTTGTTTTTCAATTGCATTGTTCAGACTAACCACTTCATCTTTTTCGTATGGGAGGCAACTAGGTCATCAGTCCAGTGTATGTAGCATTAGAGGTTAAGGGTGGTATAACCGCTAATGTTAAACTGCCAACTATTGTTAGATATCAGTGATTTTATTTCTTGGCCCTTCTCACAAGATATAAGTCTAATGTGTTTCCAGTCCATACTATATATTTTCATGATGAAATGATCCTAAATAGAAACCTATAAGTTATAAGAAAATCTAGATCCTTAGAGGTCTCCCTATATGTTTGGAGTGTAAAAATAAAGAAGAAGACAACCAATAGGGTGCATCACTCCAAGGCAGGTATAGGCTTCTATTCAAATGTTAAAAATAATAAACATCAAAGATTTCCATGAGTATTTCATATCTAAATTGTTAAATTAATGTGGACACTTCATGCCCAATTTGAATTTGCTATTGAAAGCCTAATTTTAAATGTGGTAAATTGCTATTGTACACCTTAAATCACAATTACAACAATGTCTGGTACAAAACTTACCTCACAAAATTATAGTAATTTTGGCAATATTTATTTCACTTATATAATATTATGTGAATCTAGGGTTGGTAATTTTAATTGTTTACCTTCCATGCAATTTCCTTAAAATAAGGGTTGCAATTAGAATTTTATGGAATTTTTCTATTGTATTATTAATCAATGCCCAAATGTAACTACACAATTCAACTATTTTTTCACAATCAAATTGTTTAATATTAAATTAAATCAATCTAGTCATACACATTTTTAAAACACATATTTTGACTATAACGGACATCCCCAGTATCTTTACATTGCATCCATGGAATGTCTAAATTTTTACATAACATCTTAATGATCCAATCAAATTAATGTCAATAAGATTATTGGATTTGTAAATTATTATAGCTAATCCATTAAGGAAATCAATCACTCTTAGATACAAAGATTACAACATGTATTACAATTATAAAACCCATGTTAATAAGTTTTTGGATGAAACATATTAAAACAATATCCAATACTCATAAAATGGCAATTCAAAAAAAAAACAAATACAATGTTATTTGTGATTAAAGATACCAGATAACTCATTATAATAGACTGATTCCAGTCGACAGGTCTATTATAAGGCATATGGTAACTACTAACAAATCTCTAGATACTCCATTAAGCACAAAATTATGACATACATAAATGCTATCAAGTTTTTAAAGTTATTTTAAATTTTGTAAATTTTATCCATGTTCTCGAAACTAAGATTGTTCCCTATAAATGATTTGTTTAATGTTCCATCCTACAAAAACTAAATAGTAAATTTTCATATACCTCAAAAGCATGTTAATCACTTTCCATACAAATACCTTATGCCTGAATCTCAAGTCTAATGTATCAAGTCTCTTATACCATAATCTCAAGGTAAAATTAAATTATAAGATCCCAATTTTCATTTATAACAATCCACAAAACAGTTGAGGTGTAATGGCCTTAATTTATTAATGTCCACAAATGTAAAAAGTGATTCAATGCAACTCTTGAATTCAACAGACTCAATCTAGATTTTTCATATTCATAGACTCAATGGATACTCGTTCTCAACATAAAACTTAATTGATCATAGGTCCCACCACTCCATGCTCAATACCCATACGAACTTTCACCCAATACATTTCGTACATAGAACACCACATTAATATGTCATGTCCATCTCATCACCCTAGAGTTTTAGATCTACTCCATCTATAGGTCCACTATTGGGAAACTATGGTTCATATCCAAATATTTTACCAGATTTAAAAATTGTAAATTTTGTATTTAAGTTTCAAATGTAAACTGTTCTATTTAAGCATAGATCTGAATATCAAAAATTTCATGTAGTGCATCAACAATGAAACAAATCAAAACATGTCCAGCCTTTACAATCTTTTAAATATTGTTGGTTCTACCATTAAAAATGGGACACCCTCTACCCTGGGTCCATTCGCATTGATTTAATGAAAATAAGTGTATCTGGAATAACACTTGAAATAGACTTAATCTACTACATTCATCTGCCTCAGCTAGGGAGCTTTCACCAAACAAATTTCAAACTGTGACACTCAAGAAAATGGATACTTTCCGTTCGGACTTCCTTCGTATTTATTTATGTTAATGCTATCCTTCACTTCAAGGATTTGACTCTTGTTTCAATCTCCTAATCATGTAAATATTATTTTCCCATTGCAAGATCTACAGCAACATTGAGAAAAGACATTTAGTAGCTTCCAAGACCTTGTGATTGTTGTCTCATATACGGAGTAAAAAAGTGGTGTTATTTTTTATGCAATATCTCCAGAATATTGTTTTTATATATTCCAATCAAATAGTATTTCTCATTTTTTATGCTTGGAAATAGGTTAATGTATATTTACAACTCGTTTTAATTTACTAACAATTCTAAGTTCATGAATGAATTATTATATATGTAACATAGGAAAAAATAGCAATATCTTAATTTCATTGGCTAAAAATAGCTTTAAGTTAGAGTTGCATATGAGAAACATTCAAAGAAGAATGTTGAGTTGATATCGAGCGGCATCATGTTCAGTAAGAGGAGGAAGCATAGTTTCCTAAACGTCTATGCTCAGAGGAATGTTAGGAATTTATTATGTCTATTTTGTAGGAATCTTATTTAGTCGAGCATTGATATTGTCATATTACGTTTAGGATCTTACCAATTGTATTCAGTAACCCTGCCTAAAAGAGTGCAAGGCATTGGAAATTTGATAATGGAGATATCCATAAATTGAGGTGATGTGCAGTACGAATAGTATTTAAATTTAAAATTAACATCTTTTTTAATTTGGAAGTCATTTTAATGGTTTTGAGAAACTCAATTTATATTTGCATGCGGATCCATTATGTTGAATGTTTTCGGATGTTAAAAAAATGGTATATAGAGCTTCCACTTGAAACTTTAGTATCGAAAACTTTAAACTTTAATTGAAAGGTTTGTAACGGATTATGGCATGATCTATGCCTTATGAAAAAATCTGTCTGAGTAACATTTCTAAGACATGACAAATAGCTAATTACATTAATCTATTACAATTTTATCTTTCCAAGCGAGAAATACCATATACCGGTAAATAAATTTCATATTTCTATTCATTTCGGGCACAATACCACCTCAGGGGCTTGAAGGTCTTGCTTCTCCCCGCCATTGAAGTTTTTGCAGATTCGAACAACATCATCTGATACAAATATGGAAATAACACATGGACATCTTTCAATGTATCCATATACTAAAACTAATGTGATGATGGCAATTGTGGTCTCCATATCATGTTTGTGGATTTTTCTCTACGTATTGCAAGGGTTTCAATCTAACAATTTATCCCTAATGGGTTATGGTGAATGCATTGTTATAGGCTACAGATAGTTAGAAACTCGACTTAAGAATGGCTTAAAGGCGACCATTTTAGTACCTCAACAAGGAGAGTTTTACCTTGTACTCACTAAGTTTAATGATCCATTTTAAGGGTTTGACATGTTCTTTTTCCTACTTATCTCATCTTGAATAGAAAATTTTAATCCATTTACATACCTTGCATCCATTTGTTCCTTAGTTTCTTCATGCTCTACATGAATGGACAACTTGTAGAACTCATATTTGTATTCTTGCACTATTTGTAAGTTCTGTTTGAGATTCTGAAACCTCCTGTAAAGGGTTTTTGCATAATCCACAGGGAGAAATTTATCTTTCAGCTTCTTCTCCATCTTACTCCACGTCCTAATTCTTTCTTTCCCCTTTCTTGACCACTCTTTCTGTAGGTGATCCCACCATAACATAGCATGACCTTTTAATTTTGTGCATGCAAATTTTACCTTCTTTTCTTTTGACATAGCCTTCCACTAAAAAAATTTCCCCATGCTATTCAACTAGTCTATCAAATCCTCTGGTTTTAGACTACCACCATACTCTGAAACATCAACTCTTATCCCATCATTATTTCCTTCTAATGCTTGAAGCATCGCATTCTTGCAAAAGCTAATGGTGGCGCTTGCGTTTTCTCCTATTCACAAACTTCTTTTTCATCTGTGTCATCTCCACCTTTATTTCCTCTCTGGGTTATCATTGCAACAAGTGCATCAAATTTCCTTTGTGGATCTTGCATATTTCTATTCATCTTGGTAATACCGACTCCTCTACCTCTTCCTCTTCCTACCATTTTTAAAAAAGACTCGAACCAACTCTGATACTAGATAATGTAGCCAAATTCTAAACAAACTTGATATACTGCAAATAATATGAACTCCAAAAGAAAATAGATCTCCTTCTTTGTTATTCAATAATCAATTACAATGTTTCCTAAATAGGAAAACAACTCCCAACTCGAGTTTCCAAGCAAACCCTAACTAACTTTGACTAAATCTACTCTAGGTGGCAGAATTTACTATTTTTATTAGTTTACTAGAACTGCTATTCTTAGTAAGTTCGCATGCTTATTTGTATGGGCACAGAAATTTCCACGCATCTTCTACATTCCTAAATTAGAGGAATTGCCAACTTTCTAACTCATAATGCAACTAATAGACTAAAATTAACTAATGCCCAAAAATAGGAAAAAACTGAACTACAACTTAAATCCTAATTTTCGGCCTCAAGATGGCGGATTTAGGGCCCGAAAATGTGCTAAAACATTCCCCAACCAATAGGGCAGGTTTCTGGTGCATTTGTCTCATTGAAACATGTGGTTTCAAAAAAAACGGACTCAAATGGACACCCGGAGCTCAAGTTATGACCTTGTCAAGTTCCTGCTAATTTTGGCGCATCATTCTCCCCTGCTTGAAAAAAACACAACTCCTGCAAGTTGTCTTCTTTAAAATAATTCTATTTATCTACATACAACTTCTTAATCTCCCAATCTGTGACCCAAGTATTTTCCTCTTGTTCTAGTCCTTTCCAATGTACCAAATATTTGTTGTATTTCCCATGTCCCGTGTCCATTATTTTCTTATCTAGAATCTGATCCACTTCTTCTTTCTTCTTCACCGGAACCTGTTGCCTCCAATATACTAATTCATTAATAACATCCCCTTCTGCACCATCCCCATGAAAAGAATACAAATATGAAACATTAAACACTAGAGAAATATCAAAATTCCCTGGCAATTCTACCTCATAAGCATTATCATTTATTTTTTTCATGATTTTGCAGGGACCAATCTTCTTGTACTTCAGCTTGTTATAGGTTCCTTTTGGAAACCTTTCCTTCTACAGATATACCATAACCAACTCACCAACTATAAATACCTTTCTCCGTCTGTGCACATATGTTATTTCCTTATACTTATCATTACTATTCTGCAGCTTCTTCCACACTTCTTCCTACAATTATTGGATATGTTCGGCAAATGCTTTTGCATCATCACTGACTCTACCATCAACTGGTAGTTGTACCAAATCTAACACCCCATTTGGATTACTCCCATACACAATTGAAAATGGAGACTTTCCTGTGGATCTATTTATGGAACTGTTATATGCAAACTCAGCTTGTGGTAATGCTAAGTCCCATTGTTTCAGCTTTTCCCCAACGATGCACCTTAACAGGTTTCCCAAACTTCGATTGACCACCTCTATTTTTGCATCATTCTGAGGATGATAGGCACTGCTGAACTGTAGTTGAGTTCCCAATTTCTTCCATAAAGTCCTCCAGAAGTGACTTAAGAACCTTGTGTCCCTATCTGAAAGTAATGGTTTTTGGAACACCATGCAAATGAACAACTTCTCTAAAAAACAAATCTTCTACATCCTGTCGCATCACTTGTTTTCTTATAGGAAATAAAATGAACCATCTTAGAAAACCTATCAACAACCACAAAAATTGAGTCATTACCTCGTTGTGTTTTTGGTAATCCCAAAACAAAATCCATACTCAGATCTGTCCATGACCCTTTAGGAACAGGCAATGGCATATACAACCCTGTATTTTGTGCATGGCCTTTCGAGACTTGGAAAATTTGACACCTCTCCACATATCTTACCACATCTCTTTTAAGCTTTGGCCAATAGTATTTCTCTACTACCAAGGCTATCGTCTTATCTTTACCAAAATGCCCAGCCAATCCTCCGCTATGCAACTCTTTCACTATATTCTCTCTCATAGACCCAACTGGAATACATAGTTGGCATCCCTTGAATAGGTAGCCATCATGTAAAATGTACTCATCCTAGACATCTCCTGCATTATCTGACAATGGATGAATTAACCTTTCAACAATATCCTTGAAATCAGAATCAAGAAGAATACAAACCCTTTATTGCTTCAAAACCCACCACCTCATTTTCCATAGTGGTAAACAAAGTCACACACCTACTCAATGCATCTGCAACTTGATTCTGTTTTCCTGATTTATGTTTTAGAGAAAAAGTATAACCCTGAAAAAATGATACCCACTTTGCATGCCTACTATTTAACTTCTTTTTTGTATTCACATACTTTATGGCTATGTGGTCAGTAAATAACACAAACTCCTTAGGCACTAAGTAATGCCTCCAATTCCTTAATGCTTGTACAATTGCATAAAATTCCACATCATAAGTAGAGTAGTTCTTTCTTACCTCATTCATTTTCTCACTAAAGAAAGCTATTGGCTTTCCACCTTGACTTAGAACAACACCAATACCCACATGTGAGGCATCACAATCAACCTCAAACACTTTATCAAAATCTGGTAGTGCCAAAATGGGTGCCTCTGTCACCTTCTTCTTCAAGAACTGAAAACTATCCTCAGCTACCTTTGTCCACAAAAAATCCCTTCCTTTTGTGCAATCTGTTATAGGTGCTAGGATACTGCTAATTTTTTTAATAAAATTTCTGTAAAATGTTGCTAGACCATGAAAGCTTCTTACCTCTGTTATACTCCATGGAGTAGGCCATTCAATAATTGCCTTTATCTTTTCTGAGTCCATCTGTACCCCATCTACTGAAATAATAAAGCCCAAGAATACCAAACTCTCTTGCATAAATGTGCACTTCTTCATATTTGCATAGAGTTTCTCTTTCCTTAACACTTCAAATATCACCCTTAGATGCCTCAAATGTTCTTCTTTAGTTTTACTAAAGATCAAGATATCATCAAAATAAACCACAACAAACTTACCATTATACTCCTACAACACAGTGTTCATCAGTCTCATAAAAGTACTAGGTGCATTGGATAACCCGAATGGCATCACAAACCACTCATATAATCCATTTCCTATCTTGAATGCTATTTTCCACTCATCTCCTTCTCTGATATGAATCTGATGGTAACCACTTCGAAGATCAATCTTGGTGAAATACCTAGATCCAACAAGCACATCCATCATATCATCAAGGCGAGGTATTGGGAACCTATACTTGATTGTAATTTTATTGATTACTCTGTTGTCCATGCACATTCTCCATGTTCCATCCTTCTTTGGTGTTAATAAAGATGGGTTTCACACAGACTCATGCTCTCCCTTACGACCCCCTTTCTCATGAGCTCTGCCACTTGCCTATTCAACTCTGCATGCAATGTCAGGCTCATCCTATAAGCCGCTTGATTTGGGAGTGAAGACCCTAGAATCAAATCAATATGGTGTTGAATATCTCTTTTGGGTGGTAATCCATCTGGTAGCTCATTAGGAATAACATCAGAAAATTATTCTATTAATTCTGTTGTTTCTACTGGTATTTGTGCACTTGCAGGTTCATCCTTATTTGTGACTAGTGCATAACAAAAATCTAGTTGCCTTTTCCTCCTTCAAAAATTCCTTTGCAGAAAGCATATTTTCAGCCTTCCCCTCTTCCTTAAGAGGTAGAAAAACTATTTTTGTGCCATCCTTCCAGAAAGTATAAGTATTCTTTCCCCCGTCATGAATAAATTTTCTATCAAATTGCCATGGTCTTCCTAGCAGCATATGACATGCATCCATAGGAATAACATCACACCAAATCTCATCCTTGTAATTATTCCCAATAGAAAAACTTATTAAACATCTCTTATCAATAGTAACTTCATTACCCTTCTTAAACCATGTAATACGGTAAGGGTTAGGATTCTTCTCACAATGAAGTCCTAATTTCTCAACCATCTCATTTGAAACCATGTTATCACAACTACCACCATCAATAATAACATTACATACCTTTCCTCCTGAAGTGCATCTTGTTTTGAAAATATTTGTACGCAGCCATATCCCCCTTGATTCCTTTCTTGGAGAAATCATCATCCTCTTAATCATCAAATTTTCTCCAACATCTGGTGGAATTTTTAGGTCGTGTTCATCTTCTACTTGTTCAACTTCAAAAGATTTAGTCTTCGAGCATCTCCTTGCCTCTTGTCATGTGTATAAGAATGCTGGCTTTCAAAATCCCGCTGCCCCTCTTCACCACATTTGTAAAAAACAAATGGTCTTTGTGGAGCCTCCCATCCTATATCGCCAACATATCCTCTACCCTTAGAAAATCCTCTCCCTCTTTGTTGATTATGGAAATCTTGTCTCATATATTATTTCTTTTCTAATCCACGAGATGATTCTCCCCTACCTTGGTTGAAACTAATCATCCCCGAAAGGAAGATGATCCCAACTATTCATTCCATGTGATTTCCTAAAACTTTGATGATTTTGTTTTTCCTCGGCCTTTAAGGCTAGTTGATAGGCATCCTACATGATCTTAATCCTATGCATACTTATCTCATCTTGATTAGAAAATTTTAATCCATTTACATACCTTGCAGCCATTTGTTCCTCAGTTTCTTCATGCTTTACATGAATAGACAACTTGTAGAACTCATATGTGTATTCTTGCACTGTTTGTAAGTTCTATCTGAGATTTTGAAACCTCATGTAAAGGGTTTGTGCATAATCCAAAGGGAGAAATTTATCTTTCATCTTCTTCTCCATCTTACTCCACGTCCTAATTTTTTCTTTCCCCTTTCTTGACCTCTCTTTCTATAGGTGATCCCACCATAGCATAACATGACCTTTCAATTTCGTGCATGCAAATTTTACCTTCTTTTCTCATGACAAAGCCTTCCACTCAAAAACTTTCCCTATGCTAGTCAACCAATCTATGAGCTTCTTTGGTTTTAGACTACCCATGCTCTGAAACATCAAATCTTATACCAAAATTCTTTCCTTCAAATGCTCGAAGCATCCTTTCTTCAAAAGCTAATGGCAGCGCTTGTGTTTCCTCCTCTTCACAAACTTCTTCTTCATATGTGTCATCTTCACCTTGATTTCCTCTCTGGGTTATCATTGCAACAAGCGCAACAACTTTCCTCTACAGATCTTGCATATTTATATTCATCTGGGTAATACCGCCTCCCCTTCCTCTTCCTCTTCCTGCCATCATTTTTAAAAAAAGACTCAAACCAACTCTGATACTAGATAATGTAGCCAAATTCTAAACAAACTTGATATATTGCAAATAATATGAACTCTAAAAGAAAATAGATTTCCTTCTTCATTATTGAATAATCAATTACAATGTTTCCTAAATAGGAAAATAACTCCCAACTCGAGTTGCCAAGAAAACCCTAACTAACTTTGACTAAATCTACTCTAGGTGACGAAATTTACTATTTTTAGCAGTTTACTAGAACCTGCTATTCTTAGTAAGTTCACATGCTTATTCATATGGGCAAAGAAATTTCCATGCATCTTCTACATTCCTAAATTAGAGGAATTTCGTACTTTCTAACTCACAATGTAACTAATAGACTAAAATTAACTAATGCTCAAAAATAGGAAAAAATCAAACTACAACTTAAATCCTAATTTTCGGCCTCAAGATGGCGGATTTAGGGCCCTAAAATGTGCCATGAAACTTTCCCCAACCAGTAGGTAAGGTTTCTAGTCGGTTTGTCTCATCGAAACATATGGTTTCAAAAAAAAAGACTCAAACAGACACCCGGAGCTCAAGTTATGACCTTGTCAAGTTCCTGCTAATTTTGGCACATCATCAAGTATACCCTGGTAGCGCGCTTCTGTGACACAAAAACTCTAGGGTCTACTAAGGACCCAAATTTATTACGCATTTAAATCTAGGTTAATGCGGTTGATCGCTAGTTGGAAAATATTAAAGTCATGGTTATTCAAATACCCTAAAGTTTCTCTTTGTAAAGATACCACCAAGCTCCCTATAAAATCCTCAGGGATTTTTTTAGTAAATGATTGGATACGTTAGGATTAATCAACCACCGTCAAAGTGACATCCTTTCATGAAGCGTCATAAGAGTGCATTAAATAGTAATAGAATACTCTTATGAGACTCTATTCAATATTGAATAGCACCAATAGAATGTCGTAATGTCTCATATGGTCACATCCACGATTGACATAATGCGGCCGCCATTTCATTACTTCTTACAATGTGATCATTCCAACAGTCTGTCAGCTGCATGGAATATCCTACTGATAGCTAAGACTATCTGGAAACCAATATAGTGGTTGATATCAATCTCAAACTATTGAAAGCATTTAGGCTCACTTAGATGGGATTAGTTAACACAAAACATCCATATTTGAGAATCTTATCCTCAATTCCCTCTACATATGTTATTAGTGAGTTCTATTACTCCTATTGTTACCCCGAACATTCCATGATGGTAACAATCTTATGATAATGATTTTTGTCCCTTTCTTCCATTTTTTCTCCCAGTCTAGTTCACTCATGCCATCTATAACAGGGCCCCATTAACACACACACTGCATAAAACTATCATCTTAGTTAACTGTACAGAAATCAATCAGTTGAGTAGCCAAAGATAGTCTCCTAGGGCAATATTCCATATCTTCTCACACTCACGAGCAGGGATGAAATTAGAAGGGTCGGACCACCTATCTAGAGCCTCGTGAAATCACATTGATTAGAAACTAGTAACGGTCTGAGGACCTCTCAGAAGATTGACATCAAAAACAAGTATTCAGAAGATTGTTCCTAGATTACCAAATTCCTTGAGCAAAGTTCACTATGGTTAATCATATTACTGGATGGAAAAAATGGACTCTTTTTTAGGTCCTATTGAATGATCCAGTTCTATGAAAACCATCTATCAGCGGACAAGCTACAAAAAATATGTTAGGCTCTGTGTAAGATTCACATGGCCGAGGGTGGCGATCATATGATGCTCTAAAAACATGCCAACATATTCTATCATCATTAGCTTCTGGGAACTCAACTTGAACGGGTACATCATAGATTCGTCTAGTCAAATACTACAAGTTCAGTTGGTCTAAAGAGAAGAGAAAACCAGTAGATAGCTAATGAAAATATCTCAAGTTTGCTACATATGTAACCTAAGGGATATTTTTCTTTATACCATCAGCAAAACGAAGGCAGAAAACGTTACTACAAGCTAAACTACTGGAAAAATTCCAATTTCTTACAATGAGCCGTCCAAGCATGTTTGGACCCAGAATATAAGGATGCTTTCATAGGGAGTCTCTGCACAACAATGAATAAGGGAAGAGGAGATAGACATTGATTCTAGCCATTCAACATCAGGGAATCATCTTTTGGGAGCGGATAAATGATATTTGAATGAGGTAAGCAATGAGTATGATCAACAAAATGAAGGTTCAAATATATGCACAGGTTAGGTTCTGGATAAACTCCAGTTTGCAATAACATAAATCGTCCAAGCAGTTTGGACAATACTTATTTAAGCATAATTTCATCGAGGGATCTCTTTTCCAACAAAAGGACCTATTAAGGAAGGTATTGTTCTAAGGCAAGGTAGTCTTAATAAGGAGGTTATCGAAAGCTTGAAAAACAAAATCAGGACAAGTATCATTACCTCGTGGAATATTTTCAAGAACGAACTTGCGAGGGTGTTTTCTCGGATGCACCTCTTATGAGCATAGATCGCCAGGCTCCGTAACAGTTAATGGCCGAACAAACTAGCTAATAGATCTCCCACTACAAATTGAACATCTCAGAAGTTCCTGATCTTACTTTGCTTAGTAGTATATAATTTTTACATTGAACTATTCCATCTAGAATTATTAGTTTTTAATTATTTACATAAGTGGGGTGAATCACTAACTTGTAGATCTAGTTTGGTATGCACATTTAGTATACTAATTAAATTATATATTATTGATACATTTTATATCTATGATCTATTACAGTCTGGTAAGTATGAGCTAATCAAACAACACAAGGATCCATACATTTCATCCTTAACATTTTGTTCATTTTTTTTACTCAATTTTTCTATAAGATTATTAAGCTATTTTTAAAGTGGGAATATCTAATTCTATTAGTTTTTCAACCTATCTCTTAAAAGTGAGGAACCCTATGCAATCCCCTAATCATTAACATTTTTTTTGTTGATGAATATCTATCAAATTAAAAAAAAGGTGTACCACATGTATTTTTAATTAAAATTTTAGTTCCCCCTGTGTAGTTGATTTTTTAAAGTGGATTGTTTAATCTTAGCTTATGAAGATTTGAGAGGCTTTAATTAAACAAAGAACCACCAAATAGGATTACTCAAATTTTTTGTTAATCTAAAATATAGTTTAATCTAATTAGGATAATTCATTGTGAATTATGAGAGGGTGTTATCATAATAGATTTTCCATGTTTTTAATCTTTATTATTAATTTTATCTTATCCTAATTCGATGTTTTATGAATATTTAGTAATTCTTTGTTTCGTAGGAGTTAAAAAGCATGCAAAGTATGTGTTTGTAATTCCATATCTATATACATACCTTCAAACTTAAATTGTTTTAAGAATATTTACAGTTGGAGAATAATACATAGATTGAAGTATTGCAATCTCCTCATGGTTTTATAAGTGATTGCAATCCGTTTTAAATCATTTTTATTCATGTCTTGATGCCTAGAAAAATAATCAACACTATAATATTAATTAGATTTTTCAGTTCTTATTTAAATCTGAATTTCATACCCTTTCTAAGTTTTTGAGCCTTCATAATATCACTCTCATGTAGTTTTTGGTTTAGTAGTGCTCAATATCTATAGTAGGGGAAAGGACCCCATCTCTGAGCAGGGGCCTTTGACCGAGACTATTTTGGCACAATTAAATATTATTGTGTATACACAGTTATCCAAATACTCAACCAAAAAAGCACATAAAACTGTACGTGATTTCCTTATTCTTTGCCAATTTTAACATGTGCAAATGTTCTAATTTATAAACATAAATAAATGTCATTCCCTACAACTTGAGGGTCACATTTAAAGTTTAGAAACTCCCACATGAATATAATAATATCATCTCCATTACTATTCTGACCCCATTTACATTGCTGATGGGCTTCAACATGTACAAATATTATTATTTTTTGCACAATTATACATCCATTCCTTATCAATACACACATCCTTGAGCAAACATTGTTCATCTATATTTATCCAACCTCCACTGCCTTTTCTACAATTAATAGGGGTACCTGCAAACATAAAAAAGTCATTAAGGCTCACCATTTACAAGAAAAAGTCACCATTATTACAGATTTTTAGTAGATTTCAAAAAACAACATTCAATAAAACAACTGTAATTCAAATATTTTTTTAAAAAAAAATGATACATTTCCCTCCCAAATTCCCAATTCCCACTAAAATCTCTCACATCCATTTTAATACAAATCCATTGATCAACAAGAGTTTTAAATCCAACCGCTCAAATTTCTTTATTTCTCAATCAATCTGTGCCAACCCCTCTCAGCCAATAGAATCCAATCCCAGATATACCAAAGAAAAATTCAAAGCAATAAAATCTATAAATTGAGATGATGAGTCGTATGCATATTTGTTACTTTCTTGCTACCTTTTTCCATGTTCAATTTTCTTGCTGCACAGATACAGAAGAACACTTTTCCATCATCAATTTTCTTGCTGCACAGATACAAAAGAACACTTTTCCATCATCAAATTTCTTGCACAGATACAGCTGCACAGATACAGAAGAACAGAGTACTTCCAAATCACTGATTTTCTTGCTCCACAAATACAAAATAGTAAAATATTTCTGAAATTTCCAGGTGCAATAGTTGTTTACCTTTTGTATTAAGCACTATTTTTAAAAATTGTCTCTTTTTTTTCTCTAAACATTTTTAGATCTCACAGTTAACCATTAAATTTGTTATGAACATTAGGAAGTCTGAATATGTAGATAGTTTACAAACATCATTAAATTTGCAAGAATGAACAACTTCGTTATTGCAAATTCATGTTGTTTATACTCTATCTACAAATTTAAACTCACTCGTGTGCATAATTAATTTAATGTTCACTTGTTCCTCCAAATATGATTTTTTGTGCTAAATAAATCATAATTTTCTTAAATTTTGAACACATTTTTTGAAATGTATAGGAATCTGTAGAAGTAATGATTTTTTTGTTTCTCTTTGCCGTAAACAAATAAAATCCAGAAATAGAGATTTCTTTGATTTTCTGAAATAGCCATATTGCTTTTCCAATATTCAAAATAAAAATTTATTTATTTTCCGAACTAGCCACTACTTCTTTCGCAGCCTCTAAAATTCTACATGCATAGTATTAGATTTACACATTCATAAGGTGCTAAATTTACCTCCATATAAATAGAGCATCCAAATATGATAACAAAAGACTAATGCAGACTACAACTAGTTCCTTGTATTTCATAATGGCACGTGTAAAGCAGACATCCAAAAGACTAGTGAGAAGGTTGAGAAGCAACTTGCAAAGAAGGGAAAAGTTTACAAATATGTCTTTTGATTAAGATAAAATAGCTGGGACACAAGCTCAAAAAACCACCTCTTCAAAAACAAATCTATCTTTTGATGAAGATAAAATAGCTGGGACACAAGCTCTTCCAATAGAAAGAATAATCCTTCAAGAGCCAAATCACAAGATTCAGGCATGAATAACGCTGCTCAATTACAACCTCAGAAAAATATGTCTTCCACTCAAAGGAGTAATTCATCAAAAGGAAAAGAACAATTTCTTGATGAGAATATCACAGTTACACATGAACCTAAATTCAACACTACTGTGAACCCAAATGTTGAAGTAACTGGAGGGTCTACTATAAAAAAGAAAGTATACATAAGAGGACAATGGATAGAAGTAGACATGAAGGCTGCCATGAGGGATGTGGAGGAGAATGGAATGTCAACAAGAAAAGCAACATCTAAGTGGGGTATCCCTGCCACAAACGTGACTGATTGGTTGTATGGAAAAAGAACCACTAAGAGGCTGGGACCTCCAACAGTTCTGACAGAGAATGAAGAGCAGGAAATTGTGACATGGTGCAAAGATATGGCTGAACTTGGCCATGGTCTTGAAGTCATTCACTTAAAGGCCTATGTAGCTCATATATGTCAAAGCAGACCAAATCCATTCAATGATGGTCTACCAGGAAAATCATGGTGGTATGGGTTCCGTAGGCGCCATCCCGATTTGACAATAAGAACTGCAGAGGGCCTTGATAGAGATAGAGCAGTCATGTTACGACCAAGAATCGTTGCTGCTTTCTATGATAACTTGCAAAAAATGTATACAACAAATCAATATGGGCCCAATAAAATATGGGATTGTGATGAAACTGGTGTACAAGCAGGAAGGAATTGTGGCATGCGTGTGATTGCTAAATTAGGTTGTAGAAGTGTTCCACACATTATGTCAAAAAGTAGAGAATGGATTACTGTATTATGTTGTGTTAATGCAGCAGGACAAAGCATTCCTGGATTTTATCTTTTTAAGGCAAAGAGACAACTTAAAAACTATATAGCTGGATGTGAACCTGGAGCATGCATGGCAGCGCAACCACATGCGTGGATGACAAAGGAGTTGTTTTTGAATTGGCTGCATCATTTTGCAAGATCTGTGCCCGGCGGAGTTTCACCAACAAATAGGCATCTTCTAATATTTGATGGTCATGGCAGCCATGTAGCTTTTGGCACAATCCAAGAAGCTAGAAATCTAGGAATTGACCTTGTGACTTTGCCAGCTCATACCAGTCACAAACTTCAGCCATTAGATGTTAGTGTTTTCTCTCCATTCAAGAACTACTTCAAATCAATGAGGTCCAAATGGATGGCAAAGAACTCAGGTCTTGAAATCAGGAGGACAGAATTGGCAACACTTAGCAGTCAAGCTTTCCAACTCGCACTTACTCCTAAAAACATCAAAGCAGGTTTTCATAGGACAGGTATATGGCCACTTGATCGTAATGTTGTTTCTAATGATATGAGGCCAAGTGAAGCCTTTCATGTTGAAGAAGACGAGGTGGCAGCTGTTGAAAACATATTGAGGATGGCAGGAATAGAAGATGGAGATGTAGAATGATGTTTAGAAGAAATTAGGAATAATGTGTCAGATAATGAGGATGCACAGAAAAAAGGAAGTGCATGTTGAGACAGAATTTTTGGCATGCCTAAAGATTTAAATCAGCCACATACAATCAATGAAGAAGATGATCACATTAGTTCAACAACTCATGTGAGCCAAACACAAGAAGCCACAGATGTTGATGATATCTTGACTTTGCCAACACAGCTCAGCCCACCTCAATGGGTTAAAGAAGGGGCCATAAATCTCAACATGCAAATTGATTTCAACAATGAGGAAGTTTCTCTTTCAGTGCCATCCCCTCCCCCGCCTCTTCCAAGTGAGGTGGTACACTATTATGCTGATAATTTGGAGTGGGAGGCACATGATGCATCCCAATTAGAAGCCCCAAATTTATCCACACAGCATATGGATAAAGGTAACTTCGAAGTTGCTGATTTCATAGCCACACAAGACACTGAAGAGGTGGTCTACACCCAAAATGACAACCAATCAGTAAGTAAATTCTTAAAGCTACGAATTGAGAGGGTTCACAACAACCCTGTGCGGCTAAGTGATGGTGCAATTAGATTTGGTAGGCAATCCCAAATACTTACCTCTGATGAATACTTGCATTTACTTCAAGATCAAGAAGCAAGAAAAAGAGAAATTGAAGATTTGAAGGCAACGAAGGGAAGGGGAAAGGAAAGCCCACATGTTGGTAGAAAAAGAAAAGACGGGGTAACTTAAAATTGAAAGAGAATTGAAAAGGCAGAAAAAAGAAGAAGACATGTTGCAACGAAAAAATGAGGAGTTGAAAAGGGAACAAGCCAGACTGTCAAAAGAACATGATAAAAGGATGAAGGAATGGAAACAAGCACAGAAGGATCCTGATCGACAAAATAGATGTTTGAGTAGTCCCTCTAATCCCCTTCTTGATCAGCATCACATTTTGTTGGACATGTAACAGGATAATTTTTTTTTTTGACTTGCTTGAAGATAATACGACACTACACAAGTTCTCTAGGGAATACAACCAACTAAAGACATGCTTTCCACAACACGGACCCACACTGGTTACAGATAAACATGAGGCACACACTAAGGACACAATGGTTCATCTAAAGTATGCAATTTTACAAACAAGGTCTTCCCACAGAAGGTTTCTTTAGAATCATGTTTTAGCTGTAAGTGCTTTTACATTCTTTACTTTTCCCAGAGGAATCATGATAGGAGAATCTGAAGTTCATGTCTCCTTTGAAGAATTTTCCCCTACCTTGTTAATGTTAATATACAGTGTAAACCAATTATTGGATGGTAAGAGGTTGCTTCATTTACTTGATTAACTTATTCATTTGTGAGGAGGCAGTTAATTTCTCAAGGCTCTTAACTTCATCAAACTGTTTTCAACGTTGTGCTTTTAAACATATATGTTTTACCCTTTTTAAGCGGTCATATTTTTTTTATTTTTTTTTTTACAGTACATGACTGTCTAAAACTTGGATTCATCATTAAGATCTTATTAGTGGTTAAAAGGATTTCATTGGGGTCAAGAGTCTAACCAGAAATATTAAAGGTTGACTCGGGCTTCACTTGAAGAGATGGACATAAGTATACTGTTTACATTTTCAACGGGTAAGATAGATCGAAGAGTTTCTTAGTCAAGTTCCTTCTATTTATTATAATCTTATTATCTTCCAAGAATTCAATCATTGATTTCACCTTAAGACCGTTCTAAGGATTCACCACAATAAGAGATTGTTGATTAGTTTACGTGGGATCACAAGGTATATTTGTTTCTCTTGTTTTCTTTTTGCTAGGTTCAAAACATAGTCCTCTACCAAACGACACATGACCAAAGGTAACCAAAGTGATGTAAGTTGATTCAAGTTTAGATAATTATAATTAGGTTTGACAATTCAAGGATAAATCATATTCTGAAAAGTGAAAATTCAACGAAGGATACGCATGTCAAAACAAGTTCATTTAATCTTATTGACAATAATATTTCTCAAATTGACTTTCAAACGATAACAACCTACATGAGAACAATACAAAATTATAACGCAATGCCTTCTATATAGTCTTCACAATTTCCATACCAATGTTTTAAAGCAAAGGAAAACATTCGTACAACAGCAGTTCCTAAGAAGGCTGGAAACCACTTTCTACACGTGTTTCTTTCTCTCTCTCTCTTTTTTTTCTTTTCTACTAAGGAAATCCTCCTACACATTTGTTCGCACATGTCAGTTCACAAGAACTGAGCACGATAAAAGCTATAACATTAAGACAATATGTTGTTATCTAACTGTTTCAAGGAAGAAAAGCACCGTTGATTATGAAAAATAATCTAAGAGTCTAAACAAGAGCAATTAAAGAGTTGTCCAATAGCATAAAATGTCTGAATAAAAGGGGACGGCACTAACTCTATTTAATTATCATTTTCTCATAGGAGCAGTTAATAAACATCATAGTGAATTTCACTCATATCACAATAATGACCGTCATTTTAACAAGATAACATTTCGAAACAAAAACAATTACAAGAAGAGAATTAATTTCAAACGTGATCTGTCCCTATTTGTTTAAGTTAGTTCACCAAGCCAAGGATTCACTATGCCACTGGAAGATCCCAAACAATCAATCGACATGAGAATATCTAAACCAACATGACTCATTCATATTAAGGTGATGTGCCTAAAACAGTTAATTTTATGTCAGTACAGAATAAATAAATTGAAAAGAAAAGGAATGAAACGCACAAATGACCCCGTATGGGCCACATCCTATCCTAACAATCCTTCTATTAAACTTTCTTCTAATCAAGAGGATGTCTTAAGAAAAAGGACAAACTTGACAAGACCAAACATAACCATTATAAATCTTACAGGAGGGTTACTCAATCATTCCCAAGAACACAACACAGGATACATAGCTTCCAAAGGATCTGTCGTCAACAACAAGTTGACTTAAACCTTTCTGGTCAACACATAACCATTCTACTACAATGACAGCAAGGAGGTCGTATCACAACGATCATCACAAAAACCAGTCAACCAATGAGTTTCCAAACACACCAACCTCTAAGTCACAGGAGAATGAAATTTAAGCATCTTTACGGAGCAAAACGTAGAGTAATTTCTTACGCATAAAACCAACATCCCAATTTTAAGATTTGAAAACTTCCTCACTAATGATCCAGTAGATCTCGTATCCTCCAACATGTGTGAAACAAAATCAAGGTAAGAAAAGAGTATTTCCTCTGACATTTTAAGCTATCCAAAAGAAATGTGAGTATCGTCAAAAGAAGACATTCCATAGGATCAGCTACATTCCTCAAAACATACAACAGTCACCAAGGGAGAGAAGGTGATTCCAAAGACAACAATCTCCAAACGGTGAACATGAATTGATATCAAATTATGAAGATCAACCATGACACTCGAAGAATAAAAGTATTTCTTCGAGCGATTCAAAAAAAATAACAAAAGCAACTAACCTAGTTGAGAGTAATATCAACTTGGGTCAATTCAAAAATTAGTCAAGCTAAGCACACACTAAGCCAACCGGGAAGGGTTACTAGAACCTAAAACAACTAAAAGAAAAGGATAGAGACAGGAATAGCATCATTCACCTATACACAATGCACTCGCAGTACTCAATCACTAATTCGCAAATACCCAACATAAACCAGAACTACAGATCTCGAACCGAAACAAGAATAAGAACAAAACAGGAGCTATAAGGTTGAGTCCAACGACAATGTTTAATAAAACATTCAAATCGTGAGACCAACACAAAGAACTTGGGAATTTTCATTACAGGACCCCCACCTCTTTTGTTTTATTAGTCTTAAGAACAAAGTTCACCCAACTAATATTTATTAAAACCCAGAAAACAATATAAAGGCTTCAACCAGCGCAATCATTTCTAACGCCAAAAAAGGAATACAAACGAGCAAGGGAAGTGGAAACCAAACAGCATACCATCACACGAGACATTTATATGAAGAGTAGAGTTATTTAATGAATCAGTTAAATAACAGCATAAGAATCAATGGTATAGAGAATATCGTGCCTGATTAAGCTCCTGCAGTTGATAACAAGATGGACAGGGCCTGCAACAGCAACCCAAGCCTAATTCCATTTTCTTCAAGCTCGTTGGGCTCCCAAACATCGAACATCTTCACTTTGGCACAGGAAGGAGTTCACTCAGGGTGGGTGGTCTAAAATACTTGCCATCATCCTCCCAACACCGCTCCAAGATTAGCCCTAGAACTTCTGTAGGCCCCATTTTTGACAATTGAACTTGATCCTTCGTCATTCATCCAAACACCTCCACCATCTCCATATGCATCTGATTGTTTCTAATTTGGACCTCCTAACCTTGGTGCTCTCATATTAGGAGCAGCCCTAGTCTGAGACAAAACAAAAGAAGATGGCTTTATAACCAAAAACAATCTCTTGGTACAGACTCCATATCCATAAAACAGTCCCTAGACTTAGCATCCTCACCTTTTCCCTGACATCCCATAACCTGCAATCAAGATCTTTGTCCATGAGAATACATCACTTTTAGGCATTACATCAAATACTCGGCGTGCAACTCTAAAATTCCCACATTTGCAATACATGTCTACAAGGGCATTCATTACTATAATAAACAAATCAAAACCACTTCTTAGTATGAACACGTGCTTCTCCTGCTCCCCTGATGCAAATTCGACAGGTGAGAAGTTACTGGAAGAACAGTTGCAAAGGTAACATTGTTGGGCTTCGTGTAGCCAGATGCATTTGTTGAAAGAGATCTAAACTTTCCTCATAATGTGAACTCTGTGCATACCCTGCAATCATTGTAATTCCATGACACTACTGTTTTCTCAGTACATGTTCTGAATCTGAAAAATATCCTGCTACCTTCATCTCCCAAGACATTTTCTCCAACATTGCATAGATCTCCTGTGCCTGTGGGTGCGATCTGTCACCTACACAAAAAGCATGCACCTTTTTATTGCCTTTAATCCAACTACACCAAGTTTCTTTTTAATTCCTCTATCCTTCATCGATCTCCTAAAAGCTCTCTTGCAAAGCAAACTGTGCTTCATGAATATTCTGATATGAAACAGATCCACCTCTATGGGATCCTCTTCCATGAGTTACATCGTAGAACAAGCAAGGTCTCAGTAGAGAATCTCTGTAATGAATTTCATCGGGTCTCCTGGTAACACTCTCACTGTCACACAGTCGATTTTGACTGAAAACACTTGCGCTAGCTTATGGCAAGTAAACACAATCGCATCAAGATTTACTGCATGTGCTGCTTTTTCCATCCCAGAGCACACCTTAGTTTCCACACTTTGTGCTGCCAGTGCAAGAGACAGCTAAAACTGCAATGAGACCTAAGAAAAATGCCAGAACCTCTAGCATCTTGCATGCTTACAAATAAAGTTCATTCTTCTCTAGCAAAAGAGCAATAAATTGTTTCAGGACTTATCTGCTTCGTTCTTCTCTTATGGTAGAGAAAATTTTTGCAATATGGAACTACATATAAACCCAAAATTATGCACTAAGGAGCAAACCGATATATACTACGAGAACACAATCATGATGAGAGTTAACTCCACTCCAGCAATGCTAATGGTTGTCATTGGCTGTTATTTCACATTTTTGTGATGTACTGTAGTAAGAACGCCAGGTAATCATGTTAGATCTTCTTCCATTGTCTCATGAAAAAGCAGGACCTAGGAGACATATCTAACAGATGATAAATAATATAATTTGCACAAACCACCGAAGTGCCTGAGATAAACACCACATAGCAAAATAACTTGTTCACGGTAGTAGCTCCATCTGCAGTACATAGATTCCAAGCTTCCCATATTCCTCTTAAGGTTAAGAAATACCTTTCAACCATAAAAAACAGATCTGCTTCAAGTGGCTAAGAACTGCTCAAGTTCTACAATATGTAGCACAAGTCATCCCAAATCTTACAGCTACGATTTAACATTGATTACTGTGAGTAGTGGATATTAGCCATAGGCGCAGGGCCGAGCTTCCTTTTCGCCAAACATGCATACAAACCAATTAGTACAAAAACAACAAGTTTGTCCTAGAGATGCAGACCGAGTCGACTGCAGTGGCGATCTGGGCAATTCAGGAGAGTGATTTCTGTTGGAATGCCATTTGATTCAGGTCGAAGAGCTTAGAATTGCTGTGAAAAGGGTGGAGGCGTCCCCTTGCCATCGCCATTGCTGAGATTATAAACTATTGCCTTCTACTCTGTATGAATATACAATTTACTTCCTTCCCATCAAAACCACGCGGCCAGTCTCCAGAGGAACCCACGCGGCCAGGGAAGAATGCCCGAGCAAAACCAGACTAAAACTAAACAAACTACTCCCCAAAACAGGGGTTTCCTTCCCCCAAGACGCGGCAGACAAGGGCACGAGGAAGTCAAGGAAGGTAGAGCAGTCATAAAAGATACAGGTCAGAAGTGGTTGAAGGGTCGCTGGAAAAGACTGGTGGCCAACTGCCCCCCCCACTTGGCATTACATTCTCCTCCCCTTAAGAAAGCATCGTCCTCGATGCGACATAACACAGCGGAAAAAAAAATGGTTCGCAACCAAGAACAGGTAAAGGAGGAAGTACACCCTATGGTTTAAAATTTTAGTCGATTAAAACACGGCCACAGGTAGCCTTAGGAACATTTGGTAGAAGTTTTAACTTTCAATGTTCGGTGAAGATTGGCAGTTCTTTCTTGTTCATTATTTCATTAGTTCCTTTCCATTAACATTATTCTTAGTTTAATTTCTTTTAAAATTTCATCATTGAAGAGTTTTGGTTTGTTCCTTATTGTGGGTGCCCAACATGAACTGCTAACACAACACCCTATCAGGTTCACAAGACACTACAGATTCACAAGCACACAAGTATATACTTCAAGATTGTATTACACCATAAAAGGTTACTCAAATACGAAATGGAATAGGCACAGTCCACATAACATAGTACTCGTCACACATCAATGACTGACATACCAAATACTCAAACAAAAGAGTACTACAATCCACCAGACATTTCCTCAATTTGCATCAATGAAAAAAACTCACATAACACCAAACCATGCTACAGGTACATAGTGTCCACAAGGGAATCAATGACACATCCACAACATCACAACACATATCCATCTGACATGAGTAACACATACATCAAAAGACCACTGCCAAAACATCACAATAACTCAACATATATCCTGAAACATCAACCATACAGACAAATATCATAAGCCTCCCTCAAACTCTTATGCCTCCCTCAAGTCTCTTATGCCTCCCTCAAACTCTTATGCCTCCCTCAAACTCTTATGCCTCCCTCAAGTCTCTTATGCCTCCCTCAAACTCTTATGCCTCCCTCAAGTCTCTTATGCCTCCCTCAAACTCTTATGCCTCCCTCAAACTCTTATGCCTCCCTCAAGGAGGCCGGTTGACCCTATGGTCCAAGACACATAGAGTTCGAACACTCCTAACCCAAGTGACATAATAACGCGTGGTTCAACAACCCGCTAGTTATATGTACTCCTTGGGGCGTACCCCCATACAACGAAGCGGGTCCATAGGTCCAACCAATCCATGGTGCATCCCATGACCCTATTCCACACATCACGACATTAGAACCAGCACAACAATCCAATCAAAGTGCCAAGTGGCAAAGTACAAGCCTTGGGCAAGGCGGTAAAAATTCCAAATTTAAAAGAAGACCCAAAATCAAGCTAAAATAAATGGCCAAATAGCCAAAGTTAGTATCAAAATCCCCATGTTAGTGCCACAAACCAAGGAAATGCCCAAAATTGTAAAGCATTGCAATCAAGAAAAGCTGCTGGTCCTTACAAAATTAAGTAAAAAGCTCAATTTACGAATAAAATCAACTTATAATAATGTCACATTACGATAACTGTGTGGCCTTATCTAGCCACCAAAGGGGTACTCAACGAGTTGCTAGCACTCGGAACATCGAGCCTCAGCTCGTAAAATACATATCAATAATACAACTGTCATCACCTCCATCTGAATCATCCCGCCACCACTTCGACAAGGCTAAACATAGTCATAGATACACTTAGGTTGCATACATACAACCACATAGGGAGAGAGGAAAGAATCACATGTAATCTACTAAACCGAGTTTCGGCTCAAGTTATTGACCCATGGTACACCATTCCTCACTCTCAACATACACTTCTACCGATTTCCCTCAGGGTCGGTTAGCGTAAGGTTCACAACATAACATACAACAACATTACTAACATAACGGTGGCACACACATAACTACCATAACGTCTTACATATGGTACATATACAGGGTAGATTACGATCATACATTCACAGGGTGTAATCACATCACTTTACTACATTCTGCACCCAAAGTGCAAATCACCATACGATAGGGTTCATACACTCACCGTATGACCCTAAATCACAACATGAAGCATTACATATTACACAACTCATACATACGATGAACATAGTACATCTCAACATAACATAATTGCTTCATAACAAGGTGGTACACACATTTCTTCAGAACATGGTAAAAACATCATGATACAACTCATTTCTTTTAACATCAATCTAGTCATACAACACATTGATACACTTACATATCACAATATGCCACAATGCTCCAACACTACGTCATCCACATTAGAATTCTTTTCACACATCACAACAATAATTCACACGTGAATTCTTCCTAGAATCCACAAGAAGGAGAGAGAATACTCCTCATCCCCAACACATCAACATGATGACAAACACGCACTGAGTGACATACACATCACGTGCGTTCACAATATCACAATTACGACAATAATCACATCACGCTTAAAGCACATTACTCTTCCAATATCTACCATCATCATGCAACATCATCATCATCATGCAGTATCATCATGTAACACCACCACCACCATGCAACATCATCATATAACACCAATCCGGCCCATAGGTTCGAGAGCATGAACCTATGCTCTGATACCAAGTGTAACGACCCACAAATATTCACACACAGAACAACACAGTAAAAGACAGGATATTTTTTTTTTGACTTGCTTGAAGATAATACGACACTACACAAGTTCTCTAGGGACAATCAACTAAAGACATGCTAGTCAAAATTACACAACACGGACCTTACACTGGTTACAACTAACATGAGGCACACACTTAGGACACAATGGTACATCTAGAGTATGCAATTTTACAACAAGGTTTTCCCACAAAGGTTTCTTTAGAATCATGTTTTAGCAAATGTAAGTGCATTTTTACATTCTTTACTTTTCCATAATATAAGGGAGAGAGAACATGACACAGTGTAACACACCAAAATTACCAACACAAGAACAACACAGTGAAATACAGGATAACTTTTTTTTTTTTGACTTGCTTTGACTCAACACGACACAACATGTCGTCACAAGGTTACAACCAACACTTGGAACCATTTGTTACGGGGAAGACCACAAGGTCAGCACGGAAACGTTCACACTTATCAAGGACAATTTATTTTTCTTTTGACGAGACAACATGGAAGTCCAACCACATGACACACTCACAGCTAGGGCAAGCCACAGTAAGAAATGGTTAGGGTTTATTTATTTTGGTAAGACACCCTTTAGCTCATGACTTAAGTTTTCAGAAGGAATCAATATATGGTTCGCACAAATTCATCTCACCAACTGAGTTAATTTCTTATACACTGAAGAGTAGTTCACTTAAAGTCTTCTCCTACTTACTAAATCTTAATATCTTCCAGAAACTAACCATTGTTTTCCTTTAAGCTTGTTTAAGAGTTCACCCCAAAGGGATAGTGTTCGCTAGTTTAGCTAGGGGTATCAATTAATAAATGTTTACTTCACAAAGGATGTTTTCATTTTGATCACTCATGGAAGTATTTGATTTCAAATAGATCACCTTTACATTTATTTGTT
Organism: Taxus chinensis; assembly: GCA_019776745.2. NCBI lineage: Eukaryota > Viridiplantae > Streptophyta > Pinopsida > Cupressales > Taxaceae > Taxus > Taxus chinensis. Next base: position 150,559,815 of record CM034157.1, read on the forward strand.
GAATATAAAATTATTATTTTTGTTTAGCTTCTTTAAGGGTTAACCGACTCATTTTACTTTACTTATAAAATATTGTCGCTAAGTCTTAGAAAGATTTAACTTAATAATTTATTCTCAAGATCAAAGTTTTACAATACTCATATCAATGTAAAGATTGAATGCCATTTCTCACAAGGATAATTTCAAGCTTAACTACACCAGAACAAGACACTTTATTTCACCATTACCAAACAATACAAGGCAAGAGGTCGTATCAACTCTCTTTACAAGCAATGTTACACAATTTACAACACATTGGACATTTTTACAAGGAACTTCATAATGGTACAGATGAAACTTTTACACTCTTTTCTTCTAGTCTACTCGCATAATCCATCTGCACAAATATTAACTAAAGTCAGTTCGCAAGAACTGAGCATGTTAAGGCTACACAATGCAATAGTAAGCTAACAATTAACAATATCAAGAAAGGAATATTCTAAATTCAGAAATGGATTAAAACACAACTCACAACTCCAATATTAATCTCATGAGAGAGAAAACTAAATCATCCAACAAGGAGAAAGTCCAAATACTAGTAAGAACAAAATTACATAAATCAAGGCAAGACCTTATGGGTTGGGAACAAGAAAGTCAAGAGTGTTGATATCTCCTTCATGTAATCCTATGGGTTACGTGATAGGAATCCAAAATTTACTCCATCCAACTAAAGGGGTCCAAGAGAAGACAAAGCGTACTAATTATGATCGTAGGCGCGAAGCAAAAATGACGTTATCCAATTCTTCCAGGGGGCTTCAAAGTAATATGGGTTCGATGCCCTTAAAAGAACACAACTATAGTTTTGGTTTTAACCAAGGAGTTTACCACTACCTCCTTATCGGATTTCTTAAAACGTAGTACTAGTTAACCAAAACAAATCCACTTTTCCAAAAGCGTACGAAAGAGACACAGAAAGGGCCATTATTCTACCAACAAACCCTATCCTAATCGTCAACTTCTCTACATAATATAAGGGAAGACTAAACCCAAAAGTCGTTAATAATTTTTATATAATTCAGACAATGTCAATAAACATTAAAATAAAAATTGATTTCCCTAACAAGGCCACAAAATGGGACCTTTTAGTAACCAAGTTTGAAGTATAAGGTATTCGAGTTCGAAAACAAAGGGATTCGATACGCAGAGGGAAAAACACCAACGATGCCCCAGACTCAAAAGACCTTACCACGAGTACAAGCACAAACCAAGAACCAACGCACATAGCTATCAGGAAGGTTACGCAGTGCGGTCAGGGCTAGAAGTTCTATGAACTCCTTGCCAAAGGTATAGAAGATGGAAAATTTTACCCGATCCATGTGGGCTTATCGAGGAAAAGTCTTAGCAAATATCAAACAGATAAATATAACAGCCACCTATGATATTATCACTGAAATCAGCTGTCATCTAACAGGAAACGAGTTCACGAGTCCAGTACCATGGATTCACCTACAACTTTTGTTTCAGTCTAGCTAGTAATAGCTTGCTTGCGACCCTTAATAAAAATTGTAGAGATTTCATTCAGTTAAACTTACAATGTTTCCCCTTGCTTTAATCATACAAGAGTTTACATCAAGAATTAGGTATAGTAATACTCTCAACACGTGGAGGCCAAAATAGATGCCAGGTTATCCCTCATCTAGACTAGGTACAACAGTCAACCAATGTACAGTTCTAAAACAAACCCCAAATGCCATTTTCTAATCAAACATAAAGTAAGGAATGCCCATAGGCTTAAACAAGTTTCAGACACAACGTCACTATTAATGTACCTTTTAGCAAAACAAGAGAGCCCTAAACAGGAAATGCGTATTTATTCAACCAAAAGAGGTATGTAGGCTTAACCTTCTATTTAGTAACCTTCAATTATAATTACCATCACAGAATTCTTTTTAAGAGAAAGTCATATAAGCAAACAAAACTCAATAATGTTTCCTTCCCTACGAACTAGACTACATCACTCAATATTGCAGTAACCCATTTAGACAAATATGAAATAGAGTAAGCTATAAGAGAGGAAGGAACATTCCAAGAAAAATCAGCGAAATTGGAATAAGATTTAAAGGAACAACCACACAATCAGGCAGTGATATAAACAACCACGAAAACATCTAGTCTAGGCGCCATTCAAGAGGAAAGAAAATTCATTTCAAGATACTGAAAGCAGGTAGAAAACTATTACAAGGAGTAGATTTAACATGCCTGGTTTAAAACGCCATCTCCATGCATATGATTGTTTCAATGTCGTTGCTTGCCTTTAACCCAAAGTGCTTTGCGAGCTCGAGCTAGCGCCACATTCACGCAGTGAAAAACAGCTACAAACCAACCCCATGATTTGAAGCTCGGACACGAGACATATTGATTACACCACGCTCCTGGCTCGGGTAGGCATCTACCGTGATGATACACAACCTTTTCCTTCATCAGATTTGGGGACAGCATCAAAATCTCGGTGCAAACATTGCAGCTGTAGCTTGTAAGGTGTGATAATTCCAACAGCACCCTTTATGCCTGCCAACATATAGACTCGTAGAAGATGCTCATATAGTTGCAAGGCAAATTGTGCTTCATGAATATTCTGATATGAAACAGATCGGCCTCAAAAGATTGCAAAGTTGAACCCTGCCTACAGGAAACCAATCAACTAGCAAACCCCAAACCTGCGAAGGACCGCTGTCTCAAAGGTAGAGTGCTCAACAAATGCTGATGGAGGTCCTTGATTAGAGTCCTAGCCGATCCATGCCTTACAACAATATCATTAGCAAAATTCTAAGTAAAGTGATCTCCCTGAAATGAAGTAATAAGATGGAACAATTGTCCTTAGTTCTCTGCACATCCTTCAGGCTCCTACAGGCTAGAAGTAGTCCCACTGCTAACTGAGTTACCATTTCTCTTGATCAAGCAAACCATCATGGGTTCTTTCCTTGGGCTGATATAGTATAGATCCACGCCTATGAGATTCTCTCCCATGAGTTACATCGTAAAACAAGTAAGGAAGCAATAGAGAATCTCATAAATAAATTCCATCAGGTCTGTTGGTAACACCCTCACTGTCACGAATCGGTTTTGGATGAACAAACACAATGCAAGCTCTGGATTTGAGAAATATCCTGCTACCTTCATCTCCCAAGACATTTTCTCCAATATTGCATAGATCTCCTGTGCCTGAAGGTGTGATCTGTCACCTACACAAAACGCATGCTCCAAAAAATACAGCAAAGCAAACATGCTTCACAAATATTCTGATCTGAAAACAGATCCGCGCTTATGGGACTCTCTCCCATGAGTTACATCGAACAGCAAGAAGGTCTTAACAGAGAATCTCTGTAATAAATTTCATCGGGTCTCCTGGTAACAGTCACACTGTCACTTAATCGATTTTGATAAAAATATCTTGTAGGAGAATCTCGAATTTGAGGGTGCATTCGACACTTAACAGAAACAACATAGCAACAGATGTGCATTTCGCACACCGCTGCACCATTCAACACACACCTGGTACACTAGCTGGTTTCCACGCCCCTCCTCCACGAGGGACCAGTCTCCACCTGATCGAGGCATTGAGGATGTCGAGGCCTGAAATGGCAAAGTAGGCGAGAGTGAGACAATTCGTGTCCTGCTCCATAACCGATCTGCTCCATTGTTCGGCTCCCACACTATTCTTTACCCTCTCGTCATCAGGAACAGGGACCATACCAGCCATTTGAGGCCAACAGTTTCCTTCAGGACCCAAAACCCCATATTCTACTCTGCTTATGACTGCCCTAGCATAAGGATCCACCAAAATGCACGAAGGATCATAGCGGTGGCCTTCTTCAGGACAATATTGTCCATCAACTTGATAATCATACAACAACATATCATCAAACTTTCCAGGAAGAAATGTGCGCCATACATCTCCTATTTTATTCAGTAGCAGGTCGAGAGAAAATATGCTTTGTTACCTTACCCTTCAGCAGAACAGAAAAGGTAAAAGGCATAATGTCACGGAAGTAGCTTGCGAAGAAAGAACAGCAAGTTAACGCCTCCATTTGTTTTCTGTATCTTCGTATCAAACCACCATATCAACCCATGGGTAAGGCACTAGAATAACTTCCGGCCAGAACAGAAACAGTCGTGAATGTAATCTCAGCCGCACTTGCAAAACAAGCCTCAAGATTTGATCGAGCTTCTTCCATGTTAAATTCATCACCTGGACAGAGCGACTTTCCACAATGAAAGGCAAGACAGCTCAACAAACCTTTATCTCGTTCTTCAACTACCGCTGCAAGATTTTGCACAACTGGTCACGACTGGTCGCGTGCAACCAGAACACCAGGCTCAACACCAGCGGTGCCTTGGGATCGCCCTGCAGCTGTCGCACTTCACTCTCTCTGGAGGCCACTTATTTTCTGAGATAAGTTTACTTCTCTGCTCTGTAGCTGCTGCATAAAGCCAACACTTCCTCACGGCACTCTCTTCGGAGAAAATTTTGGTTCTACGCTCCACTGAAACTACCTGTACAGCACGATTTGAGAATCCACAGTCCAGAACACGGTGTAGCAATTTATCTGTCGCAACATCTGAAGGAGCACAAGCAAGCATTCGTGGTTCAGGGCAGGAAGAAGGATGCGTCTAGGAGAAAACGTGAGAAAAAGGAACTTGACAGACAGATTTCAATGCCTTCTCAACCACTCCACATGCAGGCAAATCCACGGGAGATCTCACGCGGTCCGAGAGGAAGCAAGCAGGTCAAACAAGAAAGCAAAAGATTTGCAAATCAGGAAAATCGGTGGGTGCGGCCACCAGCAAGGTTTCCATCATGTCAGAAAATTAATTTCTCCATCCTCCACGCCAAGGAGATGATGCTGACCGAGTCCAGGTAGGTGAGAACAACCCACCACTATATATATATGAATAACTCAAAACCTTGGCCCTTATGCCTCCCAAAAGTACCCCTTATTCCCCACATTTTCTTTGTCTCCCCAAGCTCTTATTGCACCCCATAACTTGTAAATAAATGCAAGTAATTTATTTGTAAGGTGGAACCCAATATTCCAAAGATTTCCCTCCACCCTTATACCTCCCTGAAGAATAACATAGTTGTTGCCACCCATGGGTAAAATAACCCCATAGTCTTCTCCTACAACCATTTAATATTTACGCCATTTTTTACCCAACAGACAACAATATATACCAAAACATTCACACAAGAAGATTTACCATATGTACAGAGATTGTTGATTAGCATTTCAAGAGCACAAGGTCCTATTTGTTTCTCTTGATGGAGTTGTTCCATGTTCCAAACATAGTCAAGCTTTATCCAAATGAAAGCAATCCAAAGGTAACCAATGAACAAGCATGATTCAAGTTTAGATAATATAATTAGGTTTGACAATTCAAGGATAAATCATATTCTGAAAAGTGAAAATTCAACAAAGGATACGCATGTCAAAACAAGTTCATTTAATCTTATTGACAATAATATTTCTCAAATTGACTTTCAAACGATAATTCAACCTACATGAGAACAATACAAAATTATAAGCAATGCCTTCTAAATAGGCTCCACAATTTCCATACCAATTTTATAGAAGCAAAAGGGAAAAGGGTGTACAACAGGATCCTAAGAATGCTAGAATGCCACTTCTACAAGATCTTCAACTCTCAACAAAAAATTCAATTTCTATTTGCCAATGCATAATAAATTTGTGAGTGAATGTCAGTTGACAGATATACTGAGCACATAAACAAGTCTATACCCCATTAAGGAATGAAATTAAATTATGTAACTGTTTCAAGGCAATCACAACATTCAACGTTGACTTGTTAAAAATACAAAAAAAGAGTTTAAATTTAACCCTCCAACCATATTAAAGAGTTGGTATAGTAAATTTAAGAGGTATGGCACTAACTCTATTATTACTTTTCCCGCAGGAGCAGTCCAATAAACATCCTCATAGTGTTAATTTCACTTATAAGGTCATATCACAATAATGACCGTCATGTTTAACAAGATAACATTTCGAAACAAAAACAATTACTTATAAGAGTCACTTAAACGTGACTTACACTATTTTGTTTACAGTTAGTTCACCAAACATTGTCAACAACTCTATTAATAACATTTTTATGACATGTTTTAATTAACTAACTTAACAACATGATTACTCACAATATTTACACACCTTCAAATAAATAATGAAAGGGTATGTGCACCACATAATAAATACATTGAAAAGAATTAAACAAAAGGGACCAAATGGCCTTGTAAAATAAATATCATAAAATCCCTTGGTCACATTTAAAGGTGATCCCCCCATGGGAATCCCTAATATTAACAAACACACACACAACCAAACAAAACTATTGCAATTGTGACCTAGTTGAATTAATCTAGAATTATAATGCGGTTGGTCTTCCAAAATCCGCTGATGTTTGTTGTGATATTTTTAACCTGCAGAACAACCCCTTCGCCCTCATATACCCATTCGCCCTACAATGCCCATATTAGAACTCCAAAAGAATATAATATAATTTCAAAAATCAGTCAATATATAGTTTGAATCACAACATCCAGACTAATCAACAGGATATCATTCACAATTTCATCAACAACTATATAATCGGATCAATTTTAAATTCAATTTTCTCGGTCTAAAACTCAATATATCCAAATATCACATATTATAACAACATCCATATATATATATATATATAGACCATGTATCCAAAAACATGTCAACATCTATATAAAAAGTATTTCTCTAACAATCATCATACATCATATATGAATCAGAGTCGACAAAATAATCCATGATCTGACATCTAAAACCATACTAAATCAAAACTATAATAATCATCCATAATATAGTCAGGAGTATCATGATCAATATCAAAAGTGTCGAAGAGAAGTGATATCACTACATCCCCCTCCGCTTGTAAGAATAAACTTTCTTCTAGAAGTCACTGGAGAGAGAGATAGAAAAAAATGCAATCGAAAAAGTTGATCACTCCATTATGGGACTTTCTTACTTCAAATAAGTCAAGTGGGTCTACAGAACCTAAGTTTTGTCCAATGCACTTCAGCAAGAAGAAGGGAGATTGTAAGGGATGAGTTCTAAACTTTCTACATGCCAATCTATGAGCACATAAATCTAGAGAGTAAATTTATGTTATCAACCAAGATAGAACACATAACAATATAACATGAAGATTTCAAAAGAGTCTTAAGAGTAACCACCAAGTAGAGGAATAATAAGGATAATTCCATGAGTTATAGAATGACCACATACTTTCCCAAGGAGATACAACATACTACATTTTCAATAAAAGTTAATGTTTTTACACGTTTAAGCCACGATTTCAAGGTTCATTTCTAGACAAGGCTAGAAATAATCAAATATAAACAAATTTACATGAGGAAAAATTCTACTCAAGGTCCCACAATTTGGGGATCACACAAGATGATGTAGTGCCCACTTCCCTTCGACACCATTTTTGTTTTGTTGTTTTCGAGACTGGTTACTTTACTTATGGATTTATTATGGCTTCTTGATTTAGCAAGCTAGTAGATATCATAGACATTGGATTGTTATTGATATTATCTTTTATGATGCATATGGTCTACTAGTGGATATTTGATGATGATAATTGTATACTTTTGACATGGTTATTTATCTTTAAATTATGACATGTGCTATATTTAATCATATTGAGTACAACTTGATAATTGGATTAACGTGATGATCATTTTGACATAAATGAAATGTGGAATAGAAATGTGCTAGAAAGTGTAAGTGACATCGTATTTGCATAGATGATAGTAAATCATGTGTCGTTTATTTTAGATTATATTGTATATTTGGCATGAATGTTTTAATGCGGACAACAGGCCGAAGGAGGTATTCTCATTTCTGCAGGTATATTATATTCACAACAATATTGGGGAGTGGAGAACCAACCACATCAGAATTTGAGAAGAATCCAACTAAGGTCACCATGGCAACATCTAATTGTGTGTGTGTTAGAATTATTTGGTTAAGGGAAAACTTGTGACCTAGGGGTCATGTGTTTTGTTTTAATTTTTCCCTTTTTATTATGTTAGTATGTGTTTTCTTTTAGTAGTGAAATTTTTACTTGGTTTATTATTTAGATTTTTGGATTGGTGGTTACCCCTTTATTAGCCATGGGTTGTAGTGTCTGAATTAAGTTAATTTGAATTTTTCCTAAACTAATTAAAAGATATAACCAAAATAAAGTTCATTTATTAGGCTTGATTTACTTTGGATTTTGTGTGGAATGATGTGTGTTAGAGCTTTGAGTGTAGCACATGCTACTCCACATGGGAAACTCGAATTTGGCCTTAGAGGCCAAATTTGGAAGCTTGTGGGACAAGTCAAACTTGTCTATGGGTTGGAAGGCCACCTCTTAAAACCTCATGCCAACCCTACCTATGGGTTGGAAGGCCAAATTTAGGGTCTTTTAGGTGTTTTGGGGAGGATAAAAAGGGTAAAATATTAATTGCACTTTCTTTCAAAATTTACTTTTGTCCTTTGGGGGAGTGGGCTTAGATGGAGTGTGTAAGGTGCTTGCCTTTCTTTCAACCACTTATTAATGGTGCATTGGAATATGAGGTTGACCAAGTGATGTGGAGTGGAGGGAAAAGGAGATGGCATCCTACTTGGAGCCACATCATCCCTCCCTCTCTTTTCTCTATTTATTTCATCGTTTTGTTTGTTTTGGGGGTTTGAGGTTTCATTGTTAGTCTCTTGTATTTTAGAGGAGAGGATTTTGAAGGAGTTTGTGGATTTTTAGAGCTTGTTGATACTTGTGGGAATTTTTGTTGGAGCTTGTGGATGCTTGCTTGATCTTTGGAGGGATTTGAGACTTCATACTTGGAACAAGCTCTACCATGGAAAGGTAGGAGCTTCACCTTTGTTTGTATTATGTTTTTTTTTTGTTATATGTATGTGTATATATGTTGTGTTGGATGTAGTTGTTTTTCTGAAATGCTTGTTGGGAATGGGTAGAATGCCTAAGTTGGGAGTGGGAGGAGACTATGGGGAGTTTATTTGAGGGAGGCATAAGAGATCATTTTCTTGAGGAGGGAGTTTGGGTTGGTGCCCACCTATTAAGAAAAATGCTTGTATTTCTTCTTGTTTTTACTTTGAGGGAGCCATAAGAGTTAAGGGAGGCATAAGAGTGGATGGAGGGATAAGGGGTACTTGAGGGAGGCATAAGAGTTGTTAGGGGTATTGTGTTTTGTATTGGAGGCTTTTAGGTGGCACCCATTCCCATTAGGAGACATAAGTGGCCTCCCCATAAGTCTTACTCTTATGGCTTTCTTGATAAGCCTTGTGACTTGTTGTTGTGATTGTCTTCCCTCTTGTCGAGTTGTTGCCTTTGTTTTGAAGGATTATGAAATGAATGTGAAATTTTATGTTAAGTTATGTGTAAGCTAGTAGTTGCCATGAGTTGGATTTTCTCCCATTGTAATGTGGTTGGAGCTCGGGGGCCAATGGAGAGGATGGCTTCTCTTCTCCATTGGGTATCTTGGTTGGGAGGAGAGCATTGCCTCTACCCTTATTTTTGTTGTGAATCAAGCAAATTATTGGAGGAGCTACCTTGTATTTTTACCCACCTAGAGTGGAAGAAAGTATGTTAAATTATTCGAGCCTGACTATCTATCTTGGAATGGTTGAATAATGAACCCTAAAGCACTGTGTTAATACACTCCCTACCTGGAATCTAGTTTATCAATCTAGTACCTAAATTAAGTAATGCGAGTAAGTTAGTGAATTATAAAGTTTGGAAAACGCCTGCATTTTCCAAACTTTATAACCAAAAAAAAATTAGTTGCATTTTCAGGTTATATGTCTGTGGAAGCAAGTTCCTAGAGCGTCGTCATTTTTTCGCGGCATCACATATTTTTTATGTATTAATTTGTATTTTCTATACTCTTTTTATTTATTTCTAATTTTAATTAATTTTTTATTTTAAATTTTTTTATTTCCTAATTTTTTATTTTTATGTTTTTACTTTTTAATAATTTCAAATTTTTGTATTTGTAATCTATAATATTTTTCATTTTCCAATTTTTCTTTTTTATGTTTTTACTTTTTTTTAAAAAATATTTTTAATTATTGTAATTGATTTTTAATATTTAAATTTAAATTTATTTTTATTTTCTTATTAATTTTAAGACGTTGTATTCAATAAAATTCTAATTTATTAATTTTAATATTATTAATAATTTTTAATTCATTTTTTATTAATTTTTCTTTTAACTTTTAATTTTTAAATTTTACATTTTTAATTTAATTTTTAATTTTTTTTTTTTTATTGATTTCTCAATTTAATTAATTTTGATTTTTAATTGTTTTAATTACTAATTTTTTATTTTATTTTAACACAATTTTTAATATTTTTAATTACTAATTTTATTTTTCTTTTTTTAATTGATATCTAAGTTTTAGTAAATTTAATATTAATTTTAATTTTCTTTTAGAAATTTCTAAATATTAATTATTTACGTATTAATTTTTATATTTTATATTTTTTTATTGATTTCTAATTTTAATTAATTTTGATTTTCAATAATTTTTATGATTTCAGATTTTAATTACTAAATTTTTAATTCCTAATATTTTTAGGTTTTTACTTTTTTTATAATTTTTTATTTTAATTTGTTTAACTGATCTCTAATTTTTATTTTTATTTTTTTAATTCCTAATTTTTATTTTTTTAATTTTTACTTTTTAATAATTTATAATATTTTTTAGAATTTTACTTTTTTTATAATTTGTTATTTTAATTTTTATCCTTATTAATTGTTTTATAATTAATTTTAATCATAATTTATATTTAAAAAAATCATTTTTTTATTGTAATTATTTTAATTATTTAATATTAATTTCCTTTTATTAAATTTTAAATACTTTTTATTTTATTTTTAATATTTTATTAAAAAATAGATTTTTCTTTTTATTTTTAGTTAATTTTGACTTTTTTACTATTCAATTTTCTTTTATTATTTTATTAAAAAAAATTAATATTTTATTATCTTTATGAATTTTAAATTTTTTTGTTATTAATTTTTAATTCTTACAAATATCTTATAAGATTTATTGATTATTAATTTTTAATCAAATTGTAACTACTAATTTGTAATTTTAATTTCTTTAATTGATTCTATTTATTTATTTTTTAAATTCCTAATTTTATTTTTAACTTTTTAATAATTTATTAATTTTTAGGATTTTTCTTTTTTTATAATTTGTTATTTTAATTTTTATCCTAATTTTTAATTTTTTTATTTTCCTTTTGAATTTTGAATTTTAAATATTTAATTGTATTAATTATTTATTTAATATTACATTTTTTTAATCAAATTTTAATTACTTTTTTATTTTAGTTTTTAGTTAATTTTATTTTTTTTACTATTCAATTTTTACTTTGAGTATGAATGAATTTTAATTTTTTTATATTAATTTTTTATTTTTACAAAAAATTTATAAATTTTATTAGCTTTCATTGATTTTTAATTTATTAATTATTTTATTTAAGTTTCCTTTAATTAAATTTTAACTACTTATACTTTTTATTAGTTTTAATAGAATTCTAATTTTTATTAATTCTAAATACACACAACTTACAATAATTTACAACTAGCAAAAGCATCCATAGGTGTTTGTGAGAGACCGATAGACATATAAATTGACAGGGTAGAGTTAAAAGTGGAGAAACAAGGGAGAAGGAAGAATGTGGAAGTTCATTAAGTGTCCACTTGCAGTTACAAAGAAAGAAAATATTGCAACAATAAAAATATTTATTTGAAATAACATGGTTTTTTAACTTTTTATAAAATAAAGACTACTACAAAAAAAATCAATTACAACGAAAATTGTCTCTAAGAAAATTCTCTAAAAAACCTATCGGTAAAAATATTTTTGAAACAATATAAATTCATGCATTATAAAAATACAATTTTACAATTATTGAGATAATCATGTTTTAATTTCAATTTTAAATTATTATTTTTATTTAATTATTATAAATAATTATAAACAGAATAAACGACACACAATACACAACAAAACAATACAAATCAACAATCAGAAATATTAAATTACATTTTACATTTAAAATGTATATTATTAAAACATATATATATATATGATCTACATTAATTATAGATCAATACCATACCTATTTTATTATTTTACTATAATAAAAAATATTTAAATATATTTAATTATTTAAAATAAATTTAATATATATTAATTTAATGGTTATAAAACACAATACATATATTACAATTCAACAATAAAAAATATTACATTACATTCCACATTTAAAATATATCTTATTAGAAGTCCATAATAATACATAAACATAAATTATTATCTATATATTAAAATATTTTTTAATTATTTAAAATAAATACAATACATATTAATTTAATAATTATAAAACACAATACATATATTACAATTCAACAATAAAAAATATTACATTACATTCCACATTTAAAATATATCTTATTAGAAGTCCATAATAATACATAAACATAAATTATTATTTATATATATTAAAATATTTTTTAATTATTTAAAATAAATACAATACATATTAATTTAATAATTATAAAACAAGACACAATACACAACTAAAATACAATTCGACAATCAAAAATATTAAATTGCAGTACTCCACATTTAAAAATCCATAATAATATTAAACATTCATCAATATATAACAAACAAATAGATTGACTAACAAATATATATCTTAATACTTTATAATTATTTAGAATAAATACAAAAATCCAATTAAGATAATAAATAATTAAAAAGTACAAATCTACAATTATTAACATATATTTGTAATTATTTATTAACAAGTACAAATCTACAACAGAACTTAAGTACAAATTAACAATAAGGAATTACAATACATACCACATTTAAACAAATATTATTAAGAAATATTTAAAATATATATTAATTAACAATCTATAATAATAGATAAAATATTCAATAAATAAATCTATAGATAAATATTATATCTATTTTCTTATAATATCACATTCAAAAATAAATACTAAAGAAACAAATAAATTTAATAATAAAACTTACAAAAAAAAATCATATATATTTCAATTACTTAAACAAATAAACAGACATATTAATTATACATTACTATACAATATCAACAATCGAATAAATAAACATATTAATTATGTTAAAATACAATATCAACAATGCAATATACATCAATAAAAATACAATTCTACAATCATATTAATATTTCAATTATAAATTAGTCTTTTATTTAATTATTATAAATAATTAAAAAATCAATAAATAATTATAAACAGACTACATACACCTAAAATAAATTCCACATTCAAAAATAGATTATTAATTAAAATGTCCGTAATAATATATATTAAACAAATAAATAAAACACAAATATTTTATATATATATCGAGTAACATATTAATTATACAAATATATAATTACACATTTTTGTGGTCCTAAAGCCATGTTAAAAATTAAATCCGTGATTATAAAAATTGTACAATCTAAAATTAAGCTATACATTAAATTGCATGAAAACGTGTAAATTTTGTTTGCTATATTTCGAATTCTAACACCATAACATAGAAAAAAATATCAGATGTTCGTCTAAGATTAATTATAGGAAGAAAAAAAAAAAAATATGTTTCTAATATTAATTTAATTAATAGGTAGAAAAATGTAAAACATCATTAGTTAAAATACAGATTTGATATAATTAAAAATATTATTATTGATACGATATTTTTAAAAATTATAACTGACAATAAATTCTAATTATGTTATTTTGTAAATTATTAATTTATAATTTATTTTAAAAAACAAAATTAATATTTATAACGATTAAAATAAATATCGATATTAAAAAATTAGACTTTAAACTTTTATTTAAAAATAATAAATTCTTAAAAGAAAAGAATAATAACATACTTAAAAATAAAACAAAAACACACTACTATTATTAAAAAAAAACTCTCCTTTGTACATCATTAAAAAATAATTCAAAAATAAATTATTTCAAAATGTCACAAATTACAGGACAGTTCTTGGGAAACACCATCATTATGAGCAAAGCAATTTTTTTATATATATTTAAAAGAAGAAATAAGTACCCTCGAGCTCTCCTCATTGAATTCCCGAAGAAGCGAATTATTAGATATCAAAATAATATAAAATAAAATAAAAACAATCATCCGAATCTTCTTATGGTACAATTATGCAGTTAATAAAAAAACACGGTTAATAGGTACATTAAAATTTAACCTGCCTACATACAAAAGGAATTATCCGACTGACAACTTGATCCGCTGGCCGATTTGTTCATTTATACCATACTGTGCGTGCTGGCCTTATCTATCATCATTACACTTTACACAAAAATGATATATTAATACCGAAAAAAATTGGATTTGAAAGAATATGCGACAGTAATTTTCTGTGTTACTACTTGGCCGTATTGACATTTTAAACCCAATTTTTGAAGCTTCTCCGAAAGTTTAAACAATGCTCTCAAAAAATATTTAGATGCAAATGCTAAAATAAACTAAATATTATCATTAACAACATTCCATTAGGAGAATAAGGTAATAAAAATAGATAAGGCAGGATTTTACAAACAATGTAAAAAACACGCCTAGGCTACCTAGCATGGTCAGTTTATAAAATTCCCTACGCCTAAACAATATAAAATTGCATTTAAGAACATAAAATTACATTTCAGAATAGAATTTTCGAATATTCTTAATTGATACACCCAAATTTAAATTTCATAAAGGCACATGTTGACGAGACCCCAAAAGCATATCATGCCTGTGTCAAATGGAAGGAAAACTCGATGAATAAAAAAAACAGTGCTTGTACGAAAATTACTGCTATTGATTATATTGATAATGTTGATCTAAAATCAACTGTGAAATGTTTATTAATAAGCTTGGACTAATGTTTAAAAAGGCAAATTCAGTCGCAAAGAGATGGAACTGACTCTGATATGTAAGAAACTGCCAAAATAAATTCAATGAGAGGTCCAAAAATAAAACTTTTAATGTGTTTTGCAAAATTAATAAACACATTAGGTCTAATAACACATTAGATCTGACCTGATAAAAAAAATACCTTTTTCTCTAAAACAGCGAAGGACGTGTCCTAAAATCTAACGATATCACAGCTGCGTACAAGCATTACATCTACGCATAGTTTAGTTCTCATTCGAATGTCTTTATATTCGATAGCTAAACAGCACAGAAACTAGGATACAAGCACACGCTAAGAATGAAATATTTTGCAATGTCTTTACATTCGATATCTGAGGTTATTGAAATATTTTGTTCCATGTAGCTTTTACAACACAGTTATATTAGGAATGAAATGAATCTTTCACACCCTTATTCCTGCTTAAACCATTACAATTTGGGCAGGTTAATAGGCACCCTTGTTGAAATGGATAAACACATCAGAAATGCCAGTAATTATTACCAAAAAGGGTGAATCAAATTTAATTAGGCGTAACCGACAATATTTTTTAGAAAAACATAAATACATGTGTGATGCAGAGTGACGAGAGTCTGAGATTTGGAATTGAAAACCAGAAAGGCATCCTGTTCGCTTATATACTATTGTCGCCTCAATCCCATTCACACATTTGCTCATACCATCAATACAATAATGCTGCCTTGACATCACTTAAAATACCATTAAACTATAAATACTTCTGTAAACTTATATTTAGATCCCCAAACTACACCTAAAAAACAACCCAAAAACAGGGATTTTGGCCAAAGCACAAATATAATTAAGATTTTAAATAAATAGCATGAAATTAAGGAGTGGTTTTACTAAATGAGGGAATGAATAATGTCAGTGATATAGACGGGGTACTCCAGCACAACAGAATAAATTGCATCTTCTATATAAAATTAAAGCATGCTTTTACTACTGAAGGAAACATGTTGCTTATCTTGTACAACAGAACAGTTTACACTAGCATGGCCAGTTCAACCACAACTTACTTGTTAGAATGGCCAAGAAAAATAGGGATCTAGAGCCACCACAACCTAAGCTAGCATCGCCAGTTTATACCCCACTTACAAAAAATCAACTTCCAAAATTTTAAAATCTAACAGAACATCTAAACAGTATAATTCCCTGTAAAAATAATCATTAAACCTTAAGTTGCAGCAAAGTTTATCCATGAGAAAAAATAACATTCAGGAAAACAAGAAAGTATTACTAACCCTAAGCAAGAAAAGTCAAAAAAAAAATCAAAAAGAAAGGAATAATAAAAACTTAGATAATCTGCAAAACTAAAAACACTCTGTAACATTAAATAGGTTATAAATATTAAAATATAAGATTAATCCATGATTTACTCGCAAAGAAAATACTAAACTCGCATAGCCAGAAAAACAGGGTTCTACAGCATCACATTTTACGATCAACTTTCAAATTTTAAAACCTATCAGTACACCTAACTAGTTTAATTACCTCTTTAAAAATCAGGGAAATTACAATTGTAACTAATCCCAAAACAAGTAAAGCCAAAGCAAAAACTACAGAGCATTCAAACTACAACAATAAGCACTGCATAACATTAAATAGATAATAAATCCAAAAATATTTCACTAATTCCTATAATAATAAACTGCTTAGCTTCGGAAAGCATCTTTAAATCACAATCTACAACAGCATCTGTCTAATTTCAAAAATCATTTATAAAGCCTACCCTAGAGTGACGATTAAATAGGAAAACCACAGATCTAAACTGTGTTAGAGAAACCTAACAAAGATATAATGCTTCGGATCTGAACCCTGATATGAAGCGTTTGAATTATATACAAATGCATTTATCTAAACTAATTTCAAACAGGAAAACCCCAGATCTAAACTGTGTTAGAGAAACCTACCAAAGATATAATGCTTCGGATCTAAACCCCGATATGAAGCGTTTGAGTTAGATACAAATGTATTTATCTAAACTAATTTCAAAACAGTCAGAGAGTTAGAAAACTAGGTAACATTCTGTTTCTAAAAATTTTGAACCAATTTGGATCTGAACCTTCAGTAATACATTAAAGAGCATTAATCTTAACGAAATTTCTATATCCTAACCAATAACCTAAACACGGGGGAACATTAATATTAAAAAGCCCTAAACGCACAGGAGAGAAAGAACTAAAAAATTATCAAGAACCTAAAGAATAAGAAAAGGAATCAAATTATAACAGTAGAAGTTTACAGAACTTACCATCCTTCAGGGGTGTGGCTGGTCTGATACGTCGCTGTTCTTCTCCTGCACTGCTCTCCTCAAACAGAGCAAGCGTATTCAGGCATGAAAGAAGCCAAATAGAAAAAATACAAGACTATAACCACAAAAAGAAAGAGAAAAGAACCAAAAATCACAGACCAAATGACTCCAAACATACTGAACTAACAAAAACTACTACAAATACGAACAGCAGGGCCCTGCACACAGACTCCACAGAAAAACAAAAATGCAAATCCATACGAAAATGGTAAAAACAAATGCCTCAGACGGCGTTAAATAAAACTTTCATAACGGCTCCTACATCTGTCTTCCAAACAGTCACAATATCAACCTTTACAGCTGTTCTCCAGCTGTTGAGCAGTCGTATATATGGTACGCATACTATTGAATCGAATTTATTTACCTAGTACGATTTACTTGAGATTATTAAAATCAAATCTTGACGGTGGGAGAACTTGATTTATGAGCCGTAAATGAATTTTAAAAAAATATTATTGAAGGCCTTTTAAACACCTTTAACCATTTTAACCATTGTTTCACGGTACTTGATGTCCATTAAACTTATTTTATTCTTATAAATAGAGGTACATATTTTGTGGACATTTAATTTTAGGGGTCTTCATCATATAAAATTATATTATTTTAATTAATTACAAAGTTTTATTTAAAGTTTATTATTTCTCTATGTTAATGATGTGTTGAGGTTTAGGTGCTTATTGTTGTGTGGACGATTCGTGTTGATGTTGTTCTTCATCATTACTTTGAGCATTATCATTTCGAATTCCAATGTTGACATCTATATTATAGGGGAGGTGACTGAAGACTCAATGTTGTAAATATTACAATGCCAACAATTTGTTTGAGTGGTTGTGTCTAGGAGTAAACATGGTAAAACAAAAATTAAAAAAACATGAGGTTTACATAGTGTATAGTAATGTAGATGTGATTTGTTTCTTGTTTATATACTTTTATGGCAATATTTAATATTTTTTATTGTTGAAGTTCATTCATATAGCTTAATGGATATTAAAATAAAATTTATATTTATGTTTATTATAAGGAGATTAAGATGATAGCGGCAATGATCAAGTCACTTTTTTAATGCTAGAGTAATTAAGTCACTTTTTGGTCTACTTGAGATTTCAAATTTTTTACTATTGATTTGTTAACACATACATTAATTTATTATAAACATACGACTTTTGATATGATGTGGTTATAGAATAAGTATTTTTCCATCAATTTTGAAATATTATAAATTAAAAATAAAAATAAAATTAGTTTATATAATAAATTTGAAGATTTCTTATTAATTGTTATACATTTTTTATTCGATTTAATACCCCGCTCATGAGCGACTTCTTTTTAAATATAATCCAATGATTTATCGTATGCTTGCAAATGGTTTGATAGTGTGTCCCTTTTTTCATTGTCGACGACGACCACGTCGCATCCTGAAAATGCGACAAATTTTTTTTTTGTTTTTTGCAAGTTTGGTTGTTTGATTTATTTTAATACAGGTTTTGAACTATCTTGGGGACTATACAGCTTCACGATAAAGCTTCGTGAACAAGGATGTTTAATTTAGACCTCATCGACATTTTCACAAACGAAGAGGAGGGTCGTTACCTCGAATATGATTAGACCATTGTCTGGTAATGTCCTAATAGCAAAGTTTCAATGTTAACCTATAGGGTATGATGTATTTATTATGAAATTTCACTTTCCACTCAATCTTACGAACTCATATTTTGATATTTTAGATATCCAGTTATATTAGGTATATCGCGATTTAATTGTATGTATGGTATATATGTAGACACACATACACACAGGACACACACACACAGCATACACACTACACACACATTTCAACACACACACACAGGACATACACACACATGACACATGTGTTACTGAAAGGGGTCTATTACATTATGATATACTATAATTTGGCATGTCTCTATTTTATTGCAATAGTTTTATATGTTTAGGTATATATAATACCTTAATAATATCTAGTATATTTTATCATTTTGAAAATTTTATTACATATCAAACCACCTAGGAAATTTATGATCGTTTATAAACCAAAAGTGGTCTTATTTTAAATCTTTAATCCATATTTCACCTTGCAGTTTAACGAGGCTAAACTTCGAATAGATCTCACATCGGCTAAGTGAGCTTTAATGGAGCCCAAGTTACAAATCCACACAACCCGACGATTTATAATTTACTAAAAGGACACTTACCAACTGTCCCCACGAATAGACTGACTTATATTGCAAGCACTGCCCACTTTCCCATTCTCCTCTAGGCCAACTCAACAGTCTGCCCTACATCCACGTGGAAGGGAGTCTGTGGTGCTAAAGGTGAAAGCCTACCACTAAAACAGTAGGTCTTATCCCACCTCTTAATCAACTCGGCCTCGGAAAAGTGATGGGCGTTAAAAAGCGTGTGAGTAAAAGCGAAGCTACAGGCGCAAGTTTCATTAGATTGAAGCTAAGTTGGAGACAATTATGTTTGGGCACGTGAGGGGCGATCTACCTCCAGCTGTCATTGGGTTAGCAACTCCCTGCCTGGCAGGGTGTCTATGCACCTACTGAGCCGCGTCTGCACTAGACAGGCAGAGCTATTAATTGCAAGGTTCAGCTTGCTGCTTCCAATTACCTGGTTGTTATCAATCAGTATCTGGTCAAATAGATTTTGTAATTCCTATTCTACTCAACGCCATCCAAACACCTAGACTGGAAAAGACTTCCTGTTTTTTTCTATACGTGAAAGCATGGGATTTCTTCATAAGCGATGGAATTTTATGAGAATGTCTAGGCGATCCACTGGACTCCAAGTATTATACATTTTTATGTTGCCCCAGATACTACATATAGGGAGTGCGATGTTACCTGTATTTTCATTGGGTGCAGCAAGGTGAACGTGGCATGTCTATTACAGTTTGCACGGTAAGACCAGGTCATTTCCATACTATAATTCTTATCAAGAACGTTTACAGGTCATTTCTTTGCATTTTGTGCAAGCACTGCAACAATTTAAATATTCACTGTGACAGACATTAATGGTGTATCTAGGGTTGTATCAGGACATATCTCCACTGAAACGTATCATCATTTTGAATTTTTTTTGTATTAGCAGTTATTCTCTTAGACACGATTTACAGAGGTGACTGACTGGTCTTGATTTTGAGACTAACTTCACATTTGTTTGGGCAGTTGCGAGGCCTGCCATTGCAGCTTAATATTTGTGAAGCTAAGACCACTCGCAGTGTCCTAATCTGTAAACAAAAAAAAAACGTTTGAAATCTGGTTGCCCATCTGTCAACTATGGACCTCATCATACCAACATCTACTGCTAAGGAGCTAATGGTAATAGTTTTGACGACCACAAGGAGATCACTTTATGCAAAGCATTGCCACAATTATATATTCACTGTGACAGTCAGTGCTATTGTGCCAATAAGCACTGAACTATCAGGCATATACTAGCAGGCAAAAAAAAAAACATGAGAACGTTTTTTTTCTTTTTATAAGCAGGCTTCCACGATTTAAACTTACTTGTCTTCATTTTGAGACTAACTTCACATTTGTTTGGCGCACAGATGGAAACGAGAAATTGCTGCTTGACAGCGTGTGAAACTAAACACTCGCAGTTTTCCTTGAGACACGCAAAATACTGTCAAAAGCGATCTAAATCAAATAATATTTGCTTTATTTTTGGCCTTCTACAGTCATATTGTTATACATGTTGTCATAACTTACTAAATAAAAGTATACATTTTCTAATATTAGGGACAAACTTATTCTCTTAGATATCAATTATATTGAAAATATTAGTTTCCTAATAGATTGAGAGGTGGGTAAGAAACTAACTAAGCTTAGAATTTTGCAGTTAAAACCTCTTTCTACACAATTGTAATAGGGACATTTGTATGAAATATCAAAAGGATTTGATTTCCCTTTTACAATTTGCAAATAGGATTGACAATGAAATTCATAAATGAAGAAGACATAATAGAGCTAGAGCCTTGATGATTTCATTGGTTATATTGGAGGCTATTTAAAACTTAAGTCCTTTCTTCAATAGTACAAGAAGAAGGAAATACACTAACATTCCACTTTTCAATACACCTCCTTTTAAACAACAAAATGAGATCTAACATGTATATATTCTTTTGTAATTTCTTTCCAACATTCCACAAAAGAATTCAACAACATTTCCAATAAATTTTAGAGTAAGAAATACTATCATTTCAATGCAACTTTTCCTTCAAATCTTATTACAACATGTCCTACTTCATGTGGAAAACAAATTTACAATAATGGAAGCTAGAGAAAACAAGGCAATATTACATTTCTTTCTCCACTCAAGGTGGGTAATTACATGATGTTTTAACATTGTCAACAACAAGGTTCTTGTGCTCCAAGGTGTTCTTCATCCATGCTCCAAGTTCCAAGTATTTCAAATCACAACCAAGATAGGGGGAGAGGCAACACTCTCCTCCCAACCAAAACTCAATGGAGAAGAGAAGCAATCTCCTCCATTGACCCCCGAGCCCCAAACACAACACAATGAAGGGTGGTCTCCAACTCAAGGCAACAATACTTGCTTCCACAATACAATTTCTTCACAACATTCAAAGTAAAAAGAGGAAACAAAAGGAAACACAAATAACACAATACTTTGCACAACAAGGCTTTCATCCAAGCCAACAAGAGAAGGAACTATGGGAAAGTTTTCCTTATGCCTCCCCATTGAGATGAGATGCCCATCCAAAACCCTCCACAATAAAACTCAAGCCCCTATGACTCTTATGCCTCCCTCAAGTACCCCTTTTTCCTCCCATACTCTTATGCCTCCCTCCTCTTATGGCTCCCTCAAGAACAAGGTAAGAATGTAAACATTCTTACCCAAGATGGGCATCCCTCTCAAACTCCCTCCACAATATCCTATTCTACTCTTATGCCTCCCTCATGATTTTTCCCATAGACCTCTCCTACACTACACATTAAGCATTCTATCCATTTTCACAATACACAAAAGTAAACATACATTATTCACAATTTTAGCATCAACAACAATATGAAAGCAACAAAAAGAGAAGGTTTCCTACCTCTCCATTGGAGAAGCCTAAACCAAGAAGCTTTGCACAAGCTCCCTCCAAAAGCAATCCCAAGCATGCAAGTCCAAGCTCCTTCTTTTCTCTTTCTCCCAATTCTTTTCTCTCCCAAAATAACAAAAAGAACTCCCAACAAAACAAAAAACAAAACTCCAACCCCCTCAACAAGAGAGGAAGTTTCAATAAATAGACAAAAGGAAAGGGTGAGGGTGATGTGGCTCCATGTAGGATGCCACATCACACATCCTCAAACCACCTCCCAAAGTCAACTCAAATCCCAAAACACCATAAATGGGTGGTTGGGTTGAATGACAACTCTTTTCCACATCCATCCCTTCCCATGTGTCTTAAGGCACAATTAAATGCAAAAGGAAGACAAGTGCACTCCAAAGTCACATTTCCCTTCCCAAAACAATAAATAATCCCCTTTTTGGATTCCCAACCCATAGATATGGTTGGTAAGGGGTTTTGGGAAGTGTGGGACAAGTTCAACTTGTCCCACAAGTCCCCCAAAATTGCCCTAAATCTCAAATTCGAGATTCAAAGGATTTGGAGTGGTCAACACTCAAAACCAAGCATTCAATACATGAGGAAACACAAGGCTCAAGGAGCCAACCATCAAAATTAATTACATCCACTATACTTCCCTACAAAACTTAAAATTTAAAATAAGGTGTTAAATTAATTCTAAACATACTTAGCAAAAGAAATTTAAAAAAAAGATATCACAAATAAAATCACCTACTAAAGTAAGTTAAAACAAGTAAATAAAATTCTTACCCCCTTGGTCACATTAGAAAATTTCCCCCTCATGGGAAATTTTCTTAACACATAAAAGAACAAAGGTAACACAATACAATTCACTAGTTGCCTTGACGACCAAATGTTGTAACCACCCGACATCCTGTTGTGTTTGGTTCCAATCCCCCTCATGGTTGTGATCATGTTGTGTTTCCTGCAAAATGCAAAATACCTTCTTCGGCCTTGCGGCCATGTCAAAATATCCAAAATAACCATATGCATGAAATTTATTAACATCTATACGTAATTCAAGCAATCATTATTTCTAGGTCTAAATCACAACTTAATTATGCATTTCATCATTATCCAAAATTATAGTAATGTAAATTCAACAACTACATTCTACTCATCATGGCGAAGAAATCCAATGTTAGAACACATGCAATATATCCATATAAAAATAATATCGGTATCCAATAGTCTGTCCATGAGTCAGTGTAGATCATACTGAAAACAAAATCCAATCATAATCCAAATGCATCTAGTCACAAAACATCATGCTAATCAACATAAGTATAAGTCATGTCCATATCCAAAGTCTGCATAACTCAAAATGATAATCAACTAAGGTGTCGTAGGGAAGTGGGCACTACACTAGCCACATGTGGCAGGAAAGAAATGTATATGGTGGCCATGAGAGTTCTGCTCAGGGTGGGGAAACTTCAGCCCTGGGTGACACGCATTCTATTTCAAACATTAATGGATACAGGGCCTTGGCTAGTGATAAAGGAAATATATAAGATTTGGAGTGTTAGGAAATATATCTTAAGTGCTCCATTCGAATGTATGGGTGAATAACTTACTCTCAAATCTGTAAATATTAAATTTATGGTAAATTGCATAGTGAAAATACAGTCTTACTATGTAAATGTAAATAGTAAATGTAAAATATGGTTAGTATGTGGTAAGTTAGTAAGTTAGATTAATTTAACAATTATTATTTTTCTTACTATTTTGTATATTAGAGCATGAGAGGTTTAAGACCATATTGCTGTATTAGTTGTATACTGACGACATAGGTTGTTGTAATGGTATTGTTATTATACATCTCCTATAGTAATGGAGTACATATTGGGTCTTAGATAGTGTTGGTAAATAAAAAAATATATAATATAGCTCTTGTAAAATTTACAATTCCATTGTCCTTATGTATCAGTTAAATTTATCAATATAAATATAAAATTTATGAATTAGATTAGAGTAACATATAAAAGTAGTGGTACCGACTTTTAGGATAAACTATGTCTCGAATGTATAAGATCTAGTGACTTTTGTAGACCAGGACAGATGGGTTTCTCCATATTGTCTATGGTACAGATGGTTGTGTAATGATCTATTGATACTCCGAAGGGTGGAGTAAACATATAAAACATACATTCCAATCTCTCGGTATTTTGGGAGAAACGTGCAATTTACTAGACAACACATTGATCACTGTTTTTTTTTTTAAGAAATCAGAGAATCAATAGGTCTTCCGAAATCTACAAAACCTATGTGAGTATATAGGACTATAATGAATATATAGCAATCATGGATACACCATATGGACTATATGGTCTAATGGGTAGAAATTCCATGATTTGGCTCCTCGAACTACAGAAAGGTAGATAAATGAATATAAAATTTACATTGAAGGATATCTGATGGAAACGAAAATTCACCTACTTATGTAGGATAAATTGTAAAATGAGAAACTAGAGATGACAAACATAATCAAAGTAGTCTTCCGACACTTACAAATATGAAGAATATATATATACTACAGTTAATTTCTTGGAGGATAGGAGTCACGGGACAAACGGAGGACCATCCATCGACCTCTCGTGGCAGTCGCCAACGACGGGGCCATATCGAAGTGTGGGTGAATTATCGTTGATACAGTGTGATCCTATTGTTTCAATAGTGTGTTTTGGTACAGAGTGGTTTGGCTGATTATTGATTATTATCCATATTGTGGTTCGGTAGATTAAAGAAAATTTCACAACTGACGGGGGTATATGATCTCTGCCTGTTTCCAATTCTATGTTAAACATGGACCCCTTCAGCGCCATTTTAAGTATTAAAATATATCTGTCGAGACATGATTTAAACAGGGCTCACCGATGTTAAACCCTAGCACAAGGCTTTATGCATGTGATGAGACTTTTAAGAATAGTACTTGGCATATCAAAATGTGGTTGTACGGTAAACTCATCTCGTGAAAACCTTTATTTGAAGAGGAAACATGTAGTACACGACTATGTAAAACCACCATGTTTTGGTTGTAGGCTTTTGAAGGAGAAATGAAATCATCAAAAATGTACATCGCACTACAACGCTTTCATGTTATCTCAACCTTTGTGGTAGATAGTTTTAATTCGTAAAACCACTATTGATTTCGCTTCTTGGTAATCTTTATCGTTGGAAAATCCTATACAAGATTTTGGTTATGTGGTAAACCAGTTGCCATATAGAACAATCATTTTCAGTTTATGACGATCAACCCTCTGTAATAAACCAAAAATTAGGTTTAGGGAAATCATCCATGTGGAGATGAATCATTCGGATTTTGAAATCCTGCAAAATTAGCGCATGATAAATATAAGGAAGGTGGCAGAGCAATATTTCTTGTACAAAGATATAGATGGATGATATGTGTCTATATAGTTATCTTCGTGCTAGACATTTATATGTACGTTCTCGTGGAATCGCTGGAAGTTACATGTATAATTATTCCGTCAATTGCGTCGAAGGATTAGTGAAAGTGCATTTGGATGCCGTATGTAAGGGGTTAATAGTAAATGTAAAATGTGGTTCAGACAATTGCATTAATTCCTAGTATAGTTTAGTGAATACTCATGTCTATTTTATGTTGTTTTAATGTAAATTTATATTGATGAGAGGTTGAAACCATTTATAGGTGTTGTGGTTTTCCTTAATATCTTGCATCAAAGGTTCTTTTGAGGATTGTCAAATCTATACAAAATACTATATAAATAGAGTGTATTTGAAATAAGTGATTTGTAAGCCAAAAAAATATAATATAATAGGCTTCGTCAATTACGGGTTATTGTCTTATTAGCAAATTCAATAAGTGATGAATGTATTAGACTCAACTTTACATACAAATTTCATACAGTGCTAGAAATGAAATCTGACTCATGCATAACATTTATATAAAATAGATGAGAACAATTGATATCTTGCAAGGAGACATGAAAGCATTCTAAATCACAACCCCCTATGCAGCATATGGCAACCGATTAACTCTTTGATTTGTTTCTAGATGATCTTCGTTGACAATCGAAGTGTGGGCATATTATCCATGCTAAGCATTTCCAACCCTTAAATGAGTGTACATGCATGATTATGTGAAGCATCACGACGACGACAACGACGATGACGATGACGACGACGCTGCGCCACAAACATTCAACCCGAAAATGCGACAATTTTTTTTTTGTAGACTCTTTACAGATAGCTCCAAGTTCTAAGTTTAGCCCAGATACTACATTGTTTTGCAAGGATGTACTATAGGTATAAGTAAATAAAACCATATAGTGTTGATAAGGTCACTCCATATTCAAATATTTCTACCAGTGGAATGCTAAGAAGTATAACTTTAATAGTGCAAAGGTGAGCATGTTAACTTCAGAAAACTTATTGATTTAAATAAGTGAATTGTAGCAAGGCATAGGGGTTCTTTTGATATTGTTGATATCCACAATAAATAAGATGAAATCAAATTTCTGTTCATATTCTAAAATCATTACGCATAACATATAAAGTATGAAATGCAAATAGTTTTATTATATATGTTATTAATTATAATATAATACATAATTATATAATTAAACATAAATAAATCTCTTAAGTCACTATTGTAATAAACACAAATAATCAAACAAGCTAATAAAGGATATTATCATAATACATATCGACTTGTGAAGTCTGTATTCATGCAGAAGAGAGAATTCTATCTATACCAATTTGCATCTAATATATACAACCACCTATCTACCAATAATAGGTATTCTATAATCACGTTTAACACTATTTATTTTAGTACGACACTTATAATAATACTCTTTGTAGACAACTGTAGATACGGTTATAATTCTGCATTCTTAGTCTCTTTGTAATACAACCAAAAAAAATTCCATTTCATCAAGTGATTTCTTCAAGATTAGAAGACTAACTATTGCAATTTGGTCAACTAAAAGCTATTCCGGTGTTTATGCCTTGGAACCAATTAAAAATGAGTACGGGACAATATTAAATTGAATGTTTACTCAGTTTTCTCTATGCTTTTAAGTATGAAATATATCAATAATGATAAATTGCTTTGATTGATTATACTGACATGTATACATTTACAATTAAAAACATATTAGAGAGATGATTGTGAAAGTTGGTGTGGGCGCACTATGAAATTGAATTTGAGTTCGAAAAAAAACTTGGGGTGGGTGGCTTTAATAGCTAGCTGCCATTCATTTAAAACCCTCTCCATGCGTGCAAGTCACTCCTACTGGCCGCATATACATTTACTTACTTAGATTTTGCAAATCCATATCTGCACAGTCGCCCTGTCGCTTCTAAGCTGTCCTGGCCGCGCGGGTAAATGTGGTTGTTGAAGGTGAAGCTACAGACCGGTGTAGCAAGTGTAAACGCTGGTATTCTCACCCAGGCCACGTGGAAAAAGGTGAGGTGGTTACAGTTGAAGCTAAAGATCAAAGCAACAGTCGGCTACTTGTTCCCTTCGACCCTAGCCACGCAAACTAAAATGGAGGTGGTAGATGGAGCTACGGGCGAGAACAGAAATTCCAAGGCCACGAAAACCACCACAGTCCCCTTTTTTTTAATTTCTGAACGCTTTAAGCATGCAGGTTGTCCATTTATGTTGTTATCTGTTCAGTATTGAATGCATCTTCAAAATTCAGAATTCTCCTTCGAGTTATATTTATCAAAATTGATTGAGGGACAGTGAGAGTGTCGATAGAAGGCCTGGTGGAAAACTAATGCGTAGATCTTCTACTAAGGTCCTGTCGCATATACATAATGGCTCGTGGAAGGAGCCTCTTAGAGGTGAATCTGTTTCATAACAGTCAGTTTGCATGAAGCATAGTTAGCTGTGCAATTAGATGATGCCTCCTTCATGGAGGTGGTTCAGTTTCAACCAGAAAAATACAAAAGCACAGTCGCTTTGCAAAAAGAAAAAAAACGAGATCATTCACAGACCTAGGGTGGGGCGCATACAGAACTTGCACATGCGTATCTTCCCTTTTATAAAATTTAATAAAATTGTTTGGCTGCGGTACAGATTATTATTCTTTGCTAATATAAGAGAAGCATCAATAGTATATTGGTTATAATGTGATTTAGTAATATTAGCTCCATTACTTTTATTATTACTTAAATATGAAATACTATTTAAAATATTAGTATCCTTGTTAAACGTTAAGGAGTATTGGATAGTAAATTTAATAAGTTTAAAGTCTTGCATTACAATTTCCTTCTACACAATTTAATAACATTGTATGGGATTTCGAATAGGTTGATTTCATTTTCTTTATTAATTTGCAAATGGATTTTACAATGAATTCATAAATGAAGAAAAACATAAAAGAGCTAGAGCTTAAAATGCTTCATTTGCATATTAAAAGCCATTTAGAAACTTAAGTCTTTCCAACAACTATACAAGAAGAGATAATGCACTATTTTTCCAACCTTTCCAATACATCACTTTCAAGTAACAAAACAAAAATTTAATATATTTTCTCTTGTAATTTCTTTCCAACATTCCACAAAAGAGTTCAACAACATTTCCAATAAGTTTTAGAGTAAGAGTCACTAACATTTCAATACAACTTTCCTTCAAAATCTTGTTACAACATTTTCTACTTCATGTGGAAACAAATTTACAATAATGGAAGCTAAAATACAAAAAAATATTACATTTTTCCTCCACTCAAGGTGGGTAAAGTACATGGTGGTTTCACATTGTCATCAACAAGGTTCCAATGCTCCAAATATCAACAAGGTGGCTCCTCCATAGTTTGCTTGATTCACAACAAAATAAGGGGAGAGGCAACGCTCTCCTCCCAACCAAGATACCCAATGGAGAAGAGAAGCCATCCTCTCCATTGGCCCCCGAGCCCCAACCACATCACAATGGGAGAAAATCCAACTCATGGCAACTACTAGCTTCCACATAACTAAACATAACATTTCACATTCATTCCATAATCCTTCAAAGCAAGATTTACAACACAACAAGAGGAAAAATCATCACAACAACAAGTCACAAGGCTTATCAAGAAAGCCACAAGAGTAAGACATATGGGGAGGCCACTTATGCCTCCCAATGGGAATGGGTGCCACCTAAAATCCTCCAATGCAAAACACAATACCCCTAACAACTCTTATGCCTCCCTCAAGTACCCCTTATCCCTCCATTCACTCTTATGCCTCCCTCAACTCTTATGGCTCCCTCAAAGTAAAACAAGAAGAAAATGCAAAACACAGTAAAAGATAGGATATATTTGAACAACTCGATACAAGGATGGCCTTAAAGGTAGCACGGAAACGTTCACACCTATCAAGGACAAAATACTTTTTTTTTTTTAATAGAACAACATAGAAGCCCAAGCACATGACACTCTCACAACTAGGGCAAGCCACAGTAGTGGTTATTTATTTTGATAAGAAATGATTGGAAGGGTTGATTTATCTTACCAACTTTTGATAAGACACCCTGGATAAATTTAAAGGAAGAAGGTCAAATGAATTCACCCTTAAGACAAGGTCATTAGTTCTTACTAGTTCATTCTCAGGTTTAATTGAAGCTTGAGGTTTTATACGTAGTTATTAGTGCTCTTACTTAGGCTTCACCAAAAGAGCTTATCAAGAGGAAGCCACTTACTTTTAAATAGGCTGAGAGATAAATTGAGTGGTTTCAAAATTTTCTTCTCTTACTTGTTAAATCTTATTAGAAACTAACCATTGTTTTCCTTTAAGCTTGTCTTTAGCGTTCACCAAAAGAGTAGTGTTTACTAGTTCAGTTAGGGATAACACGTTATATAGAATCACTTTGCAAGGATAGTATCACTCTTGATTACTTAAGGCAATGTTTGTTTTCAAGGGGATCTAAACCACAACATATTTCTTTGAATAAAACTTTTAGGTAACTTCTGTAAGGAAAAACCACCCCATTAAAACTTACATATAACACATCAATACAGAGTCTCAGAAAGATTTAAATTAACACTTAATTCTCAAGATCCAAGTTTTACAATGCTTATGCCAGTGAAAAGTTTGAATAACATTTCCCACAAAGATAAGTTACCAGTTTACCTACAAAAGGACAAGATAACATCTTCACGCAATTTCTGAACAACCCAAGGCAAGAGGTCTTCTAAACTCCTTTTCAATCACTATTACAAAAATTTACCTCACATTGGACATTTTTACAAGGAATTTCATAAATTGCACTGATGAAACCTTTACAACTCTTTCCTTTAATCTACTCGCACAATCGATCTGCACAAATACTAGCTGGAATTAGTTCGCGAGAACTGAGCATGTTAAGACTACCCATTGCAACAGTAAGCTAACATTTTATAATATCATGAAAGTAAAATTCTAAACTCAAGAATGGATCAAATCACAAACCACTAATCAATATGTTTCACAAGATGACGAGATTTATACCAGCCAACAAGGAGGAATCCCAATATTCAAGTGAGAGAGATATTCCAAAGACAAACAAGGTGAGACCTTATTGGTGAAGACAACCAGGCTGAGAGTATTGAGATTTCAGTCATGTAATCCTATGGATTACGTGATTGAAATCTAACACCCAAACATCATTCTAATATTATTAACCAAAAAGATAAAGATCAGTCAAATGACTTAACATATTCAAAATTGCTTGTTAACAAGACTGCATTAACACACATCCTTGTTTTAGGAAGAATATAGGCCCCAACCATATATGAACACAAATCAGTCAAATATTAAAGTTAACTTCACTCGGCTGAATAAACCAACATACATATAATACTCACAACACTATAACTAAATCTGAAGATTCAATATACCAAGCAATTCTCACCGAACCTAATTATTTTTCATCAAGAAGTTAAATAAATTAGATTCTATCCAACTAAAATTACATACAACAACTATAGTTGGATTACACAGGCAAGGATCAAGAAGAAGTCTTTTCACCAAAGGTTGTTATTATCTTACATCACATAATCAGTAATAAACCCATAATCCACCCCTCGTATGATCATTGTAAGAGTTAAGGACTTAGCTCACTAAAATATGTAACTGAGTCGATTCCTACCTTTTCCATTTTCATACAAGTCTAACCCAATTCGAAGAAAGATAACCATTCTATTTTCATACATGCCTCAGTCAACACTTACTCAGAAAGTCCCTACCTGAATTATTGAAGGTTTGCTAAGCTACAAAATGGATTTAATAGAAACCCATTTCATTCGATACTTGAATTTAAACAAGAAAGGGATAGTCTGTTGGAAATATAAGTGAATCGACACAAGATCCTCTACCGTGACCCAACTCGAGTCACCAATCACAAGGTTAACAGTCAGCGAAGGAGGAATACAAAGCAAAATACTCTTCCTACGAACTATGCCTTCTCTTCCGTCTCTAAAACAACATATGAATAGCTTGGGCATACCCATCTATTTCATGACAGTCTACTCGACCTATCCTCATAGTCGCTCCAAAGAAAACATCTGCTACTACAGAGTTCGATTGAACTCTTTTATCTTATGATACAGTGACTCACGTCATAGGATCTGTATTGAGCAGTCAATATTTCACTCACGTAGGCCTCTAAGAAAACATCATGCTCACTATGCGAGGTCTACACACAAATTCAGCCCAAGAAAAGCTTTTTACTAAGACAAAAACAAAAATTTAGCCTAAAACTGGCCATGAGTCGACAAATCTACAAATATCCACTAATGTTATTCATGGCTCAAGTTTATATCTGCTACTGCTGGTTTAGAAATCGAACTCAACGGCCATTGTTCACTATTGTCTCTAAACGTCACCCGAATTGAAGAATTAAGCAGGAAACACCCAGGTTAAAGATCTAACACCCACGGTATAAAACTTCAACCATTATTTTGCTATCACATAGCAGTTACTCTTTTATTTCGAAAAGAAAAAAAATGAGGCAGAAAGGAATGTATACAGGCTATCACAGTTGCTATCAGGGTATAAAAAAAAACAAACAACTTCCAACAGTCCTTCCTTTCCTTCAATCTGGGTCGATTCACAAGGAAAAGCAGAAGCCCATTCTAAATGCCATAACAGATAAAAAAAAAAATAGAAGGACATTCAATTCATGACATAATAAAAGGGTAGCAGAAGATTGCAAGGGTAGGTTTAACATGCCTGGTTTAAAACGCCATCTCCATATGCATATGATTGTTTCAATGCCGCTGCTTTCCCTTAACCCAAAGTGCTCTGCGAGCTCGAGCTAGCGCCACATTCATGCGGTGAAAAACAGCTACAAAGCCAACCCCGTGATTTGAAGCTCAGACACAAGACATAAAGATTACATCATGCTCCTGGCTCTGCAAGGCATCTATCGTAATGATAAATAACCTTTTCCTCCATAGGTTTGAGGACAGCATCAAACTCTCGGTGCAAACATTTCAGCTGTAGCTTGTAAGGGTGATAATTCCAATAGAAAACTTTATGCCTGCCAACTTGGTGACTCGTTGAAGCAGCTCATATAATGGAAAAAGCAAATTGTTTTTCATGAATATTCTGATATGAAACAGATCGGCCTCTATGAGGTTCTCTTCCATGAGTTACATCGTACAACAAGTAGGATCTTTGTAAATAAATTTCATCAGGTCTACTGGTAACACTCTTGCTGTCACATAATCGATTTTGAAGAAACAAACTCAGTACATGAATCTGGATCTGAAAAATATCCTGCTACCTTCATCTCCCAAGACATTTTCTCCAACATTGCATAGATCTCCCGTGCCTGTGGGTGTGATCTGTCACCTTGAAGAAGAATCCCGAATTGAGGATGCACTGTCGATGCTGACGACAGATGAACATCACTGTATCAGTTGGACCTATCCCTGCTTTATTGGAGGCGCTCACGAAAGGCTTCTACTATACTCAGTAAATGCCTGCAGCCTGGCTGCCGATTAACTGTTGCAGGTCACTGCAAAAGATAGCCTGGAGTCCCTAAGTTGACAATCAATCACAACAACTCACTGAAGGTCAGTAACACGCCACCTTTCCTAGCAAGTTCAAGAGACAGGAATGTCAAAACCCGACTTAGACAAGTATCTGTCTATTTGCACTTCGATTCATCGAGCTAGGAGCATGTTTGAGCAACCCCTTAGAGAATCATTTAGAGATATCATCAGAGCCTTCTCTAGTGTACTGACGGGCCCAAGTTTGCTAATTTAGAATCGCCCCTCATGGACATCATTTACTTCCCATTATTCAGATATACCTGTCTTTAGTGTCCTACCCGACTGTGATTCGAACTTCATGAAGATAATGTTGCCATTATGCAAGATTCCAAAGCTTTAACATCTTCTCGCAACAGCTGTTATAGGCTCAACTTTTACCTGGTTACCGGAGATGAGCTTCAGATGAATGCACTGATACAGACCTCTGTTCATCTGGTTGTAACACTGGACAATCGACCCTCCAACCTCTCCAGAACAAAGTGCGTTTCAATGGCGACTTCTGGAGCTACATTGAAGAATAGAGTTTCCTCTTCACTGATTATACATAACAAGACGGAACGCTTGAATTAGACTCAACAAACTTTATCTTGTTTCTTCTACTGACAATAGTTGCAACCATTCGACTATGGTCGCGTGCAACTAGAACATCAGGATCAACAAAATGGTTCCTTGGGCTCACCCTGCAGTAGCTGTCGCACTTAACTCTCTCTCAAGGCCACTGATTTTCTGAAGATAGCAGACAGACTTTCTCTACCTTGTAGCTCTGCATATAGCCAAATCACTTCCTCACGGCACTCTTCCTAGGATGAAAATTTCAGTTCTACGCTCCACTGAAACTGCTTGTACAGCACGATTTTGAGAACCCACACCCACCCTCGCAACATCAGGGTGATAGACCTTCATTTCACCATCAATGAATCCACTGTCCAGAACACGCTGTAGCAATTCATCTCAAATCCCAAACCATTTGACACTCCTTTCTGCTCACGCGGGTTTAGAACAGGCAGAGAGAGCAGGTAGACCATGAAGACAGCGTTAGATTTGTAAATCAAAGGAATTTAAGAAAGTGGGGCAGGCTAGGCAGAGGTAAGGCCAGTGGGAGATGGCCACGTACCTTTTTGAAAGTCTAGATGGCAGGAAAGGGGCGGGGGTGAGGGACAGTAGGGCCTTTGGCACAAGTAGATAGAATTTTAATTTTAAAACACTATCCCCTCCAACCTACGCCATACACCTACCCCCCCCCATCTTTCTACACAACCCCCTCCATTCCCTTAGTTGTTTATTATTATTTTTTACTTGAATTTTGTTTTATTTCATCTTATTTTATAGCTATACATGTATAAAGATTAGGAGCCAACCCAAGGTCCTCCATTGTGTTAAAACAATTCATTGGCTTCTTGCATCTTGTCTCATCCTTACATAGACACATATAAGAATGGTGTAAGTGATAACAGTGGGAATAATTTTATTATTCATCATTTCGTCAAATAATTCAAAGGCTTTCTGCAGCTTACCTTCCTTGCAGTAGACATTGACAAGATTATTGTAAATATAAACATTGGGATGAAGAAGACCGCTAGAAGTCATTTCATTATACACAATCCACACAGTGTCTATTCGCTCCATTTTCACCAGTTTGCTCAGAAGGATGTTGCAGGCACGAACCATGGGCATGGACATGTGCCTGAATCTTTTGCTCTACTGCATCCTATAGATTATGTGTAAGGCCTCCCGTACATTACCCATTTGAGCATACGTAGTGACCAATACATCAAATACTTGGCAAGCAGATTCATGTCCAAGGCTCTTTATAGCGCCGTTAAGGGCATTAAACACTCTGGACATGAGGACTGGTTTCATGTTTTTTTTTTTCCGCCATTGCAATGAACTCCGTCATCAATGCTTCAGCTTTACTTATCAATTTACCTCTGGTAAGAACATGAATGATTGTGGAATATGTTGGCACTGTGTGACAAAAATCCTTCTGTTTTCCTGCCCAAATGAAAAAAAATCTTAGAGCTTAATAATGCGATTTAACAAGATCCCTTGTAAAAAGGATAATGCACAGGACATTACACAGTCCAAAAAAAGGGAGCTGTCGATAACGACTCGAGGATTCCAAGAGTAAAATTAAAGGATTTATATCTAATTCCACATCGTTATTTTCTAATACAAAATGCAATAATTCCCTATTTCAAATTGGTTGTCTCTTTCATTTTCACTACAGCTCAAATATCTATAACAACTACAATAACTTTCTTTTACATTCAAATTTCCTATGCATGCAATTTCAACTGCTTACAACTTCTATATTTCCTTATTTTACATTTACAAATAAAATAGCTTCACAATGAAAGTAAGCTTTCTTTTCGTTTTAAAATAGCTCATATATTTTAAAACGAAGAACTAATTTTCTCACAATACAACCAAGATTTCAAATAAGGAGAATCACTTTCTTTTCTATTTCCAAAACCCTGTGCGGCTAAGTGATGGTGCAATTAGAATTGGTAGGCAATCCCAAATACTTACCTCTGATGAATACTTGCATTTACTTCAAGATCAAGAAGCAAGAAAAAGAGAAATTGAAGATTTGAAGGAAAAGAGAAGGGAGCAGGTAGAAGAAAGGAAAGCCCACATGTTGGTAGAAAAAGAAAATAAGGGGCAACTTAACATTGAAAGAGAATTGAAAAGGCAGAAAAAAGAAGAAGATAAGTTGCAGTGAAAAAATGAGGAGTTGAAAAGGGAACAAGCCAGACTATCAAAAGAACATGATAAAAGGATGAAGCAATGGCAACAAGCACAGAAGGAGCCTGATCGACAAAATAGACGTTTGAGTAGTCCCTCTAATCCCCTTCCTGATCAGCATCACATTTTGTTGGACATGTATAACACATTCATGCCTAATTTTTCTTCCATTATCAATAACCAATCCAGTTGCCCATCTTCTCCTTCAAACAAAGAGACATTTTCAGGAAAATTAGAGCAAGCATTGTTTGGTCAAATTGGCCAACTTTCAAGAACTTTGATAGATGTTCTAGGTAAGCCTGCTACTATGCTACCTCATGTTCTCCAATCTATGAATGCTAGCACATCAGAGAGTCATGAGGAAGAGTAGTCTCAAGCATTTCCAGGATTTTGGTCCAGCGGTTAAGGTTTGGCTTTACAAATTTTGTCCAATATTAGAAAGAATTTCTAAAAATCTGCCCATTTAGTAAGTTTTGGCTGATTTTGTCGAATATGTATATATGATTTTGATAAATGTTAGACTGACTTTAATCCTTTAGAAGTCAAATTTAACGTAAATTTTTGTAAGTCTATCGAAATGAATATAAAATAATATATTATTTCTTGTGTGTGAAGTCAGGACTATCCATATATGTATTTTTTATGTTGTCTCCCATTTTATGGGTCCTTTCCAGCATTTGTAAACATAATTAACACATGCAAATAAAATATACCATATAAAACTGGAATACAACTCAATCATCTCATAGACAAACAATTATAGACAAAACATTTTGGATTAAGATAAATAGATCATTGCCTTAGTAAGGTCACAGATGACCTTATCTGTCCAATAAAATTGTGGTCTTCATTCTCATTCACGTATCACTGGCATTGTCATTATTTCTACCCTGCAACAAGAACATTACACAAAAAACAAGAACTTATCACTGGCATTGTGGTAAACACTGTTAGGAAAAATAATAATGAAATCAAAAGATTTTTTTTGTAGGCTATAAAACCCAGTTCAGAAAGGAAAAACTCCTTCCGCATCCATTCCAGCAGGTATGTGCTCACCATTATCATAGACTAGCTGTCCTTCGACTGTTGAGAGGTGAGTGATTTGGGTACTATCGTTCCTCTCCACACGACCAGCGTAGCCAGTTCCTCTCCCATATTTATGCAGACTTGGCTGTTGACACAGTAAGTACCTGCGCAGTATATAAAACAAGGATAATAAATCATACTCTAAGCTAACTTAAATAGAGTTAACATATTCTCAAACCGAAGAAGATTGAAGATTGGAAAGCAAATCCAAGAACTAAAAGGAAATTCAATCTATTTGCTTGAACAAGATTGTGTAGAAGAAGCGCAGTGAATACCTGCAACCTAAGCGATAAGGTCCAGCTTCAAGTTCCATGTTCGATGACAGCAAACACGTACAAGATTTCTTGAGAAAAGCACATATACAATAGAAAACTAGACATGCCTGCAAAGCCCTATGAAATCTACGTGTGAATGCACAATTATGGGGGTCGAATGCATAGTTTCTGGGAGGATGTATGCACAGCTGCAGGGTCGGTGGTGGAAAATAATGGCGAGTCGATGAAGGCATTAAACCACCTGTTCGAGCTTTTATTAAACAACATTCAATACAAAATGCACGGCGTCCCACTATTCTACTTGTTGTCATCAGGTTGAATAAGCAACGGTGATGGGTCTATCCAAAAATTCGAACTGATTTAATGAATCTTCCCCTAACAAACAATTCTAACACACACACAATTACATGTTGTCATGATTACCCTTGTTGAATTCATCTAGAATTCT
Source organism: Taxus chinensis (assembly GCA_019776745.2). NCBI lineage: Eukaryota > Viridiplantae > Streptophyta > Pinopsida > Cupressales > Taxaceae > Taxus > Taxus chinensis. The sequence continues at coordinate 150,597,898 of CM034157.1, forward strand.
AGTGTGGTTAGTCTCTTATCCCCCCAATGTTTGTTGTGAATAATTTTACCTGCAAAACACATAAATAATCTATTTGTCTTCATGTAGCCACATTAAAAACATACCATGATAAAATATACAATATAAATCCATGAACTCCAAAAGAAAATAGATCTCCTTCTTTGTTATCTAAATAATGAATTACAATGTTTCCTAAATAGGAAAAATAACTCCCAACTCGAGTTGCCAATTATCAAACTCTACTAACTAACTTGACTAAATCTACTATAGGTGGCGAAAATTACTATTTTTAGTAGTTAACTAGAACCTGCTATTCTTAGTAAGTTTGCATGCTTATTCGTACGGGCATAGAAATTTCCACGCATCTTCTACATTCCTAAATTAGAAGAATTGTCATCTTTCTAACTCATAATGCAACTAATAGACTAAAATTAACTAATACTCAAAAAAGGAAGAAACCGAACTAGTAACTTAAATCCTAATTTTCGACCTCAAGATCCTCCTGGATTTAGGGCCCGAAAATGTGTGAAAACGTGCCCCCAACCAGTAGCAGGTTGCCCACATCGTACGTTCGTCTCATCAAAACACGTGGCTTGGAAAAAAAACGGACTCAAACAGACACCCGGAAAGCTCAAGTTATGACCTTGTCAAGTTCCTTCTAATTCTGGCTACATCAAATGTGGTCCACCCATCCAATAACACAATTAGAAGGATTAAAATCCTCAATGACCCCTAGCCCAAACACATGAAACAATAAGAGGATGCGAGACAAAGCTAGGTGGCAAACTTCCACGATCAAAAGGCTTCCACAAGGGAGATAGTGATGGTCGACCAAGACTTCCTTTAACATCAGCACAAGATTATTGTATTACAATACTGACGATTTCACTTTTGGACATTAGCGCATAGCTTCTTTGATTATAGCAAGCGAATAGACCTCTAGACCATGAACCATGTATTGAATTTGACGCTTATACGATCCCAATATGGGTTAATGGTCGACCATCTGATGTTGATAATTGATAAAATTCATTCACACATGGCATAACCAAACTCTTGTGACCTCCATAAATTTATTTATGTCTATTGAGTAGGTCTAGGATGACATTTCATTCAATGTGATGATCATTTTGACATGAATGAAACTCCTTCAGAAATGTGCTAGAAATTGTAATTATATCGGTGAATATGCAGTAAATGATATTAATTCACATATAGTTGATTTGAGATTTACATTGCAATAATTTTGGCATGAATTTTTTAATGTAGCCACGATGGGTGAAGTAGGTACCTTCTCTATTTTGTAGATTATCCAATCCTGCTAGTCAAACAAGATATTCCAGGTCCAAATTGTAGCACAAACACAATTCGAAAAGTATTCAACAAATACTCCAAAAGATCCTCAATTAATTCTGCAATGTGTTACAAATTAAATTTAACCACTGGGAAAATTTTTCCCTAGGAGACATGTGTTGTTTAAATGTTTTAAAAGACTTTCTAATATGAGGGTATGCGATCCTTGTACACTAATTCCACATCACTTCTTGTTCCTACATCACATGGAAAAACCTCAAACTTTTAATCAAGAAACATTGGTTGTTAAGGAAATGACAAGCCTCTTAAACAAGCTAATTTGAGATTTTTCCCATATCAATAATTAAAGGATTTGTGAAAAATGTAAAAGGACATACCAAATTATTACGAATTAATTGCAAGCCTTGAGCACTTTGTGTTCATAGGAAGTGTGTTTGATCTTTGAGTCAAACACAGCTCAACCTAAAATGGGTAACTCGAATCATTGCATACTTGAGAGATCCAATTTCCCAGAGCTTGTGGGGACCAAGTCGACAACTTGACCCAAACATCTTAAATTGCCATTCAAAATTATATGGTTAGAGTCAAAGTTGTAATGTCTATTAGATGTTTGGGGGTTGCGTAAACAGGTAAAATCAATTAAATGACTATAACCTACAAATCATTTAATTAATTCTACTTTGGTGGGCTTATATAATGATACAAGGTAATTTAAAAGATTAATTATTCCAATAACTTATTAATTGTGCTTTAATAATATGAGGTCTGAATCAAGTGATTGGACTAAAATGACATGAGGTGGCATCATATTAAAACAAATAGAAAACAAAAACGATGTTGCGAAGTATTGTCATATTTGAGGTCACCCCCCAAAGGAGATCTCCTAAAAATTTAACAAAAACATAAAAACATACATCAATGTTTCGTGATGAATGCCCAATACAAAAAAAAAAAAAACCAAAAAAAGGGTGGGAAAAAAATGACCAAAAATAAAAAAACAAGTGAAAAAAAAATGAAATACAGGATAACTTTTTAAAAGGAAAAACTTGAAGGTAATAAACTAAACAAGTGTGGTATAGGGAATATAAAAAAACAAAAAAAAATGACCTGTAACGTAACACGGACCCAGCACTATTTACAATTAGACAAAAAATGAAAAAACTAAGGACAAAATGATTCATAAAAAGTATAAAATGTCTTACTCACTCCTAGGACATCTTCCCACAAAAGGTTAAATTCTTTAGATTCATGTTTTCGTCAGTAAGTGTTTTTTACTTCTTTACTTTTCACAGTTAGGAATCACGATTGCAAAATCAAAACAGTACCTCGTCTCCTAGTTCAAGAATACCTTGATAATGAGTAATCGAAACAATGTAAATGTAATTTACATCTCAATTTATCTTTAAATAACATTCCAACTTAATCATTTGTAAGGCAGTTAATTCCTCAAGGCTCTTAACTTTATCAATCTGTTTTCAACATTGTGCTTTTGAACATATATGTTTTACCAAGTTCAAGCGGTCAATGTTATGAAATCTATTATTTCATAAATGCTGTCTAACTCTTGGATTCATCATTAAGATATTAATTATTTAATAAAGTGGGGTCAACGAAATCTGGATCACAAAAATCTAAATTTTACACTATGGGCTTCACTTGAAGAGATAGAAATTATACTGTTTACATTTTCAACGGGTCATCATCAGATACATAGTTTCTTAGGCAAGTTCCTTCTATTTATGTACATCTTGTTATCCAAGAATTTAATCATTGATTTCACCATTAAGATCGTTCATCATGAACAGTAAAGATTGTTCATTTGTTTACGCGGGATCAAAACGTTTCTCTTGATTTTGTAGGTTAAAAAACATTATACCAAACAACACAAGACCAATGACTAGACCGATCAATATGATTCAAGTTTGGATAAGAATTAGGTTTGTCAACGGATAAATCTTCCAAAAGTGAAAATTTTGATGTCAAAACAAGTTCATTTAATCTTATTGACGATAATATGCCTCCAAATTGACCCAAAGGATAACAACAACCTACACGAGAAGAATCATAGTAAGATCAATGCCTTCTAGATAGTCTCCAAATTATCCATAGTTGGAACTATACCCTGGCTCACCCTTAGTAGCTTGTCGCACTTTCTCCCTGGGAGGCCACTGAGATAAGTTCACTTCTCGATGTAGCTGCTGCATAAAGCTGTGGGAAACTCTCCTAGTGATCAGTTCGATGAAGGGAAATGTGGCATCACCATTGTTGAGCATCAAGCAGGACAGAGACAATACTTCATTTCACCATTAATCAATCCTACTGTTCAGCACACGCCAAGGAGGAGCAGGTCTAGTCATGAGGTGACAGGGTTATAAATTGTGGTAACCTGACAGTTGAGTATGTTCAGGTTACTGGTGGAGGGTAGGTAGAAAACAGCCATGAATCATGTACATCTGACCTACCCCTGATCCTTCATCCTGCAATGTGTTCCAATCCATAACACCGAAGGATTTCGAAATGTATATTCAACCATGAACAGACACAGGATGAACTACACTCTATGGACGTAAAAGTTTAGTTGGATTTAAAGCATGGCGATGGTAGGCAAAAAGGACCGATTATGACTACAAATTTTGCAAAGGGGCCCTAATTTGTTCTAGGTGAAGATTAGATCCTTTCTTGTTCATAATGAATAGGGATCATATGAGGTCTCTTGCTCCATGAATCAAAAATTCATTTCCAGTTTTAGTTTCTCAAAACTGTGGTATGTCATCCTGATGGGTTATGACTTATTCCTCTATTGTGGGTGCCCAACATGAGCCTGCTATTTAATATTTGTCTAATCATGGTTCAACCACTGACTCCATAGTCCTGTATTTTGAAGCTATCCCAAGATATACTCTCGGGATATGGACATGTCCCAACTCAATGGTGTACTCACTCACGGAATCCATATAGTGCCTAAATCTCCAGCCATAACAATAGTGGAGTTGTTAAATATTTGGTGAATGACATACAAAATCAGCTCAAGTACATATACTCTTCCCATCTCACCAGACATTCCCTCAATTTGCATCAATGAAAAAACTCACATAACACCAAACCATGCTACAGGTACATAGTGTCCCACTAGGGAATCAATGACATAACCACTACATCACAACACATATCCATCTGACATGAGTAACACATACATCAAAATGACCACTACCCAAAACATTTTCACAATAACTCAACTGTATATCCATGATAACATCAACCATACAGACATCAGTAAGTTGTGCCTCTATACTAGCTTTATGCCTTCCCAGAGTCTATTAAACCTCTTATGCCTCTCTCAAGTCTCATAAATATGCCTCCCTCAAGTGGCTCATGATGCCTCCATCATGGTGGTATGCTCATCCCTCAAGTCTCTTATGCCTCCCTCAAACCCTATAATGCCTCCCTCCATGGTTGTCCCCATGGTCCAAGACACATAGAGTTCGAACACTCCTAACCCAAGTGACATAATAACGCGTGGTTTCAACAACCCGCTAGTTATATGTACCTTCCTTGGGGCATACCCCCATACAACGAAGCGGGTCCATAGGTCCAACCAATCCATGGTGCATCCTATGACCCTATTCCACACACCCACGACATTGTTTTAGAACCAGCACAACAATCCAAGATCCAAGGTGCCAAGTGGCAAAGTACAAGCCTTGGGCAAGGCAGTAAGAATTCCAAATTTAAAAGAAGACCCCAAATCAAGCTAAAATAAATTTGACCCAAATGGCTAAGAAGTTAGTATCAAAATCCCCATGTTAGTGCCACTCAACCAAGGAAATGCCCAAAATTGTAAAGCATTGCAATAGAAGAAAAGTCATGCTGGTCCCTTACAAAATAAAGTAAAAGCTCAATTTACGAATAAAATCAACTTATAATAATGTCACATTACGATAACTGTGTGGCCTGTTATCTAGCCACCAAAGGGGTACTCAACGATTTGCTAGCACTCGGAACATCGAGCCTCATCTCAGTAAAATAATATCAATAATACAATCATCACCTCTCTAGCTGAATCATCCCGCCACCACTTCGAATGAAGGGTAAACATAGTCATAGTTGCACGTACAGGTTGCATACATACAACCACATATGGAGAGAGGAAAGAATCACATGTCATCTACTAAACCGAGTTTTAGACTCGAGTTATTGACCCATGGTACGCCATTCCTCACTCTCAACATACACTTTTACCGATTTCCCTCAGGATCGGTTTAGCGTAAGGTTCACAACATAACATATAACTACATCACTAACAAAATGGTGGTACACGCATAACTACCATAATGATTCAATACATATCGTACATATACGGGGTAGATCAAAATCATACATTCATAATAAAATGTTAATACATCACTTTACCACATTCTGCACCCAAGGTGCAATCACCATACGATAGGGTTCATACACTCATACGTATGACCCCAAAATCACAACATGAAGCATTACATATTTGCACAGTCATACATACGATGAACATAGTACATCACAACATAACATCTATTGCAACATAGCAAGGTGGTACAAACATTTCTTCAGAACATTGGTAGAAATATCATGATACAACTCATTTCTTTTAACATCAACTAGTCATACAACACATTGATACACCCACATATCACAATATGCCACAATGCTCCAACACTACGTCATCCACATTAGAATTCTTTTCACACATCACAAACAATAATTTACACGTGAATTCTTCATAGAATCCACAAGAAGGAGAGAGAATACTCTCATCCCCAACACATCAATATGATGAACAAATACGCACTGAGTGACATACACATCACGTGCGTTCACAATATCACAATTACGACAATAATCACATCACGCTTAAAGCACATTACTCTTCCAATATAAACCATCATCATGCAACATCATCATCATCATGCAGTATCATCATGTAACACCACCACCACCATGCAACATCACCATATAACACCAATCCGGCCCATAGGTTCGAGAGCATGAACCTGCGCTCTGATACCAAAGTGTAACGACCCGAAAACACACACACAAACAACACAGTGAAATACAGGATAAGTTTTTTTTTTTGACTTGCTTTGACTCAACACGACACAACATGTCGTCACAAGGTTACAACCAACACTTGGAACCATTTGTTACGGGGAAGACCACAAGGTCAGCACGGAAACGTTCACACTTATCAAGGACAATTTATTTTTTTCTTTTTGACGAGACAACATGGAAGTCCAACCACATGACACACTCACAGCTAGGGCAAGCCACAGTAAGAAATGGTTAGGGTTTATTTATTTTGGTAAGACACCCTTTAGCTCATGACTTAAGTTTTCAGAAGGAATCAATATATGGTTCGCACAAATTCATCTCACCAACTGAGTTAATTTCTTATACACTGAAGAGTAGTTCACTTAAAGTCTTCTCCTACTTGCTAAATCTTATTATCTTCCAGAAAATGACCATTGTTTTCCCTTAAGCTTGTTTAAGAGTTCATCCAAAAGGGGTAGTTCACTAGTAGCTAGGGATATCAATTTATATATAAAACAAATAAAAATTTACTTCTCAAGGATGGTTTCATTTTGATCACTCATGGAATTATTTGATGTCAAGTAGATCACCTCTACATTTATTTGTTGAATATAAAATTATTATTTGTTTAGCTTCTTAAGGGTTAACCGACCCCATTTTACTTTACTTATAAAACATTGTCACTAAGTCTTAGAAAGATTTAACTTAACAATTTATTCTCAAGATCAAAGTTTTACAATACTCATATCAGTGTAAGAGATTGAATATTATTTCTCACTAAGATAGAGTTACCAGCCAAACTACACATGAACAAGACACTATTACTTCACCATTCTCCGAACAATTCCAGGCAAGAGGTCATATAAACTCTCTTTACAAGCAATGTTACACAATATACAACACATTGGACATTTTTGCAAGGAACTTCATAAATTGTATAGATGAAACTTTTACACTCTTTTCTTCTAGTCTAATCGCATAATCCATCTGCACAAATATTAACTAGAGTCAGTTCGCTAGAACTGAGCATGTTAAGTCTATACATTGAAATAATAAGCTAACATTTAACAATTGACATGAAAGGAATGTTCTACTTCATGAAAGGATCAAAGTACAAACCAATAATCTACTTATCACACGAGGTAAGGATCTACACCAGCCAACAATGAGGAAGTCAAACATTCCAACAAGCAGTATATCACAAAACAAAGAAACAATCCAAGAACTCGTGGGATAGGAACGAAAGGTCAATAGTATAGAGAATTTTGATCATGCAACCGTATGGATTACGTGACTTAAATCTAATATTCAAACCATCCACCATCAAAGGGAAAGAAAAAAAACTTGAGAGTCAAGGACATACTAGTTACAATCAAGACACGGAACAAAACATAGTTACCCAGTCCTTCCAGGAGGATGTTTCATAGCAATAAAGGGATACGTGACCCCGAAGGAAGCATTCCATCGTTGCAATCTAAACAAGAGGTCTACTGCCTCTTCCTTACAAGGTCTTTTAAAAGTAATAAACGTTAACAACTAGGATTCTCTCTAATTTCTTTGGTATGCAACTAGGATTCTCTCTTCCTAGAACTTTCTATTGCAAAAGGTTGTATCCTAAATCCCATTGATCTACTTTCGGGCATTGAGGACAATAATGAAAACTTCCTTCTTTCCTTCCTAATGTCTAATACCAGAATCGATTATTGAAGAAACTACAAGCCGCAAGCCTTATTAGGAAACGAGTAATAAACAAAATAGCTCACAAGCAGGCTACACTCTACGTAGGCAAGCATGACAACTCTTAAATGGAAATCCTAAATAAACTTCATTCGTAATCTTCATAAATAGCATACATACTATTATCCAAGACAATATAGCACTTATGTGTAAAATGTTGTACAATATCAATTCAGTCCAGCAGGACTCTCACTTACGCAACAAATTACATTCAATAGAAAGGTAATTCAAGGAGTAGTGTTACAACTAATAAAACAAGAGCCACTCTAGATAAGGACCCAAGATTTCCATACTTTTGATATTCCTTATCAATGATGATAAAACACCGCAAAAGAAATATACATGCATTTGTGTTTTATCCAGCGGTAAGTCTTCGTTCAATAAGATCTGAAAGGTGATAACTATCTTGTCTCAGCACAAACAAGGGAACAAGCCAAAGAGGAAAGAAGCATTCAAGTGGGGCAGAAGTACTAATGAAGGAAACCCCCTAAGGAAGCAAAAAGCATGGAAGTATCTACTATCGAGCAGAAATCAGACCTAAGCATTTATGAGACTACCTATTGATTTGATATCGCATAGGGTAGCCATAACTAAGCATTTTGAAAGGTAACATTATCTATTCATCCTCTATTCATGATTTTTTTATAGCTTCCATGTTTCATAAGAATGTCTCTTTCCATTTTAGATGGTTTGATCCAAAAGAAACAAAGCAAGTATCAACATTGTTCTCAGCCATATACTTATAACAGAATAAAGATAACAACAATTTTCCCCTATGCAAACCGAATCATGAAAGGAACGATTCGATTCAGGAGAAGGAACAGGAAGAATAAAGAAACCAATGCATTCAAGGACAATCGATAGAATCAAACACAATATTCCATCATAAAGCGTCATTTCAGGTAGTAGATCATTTATTTCATGAAGTTGAAAATGCAACTTGTAAAGTATTCCCATGCTAGTCTTTGCTTGACTAGTTTAGAACTGCCATCTCCATATGGAAGAATGCTTTCACTGCAATGCCGCTGCTTTCCCTATAGACCCAAAGAGCTTTACCATCCTTCTTTCATAACTCCTTCAAAGTATCTTTCTCTACTTGAGAAATTACAGCTACAACCAACTGCATGCATTTGTGGGCTCTGTGTACACCATCTTCATACTGATCTCCCACACGTATTGAGATCCTGAATAGTGCCTTCATGGTCAATCGACCAGTGATGATCAATAAACCTTATTCCTCCATTAGAATTGCAGCGTCAGCATGCCAGATATAGAAGCCATAGCATTGCTACCAATAGCTTAATAAGCTGCTGATAATTCCAACAGCACGCTTTATGCCTACCAACATATTGACTCGTAGAAAATGCTGCAGTCTTAGTTACAAGGAAAATTGTGCATAAAACATGAATAAACAGAATACTTAAATAGACTCGGCATCAAATAGATTGCAAATATTCGAACCCAGCACTGCTGTGTATAATCTCCATTAACTAGCAAAGCTTCATCATACCTGCGAAGGACCGTTTCTGCTCTTTACAAGGTCAGAGCTGCTGCGTGCAATGCTGATGGAGGTGCTTGATTTAATGTCACTATCCGATCCTTGCTTGTGCAAGACATTCATCACCTTTGCAAAATGTGCATAAGCAAAGCAATCTCCCTGAATTGCTGTTATTTAAGATAGAATAATTGTCCTCAGTTCACTGCACATCTCTTCAACTGAGCATTCTACAATCTAGAGGTAGTCTCACTGCTTTAAAATGAGTTACCATTGCTCTTGCATGAATTAAACCATCATGATTTATTTGAATTAAATCTGATATGAGTAAAAATCCAAGCCTATGAGATTCTCTCCCATGACTTACATCGTAAAGCAAACTATAACAAGCACTAGAGAAGCTCATAAATTAGCTTTCCCAAAAAGTCTGTTGGTTGGAATTAACCTCACTGTCAACGACATGCGGTATTTCCAACAACCTGAACACAACCGCTTGACCATGATCTTGATTTGATATTCCAGAAAATACTCCAAAAGGCCCACACTTAAGCTCCCAGGAGAGGATGAAATTTCTCATGCAACACTCCAAAAGATCTCACTGTACACCATAAGTATCATCATGTCTCCTGTGAAGGAGAGTCCACACTAATTCGAGGGTGTCCATATTGATGTTAATGAGATAACAACAAGGTTGGACCACCTGCTTGTTGCGAAGCGCATCAACCTGGCTTACAACAATCCATGCAAGCATGCTTATTTACCTAGCGTAATTAATGATGTAGTACAGTTGCTTGTGGGAGAAATCTTCTTGAATTCTTGATTACGTAGGTGTTTTTTTGTGGTTTCAATGGAACATTGGGGTAACACGCCTCACCTGCCCATTCTCCTCTGGTAGGTCCAATCTAGGAACACTGTTATTATATAACAGTATAAACATGTGTCTTCCCTGGAGCTAGGATCTATTTCTAGGTGAACAAGAGTCTCAGAAGTTGGTTGCACTGAACTTTCCTCACGATTTTATTTTCATACCTTCTCCAAAACTCCATCCCAGGAAACCATGTATCTGTAGGATCTCCGAAACTCTCCCAAAAAGTCTCAAAAGTGTTTTGAGCACCTACCATGAGGAAAAAATTAATCTCGTTGTACTCATGTTTATAGATTACCAAAGCAAGTAGCCTAAGAATAATGCGTATGCAACAGCCAATTTGTTGTGTTTGAATATTGACTTGTCTCCATCGCCAAGAAATACCAGCATCGAGATCTTGGTTTGTACACCTGATATATGGTTCTTCCCTGCCAACTTGACTTGTATATTGACACATCTTGCATATCACTTTCATAGTGTTTAGTTCGCCGATTTATCAGAAACATATAATTGCCTAAGGGGAAGAACTTGTAGTATTGCGCATGCAGTCGAACTGATCAGATTAACAGTCTTTAGTTGTCTTTATCTGATACCACAAAGAAATTTGCTCATATTGCATATCTTCATATCAAACATTGCCTAACAAGATTAGCTTGCAACATATTTGGAGATTACGACTTGTGTTGTTGTGTGGAAAGTAGCACAACATCAAAGGATTTCTACATTCAATAGCTTGTTGGGTGGGGCATGATGGTAACAATCGCAAATGCAACTTTCTCAACATGCCACCATGGTGTTAAAGAGATTACTTCTTTTTCCTCCTTGTCTACATAACTCATGTAGCTGTTTTCAATCACAAAAGATATCCTCATCTTCACTATCCCAAGACAATTTCTATAATTTTGCACTCCATGATAGGTACAGGCATAGTCTAGAGGTGTACTGGTCTATCTCTAATGCATTTGGTGGGACGGTGAATCACTTTTCCACTGTAGTGCCCCCTGCCAATATGAACTGTCTACATCAATTACCCGCCTTGTATTCATCTTAGAATGATTGCCCCATTCTTTGGACATTTTTGGTCAGGTGATAAAACATTTATTTTTTACATGCAAACCCATACACTCCTTCAGTGAAACATTATCACAGAGCTACAATTTAAAATATATAATCCAAACCTAGACATGCCAAAAAAACAAAAAATGAAGTTGACATGTTAAGGGTATGTTCGAGATAACTTCATTTCTGGAAATAGTTTGATAACTTTATCGCAAACTATTTTTTTTGCATATCCTTCCAACGTGGTATTCCATGAGACCACATCTCTTCGATGATTTTTTTCAAATAGTTCACATGCCTTGTGCATGATTCCTCAGGTTGCATACCTACCTACCATAGGACTTGCAATCAAAATGGTTCTGATATTTGTAATGCCTGTTCTACGTTACACCTGTTCATCCTTCGGTGATCGATTGCTAAGCATGCAACGCTTCTGCGTTATTTGTGCTCATATGTGGTGTGGTGTGGTGTAACATCACATGCCATTTATTCTCTTGTTTGCAAAGCTAAGCATGAATGTCCTCCTTACGAGATATATTTTTCCATCATGAGCTGTGTTGCCAATCGCTAAATGAGAAGAGTCGTAGTTTAAAATTTTTAGGTGGTGAACTCAAACATGGAGAATATTTAACTAAACAAGGAGATGATTTAAGAGTTTTAAGTAAGCAGTTCTGTTTTATATGCTACTGCATGATTTGTAAATTAATGGTTTCTTTAGACTATTGAAAGCCATTCTTGCATTATTTGGTAATGGTTCAGAACGCGCATTTTAGGACTCAAAAGAGTATAAGGGGGAACTTTTTGGGCATCAACAATCTTCTTGTCGTGACTTCTCTAAATGAACTGAGAAAAGATTGCAGGTCTGTTTGGTGTGATACAGTGAAGCTGCAAAAGTTCAAATGGAGTGTCAGGGCTATGCATCGTAGATCCTTTTATTTATTTTTGGATTTGCATGATCTTCTTGGTAATACTTGTTTGACTGCCTGCTTTATCATGCTGTGCAAAAAAACCAAAAAAGAAACAGGTCCTTTAATCTGTGGAGGAAATGAGAAGATTTTAGTGCGTGTGAGAAGGCGTTGGCAAAAAAAAAAAATCGCCAAAGCTGGGTAGAGACGTCCTAACTGATCTCTGTCATGGCATTTTTGGTGTTCTTCCTGGTTCCAGTCACACTACGGAACTAAAAAAGGTTTTGATGAAGCTTCAGCGAAGTGGTGTTAGTGCATGTGGTGGCTGACTTGGGTGCTGCGAGGAGTGTTCTTTCACGGATATCTCAAAAGCATGTGGACCAAAAATCAAAAAATTAGCCAGGCGGTAGGTCTGATCAGTTGTAGTTTGGTAGAAAGCCAGGTAAAAGTTGAGTCTACTTCCAGCGGGTAGGTTGTCCAGCTATGTTGTTGCTTTGGGATAGTATTGAATGCATCTTTTTGAAGTGCAAGAATTAAGAGCAATGTATGCTCATGGGCCCTTGGTAACTTTGGACGTGTAATCAACATCGTATTACTATGTGCTTTAGTGAGAAGTTTCTATTACCAAGAGCAACTGACGAATTTGATTGCTAATGATTGACCTATTAACATAATTATCTTACTTGTGTGACTAAAAATCTAGTTGTCTTATGAGGAAGAGTATCTGTTTAGAGGTGGATCTGTTTTATATCAGATGTATTCATGAAGCACAATTTGCTTTGCAATTATATGAGCATCTTCAACGAGTCAACTTAAGTTGGGCAGGCATAAATGGGTGTTGTTGGAATTATCACACCTTACAAGCTACAGCTGTAATGTTTGCACTGAGAGTTTGATGTTGCCCCTCAAATCTGATGAAGGAAAAGGTCATTATTGCATCATTGAGATGGTAGATGCCTTTACCCGAGCCAGGAGCTTGGTGTAATCAATATGTCTTGTGTCTGAGCTTCAAATCATGGGGTTGGCTTTATAGCTGATTTTCACCGCGTGAATGTTGCACTAGCACGAGCTCGCAGAGCACTTTGGGTTAAGGGCAACCTAGCAATATTTGTAAGGATCAAATCATCTACATAGGGAGATGGTATATCTAATACCCAGGCACGTTAATGCATCTGAGCTTTTGAAATGGATCTTGCAGGGATTTCCCCATATTGTGAATCTACGGTCTCTCCAGGTGGAGATTGTAATTTAGGTCCAACAACATGACATGACACTTTGTAAGTTGGAATGTTGTGTCTAGGTTCCAAAGTCGATGGGTAGGTGATAACAATTGGTTTCTTTGGTTGAGTGACATTATCAAATCCTTCGATCCTTTCATGATTGGATTTACCCATAGGGGAAAATTGTTGTACTATCTTTCCATTGTTATTAAAATAATTGTGCTGAGAACATATATTCAACTTCGACCCATTATCAACAAGGGTTTCTTTTGGATCATTTTATCTAAATACTGTACCCTAGATATTCTTAGTGGAAACATTAAGGTCAATGGTTATAAACAATGGTTGAATGTATTCTTTGTCAAAATATACACGATGATGGTTAGCTTTGAAGCGATGTCAAATCAATAGATGCTCATAAATAGCTTGGGTTACGCATTTCTGCTCGAGAGTCGTTGCTTCTTGCTACTGTTTAATGTAGGGGGGGGGGGGGGGGGGGGGGGGATATGCCTTCATGTAGTACTTCTAGCCCCATTGGAGAAATTCTAGCATAGCCATCTGTAGTGTGCATGATTCCCTTGAGTTGTGCTGACAAGATAGAACATACTATTTTGCCATTGCTACTGAATGTAGACCTTTACCGCTAGAATAAAACACAAATGCATTGGGTTGGTATTTGTTGCATTGCCCTGTAGTATCATGGGATTGATTGGTGGCATATCAAAATGTTTTGAAATCTGTGATCCTGTAGCTACCCCTTGGCTCTAGTTTATGTAGATGTAACACTCCTCATTGAATGACCTTAGGAGATAGATTAGTAACATCTAGGGTATAGTGAGGGAGGTCCTACCGGAAAGGGGTGCTGTTGTGCAACACTCATGGCAGAGATTGTGCTGTGTGGACAACATTATGGATAGGAGTATGTGTGAAAACAAAGAAAATAGTATTAAAAAGGAAGATATTGTTTAGTACTTCACATTTAAAATTTGCCAAAACATGGGCTATTTGGGGTTGTAGCTTACATCTGTGAAGCTAATTGGGGGAAAACTCGTTTCCAAAATATAGGCTCTGCGATTTGAAATGGAATTCGTCATATACATGTATTCTGGAGAAAAGTCCTTAGGAACGAATAGATTTATTGTTTTATTGAGATTGTCCTCAATGCTCAAAATTCATGATAATATTTTACTATAATAATAAAAAAGTTAGCAATAGAAATGTTGTTTGTGTATGAGTTGGAATCCTAGATTTCATGCAAAAGTAATCAGAGAGAATCCTATTTCATTTTACGTTTATTGGTATTTAAGGGTGTTTGTACATGAAGAGGCGGAAAGACCTCTTGAAACTAAGATTGTAACGATTGAATGTTTCCTTCAGGACCACGTATCCATTTGAGATCCATATGAAAGATCCTCCTGGAAATACTGTCAAAATAGGTCGAGTTTCGCATTTTGATCGTAATCTAGTATGTCTTTGACTCTCAAGTTCTATCTCTAAAACCTATTTTAGATGCTATGGTTTGAATATTATATTGAAATCACGTATTTACAAAAATATGGTTAAATGATCAAAGATTCTCCATACTATTGACCTTTCGTCAAATAACAGCAAAAAAGGCACATGGATTATATTCTTAGTTGGGATAAATAACACTGCTCGATAAAACTTGTTTGGGACTTACTAGCATATCATTGCCATTTATTTAGCCATGAGCTTACCTCGCAATGACATATATGTAGACACCTAGTGGTTTGTTGCTTTAAAAATATCATGACGTTAGTGTATATGTCCTTTACTATGTCAATTGAATTAAATATTAGGTTTTTATTTGCATATATTATTTATCATGTTTATTTGATTTTTGACACGTATTTTATGTTTTGTTTGAATTTTGCCACTTTCAAATTTATTTTATTTTTGAAACATTTTTCCAGATATATTGTAGAAGTATGATTTTGGCTCTTCCACTTGGTGATTAACTTTTCTTGCTTGTAAAGAGAGTTGATATGACCTCATGCCTGGGATTATTTGGTAATGGTGAAATAAAGTGTCCTGTTCATGTGTAGTTAAGCTTGAAATTATCCTTGTGAGAAATGGCATTCAATCTTTACATTGATATGAGTATTGTAAAACTTTGATCTTGAGAATAAATTGTTAAGTTAAATCTTTCTAAGACTTAGCGACAATATTTTATAAGTACAGTAAAATGGGTCAGTTAACCCTTAAGAAGCTAAACATATGATAATTTTATATTCAACAAATAAATGTAGAGGTGATCTACTTGAAATCAAATAATTCCATGAGTGATCAAAATGAAACCATCCTTTGAGGAGTAAATTTTTATTTATTTTTATATATAAATTGATATCCCTAGCTACTAGTGAACTACCCCTTTTGGATGAACTCTTAAAAAAGCTTAAGGGAAAACAATGGTCATTTTCTGGAAGATAATAAGATTTAGCAAGTAGGAGAAGACTTTAAGTGAACTACAATACAGTAAAGGATAGGATAATTTTATTTTTTTGACTTGCTTGAAGATAATACGACACTACACAAGTTCTCTAGGGAATACAACCAACTAAAGGCATGCTTTCCACAACACGGACCCACACTGGTTACAGATAAACATGAGGCACACACTAAGGACACACTGGTTCATCTAAAGTAAGCAACTTTACAAACAAGGTCTTCCCACAGAAGGTCTCTTTAGAATCATGTTTTAGCTGTAAGTGCTTTTACATTCTTTACTTTTCCCAGAGGAATCATGATAGGAAAATCTGAAGTTCATGTCTCTTTTGAAGAATTTTCCCCGCCTTGTTAAGGTTAATATATAGTGTGAACCAATTATTATATGGTAAGAGGTTATTTCCTGTACTTGATTAACTTATTCATTTGTGAGGAGACAGTTAATTTCTCAAGGCTCTTAACTTCATCAATCTGTTTTCAGCGTTGTGCTTTTAAACATATATGTTTTACCCCTTTTTAAGCGGTCATATTTTTATTTTATTTTATTTTTACAGTACATGACTGTCTAAGACTTGGATTCTTCATTAAGATCTTATTAGTGGTTAAAAAGGATTTCATTGGGGCAAGAGTCTAACCAGAATTGTTAAAGGTTTCACTTGGGCTTCACTTGAAGAGATAGACATAAGTATACTGTTTACTTTTTCAACGGGCAAGATAGATCGAAGAGTTTCTTAGTCAAGTTCCTTCTATTTATTATAATCTTATTATCTTCCAAGAATTTAATCATTGATTTCACCTTAAGACCGATCTGAGGATTTACCACAATAAGAGATTGTTGATTAGTTTACGCGGGATCACAAGGTATATTTGTTTCTCTTGTTTTATTTTTGCTAGGTTACCAAAACATAGTCCTCTACCAAACGACACATGACCAAAGGTAACCAAAGTGATGTAAGTTGATTCAAGTTTAGATAATTATAATTAGGTTTGACAATTCAAGGATAAATCATATTCTGAAAAGGGAAAATTCAACGAAGGATACGCATGTCAAAACAAGTTCATTTAATCTTATTGACAATAATATTTCTCAAATTGACTTTCAAACGATAATAACAACCTACATGAGAACAATACAAAATTATAACACAATGCCTTCTATATAGTCTTCACAATTTCCATACCAATGTTTTAAAGCAAAGGAAAACATTCGTACAACAGCAGTTCCTAAGAAGGCTGGAAACCACTCTCTACACGTGTTTCTTTTTCTCTTTTTTTTTTCTTTTCTACTCAGGAAATCCTCCTGCACATTTGTTAGCACATGTCAGTTCGCAAGAACTGAGCACGATAAAAGCTATAACATTAAGACAATATGTTGTTATCTAACTGTTTCAAGGAAGAAAAGACACTGTTGATTATGAAAAATAATCTAAGAGTCTAAACAAGAGTAATTAAAGAGTTGTCCAAAAGCATAAAATGTCTAAATAAAAGGGATGGCACTAACTCTATTTAATTATCATTTTCTCATAGGAGCAGTTAATAAACATCATAGTGAATTTCACCCATATCACAATAATGACCGTCATTTTAACAAGATAACATTTCGAAACAAAAACAATTACAAGAAGAGAATTAATTTCAAACGTGATCTGTCCCTATTTGTTTAAGTTAGTTCACCAAGCCAAGGATTCACTATGCCACTGGAAGATCCCAAACAATCAATCGACATGAGAATATCTAAACCAACATGACTTATTAATATTAAGATGATGTGCCTATAACAGTTAATTTTATGTCAGTACAGAATAAATAAATTGGAAAGAAAAGGGATGAAACGCACAAATGACCTCGTATGGGTTACATCCTATCCTAACAATCCTTCTATTAAACTTTCTTCTAATCAAGAGAATGTCTTAAGAAAAAGGACAAACTTGGCAAGACCAAACATAACCATTATAAATCTTACAGGAGGGTTACTCAATCATTCACAAGAACACAACACAGGATACATAGCTTCCAAAGGATCCGTCGTCAACAACAAGTTGACTTTAACCTTTCTGGTCAACACATAACCATTCTACTACAATGACAGCAAGGAGGTCGTATCACAACGATCATCACAAAAACCAGTCAACCAATGAGTTTCCAAACACACCAACCTCTAAGTCACAGAAGAATGAAATTTAAGCATCTTTACGGAGCAAGACGTAGAGTAATTTCTCACGCATAAAACCAGCATCCCAATTTTAAGATTTGAAACTTCCTCACTAATGATCAAGTAGATCTCGTATCCTCCAACATGTGTGAAACAAAATCAAGGTAAAAAAAAAAAGAGTATTTCCTCTGACATTTTAAACTATCCAAAAGAAATGTGAGTATCGTCAAAAGAAGACATTCCATAGGATCAGCTACATTCCTCAAAACATACAACAGTTACCAAGGGAGAGAAGGTGATTCCAAAGACGACAATCTCCAAACGGTGAACATGAATTGATATCAAATTATGACGATCAACCATGACACTCGAAGAATAAAAGTATTTCTTCGAGCGATTCAAACAAGTAACAAAAGCAACTAACCTAGTTGAAGTAATATCAACTTGGCTCAATTCAAAAATCAGTCAAGCTAAGCACACACCAAGCCAACCGGGAAGGGTTACTAGAACCTAAACAAATGAAAGAAAAGGATAGAGACAGGAATAGCATCATTCACCTATACACAATGCACTCGCAGTACTCAATCACCAATTCACAAATAGCCAACATAAACCAGACTACAGATCTCGAACCGAAACAAGAATAAGAACAAAACAGGAACTATAAGGTTGAGTCCAACAACAATGTTTGATAAAACATTCAAATCCTGAGACCAACACAAAGATCTAAGGGATATTCATTACAGGACCCCCGCCTCTTTTGTTTTATTAGTCTTAAGAACAAAGTTCACCCAACTAATATTTATTAAAACCCAGAAAACAATATAAAGGCTTCAACCAACGCAATCATTTCTAACGCCAAAAAAAAATACAAACGAGCAAGGGAAGTGGAAACCAAACAGCATACCATCACACGAGACATTTATATGAAGAGTAGAGTTATTTAATGATTCAGTTAAATAACAGCATAAGAATCAATGGTATAGAGAATATCGTGCCTGATTAAGCTCCCGCAGTCGATAACAAGATGGACGGGGCCTGCAACAGCAACCGAAGCCTAAATCCATTTTCTTCAAGCTCGTTGGGCGCCCAAACATCGACCATCTTCGCGTTGGCACAGGCAGGAGTTCACGGCCAGGGTGGGTGGTCCTAAAATACTTGCCAACATCCTCCCAATCGCGTGTCAAAAGGGACAACTACAGCGGAACATGGGAAGCCATCCAGCACCATGGAAAATCCACTTTTGGAGCCCATTTAAGAAGCTGGAACTAAAATCTGGTCTCTTATTTATCACTGCAGACCTATGCACAATGCGCCTTGTTATAGTGCCAGACTATGTCTGCAGATTGCTTCACCTGGCATTACCAAAAAATCTTTACAAGAACATTTTCCCCTTTTTTTTTTAAAGTATCGTAATGGAACCGCTTTGCATCACTCACACAACAATTTGCTTTGCAACAATCTTGGACAAGACCTGGTGCAGTGTGGCAGTCAACACATACATTAAGGTTTTGAATCTGAAAGATATCCTGCTACCTTCATCTCCCAAGACACTATCTCCAACATTGCATAGATCTCCTGTGCCCGAGGGTGTGATCTGCCACCTACACAAAAGCATGCACCATTTTATTGCCTTTAATCCAACTACATCCAAGTTTCTTTTTAATTCCTCTATCCTTCATCGATCTCCTAATCTTGGTGTTCTCATAATAGGAGCAGCCCTAGTCTGAGACGAAGCAAAAGAAGATGGCTTTAAAACCCAAAAAAAAAATCTCTTGGTACAGACTCCATATCCATAAAACAGTCCCTAGACTTAGCATCCTCAGTAAGGCTGACCAGTCACTAGATTGCTTCAATGCAGCAGCTAAAAAGGACAACCCTGAAAAAGCAGTTGCTGGAGGATTCATTTTTTTAAGGATATAGGTTTTATTATTGTCACAGGTACTCTAAATAGAGGACCACGCAATGGGGCCTTGCAATCTATACCGTAGACTTCAAAGTAATGCACTCCTTCAGAAAGGGACGTTGGATCTACAAGAACATTGAAGTTGTTTCCACTGTGCGTGAGAGAAATATAGTCAGGGACCTTTACCACTTTAGCATTACTAGATTTTATATGAATGCATTCCTCAAAAAGGAACTAATATCTTTAACTTGTCAGCATCTTCATGAAACTCTAGCCAACCTGTACAATCCAAACACTAAACAGATCCAACATGAGCAAGAACGCTGATCATTCTCATCATCACCAACAACACACCCCACTACACCAAAAAGATCCACCTCTATGAGATCCTCTTCCATGAGTTACATCGTAAAACGAGTAAGGTCTCAGTAGAGAATCTCTGTAATAAATTTCATCGGGTCTCCTGGTAACACTCTCACTGTCACTTAATTGGTTTTGAGAAAAAAAAATCTTGAAAGAGGAACCCGAATCTGAGGATGCAGTCGATACTGAATAGGAAACAACAAAGTTGGACAACCTGCTTGTTGGAGCACTCATAAAGGCTTTTACTATAGTATTCCACGCAGGTGTATTGGCCACAGGCACCATTCCAACGTCACAGCAACCTTCTGCCTGCAAAGCCCTCACTATTCCAGCTTCTACCATGATAAATTTACCACCTGGACGGAAGCGACCTTTCTAAAATGAAAAAGCAAGACAACTCAACTAAAACTTCATCTCGTTCTTCTACTACAGCTGCAAGATTTTGCAACAACTGATCACGACTGTTTACCTGGAACGATCATTCTTAGCTGTCACCGCTGAAGACTCCTTCATGCTCTGCTCAGATTTGATGCCAAGGAGACCAATACCTTCAAACCAGAAAGTTGTCACAAACTTAATGAAGTGGATTGATACATTCACCTCAGCTATTCACATCGAGGATAGGCACAGTTTTGGAGGAGAGAGCCCTGACCACGTTTTGAAACTTCAAGACAACGCACTCAAAAACTCTTACGCAACTGCATCCTAAACTTCAAGCTATCCGCCGTCAACTAGGGAGACAAGGTGTTTCAAACCACCCACACGCAGTCCAACAAGGAACAGAAAAGTCACGCAGCCAGCAAAAGGAAACAAGAGCAGGTAGTCAACAAGAACCAAGAAGATTTGCCAAAATCAAAAATATAAATGAGATGCATCCGCCAACTAAAATAATCCAATCACGTCAAGAATTTAATAGCTCCACCCTCCAGCCCACGCCAAGCAGTAGACTGAGACAAGGTAGGTTGGGGCATTACAAAAGGAGTTTGTGGATTTTTGGAGCTTATTGATACTTGTGGGAATTTTGTTGGAGCTTGTGGATGCTTGCTTGATCTTTGGAGGGATTTGAGACTTCATACTTGGAACAAGCTCTACCATGGAAAGGTAGGAGCTTCACCTTTGTTGTATTATGTTTTCTTCTTTTGTTATATGAATGAGTACATTTGTTGTGTTGAATACTGTTGTTTGCAATGCTTGTTGGGAATGGGTAGAATGCCTAAGTTGGGAGCGGGAGGAGACTATGGCGAGTTTATTTGAGGGAGGCATAAGAGATAATTTTCTTGAGGAGGGAGTTTGGGTTGGGTGCCCACCTAATAAGAGAAATGCTTGCATTTTTTCTTGTCTTTACTTTGAGGGAGCCATAAGAGTTGAGGGAGGCATAAGAGTGGATGGAGGGATAAGGGGTACTTGAGAGAGGCATAAGAGTTGTTAGGGGTATTGTGTTTTGTATTGGAAGCTTTTAGGTGGCACCCATTCCCATTGGGAGACATAAGTGGCCTCCCCATAGGTCTTACTCTTATGACTTGTTGTGATTGTCTTCCCTCTTGTCGAGTTGTTGCCTTTGTTTTGAAGGATTATGAAATGAATGTGAAATTTTATGTTAAGTTATGTGGAAGCTAGTAGTTGCCATGAGTTGGATTTTCTCCCATTGTAATGTGGTTGGGGCTCAGGGGCTGTAATGCCCATAAAAAAAAAATATACAATGGTGTTCATACCTGAGATAAGTGTTCAAAATATGCATGAGATAAGTGTTCATACATGGTGTGAGATTACAAAATATACAATGCTAATGATGTGTGTATATAGATAGAAATAAGGAGAAATTAGTGTAAGCCTTGTGTTGGATTAGATGGACTGTAATGATGTATTATTAGAACATTGTTAGTTAAAATACATATCCAAGATATATATATCCATTCACATTTTGACATATCGAGATACCTATATGACATATATGGAGGTCTATTTGGTATGTAATGTAGTTCATATATATTATGGTATATGGGTAAATACACAGTAATTGGTAGTTATGACACTAAATAAGCCTAAGCTACTCATTATGAAAAGTAATACGGTTGTAAAGGTGTAACATCGGATCCTTTCTTCCCACCTACCTCCTCTGCCAGCCGCCCCAACTCCTTTAATTCCATTGACCTGCATTTTCCTTGCGCCCCGTGCTACCTGCTCCCTTTGACGTGTTCTGGCCATGTGAACAAGGGGGATTGTTTGGTCTGCCCATAGTTTTCTTTCGGCCTAGCCACTTGAGGGACTGGATGGAGTTTCCTTGTTGATTCCTGAGGCGTTTTGGGTGAAAAGGAGGCTTGTTCCCCTTCTCCTGGCCGCGCACAGCTACCAGCAAGTGTAGTAGGCATGTTTCCTCCTCTTCCTGGGGCGCTGTGGGATGTGTTCTTGTTGGGGATCCATAGCAGAGACCTGCCGCTGTTTCTAGCTAGGCAACATGTGAGCTACAGTGCGGTAGAAGCCTTCGGGAGCACCTCCAACAAGCAGTTCATCCAACTATGTTGTTATCTGTTCAGTTTGACTGCATCCTCAAATTCGGGATTCTCCTTCAAGATATTTTGTATCAAAATCGATTAAGTGACAGCAGGAGTGTTACCAGCAGACCTGATGAGATTTTATTGCAAAGATTTTATATTGAAACCCTTCTATTTGTTTCACGATGCAAAGCTACTGGTGAATGTTGTTATCAAAATGAAGATTTCATTCTTGAGCCACCTGCATATGAGATGCGTCCTTTTATTTTACCTAAAGGATATGTATTGTATTGGGTGTTAACTGCAATAAACAGCTACAATTTCCATGCTTGGGAACCACTTCCTGTGAAAATATATTGGGGAGATATGTACTCCGCTACTGGCCTCCAACCAGAATTAGAAACGTTGTTTATGAAGTGGAGACAACTGTAATATTACATCGCAGAGTAGCAGTGAAAATTGCATTAACACAGAACCCAGTCATAGTCGAGATCACATGGAGTGTAATACATGAATGAGATATGGAAAGAATGTTGTTCTTATAATGTCTCAGATATTAGACCAAACTGGATGGACTTGGTTGAACGAACCGAACAAATTAGAGAAGAAACTGATTTCCTCTGCAAGGAATTTTATAGAAGAAAGAGTGGTGATTCAAAATTCAACATTTTCAAGCTTTGGGATGTATGGACGTGAAGTATTTGACAAAATGCTCCCAGGGAATTTCAATTACAAAAAAGTGTTTTTTTTTTGTTTTTGTTTGCAAATGGAAACGATACCATGGGATATATAAGTCTCGGCTAACTTGGCAAATGTTTTCAAGGTCATGAAGGATTATTGGCACCTTTCCAATTCATCTTCCAAGTTTTTCCAATGAATTTGGAATAAAAGAATAGTCGGGTTCAAAGACCGAGTGAATTATGAAAGTCAACTTCAATGAGCATCCCTCAGTGTATATGAGTTTGAGAGAATATGTTGGAAAGCTACTTGGGCAGAGCAGGGAATGTGAGAAAGAGCCTGCAGTAAATCCAGTGCTAGGAGACTACGAGGAGAGCATCTCTTGATATTTCTTTTCTCCAACTTTGTCATTCTGTATGGTCATTTTTTCTCTAGATTAATTGGGTTGTCTTATGGCCAAGGGCATCGTGCTTTTATTCGTCACAGACTTTTTCAAGGAGTACTTGGTTTATTTCTACACCTTTCTACTGTTATTTTATTTAAAATTATTGCGAAATCGAACCACTTTTCCTTGCATTGATTTGTCAGTTGGATGTCATGATGGGAGTTTTCCCTTTCTGCTTGTTTCTTCTTGTTTTAGCTTTTATCGTTGACAGTATGTGGGTCGAAAGGATGCGTGTGCCCTCTCCTTTGAATGTTATGTTTCTCTTACTCGAATGATAGACCTTCGTCTGTTTGTTTATGTATTAAATCTTCTTTGCGATTGAGTTGCAAGTTATTATGTTGATCAACTAGTATTTTCGATATCATGGAAGTAAGTTTACGATAACTATGAAGCTCCTCCCTAGCACCCAAGTTGTCTTTTGACATTTTTTTTTTAGCTCCTTCGCAAGTCCCTTTGATAACCTTTTGGCATCGAGAAAGAAAGGTTGTAGGATTGTGTGATCAATGCTTGGGCTAGCCAGCTTACAGTTTTGGTATTAAAACTGGTAGAATGAAAAGGTTTGTGTGCAATGTGTTTTCCGTCTCGCGTGTTTAGACTCTTATATTATCTTTCATCTTGTTTCTAGGCTTTTAAGGCCATCCTCAAGAAGTACCTTGACCATCCCTATCAACTTGAACCATAACTAGCTTTTCGGATCAACTAAGCTCGAGGTTTCTTTGTGCGAATCCAGTACCTCGTTGACACTAGAATAGTTTTGGTCTAATCCCCCTCTCAGAATTATTGTTGATGGCGCTCTTCTATTTTTCCTAACTTGCATTATTTTTCTCCCTTGTAATGTTAACGCTATTAATTAATATTGGTCGGTTTTTATGCACGTAATTACCGTAATATTTTGTGATGGAAATTTCCTTAAATGTGATTAATCTTCGGGAAAAACTCAGCTTTCATTTGATAATCTTATGGATTCATAGCGGAAGGTTTTGTTTTGATAATGTTACTTAGAAATTATGTTTGTATCTATTTGTGCGACGGTTGACTGTGTTACCAAGGGTTGCCGTAAAATTTGGTTGTTTTGGGATATGGGTAATTTATTTTAAATTAACCAAACATTAGTATTGTAGTGGAGGTTTGCAAATCTTTAGTGTTATAAAATTTGTTGATGACATTATTGTATACTCTTGTTTGACGGAACCCCCTTCTTCTCTCGCGTGTTTGCTACTAGCCTGTAAGACTTTGACCCTTCCTGGATGATTGGTAAATCTCTTTGTAGTTAATGGTCAAAACTAGTATACTATGCCTTCACTTTGAAACTTATGATGTGTGTATACTCTATTTGATTTCCGGTTTGAAACTCAATTATGCATGGCTTTTAGTGTTAATTTTTGAAACCCGTGGTTCCCCTTTCTTGGGCCGATCAACTCTTGTTCTTTTAGAAAATATATTATTTTAGCCTATGCGTTTGGTACCTTTGATAAATTTCTAGATGGTTGGTCTATATATCAAATCTCAATCTTGTAATTATTGTTTAATTACTTACTTGATGGGAATTCTGTTTTTGCTAGATTGTTTGTTTTCTCCTTATAGGGCCAAGGGCCATTCTCATACGATTGCTATACTTTCGTTGTTTTTACTCCTAACTAAAGTACAAGGTCTTCTCCTTCTTTGATTGGCATGATGAAGACTTTATTATAACTTGATGTGTTAATAGTGTTTAGAGGTTTAAACCAATTCTTGTAATAAAGTGCTTCCTTTTGTGATATTGTTAGATAATAGTTATGGTGGTTTTGTGTAGCCTTATCTTGCTCAGTTCTCGCGAACTGACTCTTGTGGAAAAATTTGTTGCAGATGGATTTTGCGAGTAGATGAGGGATAGACTTGTAGATTTTTACATCAACCTCAGTGAGAAGTTCTTTTGTATGAATCATTTTTATATTGTTCAACTATTGATAACATCGAGTGGAAATTTTAGAAGAGGATCATTGTCTTAGTATATTGTATTGTGGATTATGTCGTCTTAACTTTGGAACCTTGAATTGTTTGTCTATCTGTTGAAATTTATAAGAAAATTTGTTTACCGCTTGTTGAGTGACCTTATTGGATTTTGGTATTCTAAGATTGTATGTAACCTTTATTTGTGCACCTTTGTAAATGAATTGATTAACCTTTTTTGTTTTGCAAACGAGTAAATGTTAAAGTTAAATCTTCTAAGACTTAGTAATAAACCTTCCTAAGGCTTAGTTATAAGTAAACTATAAATGGGTTGTTTAATACTTATAAAAGTTAAACTAAAATTTATATTGCAAATAAATTAGTGTAGAGGTGACCAACTTGAGAGCATGTAATTCCATAAGTGATCAAGATGAAACTATCCTTTGTTAAGTAAAATTATATAACTTGATATCCCTAGCTACACTAGTGAACACTATCCCTTTCATGGTGAAATTCTTAAATGAACTTAAGGGAAATCAATGGTTAGATTGTTAGAAGATAATAAGATTTAATAAGTAGGAGAAAACAATTTTGAAACCACGCAATCTATCTCTCCGCCATTTGGAAAGTAAATGGTTTTACTTTTGTATAAACTCATTTAGTAAAGCCTAAGTAAAATCTTTAATAATTCTGGTTAAGAGTTCTAAGTTCAATTAAATACTTGGCAATAACTAATGAGGTCTTAAAGATGATTTCATCTCAACCTTCTCCCTCTAACCTTTTTCCAAGGCACCTTGTATTTCTTCTCTTAAGTGTGTTGAATGCAAAACCATGTTGTCTTGTGGGCAAGAACGAGTTCTTAGTAGCGTAAGTGGTGAGCAGATGGCCTTGTGGAATTAAATTACCTTCTTTTTTCTTGAATAAACGAATTAAGCAAATAAATGTCATAATAGAGAAGATTTAAAGATGATTACTTCAGTGTCAAAAAAGAATAAACTTAGCTTAGGAAGATGAATTGTATGAATCATATCTTGAGCCTCCTTGAAAACGTAAGCTAAGAATTGCAAGATGTCTTTTTTAAAATAAATAACCCTCGAGAATATCTCATTGTGGATGGCCCTAACTGTAAGTGTGTTCTGTGGTTGGACTTCTATGTTGTCATGTCAAAAAAAGAAAAGTAAATTGTCCTTGATAGGTGTGAACGTTTCCGTGCTGACCTTTGTGGCCATCCTTGTATCAAGTGTTCCAGAGTTAGTTGTAACTTTGTGACGACATGTTGCGTCATGTTATGTGTGTCAAGCAAGTCAAAAAAAAAATTATCCTGTCTTTTACTGTGTTGTTCGTGTGTGTGAAATTTTTGGGTCGTTACATAAATATTCCATGAATTGACATGTATCCTCCAAGAATTTTCCAAAATTTTGGTTGTAGGCTCCAATCGTACTCGACTTGAACAATAGAACTTTGGTGATTCAACATGCCCCCTGATTTGATCTAGCCAAATTGACTATATTAGATCAAAAGGATAGAAAACATGAATTTCTTGACTTAAACATGTTTATAATTATTCATTTTTTCATTCCAGAGTCAATGTGGTCCACAGGGGAGTCATTGTTTAAGTGATTTACGTGTTGATTGAATGTACACATACATTATTAATTGATCTAACATTCTTACAGGTAGTTTCCATTAAACCTTTACAACTAATCAAATAGGATCTTCACTTGTTTCAAATTTCATAAATTGCCTTTGTCTGCAGGGTCAGAATTTCCAGTTGCCTAACAATTCAAAACTCTCATAAATATCTAAAAATACTATGGAAACTATAAATTGCGTTTCATTTTTTAGATAGCAAGATAAGTCAAGACCTGGTTTAAAGTCACACAGGATCTCTTTTACAAACCATAACCTTCTAACAGAAATCTAAATCTCCATAACATTCGAGAAAACTTTAACCAGTTGAGAGTCATTTTGGATGCCCATTGACTTAAACCAAGTCTTCTGAGCAGAGATCATGGAGATCCAGGACTTAAGACCACACTAGCATGGATGTCTACAAAACCTAGGAGCATTTACAAAATTTAAGTTTTCATTTAAAATTTGTTATTGGAATTCAAAATAAAATTTTGAACACTAATGTAAATTGTTACATGATAAAAAAATATTTGTAATGCAATTAAATTCCATGGAAAGCAAAGTATATTGGCGGTAAATCTAGGTGCTCTTCATGAAAATGTGAATAAGCTATTTTTTATCAGGAAAAGCACTCGAGTTTTTTGTAATTCCCAAGCTTCAATATGCCAATAGTGTAAACATAAGTGAGATTGAGGTTAAAACATTGTCCTTAAAAACCCATGAAATGTAGACTTTAGTAAGGGGACAATTATAATTATCCAATGAGAGTGATGCTTTTTTATATCAATGCTACCTAAATACATTTGACGACCCTAACTTCAAAACTAACATGGAGTAATCATTTTAGCATCATCATATTCAATGATGATCTTGATTAGTCACATACCTTAAAATTTGCTTTTCCTGGTTTCAAACTACATGTCTCACCGTTAGTGTTTTGGCAGAATTTAGAAGTATCTAGGGTTTAGTTTGGTCTACATAAGATTATAGAGGCAAAGGCTTAAATTGAAGTCGATACAATAAAAATCAAGTGTATTGTAACATTGCAGATTTTAAGTCATGGGTAGGATAAAATTGGCATGTTTCCAATCATCTTTAAGTACAATTTTGCTTAATTGACACAGGATTTAGGTTCTTTCTTCATTGCCAACATTCATATCTAGTGAAAGAGCTAGAGATGGCAAATTTTTTGGAATCTTCCATACTTATTTTCTTACAACAAGAGAAAAACTTTTCAATATTGGCAGTTAATTTCAAATTCCTTCTTCATATCGCCATGATTTAAATTCATATATTGCCTTTCATTGCACACATTAATTTAAATCCATCTACATAAAGAGTACAATTAAAATCTTGAAAAATGTTCTGAAATGAGTATGGGGCGCACTATAGTTGTTAAATTGAGGCTTGCAAATATGAGAACAACTTCCACATATATGAAGGAAAGAGTTAAAATATGATGCTTTGAACTCCATAACATAATCTTGAGTTGCATTCGAATGATTTATAATGATTACAAATTTGTTACAAGAATACATGATTGGTAACTAGGTGGTTGAGCCAAACTTCAGACTTGATTCCAATCTTGACTGGAGGGATTTGAAATCCACTTAAATCTTCTTCTTAAATTAATCAATTTAATTGAGAAACATTAATTGTTTGCAATGTTCTAAATATACATTTGCGTTGTGGGAAATCATTTTTATTTGGCAATTTTTTTAATCTCATTTAGTAGGTTAAATAAGGCATACATTGTAATCAGATGCGCACTCCAATTAAATTATTAGTCTTTGTTTCCTAAACCCCTCTTACACTCCATGTAGAGAATGTTCTTACTTTCCTTCATGAATATCCTTGTATTAACTCCCATTTATTAGTAGAATTATATTGACTTTTCTATATATCCATTTATCATGGTACTTAATAGTTTCTAACAAAATATTTGCAACAGTTCTTTCTTGATCTATGTTGAAAATTTACATATTTCGATTGGCTTGTTGTTAATTGAATAGATGTTGAATTGAATATCTTAATTATCCTTGCTTTAAATGACTCAGATGATGTTATGCTTACTGCATAAAACTTATTGTTGTAACTCCTAATGGTAGATATGAATTGATTTTTCAAATGGTTCCGAAACTTTGTATCTGATGGCTTCTAATGAATCAATTAGACTCAACCTCTTAGCTATATTAATTAGAAATTATCTTTGTAATGCTCCAATTCTTTACTTCACCATGGTAATATTAACATGTGAACTTAAATCACGAGAACTTTCCATTCATAATTATAGTTCTAACAAAATGAAACTTCCCTTCATGCTTTGACACCTTGGCTCATAGGGAGTAGTAGGCACCTTTTACTTCCACTGTCCATGTGCTTTTGACGACAATTATACCATAATTATTGAAGCTGTTAAACCATAGTTGAGTTTTAATCAATCCATAAATCTTTTAGTATACAATTTATATGTTATTTTTGTAGGAA
Organism: Taxus chinensis; assembly: GCA_019776745.2. Lineage (NCBI taxonomy): Eukaryota > Viridiplantae > Streptophyta > Pinopsida > Cupressales > Taxaceae > Taxus > Taxus chinensis. Next base: position 150,628,107 of record CM034157.1, read on the forward strand.
TGTCATTTGACCAAAATATTGTTTTTCTTTTATAACATAATCATAGGATTCACTTTTTGTCAAATAAATCAATAAAAATAACTTACTCTACATTTTCAACTCTTTAACCCTTTTTAATTTTTGTGAATTGCCAGTTTATTGAAGATAAAGCCTTGTAAATTTGCCAGTATAAATAAATTATAAATTCATTGTGTAAGATTTTTTATGAAAACGACTATACATAAAATTTATTCTTAGAAGTTTACAAAATCATTTTATATACGGTCTATCAAAGAATCCCATTTAGAACAAAGCATATACAAGACATATTCAAAATTGGGATTGAATCATGAATAAAAGTATACTTGTTTCTCATAAATTTATTATCCTATTTAATTTTTTGGCTTCTATTCCGTGGACATCTCTTCTAATGATGTATAATTGACAAACCAAATAACTTAAGGTATCACAACTATACTCTATATAAATTTTCCCTTTTACATTTCTTTAATTTTAACATAAATTTTAATACCTTTCGACGTTACATTGCACACCTTTTTGGATTTCTAGTTTATAAAACAACTTTCATAGAGTAAGTTTTGTAAATTTAATATTGAATTTTAAGTTTTTATTTTTAGAAATTTCTAATTATTAATTTTTTATTAAACAATTTAGGGCTTAATTTTCTAAATTTTTTTTAATTCAATTTTTAATTTTAATTCGAAAGGGAATGAGAAGAGATTTTTATAGAATTTTAATATTTTAATAATTTTTAGATTTTTACTTGCTAATTATGACATAATTTCATTTTCATTTTAAATTTTAAACATGATCAAATGGTTAATTTTTATCTTTAATTTTTAATTTTAATTTTAGCGTCAATAGGTAATGGGATTTACACTCTTTGCATTCCTACTTTGGGGAGTTTTGTACATTATAATAAGCTTGAATAGTTTTTTATAATGGCACCAATTTGAAACACATTTTTATTATTTTTAATGGTCCTTGGGCTTTTCTATTTTAGAGTTTTTACTTTTTAATTAATTTATAATATTTTTGAATTTTACTTCTTTTATGATATTGTTATTTTAATTTTTACCCTTCTATCTCTTCTCTTCTTCTTCTTAAATATAATTCAATTTAAAATGAGAAATTTCGTCTTGAATTAATTTAGTGTGTAAAAAAAAATCTTTTTTGTATTAGAAAGTAACTTTTTATTTGCAAACTTCCTTGTTATCATTTTGGACCTTGTGTTATTTTTGAATATTTTATAATAGATTGTGTTCTTTTTCCAGGAAAAATGAACTCAGTGTTTCATTTTCTTTTATTATTTTATTGTGAATTATTGGAATATTTCCATTATTATATTATGAATTTTAGGCCTTTAGGCTTTGCGTGAGATTAATTGTTTTTATAATTAGTTTTAAGGCGTAATATTTAAAAAAAATCTTTTTTGTAGTGGTAATTAATTTTATGTAGAGATTGATTTCATAGTAATGGAAAATTAAAATTACCTAATTGACTACCCTTTAATATTTGGATACTATAAACTAGATTTTTCTTCATTTCTGTTTAATGATTGTAGTTAACTTTGACTTGGTGTCAAGGATTCAATTTTCCAAGGTTTTTTGTGTAAATAATACATTAGATGTATCCTATATGAATTTTTGAGCTTGTATGCGTCTTTTTAAAATATTTAAGTTAAGATTTATTGCTCAAGAGGGTTAATGGGCTCATCAAATTGTTAACTCCTAATTTGTAATTTTCCAATGGATACAGTTCTTTAATTGTTTCTATTTTTAATTTTTCTTTTAATTCCTAATTTTAAATATTCAATTTTTTTGGATCAAATAGCTTGAATTACTTTATTATTTTAGATTTTTAGTTAATATTATAGCCCTCTTCCTCCTTGCAATTGGATTAGAGTTTGTCTCTTCTTGTAGTTGCAGAGTAACTTGTTGTAATCAATATTATTGAAAGCTTGGAAAAGATGTATTTTTAATTTACAATGTTATTGTATTGTAAATTTCAATTAATCAAGATTTTAACTACTTAAGGAGATGTACCTATGAGTCTTTAATAAAATTCTAATTTAAATTATTAATTTTAAGTACACACTTGTGAAATTGTTGCAAGTTGTTATGATCTTGTAGTGATAATTGTGAGATGGCCGACCTTGTTATATTAATTTGAAGTGAGGTAAAAAGTATTGAATCAACATGCAACATGATACCCTTGTTAAATCATCAAGATAATTGCATTTACATTGTAGAAAAATATTGGAAAAATTGAAAAATTGTTATTTATTCATATTTTTCAAGGCGTTTTTATAAAATAAAGACTACTGCATTACAATAAAAAATCAGTTACAAACAAAGTTGTCTCTAATAAATATGAAACCTTGTTGTTTTATCTCTAGTAAATATTTTTAAAACAATATAAATTCATGTCATTATAAAAATACAATTTTACAATTATTGAGATAATCATGTTTTAATTTCAATTTTAAAGTTATTATTTTTATTTAATTATTATAAATAATTATAAACAGAATATTTTAGGACACAATACACAACAAAAAAATACAAATCAACATTAATCGAGGAAATATATATTAATAACTAATCTTACACTAATTATAAATCCTATACCATTCCTTATTTTATGTAAAATAAAATAAACTATATATTATTTAATGATTATAAATACATTATAACATTGATATACACAATTATTTTCAACAATAAAAAATATTATATTACAATCCACATAAAATGTGTGTGTATTTGTTGTATAATAATACAACTAAACATAAATATATTTATATATATTAAAATATTTTTTAATTATTTAAAATAAATACAATATATATTAATTTAATAATTATAAAACAAGACACAATACACAACTAAAATACAATTCAACAATCAAAAATATTAAATTGCAGTACTCCACATTTAAAAATCCATAATAATACTAAACATTCATCAAGATTGACTAACAAATATATATCTTAATACTTTTTAATTATTTAGAATAAATACAAAAATCCAATTAAGATTATAAATAATTAAAAAAATACAAATCTACAATTATTAACATAAATTCTCATTTATATTTGTAATTATTTATTAACAAGTACAAATCTACAACAACACTTAAGTACAAATTAACAATAAGGAATATTACAATACATACCACATTTGAAAAAATATTATTAAGAAATATTTAAAAAATATATATTAATTAATAATCTATAATAACAAATAGATAAAATATTTAGGAAATAAATCTATAGATAAATATTATGCCTATTTCTTTATAATACCACACTCAAAAAGAAATACTAAAGAAACAAATAAATTTAATAATAAAATACATTATTAAAATAATCATATTTTTTAATTACTTAAAACAAATAAATGGACATATTAATAAATAAATCTATAGATAAATATTCTACCTATTTTCTTATAATAAGCACATTCAAAAATAAATATTAAAGAAACAAATGAATTTAATAATAAAACTTACTAAAATAATTATACATTTCAATTACTTAAAACAAATAAATGGACATATTAATTATACATTACAATACAATATCAACAATTAAATAAATGAACATATTAATTATATGTTAGAATACAATATCAACAATGCAACATACTAAATTATTTTAAAACCAACATACAATATACATCAATAAAAATACAATTTTGCAATTGTATTAATATTTCAATTATAAATTAGTCTTTTATTTATATATTATAAATAATTAAAAAAACCAATAAATAAATATAAACACACTACATACACCTAAAATAAATTCCACATTTAAAAATAGATTATTAATTAAAATATCCGTAATAATATATTTTATATATATTTCGAGTAACATATTAATTATACAAATATATAATTACACATTTTAATTAAAATTAAAGCCATGTTAAAAATGAAATGCGTGATTATAAAAAATGTACAATCTAAAATTAAGTTATACATTAAATTGCATGAAAACGTGTAAATTTTGTTTGCTATATTTCGAGTTCTAACACCATAACATACAAAAGAATATCAGATGTTCGTCTAAGATTAATTATAGGGGAAAAAAAAATGTGTTTCTAAATTTAATTTAATTAATAGGTGGAAAAATGTAAAACATCATTAACTAAAATACAGATTTGATATAATAAAAAATATTATTATTAATATGATATTTTTAAAAATTATAACCGACAATAAATTCTAATTATGTTATTTTATAAATTATTAATTTACAATTTATTTTAAAAAAAAAAATTAGATTTTAAACTTTTATTTACAAATAATAAATTTTTAAAAGAAAAGAATAATAACATACTTCAAAATAAAACAAAAACACACTACTATTATTAAAAAAAACTCTCCTTTGTACATCATTAAAAAATAATTCAAAAATAAATTATTTCACCCTCCAAAAGTGGAAGAAAATTGATGCACAAAAATTACAAAATGTCACAACTTACAGGACGGTTCTTGGGAAACACCATCATTATGAATAAAAATAAAAACAAAGCAATTTTTTTAATACATATTTAAAAGAAGAAATAAGTAAAATTTTCCCTCGAGCTCTCCCCGTTGAATTCCTGTGCCCTTATCTATCATCATTACACTTTACACAAAAATGATATATTAATACCAAAAAAAAATTGGATTTGAAATAACATTTTAAGTTACTAAGAATATGCGACAGTAATTTTCTGTGTTACTACTTGGCCGTATTGACGTTTTGAACCCAATTTTTGAAGCTTATATACAATTACATTTCAGAATAGAATTTTCGAATATTCTTAATGGCCAGATACACCCAAATTTAATGAATATAAAAATTAAAATTAAATTTCATAAAGAATATTCTTAATAAAATAATACACATGTTGACGAGACCCCAAAAGCATATCATACCTGTGTCAAATGGAAGGAAAACTCGATGAATAAAAAAAAAACACTGCTTGTACGAAAATTACTGCTATTGATGTTCGATGAGTCAAGCTTGATCTAAAATCAACTGTGAAATGTTTATTAATAAGCTTGGACTAATGTTTAAAAAGGCAAATTCAGTCGCAAGGAGATGGAACTGACTCTGATATGTAAGAAACTGTCAAAATAAATTCAATGACAGGTCCAAAAAAATCTATTTCTTCGCAAATAATGTCTTTTTCATGTGTTTTGCAATCGTAATAAACACATTAGGTCTAATAACACATTAGATCTGACCTGATAAAAAAAAAATATCTTTGCTGTAGAACAGGGATCCTAACTTTGATCATGCTAAAATCTACCGAAAAGACCTGCTTCGGTACAAGCATTACATCTACGCATAGTTTAGTTCTCATTCGAATGTCTAAACATTCGATAGCTAAACAGGACAAAAACTAGGATACAAGCACACGCTAAGAATGAAATATTTTGCAATGTCTTTACATTCGATATCTGAGGTATTGAAATATTTTGTTCCATGTAGCTTTTACAACACAGTTATATTAGGAATGAAACGAATCTTTCACACCCTTATTCCTGCTTAAACCATTGCAATTTGGGCAGGTTCAATAGGCACCCTTGTTGAAATGGATAAACAAATCATGAAATGCCAGTAATCCTATTACCAAAAAGTGAATTCTTCTCTGCCCTCTACCTTGGTTCCTCAAACTCGGCTCCTGAGGTTCCCTTTTAGCCGTCTCCAAACATTACTAATGATGCGTGACGTAGAGATCTGTACCTCCTTCAATCAGGCATGTAGGTTCGGTTATGAACTATCTGGAGTCTCTAGGAAGACGGGTTATCAGAAAGTAACTGACCAATATTTTGATAGAATTGAATCCTGCCTGTCATTCAATCAGGGAACGGGTTCTTGAGAATGAGAAAGTCTATTCGAGAATAAGGAAGTTGCTTCCCCTTCAAATTTTCTCGAGGTCAATTCTTTTATTTTGGATGCGGCAATTACTTTGATTGTTCGCTCACTGAGATTGGGAAAGACTCCCACTTGTGGTTATCACAGTAAATCGGACCCCAAATCTTCTATCACTAAGGCCAACAATGAAATTTTTGTTGGTAGTTAGAAGGTGATCATAATTTTTTCAACTTCAAGGTGAGGGAATGAAGTCTCTTAGCCCACCCGTCAAGAAAATCCCTTATTAGAACATTAGGAGATCCAACACAACCTAACAAACAAAACAGTAAATTGCAATTTTTCCCCTCTAGCAAAATTGGACAAACAAGAACTTGCACTACTGAAGGAAAAATGTTGCTTATCTTCTACAACAGAACAGCTTACACTAGCATGGCCAGTTCAACCACAACTTACTTGTTAGAATGGCCAAGAAAAATAGGGATCTAGAGCCACCACAACCTAAGCTAGCATCGCCAGTTTATACCCCACTTACAAAAAAATCAACTTCCAAAATTTTCGAAAATCTAACAGAACATCTAAACAGTATAATTCCCTGTAAAAATAATCATTAAACCTTAGCAAAGTTTATCCAAGAGAAAAAATAACATTCAGGAAAGGGAGCGAAGAAAGTATTCCTAAACTTGAAGCATTTGTAAAGCTAAAATTTAAGACTTTTGGGTTTCAGGGTTTCAAGGAAGCAATGAGATCAAAAAGCCTCGGAATCCCTCTGAAAAATCCATTAAATTTTGGACTTTTAGGTATTCAGAGTTTGAAGGTGCAGGTTTCATGGTTTCAAAAGTCTCGGCGACAAAATCAGAGAAAATGACTAAAAAAGTATGAATCCAGAAAGGGTTCAGATTTCTAAAGCATCAACGTAGGTTTCAGGGTCAACTTTCAATGGCATTTTCGAGACCTATCGGAGGTTCACCTAGACTAGTTTAACTTCAAAGTCTTTGGCGAGCAAAATCAGGGAAATAACAATTGTAACTAGTCCCAAAACAAGTAAAGCCAAAGAAAAAACTACAAAGCATTCAAACTACAACAATAAGCACTGCATAACATTAAATAGATAATAAATCCAAAAATATTTCACTAATTCCTATAATAATAAACTGCTTAGCTTCGGAAAGCATCTTTAAATCACAATCTACATTTTTGCAGAATGACACCTCAACCTTCAGATGGCCATAACTTTTGACTGGGAGCTTGGATTTTCACAAGAAAGGACTTTTTGGAAAGCTCTCGATGTTTTCTACTCAACTACCCCAGGTTGCCTCATCATGACCTCTAGAGTAAAAGGGCCGAAATATTGAATGGCAATTATAATGTCTTATTTCACATGTGAATAGTCTAAACTGTGTTAGAGAATCATCACCCATGCAAGAAAAGATATAATGCCTAGGGTCTGAACCTACGGTGTGTCTGCAAGACGTTTGAATTATATACAAATAGCTGAGTTATCTAAACTCATTCATGTAATCCAAGATACAGACCCCATGATAGAATTATCTGTGTTGGGGGTAGAGTTAAAAATACCAAATTTTACTTGTATTTGCTTGAGGATCCCTTTAATTATGCCCTGATATGAACCGTTTGAGTTAGATACAAATGCATTTATCTAAACTAATTTCAAAACAGTCAGTTAGTTAGAAAACTAGGTAACGTTCTGTTTCTAAAAATTTTAAACCAATGATTGGATCTGAACCTTCTATTCATGCATGCAAGGGATGCATTTTGGAATGCATGACGATATTTTTGGAGTTACCCTAACCAAATAGAACTAAACACGAGTGGAGCTATCCCTATTAAAAAGCCCTATTTTTTGAGACGTACAGTGAGAGTAATTTTTCTATATATTTTCCATGGATTTCATCAAGCATGTGGGGGCTAATTTTTGCACTATTAAGCTACAGAAATCTATACTTTTCTACATTGTGATTGAATAATAGAGAATTGTTCCATCCATTATTAGGGGGTGTGGTCTGGTCTGATACGTCGCTGTTCTTCTAAAAATGCAGAGGCATTGTACCAGTCAAATTTATGAGCAAGCGTTTTGCAGGCTTATAGTTTCACATCAGCTCGAATAAGCAATTTTGACAAGACTATTTCCAAGTCATTAAAGTGCGTTGAAATTGAACCTTGCGAGTCACACAGATCAAATGACTCCAGAAGCATACTGAACTAACAAAATCCTTTTACGAGTTGAAAAGTGTGTGTGTGTGTGTGTGTGCAGGCCCAGCCCCACAATATTTGGTGTATCACCTTCATGCTTTCAGTTTTACTTTTATTCTAACCCTTAGGCCCAGCCCCACAAAATTTTGGTGTATCACCTTCATGCTTTCAGTTTTACTTTTATTCTAACCCTTAACTCAGTTAGAATACATATTTTCAGTGATTCATCCAAGGGAGCTAGCCCTTTTGGAGGTTTACCTCATTCCGAAACACCCACAACTTAGAGGGAATACCATTTTTTGGTCTAAGTTGGAAGTTAGATTGCCATCTAGAAGAAGGAGCACTTTGGACCGATAACAAGGGGAATATCTTACAACTTTCCAAGAACCGAAATGTTTACTATACTACCAATTAAAGACATGAGATTTGTAGAGGAAAAATTAACTTCCCTTACTAGTATGCACCTCTAAGAGGCATCCCCTTGTTAAATATTGGCCCCATTTGGCTAGAGGTCAATCATTCTTGTTATTGAATTTTCCCAACTGCCCCTTGTCAAGGAATTCCCAATGTATGCTAGAAAATCTTATGGTTCCACCTTGCCGAGAAACTTTCTAATATTAGGCACCTTGTTTAAAATATTCCATAAAAAGAAAGTGACCCATTCCAAGTCTCTTTCTGGTAATTTATGCTAAGAATATAGTCATTAACATAAAGCCTCATTTTAATGACTATGACTACAATACCTCATGTCTGTAACTACCCAAAATTTCACACACAAATAACACAGTGAAATACATGATAACTTTTTTTTTTTGACACAAACACGACACAACATGTCGTCACAAGGTTACAACCAACTCTGGGAACCACTTGTTACGAGGATGACCACAAGGTCAGCACGGAAACGTTCACACCCAAAATGATAATACACTTCCCTTTTTGACAGAACAACATAGAAGTCCAACCACATGACACTCACACAGCTAGGGCAAGCCACAGTAAGAAATGATTGAAGGTTATTTATTTTGATAAAACACCCTTTAACTCGTGACTTATGTTTTCAGAGAGATTCAAGATATGATTCGTACAAATTCATCTTACCAACTGAGTTATTTTCTTATACACTGTAGAGTAGTTCACTTAAAGTCTTTGACTCAACTTTATGACACATTATTTGTCGTTATATAGGTTATTTGATCAAGACTTGGTAATCATTAATTCCACGGGGAAGGCCATCTAGGTCAGCACGGAAACGTTACTAGACTCGCTCATCAACCTTATTACAATATGGATTTTTCTTTCAACATACTCAACATGAAAGATTACCAATCCACCTTAAAAAAAAACAGGTTAGAGGCAAGCCACAGGTCGAGTTGAATTCAGGGTTTATGACCTCATTAGTTGGTTAGACGCCGGTTTAGCTCATTGAAGCTTGAGGATTTATCAGAAGGAATTATTAAATATTTTACTTAGGCTTTGCACTGGATGATTCATCTTACCAAAAGAAAAAAATTTACCTTATACACTGAATGAGTGGTTTCACTTAAACCGATCTCCTCCTACTTACTAAATCTTAATATCTTCCATATCAACTAACCAATTTGTTTTCACCTTAGGATCATTCTAAGAATTCACCATAAAAAGGATAATGTTCGCTAGTGTAGCTAGGGATATCAAGTTAATAAATTTTTTACTTCACAAAGGATGGTCTCATTTTGATCACTCATGGAATTATTTGATTTCAAGTAGATCACCTCTACATTTATTTGTTGAATATAAAATTATTATTTTTGTTTAGCTTCTTTAAGGGTTAACCGACCCATTTTTCTTTACTTATAAAATATTGTCACTAAGTCTTAGAAAGATTTAACTTAACAATTTATTCTCAAGATCAAAGTTTTACAATACTCATATCAATGCAAGGATTGAATACCATTTCTCACAAGGATAAGTTACAAGTTTACCTACAGAAGGACAAGACAACATCATTTCACGTAATTTCTGAACAATACAAGGCAAGAGATCATATCTAAACTCTCTTTGTAAGCACTATTACAAAATTTACCTCACATTGGACATTTTTTTTACAAGGAACCTCATAAATGGTACTGATGAAACCTTTACAACTCTTTCCTTCTAATCTACTCGCATAATCCATCTGCACAAATACTAGCTAGAAGTCAGTTCGCGAGAACTGAGCATGTTAAGGCTACACATTGCAACAGTAAGCTAACATTTAACAATATCAAGAAAAGAATATTCTAAATTCAGAAATGGATTAAAACACAACTCACAACTCCAATATTAATCTCATGAGAGAGAAAACTAAATCATCCAACAAGGAGAAAGTCCAAATACTAGTAAGAACAAAATTACATAAATCAAGGCAAGACCTTATGGGTTGGAAACAAGAAAGTCAAGAGTGTTGATATCTCCTTCATGTAATGCTATGGGTTACGTGATAGGAATCTAAAATTTACTCCATCCAACTAAAGGGGTCCAAGAGAAGACAAGCGTACTAATAATGATCGTAGGCGCGAAGCAAAATGACGTTATCCAATTCTTCCAAGGGGGCTCCAAAGTAATATGGGTTCGATGCCCTTAAAAGAACGCAACTATAGTTTTGGTTTTAACCAAGGAGTTTACCACTACCTCCTTATCGGATTTCTTAAAACGTAGTACTAGTTAACCAAAACAAATCCACTTTTCCAAAAGCGTACGAAAGAGACACAGAAAGGGCCATTATTCTACCAACAAACCCTATCCTAATCGTCAACTTCTCTACATAATATAAGGGAAGACTAAACCCAAAAGTCGTTAATAATTTTTTTATATAATCCAGACAATGTCAATAAACATTAAAATAAAAATTGATTTCCCTAACAAGGCCACAAACTGGGACCTTTTTGTAACCAAGTTTGAAGTATAACGGTATTCGAGTTCGAAAACAAAGGGATTCGATACGCAGAGGGAAAAACACCAACGATGCCCCAGACTCAAAAGACCTTACCACGAGTACAAGCACAAACCAAGAACCAACGCACATAGCTATCAGGAAGGTTACGCAGTGCAGTCAGGCCTAGAAGTTCTATGGACTCCTTGCCAAAGGTATAGAAGATGGAAATTTTACCCGATCCATGTGGGCTTATCAAGGAAAAGTCTTAGCAAATATCAAACAGATAAATATAACAGCCACCTATGATATTATCACTGAAATCAGCTGTCATCTAACAGGAAACGAGTTCACGAGTCCAATACCATGGATTCACCTACAACTTTTGTTTCAGTCCAGCTAGTAATAGGTTGCTTTCAACCCTTAATAAAAATTGTAGAAATTTCATTCAGTTAAACTTACAATGTTTCCCCTTGCTTTAATCAAACAAGAGTTTACATCAAGAAATAGGTATAGTAATACTCTCAACACGTGGAGGCCAAATAGATGCAGGTTATCCCTCATCTAGACTAGGTACAACAGTCAACCATGTACAGTTCTAAAACAAACCCCAAATGCCATTTTCTAATCAAACATAAAGTAAGGAATGCCCATAGGCTTAAACAAGTTTCAGAACACAATGTCACTATTAATGTACCTTTTAGCAAGACAAGAGAGCCTTAAACAGGAAATGCGTATTTACTCAACCAAAAGAGGTATGTAGGCTTAACCTTCTATTTAGTAACCTTCAATTATAATTACCATCACAGAATTCTTTTTAAAAGAGAGTCATATAAGCAAACAAAACTCAATAATGTTTCCTTCCCTACGAACTAGACTGCATCACTCAATATTGCAGTAACCCATTTAGACAAATATGAAATAGAGTAAGCTATAAGAGAGGAAGGAACATTCCAAGAAAAATCAGCGAAATTGGAATAAGATTTAAAGGAACAACCACACAATCAGGCAGTGATATAAACAACCACGAAAACATCTAGTCTAGGCGCCATTCAAGAGGAAAGAAAATTCATTTCAAGATACTGAAAGAAGGTAGAAAACTATTACAAGGAGTAGATTTAACATGCCTGGTTTAAAACACCATCTCCACATGCCTATGATAGTTTCAATGATGTTGCTTGCCTTTAACCGAAAGTGCTTTGCGAGCTCGAGCTAGCGCCACAATCACACAGTAAAAAACAACTACAAACCAACCCCATGATTTGAAGCTCAGACACGAGACATATTGATTACACCACGCTCCTGGCTCGGGTAGGCATCTACCGTGATGATACACAACCTTTTCCTTCATCAGATTTGGGGATAGCATCAAATTCTCGGTGCAAACATTGCAGCTGTAGCTTGCTAGATCTGGTTCCTCCATAAATTCCCTCAGACACACTGCCTCTGTCATATATGTGAGAACTATTTTATGATATGTACACAGTCTTCAAACTCAACAGAATAACCTACATCATGACCTAGTTTAACACCCATTTCCTGTGCAACTCGAGAAGCCACACTCATTGTTGCGACTCCATGTGGCTGTGTGCACCCAATCTTCCCTAGTTTTGTATACCCTGCTTCATATAAATACTGAGGTATCTGTGTCGTCTTCCCTGATCCAGTCTCCCCCACAACAACAACAATCTGATGATCATTTATGACCTGAATCAACTCTTCTCTCAAAGCATCGATGGGAAGCTTTTTTCCTTTCTTGCTGGAGAGACATTGTTTTTAGCTTAGTATTATCATCATGGTCATCCTCATCCTTATCTCCTTCAAGTACTGATGCCATGATAAACTAAACTTCATCTTCATCCTCATGTTTATTCAATTCAACACTTTTCTTATCGGCCTCAGCCATGATCTTGCTAATAAAAAAAATATCTACTTAAAACAAACACTAGAGAGAAATCCTAAATGTAAATACCTGTCCACCTGCTTCAGTATCATCAATGCCCTTTGACAAGAATCTGAGCCTTCACATCCTGTAATAGTTTACTGTTTCCTTAAAAGAAAATCCCTGTGAAAGAAATCTCTAAAAATACATCTCTTTCCCTCCCCCCAGTGAAGAACACAAGAATATCTCCTAAAAGCTCTTGCAAGGCAAACTGTGCGTCATGAATATTCAAACAAGATATAGATCCACGACTGAGAGATTCTCTTCCATGCGTTACAGCGTAAAACAAGTAAAGTCTCAACAGAGGATCTCTGTAATAAATTTCATCGGGTCTCCTGGCAACACTCTCAGTGTCACTTAATCAATTTTGATGAAAATATCTTAAAGGAGAGTCCCGAATTTTGAGGATGCGTTGATACTGAATAGATAACAGTGCAGTTGGACACCCTGCTCGTTGGAAGCACTTAAAACAGCGTCTGCCATAGCTGCAAGATTTGATCGAGCTCCTTCCATGATAAATTCACCACCTGGACAGAAGCGACTTTCCAAAACGAAAATGCAAGATAGCTCAACCAAAACTTTATCTCGTTCTTCTACTACAGCGGTGAGATTTTGCAACAGCTGGTCATGGCTGTGGTCACGTGCAACCAGAAGAGCATGATCAACACCCAAGGCTCCCTGGGGACGCCCTGTAGCACCTGTCACACTTAACTCATTCTGACCTCTATGAGAAGGGAGGGAGGAACACGCGGGCTGCAACCAGAACAACATTTAGCAACAAAACACTCAGCCCCCATTCTAACCAGGACCCGCCAGGAGGAAAATCGTTGTGAAAATAGCCTGAGCGGCCATGGCAAGGAGAGGAACAGCAACAGAAAAGTTCCCAAACACCTGCGACTCCATTGGCCTGGGGTTTTTCCACACCATGGCCTCTCAAATCCCAACAAAACCAACCTCCTTGATCACGCGGCCAAAACAGGTCAAGGGGAGCAGTTAGCACGGGGGCGCGAGAAATTTGCCAATCCAAGGAATTAAAGGAGGTGGGGCGGGCTGGCAGAGGTAAGGCTGGCACACCAGCAGATAGATAGAATTTGACTTTAAAAATCATGTCCCCTCCAACCTGCGCCACACACCTACTCTCCCTTCTTTCCCACGCAAACCCTGCTTTCCTTCATTTATTATTTTTACTTATATTTTATTTCATTTCATTTCATTAACATCAATAGTAAGTTTGTAACTCAACTATAACATCCGAAGCGCTACTGCGAGCAAACAAGCATACAAAACTATAGAACAAAGTAATAGACCTGGTTTACGCTAAGTCGCATTTTAAATTTCGGCATTCTATCTATTTCTGAATTAAATATATCAATCAAACATACAATGACACGGTTCTATCGAACACGGTAGAGAATATTCATTTTATGACATTACAAATACAACAATAATATTATCTGAAGAAGAAGGTTCCCTCAATTTGGAACTCTATCTCCACGAATGAGAAACCGTCACATAAACAGCATGCGCGTTTACCTGCCATGAACATTATAAATACTAAAATCTTTAATCCATCCACGTTAGTTCACTGACTGGTTAAACTTCGTTGAATTAATATATATGTGATATATGGACAAGATTGCAGTTCAATGGTGAGGATGAAGGTTCGTTAAGTATAAATTCCTTACAATTTTTTTAGATAGATAAAGAAATAAATAAGATCCTGACTTTCCCTAGTCAAAGGAAGGCTTTCGTATACGATATAGATATACCTAAATTTAACGAGAGTAAACAACTATATGTTAAAGGCTTCGAGTATAAATATATACGCTTACTCAACAAGTATTAACAGTTATATATAGTAGGTTTTGATATAGAGATATATGTTTATCACACAAATGTTATAAACTATATGTTAATTGGAGATTTTCCTTGGATGGACTACGTGTGGGTGGTTGAAACGCCTTTTCTCCCTGGTTGGTGGCAGACAACATTAAGTTGGTATACAGTTGTGTGAGAGTTATTGAGTGCACTGTCTTGAAGATTAAAAATGTGGTTAGGGCTCTCTCCTCCAAACTGTGATTGTCCTCGATGTGAATAGCTGAGGTGAACGTATCAATCCACTTCATTAAGTCTGTGGAAACTTCTGGTTGAAGGTCTTTATCTCCTTGGCATCAAATCTGAACAGAGCATGAAGGAGTCTTCAACTGTGACAGCTAAGAATGATTGTTCAAGGTAAAACAGTGGTGATTATGTGATCTCAAATGGGTAAGAACACCCATGGAAGGTGTTGAAGCCGTTCTAAGCAGTCCACAAGCTTCAAAAGGTGAAAAAACAAGTCTCAAATACCTCCTCAACCTTGATCAGCGGTCTTTTACCAGTCTTTTACAGCGTATAAGAAAATAACTCAGTTGGTAAGATGAATTTGTGTGAATTATATATTGAATCTTTCTGAAAACATAAGTCATGAGTTAAGGGGTGTTTTATCAAAATAAATAACCTTCAATCATTTCTTACTGTGGCTTGCCCTAGCTGTGAGAGTGTCATGTGGTTGGACTTCTATGTTGTTCTGTCAAAAAAAATAAAAAATTATCTTGTCTTTTACTGTGTTGTTCGTGTGTGAATTTTTGGGTCGTTACAGTTTACATAGTTTATTGTAATGTAGATGTGATTTGTTTCTTGTTTATATACTCTTATGGCAATATTTAATATTTTTTATTGTTGAAGTTCATTCATATAGCTTAATGGATATTAAAATAAAATTTATATTTATGTTCATTATAAGGAGATTAAGATGATAGTGGCAATGATCAAGTCACTTTTTTAATGCTAGAGTAATTAAGTCACTTTTTGGTCTACTTGAGATTTCAAATTTTTTACTATTGATTTGTTAACACATGCATTAATTTATTATAAACATACCACTTTTGATATGATGTGGTTATAGAATAAGTATTTTTCCATCAATTTTGAAATATTATAAATTAAAAAGAAAACTAAAATTAGTTTGTATACTAAATTTGAAGATTTCTTATTAATTGTTATACATTTTTTATTCGATTTAATACCCTGCTCATGAGCGACTTCTTTTTAAATATAATCCAATGATTTATCGTATGCTTGCAAATGGTTTGATAGTGTGTCCCTTTTTTCATTGTCGATTTCATTATGTGAAGAAGAAGATGGGTTCTATAGGATATTGTGATCTCGCATAACCAAGAAAGCTAACAAAACTTTCTTTTCATCCATATTCTAGCCAAACAATAGTAGTCTCAAAATTGTTTTATACAATTAAAGTTCCTACGATGGAATGTTCACTCCATAGAATTCCAAGTTCCATATTGGAAATAGCTCCAACGACTTTCAGGTCCCATATTGACTAAAAAATAATTTCATGAATATGCACAGTAATAATGAATCCACTTTTGTCATTTATTATTGGAGTGAAGAATGGTGTTGTACTAGATATTGACCATTGATCTTAATGACACAAATTTTTGAGATGTGACCTTCATTTTAGATGTAGTTTGTACCCTTTCCAATTGAAATTTTCCCATGCAAAAAATCCCTCATTTTGGTTATGACATAAATGATACAAAGGTTAAATCGAAGAATCATATAAATCTTTACTCTAAATACACTTCTTATTTTTTCTCACACAACAAAGAATCTGTTGATGGAGTTTTGAATTTATATAAAAATACTCATGCGGGAGGAAGGTAAATAGAAAAAAAGAAGGGGTTTGTTTTGTTTCTTTGCAATGCATCAATGTCCCCTGAATTTTTTTGCACATGAAAATGTTATTCCTACCTCTCCAACTGACACAAGTTTCCTTCCACTTTATCTTCTTTTGTCTTTCACTCATATTTCCCCGATTGATATTTCCATTATGATGAAATTACTTAGATTATTATAATAATATTAATAGAACACCAAGAACAACAAAATAGAGAGATAGTCATGGACCTGTTCTACAAAGAGTCACACACGAACAACACAGGATAGGATTAATTTTTTGTTGACTTTCTTGACACATAACATGACGCAACATGTCTTCACCAAGGATACAACTAACTCTGTGAACAACTCGATACAAGGATGGCCATAAAGGCAGCACGGAAACGTTCACACCTATCAAGGACAATTTACTTTTCTTTTAGACATGACAACATAGAAGTCCAACCACAAAACACACTTACAGTTAGGGCCAACCACAATGAGATATGATCTTGAGGGTTATTTATTTTAATAAGACATCTTGCATATTCTTAGCTTACGTTTTCAAGGAGACTCAAGATATGATTCATACAATTCATCTTACCAACTGCTAAGTTTATTCCTTTTTCACTAAGTAATTAACTTTAAATCTTCTCTATTATGACATTTATTTTTTTAATTCAATTATTTAATAAAGAAGGTAATTTAATTCCACAAGGCCATCTATCCTCACTTATGCTACAAAACTCGCTCATGACCTTATTACAACTTGGATTATGCCCTTAAACATTCGCTTTCAACATACATCAAGAGAAAGATTACCAAGCACCTTGAAAAAAAAACAGGTTAGAGGAAAAAGGTCGAGTTGAATTCATCCTTTATGACCTCATTAGTTATTAACCCAGTTTTTATTGAAGCTTGAGGATTTATCGAAAAATTATTAAATATTTTACTTAGGCTTTACTGGAATATTTTTACAAAAGAAAACAATTTACCTTTCAAATGGTTGAGAGACAGATTGCGTGGTTTCGAAACCGATTCCTCCTACTTATTAAATCTTATTATCTTATATCAACTAACAATTTGTTTCACCTTAGGATCATTCTAAGAATTCACCATAAAAAGGATAATGTTCGCTAGTGTAGCTAGGGATATCAAGTTATATAAATTTTTACTTCACAAAGGATGGTTTCATTTTGATCACTCATGGAATTATTTGATTTCAAGGTAGATCACCTGGTCATGAACATTTATTTGTTTGAATATAAAATTATTATTTTTGTTTAGCTTCTTTAAGGGTTAACTGACCCATTTTACTTTACTCATAACAATATTTTCACTAAGTCTTAGAAATATTTAACTTTAAAAAGCACATGTCAATAAAGCCATCATCATTGATCTTCATGGCTGTGAAAATTATGAATAACGGTTGTTCTTATGGATGCTAATGAGCGGATCCCCAAGTACATGATGATGACATCATCAAAATATTTGGATGATTGCTGCGATGTGTGCGGATTGCAAAAATTGCCATCATTTCTTGGCATGGGAGGAAAGCGGGGGAGAAGGTCAATAATAACAAATGCTACATTATTATTAACTCTTGGGTTCCTTAATCATGGGAGGAACAGATTACAAAAACCAGGAATCCAGCACCGCTTGGCCTGTCCCTCACATTGCAACAGTTTTTTTACCGTTAAAAATCAGGAATAGTAATAGAGTAAACATGGGGGGTCCGCCATGCAAGACCGAGCCGACCCACAACCCTGAGTGGAAAGAGAACATGGAGCTTTCGGCAAAAAACCTGTAAATCGGGGGCCTATCGAATTTCATTGAACAAGGATTCAAGGCTTCGATCAAGACGTCTCCATCAAATTCACCAAGGGTTGGATTGGAACCCATAATTGTCAAGTACAGTAACATGAAAATGGTCCAAAATTACAAAAGAGCTCATATGCTCAGGTCACTGGTCCTCAGCTTGGAAGGTACAAAATTTTTCAACAAGAAAGCTTCAACAAGGAGGTTTGAAACTTAAAAGAAATTTCTGGAAGAGGGAGAGAACCTTGAGTTTGTAACTACTGGCCTCAAGGTGGAGTCGATCCCTGCACCTTTTGATGAACTAGCCAAAATGGTGGTAAGGTATGAATTACCTTAGAAGGAAGATAATGTGACTATCCCACACAAGCATCTGATTTTTCTGAATCATTTTCGTAGAAATAAAATTATTAGTTTTCCTCATTTTACTTACTTGACACATAACATGACGCAACATGTCATCACCAAGGATGCAACTAACACTGTGAACAATTTAATACAAGGATGGCCGTAAAGGCAGCACGGAAACGATCACACCTATCAAGGACAATTTACTCTTCTTTTGACAAGACAACATGGAAGTCCAACCACATGACACACTTACAGCTAGGGAAAACCACAGTAAGAAATGATTGGAGGTTATTTATTTTGACAAGACACCCTTTAGCTCATGACTTAAGTTTTCAGAAGGATTCAATAAATGATTCGCACAAATTCATCTTACCAACTGAGCTAATTTCTTATACACTGTAGAGAAGTTCACTTAAAATCTTCACTTTACGACAATAGAATTGTTTATTTCCATTAATTTAATAAAGGGAATAATTAAATTCCACAAGGCTATCTGTCCATACTTACGCTACTAGAACTTGTTCATTACCTTGCTACAACAAGAATTCGTGTTCAACAAAATCAAGAGGAACTTACAAAGTATCCTGGGAAAGAGATAAGGAGATTAGGTCGAGTTAAATTCCTCTTTAAGACGTCATTAGTTATTACCAAGGTTTAATTGGAGCTTGGGGTTTTATACGTAATTATTAACGCTTTTACTTAGGCTTAACTGAAAGAGTTTATCCAAAGGAAACTACTTACTTTCAAATAGGCTGAAAGATAATTTGTGTGGTTTCTAAATTTCCTTCTCTTACTTGTTAAATCTTATTAGAAACTAACTATTGTTTTCCTTTAGCTTGTTTTAGGCGTTCACCAAAAAGAGTAGTGTTCACTAGTTTAGCTAGGGATATCAATTTATAAAAATTTACTTTACAAGGATAGTTTCACCTTTGAGTACTTCAGGAATCTCTTGTTCTCAAGTAAGTCATCTCTATATTAATTTATCTGAATACACATATTTTGGTTAACTTCTATAAGGGTTAACCATTCCATTTAATTTTACTTATATCACATCATTACAAGGTGTCAGAGAGTTTTGACTTAACACTTTATTCTCAAAAACAAGGTTTTACAATACTTATGCCAATGTAAGGATTGAATATCATTCCTCACCCAAGATAAGTTACTAGTCTAACAACAAAAGGGAAAGAACACTTCACTACGTAGTTTTCTGAACATACCAAGGCAAGAGATCTTCTAAACTCCTTGCAAGCAAAGTTACAAAATTTACAACGCATTGAACTTTCTACAAAGAACTTCATAATTTGAACTGATGAAACTTTTACACTCTTTTCCTTTAATCTACTCGCATAATCCATCTGCACAAATATTTACTAGAGTCAGTTCGCTAGAACTGAGCATGATAAGATATAAACCTCACCTAATAATTTATGCCATCTAGTATTTAAATAAATGAAAGTTTGCAATACTCCTTATCAAATAAATTTCTAACATACATTTAAAACTTAACTGCACATCTCATGATAATACATTTCCTACTCATTAATGTTCACTTCCTTAAGATCTGCTTACCTAAGACACAATTCCAAGTGACTAGATATACAATCTTAACCATGCAATCAATCATACTCAAATTACAGTAATAATAATGACGCTCACCTAATACCCTCGACCTACTTCACATATTTAAGTACCCAACAATATTATCTTTCAATTAAATAAAAGCACCAACGACATTAAGCTTATATAATAAATACAAGTACCAATTTTATATTATTCATCGATATTACCCAAGTATCAAACCTTCATAGAAACTCAGTGATATGAAGTATAATTTGGATATTTATTTCACAATTTTAAGGATATACTTATGTTAACAAAGATTCCACCAATCCACAAGTTCATATAATATTTAGGTATCCTTTTGGTTGCTTATTCCATGTCTCTATATATTTCTTTTAGTACAAGGGTCCAACTCATTGGAATGAGCTACGATCAACAAAATTGTCATGTTTTGCTAATATGTCAAAGATACATTTGACTAACTAAGATAAGTAAGCGCAGTCCAAGCCACTATAAATACAAGTACCAACATTATCTCAACTCCCAGTTGAGATGCAAGTATCAAATTTTAGCTAACATAATAATCATCGTAAATACCAGAAAATATTCCACTCGTTAACCAAGTATTGAAATAACATATTTATCCTTACTGGTTACCTGATAACATAATAAATCCTGTTATATAATTCAACCTCCACTTGCATACACCAATTTATGGGTATTAATTATTGTTATATAAAAAATGAAGTTAAATAATTTCAGGTGGACTTATATCCTTACTGGCATACATGGTATGCACAGTCCCATTATGGTAGCTGTTACCTTTACTTAAGGCTGTGCATGAATCCATTTTAGGGTAGTTATCTTAACTTCCCTATTCATCTGTTTTTCTACCAAACGTCTTTCGACAAGCTTCAAGGTCAAAGTATAAGATAAATTTAAAATTTTATTTTTCAAGCATTGCCTGAATTCGTATGCATGAGGGCATCACAAATCAATCAAACTTGAAGAATCTCGATGCATCCAATATTACTTTAACCGATCCAAAGGTCCAAGTAGTGCCTCAAAAATTAAGCCAAAGAATTATCCTCACAGGATTATGACTTGCGTGCATAACATGTACGTAAAGGTCATAGAAAACCCATTAACACATGCTTCAGGAGGGTTCCAATCTAATAATAAGCTCATAGCACTAATAATAGCAGAGGGTCTGGTGAGGGGTTTCCCATAATCCCCAAGGTAAATGATAATCGAATGACTCAGATGGAGCTATCTAGAAAGACCAATTAAACTAGTATGACTCTTCCCAAATAGAAGCCCCCCAATCCCAATGGGAGTTTATATTATTATAAATCCACAGTAAAACCCAAATACAGTCATATCGGAAATTCCTTTTTTTCAAGCCATGTTCTACATAATATAAACAATACAAGCAAAATTATAAACCTCATTCACGCTCCGTAATATTTCCTACAGAAACCATCATTCAAAGGGAGAATCAAGGCAAAAGATAACCCAACATTATAAGATCAGCAGGCAAGAATTGATGTAGAGATTTCTTCTACTCAAATAGTAAATAAGATAGACTGTAAAGGAGGAGAGATCAGTTCATGCAATTATGATTAAAAGTCATTTGGAAAACTCGTCTCTTTTTGAGCATCTCTTTCAAGAAGGATTCAATATGTGTAAATACATGTTATATGATATCCAGAGTCCAAACGCTATCTATTTAGTAAAACAAAAACACATCCACATTCCAAAAGAAACCCACATCTACAGCATTCGAACAAAGTTGCAGATATTGATTTATCTAAATGCTAAAAGAAATAAATCATTAAGAGAGAGGGTTAGAGCTTATCATGCCTGTTTTAAACGCTATATCTCATGGCCATGCCCGTGCAGACCCCTTCTCCCAGCAGTCCCAAAATTATTTCTCCACCAAACTCACGCTTCTCACCCACACGGTGTCCCAAATACCACGCAAAAGAAACAATAACCATTCCGGTAAACTGCATAGACACAGGCAAAGGTTTTTGAGTTTGGCCTCACTCCTGCCAATTCCATTTCTCGAAAAAAAAACATCAGCGCCTCCTCAAAGTGCCCATTCTGTGTGAATCCCGCAATCATTGCATTCCATGAAACCAAGTTTGGTCGAGGCATTTCCTGGAAGAGTTTACGAGCTTCATCAACAAACCCATTCTGAGCAAATTCCGCAAGCATGGCATTCCATGAAACCACCTCTCTTTGAGGCATTTCCTGAAAAAGCTTGAGGGCTTTATCAACAAACCCCTTTTGTACGAAACCTGTTATCATCGCATTCCAAGACACAACATTTGATTGAGGCATTTTCTTAAACAGCTGCAAAGCTTCATCGACATATCCATTCTGTGTAAACCCTGTAATCATCAGAGTCCATGAGCAGACATCTCGTTCAGACATTTTGTCAAACACTTTCCGAGCATCTACCAGGCTTCCGCACTTGACATACATGTTTATCAACGTATTTTCCACAAGCCTGCCTTTTATAATACCCGTCTGAGTCATGTGAGCGTGGATTCATTTGCCATGAAAAAAAATTCCTCCATTAACATTTTTACTAACAATAAACTTGGAGCGCACAAGCAGAACGGCATATCCAACAACGCAAACAGGGATGAAAAACAAAGGAACATTATATATTTTCCTGCTACAGATACCCAAGTATTCCGACAATAAAATGACCAAAAGAAAAAGGAAAATAGTCCAGGCGTATAACCCTACAGGCTCTGAACATATGAACCGGTTAAATTTAATCATCTTCGACCACTCAGGAAGGAAACAAACCAACAAATAACACCCACATCCCGTCTCGGAAGTAAGAGAAGAAAATGAATTTTTCAGGCCATAATACAAGTTCAGGGATAAGTAATCCTTCCAAACATCACAGCTAATGTTCATACGATGCATCCAAAAGAAGACAACCCAGACCACTTTCTCGCGCTCCTTTTCTCCCCCCCAAAACGCATCAGGAGACAACAGAAAGCCACGTCCATATTTTGTGTTAACAGGCCCTCACCCACGGGCAGAGCAGAAGGAAAAAGGCACGCGAGGAAGGAGAGATTGGATTCGCGTGTACAGGAGAAGGGACAGTCTGCAAGATTTTGCAACAACTGATCTCCACTGTGGTCGCGTGCAACCAGAACATCAGGATCAACACCAACGGTTCCTTGGGCTCGCCCTGTAGCAGCTGTCGCACTCAGCTCTCTCTGGGCCACTGATTTTCTGAGATAAGTTTACTTCTCTACCCTGTAGCTGCTGCATATCGCCAAAAACTTCCTCACGGCACTTTCCGAGGAGAATTTCAGTTCTGCGCTCCACTGAAGCTGCCTGTACAGCACGATTTTTGGAGACCCACACCCACCCTTGCAACGTCAGGCGACAGACCTTCATTTCACCATCAATGAATCCACTGTCCAGAACACGCCAAGGAGGAGCAGGTCAAAATGAGGTGACAGGGTATAAATTATGGTAGGTTGGTGACAGTTAGTATGTTTGAAAAATGAAGATAGTTGGTGGAGGCGCCCAACCACACACCACTTGCCAAAAAGAACAAAACAGCACCCTCCCACGGAACAGCTTCTCCTTCACGCCAGGCAGGCCGCAGAAAAGGAACCTCATGCCCAGCGTGGCATTACACACATATCCATCAGGAAGGTTACGCAGTGCAGTCAGGCCTAGAAGTTCTATGAGCTCCTTGCCAATGGTATAGAAGATGGAAATTATACCCGATCCATGTGGGCTTATCAAGGAAAAGTCTAGCAAATATCAAACATGTGAATATAACAGCCACCTATTATATTATCACCGAAATCAGCTGTCATCTAACAGGAAACGAATTCACGAGTCCAATACCATGGATTCACCTACAAATTTTGTTTCAGTCCAGCTATTAATAGCTTGCTTGCGACCCTTAATAAAAATTGTAGAGATTTCATTCAATAAAACTTACAATGTTTCCCCCTTACTTTAACTAACAAGAGTCTGAAACAGGAAGTAGGTATAGTAATTCTCTCAACACGTAGAGGCCAAAATAGATGTCAGGTTATTCATCCTCTAGAACTGGGTACAAAAGTCAACCATGTACAGTTCTAAAACAAAACCCTAATGCCATTTTCTAATTAAAAAAAAGTAAGGAATGCCCACAGGCTTAAACAAGTTTTAGAACACAATATCACTATTAATGTACCTTTTAGCAAAACAGGAGAGCCATAAACAGGAAATACGTATTTATTCAACCCAAATAGAGATATGAAGGCTTAACCTTCCATATAGTAAGCCTTCAATTATAAATACCATCACAGAATTATTTTAAAAGAGAGTCATATAAGCAAACGAAACTCTATAATGTTTCCTTCCCTACGAACTAGATTGCATCACTCAAAATTGCAGTAGCCCAGTTAGAAAAATAAAAATAGAGTAAGCTATAAGAGAGGAAAGAACATTCCAAGTAAACCAGCGAAATTGGGACGAGATTTAGAGGAACAGCCAACACATTCAGGCAGCGATTTAAATAATCATGAAAACATTTTGTCTAGGTGCCATTCAAGGGGAAATAAAATTCATTTCAAGATACTGAAAGAAGGTAGAAAACTATTACAAGGGGTAGATTTAACATGCCTGGTTAGAATTCTTCCAACCAACACGCACGTCGACCAGGGCTCCAGCAGCTACAACTCATTCCAAAAACATTCCTTTTCCTCAGCACGTAGATCTCTTATGCAAGCTTCATGGCAGCGCCAGGAGCACACCCAGAAGTCTGACTTTCACCTTCCCATTGGAGTAACAAAACCCACACAGATACCAAACAAAAACGCCCATCTGATTCAAAAGCACATATGTCTTCTTCACATTGCCTCCGCTTGAAAGCTCGGTGATTTCCTTCCATCTTCAGTCAACCTTAAACACTTCTTAATGAGAAGTCTCCAAGTCGATTTATATCATAAATACAAAGTTGAAAGCAAATTACGATAATGCACCTTTTTACAACGTTCAACGTCGCAAATCCACTCCGAGACTATTAACCCCTAGCATCATTATTACAGGAAATTCACAGAAAATAGATAATCAATCAAATCAGAAGTTACTGTAGAATTCCAATAGATCAATAAACTATTACTCCACTTGTGTTGTTACTGCACCCTGCAGGTACTTTGTGCCAGCTTTGACACGGCTAGAGATAAAGTCAGAAACTGTAACAATACTGAGGGCCGCTTCAAAAAGATGGTTGCAAGATTCATTCAATGTGCAATTGAAATGTTTCTAACAAGTTTGACAAGATTGGGATGGTGAAGTTGGCCTAGGAAGTTGACTTCTGCCAGCCATTCCTTGTGACCCTGCAACCCATCAGGATTCAGTGTTTTGACAACAACAGTGAGGCCAGTCCCTGGCTTGACAGGAGCTTTACCATTCTCTTCTATCCAACCTTTAAAGACATAGCCGAACCCCCCACCACCGAGGACACTCTCCGGCCTGAAGTTCCTAGTGGTAGACTTCAGCTCACTGAAGGCAAATTTTTTTTTCAACTTGGATGGCAATATCAATTCATTCTCCCCCTTGGGAGTAGATGGAATGCTTTCTGTATACGCAGAGGTGCCACTAGAAGACGTTGTCTGGGAACAACCAACGGTTTGCTGCTGTCATTGCCAAAGTTTTCTCAAAGTTCAAACCCCATTAAGTCACACTTAAACAATAATTCTAAGTGAGCCACCAACATAATCAAAACATGTGTGCAACAACAAGACCCTGGGTGCTCAAGCACCTTGAGACCTCTGCTTATCATCAGCCTTTATATAAAAGGATCCAATAGTGGGTGCTCCTCATAGGATTAGTTACTCGATTCATATTGTTTTAATACCCTTATATGATAACTATAGCAAACATGCAAAAAGGACTATCAAATATCAAATCAAACGTAAACGAGCTTGCCCATATAAAGAGAGGAAGGAAGCATACTGTATTTTAGAGCAAAATAGCTTTTGATCATCCAACAACTTCTTTGTCCATGAAGGCTTCCTACCAGTCATGACTGCTGCATCTGATTTTCATTGAGAAATAGTAGCCTCTAAGGAATAGAGTGATGTAAGAGGCAATCTTTTTACTTCGACATGCGATTTTTTGACAAAATCAGACGCTGCAGTAAAATAACAGGTCTCCGTGCCTGTGTGACACATTGGTCCATCAGGCTTCCCAAGGTATATTATCAAATCATGGTCGCAATCCAAAAAAACATCGGACACATTAATAAAGTTAGCAGAAGTCTCTCCTTTAGTCCACAGCGATGACCTGGACCGACTGTAGAATGTGGCTTTACGAGATATCAATGTTTTGGAAATATCTTCCCTATTTGTAAAACCTTGCATCAGAATAGCTCCTGTATCAATATGTTGAGCGATTGCCACCACCAAGCCTTTCTCGTCCCACTTTATAGTCTCTAAGAGACCTTCAACCTGAACTGTGTTTCGAAATGGCGGCAGTCTTCATTGTCGTTGTGGTTTTCTTCATTAGCTTGAAATGTATGTCCTGATGCAGCAGCCGCATTCACCACTAGCAAGTTGAGTTTGCATTCATTCCCTCTCAAATGGCAGAGGGTTAATCGGTAGGAGATGCTTTTGCAGGAATTTACGTTTTTGTTGAGATTAAAAGTGTACAAATCACGTACAGAGTTGGCAGCATGAAGAGATCTCAGCGACGCTGCCGAAAACATGACCGCCATATTCCCTACAATCTGAACGCAAAAATAGAGTCTTTTACAGTGAGTTAAAACTCTCAAAAACCAGGGTTTCCTTCCCCCAAGACGCCGTAGACAAAGGCATGAGGAATTGAAAGAAAGTAGAGTAGGTCATAAAAAAATACAGGTCTGAAGTGGTTGAAAAGTTGCTGGAAGAGACAGGCTGCCAACTACCCCCCCACTTGGCATTCAAACCAAAGGAAAGACCAACACGCCTAGACTTTACTAACTCCACCCTCCACGCCAAGAAGGAGATATAGCATGTTGTTTACATTGTTATCCAAGTCCAATAAATGACCAATATTGGTAGGTGCAAAGCAAAGACGCCACAAGGAGCAAATTTCGTGCCAAAATGGGATGTTTGGAACAGTTTATGGGCATCCATCAAAAACCATAATGGAGACGAGATTTTCGTCACATGTTGTATTTGCAAGTGTCCTGGCGAACATGCATGTAAATTTTGGAAGTATACACATGACACACAAAAAGGACAAGAACGTAATAGCGAAGGTCGATGCCGAACAGGGCATTACAAGTACGAGAATATAAAAGCAAAAATGACTTATCCACATCAAGGGGGAAATATCTAACATTGTAATAAGAATTAAATCTCAGTACATGATGATCACCTATAGGTTACTAATTCCTATATATACCCTGATGTATTATTTAAACTGCATATATTGATCATTTAAGTATATGAAAGCATGAAATAAATTAGATATGACATGACAAGAGATAATTTTAGCTGTATGGTGGCCATACATATAATTATATATGACACCATAGCAAGGGCATAACATGCCCCTCTCTTTTGAAGCAATATTATCCCCAATGTTGTGTAATGAAATTACTTAAATAGATCTAAATATACACATAAACATAACACCAAAAACACTAAAATATAGAGAAATTGTCATGTAATATGCAAGTAGAATGAATCAACCACTTCGAAGGGGTAACCTCCAAACCATACAATAAGACTCAATTTTTCAATATCATGATCATTTACTAGCTACTAATTCCTATATATAGCCTTCTATATTATTCAAAGACCCATAGATGACCTAGTAAGCATCTGAAAGCATAAATAAATGTGGTATGACATTATAAGTGATTATTTTAGCCACAAAACATCCATCCATATCGAAATATATAGGCTAAGATTAAGGGTGTAGCATGCCCCTCCCCTCCAAAGTAACATTGTCCCCAATGCTAGTAATCTTTGGATGGTGTTTCCACAATGCTTCATCTTCCAAAGTTTCATCTTGAATCTAAAAATTATTCCACTTGATTAGATACTTGTTGATGGCAGTGCCTTTAAGATTCCTTCATGCTCCAAGATGAATATTCTTCCTTCTTCATCAAGCTCTATTAACACTGAATGAGAAGACACCTGTGATGCCCTGTTCAGCGGTTACCATGCTTCTTGTCACAATGACCCTATTTGCTGAGCATCGATTGACGATAACTTCATTAATTTTATTGTCGATTGTTATCAACTTTATTATTAATTATCGTTAAGCAATTTTATTGTTTGGTTGGGCGCTTTGCAGAATGAACCCCGTCCCACGCTGAAGAAGGGGTTATCCATCTTGGTGCCATGGTCGTTCTTTGCTCCGTGTTCATTGTCGATGCTTCCTGTGCTGGCCTCCGCAATGACCGTTACTTTTCTTTACTTAATGAAAATTGTGTCTTCGAAGCCTTGTAGGTAGCCAGAATGGCGTTTGGGTTTTGATAGAGCATGTCCAGTTAAAAAGGGAATGCCCATAATAATAATAATATTCCTTTTAAATTCGTCGACCTCGACTACTGACCATTATGACTATAATTGATAATTATTTTACAAGCTGTAAAATGATAATAATGATAATAATAATAATAATGACATTATGATTGTATTATCAATCAACGATTATATTTTATTATTATTTTCTTTATATCGATTGTTATCAATATCATCCCTTGTTATCTTTAAACTATCCTTTTACTTTGTTTGTCGCTCCCACTGATCGAGCCTCGTTGCGCAAATGAGGAAGAATATGTTTTGTGGTGGCGCCACAGTGTGGGGGTGGTGTTCATGTAAATATTTTATTTAAGCACTCAACCCCGTTCTCCTCCTGGGTCAACCGATCCCTCAATCTTAGGATTGTTTTAAATTACTAATATTAAATGTGGATTTTTATGTGCCCAACCAACCTTGTCTCTCCCTTTTGATCTCCTTGTGTACCATGTTTGGCGTGGGGGAGGGAATGTTAATGTCTTCTGATTTTTTTTCCTTGGTTGGCTAGAGGTGGGTGGCTTTAATAACAACCTGCCATTTCATTAAAACCCCATCCTTTTTGGCGTGTTGGACTCTCCTTGTTGGTGGCCGCACATCTTCCATTTATTTTATTTTGGATTTGCAAATCTTCTGCCTTTTTGTGGTCTGCCTAATATTTTATTCTGCCCTGGCCGCATGGGTTTGTGTGGTGAAGGAATATTTGTTTTGTGTGGTCGCATGGACTATTTTTTTTATCAGGGATCTTGCAGACTGGTTCCTTTTTGAGGAAGGGCGTGGGATCTTGCTAGAAATACGTGGTTGTTTTTGAACCTCTTGCTTTGCTGCGTATTTCCCCCCCTCTTTCCTGTACCAAACGTGGAATCCTATCATTCCTTCCTTACGTGCCATTTACTTCTTCTCTGCCTCGTAGATGAGGGCTTGATAGCACAATATATGGACATGGTTTTATGTTGTTTCCTGATACATTTTGGGGGAAAAGTGTTTTCTTGCTGGCCGCATGTAATGTAAATATCCTTA
This sequence comes from Taxus chinensis, assembly GCA_019776745.2. Lineage (NCBI taxonomy): Eukaryota > Viridiplantae > Streptophyta > Pinopsida > Cupressales > Taxaceae > Taxus > Taxus chinensis. The sequence continues at coordinate 150,658,037 of CM034157.1, forward strand.
TTTTTTAACCTGCTCTGGCCCTTCCTTGCTATCCTTCCCTCGCCAGTTGGGTTGGACATTTGTACTGAACTCATGGATAACTAGAATGGTTATTGTTTCTTTTATGTGGTAAATACTCTATGGTGAAGGAAAAGAGAAAATTTTCTGAAGGAAACATTTCTTTGTTCTTCATCATGAAATGCCCCAAGGAATAGTGCTACATTACAATAAGCCCTTTTCATCTCTCTTATACTTGCTTGATTAATTAGCACAATATCCTCCAATATTTAGTGAAGACATCTTGTAGATGCCTTATCCAATTACTAATTCTAGATTTATATGACTTATTGAGGGTAGTAGGCACCAAGAATGATGTGGATCTGTTTGCATGAGGTTGAAATTCCTCCGAAAAAGAAAAACACACACACACACAATATGCCAAAACTTAGAGATGGGTTTCGGACTGACTTCTTTCTCATTCCATAATCCATGAGATGATTCTCTTTCCAACATTAGAATCCACCTTAATTACTATCCCACTAACTCTAAGAAATCTCTCCATAGTGATTCTCGCTTAAAAATCTCTATAAAGTTCCAACCAAACTTTTTAGACACTAGAAAATGCACCTTGTGCATATAGTGGTCTCTTGTTCAGAAAATATTGTGGTGTGTGAATGAAATCATAGAAAATTCCTAAAATGTATTGTTTCTAAAAATACAACATGGCTTGACCACGGGAGTTTACTAACCCTCACCCACTCACTATTTAATTTTGTCCCATCACACCTACCCATGTGGTTTGCCTAATGCACATATGTAACCCCTTGTAGTGTCGGGGGCTCCCCTATTTGCACTCCAATTCTATAAAACTAGTCTTCACCCACACCATTTCTAGATACTCTCTTAAGAACTCTTTTGATCACCCTATACCTTGGGTTTTCTTGAAATCTCTTGTTTAAACATCTCTAGTTATTATTAGGTTACTATGAAGCTTAAGTGAGAGTGGGACGCACAACGGATAGATCTTGCTTGTTACATGGGGCTACTGTATCAGTGACCTATTTCAAAATACGGTTGGAAGCTCTTAATTGAGATTGGCTTGCGTGAATAATTATCATGCGATTAAGTCTGATGAATCGCACTACTGTGATTTTCCCTTCAATATGAGTTCAGGTAATAGTAGATACATTTCATTTACTCTCATGTCATGTTTACATTAATAAAATTTAATTGCAACCTAAGTGCCATCGGTGACAACTGATACATAATGGGAAGGCATACATTCTTGACAACCAAGGATAGACCATCCCCGTGCCATTACCTGAACTTTTTTTATTCATTTTGTATCTAACAAGAGTAATTCTCTAGGGTGATCTTTTAGGTTAATTGGTTTACCATGCAATTTAATGAGCAGTAGGTCATAGAATCTAACATTTGGTTTCTGCCACCTTGGCCTCCTCCCAACCACCTGACCTGCAGGTTGTAATGACCGCCGCGTTTCTTCTGTCCTTGCGTGAGGGAGATGGGAGTGGGTGGAGTCCCGTTTTTCTTCGCCATGATCTCTTCTTGATTCTCTTTCAATGCGTGTAGGTGGAGTGATGGGCACATGTTTTTTCTTGGACTGCGTGTGGCGTGTGAGAGGCGTTCTTCCTAGTTTGGGCAGAGAGGCCAGTAAAATCTCTATCATGGCGTTTTTCTTCTTCTCCTGGCTCCCCCATGCACGCGTGGGTTTAGATGAAGCTCCAGCGAGTGAAGTAGGCGCGTTTCCTCCTTTCATTGGGTGCTGAGGGATGTGTTCTGGTCAGGGATCCACAGCATGGCCTGCAGCAGTTTCTAGCCAGGCGGCAGGAGCGTTTCAATAAGGTAGAAGCCGTTTTGAGTGCTTCCAACGAGCATGCTGTCCAACTACATTGTTATTTGTTCAGTATCAACGCATCCTCAAATTCGGGATTCTCCCGCTTACTGATTGGAGGAGCCTTTTCCCTCGGAAGCTTTGTCATCTGATTTGTATCTGGCCTTTACCAGCCATTATTAGCTCGTTTTACTTCCACACAGACACAATGGACGGTTTTAAAGAGAGTGGTCAATGGACGGTTTTACAGAGAGTGGTTGTTCTGTATCTTCCACGAGAGTGAGTGGAATCATTAGGATTTCTGATGGGTGTATTGTTTTGACAGAAAAACTTCACCAGCTTCCATATGTCATCAAATACAATGGCCAATGCCCTGTTTCTGATTACTTTCAGCCCAAGATAATAGGTGTGGTAGTGGACGAGCTTGAGTTGAAGGAAGCTTCTTTCAGAGGAAGGAAGTTAGCCGGAGCTACTCTGTCAATAACAGGAAGTTATTGTGGATTTGTCCTAGAAAAGATGAAACCCGAGGACCATAATGGTATTTCTAAAGCTTCTAACTCAGAAGAAGGGGGAGTTGATTCTTGGAAAGCAACTGCGTCTCTTGATAATATAACCTACTGGAATCAAAAAAACCTGCCTTCAGAAAGTGACACCTTTAATTGTTGTTTCCATTGGTTTTCCATTAATGTTGGAGAAAATGTCTTGGGAGATGAAGGTAGCAGGATATTTTTCAGATCCAAAACTTGTACTGAGTTTGTATCTCCAAAATCAATTTGTGACAGTGAGGGTGTTACCAGCAGACCTGATGAAATTTATTTACAAAGAGTCTCTATTGAGATCTTACTTGTTGTAGGATGTAACTCATGGAAGAGAATCTCATAGGGGCGGATCTGTTTCATATCAGAGTATTCATGAAGCACAATTTGCTTTGCTATTATATGAGCTTCTTCAACGAGTCACCAAGTTGGCAGGCATAAAGTTTTCTGTTGGAATTATCACACCTTACAAGCTACAGCTGAAATGTTTGCACCGAGAGTTTGATGCTGTCCTCAAATCTGATGAAGGAAAAGGTTTATTTATCATTACGGTAGATGCCTACCTGAGCCAGGAGCGTGGTGTAACCATTATGTCTCGTGTTCGAGCTTCAAATCATGGGGTTGGCTTTGTAGCTGATATTCGCCGCATGAATGTGGCACTGGCACGAGCTCGCAAAGCAGCTGCATTGAAGCAATCTAGTGACTGGTCAGCCTTAATTGAGGATGCTAAGTCTAGGGACTGTTTTATGGATATGGAGTCTGTACCAAGAGATTGCTTTTGGTTACAAAGCCATCTTCTTTTGCTTTGTCTCAGACTAGGGCTGCTCCTAATATGAGAGCACCAAGGTTATGCGGTGGCTATTATGATGGATATAGAGGGAAGTGAGATTCATATGGGAGATCTTGATGGTGGTGTTGATTTCAGTCAGGAGCTGAGATATTTGAAGACCATGGCCGAGAGGAATATCGACCCGACCGAACTATGGGCAGAGATGCACATTGCGGACTATACAATTGATTTTATGTGACAAGAGCATGGCCGTTAACAGAGTTTGGACCTTCAGCAGGCTGAGGAGGAGGAGTTGCGCTGGTTGGGTTGCTGTTGCAGGCCCCGTCCATCTTGTTATCGACTGCGGGAGCTTAATCAGGCATGATATTCTCTATACCATTGATTCTTATGCTGTTATTTAACTGATTCATTAAATAACTCTACTCTTCATATAAATGTCTTGTGTGATGGTATGCTGTTTGGTTTCCACTTCCCTTGCTCATTTGTATTTTTTTTGGCATTAGAAATGATTGCGCTCGTTGAAGCCTTTATATTGTTTTCTGGGTTTTAATAAATATTAGTTGGGTGAACTTTGTGCTTAAGACTAATAAAACAAAAGAGGTGGGGTTCCTGTAATGAAAATTCCCGAGTTCTTTGTGTTGGTCTCACGATTTGAATGTTTTATCAAACATTGTCGTTGGACTCAACTTTATAGTTCCTGTTTTGTTCTTATTCTTGTTTCGGTTCGAGATCTGTAGTTCTGGGTTATGTTGGGTATTTGCGAATTGGTGATTGAGTACTGCGAGTGCATTGTGTATAGGTGAATGATGCTATTCCTGTCTCTATCCTTTTCTTTCAGTTGTTTAGGTTCTAGTAACCCTTCCCGGTTGGCTTGGTGTGTGCTTAGCTTGACTGATTTTTGAATTGAGCCAAGTTGATATTACTTTCAACTAGGTTAGTTGCTTTTGTTTTTTTGTTTTGAATCGCTCGAAGAAATACTTTTATTCTTCGAGTGTCATGGTTGATCATCATAATTTGATATCAATTCATGTTCACCGTTTGGAGATTGTTGTCTTTGGAATCACCTTCTCTCCCTTGGTGACTGTTGTATGTTTTGAGGAATGTAGCTGATCCTATGGAATGTCTTCTTTTGACGATACTCACATTTCTTTTGGATAGCTTAAAATGTCAGAGGAAATACTCTTTTCTTACCTTGATTTTGTTTCACACATGTTGGAGGATACGAGATCTACTTGATCATTAGTGAGGAAGTTTTCAAATCTTAAAATTGGGATGTTGGTTTTATGCGTAAGAAATTACTCTACGTTTTGCTCCGTAAAGATGCTTAAATTTCATTCTCCTGTGACTTAGAGGTTGGTGTGTTTGGAAACTCATTGGTTGACTGGTTTTTGTGATGATCGTTGTGATACGACCTCCTTGCTGTCATTGTAGTAGAATGGTTATGTGTTGACCAGAAAGGTTTAAGTCAACTTGTTGTTGACGACAGATCCTTTGGAAGCTATGTATCCTGTGTTGTGTTCTTGTGAATGATTGAGTAACCCTCCTGTAAGATTTATAATGGTTATGTTTGGTCTTGCCAAGTTTGTCCTTTTTCTTAAGACATTCTCTTGATTAGAAGAAAGTTTAATAGAAGGATTGTTAGGATAGGATGTGACCCATACGAGGTCATTTGTGCGTTTCATCCCTTTTCTTTCCAATTTATTTATTCTGTACTGACATAAAATTAACTGTTATAGGCACATCATCTTAATATTAATAAGTCATGTTGGTTTAGATATTCTCATGTTGATTGATTGTTTGGGATCTTCCAGTGGCATAGTGAATCCTTGGCTTGGTGAACTAACTTAAACAAATAGGGACAGATCACGTTTGAAATTAATTCTCTTCTTGTAATTGTTTTTGTTTCGAAATGTTATCTTGTTAAAATGACGGTCATTATTGTGATATGGGTGAAATTCACTATGATGTTTATTAACTGCTCCTATGAGAAAATGATAATTAAATAGAGTTAGTGCCATCCCTTTTTATTAGACATTTTATGCTTTTGGACAACTCTTTAATTGCTCTTGTTTAGACTCTTAGATTATTGTTTTCTTCATCAACGGTGTTTTTCTTCTTCCTTGAAACAGTTAGATAACAACATATTGTCTTAATGTTATAGCTTTTATCGTGCTCAGTTCTTGCGAACTGACATGTGCTAACAAATGTGCAGGAGGATTTCCTGAGTAGAAAAGAAAAAAAAAAGAGAGAAAAAGAAACACGTGTAGAAAGTGGATTCCAGCCTTCTTAGGAACTGCTGTTGTACGAATGTTTTTCTTTTGCTTTAAACATTGGTATGGAAATTGTGGAGACTATCTAGAAGGCATTGTGTTATAATTTTGTATTGTTCTCATGTAGGTTGTTATCATTTGAAAGTCAATTTGAGAAATATTATTGTCAATAAGATTAAATGAACTTGTTTTGACATGCGTATCCTTTGTTGAATTTTCACTTTTCAGAATATGATTTATCCTTGAATTGTCAACCTAATTATAATTATCTAAACTTGAATCAACTTACATCACTTTGGTTACCTTTGGTCATGTGTCGTTTGGTAGAGGACTATGTTTTGAACCTAGCAAAAAGAAAACAAGAGAAACAAATATACCTTGTGATCCCACGTAAACTAATCAACAATCTCTTATTGTGGTGAGTCCTTAGAACGGTCTTAAGGTGAAATCAATGATTAAATCTTGGAAGATAATAAAATTATAATAAATAGAAGGAACTTGCCTAAGAAACTCTTCGATCTATCTTACCCGTTGAAAATGTAAACAATATACTTATGTCTATCTCTTCAAGTGAAGCCCAAGTGAAACCTTTAATTTTTCTGGTTAGACTCTTGACCCCAATGAAATCTTATTAACAACTAATAAGATCTTAATGATGAATCCAAGATTTAGACAGTCATGTACTGGAATAAAATAAAATAAAATAAAATTGACCGCTTGAAAAGGTAAAACATACATGTTCAAAAGCACAACGTCGAAAACAGATTGATGAAGTTAAGAGCCTTGAGAAATTAACTGCCTCCTCACAAATGAATAAGTTAATCAAGTAAATGAAGCAACCTCTTACCATCCAATAATTGGTTTACACTGTATATTAACATTAACAAGGTAGGGGAAAATTCTTCAAAGGAGACATGAATTTCAGATTCTCCTATCATGATTCCTCTGGGAAAAGTAAAGAATGTAAAAACACTTACAGCTAAAACATGATTCTAAAGAAACCTTCTGTGGGAAGACCTTGTTGTAAAATTGCATACTTTAGATGAACCATTGTGTCCTTAGTGTGTGCCTCATGTTTATCTGTAACCAGTGTGGGTCCGTGTTGAGGAAAGCATGTCTTTAGTTGGTTGTATTTCCTTGAGAACTTGTGTAGTGTCCTATTATCTTCAAGCAAGTCAAAAAAAAAATTTATCCTGTCTTTTACTGTGTTGTTCGTGTGTTGTATTTTTGGTGTGTTACAAACACACAGATCCATCAGGAAGGTTACGCAGTGCAATCAGGCCTGGAAGTTCTTGAGCATCCTTGCCAATGGTAAGAAGATGGATGTTTTACCCAATCCATATGGGCTTATCAAGGAAATGTCTAGCAATATCAAACCTTTTTGTCCTTAATAGCCACCTATTATATAATCACTGTATTTATCAGCAAACCTTTAATTTTCTTTAAAAAAATGGGGCCTATTTCTTAGAGTGCTTCCATGGATTTGACGTCCAATACCTGGACATAAGAAAACTTTTGTTTCAGTCCAGCTATTGATAGCTTGCTCGCGACCCTAAAAAAAATTGAAGAGATTTCATTCAATAAAACTTACAATGTTTCCCCCTTACTTTAATCAAACAAGAGTTTGAATCCAGGAAGTAGGTATAGCTAATCCTCTCAACACGTAGAGGCCAAAATATATGTCGGGTTATTACCTCCTCTAGAACTGGGTACAACAGTCGATCATCTATAGTTAATGAAAAAAAACCCTAATAGAGAATCCTCAGCAATAAGATCTTTTCTAGATCTCTTCCATGCATGTTACATCGTAAGACAATAGAAAACAATAGAGAATCTCAGGAATAATCTTTTTCAGATCTGTTAGTAAGGTTCTCTCAACTGTCACAGTCGATTTTGATAAAAATACCTTGAAGGAGACCACTCGAATCTGAGGATGCATTCTATACTGAACAAAAAGCATTTTAGTTGGATAGCTTTCTGTTGGAAGTGCTCAAAACCTTTTTTGATTGTATTATCAAGGGTTTTTTCTTCATGTTCTCCTGATGCCTTCCTTATTCCTGCCCAGGCCGTGCGGTGGATCCCCGATGGAAAACACCCTGTTGTTAATGAAAGTGGACTGTAACACGCCTCTATAACCTGTAGCTTCATCTATAACCACCCAAAACAAAGCATGGGTTTGAATCAACCAAGGGTTAGAGAAAAGCTGCCAGGCTAGTGAAGAAAGAAAATGCTCCATTCCTTTGGGTGAAAGCGAAGATAGAAGGTTTTTTCAGGCATCCACAGGAACAGTAACTGCGTAAAAAGGACCAATTAGCATGGTTCAGGCATGTTACCCTATTTCCAACGCCTGGTTGAGTGCTTCCAATAAGCAGGTTGTCCAACTACCCACCTATACTGCAGTATGAATGCATCAATCAAAGAGGGATTCTCCTTCCACCAACCGCCATTTTACAAACTATTGACTACATAGCTGCACAGGAAAAGAATGTTATAGGGGACCTGATGAAGATTTATTACAAAAATTCTGTATTGAGATCTTAATAAGTTTTATGATGCATTAACAACTCATGGCTAGATTTTAAATCTCACCCTACGCAGGTGGTCTGTTTCAACAGAATATTCATGAAGTACAGCCAGCAAGGGTAAAAGTTTAGTTAGTGGGTTGCAACTAGCATGGTGACCAAAACGGTTAACCGAAAAAGACGTTATGCATACACCGCACGCATTAGAGACTTCTGGACGGTCATGCATGTTAAATGCTAAGAGACGAACACTACTTGCTAAGAACTGGCATCATAGTTGGGAAGGTCCTTTGAATTGAATTGGGACTCAGTCTTGAGAGCCCGATAAAAAAGTTTATTAAGGTAACTTACTAATTAATAATTTCCTGTGACACAATCAATAACTAAATAACAATAATCAGTATTTGCAGGGTTATTCGACAACTAAAATATTGGATACTAATTATTATTATCTTATAAATTAGTAGTAATAATTATTAATCCTATTCATAAGTGCCAGTAAATCAGTGTACCTTGATGGACAGCATATCTTTCCTGGTGAAAATAATGATAAAGGTGCTACTTGAGGAAATCAACATATAAAATGGTGGAAACACATGATTTTCCTGGTATTTGTAAATAACAGGTGCAAGTGGCCATAACGACAACAACAACACGACACCAGCAACACGATTATGATTGAATTCAAATTACCAAGTCTGAATCCCGCCAATTTCAACAACATAATGAGTTCCATGCTTCAATCGATCGCCGAAGGATCCTTACAGGTGTAACTAGAACAGGGCATTACATTCCCTCCCCTTAAGAAAGCATCGTCCTCGATGCGACTATAACAAGCAGAAAAGAAATGTAATTGCAACCAAGCCAGGTAAATGAGAAAGTACACCCTATGTTTAAAATTTCAGTCTTAAGCTACAGCCACAGGGTAGCCTTAGGAACATTTGAATAGCAAATTTTAACTTTCAAGGTCCTGTGAAGATAGGCAGTTACCTCTTATTTATTTGTCATTAGTCTCTGAAACTGAGCATTATTCTTAGTTTAATTTCTTCTTACAAATTTCATCATTGAAGAGTTTTGGATTTATTCCTTCAGCTTTTTGTGGGTGCTCCCAACTGGTTGTCCATGGGTTAAGGCCTACAGATTGCAAGAGATTGATACCTTGATTGGATAACAACATGTGCTGATGATACGGAGAAGATTGCAGGCACAGTCCAATCTGATGAATGCAGTACTCATCACACATCAATGAGTGACATACAAAATACTCAAACAAATGAGTACTACAATCCTTTAGACATTTCCTCAATTTGCATCAATCTGCAATTTTGTTAGCACCAAACCATGCTATAGGTACATAGTGTTTTTTTTGGCATGTTAATGCCATATCCACAACTCAAAAAAATATCCATCTGACTTTAGTAATACATACATCAAAAGACCATTTACAATACATTGACAATAACTTCAAATATATCCCGAAGACATGGGTTTCAACCATACTGTTAATATAATTGCATGAACTGATCTCTCTCCCTCAAACTTTACAGTTTATCTTATTTCCAACTATTTGCCTAGAAGAAATCTCTACATGATTCTGCCTACTGATCTTATAATGCCTTGGTTGAACTTTATTCCTTGATCATTCCTTTGAATATGGTTTCCCTAGAAAATCTTATGCCTCCGTCAATGTCTCTTATAATCCCTCCAACTTGTATGTTTATATTATGTAGAACATGGCTTGAAAAAGGGAATTTCCCTCAAGATGGAAGAGTTCAAACACTCCTAACCCATTTGGATAATAACGCGTGGTTCAATAACCTGCTAGTTATTTAAACTCCCATTAGGATTGGGGGCTTCTATTTGGGAAGCAGTCCATACTAGTTTAATTGGTCATTTCATGATAGCTCCATCTGACCCATTCGATTATCATTTACCTTGGGGATTATTGAAAGCACAACAATCAACCAAATGCCAAGTGCTATTATTATTAGCCTTGGGCAAGGCTAATTATTAAATTTGGAAACCCAAAATGAAGCATGCGTTAATGGGTTTTCTATTAACCTTTACGAATATGTTAGTGCACAAACCAAGTCAAATCCTGTGTAGATAATTCATGGCTCAATTTTGAAAACTACTTGGATCTTATGAATCGGTTAAAGCTCAATATTGGATACATCGAATCTAATGAATGATGACATTCGATAGTTTGATTAATATGTGATGTCCTCATGCATATGAATTCAGGCAATGCTTGAAATATGAAATTATAAATATATCTCATACTTTGACCTTGAAGCTTGTCGAAAGACTTTTGGTAGGAATAACTCAGATGAATAGGGAAGTTAAGATAACTACCTTAAAATGGAGTCATGCATAGCCTTAAGTAAAGGTGACAGCTACCATAATGGGACTGTACATACCATGTATGACAGTAAGGTTATAAGTCCACATGAAATTATTTAACTTCATTTTATAGAACAATAATTAATACCCATAAATTGGGGTATGCAAGTAAGGTTCACATTACATAACAGGGTATATTACATCAGGTAACACAATGGTGGTACGGATACAATATGTTATCACAATCATACATTAACTGAGTGGAATATCACTTTACCATTTATGATGATTACCCAAAGTGCAGTCACCATACAATATGGCATACACTCACCGATGACCCCAAATGTTGATGAAGCATTACATATTTACACACCGCGCTTACATATCATATGATGAACATGTACATCACAACATAACATCCATTGCTACATAACGAGGTGGTACACATGTTTTGTTGACCCAAAAATTCACACACAGAACAACACAGTGATTGGATAATTTTTTTTTTGACTTGCTTGACACATAACATGACGCAACATGTCGTCACCAAGGATACAACTAACTCTGTGAACAACTTGATACAAGGATAACCATAAAGGCAGCACGGAAATGTTAACTCCTTTCAAGGACAATACTTTTCTTTTGAGACAAGACAACATAGAAGTCCAACCACAGAACACACTTACAGTTAGGGCCATGACAATGAGATATTCTTGAGGGTTATTTATTTTAAAAATACATCTTGCAATTCTTAGCTTAAGTTTTCAAGGATGCTCAAGATATGATTCATACAATTCATCTTACCAAGCTAAGTTTATTCTTTTTACACTGAGTAATCATCTTTAATCTTCTCTATTATGACATTCATTTGCTTAATTCGTTTATTTGGAGAAAGGGGTAATTTAATTCCACAAGGCCATCTATTTACCCTTACGCTACTAGAACTTGTTCATGCCCTTATGACAATCATGGGTTTGCGTTCAACATTCTTAAGAGAAGAAAGACCAAGCACCTTGGAAAAAGGTTAGAGGGAGAAGGTCGAGTTGAAATCATCTTTAGGACCTCATTAGTTATTACCAGTATTTAATTGAAAGTTGAGGACTTTAACCAGAATTATTAAAACTTTACTTAGGCTTCACTAAATGAGTATTATACAAAGTAAAACAATTTACTTTCCAAATGGCTAAGAGAAAGATGGTGAGGTCTAAATTGTTTTCTCTGGCTTATTAAATCTTATCATCTTCCAGAACTAACCATAGATTTCACCTTAAGTTCATTTTACAGAATTTCACCATGAAAGGAATAGTGTTCACTAGTGTAGCTAGGGATATCAAGTTATATAATTTACTTTGCAAGGATAGTTTCATCCTTGATTACTTATGGAATTTCTTGCTCTCAAGTTGGTGACCTCTACGTTACTTTATTTGCAATATAAATTTAAGTTTAACTTCTAGAAGTATTAAACAATCCCATGTTAGTTTACTTATGAGAACACTTTATTACTAAGTCTTGGAAAGATTTAACTCAAATTTATTCTCAAGAATAAAGTTTAAGCAATACTCATTTACGAGAACAAAACAAGATTACATCATTTCTTAAAATACTGATAATCCCTTAAGTCACTCAACAAGCAATAACCAAACTTTCTTATAATTTCAATGATAGGCAGACAATACAAGGATTTCCAAAGTTAAGATGACAAATCCACAATACATTATACTAAGACATTGATCCTCTTCTAAACTTTCCACTGGATGCTAACAATAGTTGAACAACATAAAAAGGTTTCGAGCAAAGGATCTTCTCAACTGAGGTTGATGTAAAAATCTACAAATCTATCCCTCATCTACTCGCAAGATCCATCTGCAACAAATTTTTACAAGAGTCAGTTCACGAGAACTGAGCAAGATAAGGCTACACAAAACCACCATAACTATTATCTAACAATACACACAAAAGGAAGCACTTTATTACAAGAATTGGGTCAAACCTCTAAACACTATCAACACATCAAGTTATAATAAAGTCTTCATCATGCCAATCATAGAAGGAGAAGACCTTGTACTTCAGTTAGGAGTAAAAGCAACGAAGTATAGCAATCATATGAGAATGGCCCTTGGCCCTATAAGGAGAAATAAACAATCTAGCACAAACAGAATTCCCATCAAGTAAGTAATTAAATAATAATTACAAGATTGAGATTTGATATATAGACCAACCATCTAGAAATTTATCAAAGTGTACCAAACGCATAGGTCTACAACTTATATTTCATAAAAAACAAGAGTTGATCGGCCCAAGAAACAAACCACTTGGACTTTCAAAAATTAATTACAAAAATCCATGTATAATTAAGTTTCAAACCGGAAATTAAATAGAATATACACACAACATAAGTTTCGAAGACGAACAATTGTCACTAATAGGTTCCAGACAATTATAACTACTAAATACTTTCTTTTTTTAACAATTATTCAAGGTCATAAGGTCCAAAATCTTAGGGTTAGTAGTTTCAAAGGTTCGAGAGAAGGGGAATTCCATCACCATACAACTCTATAACAATAAAGTTTCAACAATTTTTATCGCCATTAACGCATTTCAAAAATTTCACTAAATTGCTCCTGTTTGGTTAATTTAGGAAATTTCTTCACCATTTCCCAATGAACAACCATATTCCTAACAACCTCATTGGTTTCACAGTTAACCGTCGGACAGCCTTGGGGATACAAAATTTTTCCTAAGGGCGGACCTGCATTTTCCCTTCCGTGGGGTTATCAAAACAAAACCTTCCGCTATGAATCCATAAGACTATCAAATGAAAGATGAGTTTTTTTTCGAAGATTAATCACATTTAAGGAAATTTCCATCACAAAATATTAAGGTAATTACGTGCATAAAAACCGAAGAATATTAATTAATAGCGTTAACAGCTACAAAGGAGAAATAATGCAATTAGGAAGAATAGAAGATTAAGCCATCAACAATAATTCTGCAGAGGGGGATTAGACCAAAACTATTCTAGTGTCAATGAGGTACTGGATTCGCACATTGAAACCTCGGGCTTAGTTGATCGGAAAAGCTAGTTATGGTTCAAGTTGATAGGGATGGTCAAGGTACTTCTTGAGGATGGCCTTAAAAGCCTAGAAACAAGATGAAAGATAATATAAGAGTCTAAACACACGAGACGGAAAACACATTGCACACAAACCTTTTCATTCAAAAAGTTTTAATACCAAAACTCTAAGCTGGCTAGCCCAAGCATTGATCACACTAATGCGGACAAGCGGGGAAACAAAGAAACCTACAACCTTAGCCTTTCTCGATGCCAAAAGGTTATCAAAGGGACTTACTGAAGGAGTTAAACAAAAAATGTCAAAAGAAAAATTGGGTGCTAGGGAGGAGCTTCATAGTTAAGTAAACTTACTTCCATGATATCGAAAATACTAGTTTGATCAACATAATAATTGCAACTCAATCACAGAGAAGAATAAATACATAAAAACAGACGAAGGTCTATCACTCGAGCAAGAGAAACATAACACCCAGAGGAGAGGGCACAGGGTGCATCCTTTCGACCAACATACTGACAACGATAAAAGCTAAAACAAGAAGATAAACAAGCAGAAAGGGGAAATCTCCCATCATGACATCCAACTGACAAATCAATGCAAGGAAAAAGTGGTTCGATTTCACAATAATTTTAAATAAAATAAAAGTAGTAAAGTGTATAAATATCTTGCCTTTTTCTCCATATTCAATAGGTTTCATGGACACCACCTAGACCAGCAACAGTAATCCTCATGTCAAATCTCCCCTTTTTATACACTGGGCACTCAAGCTCCATTCTCGTCTATGCTTAGCCTAGGCAGAGAGCTCCATTTTATAAGAAACGTCGAATGGAAAGAATGGTGGTCTCAGGTGCTGTCAAGACTACGGTATGCACAATATACATTTTAGATGACTAACCCAAAATTTTATCGCATACTTGAAAGATTCAAAGACAAGGTCAGACTGTACAACCCTCTATTTAACAACCTTCCAGCCTGCGTTAAAGATGGGGCATTCATTTAGAAGGACTAAGACATTTCAATTTACAACACAAGGATTACAAGCTATAATGCAAATTTGAAGAAGAGCACAAGACCTCCAATTTTAACATATTTCAAAAGAAAGAGTTACATAATCCTCCATAGCATTCAAAATGTTCAAAATTCCAAACAAAGATTTCAAATCACAATTTGATGATCAATTACGCATACAAGGAAATGTAAACTAATCATGCAATATTTTGATATGAAACAGATCCGCCTCTATGAGATCCTCTTCCATGAGTTACATCGTAAAACAAGAACAGAAAGGTCTCAATAGAGAATCTTGCAATAAACTTCATCCGGTCTCCTGGTAACACTCTCACTGTCAAAAAGTCGATTTTGATAAAAATATCTTGAAGGAGAAACCTAAATTTGAGGATGCATTTGATACTGCACAGATAACAACATAGTTGGACAACTTGCTTGTTGGAAGGCTCACAAAGAGATTTACTATACTGCAACATGCCTGCCGCCTAGCAAACTGTCTAGGCTTCTGTTGTGGATCCAAAACGGAAAAAAATTTCTCCTTTTGCAGCATCACAACAAAGGCAGAGGTAAGGCAACGCTACTTCACTAAAGCCCTAAAACCAAGCGACATCCAATGAAGAGGAGAAGTCATCCTTCTTCATTGGATCCCGAGCCCCTGAACCACAGGTGCAATAGAGGATGTGAATCAACTCATGGAAACAACAGGCTTCCACACACAGATACAAATTTCACAATAAAATACAGTTCTCCGAACAGAATGTCGTTTGCACTACATTTCCTAGTTGTTTCTGAGCTAAGGTAAAGTTGATGCAAGTCAAAATTAAGGAGCAAGGAACTATGGGGGAAAATCCCAACGCATGCAAAACTCCTAATGGACTAAAATTGGAGGTATCCACTCGTCTATAACAGAAAAAACCACCATTATAAAGCCATCTCCCAACCATTTTTACTGCGCCCATACGCATTGAATAAAAGAATCAAAATAAGATCCATGGTGAATAAAAATGGGACTCCAATGACTCCCATCTCCCTCACGCAAGGTAGAAACATAATGGCCATTACGGTCTGCAAGGTAGGTGGTTGGGAGGAGACTAAATCCTATTCACAAACACAATCAACATTCACTTATTCAAAGTCTAGCCTTCCAACCAAATAAGAGAGAGACTAAGTTCCTATCTACAAACACCCCCTAGATTTACTCGTTCCACACCCATGAGTAGCCATAAATTTATATTTAAAGATAGGCTGTCGCCACCACTCTTTATTGTGCTTCTAACACAATGCAATTCATTTGAGAGCATCCCGGTGACAGCTTCAATGTTGGCTGAATTTGCTTTTAAGATCCCAGCAAATTTGCATTGGATGAAGCTTCTCCTATACTCAGTTGCCAGCTACTTGGTCGATCCTTGCTTTTCCATCGATACCCACTCTATCCACAATAAACTACTAAATAGTCCTTTTGTAGTTTGTAATTAAAATATTTGACCAAAGGTCAATAACCACTTCGATCTTTACAAGGAAATAATTTGAGGATTTTTCAGTACACACATAGGAATGAACCTCTGAGAACTCAACAAAAAAGATTCAGAACCATGATTTCATCTTTCAATAGTCTTGGTCAATCATCGATATCAATGAAGGAAATAATAACAATAATAAATTAACTTTGTGTTATATAACTTGGAGAGGTTAAAGTATGTGACATTATTACAGTGGATAAAAGGTTATAAGAATGGGATATAAAACAATTGGGCCTCAATATATTTATTCGAAGCCCACTAATAGTGATACTTTTGTATATTCTGTTTGAAACTTATGAATATACGTTCTCAAGTAAGGGACAAATAATAAATAGCTTTTGCCAAAAATCCTTGTCAGCGCTTCTTTTGTTAAACACTTTGACCATTATATTAATAAAATGTTGGCTTAGAACAAATGCACCCTAGCTCAGAGAAAAATCCTTTAGCAAAACCTAAGTTTGTAGAAGTCTTCCATAACATTTGGCTATTCATTCTCTATTAAACAAGCATATCACAAGGAATAGCTGTCATAGGTAACAACCAAAAAGGGAAAAGAGAAACGATTTCTCATGTTCTACAAATTTAGATGTGTAGAGTGAATAGAGAAAAGTAAAAGGAGAATATTACTTACAATGATTAAAACAACATGTGAACAGGCCTAAGCAACCAAGGGAATAAACTAGATGTTAATGTTCGAAGGCGAACACAAATCAAAGACCGACCATGGAGCCAAGACATCAGAATTACACACAGCCGTTCGACGCTCCACAAGAGGGTCATTGCGACAAGAACTAGGGTAACAGCCGAACGGGGCATTACACTTATATATGTGAAGTAGGTCAAGGGTATTAGGTGAGTGTTATTATTATTTCTGTAATTTAAGTATGATTAATTGCATGGTTAAGGTTGTATATCTAGTCACTTGGAATTGTGTTCTTATGTAAACATATCTTAAGGAAGTGAACATTAATGAGTATGAAATGTATTATCATGAGATGTGCAGTTAAGTTTTGAATGTATGTTAGGAATTATTTGATTGGGAGTATTGCAAACTTTCATTTATTTAAATGCTAGATGGTATAAGTTATTAGGTGAGGTTTATATATTATCATGCTCAGTTCTAGCGAACTGACTCTAGTTAATATTTGTGCAGATGGATTATGTTAGTAGATTAAAGGAAAAGAGTGTAAAAGTTTCATCAGTTCAAATTATGAAGTGCTTTGTAGAAAGAAATTTTGTAACTTTGCTTGTAAGGAGTTTGGAAGATCTCTTGTCTTGGTATGTTCGGAAAAACTACGTGGTGAAGTGTTCTTTCCCTTTTGTTGTTAGACTAGTAACTTACCTTGGTGAGAAATGATATTCAATCATTACATTGGCATAAGTATTGTAAAACCTTGTTTTTGAGAATAAAGTGTTAAGTCAAAACTCTCTGACACCTTGTAATGATGTGATATAAGTAAACTTAAATGGAGTGGTTAACCCTTATAGAAGTTAACTAAAAAATATATATAAATTCAGATAAATTAATGTAGAGATGACTTACTTGAGAACAAGAGATTCCTGAAGTACTCTAAGGTGAAACTATCCGTGTAAAGTAAATTTTTATAAATTGATATCCCTAGCTAAACTAGTGAACACTACCCCTTTTGGGTGAACTCTTAAACAAGCTTAAGGGAAAATAATGGTTAGTTTCTGGAAGATAATAAGATTTAGCAAGTAGGAGAAGACTTTAAGTGAACTACTCTACAGTGTATAAGAAATTAACTCAGTTGGTAAGATGAATTTGTGCGAATCATATATTGAATCTTTCTGAAAACATAAGTCATGAGTTAAAGGGCGTTTTATCAAAATAAATAACCTTCAATCATTTCTTACTGTGGCTTTCCCTAGCTGTGAGAGTGTCATGTGGTTGGACTTCTATGTTGTTCTGTAAAAAGAAAAGAAAAGTGTATTATCCTTTTGGGTGTGAACGTTTCTGTGCTGACCTTGTGGTCATCCCCGTAACAAGTGGTTCCCAGAGTTGGTTGTAACTTTGTGACGACATGTTGTGTCGTGTTATGTGTCGAAGCAAGTCAAAATATATATATATATATATATATATATATATATATATATATATCCTGTCTTTTACTGTGTTGTTCGTGTGTGAATTTTGGGGTCACTACATGAGGACTACCCTAAAATGGATTCATACATAGCCTTAAGTAAATGTGACAACTACCATAATGGGACTGTACATACCATGTATGACAGTAAGGATATAAGTCCACCTGAAACTATTTAACTTTATTTTATAGAACAATAATTAATACCCATAAATTGGGGTATGCAAGTGGAGGTTGAATTATATAACAGGGTATATTATGTTATCAGGTAACCAGTAAGGATAAATATGTTATTTCAATACTTGGTTAACGAGTGAAATATTTTCTGGCATTTACGATGATTATTATGTTAGCTAAAAAATTGATACTTGCATCTCAATTGGGAGTTGAGATAATGTTGATACTTGTATTTATAGTGGCTTGGGCCGCGCTTACATATCTTAGTTAGTCAAATGTATCTTTGACATATTAGCAAAATATGACAATATTGTTGATCGTAACTCATTCCAATGAGTTGGACCCTTATACTAATAGAAACATATAAAGACATGGAATAAGCAACCAAAAGGATACCTAAATACTATATGAACTTTGTGGATTGGTGGAATCTTTGTTGACATAAATATATTCTTAAAATTTTGAGATAAATATCCAAATTATACTTACATATCACTAATTATCTATGAAGGTTTGATACTTGGGTAATATCGATGAATAATATAAGATTGATACTTGTTTTTATGATATAAACTTAATGTCGTTGGTGCTTTTATTTAATTGAAAGATAATATTGTTGGATACTTATATATTTGAAGTAGGTCGAGGGTATTAGGTGAGCGTTATTATTATTATTGTAATTTAAGTATGATTGATTGCATGGTTAAGGTTGTATATCTAGTCACTTGGAATTGTGTTCTTATGTAAGCAGATCTTAAGGAAGTGAACATTAATGAGTATGAAATGTATTATCATGAGATGTGCAGTTAAGTTTTAGATGTATGTTAGAAATTTATTTGATAAGGAGTATTGCAAACTTTCATTTATTTAAATGCTAGATGGCATAAATTTTTAGGTGAGGTTTATATCTTATCATGCTCAGTTCTAGTGAACTGACTCTAGTAAATATTTGTGCAGATGGATTATGCGAGTAGATTAAAGGAAAAGAGTGTAAAATTTTCATCAGTTCAAATTATGAAGTTCTTTGTAGAAAGTTCAATGCGTTGTAAATTTTGTAACATTTCTTGCAAGGAGTTTAGAAGATCTCTTGTCTTGGTATGTTCGGAAAACCATGTGGTGAAGTGTTCTTTCCCTTTTGTTGTTAGACTAGTAACTTACCTTGGTGAGAAATGATATTCAATCATTACATTGGCATAAGTATTGTAAAACCTTGATTTTGGGAATAAAGTGATAAGCCAAAACTCCCTGACACCTTGTAATGATGTGATATAAGTAAAATTAAATGGAGTGGTTAACCCTTATAGAAGTTAACTAAAATATATATATTCAGATAAATTAATGTAGAGATGACTTACTTAAGAACAAGTAGATTCCTGAAGTACTCAAAGGTGAAACTATCCTTGTAAAGTAAAATTTTATAAATTGATATCCCTAGCTAAACTAGTGAACACTACCCGCTTTTGGGTGAACTCTTAAACAAGATTAAGGGAAAACAATTGTTAGTTTCTGGAAGATAATAAGATTTAGCAAGTAGGAGAAGACTTTAAGTGAACTACTCTACAGTGTATAAGAAATTAACTCACTTGGTAAGATGAATTTGTGCGAAGTCATATATTGAATCTTTCTGGATAAAACATAAGTCATGAGTTAAAGGGTTTTTTATCAAAATAAATAACCTTCAATCATTTCTTACTGCCTTGGCTTTCCCTAGCTGTGAGAGTGTCATGTGGTTGGACTTCTATGTTGTTCTGTCAAAAAAAAAAAAAGTGTATTATCCTTTTGGGTTTGAACACTTTCCGTGCTAACCTTGTGGTCATCCCCGTAGCAAATACTTCCCAGAGTTGGTTGTAACTTTGTGAATGACATGTTGTGTCCCTGTTATGTGTCGAAGCAAGTCAAAAAAAATATCCTAAATCTTTTACTGGGTTGTTTGTGTGTGAATTCTTGGGTCGTTACACCAAAGGGGCGCGACTGTGTTTAGCGCAACACGTATGAAAATTTCCGTTGTGGAAGACAGTAGGCCGATCCATCTTTTCATTTTTTTGGTTTTTTTACTCTCTCAGGTTAGATTTTGATAGCAGGGGGTTAACCTTGGCAAAGCAGGGGATAGAGGAGAAAAGGGGCATGGGTCCACTCTGAGGCAGAGCCTTCTAGATCAGCAGATCTTGAAGGAGAGTGAAAAAAAATGGCTTGCAGGTGAGTTTTACAAAAGGGGGTGGGATTGTGTCATCTTATTAGGTTCATTGTTTATTATCAACCATACTAATCACCTAAACCAACATAAAAACCAAAACAAATCCACAAGAAGGGGCAAGGGCCACTTACCAGGAATATATAATGATGAAGGAGATGATGTGGGGTCTGCGAACGCGACAAATGGAAAAACGTGAGGCTGACAGGAACGCTAACAAGCACAGAGGAATAACTTTTCATGTTTTTTCAATTGTGAAAATGACATGTCGGATGTGCCTATATATAGCAAAAGGTGCAATAAATGTGCCACCAATTTTTTCCTATGGTGTACCTAAGTGGATGTCGACACTATGGGATTTACGCAATGGCGCAACTTTGAGAGTGTCGACATTACATTTTTAGCGCCCACAGTGCACTTTAGAGAGTGATAACAAGATGGTACTTGCACCTTGACGCACCTTTGAGAGACTTCCAATATTTGGTGTGTTGACACTCCTTAGAATGTGCCAAAGGAATAGAGGGGCATAGTTTTGGTTGATGTAATGTGAATGAAAGCTGCACCCAACCCAAAAAGGTAGAAAATGACCAAGCTCTAAAAACTAGATTTTCTGGAGAGGGATTTTATGTCATTCTGAACGTTAAGGGACCTCAACGGGAGACCAAAATGGAAATTCTGGTATGGTTACCTACAAAATTTCCCTTGTCAGTTTTTACAAGATAACAACATGTTAAATATGCAGTAGAGTATGAAGCAGAAAAAAAAATGTTTATTAATCATCTCATAGAAAAGGGGAGGAATGATCACATCAAAAATTGGTTTAAATGAATCAAACAAACCTACATGCAAAATTCAAACAGTTATCTACTTTATTTCACATACTAAAGAAAGGAGGACCGATTGCAGATTTCCTCGATTTCAAAGTTTTGTATAAATATAATGGAATGCCCAACATACCTCAGTCTCATTAGTTTGATAGTAGTGCATGTGAAATGGAAAAATTCCTTTCAATGATAGGGAAGGAAGATTTGAAAGAGAATGTAAAAAAAGCTAAGTTTATCTCTCTTTCAATTGATGAAGTGACAGCGGTCGAGAACAATGCATGGGTAAGTATCCAAATCTATACATTATAAAATCATAGTAAGGACACCTCATATGATGGGTGTTATGAAAATGGTTGAAAACTATAATGGCGAAAACCTACATAAAATAGTTGTTTATTATTTGAAGGATATTTCTTGAATGACTGATTATGAAATTGCTACAAAGTTTGTATGCATCAGAGCATATGGTGCATCATTCATGCAGGGTCATCATGTAGGGCTGTGTGTTAGATTGGAAACAAAAGCGGCCCCTTATATGATATGAATTCACTGAATGGATCACATAATGAATTTATGTGTAAAAAGGTAAGCAACTTCAAAAATGTAATGCCTCATTTGATGGTTACTTGAGTTCCCACTTCAGTGACCCTATTTTTAGGAATTAAACATTTGTGTGAGTTTCTACTGGTTATTAGTTGGCTTTGATATTTTCACAGATAAGGATTAACATCCTTCCTCCCCATCTTGTCTTTCCATGTCCTTTTCGGTGCTTCTTGTGGAGGGCCTCCGCGACGCCCTATTTGATTACCCTAATAAAGGAAAATTGTGTTTTGGTTTTGTTGTTCTTGATTGTCGACCCTTATTAATATGATTAATATTTTTTAAAAAATTTATAAAATAATAATAATATTATTATTATTTTAGTTTTCGATTAATGATTATTTTATTTTGTGTACGATTTTCATGAATATCATTATTAATTACCTTTAAGTTATTTTATTTTATTATTGATCACTCTTAGAGACTGAGCCCCAATTCATGCAAGAGGAGGAGCAAATTAATGTTCATGGATGACGCCACTGCTTAGGAAGTAGTGTTCATGCTTAGCATTTAACATTTTCCCCTTGGCCGACTAGGCATCCATGCATGCCTTGTATCTATAACATTGGTAAAAAATTTGTTCTTTTCTTGTTTGTGTAGGCAAAAAAATTTGTCCTCCCTGTCAGGCACATAATCTAGTATGTGGTGCATCTAGCTAAACCCTCTTTTCCTCCCTGTGAACATAATCTAGTGTTTTAAATTCTTTGTTGAAATGTGTTGGAGTAAGAGCACCTACCACTCCATTAATAGTTTGTAAGTCAAGATGTGTTGGCCACACCCTTCTTTTAATTAATTTTTATTTGTAAATATTCTTGGGGTAGTTGTTTGGTTTCTCACATTTTAGGGGAAGGAAACTTCCAACCAAGAATTTTGATAGCTTATTTTGTAGCTCTTGTTTTATTCAATCAAGATCTAGTTTCTTTTTTCATTTAAAATGTCTTTTCCTAGCCGCGTGGGCTTCCCTAGTGAAGGATCTGTAGTTGGGGGTTGTGGAAAAGTAAATGAAACTGTAGATGTATGATGTGCACCTATTTTATTACAAATTTTAATATATAGCCATACTTGGTATATGTAGAGTATATTTTACCTACTCACGCCAAGTCTAGCTGGCAGCATGGAAGATTTCTGGGAGGGAATCTTGTAGGAGGCTATGTTGGTACCCAAATTTAATCTCCTTCAAAGTCAAAGCAACATCATGGATTCAACATGGATGCTTAGAGGAAGATAGATCAGTATATGTCATTTTGTAGACGGGGAAGGAGATCTATTGTGACCTTTCAGTTACTCAGGCTTTGAAAAGAGATGGGTAGCACCTTAAAAGGATTTGATCTATCCTAACTATTTTAGGTTGTGCCTTTCAACCAAGGTAAGAGAACCTATTTTGTAGCCTCTGTTATTTGAAAGGAGATACAGGTATCCTTCATTTTGCATAGATTTTATAGAGAAGACCTTGGGAAAATATGATGAACACACCAAAATCTAACTCTCACGAGTTGTCACTTCCAGATCATGGAGAAATTTTCACAACAAGGTTAAGGTTACTAAAGAAATTTGAGACCCTTATTGTTTCTGCATGTTTTGGCAAATGGATTTTGCATTTGTATACATAGCATGAAAAAAAGGGGTAGTATAGGTAGGATTAATTGTTTTTAAATGAATTTTGGTGGGAGGGGAAGTAGGATGAAAGTTGATTATCACCAGATTTTTGAGAGAACTTTTTCAAAATTGAAGGATTTAAACCAACAAGAATGCCACAAAGCAGTTAAAGTGTTTCTTTAACCAGAATATGTGCTTAAATGGAGGCCCATATTAGCAATTTTTCACACAATCTATGAGATTCTATCATGAAGGATCGAGTTAGAAAACCCAACAAAGCACCAAGACTTGAATCAAGCCACACCTAAGGTACACCCAGAGGATTACAGAGAATCTTTATCAACAAAATGAAAGAAAAGTGATTTTAAATCATTTATTCACTCCTAGATGAAAGCTCTTCTGAAAAATGAAATTGTCAGATGCCACTAAACTAACAAAAGGATTGAGACCTATGTGATTGAGACAGATTTTTTACAATATTGCAACAGAAACAAGAAAAACTACTTGCAGACATTCAAAGATGAAATAATCACACTTTACTCAAGATAATAACACAAAATAACTCAAAGTTTGATCAAATTTATCAGCAGGGGAATGTTTCCAGAAAAATCTCAGAGCTTGTTAATGGCTGTACACTTACAACCACCTTGACATGATAAAATTTGATACAAAACAGATATACAGGCTTCTCAGATCAGCTTCTCAAAAAGGATGGGCTCGATCAATCCTTTTCTATTAGAAAAATCAGTCCCGACCCAAAACACTCCAACCATTTGCATGAAAAATTGTGCCATTTATAACATTTACAACACATCCCTTTTCCCCCCAAAAATCAAAAGACATTGAGTGTCACCAGTGCTTCGCCATGATCACAATCCTGATTCCCAGAATAAGATCTACAAGAAAGTCACAAGGTGCTCAAGGGGGAAGATATCTTCGAATGCCTCCTGCATTCAACTCCTTTCCTCTGGTAGATGACTCTTCCTTCAATTCGCCAACCACTTCCACCCCTAATCTTTCAAATATGGCTCCTTGCATGCTTAGGAGAAGAAAAATTGAAAATCCGATCGAGCTCGACAATTCAGACCATTTTAATGGCATAAAGACATCTCCTAGATCTTTCCCCACCAAACTTCAATATCAACATTAACTCTCCTCTCTATTTTCATGGTGTGTAGAAATACACTGAGAAATCATTAAGACTCACACTTCTAGAGCATGTTTCAGTAAAAATGGAGAGGAAAATCAGATTCAGACTAATATCTACCATTGATCTTACTTTGAATTTGGGTCATCCACGTGGAAGATTCAATTTAAAAATGGGCCCGCGGGTTTCCTTTTGTTACTATTAGTTTAAATTAATACATTGGTGTATGCTTAGTGGAGCTTACCATGCTTGGTCTTGTGGTTTGCACTTCGTTAATGTGGAAATTTTTATAGTCTCTTTGAATGCGGGGATCATGTGTTTTGCATAAAAAGGTATGGTTTTCCCCTTTTCACTTATATTAAATCTCGCTTCATCATTTCAAGATTTTATAAATTAAATATTAATTGATATGGAACATAATTACAACAAATTAAAAAATATTTTCTTGACGTGAACTCACAAAACATCTATAAAAAAAAAACACAAAGAAAAAACTTGGATCTTTAAAGTCACGTGCATGGAGCACCATACCCAAGTATACCATAAACCCAAAACTCCTAGCATGACCCCTCGTAAGATGGGAAATCATGGGGTAACTTATCCAAGTTGTTTTAATTTAATTAGTGTCCTTAAAATTTATATTTCTAAGCCCAATTACCTTAACAATCACTTGTGTAATGTGTTCATTTTTAGTAAAACGTGGTCAGTTTCATCTTACGGTTGTCGCTTAGTTTGAGAAAAATTGAAAAACACTACCTCCTACCTCTAGGATTCTATAAAGATATTTGTAACACACATTCATTCAATTGAAAATGCTAATAGAACCTAGTTTTGCAAGTGGGTCTTAGAGCACACTGGTCATTGTACAACAAGATTTGTTGACATAATTACGATAACTAGCCTCAGAGTCACCCTTTTAACTTGACCTCTACTCATCATGAAAAAATTATTTCAGTCACGATGAATTTTCCATATATAGGGGAGTAAGTAGGAATCATAACAATTCGTGATCAATATTAAAACGAGAGTATTTACGCCCAGTTTGTAAGAACTTTTTTTGTTTTGGTAAATTTTCTCAACTTGATACTTTAGCTATAATATCCCTTTAAAATTCTTTTTTGAGTTCTAGCCAAACATGTGACCTCGTGATAACTTTATAATTCCATGTAGAATATTATTCAATATTATTCAATATTATATTTTGTATGAACTGATTTCAAAATGTATGGTGTTTTTTCTCTCTCTCTCTATTGTCTTATCTTTCCGGAAACATTTATGAAATTTTGGATGATTTGAAAATGTAAATGAACTTGGAAATGTAAATTGGTTTGAAACAAAATGAAAATGGACATAAAAGAAAATGGTTATGATCTTCTGAATGGAAAATAAAATGTCTCTCAACTTTCTCTATCATACATACTCTCTCTCTAGAGTATAAAAACGTTAAGTGTTAATGAATGTGAATGTATGAATGAGTGGGAAAAAAAAAATTGTTCTTCACTCTCCTTATATCTCCCTATGTCTTCTATTTAAATTAATATTGTTCAAAATGATGAAAGTGTGGATTTAGGATTGAGTGTAGGGTATTTCCATACCAGTCTAGGACTAACCCTGCGGTGCTTACAGAGGTACCTGAACAAAAGGAGTACTAAAATGGCACTTGTGTATTTTATTATCGTGTTATTAAAAGGAAATGTAATTTTTTATAATATTTTTGTGATACTATTATGAATATAATGTATTATTTTTTTGATGGATATCGTAGTGTTGTGTATTGAGAAAATGTACTATTTCGTACATAGTTGTAATTTTCCCTACTTAACGAATGTTACTGTTAGTTGTACACATTGTGTATATTTTGTTAAGTAAATGAAGTTGATTGTATAATGATTATTTGGAAAATGATATCAAAGAATCCTTCTTTTAATGTCAAAATAAATATAAGAAGATGAAACTATAACCTTGTCATTTAAAATATTTAGTGTCACTAAAATTTTGGATATGATTGTGCCAATAAAATTGTTGACAAATAATTTAAAATTCCATGTTTTTACCTATCTAAGAATGTTGCATTAACCTAGGAAATCACTGAATATTAAAAGAAAAGTATCAACTTACATTTGTTTATTTTTCTTTTGATCGGGTGAAGTGACAAAATAAACATATAACTTGAAAAATATTTACCCTTGGTTGAATGGGAGGATCCTCTCTGGTAATTCTCGAGTTATATTGGCTCTAAATATATTTCATAATCCTAGACATGTTGGGGGTACCGTATGTGTTTTTTTTTTCCTCCTTAGTAACCTAATTAAGAGAATTCACATGGGCACGAACGTATGTAAGAGTGCAAGGCATAACGTAACTTTATTGTTTAAACAATTATAGACTTAGTATAACTCTTGACACATTTTATTAAAGATATAAAGGTTTTTTTTCTTGCCTTTTCCATAGCAAAACTATCAATGACATCATCATAATTTATTGTTGTAGCGATGTCACGTTCAATTGTCAAAATAGAAAGGCTATTCAATCTAGTTTCACCCATTGTTGACCTTAAATTACTTTTTACTCTTGTTAGAGTGGAAAATGCTCTCTCAGAACTGCAATTTCCAACAGGAATGCAAAGAAACATTCGTATTGCAACATCTAGATTTGGGAACGTGGTGTCTAGTCCACTTTTTCTTAAATATTTTGACATTGATGATATACTTGTCAAGTTTTCACGTCTTGCTAATGCCTGGAAATGGATGCATTCAATGTCAAGGGAGGTTTCCAAGTCTGTGTTATATGTTTTTACTAAAGAATTAGAGCATTTCAATATTGTCTCATTATCAAGATCTTTTAAATTGTTCAAAAATCCAAACCTATCATTTAACACACTATATGCTTCATTTCTTCTTGATAATTCCCTTATTAAGTTGTCTATAATAACATAAAATACCTCCACCCTCATACGATCCCTTCCTGTTTGTGGAATTTCGACATCTCTCATTTCATCAAAGTGAACTTTTCTTTTTCTTTTTCTTTTATTATCAATTTTGTACTCTTCTTTTCCACTAATGATCTTAGCATGTTGCTCATATGTATCGAAATTCTCTCTAATATTTTGAATATAATCTATCAATGAATTATACTGAGTCACAACCATGGTTAAGTCAATGTCTACCTTTTGTAGATATTTGCTCGTTGCATCCATTCTTTCAAGAATACTATGCCAAATACAACACATCACACAAGTTTCTAACTTGTCTAGTTTTTCGTGAATACACTTTGCTTCATGTCGCGTGGTAGTTGTTTGATTTTTGTCTTGTGCTATATTTAGGAAAACATCTTGAATTTTACTATATCCCAAGAAAAGTGCTTTAACTGCATCAGCTCTAGCTGACCATCTTGTTTCAGAAAGAGATTTTACAACGGGACAAATTCCATCCAAAAAATTTAATAAAATTTCCCACCGATAAGTTGAGGCACTTAGGAAAGTGTAAATAAGTTGAAGTACTGAAAAAAAATCTATAGTTGTTGTACAACATTCTGCAGCTAAAGATCCAACAAGATTTAAGGAATGCCCTGAACAAGGTACAAACTCAGCCATACAGTTGTGATTTTTAATCCTATTTTGTAGACCTGTGTATTTTCCAGACATGTTACTTGCATTATCATATGCTTGCCCCTGACAATCTTTGATATTAATGTCATAGTCATCTAGTGTTGTAAGTACAGAAGCTTCTAAATCACATGATTTGTGTCCAACCGAAGGAATGTATTTTAAAAATCATTCAACTGGAAAACCTTCTTGAGAAACATACCTTACCACAAATGCTAACTGGTCAATGTGAGATACATCAGGTGTTGAGTCAACAATAATTGAAAAATATTTTGCGTTGTGGAGTTCTTCAACTATTTTGTTTATAACTTTTTGTGCCATAAGGTCAATAAATTCATTACATGTTGTCGTAGATAAATAAGATGGAACTCCTTTTCCTGCATTTCCATATTGTGAAATGTGATTTGCCAAAAATGGGTCAAACTCTGCAATAAGTTCTAAACACCCTAAAAAATTTCCATTTCTAGAAGATCCTAATAAATTGTCACCACCACGAAAGGCAATACCTCTAGTAGCAAGGAATTTCACAGTTGCAACAATACGCTTTAAAACATTCCTCCAATACTCTACTTCATTTTGGTATTGACTTGCAAGTGTAGAATCAACTCTTCCCAAAACATTACTTCGAGTGATGAAATTAAGAATTGAAGTCCTATGATCAGGGGAATCCTCATGCTCTCTTAAACTAGCCGATGCATTTTTCCAATCATTAAATCCAATTTTGGAAAATGTGGTTGATTTTGCTTGAAAAAGGTGACAAGGAATGCAATAAACAACTCCTTTTGACTCTGAGTAAAGCAACCATTCTCTTAATTTTCGTTCATTGTTTAAAAGTTTCCGTTGAAACAAATCTTTAGAAACATATCTAAAACAATCTGAGTATTGGCGTTTTGAATTTGAAAAATCAACATTCATATCTTGTTTTGGTGTATTTAAAATTATATATTCTATTGTATCGTTGTCTATTACCCATTTTGCAGGATCAGGATCAACAATGAAATGTTCATTAACGATGGGTTGAACAATAGTATTTTCATTGTTCTCCTCTTGTGTTGTGTGTTCTCCTTCTCTTGTGTGTTTTCATCTCCTATTGACTTTGATTGTGTATTTTTGTCACTAACCGAAGAATAATTCTCATTTTCATTAAAAACTACATTTGACTTTAAATTTTCATTTGATGCACTTAAAAATATATTTATTTTAGGTATCTTTTTCAAAAGGTTTTTTTCCTCCTCAATTTTTTGTTTAGCTTTTTTTTCGAAATTGAGCACCACTTAATTTTTTAGTTTTATCCATTTAAACTAAACAATTATCAAGTTACAATAACTACCTGAATACTTGTTTGTTGATAATGATGCTATAAATTATAATCAATACTATTCCAAAAGTGAAATAATATAAATACAATCAATAACAATTACATAATAAGAATAATTAAAAATTTAAATCAAAATGTAATAATATAATTGATGCAATTGAGAACAAAATTAATGCAACATCAAATGTAAGATGCTAGAGCAGTTAGGGTTTGATCACTTAGCTTTATGTTCTTCCCCCAAGACAAATAATGATCTACCAGATCCGCTGTTAAACTTGATTTAAAAGGAACTTTAGGCTTTGGAATTTGGAGAAATATCTGATGTAAGTGCCTATTGAATTTCGCAATCTTCTTCCCACCGACAAGTGGCAGTCAGGCAGTCCAGACCAAATGAAGTCTGAAATTTTAATATGGTAATACCTGATAAATTTTAGTTCCTAAATCCCTTCAGGCTTCACAGTTCATGTGCTCAATGTTCATAGTTCAGTGTCACAGCGAAGCTCAATTTCCATAGTCCACTGTCCACAACTTACAACTTACAAGTAGATTAATAATTAAGATATATAATTTTCCTTTCCAAATACCAATATAGAAAGGAAAAGCATACAATCGCGATCAGTCCCTCAGCGTGTGCAGTGCATTTTGATTCTTGAAAGAAAATAGATTCTCGAATCTCATTCAACTTTCAAGGTAACTGGAAGTTGTACTTGTAGTCTTGTAACAATGGACTGTCTTTAGACTCTTAGCCTTAGTCTATCACTCTGTGTAATTGTGTTGAGTGCCAGTGGGACTGTATTCTCTGTCTAGAATCTACTATCTGTGGACAGACTACAGTGGCCCATGGACGGTGGGAGTCTGTCTCAGAGCCTTTGGAGATTAGATACAGCCACAACCATACAACCTGCCACCTGGGAGTAGCTCGTGGGACTCGGAAGATTAAGATATTGTATACAGGTAATAGAGTAACAAAAACTATAGTAATAGTCTGTGAACAGTGAATGATATTGATGAATCGTGATCACTATCATTGATAATTGTATTACTATTAGTCTAAATTCTGAAAATTTTGCGTAGTATATTAATATACCTGAGGAGATTACACTGTTACAACAACTGTCAACTCACTCAAGCTTCATCAATGACAGTTAAGAACCTTAGAACTCAGTTAACTGTTACAAGTTACAACAACTGTAGTCTGTCAACTCACAATTCACTCAGCACTGACAGTGACTCAGAAGTCTGAAGTAACAACTAACAAGTTGCATTGCAATGTGGACAGACTGACAGTGGGTCGCGACATGTATGAATAATGAATCATGATGTAGTGAGTCAGTGACTAGTCTTGTAATTGTTTTGTAGACAGTAGCAGTCGCACTGTGTCTGTAGTCTGTAGTTGTTTTCCAAAATCGATAAGGTCTACAACAAATTGTGCCTCCGCTGACGCCTAAAGAATCCACGTGTCAGACCCACAGTGACAGGCGGGGAAGCAGACCAGCGGGGAGACTTAATATTTTGCACCAATTTTCGAAAAAGAAAAGTTTGAAGGTGCGGGCCCGTGAACCCGCGGAAGTATATTTTTTTTGCCAAAGGGAGAGATCGAGCTTGCGGAGCCGCAGGAGAACTTGTGACTCTTGCATTTTTGCAAAAAGTGCCCTAAGTAATTTTCAGGCCTGCGGATCCAATGAAGCATTGTGGAAACACCATCCAAAGATTACTAGCATGAAGGACAATGTTACTTTAAAGGGGAGGGGCATGCTACACCCTTAATCTTAGCCTATATATTTGGATATGGATGGACATTTTGTGGCTAAAATAATCACTTATAATTTCATATCACATTTATTTATGCTTTCATATGCTTACTAGGTCATCCTTGGGTCTTTGAATAACATAGAAGGCTATATATAGGAATTAGTAACTCGTAAATGATCATGACATTGAAAAATTGAGTCTTATTGTATGGTTTGGAGGTTACCCCTTTGAAGTGGTTGATTCATTCTACTTGCATATTACATGACAATTTCTCTATATTTTGGTGTTTTTGATGTTATGTTTATGTGTATATTTAGATCTATTTAAGTAATTTCATTACACAACATTGGGGACAATATTGCTTCAAAGGAGAGGGGCATGTTATGTCCTTGATATGGTGTCATATATAATTATATGTATGGCCACCATACAGCTAAAATTATCTCTTGTCATGTCATATCTTATTTATTTCATGCTTTCATATACTTAAAAAATCAATATATGCAGTTTAAATAATACATCAGGGTATATATAGGAGTTAGTAACCTATAGGTGATCATCATGTACTGAGATTTAATTCTTATTACAAGGTTAGATATTTCCCCCTTGATGTGGATAAGTCATTTTTACTTTTATATTCTCGTACTATCTCTCTATTTTGTTGTTCTTGGTGTTGTATTACTATTATTATAATAATCTAAGTAATTTCATCACAATGGAAATATCAATCGGGGAAAGTTGAGTGGAAGACAAAAGAAGATAAAGTGAAAGGCATCTTGTGTTAGTTGGAGAGGTAGGAATA
This sequence comes from Taxus chinensis, assembly GCA_019776745.2. Lineage (NCBI taxonomy): Eukaryota > Viridiplantae > Streptophyta > Pinopsida > Cupressales > Taxaceae > Taxus > Taxus chinensis. The sequence continues at coordinate 150,690,044 of CM034157.1, forward strand.
ACATTTTCATATGCACAAATTTTTAGGGGACATTGATGCATTACAAAGAAATAAAGAAAACCCCTTCTTTTTTCTATTTACCTTCCTCTTGGATGAGTTTTTTTATATAAATTCATAACTCCATCAACATGAACTTGCTTAATAGAAACAAAGCTTGCATAAAGGAAAGCCAGCGGAGTGTCTTGGCATGCTCATAAATGAATAGAAAAGGGGTACATATAGGGTGCTGAGTAACCCTACTGCATGACAATGAAACCCTAAACCTAACCCTAAACCTAATCCATGTGAGATGACCCTCCAACATGAGAGGAGGACACCTAGGATAACTCACACTAACACCCCCCTTCATCGAAGCTTGGGTAGAAGCTGTGATGAGTCAGACAGAAGAGGAAGACACTCCTAAACAACTAAGAAAGATGTGTCAATGGGGCCTGACAACTAAAGGCCTAATAAGGTGCCCATATACAAACACAATCTTCCTAGAAGAAGAAGAAGAAGAAAAGAAGGACTAAATAGCCCTAACAATAATCTAATGTGGACAAATTTTGAGAAGAAGGCTTGTAGGTTTTCAAAGTCACTAGGATTTAACCCTAGTAGTTCATTTTCCAACTCATGCGCTCTCATGTCATCTAGTTGTCCAAACATCGCATCCAACATTTTCCACGCAGATGTAGGTGTTTCAGACGCCTCAATGTGGAAGAGAAAGTAAGGAGAAACAGACATGCAAAGAATACCTAAAGCTTCATCACTACGGTTTAACCACTTAGATTTTTCAGGTTCGTCATCTGGTTCAGTCTCAGTTCCCATGGTGATGCGGAATAACCCTTTACCCCTTAGTTTCATTATTATTTTTGATCTCCATTCGAAAAAGTTGAATGGCGTAAGAAAAGGAATTGAAAGTGCATCCATAGTGAGAGAGAGAAAGAAATGCAAAAAAGAAACACAACCACCCAGGACAATAACAACCCCCTGCTTTTGGCACTTTATAGTTTAGTGTGTTGATTACAATCGATTCCGTGCGTACGGTTTGAAACACTTGGTAACTCATCTTGCAATTAGCGTAATAACGTGTAAGAGAGGAGACCACAACAGTGTTTCGTGGAGCACAACAAAAAAGGAACACCGTAAACAAGCACAAGCAAAAAAATAGAAAGGAGGTGAAAGCCAACCCTGGTGGTGAGAAAAAATGTCTCACGTCACACGAAAGAATCCCTTTGTCGTAAGAATGTGGCGGATGCGCTCACAAGTCCACGAAAAAAGAAATAGAACAAAGCTCAAAAAAATGAGCTGAATTAAGCAATACAAAGACACCCTCCCAGAATGCGGCACTTTATAAAATTAGTGCGTTTACAAAGCTAAAGATCCCATCATCTAGAGTGTGAAAAAACATGCAACTTTGACTAGATAAGTGCTCAAAAACCGAGCAACGAGTCAAAAGTTATAACAAAAACCAATTCCCGCAATTGATGAGAAAAAGCCAATAAGCCTGCAAACGGATTAAAAAAGTGCCCTAAACGCATGCAGAAGGTGTCGTATGTATGCCCGTTGGAAATGGCATGGAATTTGAGATAGGGTTTGTTTGTATTGCAAGGGGGGATTAGCCACCTGCCAATCCCAGACCTCACCCTTCGTTTTCGGCACTCGACGGAAGGTTAAAAATAGAACAAGCCAAGAGACCAAATTTTATAATGCCAAAGAAATATATTGTTTAAATAATGTGAATGAAATAAAATTAGATCTAATCTAATGAAGATTTTTAGATGAAGAATTTTAAATATCTAGGAAACTTCTAATTAAAACAAATTGCTAAAATGGTTTTAGAAACTTGTTAGAAATTAAAAAATACAATAAATTTTTAAAAAACTTACCAAAAAAGTTTGATAGTTTTTACCAAAAAAAACTTAGCATGAATAAAAAACACGGCTCGTTTTTGTAAAAACGCAGAGATTTTTTTTGTTTGAGTAAGATTTAAAAAAGAAAGAAATTGAAAACTTACCAAAACTTACCAGGCCGCGCCAAAAAAATCAAGGAGGAAAACTGCAGGCCGCGTTAGAAGAGGTTACAGCCACGCATATACCAGTAAGATTGAAAAAGAGTTTGTTGGTGTGTCTATTTGAATGTACAGGCCTTGCATAGGAGTTACACCTGCATTTTTCGTTGCTAGCACAAAAAAAAATGCCCTTTCAAGCAAAAAAATGTGGCTGTGTTGTTGAAAACGCCCTTGCAAGCAAAAAAACGTGGCTGTGTTGTTGAAAAATGCCCTTGCAAGCAAAAAAACGTGGCTGTGTTGTTAAAAACGCCCTTGCAAGCAAAAAAATGTGGCTGTGTTGTTGAAAACACATGTGGTGTTTACAGATACGTGGGCGCCAAAAAAGAGATTACAGGCCATGCACAGTCAAAAGTTCCTCCACGAGCAACCACGTCAGAAGAACACAAATATCCTGCAACCACAGACTATAATGCATAAAAAAATATCCTGCAAAAACAAGAGATCTTAAAAATTTCACTTTTATTTCAATAAATTAACAAAAAATGAAAAGAATCTCTATTTTGGATTTAGTTACATCCAACTAAAAAGAGTAGAAAAACCTCTGATTTCTCAAGGTATTTTGAAAAAACCTGCACATGCACAAGAAAAAAAAACAAAAAAAACTTTCCGAGAAAGCTTGTTAGAGATATTTGTAAGATAATTTCTAGAAAATAGTGATCAAAGGACTTGCATGCAGAGTAAAATAACGAAACCAAGGAGTAATAGCAACAAAAAACAAATCGAGTGCACGTTTACCCGATCTCAGCTCTGATACCATAAAAAGAGTTTGTGAGAATCGAATCAGGAACGAGGCACCACGAAGTAGTTGCACTCCAACGTAATCGTGCTAGCTCCAGCGATAGCAAGGAAAAAATTGATCAGTAATGGAAGAACTTGCTCAACAGAAACAAAGCTTGCATAGAGGAAAGACAACAGAGTGTCTTGGCATGTTTATAAATGAATAGAAAAGGGGGTACATATAGGGTGTTGAGTAACCCTAGTGCATGACACACATGAAACCCTAAACATAACCCTCAACCTAACCCATGTGAGATGACCCTCCAATATGAGAGGAGGACACATATGATAACTCACACTAACAGAAAACCCCTTCTTTTTTTCTATTTACCTTCCTCTTGGATGAGTTTTTTCATATAAATTCATAACTCCATCAATAGATTCTTTGTCGTGTGAGAAAAAATAGTAAGTGTATTTAGAGTAAAGATTTATATGATTTTTTGATTTAACCTTTGTATCATTTATGTTGTAACCAAAATGAGGGATTGTTTACATGGGAAAATGTCAATTGGATAGGGTACAAACTGCATCTAAAATGAAGGTCACATGTCAAAAAATCGTGTCATTAAGATCAATGGTCAATATCTAGTACAACACCATTCTTCACTCCAATAAAAATGACAAAAGTGGCTTCATTATTAGTGTGCATATTCATGAAATTAGTTTTTAGTCAATATGGGACCTGAAAGCCATTGGAGCTATTTCCAATATGGGACTTGAAATTCTATGTAGTCAACATTCCATCATAGGAACTTTAATTGTATAAAACCATTTTGAGACTACTATTGTTTGGCTAGAATATGGATGAAAAGAAAGTTTTGTTAGCTTTCTTGGTAATGCGAGATCATTATATCCTATAGGAACCATCTTCTTCTTCACATAATGAAATCCTTGGATTATATTTTAAAAGAAGTCTCTAATGCGCGGGACATTGAATCGAATAAAAAATGTATAACAATTAATAAGAAATCTTCAAATTCAGTATACAAACTAATTATAGTTTTTTTTTTAATTTATAATATTGCAAAATTTGTGGAAAAATACTTATTTTATAACCACATCATATCAAAAGTGGTATATTTATAATAAATTAATGTATGTGTTAACAAATCAATAGTAAAAAATTTGAAATCTCAAGTAGACCAAAAAGTCACTTAATTACTCTAGCATTAAAAAAGTGACTTGATCATTGCCGCTCCTCTATCATCTTAGTCTCCTTATAATAAACATAAATATAAATTTTATTTTAATATCCATTAAGCAATATATGTGAATGAATTTCAAGAATAAAAAATATTAAATATTGCCATAAAAGTATATAAACAAGAAACAAATCACATCTACATTACAATAAATTGTGTAAACCTCATGTTTTTTAATTTTTGTTTTACCATGTTTATTCCTAGACAAGACCACTCAAAAAAATTGTTGGCATTGTAATATTTACAACATGGAGTCATCAGTCATATAATATAGATGTCACCTCACAAGATATTTGGAATTGGAAATGATAATGATGAAGAACAACATCAACACAAATCATCCACACAACAATAAGCACCTAAACCTCAACACATCATTAACATAGAGAAATAATACACTTCAAATAAAACTATGTAATTAATTAAAATAATTACGCCGAAGGCATTCCCCCTATGGGAAAGGCACTTCCGAACGTTTCTGAGACTGTGTTAAATTTGAAGGTTGGACGGCCGTCTAGGCGTTTTCATGTTTTCAAGCAATTTTTAATAGTTCCTTTTTCATTTTTTGCTATGTTGATTTTTCTTTGAGGAGAGATTTATGTGAGGAGCTGGCATTGAAGCAAAGAAATCCGTGATGCTTCGCGTGCCCGGAGGAGGAGGTGGTGGATTTCTGCTTGACTTGTTTGAGGGTTTTAACAGGCTTTCTTCCTCATCCTCATCGCTATGGGTGGCGTCTTCTTTCCCAATATCCATGATGGAATCCTCGAGAAATTCGGCTAGTCTCCTCTGCCTGGAAATGGCTGTGACAATTCGGCCATGAGATCCAAGAAAGACTCCGTAGCAATGTCGACCGCACGTAGAACATCGCAGTTCACTTTAATAATGTCTCTGTCCATCTTCATTACTCGCTGCACTTGAGCGAGAGGAAACAGGGACGCAATCGAAGCCGAATTAATCGCAGCATCGCCATTATGATCATCATCCCCTTTAGGGGGCTCTGCTGTTACTATGAGTGGAGGGGGGTTTGGATGGGTGTAAGTGCCCTTTTCTCATCCACACAAAAAACAACAAAGATCATCTTTCTTTTGCTAAAGACATTTTTGTTTTACTAGTAAAGCACGATCAGGATTTTCATACAATAGATCTATTAGTTAGAGCCCATGATCACCATAAAGCTCCATCATACATCAAAACTATCCACTAGGCTGAAAGAAAAATTCTTGAAGTTGTATGTAGAAGAAAACCTGAAGAGCCCTGATAGTCTGGAAGGTTCTTTGCAAGGTAGGAACTACAGAATTTTGTATAGTGACACCCAGTCTCAATCACTAGACCACAGGTTCAACGAAGGAAAATCCTTGGTCAATTACAACCCACAAAAAGAGTAGGCCACTGGAATTGGAATACATGTGATAAAAATAACAGTCTGCAAGAGTGCCCTAAAAAGGGGTAGCTTATCAAGCCAAAAGAAATCTTGGTTTTTCTGATATATTAGAGAGTTGCATTGAAGAGGAGTTTGTAAGGAGGATTTCCTACTTGTGTTAAATCTTTCCTTTTGATTTGTTGTAATGAAGTTTTGTAGCACAACAGGTTCCTAGTGGAATTGAAATTCTAGCTTATAAGCCAACGTTGATGAAAATGATTTCTGGAAATGTTTGTATGAAAAGACTTGGCAGATGCAGATTGAAAAGTAGGAGCAACATGTTGGGTCAAACTTGTTGTTGATATGGTCATATTGTTATATTTGTTGCTTTGAACTCTCAGTTGATCAGATACATGGTTGATGCTTTCATTGCAGGCCATGGCATTGGAGCTTGGCAGATACGGTATCCGAGTGAATGTAATTGCTGTTGGAATATTCAAGTTTGAGATAACGAAAGATATTTTTGAGAATGATTGGTCTCACAAGGTTGTAAAAAAGATTGTCCCTGCACAAAGATGGGGAAGCACAGATCCTAACTTGATAAGTTTGTTGCTTTTTCTTGCTAGCAACTCATCTTCTTATGTTACAGGGAATATTTTTATTGTTGATGGGGGTCACACTATACCTAGCTTTCCTTTATGGTCATCACTCTGACATAGGATTCATACCATGTCAGAAATTTAAGAAAATGGTACAAAGGGATTAGCAAACCTCGTTTATATTGCTGTTTGTGTTAAACAGAGTACTGCTCACTCCTCTATCTGACCTGCATGCTTAGGCTTTACAGGGATCATGTGTAGATAGCCATGATAGAGTGCTCGAGACAGTATGCTTCCTCAATGGAATTGAGTTACAGGCTATGCTTTTACACCGTCGATGCCAAATAATCCCAGTATTAGAGGCGCGAGATCATCCAAATTCTATTACATAATTTTTCATTCATAGTCCATTTATGAATATAAATGAGTATTTTATTTTACGAGTTCATCCATGCTGATAGTTTAGTATTCCTATGGCAAGTCTGAAGAGTGCATATATGTTTTCTATATGGAGTTGTACTTTTTGTCATGACACAATATTTCCATGGAATCAATATTTTAACATGTCACACCATGCGATTCCCACCTTCAACCAAGGTTCACTTTATAAGGATTTTGTTACTGTGGTATGGCTGGACCCAATCGAGTAAATGCCCTTTTAAACACTGTGAACTTTCCACTTCCACCTGACAAAATCGTAATGCATTTTATGTCAGAATTCACCTACCCAGCAAACTCTGAGACTAGCTGCTACTCTACCACTTTCATGATTGACTGCCCTATAGAATGTATGTATGTCTGCATTCGTACTATACACACATTATAAAATATCACAGTTCCTTATTGTGTAAGTAGGTAATAAATCCTAAATTTATGTATATGACCCATTTTGCTTCGTCGCACAGTCCTCAACATTTCAATGTTCATGCATAGACAAACTCAATCTTGATATTTATCAACAGTGTGCCATATCAAATTTCTCAAAAAATGTCCTCTATTGCATAATGACATATTCATACAAACAGCCCATACTGCAGGTCAAAAGTAAACCATTGATTTATGAAGCATTTCAGTGTTTTTTTCTTACACTGCTAGGTCAAAAGTTAAACCATTGATATCAATTTTTCATAACAGTCCATACGTGCAGATAGTGGCAACATTAGTCTTCCCAAGTATATAACATGACAAACAGTACCACACTGCAGGGTCAAAAGAAACTCATTGATACGTCGCTTGCTAAACATCTCAATCACTGTCAGAGTCAAAGAGTAACTCATTGATATTTTGTATTGCTTCACTTTCATTCTGTTGAGAGTGCAGAAATTGAACTCAGGGGGATATAATTCATTAGCTTTTCACATAATGCCAGCCAAAAGAAAGTCATTAACACTATATATTAATAACCCATAATGCAGGTCAAAACTAACTCATTCTCCCACAATTTCTCATAGAACTTGGTAGTAATTGAGGCTTTCTCCAAGTTCAACTTCCCCAACATCCTACTCGCAGCATGTACAAATGACAGGCTGGGAAAACCACCTCCAAGTACAGTCCATACAGAGACAATGCAAGGATAATCCAAATGTCTTCAAATTAAGACTCATCACTCAAGACAGGCTGAAATATTCTAAATTTTCATTTCTAAGAAGAAAGCAACTTTAGGATGAACATAACCAAAGCTTCAAGGAAAGTAAAAGATGGAAGAGTAAATCATCACAAAACTAAAGCAGGGAAGAAATAATAGCAGTCCAACAAAGAACATTTTGATTGTGGCATATTGTATAATTTGTGGAAACTAATTTTGGGCTTCCACAGTCCATTAATAGACATGGCTTCTGGAAATGGCTTGTGATTGGAATTTAAACCATTGTCATCTCGGACCAACATTTAGATTGTGGCATATTGTATAATTTGTAGAAACTAATTTTGGGTTTCCATGGTCCATTAAAAGAAATGACTTCTGGAAAACGCTTGTGATTGGAATTTAAACCATTGTCATATCGGAACACACTACATGATCCATTAACAGGACCATTAATTAATATAATGCAAGTTTCAAACCTCTTGAAAACTCTTACTAAACATTTTTAATGCCTAATTAATTGCCATTACCATATGCCGAACTACAAACTACACATTACACAAACAAAACATCCACTTCCCAACATTGCTACGACAACTAATCACTTTCCATCAGAGAAAAATAAAATAAAATGCACCTTCCACAATATATCAACCTAATGGTTAATGGTTCGGCAATGACCCATAAATTGAAAATGATGTATATTCCATGCAAAACTCATAGCAATGTCTTTAGGACTTGAGGGTTTTATGTAAATTATAGCCCATTTTGTCAATGACAATATTTTAGGATCTATAGATCATTCAACATGATAGGAATACTTGTGCAAAGCTCAAGCATGGTTTGTTGCATAGAAAGGTGCATTTGATAAATGATTACACAACCCAAGCAGTCTTAACAACATGAAAGAACAAACCACATGAGACCACAACTGCTCTAGCTTTTTGAGCCAAACGTTTCATCGGTTCGTTCCAAATGGTGAGAAGAGTAAACATTAGAAAGATTCTAGCTCGACCAAAGAAATCATGGGAAGTGATAGACTTCAAGTAAAGTCATCCTCCTACAAGGAGGTCAAGAGAAATTCAACAGTTTGAAATATTTTAAAAGAGGGGGACTTAACTGTTATATTGAGAAAATTAAGGGCCATGACCCTCGACTCTCCATTGACTTCACAAACTCTTGGAATAACAGAGTTGTGATTATGAGAGGTGTCTCTGTGGAGGTCTTTTGAGGAGTGCATAGCTAAGGTGACTACTATGACAATTGATGGTTTGACAATCTTTAAAGACAGGAGACGGAAGAAGAAGAAATTAACCTATTTTTTGAGAAAAAGAAAGAATTCATGAGTTGGATGATGGCATCTTGAGAACCTCCTTACCTAGTCCTTGGGAGGAAGTTAGGAGACGGAAGAAAGAAGCAATTAACCTATTTTTTGAGAAAAAAGCAAGAATTCATGAGTTGGACAATGGCATCTTGAGAACCTCTCTACCTAGTCCTTGGGAGGAAGTTAGTTTTCAGGTGATGAAATATATTATGTTGGAAGGCAGGATCCATAAGGCTCGATTCCTACCACTTCTCCCTTTTGAATCATTTTCGACATAAAAGAATCATTAGCATTCCTTTTTTCTGTTTATGTTCGTGGAACTCTTCTGTTCAGTTGTTCCAAAACAATAGGGTTGACTGTCCCCTCCATCAAGCCCCAATTATCCTCCTCTTCCAGGAGGGCAAACCTGTTCAGACAAATGAATTGAAGCCTAACCACCCCTCTTCTGATTTGCTAAACAAAGATAAATCTAGCCCATCTGGCTCCCCTCCTAAAGAGAGAGGCTAAATCCAAACACAACTTGATTAATATTCCATACCTTGTTGGTACCTCCTCCTAACCCTTGAGGATTCATGAGGTTCATGTGCCCCTTAACATCACAGACTCGGAGTTGGAAAGGAACGAGGAAGCCAGTGTAGACCCTACGGCCCTTTTAGATAACACCTTGAATCCCTTACACTCTTTCAACTCAGGTGGGGAGGAGGCAGAGTTCAGGTCTCCTAAAGAGGGCAAGCTCAACCGGCCTAAGGAGAAAAAGGTTTGCCTAGAAGAGGACCATGTGGCTAGAATTGATAATCTAAAGAAGGTTGCAAACATGCAACTAAGTATTCTGAAAAGGCCTCTACAACGAGAACAAGAAACTTAAACAACAAGTTAGAGATCTTCATCGTTCTGGGCACTAAGGGGAAGATGGAGGCACCTGGTCAGGATAAGGATAGTCAGGACCTATTTCATGGAAGTGAGTCAAATCAGAGAGTGAATGATTTCCAATTTTAACTGCAAATTGGAAAATATTGAGGAAGTGAGATTTACGATTAAAGAGAATTTGAACTTCGTGGTGACCTTTAGCAAGGAAACTGTCAAGAATTGGTGCCTCCAAGTACCAAGATCCTGCAAGAAGAGGTGAGAAGCTCCATCTGAGTCTTTTGAATTATCCTCTACGGGATGGGCCAATTGAAAAACAACCACCAGGACTACTAGAAAAAAGAAGATTAATAAGGAGGATCCAGAGGAAAGTCCTATGGGGAAACATCTAGAAGATTTCAGTAATGAGTGGGAAGCAGTTACTGGTTTGAATAATTCTTGGCTACCCGTCAGTAGTTTTAACTAACTACTTCTGTCTTCCCTGCATTATTTTCCTTGATGGATAGCTGATTGTTGGCTGACATTCCTGTTGTTTGCTATGCTGTTTTTTGTGGGTATTAACTTAATGTCTTGACCCAGTTTATGTTTTATTTCCTGTTTTGTGCTCTTATGATTCTATCTTTCATTGATTTGTTCGAGGGAGTAGGCCCCTTTCAAAGCCCACTTTTTACCATCTACAAAAAATTCATGCACAATTAAGAGGTTTAGTCCTACGCATTGTATGGTAGTGCAAGCAGCAATCTTGAAACAGGATAAAAACCTATTTAAAACAAACAACATTTGAAAGCACAATGAATCAGTAGCATACCTTTGAACTTGAGTATCCTAAATATAATCCCCGTAACACACCAAAAATACCAACACAAGGACAACACAGTGAAATACAGGATAATTTTTTTTTTTTGACTTGCTTTGACACAACACGACATAACATGTCGTCACAAGGTTACAACCAACACTAGGAACCACTTGTTACGGGGGAGACCACAAGGTCAGCACGGAAACGTTCACACCTATCAAGGAAAATGTACTCTTCTTTTGACAAGACAACATGGAAGTCCAATCCACATGACACACTCACAGCTAGGGCATCCCATGAGGAATTTCTTGTTAAATTTTCTTGTTTACTAAAGTGTCTCTTAATTCTTAACTTACGTTCTTATAAAATTTCATGTAATGATTCACACAATTCTTTTCACAAGGGAGAACTTCTTTCTTTTCAACGGTTGACTAAATAGCTTAAGGCCAAGCTTTCTAAACTGGGATCATCAATTTGATGTCCAAATCTTTCTTATTCATTTGATTTTAGAACATTTTCCATTTCTTACAAGGTTAATTAATCTTACTCAAGCCACTAACACATGTTCCACACCTCTATTGCACAGGTGAAGGCATAAGCTCCGATTGAGTGGAAAGTACCGCTTAGGGTTCATAACAATAGCCTTCTTGTTTAAGGATTAAATTTTGACCTTGCTTAAGAAATATCACCATGAATCAAGGCAAGGGTTAACAGAACAGGACAACAGAATTTAGCTTCAGGGTCACATTGTTTACTATCAGTCTTTTATTGAGGTTAAGAGTTTATCAAGATTGGTTAAATGTTCCATCTAGACTTTACTTCATTAAGTTTGACAAAGGAGAACATTTCAAACGATAGAGAGAGATTTAAGGTTTAAATAATCAATTTCCCTCCTACCTATTAAATCCTATCATCATCTAAAATCTAACCATTGATTTCACCATGAGATCATTTAAGGTTTCACCGAAAAAGGATAATGTTTATTAGTTTGGCGCGGAAAATAAAAAAAAAGAGTAATCATATTTCATTACAAAAGATAGTTTCCTCTTGATTGTTCCAGGTCTCAAAGGTTATCAAGTAGATCACATCTACATAATATATTCATATATATAAATTTTTAGTTTAACTTTTATCAGGATTATCCAGCTCACTTTATAGTGCTTACAAACTCATTGCTACTAAGCCTTAGGAGGATTTACAACTCAACATTTTAACTCAAGAGCAAAGTTTAACAGTACTCGTTTGCGGAAACAAAACAAGGTTATATCAATTCATTCCAACATGATGCACAAATCAAAGGGACATACCATCTCTATTGAACCATGACTAGGGAGCAAGAGAGTAATAACATGGGACATGCCCCGCTACTATACTAAGGGTTAAAATTCACTAGAATATCCCATAACCAAGCGGTAATCAAATTTCATCTTTCACATGATAACCAAACAAGCCAAAGTTTCAACAGTTACAACAACAATACTCTACAATACATTTACTAGGCACTGACCCTTCTTCTAAAATGTCCAAAGGCCCTTTCCAAATTTTATAACATAATACACATTCGTACAAAGGAACATCATAACCAAGATTGATGCAATAATCTACAAGTCTTTCCATCATCTAACCACATAAGCCATCTGCAACAATTAATAACCTGAGTCAGTTCGCGAGAACTGAGCAAGATAAGACTATACATAGCAACAATAAGCTACTAGCTAACAATATCATGAAAGGAAACATTCTATTTCAAGAAATGGATCAAAGTTCTAACCTCTAACAACCTTTTGAAACAAGATATAATTTTCACCATACCAACTAAGAAGAAAATCCATAAATTTTAGTTATGAAAAATACCTCGAAAACTACAAAAGTTTGACAACCAAATACGCAAGACTATGAAATTTAAATGATTAGACACAAGAGTTGAGAGTATTAGGATTTCAATCATGTAATCCCGTAGATTACGTGATTGAAATCTAAAGTGTAACCCATCAATCCACATTCTCAAGGTGAAGTCAAAAGATAAAAACCAGACCCGATCTTAGCTGCCAAAAAGAATATAGTTTTGGAATCGTTCCGTAGGGCCATAGGCCTAATAGGCTAGAAACGAACAACGAGGGTAAAACAAAGTTCCATCATGTAATCAAAAAGGTTTAAAGGATTAAAATCTTATATTCAAACCCACAACCATTATATCTTAGGTAATAAGTGACTTCATAGCTAATAAGGATGAGTGGAAATGACGATAAGAATGTCCGGAATAGGCATTGTCTAACAGCCTACCTACTGAACATAACCAGGGCCGGAATAGCGACAAGCCTCATTAATACCCAAGTTGAGTAGGCAATCTAGTATTCTAAACACATCCTTGCAATTTTCATAATACCTTAGATTTATAACCCTCCCGTTCTAGAGGAACATAGCCATGAATCTAGACTTGGTTGAAATTTTCCGACGTCAACTCACTTCCTAATATCATAAACGATGTATACAAGGAAAAGGTCTCTCAACTCTCCTTAATTTACATCTCATCACTAAGTTTATGGTAACCTATGCAGAGATTAAACACATAATATACCATTGAAGATAGATATCCTCCAATAACGAACTTCTATAACGATGTAATTACAATTATTACGTTCGACACATAAACAAACTATTCCATAGCTTCTTTTCCCTTTTTGACAACAAAATATATTCACGACCTTCCATCACAATCATTCTAAATTTGCAATGAAAGGTCACTCATCAAGAAGGAAGTACAAAACAAGTTTGACTAAATTAAGGAACTTCATGTTACCTTAAGCAGTTGATGAAAACCTTAACTTTCACGAACCGTGAAAGATATTACCTTACTCCATCAAGGCATTATGTCTATACATGATTAAATCGATCACACAAGGAATCATCAACATACCATATCTTAACACCATAAAGGTCATTAATTTTATCAAATTTTACTCATAGAAAGAGTAGAATCAAAATGGGGTTCTATCAATAATTTATGCCCTTCTATCAACCCAGGACATATTTTCGGCCCAAAACTTCCTTCTTAACAAGCATATATATTGAACTTCTAATTTCCAAAAGCCCTAATAATTTGCACAATACACGAAGTGCATAATCACGCTTATCATAAAAAATAATAATAATAATTTAACTGTATGTTTTCCTCTATGGCAACAACATAACAGGAAACCAATACTAGTCAACGCTGCAACGTTCTAGGGGCGATTACATACCCAGGTTCACAAAAGAAACAACGACATTTTTGCAGAAGGAAGTAACTTTAAAATATATATATATATATATATATATATATTTCATATGATCAATCAAAGCATACACTGAGAACCTTTGTTTGTTTTATATATAAAAGGGTTGATCACGTCAACAAGAACAACCAACAGAGGCAAACCCAGAAGTAACAAACTGTTAACCATGTACTGAACGCAAATCCACAAAATCACAGATTTAAACCAATTTCTAGAAAGAAAAAGTTTCATTTCAAGAGGTTTATTAGATACTAGCATATTATGTATATGGTTAGTCTATCTTGCCTGTTTTAACGCATCCACCAGTCGTGTACATCCAGCAAGGACTGCTACAGCCACACGCCCTTCGCTTTATCCTCTGTTTCACTGGTCTTTTCTTGCAATATACTACACCAGGATTCCCTTTTGAAGGCACGACTAGAAGGATGCAATAGGTGGCTGTCCAAACACTAGATTGCTTCAATGCAGCTGCTTTGGGGTGAGAGTCGAACTGCTTACCACTCAGTCTGAGAGCACTTGCGCTAGAAAGCTAAACACCGACCATGGTTTGAAGCTCGGACACAAGACATAATGATTACATCGCTCCTGGTTCTGAAAGGCATCTACCGTATTGATACACAAACCTTTTCCTTCATCAGATTTGGGGACACCATCAAACTCTCGGTGCAAACATTACAGCTGTAGCTTGTAAGGTGTGATAATTCCAACAGCACCCTTTATGCCTGCCAACATAGTGACTCGTTGAAGATGCTCATATAATTGCAAAGCAAAATGTGCTTCATGAATATTCTGATATGAAACAGATCCACGCCTATGGGATTCTCTCCCATGAGTTACATCGTAAAACAAGTAAGATCTCAATAGAGAATCTTTGAAATAAATTTCATCAGGTCTGCTGGTAATACTCTCACTGTCACATAACCGATTTTGGAGATACAAACCCAGTGCATGCTCTGGATCTGAAGAATATCCTGCTACCTTCATCTCCCAAGACATTTTCTCCAACATTGCATACATCTCCTGTGCCCGTGGGTGTGATCTATCACCATGAAGGAGGATCCCGAATTTGAGGATGCAGAGATACAGAACAAATAACATCACAGTTGGACGAGCACAACCCAAACATTGAAAACTCGCACTGAGCCATGGAAAGCTTGAGCATAGCAACAAAGTGTATCCGTAGCAGATCAAACTGGGGAAAAGACCAGAGAGCCATTGAAACACAAAACAAAGCTCCAAAATATTGCCCAGCTCGAAAGCACAGAACAAAGCTCCTGCTCTAATAGCAGTGTCAATGATGCCCAAAGCTTAATTTCCAGAGAAGAAAAAGCAAGATGCATGGTGACCAACAGACCTGGGATTTCAGTACAAGCTCGAAGAAATCTCCTGCAACAACAAACCTCTAGCTTCTGCAGGTAAGAGATCTTGCAACAGAGAAAAACCACGACTTGCAAATGCTACAGAGCTTGTGTTTCATGCAAATTCATCTAAAACCACCATATCTAACCCATGGCTAGGCGCTGGAAAACTTCCGGTCAGTATTAGAAACAGTAGTGAACGCAATCTCAGCCTCACTTGCAAAACTTTGCCTCAAGATTTGATCGAGCTTCTTCCATGTTAGATTCACCACCTGGACAGAAGCGACTTTCCAAAATGAAAAGGCAAGACAGCTGACTAAAACTTTATCTCGTTTTTCTACTACAGCTGCAAGATCTTGCAACAACTGATCATGACTGTGGTCGCGTGCAACCAGAACATCAAGTTCGGCACCAACGGTTCCTTGGGATCGCCCTGCAGCAGCTGTCGCACTTTCTCTCCCTAGAGGCCACTGATTTTCTGAGGTAAGTTTACCTCTCGACCCTGTAGCTGCTGCATACCGCCAAAAACTTCCTCACGGCACTTTCCTAGGAGGAAGGGAGCCGGCAGGCTGCAAACAGATCACCAAAAATACCAACACAGGAGACAACACAGTGAAATATAGGATAACTTTTTTTTTCGACTTGCTTTGACACAACATTACACAACATGTCGTCACAAGGTTACAACCAACACTAGGAACCACTTGTTACGGGGGAGACCACAAGGTCAGCACGGAAACGTTCACACCTATCAAGGACAATGTACTCTTCTTTTGACAAGACAACATGGAAGTCCAATCCACATGACACACTCACAGCTAGGGCATCCCATGAGGAATTTCTTGTTAAATTTTCTTGTTTACTAAAGTGTCTCTTAATTCTTAACTTACGTTCTTATAAAATTTCATGTAATGATTCACACAATTCTTTTCACAAGGGAGAACTTCTTTCTTTTCAACGGTTGACTAAATAGCTTAAGGCCAAGCTTTCTAAACTGGGATCATCAATTTGATGTCCAAATCTTTCTTATTCATTTGATTTTAGAACATTTTCCATTTCTTACAAGGTTAATTAAACTTACTCAAGTCACTAACACATGTTCCACACCTCTATTACACAGGTGAAGGCATAGTCTCCGATCGAGTGGAAAGTACCGCTTAGGGTTCATAACAATAACCTTCTTGTTTAAGGATCAAATTTTGACCTTGCTTAAGAAATATCACCATGAATCAAGGCAAGGGTTAACAGAACAGGACAACAGAATTTAGCTTCAGGGTCACATTGTTTACTATCAGTCTTTTATTGAGGTTAAGAGTTTATCAAGATTGGTTAAATGTTCCATCTAGACTTTACTTAATTAAGTTTGACAAAGGAGAACATTTCAAACGATAGAGAGAGATTTAAGGTTTTATTAATCAATTTCCCTCCTACTTATTAAATCCTATCATCTTCTAAAATCTAACCATTGATTTCACCATGAGATCATTTAAGGTTTCACTGTAAAAGGATAATGTTTATTAGTTTGGCCCGGGAAAAAAATAATAAGTAATCATATTTCGTTACAAAAGATAGTTTCCTCTTGATTGTTCCAGGTCTCAAAGGTTATCAAGTAGATCACATCTACATTAATATATTCATATATATAAATTTTAGTTTAACTTTTATCAGGACTATCCAGCTCACTTTATAGTGCTTACAAACTCATTGCTACTAAGCCTTAGGAGGATTTACAACTCAACATTTTAACTCAAGAGCAAAGTTTAACAGTACTCGTTTGCGGAAACAAAACAAGGTTATATCAATTCATTCCAACATGATGCACAAATCAAAGGGACATACCATCTCTATTGAACCATGACTAGGGAGCAAGAGAGTAATAACATGGGACATGCCCCGATACTATTCTAAGGGTTAAAATTCATAGAATATCCCATAACCAAGCGGTAATCAAATTTCATCTTTCACATGATAACCAAACAAGCCAAAGTTTCAACAGTTACAACAACAATACTCTACAATACATTTACTAGGCACTGACCCTTCTTCTAAAATGTCCAAAGGCCCTTTCCAAATTTTATAACATAATACACATTCGTACAAAGGAACATCATAACCAAGATTGATGCAATAATCTACAAGTCTTTCCATCATCTAACCACGTAAGCCATCTGCAACAATTAATAACCTGAGTCAGTTCGCGAGAACTGAGCAAGATAAGACTATACATAGCAACAATAAGCTACTAGCTAACAATACCATGAAAGGAAACATTCTATTTCAGGAAATGGATCAAAGTTCTAACCTCTAACAACCTTTTGAAACAAGATATAATTTTCAACATATCAACTAAGAAGAAATCCATAAATTTTAGTTATGAAAATACCTCGAAAACTACAAAAGTTTGACAACCAAATACGCAAGACTATGAAATTTAAATGATTAGACACAAGAGTTGAGAGTATTAGGATTTCAATCATATAATCCCGTAGATTACGTGATTGAAATCTAAAGTGTAACCCATCAATCCACATTCTCAAGGTGAAGTCAAAAGATTAAAACCAGACCCGATCTTAGCTGCCAAAAAGAATATAGTTTTGGAATCGTTCCGTAGGGCCATAGGCCTAATAGGCTAGAAACGAACAACGAGGGTAAAAACAAAGTTCCATCATGTAATCAAAAAGGTTTAAAGGATGAAAACTTATATCCAAACCCACAACCATTATATCTTAGGTAATAAGTGACTTCATAGCTAATAAGGATGAGTGGAAAGGACGGTAAGAATGTCCGGAATAGGCATTGCCTAACAGCCTACCTACTGAACATAACCAGGGCCGGAATAGTGACAAGCCTCATTAATACCCAAGTTGAGTAGGCAATCTAGCATTCTAAACACATCCTTGCAATTTTCATAATACCTTAGATTTATAACCCTCCCGTTCTAGAGGAACATAGCCATGAATCTAGACTTGGTTGAAATTTTCCGACGTCAACTCACTTCCTAATATCATAAACGATGTATACAAAGGAAAAGGTCTCTCAACTCTCCTTAATTTACATCTCATCACTAAGTTTATGGTAACCTATGCAGTGATTAAACACATAATATACCATTGAAGATAGATATCCTCCAATAACGAACTTCTATAACGATGTAATTACAATTATTACGTTCGACACATAAACAAACTATTCCATAGCTTCTTTTCCCTTTTTGACAACAAAATATATTCACGACCTTCCATCACAATCATTCTAAATTTGCAATGAAAGGTCACTCATCAAGAAGGAAGTACAAAACAAGTTTGACTAAATTAAGGAACTTCATGTTACCTTAAGCAGTTGATGAAAACCTTAACTTTCACGAACCGTGAAAGATATTACCTTACTCCATCAAGGCATTATGTCTATACATGATTAAATCGATCACACAAGGAATCATCAACATACCATATCTTAACACCATAAAGGTCATTAATTTTATCAAATTTTACTCATAGAAAGAGTAGAATCAAAATGGGGTTCTATCAATAATTTATGCCCTTCTATCAACCCAGGACATATTTTCGGCCCAAAACTTCCTTCTTAACAAGCATATATATTGAACTTCTAATTTCCAAAAGCCCTAATAATTTGCACAATACACGAAGTGCATAATCACGCTTATCATAAAAATAATAATAATAATTTAACTGTATGTTTTCCTCTAGGGCAACAACATAACAGGAAACCAATACTAGTCAACGCTGCAATGTTCTAGGGGCGATTACATACCCAGGTTCACAAAAGAAACAACGACATTTTTGCAGAAGGAAGTAACTTTAAAATTATATATATATATATATATATATATATATATATATATATTTCATATGATCAATCAAAGCATACACTGAGAACCTTTGTTTGTTTTATATATATAAATGGGTTGATCACGTCAACAAGAACAACCAACAGAGGCAAATCCAGAAGTAACAAACTGTTAACGATATACTGAACGCAAATCCACAAAATCACAGATTTAAACCAATTTCTAGAAAGAAAAAGTTTCATTTCAAGAGGTTTATTAGATACTAGCATATTATGTATATGGTTAGTCTATCTTGCCTGTTTTAACGCATCCACCAGTCATGTACATCCAGCAGGGACTGCTACAGCCACACGCCCTCCACTTTATCCTTTGCTTCACTGGTCTTTTCTTGCAATATACCACACCAGGATTCCCTTTTGAAGGCACGACTAGAAGAATGCAATAGGTGGCTGTCCAAACACTAGATTGCTTCAATGCAGCTGCTTTGGGGGGGCACAGGTAATGAACTGTCACACAGCCTATAGCATCAGCCAGAACTGGATTTGCCTCTTGCAATGCCTTCGAATCTGTATCAGTAACCAAATACCCGTCATAAGGGCAGGCCCTAGTAGTACTCAGCACATAAGCTAGGCAAGGCTTGCAGTAAAGATGTGTGCATCAGGTTTGCACAAGCTCATTAGGGTAAACAAGCTGCCTACAAACTGGACAGAAAACCAATTTATGAGAAGACAAAGGCCGTAGTCGGTGGAGCAGCTGAAGTGGAATAACTCAACGGAGGTAAAAATTGTGTGAAGGCGACGAAACAGAAGAAATATCTCCATTTCCACAGACAACAGCAACCTTGCCAGCAATCATCACATCAGTGGCTCTCATCAGACCATCTAGCAGAGAGTGCCTACATCCGTACAAGCTATCGAACTTGCTCTTGGTAACAGAATCATTGTCATTAATAGCAGGGAAGAGCAGCGATCCAATAGCTTGCATCTGGTACAGCCTGTGAACACCAGTAGTTGTTTCCTCAGATACAACAACCAATATTTCCTTCCTCTTGTGATATATGTGGACAACATCAAACTCTCGGTGCAAACAGTACAGCTGTAGCTTGTAAGGTGTGATAATTCCAACAGCACCCTTTATGCCTGCCAACATAGTGACTCATTGAAGATGCTCATATAATTGCAAAGCAAAATGTGCTTCATGAATATTCTGATATGAAACAGATCCACGCCTATGGGATTCTCTTCCATGAGTTACATCGTACAACAAGTAAGGTCTCAATAGAGAATCTTTGTAAATAAATTTCATCAGGTCTCCTGGTAACACTCTCACTGTCACTTAGGTCGATTTTGATAAAAATATCTTGAAGGAGAATCCCGAATTTGAGATGCAGTCAACACTGAACCGCGGACTGCAACATAGTTCATCTAGCCTACCTGTTGGAAGTACTCAAAAATGAAATCCTACTACTCTGCAACAAGCCTGTTGCCTAGCTAATCACAGTTGCAGATCTGTTCACCATCCGTAGAAAGAGAAACCTGCCTCATGCACCCAAGGGAAATCCACGTGGTAACTCTACTGTTCACACCTATCTTTAGAGTAGCTACCGATTTGACCATCGCAATGCCCAAGGCCTAGTCGCGGAGGAATACTTTCTCAGAATACACTAATGTCCACTTCTATTGTAGAACAATTATCGAGGTCTCCTTAGATCCACCTGGAGAAGACTTCCAAAACTTGTTCGGGACTTTCTAGGAGGAAATTGGATAGTCTACCTTGTAACACTTCACTGCACTGTCAAGATTTTGCAACAGCTGATCATATCTTTGAAGGAGAATCCCGACATCAGGATGCGTTCATGGACTGAACAGACTCCATTTGGCTCCAACCTGCAAAAGCTGGAAGACACCAGACTAAACCCTTTTTCGTTCTTGCTACTGGCTGGTTGCAACAACTGATCATCACTGTGGAGCGTCCAATGAACATGGAGGATGTACACCACGGCTCCCTTCTCATCACCTACGCAACCCCAGGGACGATTATCTTGTTTTACTCTCTTCATTGGCACCACCATTGAATTTTGAAACCAGCTCCAGATGACACTGTAGGCAATTCCATCTGTTTCAGCATTTGCTCGGGTGCAACAGCCAAATACGCGGTTTGAACTGAAGTCTGACATGAGACCTTGGCAGATAGAGTCAACAGCTTGCGGATATGTGAACTGCAAGTGCATGATTTTTAAGCAATATGAGCATGTGTGGCCACCAAGTCGCATTGAAGATAGGTAAAACAGGAAAACAAAAGATTTGGCAAAAAGGATGTGAAATCCAGTGCAACTGCGGCCCCGACAAGGATTCCATCTAATGTTCTCACAACTAAAGTCTCCATCCTCCTGTGCAGCACAGGTTTGATGGAAGCTCCTGAGGGGAAAAAAAGGCCCAGCTCCGGGGGCATTACATTCTCCTCCCCTTAAGAAAGCATCGTCCTCGATGCGACATTACACAAGGAAAAGAAATGGTACGCAACAAGGGATAGATACAGAAGAAAACACACCCTATGGTTTAAAATTTTAGTTGATTAAAGCACGGTCACAAGGTAGCCTTAGGAACATTTGGTAGAATTTTTAACTTTCAATGTTCTGTGAAGATTGGCAGTTCTTTCTTGTTCATCATTTCATTAGTCTCTTTCCATTATCATTATTTCTAGTTTTAATTTCTTTTAAAAAAAATATCATCATGAAGAGTTTTGATTTATTCCTTATTGTGGGTGCCCAACATGAACTGCTAACACAACACCCTATCAGGTTCACAAGACACTACAGATTCACAAGCACACAAGCATGTACTTCAAGATTGTATTACACCACAAAAAGGTTACTCAAATACGGAATGGAATAGGCACAGTCCACATAACATAGTACTCATCACACATCAATGACTGACATACCAAAATACTTAAACAAAAGAGTACTACAATCCACCAGACATTTCCTCAATTTGCATCAATGAAAAACTTTCACATAACACCAAACAAATGCTACAGGTACATAGTGTCCACAAGGGAATCAATGACATATCCACAACATCACAACACATATCCATCTGACATGAGTAACACATACATCAAAAGACCACTACCAAACATCACAATAACTCAACATATATCCTGAACATCAACCATATAGACAAATATCATAAGCCTCCCTCAAACTCTTATCATAGTCTCTTATGCCTCCCTCAAACTCTTATGCCTCCCTCAAGTCTCTTATGCCCCCTCAAACTCTTATGCCTCCCTCAAGTCTCTTATGCCTCCCTCAAACTCTTATGCCTCCCTCAAGGAGGCCGGTTGACCCTATGGTCCAAGACACATAAGTTCGAACACTCCTAACCCAAGTGACATAATAACGCGTGGTTCAACAACCCGCTAGTTATATGTACTCCAAAATACCCCATACAACGAAGCTTTTAATTAGGTCCAACCAATCCATGGTGCATCCCAATGACCCTATTCCACACATCATGACATTAGAACTAGCACAACAATCCAATCATAGTGCCAAGTGGCAAAGTACAAGCCTTGGGCAAGGCGGTTGGAATTCCAAATTTAAAAGAAGACTTTCAAATCAAGCTAAAATAAATGGCCAAATAGCCAAAGTTAGTATCAAAATCCCCATGTTAGTGCCACAAACCAAGGAAATGCCCAAAATTGTAAAGCATTGCAATCAAGAAAAGCTGCTGGTCCTTACAAAATAGGAAGTAAAAAGATCAATTACGAATAAAATCAACTTATAATAATGTCACATTACGATAACTGTGTGGCCTTATCTAGCCACCAAAGGGGTACTCAATGAGTTGCTAGCACTCAAACATCGAGCCTCATCTCGTAAAATACATATCAATAATACAACTGTCATCACCTCCATCTGAATCATCCCGCCAAACTTCGACAAGGCTAAACATAGTCATAGTTACACTAAGGTTGCATACATACAACCACATAGGGAGAGAGGAAAGAATCACATGTTATCTACTAAACCAAGTTTTAGCTCAACATGACACATTATCACCACCTCACCTCACATACACTTCCCTGATTTGTTCCCATAATGATTGCAGCGATTGGTTCACAAAAATTCATGGTATTATAGGGTAACAAATTGGTAACAAAAAGGTTTTGACACATAATTAAATAACATCTAATCGTTTAAATTGGTCAAATCAAACTAGGGCTTCCTTTGTCATCTAATGTGAACATAATAACATCACAACATAACTTCTATACTCATGGGTTACACATTAAAACATGGTAAAAACATCATGATCCACTCAACATCAATCTAGGTCATACAACACATTGATACACCTACATATCCACATTATAAGATACACAATAATTCACAATCTCCACAAGAAGGAGAGAGAATATCCCATCATATCAACATGTGAACGCCATTTTATCACGTTATTTCACAATGATTGAATCACCATGACATTACTCTTCCGTAAAGATCATAATATCAACACCATAACACCACCAAGTAACATCGATATTGCCCATAGGTTCGAGAGAATGAACCTACGCTCTGATACCAAAATGTAACACACCAAAAATACCAACACAAGGACAACACAGTGAAATACAGGATAACTTTTTTTTTTTGACTTGCTTTGACACAACACGACACAACATGTCGTCACAAGGTTACAACTAACACTAGGAACCACTTGTTACGGGGGAGACCACAAGGTCAGCACGGAAACGTTCACACCTATCAAGGACAATGTACTCTTCTTTTGACAAGACAACATGGAAGTCCAATCCACATGACACACTCACAGCTAGGGCATCCCATGAGGAATTTCTTGTTAAATTTTCTTGTTTACTAAAGTGTCTCTTAATTCTTAACTTACGTTCTTATAAAATTTCATGTAATGATTCACACAATTCTTTTCACAAGGGAGAACTTCTTTCTTTTCAATGGTTGACTAAATAGCTTAAGGCCAAGCTTTCTAAACTGGGATCATCAATTTGATGTCCAAATATTTCTTATTCATTTGATTTTAGAACATTTTCCATTTCTTACAAGGTTAATTAATCTTACTCAAGCCACTAACACATGTTCCACACCTCTATTGCACAGGTGAAGGCATAAGCTCCGATTGAGGGAAAAGTACCGCTTAGGGTTCATAACAATAGCCTTCTTGTTTAAGGATTAAATTTTGACCTTGCTTAAGAAATATCACCATGAATCAAGGCAAGGGTTAACAGAACAGGACAACAGAATTTAGCTTCAGGGTCACATTGTTTACTATCAGTCTTTTATTGAGGTTAAGAGTTTATCAAGATTGGTTAAATGTTCCATCTAGACTTTACTTCATTAAGTTTGACAAAGGAGAACATTTCAAACGATAGAGAGAGATTTAAGGTTTAAATAATCAATTTCCCTCCTACTTATTAAATCCTATCATCTTCTAAAATCTAACCATGAGATCATTTAAGCTTTATTTCACCATGAGGCTCATTTAAGCAATCATATTTTTCACCATAAAAGGATAATGTTTATTAGTTTAATTTTAATAAGGACTATCCAGCTCACTTCATAGTGCTTACAAACTCATTGCTACTAAGCCTTAGGAGGATTTACAACTCAACATTTTAACTCAAGAGCAAAGTTTAACAGTACTCGTTTGCGGAAACAAAACAAGGTTATATCAATTCATTCCAACATGATGCACAAATCAAAGGGACATACCATCTCTATTGAACCATGACTAGGGAGCAAGAGAGTAATAACATGGGACATGCCCCGCTACTATACTAAGGGTTAAAATTCACTAGAATATCCCATAACCAAGCGGTAATCAAATTTCATCTTTCACATGATAACCAAACAAGCCAAAGTTTCAACAGTTACAACAACAATACTCTACAATACATTTACTAGGCACTGACCCTTCTTCTAAAATGTCCAAAGGCCCTTTCCAAATTTTATAACATAATACACATTCGTACAAAGGAACATCATAACCAAGATTGATGCAATAATCTACAAGTCTTTCCATCATCTAACCACGTAAGCCATCTGCAACAATTAATAACCTGAGTCAGTTCGCGAGAACTGAGCAAGATAAGACTATACATAGCAACAATAAGCTACTAGCTAACAATACCATGAAAGGAAACATTCTATTTCAGGAAATGGATCAAGTTCTAACCTCTAACAACCTTTTGAAACAAGATATAATTTTCAACATATCTACTAAGAAGAAAACCATAAGTTTTAGTTATGAAAAATACCTCTAAAACTACAAAAGTTTGACAACCAAATACGCAAGACTATGAAATTTAAATGATTAGACACAAGAGTTGAGAGTATTATGATTTCAATCATATAATCCCGTAGATTACGTGATTGAAATCTAAAGTGTAACCCATCAATCCACATTCTCAAGGTGAAGTCAAAAGATAAAAACCAGACCCGATCTTAGCTGCCAAAAAGAATATAGTTTTGGAATCGTTCCGTAGGGCCATAGGCCTAATAGGCTATAAAAGAACAACGAGGGTAAAACAAAGTTCCATCATGTAATCAAAAAGGTTTAAAGGATGAAAATCTTATATTCAAACCCACAACCATTATATCTTAGGTAATAAGTGACTTCATAGCTAATAAGGATAAGTGGAAAGATCGGTAAGAATGTCTGGAATAGGTATTGCCTAACAGCTTACCTACTGAACATAACCAGGGTCGGAATAGTGACAAGCCTCATTAATACCCAAGTTGAGTAGGCAATCTAGCATTCTAAACACATCCTTGCAATTTTCATAATACCTTAGATTTATAATCCTCCCGTTCTAGAGGAACATAGCCATGAATCTAGACTTGGTTGAAATTTTCCGACATCAACTCACTTCCTAATATCATAAACGATGTATACAAAGGAAAAGGTCTCTCAACTCTCCTTAATTTACATCTCATCACTAAGTTTATGGTAACCTATGCAGTGATTAAACACATAATATACCATTGAAGATAGATATCCTCCAATAACGAACTTCTATAACGATGTAATTACAATTATTACGTTCGACACATAAACAAACTATTCCATAGCTTCTTTTCCCTTTTTGACAACAAAATATATTCACGACCTTCCATCACAATCATTCTAAATTTGCAATGAAAGGTCACTCATCAAGAAGGAAGTACAAAACAAGTTTGACTAAATTAAGGAACTTCATGTTACCTTAAGCAGTTGATGAAAACCTTAACTTTCACGAACCGTGAAAGATATTACCTTACTCCATCAAGGCATTATGTCTATACATGATTAAATCGATCACACAAGGAATCATCAACATACCATATCTTAACACCATAAAGGTCATTAATTTTATCAAATTTTACTCATAGAAAGAGTAGAATCAAAATGGGGTTCTATCAATAATTTATGCCCTTCTATCAACCCAGGACATATTTTCGGCCCAAAACTTCCTTCTTAACAAGCATATATATTGAACTTCTAATTTCCAAAAGCCCTAATAATTTGCACAATACACGAAGTGCATAATCACGCTTATCATAAAAATAATAATAATAATTTAACTGTATGTTTTCCTCTAGGGCAACAACATAACAGGAAACCAATACTAGTCAACGCTGCAACGTTCTAGGGGCGATTACATACCCAGGTTCACAAAAGAAACAACGACATTTTTGCAGAAGGAAGTAACTTTATATATATATATATATATATATATATATATATATATATTTCATATGATCAATCAAAGCATACACTGAGAACCTTTGTTTGTTTTATATATATATAAGGGTTTGATCACGTCAATAAGAACAACCAATAGAGGCAAATCCAGAAGTAACAAACTGTTAACCATGTACTGAACGAAAATCCACAAAATCACAGATTTAAACCAATTTCTAGAAAGAAAAAGTTTCATTTCAAGAGGTTAATAGATACTAGCATATTATGTATATGGTTAGTCTATCTTGCCTGGTTTAATGCATCCACCAGTCGTGAACATCCAGCAGGGACTGCTACAGCCACACGCCCTCCGCTTTATCCTCTGCTTCACTGGTCTTTTCTTGCAATATACCACACCAGGATTCCCCTTTTGAAGGCATGACTAGAAGAATGCAATAGGTGGCTGTCCAAACACTAGATTGCTTCAATGCAGCTGCTTTGGGGGGGGTACAGGCAATGAACTGTCACACAGCCTATAGCATCAGCCAGAACTAGATTTGCCTCTTGCAATGCCTTCGAATCTGTATCAGTAACCAAATACCCGTCATAAGGGCAGGCCCTAGTAGTACTCAGCACATAAGCTAGGCAAGGCTTGCAGTAAAGATGTGTGCATCGGGTTTGCAAAGCCTCATTAGGGTAAACAAGCTGCCTACAAACTGGACAGCAAACCAATTTATGAGAAGACAAAGGCCGTAGTCGGTGGAGCAGCTGAAGTGGAATATTCTCAACGGAGGTAAAAAATTGTGTGAAGGCGACGAAACAGAAGAAATATCTCCATTTCCACAGACAACAGCAACCTTGCCAGCAATCATCACATCAGTGGCTCTCATCAGACCATCTAGCAGAGAGTGCCTGCATCCGTACAAGCTATCGAACTTGCTCTTGGTAACAGAATCATTGTCATTAATAGCAGGGAAGAGCAGCGATCCAATAGCTTGCATCTGGTACAGCCTGTGAACACCAGTAGTTGTTTCCTCAGATACAACAACCAATCTTTCCTTCCTCTTGTGATATATGAGGACAACATCAAACTCTCGGTGCAAACATTATAGCTGTAGCTTGTAAGGTGTGATAATTCCAACAGCACCCTTTATGCCTGCCAACATAGTGACTCGTTGAAGATGCTCATATAATTGCAAAGCAAAATGTGCTTCATGAATATTCTGATATGAAACAGATCCACGGCCTATGGGATTCTCTCCCATGAGTTACATCGTACAACAAGTAAGGTCTCAATAGAGAATCTCTGTAAATAAATTTCATCAGGTCTGCTGGTAACACTCACACTGTCACTTAATCGGACTGTGTTTTTTGAAGATACAAACTCAGTGCATGTTAGATCTGAAAGAATATCCTACTAGATCTCCCACAAAAGTGGAAACCCTGACACTGAAACATCAACTAGCAAACCCCATCTGCCTGGACTATTGTCTCAAAGGTAGAGCCAGCAGTGCCTAGTCCTTGGAAGCATGCCTTACAACATTATCATGTGCAAAATTCATGAAGTAATTACTCCCTGAAATGGAACAGTAACAAGATGGATCCTCTTCCTTGTTCTCTACAATGAAACTTCAGGCTTGAAAGGCTTCAGTAGAGGATCTTTGCTAACTGAGTTATCAGGTCTCCTGATCAAGCAAACCATCGCATGTCACAAAGTCGATTGGGCTGATAAAGTACAGATCCAAGGAGAGTAACCCACGCCTGAGGTTACATCGTAAATAGTAAAACAAGCAATAGTTGGATCTATAGAACCATATCTAAGGAGCTCAAAGACTTCTACTTTCTAAAACTCCTGCCTGTCAGTTGGCTAAAATAATTGATACATACTGTTGATCCCCGATAAAACTCAGCCTCGCAGCGCCCAAAAAGAGGAGGCCGTGCAAGATTCACTCGCTTTGGTAGCTCTTCCATGCCAGCAGAAGGAATAGCACCTTTTCACCTGGACAATGCCTCAAGAAACTTCCAAAAAGAAAAGCAAGAAATTCACGTCCAATTTTGTGTTTAGTCCACAGGCAAACAGACTTCCTATGGCAATCTTTAAGGAACAGGCATAAGATTCTGCAAACAAACTGGTAAAAAAAAAAACTCCGATTCTCCTCACGTGGCTAGGGTAGGTAATGCTCGAGTAAAACCAGACTAAAACCAATCAAAAGACTCCCCAAAATAGGGGCTCAAGACCCTGCAAAGGCATGAGGAAGTCGCAGTAGACAGGTCATAAAGGATGACAGGTCTGAAGTGGTTTCTCTAGAGATAAGTTTACCAACTTCCGACCACTGTGGCATTCAAACCAAAGGAAAGACCAACACACCTTGCCAAAAAGAAAGTGCTCTTCCTCACGCCACTTTCCTAGGAGGATTTCAGTTCAACGCTCCACGGATACTGCCAGCACTGCATGATTTTCGAAGACCCACACCCAACCTGTACGCATTGAAGGAGGATCCCAGAAGTATTCCCTGGCAAAGACCAAGGTGACTCCACCCACTCCAATGATCCCTCACGCAAGGACAGAAATGAAACGTTCCAGGCTTAGCCACTCGAGTCGGCCGAAGGATGAACACGTGCAACGTAGAATAGGACATTACACAATATCTAAAATCACATGGTCCGAACAACATTCATAATATATCCATGTCAAATAGTATATCATCATCCACATCTGAAGTGTCTAGCTAATAATTCATCACGTGCATCATAACTAAATCAAGAGTCAACAATAATCCATGGTCCAACATCTAAACATCATACTAAATCAAAACACGCTAATACATGTCTTAATGTAATCAACATGTATCTTTGATCAGTACTACCAATAGGTGACAAAGGAAAGTCAATCACTACACGTGCATTGCTTATGAGCTTAAGGGAAACTCTCTCTAGATGCACAATAGACTAAGAGCCTATGTCACAAGGTCCTCTGTAATTTATCCACCAAAATTGAATTTCGTAAATACTTTATGAACTTGCTGATTGAACTGAAATCTTTGTTAACGTAAATATACTACATGGAAATTTCGGGACACAATATCAACATTATACTTACATAACATTGATGTATATATTATAGATCCATATACTTTGGGTAAAATTCAATGTATAAGATAAGCTCTGATCCACTTCTATCCCTATGACATAAACTTTATGTCATTGGTGCTTTTCAAAAAATAAAATCTATAGAAAGATAATAGTATTCGAACTTACTTACTATATGTTTCCTCAAACTTTAGGTCCCTTGAGGGAACTTGAACTGAGCGTTATTCTCCTATGTCAAACATGAACGTGAACTTGAACCTTGTGACTTAGCTAAATGCATGGTTAGAGGTTGTATACCAGTCACTTGGAATTGGTTTGTTCATATGTAAGTCTAAGATCATTAGGGAAGTGAACAATAATGGTATGAAATGTATTATCATGAGATGTGTAGTTAAGAATTGAATACATGATTAGAAATTATTTGATAGGAAGTATTGCAAACTTTCATTTGTTTAAATGCTAGATGGCATAAGTTATTAGGTGAGGTTTATATCTTATCATGCTCAGTTCTAGCGAACTGACTCTAGTAAATATTTGTGCAGATGGATTATGCGAGTAGATTAAAGGAAAAGAGTGTAAAAGTTTCATCAGTTCAAATTATGAAGTTCTTTGTAGAAAGTTCAGTGCGTTGTAAATTTTGTAACATTGTCTTGCAAGGAGTTTAGAAGATCTCGTCTTGGTATGTTCGGAAAACTACGTGGTGAAGTGTTCTTTCCCTTTTGTTGTTAGACTAATAACTTACCTCGGTGAGAAATGATATTCAATCATTACATTGGCATAAGTATTGTAAAACCTTGATTTTGAGAATAAAGTGTTCAGTCAAAACTCTCCGACACCTTGTAAGGATGTGATATAAGTAAAATTAAATGGAGTGGTTAACCCTTATAGAAGTTAGCTAAATATATATATTCAGATAAATTAATGTAGAGATGACTTACTCGAGAACAAGAGATTCTTGAAGTAATCAAAGGTGAAACTATCCTTGTAAAGTAAAATTTTATAATTTGTTAACCCTAGCTAAGCTAGCAAACATTATCTTTATATGGTGAATTCTTAAACAAGTTTAAGGGAAACCAATGGTTAGTTGTTAGAATATGATAAGATTTATTAAGTAGGAAGAATCAATTTAGAAACCACGAAATTTATCTCTCAGCCTTTTGGAAAGATAAAGAAGTTCCTGTTGTAAAGCTCTTTCAGTGAAGCCTAAGTAAAATCTTTAATATTTGTGGATAAAACCTCAAGCTCCAAACAAACCTCAGTAAAAACTAATGACGTCTTAAGGGTAGGAATTCAATTGACCTTCTTCCTTTGGGTGCCTTGTAATTTTCTCTTAAGTTTGTTGAGCGTGAGCCGATGTTGTCATAAGGGCATGAACCAAGTTCTAGTAACGTAAGTGTGAATAGATGGCCTTGTGGAATTAAATTACCATCTTTATCAAATAAATAAATAAAACAAATAATTCCTTCATAAAGGAGAATACTTTAAGTGAACTACTCTACAGTGTATAAGAAAATAACTCAGTTGGTAAGATGAATTTGTACGAATCATATCTTGAATCTCTCTGAAAACATAAGTCATGAGTTAAAGGGTGTTTTATCAAAATAAATAACCTTCAATCATTTCTTACTGTGGCTTGCCCTAGCTGTGTGAGTGTCATGTGGTTGGACTTCTATGTTATTCTGTCAAAAAGAGAAGTGTATTATCCTTTTGGGTGTGAACGTTTCCGTGCTGACCTTGTGGTCATCCTCGTAACAAGTGGTTCCCAGAGTTGGTTGTAACCTTGTGATGACATGTTGTGTCGTGTTCGTGTCAGGTAGTAGAAAAAAAAAAGTTATCTTGTATTTCACTATGTTGTTTGTGTGTTACTTTTTGGGTCGTTACAAATAGAATTTACATATATTTTTGGGATAGAGGAAATTATAGCTCAAGGTGGTTCCTTGGGAGGGCTTAGATTAATAGAGGACATTAAATAAAAAGAGAAATGGGAGGCCTTGAGGCAAGTTTCCCTACTTATATGAGATTACTTTTAGAAGAGTGTATTGAACATGAAGGAATTTGCATTATCATTTGGTATTATTTAATTTTCCTCTTTTTTTATATTAATCATATATGGTTGGAATGTAAAACATAATTCAAGGCTATGAGGTAACTAAATGGGGAGGCATAATTGGGGTTCACCTCAACAAGTGTGGGATTCTTTCCTAACTTTTTGAACCTATAATTAAACTTAGTCATTAAGCTTTATGGGTTATCTGCTCGAGTTTTATTAAGTTACTCCATTAGTGAAGTAGTCACCTGCTTTCTTGAAAATGAATTGCACAAACTATTCTCCCATCTCATCCCTAGTTGTGTAGGAGTTGGGAGGCAAATTTGTACCAGTTTAGAGCTCTCCCCTTCAAAGAGAATACCATAGAAGTATAAAAACAACATTTGCGTTATGTGGTGAGGCCTAACAACAAATCATTGACAACATATTTAATCTGTTAAATTAGGAGTTGTGTCTCCTTGTTTCACCACTAAAATATGAGCCTAAG
The DNA here is from genome assembly GCA_019776745.2 of Taxus chinensis. Lineage (NCBI taxonomy): Eukaryota > Viridiplantae > Streptophyta > Pinopsida > Cupressales > Taxaceae > Taxus > Taxus chinensis. The sequence continues at coordinate 150,722,366 of CM034157.1, forward strand.
TGTCATATCTAGGAAGCTAATGTAGAAGGATACATCTTTGAAAAATGTTACAAATGGGTGATTTATTTTTGGCTATCCATAAGGATTGGGTGGAGATTCAACAAAAAAATAGTAAAATGCATCATGGGAAGTAATTATACAATTGTGGGTGTGGATTGAGTTCTATGAGAACCTTTAGACAGTGTTTTCTACTCCTTGAGGTGAATTTTTATTTTAAAACTCAAGTTCACTACTTTGGGTGCTTCTACTTATTTACAATACTTATAGAGAAAGTGAATAGTGCCATATTTTCCATCCACTTGCCCTTTAATAATGTGTTTCAGGCCATGTTTCCTTGTCATTGATGCCCAAAATGTTATCTAAATCTTCAGACTTTGTTGTGTTCCCAAGGATGAAGAACTTGGAATAGTATTCTATTGAGTGTGAAAGATACTCTGGAACAAAATTTTAAAGAGACTAGGCCCTCCAAAGGAATTCATCACTCTGGTTGAGCAATTGATCAGATGTTGTATACAAAGAATGTCTTCAATTCTTTGTTTATCTCATCTAAGTGTTGTCCCCACAAAGTGACAATGAAATTGAATCCTGACATGTCCTATAATTGTAGAGTTCTTCTTTTTGTTTCAGACTGGTCATGCATATGAATAGTCAAGAATGATGACATCACAAATTAGAATCCCAATCAAATCAACAGAAGAACTGACAGTGTTTTCAGGTATGTTTTGATTGATTGGTGAAAGAAAGTGATGAGAATAGTGTATCCTCATTTGCTATGAGAGGAGTTATGGTGCCTTTTTATTTTCCTGAAATCACAAATTACAATTATGAATTCTTCTTTTTGGTATACATCTTATCCTAGAGAGAACTAGTGGAATCTATATAATTTGCAACTCAAAACAACTTTTAAAAAATAATACATAATTACATTATTGCCCAATAATTACTTTTGTAAAATACTCTTCCTATCCTCTCAGATCATATTCTATGTCAATTGATTTATGTGCATATCATTTAGTGCTCAGACCAAAAAAAAACCTTCAATCTAGAACAGGACACTCTGTTCATGTTGCTAAGCTGCAGTTTCAAAAAATGATTGTTCAATACGTTAGATATACAGGATTTTCATCATGAAAAAAATAAAATGCATTAAAAGCTAATATAACTTTCAATATTTACATCTTTAGTATGTTTAACAACTAGATGTGTGCCTCACTAAAGGAGGAATTATCAAAATATCTCAATTATTTTATATATGATAGAATTTTGTTGTTTCATGAGATAATTCTTAGATGGCATTAAACTTATGTTTGGTATTCTATCATTGTAGTAACCAATAATTGTAGTAAATAACAATGAAGATATTCATTAATCCACTTATAAAATATGCAAATGTATGAATTCTTCGGGTATTCATGTTTAGATTCAAATAATATAGTCTAGCAAAATACTACCACTCGTGATATGATAGATTTGTAAATGTATATATTGAATTTGTAACAAATTTGAAATGTAGAGATAGACCTTGTAAATGTAATGCTTGACCTATCTATATTCCTACAGTTACAAAATCAATCACACCCCTTATCAACATCAATTACAAAAGTAATAATTATCCCTCTAAATAAAATAACATATACCATTCAGTGTTCACATTGCATTGTACACATGCGATTGCTAGTATAATTTTATATGATGAAGACCCCTAAAATTAAATGTCCAAAAAATATGTACCTCTATTTTATAAGAATAAAATAAGTGTAATGGTGCTTATCAACAGCCATTCTATGAAGGACACAAGTAAATAATTAGTGAAGTTTTTTTTAATATTCATTTACGGCTCATAAATCAAGTTCTCCCACCGTCAAAATTTGATTTTATTAATCTCTAGTAAATCGTACTAGGTAAATAAATTCGACTCACCTAAAAATACTCTTAACATCTAGAAGATTCGACTAAACAATATTTTGTAAGTGCTCAACAGCTAGAAGACAGCTGTAAAGGTTGATATTGTGACTGTTTGGAAGACAGCTGTAAAGCTGGAAGACAGATGTAAGAGCCGTTACGAAAGTTTTATTTAACGCCGTCTGAGGCTTTTGTTTTTACCATTTTTGTATGGATTTGCATTTTTGTTTTTCTGTGGAGTCTGTGTGCAGGGCCCTGCTGTTTGTATTTGTTTTAGTTTTTGTTAGTGAAGTATGTTTTGAGTCATTTGGTCTGTGGATTTTGGTTTTTTTCTCTTTCTTTTTGTGGTTATAGTCTTGTATTTTTTATATTTGGGTTCTTTCATGTCTGAATACTCGAGCTCTGTTTGAGGAGAGCAGTGCAGGAGAAGAACAGTGACGTATCAGACCAGCCACAACCCTAAAGGATGGTAAGTTCTCTAAACTTCTACTGTTATAATTTGATTCCTTTTCTTATTCTTTAGGTTCTTGATAATTTTTTAGTTCTTTCTCTCCTGTGCGTTTAGGGCTTTTTAATATTAATGTTCCCCCGTGTAGATTAGGATTACTCGACGTTCAGATCCAAATTGGTTTAAATTTTTTGAAACAGAAAGATACCTAGGTTTCTAACTATCTGACTGGTTTGAAATTAGTTTAGATAAATGCATTTGTATGTAATTCAAACGCTTCATATCAGGGTTCAGATCCGAAGCATTATATCTTTGGTAGGTTTCTCTAACACAGTTTAGATCTGTGGTTTTCCTGTTTGAAATTAGTTTAGATAAATGCATTTGTATATAACTCAAACGCTTCATATAAGGGTTCAGATCCGAAGCATTATATCTTTGTTAGGTTTCTCTAACACAGTTTAGATCTGAGGTTTTCCTATTTAATCATCGCTCTAGGGTAGGCTTTATAAATGATTTTTGAAATTAGACAGATGCTGTTGTAGATTGTGATTTAAAGATGCTTTCTGAAGCTAAGCAGTTTATTATTATAGGAATAAGTGAAATATTTTTGGATTTATTATCTATTTAATGTTATGCAGTGCTTATTGTTGTAAGTTTGAATGGTCTGTAGTTTTTGATCTGGCTTTACTTGTATTGAGGATTATTTACAATTGTTATTTTCCTGATTTCCAAAGAGGTAATTAAACTATTTAGGTGTACTGATGTGTTTTAAACTTTGAAAGTTGATCTTGCGTAGGTGGGGTTAAACTGGGGTTAAACTGGCCACACAAGCTTAAAATGTGGTGCTGTAGAACACTGTTTTTCTGGCTATGCGAGTTTAGGATTTTCTTCGTGAGTAAATCATGGATTAATCTTACATTTTAATATTTATAACCTATGTAATGTTACAGAGTGTTTTTCGTTTTTCAGATTCTCTAAGTTTTTATTAATTCTTTCTTTTTGATTATTTTTGGCTTTTCTTGCTTAGGGTTAGTAATACTTTCTTATTTTCCTGAATGTTATTTTGTCTCATGGATAAACTTTGCAACTTAAAGTTTTAATGATTTTTTTTACAGGGAATTACACTGTTTAGATGTTCTGTTAGATTTTAAAATTTTGGAAGTTGATTTTGTGTAAGTGGGGTATAAACTGGCGATGCTAGCTTAGGTTGTGGTGGCTCTAGATCCCTATTTTTCTTGGCCATTCTAACTTAAAAGTAAGCTGTGGTTGAACTGGCCATGCTAGTGGAAGCTGTTCTGTTGTAGAAGATGAGCAACATTTTTCCAACAGTGTTAAAAGCATGCTTTAATTTGATATAGAAGATGCAATTTATTCTGTTGTGCTGGAGTACCCTGTCTATATCACTGACATTATTCATTCCATCATTTAGTAAAACCACACCTTAATTTCACGCTATTTATTTTAAATCCCTGCTTTTTGGTTGTTTTCTAGGTGTAGTTTAGGGATCTAAAGACTTTTTAGTAGGTCAATGGACTGGATTTTGGGCAATGAAGGAACAATACATAGAAACACCTGGAAGATTTTCTGGGAGTCATTAACCAAGCTTCAAAAATTAGTCTCACTGAAATTTAGAAGTTTACAGAAGTATTTATAGTTTAATGGTATTTCAATTTGGTATTGTATTGATGGCATAAGCAAATGTGTGAATCGGATTGAGGCTAACATAGTATAGAAGCGAACAGGATGCCTTTCTAGTTTTCAATTCCAAATCTCAGACCCTCGTCACTCTGCGTCACGCATGTGTTTTTTTTTAAGTTTTTCTAAAAAATATTTTTAGTTACGCCTTACTAAATTTGATACACCCTTTTTGGTAATAATTACTGGCATTTCTGATTTGTTTATCCATGATGTAATATGCATAGTTTTCAACAAGGGTGCCTATTAACCTGCCCAAATTGTAATGGTTTAAGCAGGAATAAGGGTGTGAAAGATTCATTTCATTCCTAATATAACTGTGTTGTTAAAGCTACATGGAACAAAATTTTATCAATATACTGTGTGCTGTCGAATGTGAAGACATTCGAATGAGAACTAAACTATGCGTAAATGTAATGCTTTGACACAGCTGTGATATCATTAGATTTTAGGATACTGTTCTTGAGAAAAAAGTATTTTTTCTATCAGGTCAGATCTAATGTGTTTATTAATTTTGCAAAACACATGCTCGTAGATTATTTGAAGTTTTTTTTGGACGTCTCATTGAATTTACTTCGACAGTTTCTTACATATCAGAGTCAGTTCCATCTCCTTGCGAATGAATTTGCCTTTTTAAACATTAGACCTCTCATTGAATTTAATTTGACAGTTTCTTACAGGGGTCTCTGCAATATGGGGCTTTGGGGATGCCGTGGTGGGAGAACAACATGTGCCTTTATGAAATTTAAATTTGGGTGTATCAATTAAGAATATTAGAAAATTCTATTCTGAAATGTAATTTTATATTGTTTAGGCTTAGGGAATTTTATAAACTGGCCATGCTAGGTAGCCTAGGCGTGTTTTTTACATTGTTAGTAAAATCCTGCCTTATCTATTTTTATTACCTTATTCTCCTAATGGAATGTTGTTAATGATAATATTTAGTTTATTTTAGCATTTACATATAAATGTTTTTAGAGAGCATTGTTTAAACTTTCGGAGAAGCTTCAAAAATTGGGTTCAAAACGTCAATACGGCCAAGTAGTAACACAGAAAATTACTCTCGCATATTCTTACTAACTCCAAATGTTATTTCACATTCAAATTTTATTTTTTTGTATTAATATATCATTTTTGTGTGAAGTGTAATGACGATAGGTAAGGCGGCAGCACAGTATGGTCTGAACGAATCAGCCAGCGGATCAAGTTGTCAGTCGGATATTTCCTTTTGTATGTAGGCAGGTAAAATTTTAATGTACCTATTAACCGTGTTTTTTTATTAACTGCATAATTGTACCAAAAGAAAGATTCGGATGATTGTTTTTATTTTTATTTTTATATTATTTTGATATATAATAATTCGCTTCTTCGGGAATTCAACGGGGAGAGCTCGATGGTACTTATTTCTTCTTATAAATATATATAAAAAAATTGTTTTGCTCATAATGTTGTCTCCCAAGAACCGTCCTGTAATTTGTGACATTTTGTAATTTTTGTGCATTAACTTTCTTCCGCTTTTGCAGGGTGGCCTAATTTATTTTTTAATAAAGTACGAAGGAGAGTTCTTTTTAATAATAGTAGGGGAAAGGAGCCAATGACCGCTAAACATTTTATCTATTATTATAGATTCTTAATTAATATATATTTTAAATATTTCTTAATAATATTTTTTTAAATGTGGAATGTATTGTAATATTCGTTATTGTTGAATTGTATTTAAGTTGTGTTGTAGATTTGTACTTGTTAATAAATAATTACAACTATAAATAAGATTTTATGTTAATAATTATTTGCTGGTTTTTTAATTATTTATAATCTTATTTGGATATTTATTTTAAATAATTAAAAAGTATTAAGATATATATTTGTTATTCTAAATAATTAAAAAGTATTAAGATATATATTTGTTAGTCAATCTATTTGTTTGTTATATATTGATGAATGTTTAGTATTATTATGGATTTTTAAATGTGGAGTAGTGCAAGTTAATATTTTTGATTGTTGAATTGTATTTTAGTTGTGTACTGTGTCTTGTTTTATAATTATTAAATTAATATGTATTGTATTTATTTTAAATAATTAAAAAATATTTTAATACATAGATAATAATGTATGTTTATGTATTATTATGGACTTTTAATAATATATATTTTAAATGTGGAATGTAATTTAATATTTTTTATTGTTGAATTGTATTTTAGTTGTGTGTATTGTGTTGTGTTTTATAATCATTAAATTAATATATATTATATTTATTTTAAATAATTAAAAATATTAAAATATATATTTAAATATTTTTTATTATAGTAAAATAATAAAATAGGTATGGTATTGATTTATAATTAGTGTAGATTATTTATTAATATATATTTTAAATGTAAAATGTAATTTAATATTTATGATTGTTGATTTGTATTTTTTTGTTGTGTGTATTGTGTTGTGCTTATTGTGTTTATAATTATTTAATTGTTTAGAATAATTAAATAAATAAATAATTAAAATTGAAATGAAAACATGATTATATCAATAATTGTAAAATTGTATTTTTTTAATGCATGAATTTATATTGTTTTAAAAAAATAAAAAATCATGTTGTTTCAAATAAATATCTATATTGTTGCAATTTTTTCTTTCTTTGTAACTGTAATTTGGACACCTAATGACCTTCCATATTCTTCCTTCTCCCTAGTCTCTCCATGTTCAACTCTCTCCTCCCAATTTATATGTCTATAGGCCTCTCACAAGCACCTATGGATGTTTTTGCTAGTTGTATATTATTGTAACTTTAATTGTGTGTATTTAGAATTAATAAAAATAGAATTCTATTAAAACTAATAAAAAGTATAAGTAGTTAAAATTTGATTAAAAGAAATTGAAATTAAATAATTAATAAATTAAAAAGCAATGAAAGCTAATAAAATTTATAATTTTTTGTAAAAACTAAACATTAATAATAAAAAATTTAAAATTCATAAATAATTAATAAATTAAAAAGCAATGAAAGCTAATAAAATTTATAATTTTTTTGTAAAAATAAAAAATTAATAATAAAAAATTTAAAATTCATAATGAAAGCAAAAATTGAATAGTAAAAAAATTAAAATTAACTAAAAAATTAAAATAAAAAAGTAATTAAAATTTGATTAAAAAAATTGAATATTAAATTAATAATTAATACAATTAAATATTAAAAAATAATGTTGGATCAAAATTTGTTTTTTCAAACTGAAAAGTACCAAAAGAAACGATTTGAGTAAAAAATAATGAACCAATGCTTAGCTAAGGCCTTTTTAATATAGGCACCTTCTTATTAGGAGACCGCCTGTTCCTAATTTTGATAAACTCTATTAAAAATGCAAGTCTATTGAAAAAAAAAAATTAAAAATAAAATCAATTAAAGAAATTAAACTTAAAAATTATAGTTACAATATGAATAAAAATTAATAATGAAGTGTTAATCTATTTATCTAAATTTTTGCTACCTTTGAATTGTGAAAAATTATTGCCTAAAAATTTTTAAAATGTCCTCCAACTCGTTTTTAAAATATTAATATTGTTATGTAGATAGAATAATATTGAAGGGTCAATTGAGATGCAGGTGTAAAATGTCAATATTGACGGGTAAAAATTAAAATAAAAAGTGAAATCTAAATTTTTAATAAGATATTAAGAGAGTAAAATCTGCAAGGTATTACCGAATTCGATAAAAGGAGATTGATATTAACTTTCTCGAGTTCATTCATTTTATTTTATTTTTTATTAACCTGATTAAAATTAATTACAAAACAATTAATAAGGGTAAAAATTAAAGTGGCTTATAAAAAAAGTAAAATTCTACAAATATTATAAATTATTAAAAAGTAAAACTCTAAAATGCTTAGGAATTAAAAAAAGTAAATGTAAAAATGGCAAAATTTAGGGACAAGTAAAATCCAGGTAAATATTATAGAATTATTCACTGCGCTGCTTTCATCAATCAATCCTTATGCTTTAAGAAAATAAAAATAAAAATTAGAGATCAGTTGTAAAATGTAAAATTAAGAATTATTGGGGAAAAAGGATTCACCTAGCCCTATTAGCGAATTAAAAATCTTAACGAACATTAAAATTTGAAATCATAAAAATAGAGATGTTAGATTAGAAAACATCTAAAAATTATTGTAAAATCTTAAAAATCAACATTAATTAAAACCGCTAAGGTAAAAAAAATATGGAATGTAAAAAGTTAATACGTAAAAAGGCCATAATCCTCCGAAATTAAAGAAAATTATAATTATATTACAATTTAACTTAATCTTCTTTGAAGATTTTCAATTTCATTAGTAATTAAAAATATTAAAATTATGTTAAAATTTCAATATCCAAAATTAAATCTTAATCCAAAATACTATATGAAACTAGAAGTTGAACAATTAAAAATCAAAATGTTTAGAAATCAACAAAAATTAAAATATTGATATAAATCTTAACAGCGCGGCACCCGATAAGCGAAAAATAATAGTTTGAAAAATTATATTATTAGGGATTTGAAATGAAGGGCCTTAAGGAAATAGTAGAAAATTAAAAATTAACAGCTTAGAAGAATTAATTGGATTGATAAAAATGAATCACACAATGGGCTTAATAATTTAAACATTAATGCAATTAGAATTGCGTTAATACTATGGAGGATGGTATGCGAATTAATCTATGAATGAAAAACTGAATAAAACTAGAATTCCATAGTCTCCCAACGTCCTAAAATTAATGTCTATAAAAATACATTTAAATTAATTCATTAAAAATCAAGTACAATATTAAAATTAATTTTAAAAATGAGTAAAAACATGTTTAAAAAGGGAAAATGAGATTTATTTGATTACAAATAAAAAAATTAAAATGCCTAAAACTTTGAAATTACTTAAAAAGTAAAAAGTAAAACTTAAAAAATTGGTAAAAAAATTAGAAATCAATAAAAAAAATCAAATAATTAAGAATCGTAATACTTAATTTGTATGTTCTTAAATTACTATTATTGTTATATATGCATTACATTTTCTATAAAACTTCGGATGAATATATATAAATAACAATTTGATTTAGCATTAGGAATTTAGGTTGAATATTTTTATTCTTCGGGGGTGTTTAGTATTGAAATTAAAAGTAAACATAAAACATAAAAGAAATCATCAAAAATTTTAATAAATTCACAAATTTACACATTTACAATTAACTTATAGTTAAATTTATTAATTTAATAACTTTTTCAAAATTTTATTTTAAGGAAAGTTGATTAAAATAATTAAAAAACAATCCATAATAATATTAAAATTAATAAATTGAATTTTATTTTTAAAACTAGAAATTTACAAAATTAATTAATAAAAAAAATTTTAAATTTTATGAAAAATTACAACGTATTATGACTTCTATCAAAATTTTTTGATTAAAAAATTAATCATTTTAAAAAATTCAAAGTTTACACGTAATTCATAAGGAGATTAAGAAAGAGTGTTTTAGTCTTGCCTAGTAAACCAAAAACTTTTCAGAAATCAACTTGGCAAATTTTAAAGGAAATATTTTTCCAAATAAAAATTTAAAAACGGATTGCAATACTTTAAAATTTATATAATTTTAGGAAATTGATAAAAATTTAAAAAATTTAAAAGAATTTTAAACACTTCATTTTTAAAATAAAAGAATTACTAAAATTAGTTATCGAATTTTAAAAATAGGATTTAATAAAATTCCATTAAAATTATAAAAATTCAATCAATTAAAATTTGTTTGAATTACAAATATTGATAAATATAACACTAAAATTTTCTTGAAATTAGGTTTTTTTTTAATATATATACATTAAAAATTATTTTAAAAATCAATACAAACTAAGATCAAAATGAATAAAAAATATCTAATTGTAATTATGGGTAGTTCAATATTAACAAAGAAATAAAAATCCTAAAATTAAAATTAATATAAATTAAAAATTAAAAATTATTAAAAATTAGATATGGTTTAATTATAATATTTAAAATTTAAAAACTAATAGGATTAAAAATTATTTAAAAAATTAAAAATTATATTAAAATATTAAACAAAATTAATATTAAATTTAAAATTAAATGTAAGAATTATTAAACATGTATTCAAAAATTAATAAAAGCTAGAATTAATAGAAATAGACTCTAATTAATTAAAAAATAAATAAATATTAATTGATAATTATTCATAATTATTTTCATTAAAATTTGCAAATAATTAAAAACTACAAAATATGAATTTTTAAAAGAAAAGTAAGATTAGGAATTGCACTAGATTTTAAAGGATTTGAAAGTTGGGAAATCTATTGAAACAATTTATTTGGAATTAACTTGATAATTGAGCTTTGATTCTATAAAAATGCTCTAGAAATTGACCTTGCAAGGGCAAACCAAAAGTATTAAGTCTAATGATACTTGACCCTTTTATATCAATTTTGATTTTTCTAAAAATTTACAACTTTTTAGATTTTCTAAATAGTAAAAAATATCATTATTTAGTTGTCGTTCATATTGTTGAAATCTCTCTGAAAGGCATTCTTAAACAAGATCTCAAACTCTAACCATTCTCATGGAAATTAAAAACAAAGTTTGGAATTGATCAAAGTGGGATTCCTAAGCACCAATTCATCATTGCGACGTTGGATGCCACTATTTTTAGTGACCAAAATTTTCACATCGTTCCCAACCTCAGCAGTTGAAGGATATGGTAAACTTTGGAATGCAACTAAATTGCATAAAAAACTTCTTCATTAATGCTTGAGTTAGAATCTGATGGTATAACGTTTTATAAAAAAGTTCAACAAGAAATGTTTGAGTACTTTTGGATGATGAATGAAATTGCAAGTCTTAAACTTAGTTAGAAGCTTTAGAATTGGTAAATCTTCTTTCATTCTTGACTGTAATGTCTTCGCCAAGATTTAGGGAGCCATGTGTACTTTTGAAATTGATATTAGAAATGTTGACCATACTTCATTTCTTGTTAGAAAATGAGGTAGTGTAAAAGATTCTCTATATTCATATACATCTTGATTTTTTGAAGAAAAATGCAGATGCAGTAAAGGACCTAAGAGAAAAGATATAAGCATTTGATCTAGGAATTGTATAGTTCCTTTCACTCCTCTTCGACTGACATTATTATCATGCTTTTTTATTTTTATTGTTATGTTGTTCGCTCACATTATAGACATGGATATTTGGTGTATAGTATTTTAGGTTAGCATTTGATAGATGTTAGATGATAGAGCTGGATTTTGACTTATTAATGGATTGTAATTCATGTATGATTTGTCATTAGACATTAAGACATATTGAGAGATATTTTATGTCTTGATGATGATTGATGTGTTGTTAGCATAATTTATTAGGACATTTGGAATTACTATCAGTTGGCAATATGTTCTATGATGATTAGCGTTTGAACTAATCTTGTGATCTTATTGAAAAATTGATGAATTGGTAGAATTGAGATGTTATTGAAATTATAGAACAAATGATAGAATTATTGTTCAAGTTTAGATGATGATTTAGTTATATGAGGATTTTATTCATATAAATGCATGTGTAAATTTTATTTTGATGTATTAATATGGCCATGAGGCTAGAAAGGTATTGTTGATTTTTTAGGTAATTATATCACAACAAAAAAGGGGGTTAGGAGACCAACAACGAATGGAATATTGGATGGATACAACGAACAAGTCACCATGACAACTTTTGTCAAATACAGTATGTTATGTTTTGTTATTATTTTGTTTGGGGTTCCCATTACTGGGGATGACCTCCAAAGGTGACCTTTGGTATGTGTGTAATTTTGTCCCTTTTGATTCTATTTATCATAGAGTATTGATTTATTTTAGTATGTGGAGTCATTTAATTATTGTTGATTAGCACCCCACTTAAGTTAATTGGAAAATCATGTTTATTAGTGTTAATTAGGATGTGACAAAAGGGGCCAATAAATGTAGTTGGTCCTTTAATCTTGTGATGGATTGGATGAGAATTTAATTTGTTTTGAGTGTTGTAAACCATACTCAATATCTCAAGTGAAATTCGGATTTTGAAAAGGCCATTTTTGGAGACTTGTGGGACAAGTTAAGCTTGTCCCACACCTCTTAAAGTCATATACCAATAGACCTATGATGTGAGGGTCTTAAAATAGGACCTATTATGTGTTTTGTAAGGAAAAGTGACATTTATTGCACTTTTCTTACAAGGGATTTTAAATTCATGTCCTTTAGGGGTGTGGGTTTGTGTTGAGTGTGTAAGAGGCTTGTCATTTCTTTCAACCACCAATTTATTATGCTTTATTTGGGTTTGACCTTGCGTGATCTACTCATAAAAATGATGTCAATATCGACTACATGCCACAGTACCTCAATTTTCCTCTTTTCAATTTATTCCACATCATTCGAGTGTGAGGATTTCAAAAGGCACTTTTTAGCTTTGCACAACCTGCTCTGAAAATTTTGGACAACATATCTTCAGAATTTGATTTAGCATTCCTACGGTATAAATGGTGACAACTTATGCAAATTGTGAGAAGGCTTGGGGCTCCCACTGTTGAAATATTTTGATAAATCTTGAGATATTGAAAGGTATATCAATTACATCACCTAAATTTTGACTTGTTATATAATTGTGCTCATGTGATGTTGATTGATTGGATTCCAACACAAGGACAACACAGTGAAATACAGGATAACTTTTTTTTTTTTGACTTGCTTTGACTCAACACAACACAACATGTCGTCACAAGGTTACAACCAACACCAGGAACCAATTGTTACGGGGGAGACCACAAGGTCAGCACGAGAACGTTCACACCTATCAAGGACAATGTACTCTTCTTTTGACAAGACAACATGGAAGTCCAATCCACATGACACACTTACAGCTAGGGCAAGCCACAGTAAGAAATGATTGGAGGTTATTTATTTTGATAAGACACCCTTTAGCTCATGACTTAAGTTTTCAGAAGGATTCAATATATGATTCGCACAAATTCACCTTACCAACTGAGTTAATTTCTTATACACTGTAGAGAAGTTCACTTAAAATCTTCACTTTACGACAATAGAATTGTTTAGTTCCATTAACTTAATAAAGGGAATAATTAAATTCCACAAGGCTATCTGTCCATACTTACGCTACTAGAACTTGTTCATTACCTTGCTACAACAAGAATTCGTGTTCAACAAAATCAAGAGGAACTTACAAAGTATCCTGGGAAAGAGTTAAGGTCGAGTTAAATTCCTCTTTAAGATGTCATTAGTTATTACCAAGGTTTAATTGGAGCTTGGGGTTTTATACGTAATTATTAACGCTTTTACTTAGGCTTAACTGAAAGAGTTTATCAAAAGGAAACTACTTACTTTCAAATAGGCTGAAAGATAATTGTGTGGTTTCTAAATTTCCTTCTCTTACTTGTTAAATCTTATTAGAAACTAACTATTGTTTCCTTTAGCTTGTTTTAGGCGTTCTCCAAAAAGAGTAGTGTTCACTAGTTTAGCTAGGGATATCAATTTATAAAGATTTACTTTACAAGGATAGTTTCACCTTTGAGTACTTCAGGAATCTCTTGTTCTCAAGTAAGTCATCTCTATATTATTTTACCTGAATACACATATTTTGGTTAACTTCTATAAGGGTTAACCATTCCATTTAATTTTACTTATATCACATCATTACAAGGTGTCAGAGAGTTTTGACTTAACACTTTATTCTAAAAAAAAACAAGGTATTACAATATTTATGCCAAGGTAAGGATTGAATATCATTCCTCACCCAAGATAAGTTACTAGTCTAACAACAAAAAGGGAAAGAACACTTCCCTACGTAGTTTTCTGAACATACCAAGGCAAGAGATCTTCTAAACTCTTTGCAAGCAAAGTTACAAAATTTACAACGCATTGAACTTTCTACAAAGAACTTCATAATTTGAACTGATGAAACTTTTACACTCTTTTCCTTTAATCTACTCGCATAATCCATCTGCACAAATATTTACTAGAGTCAGTTCGCTAGAACTGAGCATGATAAGATATAAACCTCACCTAATAATTTATGCCATCTAGTATTTAAATAAATGAAAGTTTGCAATACTCCTTATCAAATAAATTTCTAACATACATTTAAAACTTAACTGTACATCTCATGATAATACATTTCCTATTCATAAATGTTCACTTCCTTAAGATTTGCTTACCTAAGACACAATTCCAAGTGACTAGATATACAATCTTAACCATGCAATCAATCATACTCAAATTGCAGTAATAATAATGACGCTCACCTAATACCCTCGACCTACTTCGCATATTTAAGTACCCAACAATATTATCTTTCAATTAAATAAAAGCACCAACGACATTAAGCTTATATAATAAATACAAGTACCAATTTTATATTATTCATCGATATTACCCAAGTATCAAACCTTCATAGAAACTCAGTGATATGAAGTATAATTTGGATATTTATTTCACAATTTTAAGGATATACTTATGTTAACAAAGATTCCACCAATCCACAAGTTCGTATAATATTTAGGTATCCTTTTGGTTGCTTATTCCATGTCTCTATATATTTCTTTTAGTACAAGGGTCCAACTCATTGGAATGAGCTACGATTAACGACATTGTCATGTTTTGCTAATATGTCCAAGATACATTTGACTAACTAAGATAAGTAAGCGCAGTCCAAGCCACTATAAATACAAGTACCAACATTATCTCAACTCCCAGTTGAGATGCAAGTATCAAATTTTAGCTAACATAATAATCATCGTAAATACCAGAAAATATTCCATTCGTTAACCAAGTATTGAAATAACATATTTATCCTTACTGGCATACATGGTATGCACAGTCCCATTATGGTAGCTGTTACCTTTACTTGAGGCTGTGCATGAATCCATTTTAGGGTAATTATCTTAACTTCCCTATTCATCTGTTTTTCTACCAAACGTCTATCGACAAGCTTCAAGGTCAAGTATAAGATAAATTTATAATTTCATATTTCAGGCATTGCCTGAATTCATATGCAAGAGGGCATCACATATCAATCAAACTTGAGGAATGTCGATGTATCCGATATTACTTTAACCGATTCAAGGATCCAAGTAGTGTCTCAAAAATTAAGCCAAATAATTATCCACAGAGGATAATGACTTGCGTGCATAACATATTCGTAGAGGTCATAGAAAACCCATTAACGCATGCTTCAGGAGGGTTCCAATCTAATAATAAGCTCATAGTAATAGTAATAGTAGAGGTCCTGGTGAGGGGTTTTCAATAATCCCCAAGGTAAATGATAATCAAAAGACTCAGATGGAGCTATCTAGAAGACCAATTAAACTAGTATGACTCTTCCCAAATGGAAGCCCCAATCCTAGTGGTAGTTTAAATTATTATAAAACCACGGTAAAATCCAAATACAGTCATATCGGAAATTCCCTTTTTCAAGCCATGTTCTACATAATATAAACAATACAAGAAAAATTATAAACCTCATTCACGCTCCATACTATTTTCTACAGAAACCATCATTCAAAGGAATAATCAGGGCAAAAGAGAAACCAACATTATAAAATCAGTAGGCAAGAATCGATGTAGAGATTTCTTCTACTTCAAACAGTAAATAAAATAAATTGTAAAAGGGGGAGAGGTCAGCTCATGCAGTTATGATTAAAAGTCATTTGGAAAGCTCGTCCTTTTTTTTTGACCATCTCTTTCAAGAAGGATTCAATATGTGTAAATACATGTTATATGATATCCAGAGTCCAAACGCTATCTATTTAGTAAAATAAAAACACATCCACATTCCAAAAGAAACCCACATCTACAGCATTCGAACAAAGTTGCAGATATTGATTTATCTAAATGCTAAAAGAAATAAATCATTAAGAGAGAGGGTTAGGGCTTATCATGCCTGTTTTAAACGCTATATCTCATGGCCACGCACGAGCAGACCCCTTCTCCCAGCAGTCCCAAAATTATTTCTCCACCAAACGCACGCTTCTCACCCACACGGTGTCCCAATACCATGCAAGAGGAACAATAACCATTCCGGTAAACTTTGCACACATATTACGTGCTATATTCCAGTTTATTTTCTCATAAGGCATTGTATAGAGCTTCTTTCTTAAACACATAACAGTCTCAGTTATAGGTCCCACAAATCTCCGCCCATAAAAATATGACATTGGCAAATAAACCATTCGACAGTGACACCACATCCTCCCTGGATGGATGGGAAGAAAATATGGAAGAAGCCAAATCTCTGGAGGCAATGGATTGTTTCCAGACCAATCAAATACTCCAAGCACCGAAAGCCACATTTTTCCCCATGAAGGTATAGCAGTAGCACTGCCATGGTCCAAAATCCATACACGACCTTTTTCCATTGTTTCTTTATCTCCTCCATCAGACCCTTGGCCAAGAAGTCTCAAAGTTACATAGTTTAGTACTGTCCCAAACATTGTGCTGTGACCTTCAATGTGCAACCCCCATCCACCGTCTTCATTATGCCTAATGATTGTACAAGTAACGACACATTTCTTTTTGATGCGCTTCCGTTAAAACAACATTTAGTGCTCCTGTTACATACAAGGCAATAACCAAACCGGGCATAAGGAACATAGGGCCACCATAAAATGCAGATTTGATGACAACCCAAAAGACAAGAAAGATAGCAGAGCTCTTGGCTCTGAAAGGCATCTACCGTATTGATGGATAAACCTTTTTCCTTCAGCAGATTTGAGGGCAGCATCAAACACTCGGTGCAAACATTTCAGCTGTAGCTTGAAAAGTGTGATAATTCCAACAGAAACCTTTATGCCTGCCAACTTAGTGACTCGTTGAAGAAACTCATATAATAGCAAGCAAATTGTTTTTCATGAATATTCTGATATGAAACAGATCGGCCTCTATGAGGCTCTCTTCCACGAGTTACATCGTAAACAAGTAAGAAAGCAATAGAGAATCTTAGAAATAAATTTCATCAGGTCTGTTGGTAACACCCTCACTGTCACGAATCGGTTTTGGATGAACAAACTCAATGCAAGCTCTGGATCTGAGAAATATCCTGCTACCTTCATCTCCCAAGACATTTTCTCCAACATTGCATAGATCTCCTGTGCCCGTGGGTGTGATCTGTCACCTTGAAGGAGAATCCCGAATTTGAGGGTGTAATCGATGCTGAACAGATAACAACAAAGTTGGGCCACCTGCTTGTTGGAGCGCTCAAACAGGCTTCTACTACTGCAACATGTCTGCTGCCTAGCTAATTATTGTTGCAGGCAGTTGCTGTGGATCCCCCAACAAGAACACACCATACAGCACCCAATGAACGTGGAGGTAACACGTCTACTTCCCCAGCTGCGGCTTCATCTATAACCACCATATCTAACCCATGGCTAGGCGCTGGAAAACTTCCGGTCAGTATTAGAAACAGTGGTGCACGCAAACTCAGCCTCACTTGCAAAACTTGCCTCAAGATTTGGTCGAGCTTCTTCCATGTTAGACTCACCACCTGGACAGAAGCGACTCTCCAAAATGAAAGGCAAGGTAGCTCAAACAAAACTTTATCTCGTTCTTCTATTACAGCTGCAAGATTTTGCAACAGCAGATCACGACTGTGGTCGCGTGCAGCCAGAAATAGCAGGATCAACACCAATGGCTCCCTGGGCTCGCCCTGCAGCAGCTGCCGCACTTACTCTCCCTGGAGGCCACTGATTTTCTGAGATAAGTTTACTTCTCTACCCTGTAGAACTCGAATCTCAGGATGCATTCTAAACTGAACCGAAGCAACATAGTTGAACAGCCTGCCTGTACAGCATGATTTTCGAGACCCACACCCACCTGCGCATTGAAGGAGGATCCCAGAAGAGATTTTGGCGAAGAAAATGGGACTCCACCCACTCCCGTCTCCCTCACGCAAGGACAGACGTGACAGTCATGCAGACGGCAGGTAGGGTGGTTGGCAGGAGGCCACGGTGGCAGAGGAGGCAGGTGGGAAGAAAGGATCCGATGCCCAGCTGGGCATTACATTAGTTGATTATCATTTTGAGTTATGCAGACTTTTGGATATGGACATGACTTATACTTACGTTGATTAGCATGATGTTTTGTGACTAGATGCATTTGGGTTATGATTGGATTTTGTTTTCAGTATGATCTACACTGACTCATGGACAGACTATTGGATACTGATATTATTTTTATATGGATATATTACATGTGTTCTAACATTGGATTTCTTCGCCATGTTAAATAGAATGTAGTTGTTGAATTTACATTACTATAACTTTGGATAATGATGAAATGCATAATTAAGTTGTGATTTAAACCTTGAAATAATGGATAATTGAATTACGTATAGATGTTAATAAATTTCATGCATATGGTTATTTTGGACATTTTGACATGGCCGCAAGGCCGAAGGAGGTATTTTGTATTTTGCAGGAAACACAACATGATCACAACCATGAGGGGGATTGGGAACCAAACACAACAGGATGTCGGGTGGTTACAACTTTTGGTCATCAAGGCAACTAGTGAATTGTATTGTGTTACATTTGTTCTTTTATGTGTTAAGAAAAAAATTCCATGAGGGGAAATTTTCTAATGTGACCAAGGGGGTAAGAATTTTATTTACTTGTTTTAACTTACTTTAGTAGGTGATTTTATTTGTGATGTCTTTTTTTTTTAAATTTACTTTTGCTAAGTGTGTTTAGATTAACTTAACATCTTGTTTTAATTTTTAAGTTTTGGAGGGAAGTCTAGTGGGTGTAATTAATTTTGATGGTTGGCTCCTTGAGCCTTGTGTTTCCTCATGTATTGAATGTTTGGTTTTGAGTGTTGACCACTCCAAATCCTTTGAATCTCGAATTTGAGATTTAGGGCAATTTTGGGGGACTTGTGGGACAAGTTGAACTTGTCCCACACTTCCCAAAACCCCTTACCAACCATATCTATGGGTTGGGAATCCAAAAAGGGGATTATTTATTGTTTTGGGAAGGGAAATGTGACTTTGGAGTGCACTTGTCTTCCTTTTTGCATTTAATTGTGCCTTAAGACACATGGGAAGGGATGGATGTGGAAAAGAGATGTCATTCAACCCAACCACCCATTTATGGTGTTTTGGGATTTGAGTTGACTAAAGGGAGGTGGTCTTGAGGATGTGTGATGTGGCATCCTACAAGGAGCCACATCACCCTCACTCTTCCCTTTTGTCTATTTATGGAAATTTCCTCTCTTGTTGAGGGGGTTGGAGTTTTTTTTTGTTGAGTTGAGTTCTTTTTGTTATTTTTTTTTGGGAGAGAAAAGAATTGGGAGAAAGAGAAAAAGAAGGAGTTTGGACTTGCATGCTTGGATTGTTTTGGAGGGAGCTTGGACAAAGCTTCTTGGTTTAGGCTTCTCCAATGGAGAGGTAGGAAACCTTCTTTTTTTTTGCTTTCATATTGATGTTGCCTCTATGCTAAATTTGTGGATAATGTATGTTTACTTTTGTGTATTGTGAAAAATGGATAGAATGCTTAATGTGTAGTGTAGGAGAGGTCTATGGGAAAACTCATGAGGGAGGCATAAGAGTAGAATAGGATATTGTGGAGGGAGTTTGAGAGGGATGCCCATCTTGGGTAAGAATGTTCACATTCTTACCTTGTCCTTGAGGGAGCCATAAGAGGAGGGAGGCATAAGAGTATGGGAGGAAAAAGGGGTACTTGAGGGAGGCATAAGAGTCATAGGGGCTTGAGTTTTATTGTGGAGGGTTTGGATGGGCATCTCATCTCAATTGGGAGGCATAAGGAAAACTTTCCCATAGTTCCTTCTCTTGTTGGCTTGGATGAAAGCCTTGTTGTGAAATGTATTGTGTTATTTGTGTTTCCTTTTTGTTTCTTCTTTTTAACCTTGAATGTTGTGAAGAAAATTGTATTGTGGAAGCAAGTGTTGTTGCCTTGAGTTGGAGACCACCCTTCATTGTGTTGTGTTTGGGGCTCGGGGGTCAATGGAGGAGATTGCTTCTCTTCTCCATTGAGTTTTGGTTGGGAGGAGAGTGTTGCCTCTCCCCCTATCTTGGTTGTGATTTGAAATACTTGGAACTTGGAGCATGATGAAGAACACCTTGGAGCACAAGAACCTTGTTGTTGACAATGTAAAAACATCATGTATTTACCCACCTTGAGTGGAGGAAAAATGTAATATTACTTGTTTTCTTTAGCTTACATTATTGCAAATTTGTTTCCACATGAAATAGAAAGTGTTGTAACAAATGTTGAATGAAAGTTGTTTTTTTTGAATTCCAATAATAAGCATGTAATATAGATGGAATCAAAAGTTGAAAGGATGACAATCTATCTATTCTCCTTCTTACTTGACTTGGAACCTCTCATGAGTATGTTAATCTTGTTTACATGTTAGTAGTTCTTGCTTTAAAACTTAATGGAAGTAATTTTGGAACCCTCTTGAAGGGTGTTGGGAAATTTTTACAAAAATACATATTAAATTTTTGTCTTATTACTTGAAGGATATATATTAAAAGGTGGGAATATTGGTGTAATCTTTATTCTTGTAAAATAGATAAAAGTAGTTTATAAATAATTGGTTGCATACATAATATGAAATCTTTTCCCTTACACACTTAGTGTAGATCCATTCCTACTTATTACACGTGAAAGAAATTTTTAATGCAAAGTTTCTAGCTTAATAAGTTCATTACCACATTTCATTTAAAAGGAAACTAATATTTTAATTATTATCCATGTTTAAGTAATATGAAGACTAACGATTACTATTATAGGATTTCACTATTACCAACATGCTATTATTATTTCCTTCATATTAATTAGTCTATAAATAATGCCAATGAAATCTATAAACAATCTACGCTTAAACTGCCCTTGTCTCTTGCAAAACAAATTGTGCTTCATTAATATGCTGACCATGAAACAGACCCACCTCTTCTAAATTGTAAATGTTATGCACAAAGACAACTTCACGCATCAGAGATACTTCTTACCTTTTTAGGCAATTTCTTCTTGAAATAGTTCACACAGGTCACTCTTCTTTCTTCCTGTAAAGCATATAACATGCTTCATTTTATGTAGGTCCTTGGGTCTTTCCTCACACATGCTGAAATACCTTTTTGCATTGTTACTATTATTCACACAATGATTTGGAGAGAATCAGAATAATTTTTCACGCATGGATATTTCTAGACTGATGTGAACCCCACGTATCTTTTTGCTTTTCATTAGGCTCCAGCACAGCAGGTAAAGATATTCTCATGAATAGTTGTAGCAAGCCTCTCAGTACTTTAAACCCTACAAAAAACTATCAGGTTGTTCCCCTCCACGCAACAGTCCTTCCTCTGTCCAGATCTTCCTCCACACAACACAATATGATTAACATTTCCAAAGAAATGAACCGATTTATGGTCAAGTCGCTGGAGGAAAGTGCAGGTACTAGAGGTAAAGTGCAGGACAGGATTTTGAAAGATCTCACTGTCCCTCAACACCACCGATTCTTGATGTAAAATTTCAAAAACCCTCCTTTTGCTGGATGCATCCCACATATTAACAGATATTTTTTAATTAACTAGTGTTGTTATGTGCCTGATGGTAGCTGAATACAAAATAAAACACTTTAATTATTTCTCCCGACAATACTCCACGTTAGGTGACAGCATGCAACAAATCTATCTTGAAGTGAAACCTGATTTTGAGGATACATTCAACACTGAACGATAACAAGATATGGACGACTTTGCCTGTTGGTGGCCACCTCTACCTGACTGTCCACGCGCCTATGTAGATTTCTTTGTTCCTTACCTAACAGCCTGAGGCTGAAACAATCAGGGTAAGGCGTATGAGTCTCCTTTTACACCGTAACTTGAAAGCAACTGCTGTTTCATGAATATTCTGATATTGAAGCAAGTAACCATTTATCCTGGCCTAAGACCATTTCTCCTTCCTATCACTCGCGCCAGGGTAGATCTCGCGCCTCAGCCTGTCCAGCTGTAGCTTCATCTATAACCTTTCTTCTTCCACGCGGCCCAGGGCAATAGGGAACAACAGGCCGGTAGTGCATGACTTTTTAGTTAGGCACAAGATTTGCAAATCTAATGATTTAATGAAGAGGCGGCTCAGTGGAGCTTCAACACGTATGAGGGAGAGAGAGTTGTTTAATGTATGACTGGTGTTGGTTGATGAGATCCACCGCCCCAACCAAAATATTTAAACATGAGGTTGAAATGCCTCTCCCCCTATTTGACTCTTGCTCCATTTAATTTTCAAAACTTCAAATTTATGTTAAGTTTGTAGAGTCATTTTAGTGTAAATTTTTATATTATGCATGTATAAAATACCGGCCAAGTTGGCTCGGTACCCATGTGGAATGCCACAATTATAGTGGCTGCGGACACACCTTATCTCCATTTAAATGTGGGCGGTGGCATGTTGACTTGTCCATCTGCGTCCTCCTCGAGTTGTAAGGGCGACTATTACACGGTAGTGACAATATTGTAATGCCACGTATGTGGCCCGAACTATGCAATGTAATATGGGATATGATTAGCTCGCCCAATATGGAGATTAGCTCGCTGACCCAAGCTAAACAACGAGCTCGTTGAGCCATATGAACTCGGTCCTCCAATCACGACCTGATCATCGTGGTGGCAGGACATGTGGTGGCCTGAGGCTCCACCACATGGTGAGATATCGAACACCACATCTTTAAAAAAATAAAAAAATTATGTCGCATTTTCAGGTTGGATGTTTATGGCGCGCATAAGCAAGATACAAGGAAATTATTCCACATCGTGAACTATGTCGTGGTGCTACAAAAAGATTGTGAGCTATCTACATTAGTGTAACGCAATATTTATGAATATGTGACGTTCTACTCTGAACTGTGCTAACCTCAAATATTCTAAGTTAGGCAACCTAAAATATACAACCCAAACATTTTTACTTTATCACAATATTTGTACAATAAAATAGGGGTTTTCAAGACTTTAGTAATTGTAGTTTACTTACTTGTACTGTCATACTCCTAGCATATTTGATTGATTAAACCATGAAAGGATAAGATCCATGCATTACCAAACTTTGAGTCCCTACTTCAGGGGTGATCTGCAAGAAATAACCGAATCAACAAAGATTACAATTTACTTAAAATAATATGAGAAAGTATTGGATTTATATTACTAAAGGAATGGATGCTAAGTGTTATATGGTTAAAATAAACTATCCCTATCCTAAAAATAATAAATGATGCATCGATTTGTATACTCCAAGTTTCATTTGGGCATATTAATTGATAGGATATAGATTTGTAAGAAATTCCTTTATAAATAAAAATACATGTAATTTTACCTCATTTATGAAGTTTCCAATCCATGTGATCATATAAATTGTTAGTGTTAATTATATAAACATTTCAAATTTGCTCCGTTATGATTATAGAAGATTTATATACATATTTGATTGATCACAACATACATATTTCCCTAGTGATAGCATTTTAGACTAATTCACAAATCCACTTTAGTTCGCATACTAGATTCATGTTTGAGCATATCAAATGTGGAATAATGTTATCTCTAGAACAACACTAATGCAAAACCAAAATTTTCAGTAGAAATGTTGATTATTCACATAATTGTAAAGTTGAACAAAAATATTCTAAGTAATTTTAACAGTGTTGAATGACATTTTGTTATCATACCTTGTATTAGTAGTGATTGTGATGGGTGGCTTAGTAATAGCCACCTGCCATCTTGATCTATATAACCCCATCCCCTTATCATCTGTTAGGATGTACAATAATTGGTGGATGGCCAGTACATCTATCAGCTTATTGCATTTCCTAAAAGAGGAATAGAAATATTATTTTGCAAGATCTAAATATGTTTTAGGTCTGATAGCTTAACTCGGCCCTAAGCCATTAAGTAATAATTTGACATGGAATGGTTATCCTTGAGAAATAGATAACCTATTAGCTAGTCAAATTTTGACTTGCTTGACACATAACATGACGCAACATGTCGTCACCAAGGATACAACTAACACTGTGAACAACTTGATACAAGGATGGCCATAAAGGCAGCACGGAAACGTTCACACCTTTCAAGGACAATTTACTTTTCTTTTAGACATGACAACATAGAAGTCCAACCACAAAACACACTTACAGTTAGGGCCAACCACAATGAGATATTCTTGAGGGTTATTTATTTTAATAAGACATCTTGCAATTCTTAGCTTACGTTTTCAAGGAGACTCAAGATATGATTCATACAATTCATCTTACCAAGCTAAGTTTATTCCTTTTTCACTGAGTAATTAACTTTAAATCTTCTCTATTATGACATTTATTTGTTTAATTCAATTATTTAATAAAGGAGGTAATTTAATTCCACAAGGCCATCTATCCTCACTTATGCTACTAAAACTCGCTCATAACCTTATTACAATATGGATTCGCTTTCAACATACTCAAGAGAAAGATTACCAAGCACCTAAAAAAAACTGGTTAGAGGAAGAAGGTCGAGTTGAATTCATCTTTATGACCTCATTAGTTATTAACCCGGTTTTTATTGAAGCTTGAGGATTTATCGAAAATTATTAAATATTTTACTTAGGCTTCACTGGATGATTTTTACAAAAGAAAACAATTTACCTTTCAAATGGTTGAGAGACAGATTGCGTGGTTTCGAAACCGATTCCTCCTACTTATTAAATCTTATTATCTTATATCAACTAACAATTTGTTTCACCTTAGGATCATTCTAAGAATTCACCATAAAAAGGATAATGTTCGCTAGTGTAGCTAGGGATATCAAGTTATAAAATTTTTACTTCACAAAGGATGGTTTCATTTTGATCACTCATGGAATTATTTGATTTCAAATAGATCACCTCTACATTTATTTGTTGAATATAAAATTATTATTTTTGTTTAGCTTCTTTAAGGGTTAACCGACCCATTTTACTTTACTTATAATATATTGTCACTCAGTCTTAGAAAGATTTAACTTGACAATTTATTCTCAAGATCAAAGTTTTACAATACTCATATCAATGTAAAGATTGAATACCATTTCTCACAAAGGTAAGTTACCAGTTTACCTACAGAAGGACAAGACAACATCATCACGAAATTTCAGAACAACCCAAGGCAAGAGGTCTTCTAAACTCCTTTGCAAGCACTATTACAAAATTTACCTCACATTGGACATTTTTACAAGGAACTTCATAAATTGCACTGATGAAACCTTTACAACTCTTTCCTTTAATCTACTCGCATAATCCATCTGCACAAATACTAGCTAGAATCAGTTCGCGAGAACTGAGCATGTTAAGGCTACACATTGCAACAGTAAGCTAACATTTAACAATATCAAGAAAGGAATGTTCTAATTCAAAAATGGATTAAAACACAACCCACAACTCCAAAATTATTCGCATGAGAAAGAAATCTAAACCATCCAACAAGGAGAAAGTCAAAATACCAGTAAGAACAAAATCACATAAATCAAGGCAAGACCTTATGGGTTAGGAACAAGAAAGTCAAGAGTGTTGATATTTCCTTCATGTAATCCTATGGATTACGTGATTGGAATCCAATACTCAATCCATCCATCTAAAGAGGTCCAAGAGAAGACAAAACATACTAATTATGATCGTAGGCGCGAAACAAAACGACGTTATCCAAATCTCCCAGGGGGAGGCTTCATAGTAATAAGGGTTCGACGCCCTTAAAAGAAAAACAACTATAGTTTCAGTTTTAACCAAGGAGTTTTACCACTACCTTCTTATAGGATTTCTTAAACGTAGGACTAGTTAACAAAACAAATCCACTCTTCCAAAAGCGTACAAATGAGACACAAAAAGGGCCATTATTCTACCAACAAACCTTATCCTAATCGTCAACTTCTCTACATAATATAAGGGAAGGCTAAACCCAAAAGTCGTTAATAATTTTTATATATTTCCGACAATGTCAACAAGTATTTTAAAATAAAAATAAAAATTGATTTCCTTAACAAAGCCACAAAATGGGACTTTTAGTAACCAAGTTGAAGTATAAGATATTCGAGTTCGAAAACAAAGGGATTCGATACACGGTGGGTAATACACCAGCGATGCCCCAGACTCAAAAGACCTTACCACGAGTGCAAGCACAAAAATAAGAACCAACACACATATCCATCAGGAAGGTTACGCAGTGCAGTCAGGCCTAGAAGTTCTATGAGCTCCTTGCCAATGGTATAGAAGATGGAAATTTTACCCGATCCATGTGGGCTTATCAAGGAAATGTCTAGCAAATATCAAACAGATGAATATAATAGCCACCTATTATATTATCACTGTAATCAGCTGTCATCTAACAGGAAACGAGTTCACGAGTCCAATACCATGGATTCACCTACAACTTTTGTTTCAGTCCAGCTATTAATAGCTTGCTCGCGACCCTTAATAAAAATTGTAGAGATTTCATTCAATTAAACTTACAATGTTTCCCCCTTACTTTAATCAAACAAGAGTTTGAACCAGGAAGTAGGTATAGTAATTCTCTCAACACGTAGAGGCCAAAATAGATGTCAGGTTATTCATCCTCTAGAACTGGGTACAAAAGTCAACCATGTACAGTTCTAAAGCAAAACCCTAATGCCATTTTCTAATTAAACAAAAAGTAAGGAATGCCCACAGGCTTAAACAAGTTTTAGAACACAATGTCACTATTAATGTACCTTTTAGCAAAACAGGAGAGCCCTAAACAGGAAATACGTATTTATTCAACCAAATAGAGATATGAAGGCTTAACCTTCCATATAGTAAGCCTTCAATTATAAATACCATCACAGAATTCTTTTAAAAGAGAGTCATATAAGCAAACGAAACTCTATAATGTTTCCTTCCCTACGAACTAGACTGCATCACTCAATATTGCAGTAGCCCATTTAGACAAATATGAAATAGAGTAAGCTATAAGAGAGGAAAAGAACATTCCAAGCAAAACCAGCGAAATTGGAACGAGATTTAAAGGAACAACCAACACAATCAGGCAGCGATATAAACAACCACGAAAACATTTTGTCTAGGCGCCATTCAAGAGGAAAGAATATTCATTTCAAGATACTGAAAGAAGGTAGAAAACTATTACAAGGAGTAGATTTAACATGCCTGATTAGAATTCTTCCAATCCAACAAGCACGTCGACCAGGGCTCGGGCAACAGCAACACAACCTGCGCAACTTCTCTTCCTCATCCTGCTGAAGGTCCAAACTCTGTTAACGACCATGCTCTTGACTTCATAAAATCAATTGTATAGTCCGAAATGTGCATCTCTGCCCATAGTTCGGTCGGGTCGCATTGACACCCGATTATCATTCCCTCGTTGATCTTCTGGCGACACCCTATCTCCTCTTCCCAAAGATTGTTGCCATGCATCCCTGGGTTTCTCATAAGTAGATCCAAAATCCTCCGAACACCGCTCCAAATTAGCCCTAGAACTTCTGTAGGCCCCATTTTTGGCAATTGAACTTGATCCTTCGTCATTCATCCAAACACCTCCACCATCTCCATATGCATCTGATTGTTTCTGATTTGGACCTCCTAACCTTGGTGCTCTCATATTAGGAGCAGCCCTAGTCTGAGACGAAGCAAAAGAAGATGGCTTTATAACCAAAAAAAATCTCTTGGTACAGACTCCATATCCATAAAACAGTCCCTAGACTTAGCATCCTCAATTAAGGCTGACCAGTCACTAGATTGCTTCAATGCAGCTGCTTTGCCCTTAACCCAAAGTGCTCTGCGAGCTCGTGCTAGTGCCACATTCATGCGGCGAATATCAGCTACAAAGCCAACCCCATGATTTGAAGCTCGGACACAAGACATAATGATTACATCACGCTCCTGGCTCTGAAAGGCATCTACCGTAATGATATATAAACCTTTTCCTTCATCAGATTTGAGGACAACATCAAACTCTCGGTGCAAACATTTCAGCTGTAGCTTGTAAGGTGTGATAATTCCAACAGAAACCTTTATGCCTGCCAACTTAGTGACTCGTTGAAGAAGCTCATATAATTGCAAAGCAAATTGTGCTTCATGAATATTCTGATATGAAACAGATCCACGCCTATGAGATTCTCTTCCATGAGTTACATCGTAAAACAAGTAAGGTCTCAGTAGAGAATATTTGCAATTGATTTCATCAGGTCTCCTGGTAACACTCTCACTGTCACATAGTTGATTTTGATAAAAATATCTTGAAGGAGAGACCCGAATCTGAGGATGCATTGATACTGAACAGATAACAACATAGTTGGACAACCTGCTTGTTGGAAGCGCTCAAAAAGGCTTCTACTAAACTGCAACATGCCTGCCTGGCCTGCCGCATTTCTTCCCTACAAGAACACACCTCTCAGCACCCAAAAAGTTGAGGTAACACGCCTACTTCAGGGATTTAGTCCTTTGAAAGAAAAAACCCTCAGAAGCTGACTGTAAGCTGAACAGAACCGACTGTTGTCTTTCCTGGATGCCTGGCTAAAAGCTGTTGCGGGTCGCTGCTTGGATCACGTTGACAAGAAAACACCTTCGCAGCACTCAATGAAAGAGGAGGCAACACGCCTGCTTCAACTAGCTTGAAGCTCCATCAAAAACCACACGCGCAGGGAGGAACCAGGAAGAGAAACACCATGACAGAAGGATTTTGCTGGCCTCTCTGCCCACGCAACCAGGAAGAAAATGGCTCTCACACGCCTACTTCACTAGCCATCACGTCAAACCAGACTGCGCCCATACGCATTGAATGAAAGGATCAAAAAGAGATCCAGGTGAAGAAAAACAGGCCTCCACCGACTCCATCTCTCTCACGCAAGGTAGAAAAATGTGACAGTCATTACAGTCTATAGGTTGGGTGGTTGGGGGGAAGACTAAAGTCATCCACGTGCAAACAAGGCCTGCGAATGGACCTGGTCGGCCAAGGTGGCAGTGGAGGGTAGGTGCAAGAAAATAAAAAGATATAAAACTGCGCAGTCCTCACCTTCAAAGGCGCCACCACCCAACCTCTCTCCCCTTCCACGAACCAAGGCTGGAAAAGACAACAAACGTGCCCGAATGCCTTGAAAGGTTTTAATATATATTAGAACTTTTAACAACAAAATTCATTACGCATTACACCGATCAAAAGCATGATAAGCTCACTAGACGAAAGTTAGAAATGACCCCCGGAAACAAAAGCGCACTTACGACAGAACGAGATGGCGAGACAAAGCGAAAGAAGGGAAGAAACTATACCAAGATAACTCCGCGATAAGGTCAAAGTCACCTGACGATAAAAAGGGAGCTCAAATAAACGTTCAACGAAAAGCAATGGGGGCAAGGTGGCAGAAACGAAAGTCGATGCCCAACGGGGCATTACATTCTCCTCCCCTTAAGAAAGCATCGTCCTCGATGCGACATAACACAGAGGAAAATAAATGGTACGCAACAAGGAATAGATAAAGAAGAAAACACACCCTATGGTTTAAAATTTTAGTTGATTAAAGCACGGCCACAGGGTAGCCTTAGGAACATTTGGTAGAAATTTTAACTTTCAATGTTCTGTGAAGATTGGCAGTTCCCTCTTATTTATTATTTCATTAGTTCCTTTCCATTAGCATTATTCTTAGTTTAATTTCTTTTAAAATTTCATCATTGAAGAGTTTTGGTTTATTCCTTATTGTGGGTGCCCAACATGAACTGCTAACACAACACCCTATCAGGTTCACAAGACACTACAGATTCACAAGCACACAAGTATATACTTCATGATTGTATTACACCACAAAAGGTTACTCAAATACGGAATAGAATAGGCACAGTCCACATAACATAGTACTCGTCACACATCAATGACTGACATACCAAATACTCAAACAAAAGAGTACTACAATCCACCAGACATTTCCTCAATTTGCATCGATGAAAAAAAATTCACATAACACCAAACAAATGCTACAGGTACATAGTGTCCACAAGGGAATCAATGACATATCCACAACATCACAACACATATCCATCTGACATGAGTAACACATACATCAAAATACCACTACCAAAACATCACAATAACTCAACATATATCCTGAAACATCAACCATAACACAAATATCATGCCTCCCTCAAACTCTTATGCCTCCCTCAAGTCTCTTATGCCTCCCTCAAACTCTTATCAAGTCTCTTATGCCTCCCTCAAACTCTTATGCCTCCCTCAAGTCTCTTATGCCTCCCTCAAACTCTTATGCCTCCCTCAAGGAGGCCGGTTGACCCTATGGCCAAGACACATAGAGTTCGAACACTCCTAACCCAAGTGACATAATAACGCGTGGTTCAACAACCCGCTAGTTATCTGTAACTCCTTGGGGCGTACCCCCATACAACGAAGCGGGTCCATAGGTCCAACCATTCCATGGTGCATCCCATGACCCTATTCCACACATCACGACAATAGAACCAGCACAACAATCCAATCAAAGTGCCAAGTGGCAAAGTACAAGCCTTGGGCAAGGCGGTAAAAATTCCAAATTTAAAAGAAGACCCAAAATCAAGCAAAATAAATGGCCAAATAGCCATAGTTAGTATCAAAATCCACATGTTAGTGCCACAAACCAAGGAAATGCCCAAAATTGTAAAGCATGGCAATCAAGAAAAGTTGCTGGTCCTTACAAAATAAAGTAAAAAGCTCAATTTACGAATAAAATCAACTTATAATAATGTCACATTACGATAACTGTGTGGCCTTATCTAGCCACCAAAGGGGTACTCAACGAGTTGCTAGCACTCGGAACATCGAGCCTCAGCTCGTAAAATACATATCAATAATACAACTGTCATCACCTCTATCTGAATCATCCCGCCACCACTTCGACAAGGCTAAACATAGTCATAGTTGCACTTAGGTTGCATACATACAACCACATAGGGAGAGAGGAAAGAATCACAGGTTGTTATCTACTAAACCGAATTTTGGCTCGAGTTATTGACCCATGGTACACCATTCCTCACTCTCAACATACACTTCTACCGATTTCCCTCAGGGTCGGTTAGCGTAAGGTTCACAACATAACATGTAACTACATCACTAACACAATGGTGGTACATATACAAGGTAGATCACAATCATACATTCACTGAGTGTAACACATCACTTTACCACATTCTGCACCCAAAGTGCAATCACCATACGATAGGGTTCATACACTCACCGTATGACCCCAAATCACAACATGAAGCATTACATATTTGCACAAATCATACATACGATGAACATAGTACATCTCAACATAACATCCATTGCTACATAACAAGGTGGTACACACATTTCTTCAAAACATGGTAAAAACATCATGATACAACTCATTTCTTTTAACATCAATCTAGTCATACAACACATTGATACACCTACATATCACAATATGTCACAATGTTCCAACACTACGTCATCCAAATTAGAATTCTTTTCACACATCACAAACAGTAATTCACATGTGAACTCTTCATAGAATCCACAATAAGGAGAGAGAATACTCCCATCCCCAACATATCAACATGATCACAAACACACACAAAGTGACATACACATCATGTGCGTTCACAATATCACAATTACGACATGGATCACATCACGCTTAAAGCACATTACTCTTCCAATATAAATCATCATCATGCAATACCATCATCTCCATGAAACAACATCATGTAACACCATCACCATCATGTAACATCACCATACAACACCAATCCGGCCCATAGGTTCGAGAGCATGAACCTACACTCTGATACCAAGTGTAACGACCCAAAATTCACACACGAACAACACAGTAAAAGATAGGATTTTTTTTTTTGACTTGCTTGACACATAACATGATGCAACATGTCGTCACCAAGGATACAACTAACACTGTGAACAACTTGATACAAGGATGGCCATAAAGGCAGCACGGAAATGTTCACACCTTTCAAGGACAATTTACTTTTCTTTTAGACATGACAACATAGAAGTCCAACCACAAAACACACTTACAGTTAGGGCCAACCACAATGAGATATTCTTGAGGGTTATTTATTTTAATAAGACATCTTGCAATTCTTAGCTTACGTTTTCAAGGAGACTCAAGATATGATTCATACAATTCATCTTACCAAGCTAAGTTTATTCCTTTTTCACTGAGTAATTAACTTTAAATCTTCTCTATTATGACATTTATTTGTTTAATTCAATTATTTAATAAAGGAGGTAATTTAATTCCACAAGGCCATCTATCCTCACTTATGCTACTAAAACTCGCTCATAACCTTATTACAATATGGATTCGCTTTCAACATACTCAAGAGAAAGATTACCAAGCACCTAAAAAAAAACTGGTTAGAGGAAGAAGGTCGAGTTGAATTCATCTTTATGACCTCATTAGTTATTAACCCGGTTTTTATTGAAGCTTGAGGATTTATCGAAAATTATTAAATATTTTACTTAGGCTTCACTGGATGATTTTTACAAAAGAAAACAATTTACCTTTCAAATGGTTGAGAGACAGATTGCGTGGTTTCGAAACCGATTCCTCCTACTTATTAAATCTTATTATCTTATATCAACTAACAATTTGTTTCACCTTAGGATCATTCTAAGAATTCACCATAAAAAGGATAATGTTCGCTAGTGTAGCTAGGGATATCAAGTTATAAAATTTTTACTTCACAAAGGATGGTTTCATTTTGATCACTCATGGAATTATTTGATTTCAAATAGATCACCTCTACATTTATTTGTTGAATATAAAATTATTATTTTTGTTTAGCTTCTTTAAGGGTTAACCGACCCATTTTACTTTACTTATAATATATTGTCACTCAGTCTTAGAAAGATTTAACTTGACAATTTATTCTCAAGATCAAAGTTTTACAATACTCATATCAATGTAAAGATTGAATACCATTTCTCACAAAGGTAAGTTACCAGTTTACCTACAGAAGGACAAGACAACATCATCACGAAATTTCAGAACAACCCAAGGCAAGAGGTCTTCTA
This sequence comes from Taxus chinensis, assembly GCA_019776745.2. NCBI lineage: Eukaryota > Viridiplantae > Streptophyta > Pinopsida > Cupressales > Taxaceae > Taxus > Taxus chinensis. The sequence continues at coordinate 150,755,506 of CM034157.1, forward strand.
AACTCCTTTGCAAGCACTATTACAAAATTTACCTCACATTGGACATTTTTACAAGGAACTTCATAAATTGCACTGATGAAACCTTTACAACTCTTTCCTTTAATCTACTCGCATAATCCATCTGCACAAATACTAGCTAGAATCAGTTCGCGAGAACTGAGCATGTTAAGGCTACACATTGCAACAGTAAGCTAACATTTAACAATATCAAGAAAGGAATGTTCTAATTCAAAAATGGATTAAAACACAACCCACAACTCCAAAATTATTCGCATGAGAAAGAAATCTAAACCATCCAACAAGGAGAAAGTCAAAATACCAGTAAGAACAAAATCACATAAATCAAGGCAAGACCTTATGGGTTAGGAACAAGAAAGTCAAGAGTGTTGATATTTCCTTCATGTAATCCTATGGATTACGTGATTGGAATCCAATACTCAATCCATCCATCTAAAGAGGTCCAAGAGAAGACAAAACATACTAATTATGATCGTAGGCGCGAAACAAAACGACGTTATCCAAATCTCCCAGGGGGAGGCTTCATAGTAATAAGGGTTCGACGCCCTTAAAAGAAAAACAACTATAGTTTCAGTTTTAACCAAGGAGTTTTACCACTACCTTCTTATAGGATTTCTTAAACGTAGGACTAGTTAACAAAACAAATCCACTCTTCCAAAAGCATACAAATGAGACACAAAAAGGGCCATTATTCTACCAACAAACCTTATCCTAATCGTCAACTTCTCTACATAATATAAGGGAAGGCTAAACCCAAAAGTCGTTAATAATTTTTATATATTTCCGACAATGTCAATAAGTATTTTAAAATAAAAATAAAAATTGATTTCCTTAACAAAGCCACAAAATGGGACTTTTAGTAACCAAGTTTGAAGAATAAGATATTCGAGTTCGAAAACAAAGGGATTCGATACACGGTGGGTAATACACCAGCGATGCCCCAGACTCAAAAGACCTTACCACGAGTGCAAGCACAAAAATAAGAACCAACACACATATCCATCAGGAAGGTTACGCAGTGCAGTCAGGCCTAGAAGTTCTATGAGCTCCTTGCCAATGGTATAGAAGATGGAAATTTTACCCGATCCATGTGGGCTTATCAAGGAAATGTCTAGCAAATATCAAACAGATGAATATAATAGCCACCTATTATATTATCACTGTAATCAGCTGTCATCTAACAGGAAACGAGTTCACGAGTCCAATACCATGGATTCACCTACAACTTTTGTTTCAGTCCAGCTATTAATAGCTTGCTCGCGACCCTTAATAAAAATTGTAGAGATTTCATTCAATTAAACTTACAATGTTTCCCCCTTACTTTAATCAAACAAGAGTTTGAACCAGGAAGTAGGTATAGTAATTCTCTCAACACGTAGAGGCCAAAATAGATGTCAGGTTATTCATCCTCTAGAACTGGGTACAAAAGTCAACCATGTACAGTTCTAAAGCAAAACCCTAATGCCATTTTCTAATTAAACAAAAAGTAAGGAATGCCCACAGGCTTAAACAAGTTTTAGAACACAATGTCACTATTAATGTACCTTTTAGCAAAACAGGAGAGCCCTAAACAGGAAATACGTATTTATTCAACCAAATAGAGATATGAAGGCTTAACCTTCCATATAGTAAGCCTTCAATTATAAATACCATCACAGAATTCTTTTAAAAGAGAGTCATATAAGCAAACGAAACTCTATAATGTTTCCTTCCCTACGAACTAGACTGCATCACTCAATATTGCAGTAGCCCATTTAGACAAATATGAAATAGAGTAAGCTATAAGAGAGGAAAAGAACATTCCAAGCAAAACCAGCGAAATTGGAACGAGATTTAAAGGAACAACCAACACAATCAGGCAGCGATATAAACAACCACGAAAACATTTTGTCTAGGCGCCATTCAAGAGGAAAGAATATTCATTTCAAGATACTGAAAGAAGGTAGAAAACTATTACAAGGAGTAGATTTAACATGCCTGATTAGAATTCTTCCAATCCAACAAGCACGTCGACCAGGGCTCGGGCAACAGCAACACAACCTGCGCAACTTCTCTTCCTCAGCCTGCTGAAGGTCCAAACTCTGTTAACGGCCATGCTCTTGACTTCATAAAATCAATTGTATAGTCCGAAATGTGCATCTCTGCCCATAGTTCGGTCGGGTCGCATTGACACCCGATTATCATTCCCTCGCTGATCTTCTGGCGACACCCTATCTCCTCTTCCCAAAGATTGTTGCCATGCATCCCTGGGTTTCTCAGAAGTAGATCCAAAATCCTCCGAACACCGCTCCAAATTAGCCCTAGAACTTCTGTAGGCCCCATTTTTGGCAATTGAACTTGATCCTTCGTCATTCATCCAAACACCTCCACCATCTCCATATGCATCTGATTGTTTCTGATTTGGACCTCCTAACCTTGGTGCTCTCATATTAGGAGCAGCCCTAGTCTGAGACGAAGCAAAAGAAGATGGCTTTATAACCAAAAAAAATCTCTTGGTACAGACTCCATATCCATAAAACAGTCCCTAGACTTAGCATCCTCAATTAAGGCTGACCAGTCACTAGATTGCTTCAATGCAGCTGCTTTGCCCTTAACCCAAAGTGCTCTGCGAGCTCGTGCTAGTGCCACATTCATGCGGTGAATATCAGCTACAAAGCCAACCCCATGATTTGAAGCTCAGACACAAGACATAATGATTACATCACGCTCCTGGCTCTGAAAGGCATCTACCGTAATGATATATAAACCTTTTCCTTCATCAGATTTGAGGACAACATCAAACTCTCGGTGCAAACATTTCAGCTGTAGCTTGTAAGGTGTGATAATTCCAACAGAAACCTTTATGCCTGCCAACTTAGTGACTCGTTGAAGAAGCTCATATAATTGCAAAGCAAATTGTGCTTCATGAATATTCTGATATGAAACAGATCCACGCCTATGAGATTCTCTTCCATGAGTTACATCGTAAAACAAGTAAGGTCTCAATAGAGAATCTTTGCAATAATTTCATCAGGTCTCCTGGTAACACTCTCACTGTCACATAGTCGATTTTGATAAAAATATCTTGAAGGAGAAACCCGAATCTGAGGATGCATTGATACAGAACAGATAACAACATAGTTGGACAACCTGCTTGTTGGAAGCGCTCAAAAAGGCTTCTACTAAACTGCAACCTGCCTGCCGCCGCATTTCTTCCCTACAGGACCTGACATGCCTCGCATTCACAAAGAAAACACCTTGAGAAGAGCCTGGAGGAAACACAGGGATTTAGCTGTGAAGGGAGATACCCTCAAAGCTGACTGTAAGCTGAACAGAACGGGCAGAGCACAGACTGTATTGTCTTTCCTGCGTTGCACCTGGCTAAATGCTGTTGCGGGTCGCTGCTGCGGATCCCTGACAAGAAAACACCATGCAGCACTCAATGAAAGTGGAGGCAGCACGCCTGCTTCACTAGCTTTAAGCTCCATCAAAAACCACGCGCTCAGGGGGGAACCAGGAAGAAAACGCCATGACAGAAGATTTTTGCTGGCCTCTCTGCCCACGCGACCAGGAAGAAATGCCTCTCACACGCCTACATCACTAGCATCACGTCAAACCAGACTGCGCCCATACGCATTGAATGAAAGGATCAAAAAGAGATCCAGGTGAAGAAAAACAGGCCTCCACCGACTCCATCTCTCTCACGCAAGGTAGAAAAACGTGACAGTCATTACAGTCTGCAGGTTGGGTGGTTGGGAGGAGACTAATGTCATCCACGTGCAAACAAGACCTGCGAATGGACCTGGTCGGCCAAGGTGGCAGTGGAGGGTAGGTGCAAGCAAATTAAAAGATATAAAACTGCGCAGTCCTCACCTTCAAAGGCGCCACCACCCAACCTCTCTCCCCTTCCACGAACCAAGGCTGGAAAAGACAACAAACGTGCCCGAATGCCTTGAAAAGGTTTTAATATCCTATTAGAACTTTTAACAACAAAAGTCATTACGCATTACACCGATCAAAAGCATGATAAGCTCACTAGACGAAAGTTAGAAATGACCCCCGGAAACAAAAGCGCACTTACGACAGAACGAGATGGCGAGACAAAGCGAAAGAAGGGAAGAAACTATACCAAGATAACTCCGCGATAAGGTCAAAGTCACCCGACGATAAAAAGGGAGCTCAAATAAACGTTCAACGAAAAGCAATGGGGGCAAGGTGGCAGAAACGGAAGTCGATGCCCAACGGGGCATATTTAGGTGTATGATTAGAAATCAATCCTTTTATACAAAACTAAGTTTACTAAGCGTTAGTAATAAGGAATAGAAAAATCTTAATTTATATTTAATCATATAGATGTATATAATGTAAGTTTAGCTAAATACATATTTTATTGTTAATTATGAAGTTCAAAATCCATCTTTCATACTAGGTTTAATGTACTAAGAATGTGAAAATGTTTATAATATTGTATTCGTTCAAAATTACTTTCTTTAATGTAGGTTATACATATTTGAAAAATGAACAAAAAGAGACAAGATTTTTAACAGTGGAAATATATTCAAACTTAGGTTTGAATTCATGATTGGGGTGGGTGGCTTTAATAGTCACCTGCCATAAGATTATAACTCCATTCCCTTGACGTTCAGGCTACTCTAAACTGGCCGCATATCTTCAATAATGACTTTTGGATATGCAAATCGTGTACCCCTTTTTTTTTTGGGTCAGCCTGCTACTTATCCTGCCCTGGCCGCGTGGATTAAGATGTAGTGGTTAAAGAAGAAGCTACAGGCAAGTTGGGTAGGCGTGTTACCTCCACTTTCATTAGGTGCTGCGAGGTGTGATCGTGTCGGGATCCATAGCCGCGGCCTGCACAGGAAGACAGCCAGGCAGCAGCAGTCGTAGCAAAGGAGAAGTTATTTTGGGCGCTTCCAACAAGCAGGTTGCCCAACCATGGTTAGTTGTTCAGAAACGAATGCATCCTCAAAATCAGGGATTCGCCTTCAAGAGATTTTTATCAAAATCGATCAAGGGACAGTGAGAGTATTACCAGAAGACCTGGTGAAATTTATTACACAGATCTTCTATTGAGATCTTACCTAATTTATGGTATAGCTCATGGAAGAGAGTCTCATAGAGGTGGATCTGTTTCATATCAGCGTACTCATGAAGCACAGTTTGCTTTGCAATTTATGAACACTTCATGCGTAGGTTCTATGTATAAAAAAAATTAATATTATTTCTTGGCTGTAGTTTATAATAATATATTTTGTTAATATAAAGGGAATATTAATAGTATATTGGTATTAATAGAATTTAATAATAGTAAATCCATTAGTTTTAATATTACTTAAATATGAATAATATTTAAAATATTAGTTTCCTTATTAAGTATTAATGAAATATGGGTAATGAACTTAATGAACTTAGAACTTTTGCATTAAAATCTTTTTCTACACAAATTAATAGGCATTGAATGGGATTTCAAGTAGATTTGATTTCATTTCCCTTTACAATTTGCAAATAGATTTACAATAAATTCTTAAATGAGGAAAAACATAATAGAGCTAGGACTTAAATTACTTCATTGGCATATTGAAAACTATTTAAAACTTAAGTCTTTCCATCAACAATACAAGAAGAGATAATGCACTAATATTCCCACTTTTCAATACATCTCTTTTAAGTAACCACATGAAATTTAATATATATATATATATATATATATATATATATATATTTAAGTAAATTTCCCAACATTCCTCAAGAGGGTTTCAACAATAATTCCATTAAGTTTTAGAGTAAGCACTACTAACATTTCAACAAGATCAACACACTTATATGAGGTTCCAAGCCAAGTTAAAGGAGAATAAATAAATTGTCTTTCCTTCAACTTTCAATTCCATCCACATTACAACCTTACTAATGAAGATCAATACAACTTTCCTTCAACATCTTGTTACAACATTTTCCACTTAATGTGGGAACATTTTACAATAATGGAATCTAAAATACAAAGCAATATTATACTTTCTTCCACTCTAGGTGGGTAAAAATACAAGGTAGTTTCACATTGTCATCTACAAGGCTCCAATGCTACAAACATCAACAAGGTAGCTCCTCCAATAGTTTTCTTGATTCACAACAAAATAAGGGGAGAGGCAGCGCTCTCCTCCCAACCAAGATACCCAATGGAGAAGAGAAGCCATCCTCTCCATTGGCCCCCGAGCCCCAACCACATTACAATGGGAGAAAATCCAACTCATGGCAACTACTAGCTTCCACATAACTTAACATAAAAATTTCACAATCATTCCATAAACCTTCAAAACAAAATCAACAACTCAACAAGAGGGAAACCATCAAAACAACAAAGTCACAAGGCTTATCAAGAAATCCATAAGAGTAAGACCTATGGGGAGGCCACTTATGCCTCCCAATGGGAATGGGTGCCACCTAAAAGCCTCCAATGCAAAACACATTACCCCTAACAACTCTTATGCCTCCCTCAAGTACCCCTTATCCCTCCATCCACTCTTATGCCTCCCTCAACTCTTATGGCTCCCCCAAAGTAAGAACAAGAAGAAAATGCAAGCATTTCTCATACTAGGTGGGCACCCAACCCAAACTCCCTCCTCAAGAAAATGATCTCTTATGCCTCCCTCAAATAAACTCCCCATAGTCTCCTCCCACTCCCAACTTAGGCATTCTACCCATTCCCAACAAGCATTTCAAACAACAACATTCAACACAACATATAAATACATTCATATAACAAAAAAGAAGCATAATACAAACAAAGGTGAAGCTCCTACCTCTCCATGGTAGAGCTTGTTCCAAGTATGAAGTCTCAATTCCCTCCAAAGATCAAGCAAGCATCCACAAGCTCCAACAAAATTCCCACAAGTATCAACAAGCTCCAAAAATCCACAACTCCTTCAAAATCCTCTCCTTTCCAAAATACAAGAGACTAAAACATGAAAACCTCCAACCCCCAAAACAAGCAAAAGGATCTAATAAATAGAGAAGAGAGAGGGAGGGATGATGTGGCTCCAAGTAGGATGCCACCTCCTTTTCCCTCCACTCCACATCACTTGGTCAACCTCATATTCCAATGCACCATTAATAAGTGGTTGAAAGAAAGGCAAGCACCTTACACACTCCACCTAAGCCCACTCCCCCAAAGGACAAAATTAAATTTTTGAAAGAAAGTGCAATTAATATTTTACCCATTTTATCCCCCCAAAACACCTAAAAGACCCTAAATTTGGCCTTCCAACCCATAGGTAGGGTTGGCATGAGGTTTTAAGAGGTGTGGGACAAGTTTTACTTGTCCCACAAGCTTTCAAATTTGGCCTCTAAGGCCAAATTCGAGTTTCCCATGTGGGGTAGAGTGTGCTACACTCAAAACTTAAACACACATCAATCCACACAAAATTCAAAGTAAATCAAGCCTAATAAATGAACTCTCTTTTGGTCATATCCCTTAATTAGTTTAGATCAAATTCAAATTAGCTTAAATAAGACACTACAACCCATGGCTAACAAGGGGTAACCACCAATCCAAAAATCTAAATAATTAACCAAGTAAAATTTCACTTACTAAGAGAAACACATACTAACATAATAGAAAGGGAAAATTAAAACAAAACAACACATGACCCCTAGGTCACAATTTTCCTTAACCAAATAATTCTAACACACACAATTACTTGTTGCCATGGTGACCTTAGCTAGATGATTCTCGAATTCCGATGTGGTTGGTCTCCACTCCCCAATATTTTTGTGAATATAATGTACCTGTAGAACAAGAATACCTCCTTCGGCCTGTTGGCCACATTAAAACATTCATGCCAAATATACAATATAATCTAAAATACACAACACATGATTTACTATCATCTATGCAAGTACGATATCACTTACACTTTCTAGCACATTTCTATTCCACATTTCATTTATGTCAAAACGATCATCACATTAGTCCAATTATCAAGTTCTACTCAATATGATTAAATGTATCACATGTCATAATTAAAGATAAATAACCATGTCAAAAGTATACAAATATCATCATCAAATGTCCACCAGTAGACCATATGCATCCTAAGAGATCAAATCAATAACAGTCCAGTGTCTATGATATCTACTAGCATGCTAAATCAAGAAGCCATAATAAATCCATAAGTGAAGTAACCAGTCTCGAAAACAACAAAACAAAAATGGTGTCGAAGGGAAGTGGGCAGTAAAAGACAGGATAATTTTTTTTTGACTTGCTTCCACACATAACACGACACAACATGTCGTCACAAAGTTACAACCAACTCTGGGAACCACTTGTTACGGGGATGACCACAAGGTCAGCACGGAAACGTTCACACCCAAAAGGATAATACACTTTTCTTTTTGACATGTCAACAAAGAAGTCCAACCACATAACACACTTACAGTTAGGGCCAACCACAATGAGATATTCTTGAGGGTTATTTATTTTAAAAAGACATCTTGCAATTCTTAGCTTACGTTTTCAAGGAGGCTCAAGATATGATTCATACAATTCATCTTACCAAGCTAAGTTTATTCTTTTTACACTGAGTAATCATCTTTAAATCTTCTCTATTATGACATTTATTTGCTTAATTCGTTTATTTAGAGAAAGGGGTAATTTAATTCCACAAGGCCATCTATTTACACTTACGCTACTAGAACTTGTTCATGCCCATATGACAACATGGGTTTGCGTTCAACACACTTAAGAGAAGAAAGACAAGCACCTTGGAAAAAGGTTAGAGGGAGAAGGTTGAGTTGAAATCATCTTCAAGACCTCATTAGTTATTACCAAGATTTAATTGAAACTTGAGAACTTAACCAGAATTATTAAAGATTTTACTTAGGCTTTACTAAATGAGTTTTATAAAAATAAAACAATTTACCTTCCAATGGCTGAGAGATAGATTGTGTGGTTTCTAAATTGTTTTCTCCTGCTTATTAAATCTTATTATCTTCCAGAACTAACCATAGATTTCCTTAAGTTCGTTTAAGAATTTCACCATGAAAGGGATAGTGTTCATTAGTGTAGCTAGGGATATCAAGTTATATAATGTTACTTAACAAAGGATAGTTTCATCTTTGATCACTTATGGAATTACATGCTCTCAAGTTGGTCACCTCTACACTAATTTATTTGCAATATAAATTTTAGTTTAACTTCTATAAGTATTAAACAACCCATTTTATTTTACTTATAACACACTATTACTAAGTCTTAGAAAGATTTAACTCAACATTTAATCGTAGGGATAAAGTTTAACAATACTCATTTACAAAAACGAAATAAGGTTACATCAACTCTTAGAATACCGACAATCCATTAAGGTCACTCAACAAGCGGTAATCCAAATTTTCTTATATTTTCCAAGATAGACAGACAATTCAAGGTTTCAAAGTTAAGACGACATAATCCACGATACAATATACTAAGACATTGATCCTCTTCTAAATTTTCCACTAGATGTTATCAATAGTTGAACAATATAAAAAGGATTCATGCAAAAGAACTTCTCAACTGAGGTTGATGTAAAAATCTACAAGTCTATCCCTCATCTACTCGCAAAATCCATCTGCAACAAATTTTCCACAAGAGTCAGTTCGCGAGAACTGAGCAAGATAAGGCTACACAAAACCACCATAACTATTATCTAACAATACCACAAAAGGAAGCACTTTATTACAAGAATTGGGTCAACCCTCTAAACACTATCAACACATCAAGTTATAATAAAGTCTCCATCATGCCAATCAAAGAAGGAGAAGACCTTGTACTTCAGTTAGGAGTAAAAGCAACGAAAGTATAGCAATCGTATGAGAATGGCCCTTGGCCCTATAAGGAGAAATAAACAATCTAGCAAAAACAGAATTCCCATCAAGTAAATAATTAAATAATAATTACAAGATTGAGATTTGATATATAGACCAACCATCTAGAAATTTATCAAAGGTACCAAACGCATAGGCTAAAATAATATATTTCTAAAAGAACAAGAGTTGATCGGCCCAAGAAAGGGGAACCACGGGTTTCAAAAATTAACACAAAAAGCCATGTATAATGAGTTTCAAACCAGAAATCAAATAGAGTATACACACAACATAAGTTTCGAAGCGAAGGCAAAGTATACTAGTTTTGACCATTAACTCCAAGAGATTTTCCAATCATTCAAGAAGGGCCAATGCCTTACAGGCTAGTAGCAAACACGCGAGAGAAGAAGGGAGTTCCGTCAAACAAGAGTATACAATAATGTCATCAACAAATTTTATAACACTAAAGATTTGCAAACCTCCACAACAATTCTAATGTTTGGTTAATTTAAAATAAATTACCTATTTCCCAAAACAACAATATTTTAAGGCAACCCTTGGTAACACAGTCAACCGTCACACATAGATACAAACATAATTTCTAAGTGACATTATCAAAACAAAACCTTCCGCTATGAATCCATAAGACTATCAAATGAAAGATGAGTTTTTCCCGAAGATTAATCACATTTAAGGAAATTTCCATCACAAAATATTAAGGTAATTACGTGCATAAAAACCGACCAATATTAATTAATAGCGTTAACATTACAAAGGAGAAATAATGCAAGTTAGGAAAAATAGAAGAGCGCCATCAACAATAATTCTGAGAGGGGGATTAGACCAAAACTATTCTAGTGTCAACGAGGTACTGGATTCGCACAATGAAACCTCGAGCTTAGTTGATCCGAAAAGCTAGTTATGGTTCAAGTTGATAGGGATGGTCAAGGTACTTCTTGAGGATGGCCTTAAAAGCCTAGAAACAAGATGAAAGATAATATAAGAGTCTAAACACGCGAGACGGAAAACACATTGCACACAAACCTTTTCATTCTAAAAGTTTTAATACCGAAACTCTAAGCTGGCTAGCCCAAGCATTGATCACACTAATCCTACAACCTTTCTTTCTCGATGCCAAAAGGTTATCAAAGGGACTTGAGAAGGAGCTAACAAAAAACGTCAAAAGACAAACTTGGGTGCTAGGGAGGAGCTTCATAGTTATCGTAAACTTACTTCCATGATATCGAAAATACTAGTTTGATCAACATAATAACTTGCAACTCAATCGCAGAGAAGAATAAATACATAAACAAACAGACGAAGGTCTATCACTCGAGCAAGAGAAACATAACACCTAGAGGAGAGGGCACACGCATCCTTTCGACCAACATACTGACAACGATAAAAGCTAAAACAAGAAGAAACAAGCAGAAAGGGGAGATCTCCCATCATGACATCCAACTGACAAATCAATGCAAGGAAAAGGTGGTTCGATTTCACAATAATTTTAAATATAGTAACAGTAGAAAAGTGTAGAAATATCTTGCCTTTTTCTCCAGATTCAAAAGGTTTCATGGACACCGCCCGGACCAGCAACAACAATCCTCAGGTCGAATCTCCCCTTTTTAGAGGCTGGGCACTCAAGCTCCATTCTCGTCTATGCTTAGCCTGGGAAGAGAGCTCCATTTTATACCCAACGTCGAATGGAAAGAAGGTGGAAGGTGCTGTCAAACTACGGTATGCACAATATGGTTTTAAGGAAAAAAATGTCCAGCAAACTGAAAGCAAAGGGAAATAGAACAGCACAACCCCAAACAACTTCCCTCCTTAAAATGGGGCACCAGAGAAGGACAGAGAAAAAAGCACAAGGAACAAGGATAAAAGAAATTTCTAAGAAGAATACGCCTCCAAAATAACGTATGCAAGGAGAGTCAAAATCCACAAGCATAATGCAAAATGTGCAAAATGCCACAAATCCATGCGGGGGGTCTCAATAGAGAATCTTTGTAAATAAATTTCATCAGGTCTCCTGGTAACACTCTCACTGTCACATAGTCGATTTTGATAAAAATATCTTGAAGGAGAAACCCAAATTTTTTTCAGGATGCATTCTGATACTGAACAGATAACAACATATGGACAACCTCTTCCATGGAAGCACTCACAGGCTTCTACTATACTGCAACATGCCTAGAGCATTTCTTGCAACTCGACTTCATCAGGTCTCCTGGTAACACTCTCACATGAGGAGGATGTGTCCATAGTCAATTATTCACAAAAAAAACGAAATCTTGAAGGAGAATCCTGCGAATTGGAGGATGCATTCGATACTGAAGGGAGATAACAACATAGTCGACAACCTGCTTTTTGGAAGCAGAATAAAAGGCAAGCTTCCTACTAAACTGCATCATTCCTGCTGCCTGGCTAAATACTGTTGCGGGTCGCTGCTGCGGATCCCTGAAAAGAACACACCTCTCAGCGCTCAATGAAAGTGGAGGTAACACGCCTACTTCACTAGCTTGAATCTCCATCTAGCCATCATGTCAAACCATACTGCGCCCATACGCATTGAATAAAACAATCAAAAAGAGATCCAGGTGAAGAAAAACAGGACTCCACCGACTCCCATCTCCCTCACGCAAGGTAGAAACATAATGGCCATTACAGTCTGCAGGTAGGTGGTTGGGAGGAGACTAATGCCATCCACTTGCAACAAGACATGCGAATGGACCTGGTCGGCCAAGGTGGCAGTGGAGGGTAGGTGCAAGCAAAAAATAGATTTAAAAACTGGGCAGTCCTCACCACGACCTATTAATTCAATGGTAGAGGTTAAAAATATTTTTGCGGGTTTTTCCAATGAATTCTTAGCATTTAGAAATTAGTTGGCCATTCAAAATTTTACCGAGAAAATCTCATTGTCCAATTATTATCCACAAGCAAGAACTTCAATCTAAATTCATACAAAATCCTCCTTTGGCATTACTTGTGGTAAGTTAAAGGAATTGAAAATCCAAATCAATGAAATTTCGATGTTGCATGAAATAAGCATTTGAATTCATAGAAGATCCATAATGGAAGCAAGTACAAACATGTCTCTTTTTTTGGATAGTAAGCTTTATTAAACAATGAAAATTAAAGAAGTTCGATGTTGCTAGAAAATTGTAATGTGTATGTTACTTCAATTCTGAATTCAAGAAGAATCAATTAGAATAAATCAAAAATGTATTTAGAGGAAGCTACTAAGTGTCTTACAGAATATTTGCAAGATTTTTAATGATTTCAAATAAATTTATAAATGATGGGAACTGACTAAGTGTCTTGCAAAATAGATAATCCATATTTATGATAATCTAGATTTTTAATGAGATTCTTTAAATATATTTGAAATCACACTTCCTCCCCATCGCCAGGCGCCCCCATGAGCCCCTCCTTCATCAAAGATACGGGATAAAAAAAATTCTACTAACTAAGGTAAGCTCACAAAGCATACGAAAGAAGATATATTAATACAAATGCAAAAAGGAGTTACAAGATTACCTGAACAGTTCCCATAAGCTAAAAAGGTATACGAATTTTTGTATGATTACTATTCAACCCGAGAAGATTAAATCGCAAACAGACGAGCAAGCTAGAGGAAGTAAGAATCGAATTGCCCATTACTCACAATGATTAAAACAACATGTGAACAGGCCTAAGCAACCAAGGGGATAAACTAGATGTTAACGTTCGAAGGTGAACACGAAGCAAAGACCGACCATGGAGCCAAGACATCAGAATTACACACAGCCGTTCGACGCTCCACAAGAGGGTCATTGCGACAAGAACTAGGGTAAACGCTTACGGGGCATAACTAACAAGGTGTCAAATTTATAACAAATCGACAGCATTTGATAATGAAGTTAAGTCGAATCGATAATTAAAATAATAATATTATTACTATTTTTATTGGCTATTATTATTACAGCTTAATACTACTTATTAATCGCAATGGTGTAGGATGAACCCTACATCACTTAAGTGATGGGGTATTTAGTGGGAATGACAATAAATCAAAAGATGTGTGTATTGTTAAATGGGGCCTAAGGGGTTAGATAAGTTGAGCACTTTCCCCATTAGAATAATGAACTTATTATAAATTTGCATGTATTTAACAATAGCGAATTATTATCCTAGTATGGTTTAATATAAAAGGTGAAGTTTTTTACCTTAAATAGGATTAATGGAGAGCTTAATGGAATATGTTTTAAAAGCCAATGAAGATTATTTAAATAAAATTTTAGAAAGTTATTAGTGAAAGAATTAAACATGTAATATTATTTTGAAATTGGGTTAAAAATAATTAATCAATCAATTTTTTTCCTGAACTGCCTTTAATTGTTTATTTTTTTATAATCGGGATTTAATTAAAATCCTTACTAAGGCCTTGGAACCTTTCAAAAAAAAATTATTCCATAATTTTTCTTGTTTTGCTATCAGGTTTCTTGTGAGTTAAGTTGAGAAAAATGTGGGCGTTACACTTGGTATCAGAGCCATAGGTTCAATGCTTAGACCCTGGGCCAACTTTGAAACCATAAACTAGTTACTAAAATTTGAACCTCTATGATTAAAATAATAATAATAATAATAAATTTGTTTAAATTGTTGTACTCGCCTAGTGGCATTTTGTCGAACTTGGTAACTGAAAATGTTGAAAGATTGATTTCTTACGAACTTCTGGTGTATAGGTAATTTGGTTTCCTTGCTAAGATGTTGTTTAATGAGTCCTTACTCTATTTATTTTTAGTCATGTGATATTGACAAAATTGAGACTCTTCCTTGTTGGAATGATAAATTGTATGGTGTGATTCTCACACCAGACATTAGTGGTTGTGTTCAGGGGTTCAAGAGTAAATTAGAATTGGTTTAGTCATCTAAAGCTCCCCTTTTTCCTTCAGTGATTAGACAAGTTAGTTTTGGTTACTGCTTTGGTGACTTAATCCCTATGTGAGTAAGTGGATATTAGGTCTTGGTGTCACATTTAATCCAAATTTGTGTATGCATTCTTAGAATTGAGCTCGAGGTATAGTACCCCTATTGGAGAAGCCATGAAAGACTGCAAAGTGATTGTGATGTTGACTTTCTATATTTTATATATTCGTAAATTGGTGTTATTTTATCAAGGACCATCATCTTATTTTATGATTGGATTGAGAAGCTCTAAGGATCCTTTAGTATTTATATTTTTGCGAGAATTTTCAGACATTGCAATGCGGCTACTTAGCCATTTTCCTTGATTTCCAATATTTCTTGGATTTTACTTTGATTGGTGACTCAGAGCTCGTTTATCTGTTGGCTACTTAGCTAAATGTTACGTGATTCTTTCTTGCATGTTGTTGAGTTGGTTCTACGTTGTTTGTATTGTGAAATTTCGTCATATGGGGGTACACCCTAGGTGCCTTGAATGTCTTCTTAGGTGCTTTAAGTTATGCCTTGGTTTTGGATGGAACCTTGAGTGAAATATTGAGTGACTATTTCGTTAGGCCTTCTAGAGAGAGTTTGTTGTGTAGTGCAATCTAGTTGAAAGTTTGATAGAAGTGGTGGTGATTCTCTTACAACCTGGTAAGAGATCCTTTTATCCTCGTCCAAGTAAATGTGTTTGGTTATGGGCTTATGGATTGTGTTAGGATTGGATTCACTCTTGGTTGACTGTATATTTTAGTGGATAAGTGTTTTTTTGGTAGTGATGTTCCATGATGGCATGCTAAGTTTTATCATGGTTTCCTTGTTTCATTTATAGAAAGTATTGACTTGTGGATTGTATGTATCTTGGTAATTATGATTAGATTTAAGCCCATTCGGGCAATGTGTTTAATTAAGTGTGCTTGTTTTTCTCTCATTGACCTATAAATAAGCCTACCCTTGTCTTAACTTTTAAATTGTTATGAATAACACTTTATGACCTATTAATCTTTGGGTTACATGGAAACACTTATGGATGCTTGGTGGGCCTTTTGAACCTTGCTCTTAGAGATGTTATTTTGGTATATCCTAATATTTTGAATCTCAATGGTACTTATATGCTCCTTATTTTAAAAATACAACTCTTGGTCGTAGAGTCCATGTTTGGGTAGATTAGTTATTGTCCTCTTGCATTTGATGTCTTCTAATGGGAAATGTGGTGTCCTTAAAGTAAAATTTTCCTTGTCATCTTGTTTCTTGGTTGGTGGTATCTTGTGGAAATATGAGTGTTGATTTGAAAACTTTCCTTGTCTTATTATGTGAGTAAAAATTTTGAGCCTAAACAACAAACATTGTTAAACCTCGTAAATTCGTAAAAGTAAAAATATACCTCTTTAATGGGTCTTTTCTTGTAATTTCTTTTGATACTTGTGGAGACCCGCTTGGAGTGTTTAGTGATGCTTGTAATTATTTGGTAAACCCTTGAAATATTGGTGTGATACATGTTGGTGGATTGATTCCTAGTTCTTACAAAATTAATGATGTGTTTGTTATGTTGAATGTCTCTTGTTCCTTTAGAATTAAAAATGTGATGTGTTGATTTATCTCTCTTTCCCATAAAAGTAATAATGTGATATGTTTGACTCTTCCTTCTCATTAAAATATATTTGATAAAATGATTAAATTGATCATAATAAAAAACTAATTGAGGGGCTTGGACTTGAAACTTAACAAATAAACTGGAACATTAGAAAAAAAGGAAAATGGTTCCTTGCTATAATCTTGGTAGATTAATAGAAGAAATAAAACTATGTGGGAAGAAAATAGAAAGGAAACTTTGTCCATTTACCTTCCCTAGAGTAAAATAAATATTTTTTCCACCTATACAGAATGGTGAGATATCATGCCAACACCTTAGTGGTGCTCCTTATTGGCAAATATGTGATGTCATAATAAAAGGAAGAATTTTAATTAGGAAAACTTGTAAGAAATGTGCTTAGCAAGTGAAACTATAACTTTTGACTTAATAGTTGGTTTATAAAATGAGTAATATTTATGTGTATTGAGTGCAATGTATAATTGAACCTTTAGATCTAATACCTACCTAGAATTGTGAAACACCTTGTTGATAGTGATGTGTTCTAGTAGCATAGTACTCCCTTGTTCATAGGTGTATGTGCTTTTCCCTTGTAAGAGTTGGGTCATCATACCCTTGTTTCCTTGTAGCTCGATGAGTGTGAGTTGTGAACTTTTGGGATTGGGTCTTATCTCTTGTTTTAAGAAAAGCAACCTCCTTGTGTGCTGATTTAGTCCTTGGTGACCTAGGTTATTTGTAATTTTAAGGCAACATATGTTAAGGATATGAAATAACTTTGGGAAGTCCTCTTTTCTTCTTATTTCTTGAGACACCTTGTTGTTGTTTGTTCCCTTTTTCATTGGGAAGGAAAGTGCAATTTGTTTTTTGTAAGTTGTTACTCACTATTGGTATGATGCACTAGTAGATTGTAGTTGGACCCCCTCTTGTTGCTTGTTATTCTCTTCTAGCTCCCTTGAGTGCTCTTTGGTGTTATGATTTATGCATGTGCTCTCCTTACGGTTATTTCGAGCTTGAGAAGGATTTATGATAAATAAATTCCATTGTGTTATGTAGAGTGACTGGTGCCTCTTGTATTGATATGTTATTTTTTAGTGGAAATATTATCTAAATGTTTGAAGTTTCTAAATCAGGTTAGTGTTGTGTGTTCGATCTTTAGTGTAAAATCAAGTTATAGAAAACCTTGTGGTCATGATTTTTCTTAGTATTACCATGAAAATTTAATTGAATCCTTTCAATTTATAGAAGTGCTTCCCATGAATAGTTTTATTGATTGTAAATGTTTTGGCTAATTTAAGGTGTCCTTCCTTCTTGTTAAACCTCATCTTGTGTGATCTCAAAATTGTGAGACCTTTGAGTAGACATGTTTCTCGTACAAATTGTTGGTCATGGTTGATTTGCTAGCCTTGTCTAAATAAATGAACTTTGAAGTGTAACTCAACCTTAGTGGAAACCTTAACTTTTGTTAATGCAGTATGTTGTATCCATGGGAAACTATGTGGTCATCTCGAGTTCACAAAATTCTCCATGTTATTCCTTTACTTGGTGGTTATTCTTGAGACTCCTTTGACCATTTCATGTTTTGATGTTATGTGTTGTAGCTTGGTTGATCACGTAGAGTTACTCTATAGAATTAAATGCTTGCAACCTTACTTGAAGAAATTTTAGAACTCATCCCTTACAATCTCCCTTCTTCTTGTTGAATTGCATTGGACCAAACTTGGGTTCTGTAGACCCACACTTGTTTGAAGCAAAGAAATTCCACAAAGGGTGTGATCCTATTTCTTTTGCATTGTTCCCTACCTCTTTCTCCATGACTTCCAGGAGGAAGTCAAATCTAAGGGGAGGGGGATGTAATGCCCACTCCTCTTCAACACTAAATGAACCATGATTATCAATTCCAAATTGATTTATAATCTTAAACCTTGCTATTGTATTCTAGTTAGCATACTAATAATATGTGTGGGACATCATGATTACTATTGTGTTTTGGATTATTATTTTAATGACTGTATGTTGTATTGTGGACCTTGATGGGAATTTAAGGATATATGATGATGATCTAGAATGGTTTCCTTGTTACAGATTGATTGTGATGTCATTACTATCAATATTATATTGTTATGTCTCTGGTCACTCTCTGTATTGGATCCCTAGACCTTGATATCATATTAGATATTAGAACATTTCTAGATGGACATTGATACACTTGTTTTACTTATTTGATAGACAATACAACATGTTAGACTTGTGACATGATGTGACTATTGTGATGAATATTTATATTTTTATTCATATATCAGTATTCGATGTTCTAAGTTATTCTTGTATGGACATATTGGAGATGTGAAATTACGAGTGATATTTATGGATGATTGTTGATGTTGTGATCTTAGTACAAATTGATGGATTGGTAGAATTCGAAATGTTAGAAAATTGAACAATTGGTGAATTACTTGATTCTAACATTGGTTTAATTATGATATTCAATGATGTAAATTGTTATGTATACATGCATGTGTTTTATTATTTTGACGTCATTAATATGGCCATGAGGCCAGAAAGGTATTGTTTAATTTTGCAGGAAATTATAGCACAACAAACTACGGGGGATAGGAGACCAACAACAAAGGAATGTGGGGTATTGGCAATAGGTCACCATGGCAACTCGTGTATTGTATGTTGTGTGTTGTTGTTGATTGTTTGGAGGTCCCCATTGGGGGGTGACCTCAATAGTGACCTTGGGGTTTGTGATTTTGTCTTGTTGATTTTTTTTAATTGTGAGTTTTGTATTTTTTTAGTATGTGGAGTCACTTTTATTATTATTGTTTAGCACCCCTCTTAAGTTAATTTAAAATTGTTTAACTAGTGCTTATTAGGATGTCACAAAAGGGGGGAATAAATGTGTATTGGAAGCCTTAATTTGTGTTAGATGAGAATGAATTTAATTTTTGATTTTGAGTAGTGTGTACTCTATCTACAAGTGAAATTCGGATTTTGACCTTCTAGGCCATTTTGGTGACTTGTGGGACAAGTTAAGCTTGTCCCACACCTCTTAAAGTGACCCACCCACCTAGGCCTATGATGTGAGGGACTTATTTTAGGTCCTATTTTGTGTTTTAATGGAAGGAAAAGGAAATTAATTGCACTTTTCTTACATGGGTATTTAATTTTTTGTCCTTAGGGGTGTGGGTTGGGTTGAGTGTGTAAGAGGGTGGTAATTTCCCCAACCACCAATTTATTATGCTTTGGGGTTTGGGTTTGACCTTGGTGATGTGGGATGGAGGAGAGATGATGTGGCATCCTACATGGAGCCACATCTCCCCTCTCTCCCTGTTTTTATATTTATTTCTTTTTGTGTGAGGATTTGGGGGTTACTTGTTCATTTTTGGGGGTGGATGCTTGTAATTTTGGAGAGGTTGCTTGAGAATGGTGATTGGAGCTTGGAATGGATGGTGCTTGCTTAGGATTTTGGAAGGCTTGGAGCTTGTTTGTGTATTGATCCTCTTCATTTGTAAGGTAGATCTTCACCTTGTTTTTACCTTGCTATTTTGTTGTACTCATATGTGTGGATGATGTTGATTGTATTTGCTTATGATTGTGGGAAATAGATTTGATCCTTAGGTTGTGGGAGAAATGGAAATGGGGGTAAAACTTGAGGGAGGCATAAGAGAAATGTTATTGGGTATTTTAGGAGGGAGTTGGGTTGGGATGTCCACCTTGTTGATAAATATGATTTTGTTTATCTTGTTATTTTCTTGAGGGAGGCATAAGAGTGAGGGAGGCATAAGAGTGGGTTGATTTCTTGAGGGAGGCATAAGAGTGGTGTATCTTCTTGGAGGGAGGCATAAGAGTGTTGTGTGTATTGTGATGGAGTTTTTGAGGCTCATAGGTGGACACCCAAGCCCTTGGGAGGCATAAGAAGAACCCCCATGTTCCTTTCTCCTCCTTGGCTTTAGTATGAAGCCTTTGTGTTTTGGATATTTGTTTTGTGTTGTTTTAAAATTGGTATTGTGTTTTTCATTGAATGTCTTGATTGAATGTGTATGTGGAAGCCATTTTTGAGTTTCCATGGTTGTCTAAATAACCCTCATTTCTTCTTTGTTGGGGCTGGGGGCCAATGAGGAAGAAGGATTCTCTCCCTCATTGGATATTTGGTTGGGTGGAGAGTGTTGTCTACTCCCCCCTTTTTGTGTGTGTGCTTGATCTTGATGAAGATGGTGAACTCAATGGAGAAGTTACTCTTGTTGGAGAAAGACATGTGAGTTGCATCTTGTGCTATTATGATCCTACAACTTGTAAATTGTACCAATAGTTTATTGAATGTAATCTTTATTCATCTTGGGAAATTCTTGTAAATGTATTATTATGACTTACATTACTTCATATGAATGTGAATCTTGTAATGATCTTGTAATGGAAATTAAGTTCTTTCAAATCTAAAATTTGTGTTTAGAGTTGCATTGAAAATTTGTTTAATGGATTGTGCTCTTGGGTGAAATAAATGTTGTTAAGTTCATTATTGACAATCCTTGTTTAATAATAATGTTGAAATAAATTTCATTTAATAGTTTTAATTTCACCTTATCCAACTAGATGTGTAAAAGGATTAGGCATGACAAAATTATTTATAAAATATAATAGTTACCTTCCTTGATCCAATATAAATTGATCAAAGTAAATGAATTAAATCACAACTAATTAGACCTTTAATATGATTGTATAAATGAAATTGAAAGTGATAAGTTTTAAATCCCTATAGATACAAATTTGTGCACATATAATATTTACATTTAGTGCATGTAAATCTTACCCATATAAAATGTATAATTACAATTTATCTTCCCACATTATCCCCAATTTTTCTTTATAAAATAGAATTAAAAACTTTGCTAAATGATATGTATAATATTAATATACAATAGTTATATAATGATAATGTACAATCATTTTCAATATTATATTATTTATTATTAATAATACATTTATTATTTAACAAATAATAATAATATGTTTTATTGTTAAATATTAATATATTATATATATATATATATATATTATAATTATGGTATATATACACAAATACTAAAATAATATATATAATATTATTACAAGTTATAAAATAATATTTAAAATAAAACATGATTATTAGTTTGTTAAATAAGATGAAATTAAAAAGTTTTAATGGTGGGATTGTTTAAAAGATTATAAAAAAATTTATAAGAAAAACTAAAATAAATTATAATGTGGGAAATGGTTGCACGCCTTCCCCAAATAATTTTTTGACCCCACCCCCAATGTTAGTTTTAAATAAAATTTAAAAGGTTGGCCATTATAATCTATGGCCACCCATTTTGTTTTTCTTCCATATGGGTTATAATATTTATATATAGGGGTGGTTCCTTTCCAAAAGGTGCAATGTTACAACCCTTCCACCCCATACACTGTTATATATATATATATATGGGGTCGGATAATGGCGCCTGGTTATTTAAATTATTACCATTATACTATATGTATCTACATATGGCTATATATTTATATATATATACGTCCTAATTTACCCCCCATCAACACCCTAAACAACACACATATTACAAAAAATATGGGTGACATATACATATAACATATATATATATATATATACACCGGTATATACATATATTTAAATATATATATATATATTTTTTGGAATAGAAATAAATTTCATGGTTTAATTTTACAATATAAACAGAATTTCATTTACTTAAATATTTAATATATATATACATTATATATTATGTATATGGTTTTATAACATCTAATGTTTTATATAAATGTTAGTAACATAATATTCATGTTTAATCTACAAGTAAAATAATGGGTAATACCCACAAGAACAAATGCAAAGAGAAAGTCCTTTACAAATACCAAACAAAGGGTAAAATGTCATAGAGAGATAAGTCTTAAACCCTAAAATTTTAATCAAAGGAGAGCTTCAATCATGTCTCTTAATGGCCTCCATGGCTTGATTTCATGGCTTCTCTCCTTCTTCCTTAACCTGCAAAAAAACAAGAGAAATGAGAGATTAGGTTAAGAAAATGAAATATGGATTTCCATAAGGATTTCTAGGGTTACTTTTTGCCAAACCTAAATCTAAGGGCTTGAGATAGATAGATCCAATGGTGTAGGATGAACCCTACATTACTTAAGTGATGGGGTATTTAGGTAGGAATGAAATAAATAAAAAATATGTGTGTGTAGTGTTAAATGGGGCCTAAGGGGTTAGAAGAAGTTGTGCACCTTTCCCCTTTTGAGATAATGAATTTGATATATATTGTGCATGTCTTTAACATTACTTGATCATTCAGCTAGTCGTGGGTCGTCAAAGCTTGGACCCTGGGCCCATTTGTAAACCCAAAAAATAGATACTAAAATTTGAACCTTCATGATTAAAATAATAATAAAATAAGAAATTTGTATGGATTATTGTACTCGCCTAGTGGCGTTTTGTCAAACTTGATTAACGGAAAATGTCAAATTAGATTGATATTCTTGTAAACTTCTAGTATATCAAGAATTTGGATTCATTGCAAAGATGTTGTGTATTGAATTCTAGCTCTTGATTTTAGTTGTGTGATGTGTTGACCCTTTTGAATCTTCTCCTTGTTTGGAATGTTATTTGTGTGATATGACTCATTGTGGATTAGTGCTCAGTGTTGTGTTTAGAGGTCAGTTGAAGGAAATTAGAATTTGATTAGTAGGTTAGAACTATCCTTCTTCTGATGGTTAGACGGGTTAGTTTTGGTTATTGTTTTGTTGACTTAACTCATGTATGGGAGTGTAAATGTCAAAGCATGGTGTCGCATTGATCCATTTTTTGCATATGTCATTCTTAAATCTGAGCAAACGATGGATATATACCCCTAATGACGGTCCAAGAAGGGGTTGCACGAACGTGATGTGGACTTTTCTTAATTTTTATATTCATACCCTTATGTTATTTTATCATGGACCAACATTTGATTTTATAATTCGATTAAGAAGCTCTGAGGCTCTTTTTACTATTTATATTTTGTGATATTTTCAAGGATTTCAATATGGCTACTTAGCCGTTTTATTTGATTACCGACATTTCTTGGTTTTTACTTTTGATTGGACTTGGAGCTTGTTATTTTGTTGGCTATTGATGAGCTGATTCTACACTATTTGTATTGTGATCTTTCATCGTATGGGGGGTACACCCTATGTGCCTTGATGTTATAACTAGGTGCTTTAAGATTATGTCATGGGTCTTGGAAGGATGAAACCATGTGTGTGTCTATGGTATTGGAGTGACTCTTGCGTTACTAAACCTTCCTAGAGACATCATTCTTCAGTTCTTTAAGTCATGCAATTTAGTTGGTAGTTTCGATAGAAGTGGTTGTGATTCAGATCTCGGTTCCTCATCAGAGTAGATGTTTTAAGGTTATTGAATTATGGATTGTGTTAAGATCGGATTAACTTTTGAATTGATTATAGGTTTTTATGGATAACTGTACTTGTTTTTCTCTCGATGAGAAGCTTAAATAGATCTACCACTTCTCTAAAATTTTAAATGTTATATATACCACAACCTATAATCTATTAGTATTTGGGTGATGTTGAGACACTTCCAGATAATTTTTTGGTCAGTTGAACCATTAGGGTGCTCTTAGAGATTTTGGGTTCTTGTAAATCTTAAAAATTATATTGATCTTAGTTGTTCTTATGACACCCCCCTTTCTTTTAAAGCTATGACACTTGGCTGTAGAGACCATGTTTGGGTAAGTTAGTTGATTTCCCTCTTGCATTTGATGTCTTCTGGATGGGAAATGTGGTGATGAGCCAGAATTAGTAGGAACTTGACAAGGTCATAACTTGAGCTCTAGGTGTCTGTTTGAGTTTTTTTTTTAAACCACATGTTTCGATGAGACGAACGCAAAGTGAATACCCACCCTACCAGTTGGGGAAAGTTTCGACAAATTTTTGGGCCCTAAATCTTCCATCTTGAGGCCAAAAAATTAGGATTTAAGTTGTAGTTCAGTTTTTTCCTATTTTTGGGCATTAGTTAATTTTAGTCTATTAGTTGCATTATGAGTTAGAAAGTTGGAAATTCCTCTAATTTAGGAATGTAGAATATGTGTGGCAATTTTTGTGCCTGTACGAATAAGCATGCGAACTTACTAAGAATAACAGGTTCTAGTAAACTGCTAAAAATAGTAATTTCCGCCACCTAGAGTAGATTTAGTCAAGTTAGCTAATTCTCTTGGAAAATCGAGTTGGGAGTTGTTTTCCTATTTAGGAAACATTGTAATTCATTATTCAATAACAAAGAAGGAGATCTATTTTCTTTTGGAGTTCATATTATTTGCAGTATATCAAGTTTGTTCATAATTTGGCTTCATTATCTGGTATCAGAGCTAGTTCGAAGTCTTTTAAAAAAAATGGTAGGAAGATGAAGAGGAAGAGGAGGCGGTATTGCCTAGATGAATAGAAATATGCAAGATCTGCAGATGTAAGTTGCTGCGCTTAGTGCAATGATAACCCAGAGAGAAAATCAAGGTGGAGATGACACAAATGAAGAAGAAGTTTGTGAAGAGGAGGAAATGCAAGCACCACCATTAGCTTTTGAAGAAAGGATGCTTTGAGCATTAGAAGGAAAGAATTATGGGATAAGAGTTGATGTTTCAGAGTATGGTGGTAGTCTAAAACAAGAGGAGTTGATAGACTGGTTGACTAGCATGGGGAAATATTTTGAGTGGAAGGCTATGTCAGAAGAAAAGAAGGTAAAATTTGCATGCACAAAATTGAAAGGTCATGCTATGTTATGGTGGGATTATCTACAGAAAGAGTGGTTAAGAAAGGGGAAAGAAAGAATTAGGACGTGGAGTAAGATAGAGAAGAATCTGAAAGATAAATTTCTCCCTGTGGATTATGCAAAAATCCACTTTACAGGAGGTTTCAGAATCTCAGGCAGAACTTACAAATAGTACAAGAATACATAGACGAGTTCTACAAGTTGTCCATTCATGTAGAGCATGAATAAAATGAGGAACAAATGACTACAAGGTATGTAAATGGATTAAAATTTTCTATTCAAGATGAGATAAGTATGCATAGGATTAAGAGCATGGAGGATGGCTATCAATTATCCTTAAAGGATGAGGAAAAACAAAATCTTAAAAGTTTTAGGAAACCACCTAGAATGAATAGGGGGCCCTCATATTCCTTTCGGGGATGAGATGGTTTCAGAAAAGGTAGGGGAGAATCATCTTGTGGATTGGAAAAGCAAGAGGATATGAGACAAGATTTCCAAAATCAACAAAGAGGCAGAGGATTTTCTAGGGATAGAGGATATGTTGGCGATAGAGGATGGGAGGCTCAACAAAGACCATTTGTTTGTTATAGATGTGGTGAAGAAGGACATCAGGCTTTTGAATTCCCACATACTTATACACATGACAAGAGGTAAGGAGATGCTCCAAGAGTAAATCTTGTTGAAGCTGAACAAGTAGAAGATGATCAAGACCTAAAAATTCCACCAAATGTTGGAGAAAATATGATGTTCAAGAGGACGATGATTTGATCCAAGAAAGGAGATCAAGGGGGATGCATGGATGTGTAAAAATATTTTCAGAACAAGATGCACTTCAGGAGGAAAGGTATGTAATGTTATTATTAATGGTGGTACTTGTGAGAACATGGTTTCAAATGAGATGGTCGATAAATTGGGTCTACATTGTGAGAAGAATCCTAACCCTTATCGTATTTCATGTTTTAAGAAGGGTAATGAAGTTACTATTGATAATAGATGTTTAATACGATTTTCTATTGGGAACAATTATAAAGGATGAGATTTGGTGTGATGTTATTCCTATGGATGCATGTCATATGCTGCTAGGAAGACCGTGACAATTTGATAGAAAAGTTATTCATGACAGGGGAAAGAATACTTATACTTTTTGGAAGGATGGCACAAAAATAGTTTTACTACCTCTTAAGGAAGATGGGAAGGCTGAAAATATGCTTTCTGCAAAGGAATTTGTGAAGGAGGCAAAGGCAAATGGTTTTTGTCTATGCACTAGTCGCAAATAAGGATGAACCTACAAGTGCACAAATACCAATAGAAACGACAGAATTAATAGAAGAATTGTTATGGTAGTTATGTGTGTGCCACCATTATGTTAGTAATGTTTTTGTATGTTATGTTGTGAACCTTACGCTAACCGACCCTGAGGGAAATCGGTAGAAGTGTATGTTGAGAGTGAGGAATGGTGTACCATGGATTAATAACTCGAGCCAAAACTCGGTTTAGTAGATAACATGTGATTCTTTCCTCTCTCCCTATGTGGTTGTATGTATGCAACCTAAGTACGACTATGACTATGTTTAGCCTTGTCGAAGTGGTGGCAGGATGATTCAGATGGAGGTGATGACAGTTGTATTATTGATATGTATTTACGAGATGAGGCTCGATGTTCCGAGTGCTAGAAACTCGTTGAGTACACTTTGGTGGCTAGATAAAGCCACACAGTTATTGTAATGTGACATTATTATAAGTTGATTTTATTCGTAAATTGAGCTTTTTACTTTATTTTGTAAGGACCAGCAGCTTTTCTTGATTGCCATGCTTTACAATTTTGGGCATTTCCTTGGTTTGTGGCACTAACATGGGGATTTTGATACTAACTATGGCTATTTGGCCATTTATTTTGCTTGATTTTGGGTCTTCTTTTAAATTTGGAATTTTTACCGCCTTGCCCAAGGCTTGTACTTTGCCACTTCGCACTTTGATTGGATTGTTGTGCTGGTCCTATTGTCGTGATGTGTGGAATAGGGTCATAGGATGCACCATGGATTGGTTGGACCTATGGACCCGCTTCATTGTATGGGGGTACACCCCAAGGAGTTACATATAACCAGCGGGTTGTTGAACCATGCGTTATTATGTCACTTGGGTTAGGAGTGTTCGAACTCTATGTGTCTTAGGCCATAGGGTCAACCGGCCTCCTTGAGGGAGGCATAAGAGTTTGAGGGAGGCACAAGAGTTTGAGGGAGGCATAAGAGACTTAAGGGAGGCATAAGAGTGTGAGGGAGGCATATGATGTTTGTGTGTATGGTTGATGTTTCAGGATATACGTTGAGTTATTGTGGTGTTTTGGTAGTCGTATTTTGATGTATGTGTTACTCATGTCAGATGGATATGTGTTGTGATATTGTGGTTATGTCATTGATTCCCTTGTGGACATTATGTACCTGTAGCATTTGTTTGGTGTTATGTGAATTTTTCATTGATGCAAATTGAGGAAATGTCTGGTGGATTGTAGTACTCTTTTGTTTGAGTATTTTGTATGTCATTCATTGATGTGTGATGAGTACTATGTTATGTGGACTGTGCCTATTCTATTCCATATTTGAGTAACCTTTTGTGGTGTAATACAATCTTGAAGTATTTACTTGTGTGCTTGTGAATCTGTAGTGTCTTGAAAACCTGATAGGGTGTTGTGTTGGCAGTTCATGTTGGGCACCCACAATAAGGAAAAAGCCACAACTCTTCAATGATGATTTTTTTTAAAAGGAATTAAACTAAGAATAATGTTAATGGAAAGAGACTAATGAAAATAATAAATAAGAAGGAACTGCCAATCTTCACAGAACATTGAAAGTTAAAATTTCTACCAAATATTCCCAAGGCCACCCCACGGCCGTGTTTTTGCGTCTGAAATCTTAAAATTAGTACTCTTGCCTTCACCCTTATCAGTTCCTTGTTGCCTACCATTTCTTTTTCTCTGTGTTATGTTGCATCGAGGACGATGCTTTCTTAAGGGGAGGAGAATGTAATGCACTTAGATTCTTCTAATACACGCTTTTATATCCTTACATAGCTTGAAACAATACATTAAATGTATTTTGTTTGAATCTCTAATATAGTGAAGATTATTACAAACATGCATTTTACTTGAATCTGACCACTGCCTTTCCTTTCTTTCTTGTCTCACCAAATTGTGCTCAGACCATTATGTGGTTCTGTAATGACGACTTTGATTTAACCACTTGTTGGTATTAATTGCCTTTCTATCTTCTCTTTCACGCCATTCCTTTTCCTACCTAGCTATGGAGTCGACTAGGTTGTTAGCTGGCGGTGGGTGGAAGGATCTGGTATTCCTTTATTGCTCTTTCAATGCGTGGGTGGGTGTTGGGCACGTTTTTCTTGGGCTGCAGGCATTCGGAGGAGGGAAAATGTGTTTGAGTGTTGTTCTTTCCTTTCTGCACTGTTTTGTTCCTATTTTCTACTAAACGAACCCTCTTCCTTTTTTGTTTGTTTCTCCTCCTCTTTCCTAGGGTGCTGCGAGGTGTGTTCTTGTTGAGGCTCCACAGCAGTAACCTGCCACAATTTCTAGCCAGGCTGCGGGCACGTTATAGCAAGGTTGAAGCTGTTTTGAGTGCTTCCAATAGGCAGGTTGTCTAGCTATGTTGTTATCTGTTCTATTTTCGACTGCATCCTCAAATTTGGGATTCTCCTTTAAGAGATTTTCATCAAAATCGATTAAGTGACAGTGAGAGTGTTACCAGGAGACCAGATGAAATTTATTACAAAGATTCTCTACTGAGACCTTGCTTGTTCTACGATGTAACTCATGGAAGAGGATCTCATAGAGGTGGATCTGTTTCATATCAGAATATTCATGAAGCACAGTTTGCTTTGCAAGAGAGCTGTTAGGAGATCGATGAAGGATAGAGGAATTAAAAAGAAACTTGGTGTAGTTGGATTAAAGGCAATAAAAAGGTGCATGCTTTTTGTGTAGGTGACAGATCGCACCCACAGGCATAGGAGATCTATGCAATGTTGGAGAAAATGTCTTGGGAGATGAAGGTAGCAGGATTATTTTTTTAGATTCAAAACATGTACTGAGAAAACAGTAGTGTCATGGAATACAATGATTGCAGGGTATGCACAGAGTGGACATTATGAGGAAAGTTTAGATCTCTTTCAACAAATGCATCTGGCTGACATGAAGCCCAGCAATGTTACCTTTGCAACTGTTCTTCCAGTAACTTCTCACCTGTCGAATTTACATCAGGGGAAGGAGATCCACGTCTTCATACTAAGAAGTGGTTTTGATTTGTTTATTATAGTAATGAATGCCCTTGTCTAGGGACTGTTTTATGGATATGGAGTCTGTACCAAGAGATCTTTTGTTTTGGTTTTAAAGCCATCTTCTTTTGCTTCGTCTCAGACTAGGGCTGCTCCTAATATGAGAGCACCAAGGTTAGGAGGTCCCTGAATAAATTCTTCTCACGCACAGTGGAAACAACTTCAATGTTCTTGTAGATCCAACTTCCCTTTCTGAAGGAGTACATTACTTTGAAGTCTATGGTATAGATTGCAAGGCCCCATTGCGTGGTCCTCTATTTAGAGTACCTGTGACAATAATAAAACCTATATCCTTAAAAATGAATCCTCCAGCAACTACTTTTTCAAGGTTGTCCTTTTTTAGCAGGTCGCATTGAGCGGAGATTTATTGAAGTTCCAATTGGTTCTACATGGGTGGAGGCTACCATGCGAGCTTCTGGTTTTGTCACAGGTAAAAAAAAAAAAAATTTTAGCTTTCTTGGCACTGTCTTCAGCTAAGTCCAAAAAATCAAAGGGTAGTAGGAGTTATAATCAGTGTCTCGGTGAAGAAATCTAGTCTCCATCATTGTTATGGACTGCATCAGCCTTAGGTTTGAATTATTTGCGTCGAACAGTGGAAACTAGTGCACATATTTGATAAGAACTGCAAAAGATTCAAGGTCTAAAAGTGGAAATGGACAGGTCAGAGGCAACACCCACAAGCTTGTAAATTTGGACAGTCAGCTGCTTTCATGATCTAGTTTGGTGCAGAATCAAAGGAAAGAGATTCAACAACATATCGTTCTGAGTTCTAAAACATCTACCAAGATTCATGTGCAGAGCCTTATCAATTCAGATAACACATTTGCTAAAGTGGATGAAATAGAAGTGCAATATTTTGAATTAAAAAACAGAGCCTCCATATTCGAACAAATCTTCAATTAAAAGCAAAATGGGAGATAACATTGAAATCTGAAATTCAAATGATTCCTTCACTTTTCTTCTGTTATTGTGGCTATTGTTAAAAAGCTTATTGCCGGTGGACATCAGAACCACTTTTCCTTGCATTGATTTTTCAAAACCACAAAAACAACATGGGACATTAAGCTCTCTTCAACTCTCGTGTCCCTCTTCTCTGACATTTATAGATCTGCCTGTGCTCTATCATCTGCCATCGCAACTCACGCAAATGTTTTTATTTTTCGAAAGCTATCTACGTGTGCCCTCTCGACTTTGAATGTTATGCTTTCCGCATCTAGGTTCATTTGTCAGGATCCATAGACTCTGTCCTCGTGTGATTGTCCTTGGTGTATTAATTCTTCTCTGCGCATTTCGTTAGGCTCCAGTTAAACTCTGTCCTCGTTGATTAACTAGTATTTTCGATATCATGGAAGTGAGATTACGATAACTGTGAAGCTCCTCCAGTTGCTCGGATGGTAAGTTAAACTCTTTGGCATTTTCATTGACTGCTCACTGCGCACTGGCCTCTTTTTTCCATCCATTTATTTCGCATTCAGAATAAAGAAAGGCATCTGTGAACACCTAGCGGATGTGAATCAAAGTAGCTAAATGGGGCTAACGAGCTTGAGTTTCATCTCCCTTCAAACGTACTTTGTGGGTGCTGAAAAGATGTGAATGAGCGGGTGTGTTTTCCGTCCCGCTCATTGTAGACTCTTTTATTTTCTTTCATCTTGTTGGCTAGGCTTCGTTAAGGCCATGCTTAACTGTGGAAGTACCTTGACCATCCCTGGCAACTTGAACCAGTTGTATCACGCCTTATGGATCAACTAAGCTCGACGTTAGAAGTGCGAACTGCTAGTTTAATATATTTGAACAACATCGGAATCCCACTTCCTAGGTGCTTGTGGAACCCTGATCTCAGAATTTGATTGAAAGTTTGAAGTGGCTCTTCTGAGTGGATTATGTGCTAAAAGACTTTCTTTTACTTATTGAGTTGGATTCCATTGCGTTAAAAAAGAAAAACACTATTAATTATAAAAAAAAACACATCTCCAAAGATAACCCAATTTTATGCACGTAATTACCGTACCCATAGTTCAAGAGATGGAAATTTTTTTTAAGCATGTGGTTCACAAGCTTCGGGAAAAACTCAGCGTACATTTAAAACATCATTATGGATTGCATATCCTCGAATAAGTATACTTGTCACGTTTTGTATAATGGGAACTTCTACTAATAACATGTGGTAAACAAAACTCTCTTTGTGCGACGATTGACTGTGTTACCCAGGGTTGCCCTATACTATGGTTCCAAATTCCTCATTTTGGGTATATGATGGTAATTATATTTGTAAAGGTACCAAGCATTAGTACTGTAGTGGAGGTTTGCAAAATATTTAGTGTTGCATTTGGTGAAATATTTGTTGACTGACATTATTGTATACTCTGTGTTGGACGAAACCCCCTGCTTCTCTCGCGTGATATTGCTACTGAGCCTGTAAGACTTTTACCCTTCCTGGATTATTTCATCATACATCTCTTATGTAGTTCATCGAATAAACTAGTGGCACATGAAAAATATGTCGCTTCGATTCTTATGTTGAATAAATACTCTAATTGATTATCCGGTTTGTAAACTCAATTACTAAACATGTGCTTTTTGTAGATTCACTTACCTTCTAAAACTCGTGTTTCCCCCTTCTTGGGCCGATCAACTCTTGTTCTCCATGGAATAGATGATTATTAAGTAGGGAACTGCGTTTGGTTCTTTATGTTAATTTGTTCTAGATGATTGAAGACTAGTAATATCAACATCTCAATCTTGTAATTGTTTCATTGATGCAAATTGAGGGAATGTCTGGTGGATTGCTAGTACTCTTTTGTTTAGAGTATTTTGTATGTCTTGAAAAGGAAATTCATTGATGTGTGAACGAGTACTATGTTATGTGGACTGTGCCTATTCTATTCCGTATTTGAAGTAAGGTTTTCTTTATGTGGTGCAACACAATGTTATGAAGTATATACTCGTATGCTTGTGAATCTAATAGTGTCTTTTGCTTGTAGTCCCTGATAAGGTGTTGTGTTAGCAGTTCATGTTGGGCACCCACAATAATAGAATAAAGCCAAAACTCAGTTCTCATGATGAAATTGTAAAGAAATTAAACTAAGAATGGATGTTAATGGAAGGGACTAATGAAATAATGAATAAGACTGAACTGCCAATCTTCACAGAATAGTTGAAAGTTAAAATTTCTACCAAATGTTCCTAAGGCTACCCTGTGGCCAGTGGCTTTAATCAACTAAAATGTTTTAAACCATAAATTGTGTACTTGTCATCTCCTTACCTAGTTCTTGGTTGACGAACCATTTATTTTCCGTTGTGTTATGTCGCATCGAGGACGATGCTTTCTTAAGGGGAGGAGAATGTAATCGCCTGTTTTGTTCTTTACAATTTTTTTGCCCTTCAACTATGGCCTTCCCAAATAATATGTCTGACCTATCCCTTATGGCCATGATGCGACCTGCCTGGCGTAAGGGAAAGCTGTTCCATGGGCTGTTGTCTAACTTTTGGCAATGTGGTTACAACACCTCCACTGGAACTATCTTCATCATTAAAAGTCTAACTTGTTCGTCAATTCAATTATTTAGTAACCCTGTCAGTTCATTTTACCAGCTCATTGCAAAGAAACTTTGATGGCTGCGTAGCAGTAGGCAAGCTCTAGAACCGTGGATTCATTGCATGTTAATGCCACGTCTATCACGATGCATAATTGCTGAGGTCCTGTATTGTTCACTTCCATCGTGCCTTTCATGGTAGCAGTGGATTTGAACCGAAATGACTAGGCTAGTCGTGAGGAATGTAGACTGCATTGTTTACAGGGTAGAGAAGATTCTTTAATAAATCAGTGGCCTCCAGAGAAATTTTGAAACCACGACAATCTATCTGTAGGGTCAAGGAACCATTGGAGTTCTAGTTGCACGCGACCTTTGATCAGGCCTTGCAAAATCTTGCAGCTTAGTAGAAGCCTAAATCTTGAGCTGTTAAATGCCTTTCATGTTGGAGCCCTCGCTTCAATCTTCATACTGGCTGGTTCCTTGTGGACTAATGAGGTCCATTAATTATTCATCTCGACCTTCTCCTTAACCCTTTTTGCTAGGGAGCTTAAGGCCTCTTCTCTTGTGTGTCTGAACTCCACAGCAACCATGCTTTGCTCATGTGCAAGAACAATTCTCTGGTAGAAATATAGGCATTACGGTGGTGTTGGAAGCAGATTTGGCTTTGACAAAGGATTGTGATCCAACACGGCAGATCTGTCCAACTATCTTTTTTTTCCTTGTTGTAATTAAGAAAATGGTCCTCAGATTCGGGATTCTCCTTCAAGATATTTTTATCAAAATCGATTAAGTGACAGTGAGAGTGTTACCAGGAGACCCGATGAAATTTATTATAGAGATTCTCTATTGATTTCTTGCTTGTTTACGATGTAACTCATGGAAGAGAATCTCATAGGCGTGGATCTGTTTCATATCAGAATATTCATGAAGCACGATTTGCTTTGCTATTATATGTTTCTTCATCGATGTCACTAAGTTAGATGAGTGTCTTTGTCTCAAGTCTTGTGTCACGATGTAGTTGGACTTGAAACAAAAGAGATCTTTGGCATCATTTTTTGAGGTGCCTTCCAGCTTTCACCCTGCACTCACGATGGGATATTGATATCAAAGCTTGCTAAAATTGAGGCTTGGTAGATGTTGATTGCGGTTGCTTTTTCAGTTCACCAGATTCAGAACATGTACCAGAAAACAGTAATCTACATGTACAATGCTTGCAGGTATGCACATGTCTGTGGACATTATGCAGGAAATTACAGAGCTACTTTCAACTGGAATGCATCTGGCTGATACAGGCCCACTATGTCTGGGTTTCAATTGTTCTTCAGTGATTCTCAGATGCTGTCAATTTGAAAAGAGGGGATCGGTCATACAAGCTTTTCTTCATACAAAGAATGCATACTTATTTGAAAGTGAGATGAATTCCCTTGAGCTGTTTTCCAAATTGGGAATTTTGTTGGAGTATTTATCAAATGAAAATTGGTGTTATTCTCATGGAACAAGATGATTGGATTCGGGCATTGTTAAAGGTATAGATGCTGAGTCTAGGGACTGATTTTATGGATCCTGTTGAAATGGTTTTATGAAACGTTTTCTAGCCATTTGGATGCAAAGGCAGGTGTTAAGCCAAACTCCATTCAACTTTGATAGCATCTATCACGCCTATCCCGAAGTGGGAGTGTTTGAGGAGGAAGGTGCATGGACGTTCTCTCAAGGAACATGCTTGAAAAAGAGATTTTTGCTTGTATGTTGTACACTGCTAGTGTCCTGGGCACATAACTTCTTAAGATGGATTTATACTCCTGATCCTTAAGGAGCTCAACAAAGTGTTCTTGGATGGTTTGGCAAAGACTTGAACAGTGTGTTCTTTTGGATGCACAATGATTGTTGGTTGTGGACAATTTTGGGTGGGTTGAGACACCTTGGAAACTTGGAAAATAATGGAGAAGTTACAAGGCTGTACAGTCAAATGCTTTGTTAAAAACCGGTGCGTTGGTAGCATTACATGATGCAAAGATGGAAGCAAGCATAAGACACCCAAACTTCTTGACAAAATGCCTGAGTGAAATATGGCCAAAGGACAGCAAGGGTGCAGGATATGTTTTGGAATGGATTTGTGGAGGAGGCATAGGAAGTTGAAAACAAATATGAATCGGACACTTGACAGGTATTCTCTGAAAATATCTCCTCCAGCCTTGTGTAGATCACTTGTGTTTGTGGTAGCAGCGTATAGGGTATGTGTGGTTGGTTGTCGAATCCCACAAGAAGTAAAAGCTCAAGGAAATAGATAGTTGAGCAGACAAGTGCATGGAGTCACTTCGAATACAACAATGCTCGTGAACTGTTTGACAAAAATCCTCTTCAATTGCATGGTCTCGCGGATCGTGAATGTGGACCGCTTAGAACTGGTGCACCCAGATTCCAGTACCTACAGTTCTTATGCTGACCCGTGCGGAGTCTATACGACCTGTTGAAGCTGGAGAAACAGGCAAGATATTTCTACACTTTTCTACTGTTATTTTATTTAAAAATATTGTGAAATCGAACCACTTATCCTTGCATTGATTTGTCAGTTGGATGTCATGATGGGAGATTTCCCTTTCTGCTTGTTTCTTCTTGTTTTAGCTTTTATCGTTGACAGTATGTGGGTCGAAAGGATGCGTGTGCCCTCTCCTCTGAATGTTATGTTTCTCTTACTCGAATGATAGACCTTCGTCTGTTTGTTTATGTATTAATTCTTCTCGGCGATTGAGTTGCAAGTTATTATGTTGATCAAGCTAGTATTTTCGATATCATGGAAGTAAGTTTACGATAACTATGAAACCCCCTTCCTAGCACCCAAGTTTGTCCTTGACGTTTTTTGTTAGCTCCTTCGCAAGTCCCTTTGATAACCTTTTGGCATCGAGAAAGAAAGGTTGTAGGATTGTGTGAGCAATGCGTGGGCTAGCCAGCTTAGAGTTTTGGTATTAAAACTGGTAGAATGAAAAGGTTTGTTTGCAATGTGTTTTTCCGTCTCACGTGTTTAGACTCTTATACTATCTTTCATCTTGTTTCTAGGCTTTTAAGGCCATCCTCAAGAAGTGCCTTGACCATCCCTATCAACTTGAACCATAACTAGCTTTTCGGATCAACTAAGCTGGAGGTTTCATTGTGCGAATCCTGTACCTCGTTGACACTAGAATAGTTGGTCTAATCCCCACTCAGAATTATTGCTGATGGCGCTCTTCTATTTTTTCCTAACTTGCATTATTTACTCCCTTGTAATGTTAACGCTATTAATTAATATTGGTCGGTTTTTATGCACGTAATTACCGTAATAGTTTGTGATGGAAATTTCCTTAAATGTGATTAACCTTCGGGAAAAACTCAGCTTTCATTTGATAGTCTTATGGATTCATAGCGGAAGGTTTTGTTTTGATAATGTCACTTAGAAGTTATGTTTGTATCTTTGTGTGACGGTTGACTGTGTTACCAAGGGTTGCCTTAAAATATGGTTGTTTTGGGAAATGGATAATTTATTTTAAATTAATCAAACATTAGAATTGTTGTGGAAGTTTGCAAATCTTTAGTGTTATTAAAAATTGTTGATGACATTATTGTATACTCTTGTTGTGACGGAACCCCCCTTCTTCTCTCGCATGTTTGCTACTAGCCTGTAAGACTTTGACCCTTCCTGGATGATTGGAAAATCTTTGTAGTTAATGGTCAAAACTAGTATACTTGCCTTCGCTTCGAAACTTATGTTGTGTGTATACTCTATTTGATTTCCGGTTTGAAACTCATTTATACATGGCTTTTTGTGTTAAATTTTGAAACCCGTGTTTCCCCTTTCTTGGGCCGATCAACTTTTGTTCTTTTAGAAATGTATTATTTTAGCCTATGCGTTGGTACCTTTGATAAATTTCTAGATGGTTGGTCTATTTATATCAAATCTCAATCTTGTAATTATTGTTTAATTACTTACTTGATGGGAATTCTGTTTTTGCTAGATTGTTTGTTTTCTCCTTATAGGGCCAAGGGCCATTCTCTTACGATTGCTATACTTTCGTTGTTATTACTCCTAACTGAAGTACAAGGTCTTCTCCTTCTTTGATTGGCATGATGAAGACTTTATTATAACTTGATGTGTTAATAGTGTTTAGAGGTTTGAACCAATTCTTGTAATAAAGTGCTTCCTTTTCGTGATATTGTTAGATAATAGTTATGGTGGTTTTGTGTAGCCTTATCTTGCTCAGTTCTCGTGAACTGACTCTTGTAGAAAATTTGCTGCAGATGGATTTTGTGTGTAGATGAGGGATAGATTTGTAGACTTTTGTCATCAACCTCAGTTGAGAAGTTCCTTTGCTCGAAACCTTTTTATGTTGTTCAACTTTTGTTAACGTCCAGTGGAAAGTTTAAAAGAGGATTAATGTCTTAGTATAAAGTATTGTGGACTTGTCATCTGAACTTTGGAAACCTTGTATTGTTTGACCATCATTGAAATTATAAGAAAATTTGGTTATTGTTGTTGAGTGACTTGTGGAGTATCAGTATTTTAAGAAATGATGTAATCTTGTTTTGTTCTTGTAAATGAGTGTTGCTACAACCTTGCCTTGAGAATAAATTTTGAGTTAAACCTTGACATGACTTAGTAATAAAGTGTCATAAGTAAACTAACATGGGATTGTTTAATACTTCTGGAAGTTAAATTAAAAGTTGTATTCAAATAAAGTAACGTAGGGGTCACCAACTTGAGAGCAAGAAATTCTTTAAGTAATCAAGGGCAGGACTATCATTGCAAGTAACATTATATAACTTGATACCCCTAGCTACACTAGTGAACACTATCCCTTTCATGGTGAAATTCTTAAAATGAACTTAAAGGAAATCTATGGTTAGTTGTTTGGAAGATAATAAGATTTAATAAGCCAGGAGAAAACAATTTTGAAACCACACAATCTATCTCTCAGCCATTTGGAAAGTAAATTCTTTTACTCCTTGTTAATACTTTTAGCGAAGCCTAAGTAAAGTTGTTGTTATTTCTTGTTAAGAGCCCTAGCTTCAATTAAATACTGGCAATAACTAATGAGGTCCTAAAAATGTTTCATCTCGACCTTCTCCCTCTAACCTTTTTTCAAGGCACAGTGTATCTCTTCTCTTAAGTGTGTTGAACTTAAAACCATGTTGTCTTGTGGGCAAGAACGAATCTTAGTAGCGTTAGTGGTGAGCAGATGGCCTTGTGGAATTTAATTACTCCTTTTTCTTGATAAACGAATTAAGCAAATAAATGTCATAATAGAGAAGATTTAAAGATAATTACTCAGTGTCAAAGGAATAAACTTGGCTTGGCAAGTTGAATCATACGAATCATATCTTGAGCCTCCTTGAAAACGTAAGCTAAGAATTGCAAGATGTCCTTTTAAAATAAATAACCCTCAAGAATATCTCATTGTGGTTGGCCCTAACTGTAAGTGTGTTCTGTGATTGGACTTCTATGTTGTCTTGTCAAAAAGAAAAGTAAATTGTCCTTGATAGGTGTGAACGTTTCCGTGCTGCCTTTATGGCCATCCTTGTATCAAGTTGTTCACAGTGTTAGTTGTATCCTTGGTGACGACATGTTGCGTCATGTTATGTGTCAAGCAAGTCAAAAAAAAAAAGTTATCCTGTATTTCACTGTGTTGTTCGATGGACTCAGAAAAGATAAAGGTAATTATGGAATGTCCTACTCTGTGAAGTATAACAGAGGTAAAAAGATTTCATGGTCTAGAAACATTTTACAGAAAGTTTATTAAAAATTTCAGCAGTATTGTAGCACCTATAATAGATTGCACAAAAGGAAGGGAGTTTTTGTGGACAAAGGTAGCTGAGGATAGTTTTTTCAGTTCTTGAAGAAGAAGGTGATAGAGGCACCCATTTTGGCACTACTAGATTTTGATAAAGTGTTTGAGGTTGATTGTGATGCCTCACATGTGGGTATTGGTGCTGTTCTAAGTCACGGTGGAAAGCCAGTAGCTTTCTTTAGTGAGAAATTGAATGAGGTAAGAAAGAAATACTCTACTTATGATGTGGAATTTTATGCAATTGTACAAGAATTAAGGAATTG
The DNA here is from genome assembly GCA_019776745.2 of Taxus chinensis. Lineage (NCBI taxonomy): Eukaryota > Viridiplantae > Streptophyta > Pinopsida > Cupressales > Taxaceae > Taxus > Taxus chinensis. Next base: position 150,794,655 of record CM034157.1, read on the forward strand.
GAGGCATTACTTAGTGCCTAAGGATTTTGTGTTATTTATAGACCACATAGCCCTGAAGTATGTGAATGCACAAAAGAAGTTGAATAATAGGCATACAAAGTGGGTTTAATTTTTACAGGGTTATACTTTTTCTCTAAAACATAAATCTAAAAATTAGAATCAAGTTGCAGATGCATTGAGTAAGCGTGTGACTTTGTTTACCACTATGGATAATGAGGTGGTGGGTTTTGAAGCAATAAAGGGTTTGTATTCTTCTGATTATGATTTCAAGGATATTGTTGAAAGGTTAATTCATCCATTGTCATACAATACAGGAGATGTCTTGGATGAGTACATTTTATAGGATGGATACCTACTCAAGGGACACCAACTATGTATTCCAGTTGGGTCTATGAGAGAGAATATAGTGAAGGATTGTCTAGGTATTTTGGTAAAGATAAGACAATAGCCTTGGTAGCAGAGAAATACTATTGGCCAAAGCTGAAAAGATATGTGGAGAGGTGTCGAATTTGTCAAGTCTTGAAAGGCCATGCAAAAAAATATAAGGTTGTTTATGTCATTGCATGTTCCTAAAGGGTCGTGGATAAATCTGAGTATGGATTTTGTTTTAGGATTACAAAAAACACAACGAGGTAATGAATCAATTTCTTTGGTTATTGATAGGTTTTCAAAGATGGTTCATTTTATTGCCTGCAAGAAAACAAGTGATGCGACAGGTGTAGTAGATTTTATTTTCAAAGAAGTTGTTCATTTGCATGGTGTTCCAAAAACCATTACTTCAAATAGGGACACACGGTTCTTAAGTCACTTCTGGCGGACTTTATGGAAGAAATTTGGAACTCAAATACAGTTCAGTAGTGCCTATCATCCTCAGACTGATGGGCAAAAAAATGTGGTAAATCAGAGTTGGGGAAACCTGTTAAGGTGCATTGTTGGGGAAAATCCGAAACAATGGGAATTAGCATTACCACACGTTGAGTTTGCATATAACAGTCCCATAAATAGATCCACGAGAAAGTCTCCATTTTCAGTTTGTATGGGAGTAATCCAAATGGGGTGTTAGATTTGGTAAAAATACCAGTTGATGATAGAGTCAGTGATGATGCAGAAGCATTTTTTTGAACATATACAACAATTACAGGAAGAAGTGCAGAAGAAATTACATAATAGTAATGATAAGTATAAAGAAATAATAGATGTGCACAGACAAAGAAAGGTATTTACAGTTGGTGAGTTGGTTATGGTATACATGCGGAAGGAAATGTTTCCAAAAGGAACCTATAACAAGCTAAAGTACAAGAATATTGGGCCTTGCAAAATCGTGAAAAAATAAATGATAATGCTTATGAGGTAGAATTGCCAGGGAATTTTGATATTTCTCCAGTGTTTAATGTTTTAGATTTGTATTCTTTTCATGGGGATGGTGCAGAAGGTGATGTTATTGATAAAGTAGTAGATTGGAGGTGACAGGTTCTGGTGAAGAAGAAAGAAGAAGTGGATCATATTCTAGATAAGAAAACAATGGACACGCGCTACATGAAATACAACAAATATTTGGTCCATTTGAAATGATTGGAACAAGAGGACAATACTTGGGTCATAGAGTGGGAGATTAAGAATTTGGATGCAGATAAATGGAAGGAGTTTGAAGAAGACAACTTACAGGAGCTGTGTTTTTTTCAAGCAGGGGAGAATGATGCGCCAAAATTAGCAGGAACTTGACAAGGTCATAACTTGAGCTCTGGGTGTCCGTTTGAGTCCTTTTTTTTGGAAACCACATGTTTTGATGAGACGAATGTAGTGGCAAGTTTCGGCACATTTTTGGGCCCTAAATCTTCCATCTTGAGGCTGAAAATTAGGATTTAAGTTGTAGTTTGGTTTTTCCCTATTTCTGGGCATTAGTTAATTTTAGTCTATTAGTTGCATCATGAGTTAGAAAGTTGGCAATTCCTCTAATTTAGGAATGTAGAAGATGCTTGGAAATTTCTTTTCCTATACGAATAAGCATGCGAACTTACTAAGAATAGCATGTTCTAGTAAACTGCTAAAAATAATAATTTCTGCCACTTAGAGTAGATTTAGTCAAAGTTAGTTAGATTTTACTTGGCAACTCGAGTTGGGAGTTGTTTTCCTATTTAGGAAACATTGTAATTCATTATCCGATAAAAAAGAAAGAGATCTATTTTCTTTTGGAGTTCATATTATTTGTAGTATATCAAGTTTGTTTAGAATTTGGCAACATTAACTTGTCATTCTATTAAAAGGTTAATATGGAGTATTAAAATGAAGAGAATAAATATAATTGGGAAACATATTTACCCAAGGTTGAAAAGTTGAAGAAAATTGATTTTTCTACTAACCAAAGAACAAGTATTAAGGTGAAGAGGAAAAGTGAGCCTCTCCTAAAGGAATATTCATATTCCATTAATCCTAAAGGACATAAAGATTGGGGGATATCTTCGTTAGTTGGAATACACAAGGATATCAATGCATGTCTACTTGAGCTGCTGCAAATAATGAGCCCTTGGGCTAGATAGGCCCTTCAAAAATTGTCTCCTAATAGTTAGTGTGACTTCTAAATTGGAAATAGTAAGGAAGATGACAGTTTAATATGCATCAGGATCAAATATTTCAAATATATGAATTATAATGGGCTTATTGGAATACTTCATAGATGTAGAGTTAGTTCCAAGAGAATACAAAATTTGGTTGGTTAAAGATTGGACTTGAGTGATAATAACCTCTTTTTCTTTCCTATCAAAAGTATTTTTCATAGTATTGTTTAAATTGCTTGTAGACATATTTGAACTAGACTTTATGCCTTACCAATTGAGTGAACGGGCAATTTTTTTTTCTTTTTTTTTGTCGACATCTGAAATGCTATGGTAAAATTGATCTCAATAGATCCTAGAACGAAAATTAAGCACTCAATATTTTATGAAAAAGTAAAATTACAAACCATTGATAAGCTATATACGATTATCATCTATGGGACCTCTTTTCTTGGAAAAAGTGGAGTGTGAAGATTATGGCAAAATATGTTTCAGGAGTCTGAAATTATTATTAAAATTTGTCATCACAATTCTTCCAAATGGCTTATGAAAGATACGATTCAAAATATTTCATTCCACGTGGTCAAGAATGATCTTGGGATACGGGGTCTGATTGTACTCACCAAAATAAAGGTAGTGGGATAAATTATCTTCTAACCTTCAATAATAATCCTGAAGCTTTGACTAATCAAGAGAATTAGACTGCTATATTCTAGAGGAGAATTTTTTTTCTTACCTGCATCCAAATTGGGTAGCATCCCAAAATTTTCCTAGCCTAGAAGTATCAAATACTTTTTATGAAGAGGCTAGAACTTGATCTTGTGGAGAACGTATCTAGGGAAGAGCTGGGAGAAATAAGGAATAGTGTTTTAGAGGTGATTAAGTATTTTGAAGAGGTTGCGGATGACATAGTGCATAAAAAGATAAAATTGTTTTAGAAAAGGGAAATATCCTACAAATAGACCTTATCTCACAAGAAAACGGAGTTCTGGAATATGATGATTGAAACAAAGATGATAATAGACCTTATCTCACAAGAAAACGGAGTTCTGGAATATGATGATTGAAACAAAGATGATAATTATCAATTTTTATCAAGTGATTTTAAGAGAGGATAATATCAGAAGTCATAGTAATCCTTACAAGGAAGCTATAAAAAGAACTTTTTCTCTCAAAATTTAGGAATGCGGAATATATTTGATAAAAAAATAATGGATGTTCTAAGAGTGATGGGGGTAATTTGTGAGAGATATAACTCTCAATTTTGATATAGATGAGGATGTTTTTTTAACCCATTGATTTCGAATGTGATTAAAATTCTTAAGGACAACTCATCTTCTTGTCTTGTCCATAGGAAAAAAATATTCACTCATTGTAGATTATAACAGATAAAAATAACAAATATAGAGTGAAATATGCAATAAAAATTGAATTTAAAACCTAAAATGATAGATTCATCACATCATTGTTGTATGTAAACAAATACTTCCTCTTTACATAAGATTTAGTTCTTTACAATCTAACTCTATTACATGTGCTCCATAAGCTACAACTTACTTTAACTTGTTTAATCATTTATTGATTACAGAACGCCTCATATATAAGAGGTCTTCACCTAAAGATAGATCATGCACATTTCTTAACCGATCATTTAAAAATAGAAATTCAACTTCCTAAAAAGATGAATAGTGAAATATTCTGTGTGATATTATTTTGTACGAATTGTAAGTACAAGTTATTCCTATTTTTTTACAAGAAGATATGATGGATTATCAGTCTTTGCTTACCTTATTGGCTTTAAGAAGCCATATGGGAAAAGTGAGTCTATATAGAATATACTAATATATTATATGCGCATGAATGGATTTCACTTTCCTATAAAAGAGGGTTTTTTTCGTTCCAATATTTCGAATAGACCGGTAGAGATTAATCATTGCCAAATTCATTGATCTCATATTTATTAGTTCATGATAAAAAAAATTATGTTTGCTAATTTGCCGAGTGGTTACACAATTGACATTGATTTTATTCATGGGTTGCTCAATAAATTTGGGATTAGATTTTTGGTTATTTCATAAAATGAATACAATATCTTCTATTGTCTATTCCCTTAATGTTTGTTCATAATATACATACATATATTACTATTTATACAAATTAGTAATTTTTTATAATTGAATTAATGCTGTAGCATTTCATTTTTTTATTATTTTGATCCTATCTTACAAAAGTAAATACATTTAGGTAATTTCCTGATAAAGATACACATCAATAATTTTCTTTCCATTGAGTCCTTCCATGTCTACTATTATTAGTTATGTCATTATTATTCTTATTTTTCCTTATTTTAACCTTAGTCCTATTCATAGGTTTAAGTAATATACGACTTATTTGAAATTAAATAGGAACAAAAACCTTTTTGTTCACTTAATCAATTTATTTTCTTTCTTAACTTATCTCAATTTAAAATTGATTGATATTTCTAGCAAGTATGGGTTACTATCCACGGTAGCTATTAATCTTTACTTCCTTTTTAAATCAATATGATTGAAGTTTTGTTATCCAGAATTGTGTTAGGTCTGATTCCTATAACTTTGGTTCAAATGATTGGAACGAAAAAATCCTCTTTTACAGGCAAGCGAAATCCGTTCGTGTGCATATAATACATTAGTATATTCTACATAGATTCACTTTTCCATATGGCTTCTTAAAGCCAGTAAGGTAAGAAAATACTGATATTCCATCTTGTCTCTTTTGTAAAAAACTAGGAATATCTTTTACTTATAATTTGTACAAAATAATATCACAAAGAATATTTCACTATTCATCTTTATTTACAAGATTAGTAATAATCGGTTCTCAACTCAAAGTTCTATGTTAATGAACCATTAATTTCATGACATAACTTGATGCACTAATGAAAAGTTGATGGAATAGCTTGCATGGCATGGATCCATGGGCACCCCAGGAGCATGTTGTGTGGAAGGTCCAAGTCAAGGACATGGAACGTTGTGTCATGACACGTTGGGCCTACCTCCATGGGAACCACTATAGTCCTTGCTGATTCTCTTTCTTCATTGTCATAAACCATGATCGTGATATTCTTAGCTCCCAGTTTAGTTTCTGAATAGCCTTGCTGCTTAACCAGCTTCAAAGTGCAAAAATTTAGACCAGATCCCCCATCTACAAGTACTCTATTTATTTTGAAATGGGTAACCATCACTTCAAGATACAAGGGTAAGTTATGTTGTAGGTTTTTATGTGGGATTGCAGTTGATCAAAAGTAATATGATCATTGGAGTCTAGGTGTGCAATCATGGCTTGAAGGTTTGTGGGCTTTACCTCTGTGGAAACCCTTGAATTTTGTAAAGTCTTGTACAGTATGTTCTTATGGGCATTAGATATCTTGACGAGATCGAGAATAGATATCCTAGTAGGTGTCTTCTCTAACTGCTCTATTAAATTATACTGACCTTCCTGAGGGATAGGCACAGGATCTGCTATGACTAAACGGGCCCATCATGTCCCTACTGTGCAGCTCTTTTCTAAAATTCGGATGGTATTGATTTTTTCATTAGATGAGCTAATACATCCAATGAGGGAATCATAAGGACTATCATTTGTAGGGTAAACATAGGAAGTGGTCCTATAGTCGTTGGAGGTTTTCCCTTGATCTGGTTTCCTTTTCTTTTATTCGCATGGTTAGGAAAAGGTTCCTTGTAAATACCCATTTTTTCATTTGAACTTTTACGGGACTCAAGGGGATAATCCACAGTGATTTTCCCTTCCTCGATGAGGTCTTGGATATAATGGCACAATCTCAAACATCTATGTATTTTTTGTCCTTTAACATGGTGGAAGTCACAATATTCATGATCTTTGAACCAAACCAGTTTTGGAGCATCCTTTGGGTATGGTACTGTTGTAGTTGGATATTCCACCATTTTTGAATCATCCAATTGTTTTAGGATGGTAGATAAGGACTCTGTTAAGGATGTAAACGTACGTTTGGTAGGTTCTTTGGGACGAGGTCCTTGCAAAAGCTTTAAAATTGGGCTTTTCTGTATGGCTTGCACTCTCTTGGAGTCTGTAATGCCATCACCAACAACATGTTTATTCTTATTTAAGAATTTAGGTTTTTCTATAGATTTGTTTTCATGCTTTTTTTCAGCTACAGACTTGAGCATTCCTTTTGCAATGATGGATTTCTAAATTTGACCACCTTTCTCTATAACTTCTTCGAAGTTAGAGCCACAATGCATTTGTAAGTGAAAGGCTATTTCTAGGTTTGAGTTAGGAACAAATATGTTCACTAACTACTTTACTGGTAAGGTGCAAGGAAAATGACTAGCTAACCCATGCCATCATTGTAAAAATTGTGCAAATGTCTCATTGGGTTTTTGTTTTGTATTGCATAGATCATTCATTGTGATGTCACTTTCCATATTATAGGAGTAATGCCTTACAAATTTTTTTGCTAATGCGGGCCATGTTGTAATGGAGCCCTTGGGTATGCCATAGAACCATTCAAATCCTGTAGCTCCTAGGCTACGAGGAAAAATTCATATTAAGAAATTATCGTTATATACGACCTCTTGGAAAGCCATGTAAAAGTCTTTTATATGATCACGAGGATCACTTTTGCACTTATAATTATCAAACTTGGGAATGGTAAAGTGTTTTGGGAAAGGTTTTTGTAACATGTCCTTATCGAAGGGGTAAGGGCATTATTCTTCATATGAATATTTCTTATTTTGACCTACATTTATTTATTGTAAGTGTATCTTTCATAGATTTTAACTCTTCCTAAATGAGTTGCTCCTTAGTAGGTGACATTGGTCTTTATACCTGAGTCACCTTAAAGGTATAGTCTGTGTGTGGATCAAATAGAAACTTGCTAAGTTTGTTTTTGTCTTTGTCTTTGTACATGTATCTTCTTAAAGAACCTAGGTTTGCTAATTTCTGGCTCAACTTCAAGATCTATTTTTGGAGGATCTCCTCCTCAACTAGGGGGTCCTCTTCTTCATCTAATTTCAAAGGAGGGGAAGCTTTACGTTTATTTTTCACTTTACGTGAAGCTTTATAGTGAGGTCTTAGTGATGGTTCCCCTTCGAAAGTGGCCTTGTGTTGCCTAGAAGTGGAAGCGTATCCCACATCAAAAGGGTTATCTATGTAATGAAATTACTTGTATACTTCACATTAAGAGCATGCCCTTCCCCTTCAAACCAATTTTGTCCTCAACATTGAATAATCCTGGACGTTGTTGCAGAAAACCTTCATCCTCCCAGGTGGCATCTTCTATGCTCATATTCTTCCACTTGATAAGATATTCCTCAATGTCTTTGGTTCTCAGCCTATTAGTACGTGTTTGCAGAATCTTCTCTGTTTCAAAAATGATTCTTAGTTCCTCGTAAAGTTCTGGTAAATTTATCTGGGATTCAAATTTTTTTCCAATAACCTTCTTCAGGCATAAAACATGGAATACTAGGTGTATGTGTGAAGGTAGAGGCAACTCTAGTTTATAAGCAACACTTCCAATTTGGTGTAGAACCTGATAAGGGCCATAATATTTAGGAGAAAGTTTTTTTGTCCTCTTTCTTTTACTTTAGGGACATCTGTTTGTAAGGCTGGAGACATACAAAAACCAAGTCACTATTTTCAAAATGTATTTCACTACTTGTGTTGATCTGCTTGTTTTTTCATCTTGTTTTGTGTTAATGCTAAATTCTCCTTCTAACTAGCCAAAACCTGTTGTTGATGTTGAATGTGTTCCTCAACATCTTTGACCTTAGTTTACACCCTCAAGGAGGAAGTGATAGAAGGTGGATGGTAACCATATAATGCTAAATATGGGTTCATTTGAGAAGAGGTAGGAAAATATGTGTTATACCATCATTTTGCAAGTGGTAACAATTTAATCCACCTTTCCATGCTTATTTGATACAAAAGAATGTAGATACCCCTCTAAGCATTTTTTGATCACTTCCATTTTCCCATCAGTTTGAGGATGATAAGATGAACTGCTGAGCTAGCTGAGTACCCAAAGATGAAAATAATTCCGTCCAAAAATTACTTGTGAAAATAGGATCACGACCACTTATAATTATCTTTGGGGTTCTATGTAGTCTTTGAACTGTCTCTAAAAAAATAGATGTGACTGTAATGGATGAAAATTGATGTGATAGGGCACAAAATTTAGAATATTTTGTGAGCCTATTCACAATCACGAAAATAACATTCTTACCCTCTAAATAAGGAAATTCAGTGATGAAATCCATGGAGACCTCCTCCCATCTCTTGCTAGGAATCGGTAAGGGTTGTAACAGACCAGGTGTATTAATTATTTCCCCTTTGTTATGTTGGCACATTAAACACTCTGATACAAAAATTTTTACATCCCCCTTGAGTCCTTCACAAAATATTTCTCTTTTTATTTTATGATATGTCTTCAAAAACCTCAGAGTGTCCTCCAACAGGTGAGGCATGTTTCTCTAGGAAGAATCTTATGCTTCAAATCAGAATCTTTACTCAATTATAACATGTCCTTGTACCATAGGGCATTACCTTTCCACTCAAATTTGTTAGATGTCATAGATCCTTGCTTGATATTATGTATTGGATATTGTGTATTCTTGTCATGATCCCATTCCAATCTTGCTTCATCTACCCAATCAGCCGTCAACATGGACATTCCACATAGTAAGGCATTTGCGGATGTATCCCTTCTGGACAACACATCAGCTACTACATTTTCTTTACCCTTTTTGTATATGATTTCAAAATCATAACCCAACATTTTTGTTACCCACTTTTGTTGTTCCTCAGATGATAACCTTTGCTCCAAAAAGTATTTGAGACTATCATGATCAGTTTTTACCTTGAAGTGTCTACCCATGAGATAGGGCCTCCATTGCTTGACTGCATGAAGAATAGCCATCATTTATTTCTCATAGACAGGTTTGAGCAGATATTTTCCTTTGAATTGACGACTCTCAAATGCAATTGGTCTTCCTTCCTACATTATAACTTCTCCCAATCCTGATCCTGAAGTGTCACATTCAACAATGAAGGTTTTTGAGAAGTTGGGAGTAGCCAAAACTGGGGTGCTGCACATGGCTTCCTTTAGCTGCTCAAAGGATTTAGTGGCTACGTCTGTCCAATGGAAGGCATCCTTCTTTAGCAATGCAGTGAGTGGGGTTGCTATTCTACCATATCCCCGCACAAATCTTCTGTAGTACCCTGTTAGTCCTAGGAACCCATGAAGATTTTTGAGAGTTATAGGCCTTGGCCATTCCACCATAGCTTTGATCTTCTGAGGATCAAATTTGACGCCTTCATGGGATACAATGTGACCCAAGTACTCTACCTATTGTACACCAAAAGAACATTTGGATGGCTTTGCATAGAGAGTATGTTTCTCCAAAACTTCCAACACTTTATTTACATGTTGTAAGTGTTCTTCCCATGTCTTACTGTAAATCAATATGTCATCAAAGAAAACTAATACAAATTTCCTTAAAAATGGCCTAAAAATAGTGTTCATCAAGCTTTGAAAGGTTTAGGGCGCATTTGTAAGACCAAAAGGCATTACCAAAAACTCATAATGGCCCTCATGAGTCTTGAAAGCTATTTTATGAACATCTTCCTCTTTTATTCTAATTTGATGGTACCCCGAACGAAGATCTAATTTTGTGAAATAAATAGCACCATGCAATTCATCAAGTAAATCATCAATTACTGGAATAGGAAACTTATCTTTGATGTTGTACTTGTTGAGTTCTTGGTAATCTGGACACATCCTCCATGTTTCATCCTTCTTACGTACCATGACCATTGGTGAAGAATATACGCTCTGGTTATGCCTGATGATACCTACCTTTAACATTTCATGTACCATTTTCACGAATCTCACTTTTCTTGGAATATGGGTATCTGTATGGTCTGATGTTAGGTGTTTGGCTCCCTGGAATCAACTGAATGGCATGATCATGATCCCTAACTGGTGGTAGTCCCTTTGGAATTGCATCAAAAATAGATGAGTGAGCATCAACAATCTTCTGAAGATCGGGTGACATTGAAGACTTTGTATTTTGTACTTCTATGGAAAATAAATTTGCTATAAATCCATCTACTCCTTTTCTGAGAACCTTCTACATTTGATGAGAGCTAATAATCTGTGGAGACTTAGCTACCATCCCATTCAATTGTATTATCCTTCCATCTGAATGAAATCGCATGAATAATTCTTGGAAATTCATCTCTATAGTACCTAAGGTTGTGAGCCATTGGACACCCAAAACAATATCTTCCCCTCCCATAGAAATAGAAAACATAGGTGAGTCTAACATGTAGTCTCCCATGGAAAGCTTGATAATATGGAACTTTACTGTGCAATTGACTGTCCTGCAATCCGCAATCATAACTTGCATTTCTGGAGCTGGGTAAATAAAACAATTGAGGCGGGCAGCTAACTTACTATTTATGAAGTTATGAGTACTCCCCGAGTCAATCAACACTGTCACCTTCTTTTTTTTGAGATATCCAATAACCTTGAGTGTTTGAGGAGTACTAATACCTGACAATGCATGGCAAGAAATTGTAGGTTGGTGATCCTCTACTTCATCTTCTACTGGTTCCTCAGCCTCTCCTATAATTTCAGCTTCCTCATCATCCTCATTACCTCAGTCAATATAGAACAACTTCTTCTTAGCACATTTGTGTCCTGGTCCATATTTGCTATCACAGTTAAAACATAATCCTTTTTCTCTCTTTTCTTCCATTTGTTGAGGAGTCAGTCTAATTGGCCTAGAAAATGAAGGGGAAGAGATACTATGGTCTCTGGTGTTAATGAAAGGTGGCCTCCTACTACAAAGAACATTTTTCCTCTACTCAACGTGCCATGATAATAGAATCAGAAAGCTTGATTGGATTAAACATATGTACCTCATGCTTGATGTGGTCCTTAAGACCCCCAAGAAACAGGTCATTCAGATTCTCTTCTAGAATATTCTCCACCCTTAAGGATAGGTTCTAGAATTGATGCACATAATATTTGACTGATCTTGTTTTCCGTAACTTTGCTAATTGACTAAAGTAGTTCTTTGAAACACTGGAACTATAGTGCAATTGCAACTCCTTGGTAAAAATTGTCCAAGTGACACCAAGACCATTCTTCTGCCTCTGAGCACATAACCATCGATACCAAACGAATTGGTCTGGTTCAAGATACAGGGATGCCAATGTCACCTTTTGTCCTGATGGTGTTTGATGTAACTCAAAGAAGTTCTCCATTTGATTTATCCAATTCAGGGGATCCTTACCATCAAATTTCGCGCATATCCACTTTTGGCATCATGTTCTCGTGGTTGCGAATAAGTTGGATTTTGATTGGGCTGGAAAAAGTGATCCAACATGGTTATTTTGTCCATGATTTTGAACTGAAGATCCTCCTTGGTTGATATGGGCTGGATTTGGGCCATACTGTTTACCCTTTACATGTTGCATGGTATCATCCAACCGATGATTGATTTGGTCTATGTCTCCTTTAGAGGCCATCTCAGATTGTACATTTCACAACTCATACTCAAGTTGGCTCACCTTATGATCAACTGAGGTAAACCCTAGTGCTAAGGAATTTGTATTTACCCCTTCTGACTCCATCTCTTCAATCACTACCCCATCTTTATCTGGGGTTTTACCCAGAGTAACTGGATTCTTTTTTTCTCTTGTGGAAGGCCCCGCCATGATGTCAAACCTTAGGGTTTAGGGTTTTGATACAAATTTCAGCTGAACATAGGAAAAAACATAGAGAATATACTAATACTATTTTTTTAGAGATTTCCGAAAATGTAAAGAACTTGAAAATTATTCCACAATTTGCACCCTACGGAGTGATTTTATGAAAAAACCCTAAATTTGTAATAAATTTTGCAAAATAAATTTAAAAAGTCTGAAATTTTCAAGGAACCTTACTTGAAATGTTGCACAAGTTTGGTAAAAATATATCCCACCAATTCGCTCTAGTTTGACAATATATGGTAGAAACAAAAAAAATAGGGTTTTTGCCCTAATTTTTTGGCCCAGATTGCAGCTCTGATACCACTTGTAATGAAATTACTTGTATAATTAAGATTATGAGAAGAAAATAGAACACCAAATAACACAATATTTCATAATAATCGATCTCAATATGCAATTAGAATAACTTCACCACTTTGAGGGGGAAACTTCCAAACCATAAAATAAGACTCAAATGCTCCAATGGTGATTTATCTACTACCTACAATCCCCTATATATATTATTCCTATGTTATGGCCATCACCAAGGCTGACCTACTAAGCATGCAAAAGTATAAATGATATAATAAAATGATATGGTAAGCCACAAGTCGGCTACTCATATCCAAATACAAGCAATAGGTTAAGGGTAATGATCAGCAATATTCAATTATTATTGGATTCGCCATTTTGCGAGGTGGCAATTCTAATTTCCATATTAACAAGACTCCAAATCCTCAAATTACTAGATTCAAATAACTCTACCTAGTTATATTCCCTTGATTTACCACTATTAAAATGTTATTATCTAAATCACTAATTTTTGCTGACCTATTTAGTGTCACTATTTCAGTATTTGATATCATTGTATTATTTGCTTGCCCACAAGTATAAGTATACCTGATGAGTCCTAATACTTTGTCATAAGCCTAAGGGTTGGGATGCTCTACATAAGCCAATCAATCCCTATGAATCATGTTCATAAGCCAAGTAGTATGGTCAACTTATATAAGACAAGCAGGTGGCAAAATTATATAAGCCCCTAATTCCACTACTCTAGCTAGAACTCAGATCTCAATTTTGAAAGAGAGTAATGCTCCAACTTCAAGATAGGGCGTAAACGCAAAGATTTTTCTCATTTGAGGCCAGATATCAATCTTAATATCGTCATAAATATATGGTCTATTCATGCATACCTTATTCAAATCAATCACGCAATTGACGTTGAAAACTTATGTTTTCCCTAAAGGATTAGATCCTTGATTGCTGCTATGTCCCATTCTAGTAAGAGGAGACATAGGAAATAGTTGTTTCTAAGTCCTAATGATATGTGTAAAATTATCAGCAAAGAACCTAGAAAAAAACCATTTTACATAACAGACGCAAATAATCGCGAAGAATGTCACAAAGAATACCCTAATAGGAGATGTACTCAAGAATGTCCTAGTACATTTACAAAGAATGTACCAAAAGGGAGAAAGACTATACAACTAAATGCCACTATTAAGCAAAGTTAATAAAACTAGGGAAGAATATCATTTCTAAAATCCCAAATAAGGATCAATTGTGTATAAGAGCCTATGCCTTGATGTCTAATAACGTATCTCAAAGGTTATTCTAACAAGATACCAACACAATTTTAGTAAGTGAGAGCCTCGAGTTTCAGAAAAACAATATTTAAACAACTAAACAGAGGGTTGAGTGTGATGTCTGAATACAGTAGCACATATGTAAGTGTGATATACTCTAAACTTGTAACTTTAAAGTGCCAATCTTGACTCATAAGTGTCTAGAAGTGTGAGTCTTGATTCACACAACTAGTGGGCAGCATAACAATACTACTTGGATACTTTTAATCAATATTTTGGTAACAGAAATTTTTCAAGACTGTGAGTATCAGAAATAGGATTGACATCAATGTGAAGAATGTAATGACTAATTACCTTCCGATATAAATTAGGGAAATTATTTTAATAAATAAACTATTGCCCAAGTTTATCAACGAATCAATATTATTTATATATACAATCTATATTACAAGACAATCCAAGCGGTTATATCAAGTATGTAAATACGCAATTCGCATGTGATGTTTATCACAAGAATTGTAGTGTAAGTATGATACAAGCTACAATCAACAATAATGTCTAAACGGGTATTAAGAGTCACAGGTCAAAGTGCAAGCACCTAAGAAATACAGGGATTTATTTTACTTGATAATGGGTATCATAGATGGGGTTTATTTATAAACATGAGGACATTACCAACATACTTTCAACATTCTTAACATTTCTTCTTTACAATGGTCATGTAAGTGAATAATATTAAGTGGTGGACAACCATTTTTTTTGGCATAAACTATGCTAATTAATGTTATGCTCTCCTTGGTCATTAATTACCAACAAAAGATGCAAGGCTACTGTAGAACATTCAGTGGTGATTTAAAAATACTCATGCGCTAACTTTGGTATATGTTTCTCCTTGTTTTAAAAAAACAAGGTAGAATTTTGTTAGACCAAGTGATTAGCCTTGTAAGTTTCATGATGAATGTCACATGGCACAAACTTCAATATGACTCTCCTCTTGTTCGACCAATTTGTGCTTTTGACTCCAAATTGAAGTGGTACTGCTCTGTGAAATATTTTTAGAACGCATATGGACTAAAGTCAAGTTGGCTAGACTAATGCCAACTGGAGTACCTATAATATTTTTCAAAACACTTTCCTTTACTATGCTCTTCATCAGATGTGTACAGCTTATTCATCCATAGAAAAATCCTAGACCAGGGAACCATAGCATCGACAATAAATTTAATGATAGAAGCCTCGTACGGGAAACTTGTTTTGATTTCCTCTCAGGAATTTTGTTTATGGCCAAGTAGGTATTGATATGCACTTCTCACCTTCAGCCCCTGCCAATTCCCTCAAGGAAATTATGGACTAATGTAAAATTCTTGTGGTCCATAGCTAATTAAGGCTTAGTATCCATGTAAAAAAATTTGTAGCTGATTAGGGATTACTTACCACATGTTCAAAGTGGATGGGTTTGTAACCCTTAACCGAACCGGAAGCAAGTTTTTTATTCATTATTTTGAATAGAATGGTAGTGTTTTTTTATCTTGAAATAAAGAATGTTTGTAATATAGTAGCACATTTTTTAGAGAACTTACAAGAGGACACCATAGTTAGTTTTGTTTTGGTCTTTGACATTCCTAATAGAGAAATAAGCATCAGATTAATATGTAATAACATGAGAGGAATATTTGCAGTAGTTTTCTTATAAAACCCAGTAACACCTACCAAGAACTTGTTTTGTTTATGTCTTGAAAAATAATCGTAAGGGTGATATGGTATGGTGGCTCAATTTATACAATTAAGCAAAAGTGAATAATCGGAATTGATCTATGGTCATGGTGGTGCACAGGAATAGAAGAGATGATTTAAAATTTAGATAAATTGATCATTATTTTCTGTTGATTCTTATTGATGTCACGTAAATAGTGCAAGATAAGTTGCACATACTCAAGCAAAATTCTAAATCAAGTAAAGCTATGGACATACATTGAACATTCATCAATGCATTAGATATTTTAGAAGATTAATTCAAATAAAAACCTACAAGAATAGAAGTCAAAAAAACTTGCAAAACAACAACAAACACCAAAAATTAGGTGTATGGATTTTCAGTGACCTATTTGATCCAAAATTTTACATATGAACACAAATGCAAGAATACGTACAGAAACACACGATATTTTAACTCTAGCACAAGAGGTAGTATATACATAAAAATGCATGAGTTTTAATGCCAGCGCAAGGATTTGAGGAAGAAGGAAACGCCGAGGTTTGATGCTAGCGCAATGGTTGCTTAACAACTATGCAGGGAAAACTTTGGCGCAATGATGTAAATTCCCTTTATTTGGCAGAAAGAGGTGGTTAAATCCATTTTTGTCTTTTGCTTCTTATGGAAAATTTCTCTCTTCTGGTAGCGCACAATTTCATGATGCTAGCGTAAGGACATAACAACGGTAGCACAACAGATGTGGGTTCTTTCAAAGCATGTGAATATTGACCCATAAACAAAAATCTGGACATAGTTTTTGTACATCGTAATATGCAAGTTGATCACTATGTGTCTACAAGAAAACGTGAGATTGATGACAATATCTTACTTGTCATTAAAGCTTAAATCCCATTTGATCGATTATACCTTCAAATTACTGATGGTGTGGCACTTAACCTCAGTTCACACCATGCAATAAGGACTCAAAACTATGTAAACTCAAAACTTGTTAGGATGTTTAGCGATCACAAGAATTATCAATATATGAGAAATGTGCATGAGACAGTATTAGGAGTTTCCTTACTGGCCATGCCAAATGTATGCAATGATACATAAGATAGGCTTAATTAATTTCTCCTAAACTAGCACCAAGTAGTTCCAATATAAAAAGCTAATCTATAACTTTTCAACTTTTTAATCATTATAAAGCTAGAAAGATTTCAATAGTTTTTTAATCTACATGCATCTTATTTATTAGTTTCCTTTAAATTCTAGTTAGCTATCCCTTTGACAAATTTGAATGTGCTTTGTTATGTGTACTGATTTCTCTCTAGTATGAACCTATCTAAATCATCATAAATCAAATGAAATGATATATCTCCAATATTTAATTAAGGATAAGAGATCTAGAAAAAAATTGCTTAATAGCCATGTTTGGATTCAATGCATTTTATGTACTCATTAAATGAGGAAGATATATTTGGATGCTTGTACAAGTGGCACATCCAGAGAGTACAATATTCACAAAAGATTAGATAAACTGTGATCTCATAACAAATGTGCATAGTAAACAGTCTCTAAAGCAAATCCCAGTGGTGTACTCCTTGATGGATTTTTTACTATTTTGTTGGTTCTTTAGTATAAGAAGTTCCAACTTTTTTTGGGATCTCTGTTTGAAAAAATAAACAGATAGTGTAATGTTAATTTTTTACATGGATTAAATTAGAATTAAAGACAGAGATAAAATAATACTATTATTAGTTACTGTTATTTTGATAAATCTTTTAACTGATTTATTTCATCTATTCCATTTAATAGAAATCTTTTATCTTTAGGTAGGCGTGTTCAACTTGTAAAATTGTGGTGGTTTTTTTTATTGCACCTGAAAAAACTAGCATATTATGTATTTCCAAATGACACTTATATTGTTGCATTATTTTCAAGCATAATATGATTCTAGGTCGCTCTATGTTTTTCCAAAGAATTATATATTTGATGCATACTTTTATTTTTTGTTTTATTTTCTACCTGAATTTTAACGTAGTTATTTACAATAATAACAACAATAAAACTTTAATCTAAGATAATATAAACTAGATATCCTTGTAGAATCCTCCATGGCTCTTCCTCTTTTTCTTCAATGGCTTCCTCCTCTGCAACCTACAATTTTTAACAAAAGGAAATAAACCAAATGAGAAGAATAGAATAAGGAAAGGATTTAATAAAATTCATAAGAAAACTTAGGGCTAGTTTGGAGCCCTAGGATATAGTGGCCAAGATTTTTTTGATCTAAGGGTGGAGGATTCACCCTAATTTTTTTAGGTAGAAATGTATTTTAAATGTTTAATTTCAAATCCTTAAGGGTGTGTGTAATTAGGGAATGGGGCCATTTAAACTGCTTTAGAGTGCTAATCCTTTGTTAGTTCTTAGCAAACCTTGAGAAGTCACAAAAGGACTCTAAGTTAATAAGATAATGAATTTAACATAAGGTCAACCTTTCTAGGATTGAAAATTAGCTAAAGAGAAGAAAATACTTAATTAAGTAAACTACTCCTTAGTACCTTCCTAATGAATAATTGGTTAATGGACCTTTGAGATAAATTTGAAAATATGTTAACCTTTTAACTAGACCTGGTTCTTCAATCGTAAAGATGAGTTTAGTAATGTAACCCATTTATCTATGAGGAACTAAAGATATCATTAACAAGATTTTAAGTGATAGTACAACTATTTCCCTAGCTCCATGATGTCATCTGGATCCCACAAACAATTCATTTGATGACAAGAAATTTAATTCTAGATCTCTATCTTCGAATGAGTTAGGTAATCCATTAGGATACTAAGATTAATACTTCTAAGCTCTACTTACTCCATAAATGGTAAAGTTACACATCACATAGTCGTGGTTGCTTTGAACAAGGACTCTTAACGATGACTTCTCAAGGTGGTCTTCACCACTCAACACGGGTGTCGAATTTACCCGAAGATAAGAGATTCCCCTTCATGCATGGTGGCCAAAGCTAAAAGGAAACCACACACTCTAAATAAAGTTTGACCATGTCGTTCCTAAAAGATGGGTTTCACAACAATGTCGCTAAACATAATGACTATGATGGTAAAATCAAACTAGGGGGTTTTATTTACCTAAACTAGGAGGTTCCATTGAGTGTAAAGATTCAAAGTTGAATTCTATGGTTTCATATTATTCTATTGTAAGTAAAGAAGCACACATGAAGACATGTTATGCAAGTAATCTTATACTAGGGTTGAGTCGTTTCGATTAAATCTCTTTAATGACATTTACAAGGTAAGAATACAATACACTAACTAATTAATCATATATTGAACACCGAAAATGCACTACAAGATATTAATATTATATATATTCATTTACTATATATATATCAAACCTTTTTACCATACGTAACTATGAATCAAATTGAACCTATGATTAAATGCACATTTCCTAAGATATCCCTAAAACTAGCATCTCATACATATTAGCAAATTTCAAATATAAACTTTTCTATAACTTTGAGACTACATTATACATATATTATTTTCCCAATGAACTATATAAATTACAATAATAAATAATGAATTACACATCGCCTTTTCACCATCTTAATCTTGCATCCTGCAAAAACATGTGAGCATGAAATCAACGATAAATCGTTGGCATGGAATCCACCTAGATCTAGAATAATTAATCTTTTCACTTTACCACTTACATATAATAATAATTATAATTTGCATTCAAAAGAAAAGGTTTAGAGACATGTATTCATTTCATTTCATTTCACTTCATTTTTAACCAAGGAGAGAGAGAGAGAGATAGGAAGGAGAGAGAAACACTATTTTTCCAAACAGTTCAGATTTCACCTAACAAGCCAAAAGATAGAGTTCTAAAAAGTTATTTACAAGTGTCAAAAAGTTTCCATAGTGGTTTGGTAACCCGATAGGGGTCCTACAATTTTCTTTTTACATTTTCCTGCTAGCTACAAAAACGTTCAAATCAGGCTTGGAGGCTAAGAAACCACTTTCAAACGTTGTCTTCCGAAGAGGAAACATGCCATGAGTAAATTTCTACGTGTCCATCACATATACCGAGAATTCAAAGTTAACTGACGGAATTCATAACTAGCGAACGAGTTTAAGATTGGTGGAAGTGGTTTTCTTAGATACACCGGTTGTAATTGTGCCTATTTGAACTAGATCAAAAATGTAGCCCGAGGGCTCACATAAACTCCTTCGTCCAAAAACTAAAGTTCGATGGATGAACGCCACAACTGAAGGTTCCTATGCAAGTTCTAGTAAATATGCTAGAGGTTCATGAAAGTCGTCGGAGGACTGAGAACTAGAACACGATTTTCAAACAATGGACATGAATTCAGAAGCCAATTTTTTTATAGTTTTGGTCCACTTTAAAAGTGTCAAATTGAAGTGACACAAAGGTCTCCAAGAATGGGTGGCTATACAAAAAATTGTTTTTTCCTAAAGTGAAGGTTACGAGAGAATTGTCTAGTAAAAATTACTAGAGGTTTGTGAAGGTGGATAGGCATTTCAGTTGACAAGATTCGAA
The DNA here is from genome assembly GCA_019776745.2 of Taxus chinensis. Lineage (NCBI taxonomy): Eukaryota > Viridiplantae > Streptophyta > Pinopsida > Cupressales > Taxaceae > Taxus > Taxus chinensis. Next base: position 150,814,848 of record CM034157.1, read on the forward strand.
AATGACGGCTCAAAACAAAATTCATTTTTTTTAATTTAAGTCAGCTTCCTACAACTGCAAAACCGGTGTAACATGGCTCCTAGCAAGTTTTTGCATCAAAAAGATCACAGAAGATCATTGAGGTCGATTCATTAAATAAGGATTGAAGTGACTCCTCACATAACAAGGTACACATAATGAAATCTTAACATCTCCTTTCTAGAGTTACGAAGGTTACTTTTGAGTCTCCAAAAATTGTCACAATTTATTTATTTAAACAAGGAGATGGTCAACATATTTACTATGAATCAACTTCAACCTTGTCGATAAAATAATATTTGTAGTGATCTATTTCGGTTAGGAAGTTTTCTAAATCATCTATCAAAATGAGGGTTTGAAGTTCATGGTTTACCTACCAAGGAATATTTGGATTGTGTAAGTTATGATATGACGTCTTATTGTTTTGAAACAAGTTGATTAAATAATCAGATGCTATGATGGATCGTACTGTTTAAAATTTTATTTCATTGTAAATGAAAAACTAAAGAACATAGAATTATGAAGAGATGAGGAGAGATGAACCATCCTGGGAGGAATCAACCATATCAAAATGTAGTTTTTTAAGAGGTTTTTGTAGGCATATCCAGAAACACTTACAAGGCATTAAATCTTTCTAACACTTATTCAAACATGTTCACGTAGCAACCATCCATATATCATTAACCACTGACTTCACAATTTATCCTTTACAGTTTCCTGACCTCAAATCCCATGATACTCGAACACTATCAAATTGCCATGAAGATTATCAAGGTAGAAAATTTCCTCATCCTCTAGGAGATCATAATTAACTATTGCATCCTCAACATTGTGATGCTCAAGGACATGATAAGCCTGAGGTCCATTTGTAAGTCCAAACTCTAAAATGTTAGCATAACTTGATATGGTTACTTAATGCAAAAGAAATAGTGGAAGCCCATTCTATGACTATAGGTGTCCCATGAGAAGTGATAATAATCCTAGTACCAATTTACAATGTATCAAAAATGACATCCAGAGATCATATATAAATCTACTAAAGGAACAACTCCAGCCCCTCGAGTTGATCAGAGTAATCAATCCCAACCGAGTTATGATCAATTCTGGCTGGCTCCATATATTTCTACAGAAGAAATCACGTATGTAAATACCTTGACACTTACTGAATGACATCCACTCACCATCTTCAAGGTATCGAGAGACATCATGACCCACAATGCTCATATTTTTGCCACTAGCTCCATTGTGTTCCCCAGAACGCACATAGTGAGTGTCATACATATAGTGTCACCAAAGTAAAGTAATTTAAGAGTATTCCACATTTGACAATACATGTCATTACAGTGGTAAACCATGAGTCTTTGAAAAATGAACAACGTTCATTAGTTTAGTATTGATGCTGTCGATTTTTTAGAGATGTGGCAGTGAGAAAATAGGCTATGGAGACACGTGCTTGCACAAAATGCCTACCAAGGGATTGACTGGATGAGTCTACACATGAGATTACCACGATTGCTTCGAAGAATCTGACAAAAATGCATGTTCAACACGAGTCCTATCTACATTTTGCATAGTTCTACAATTCGGATGGTTGATCCACACAACCAACAAAGAATGATTTAGATTTCTTCCATAGCTCCCAATGCACCCATTTTTTACACAGGCCAAAAAGGTGCCTTCAACGTTCACTCCACATGACTAAGGAATATTGCACATTTCCTACCATAGTTGAAGACAATCCAAATCTTTGAAGCACATTTTTTAAACTTGAGAGCGACCAATAGGGGAAAAGTATAGTTCACATGTAAGCTTCATTTAATTGCTTTGACATAAACTTATGATACCTCTCTCCACCTAGATCATATTCCAACTACAATTCTCCCCCATTGCCAATAGCAAATGCTCAGATATCATTATGCTTTGCATGTTTGATGTCCAGGGTTACCTGCTTGACAAAGCTCAAGTTATTGGCACAACATGCCAAGTAATACTAGCCAAGTAATTGATATGGTTGAGAGTACTTGTTTTGGTTCTTAAATACCACTGGGTAAAATAATGTATAGGTGATTATTCAATAAGGAACCCCCATCATCCTGTGCGTTTTCATTGCTGCAACTATTAGGCGACACAACTGCTGAAATTCTCTTAATGTTGGCACTTGGGTTTCACCATGGTAAAATGCCTTTGGATCTCAAAAAAAGTGCTTTGTATTGCATGAAAGTGACATTATGGCTGTCAAGGATAATTACAATGTGATTTGTCATGGATCACTCCCACACGACTACCCTCCACCACAGATCCATGTCTTCCACAATAACTTTCACCAAAAATTCACTATTACTCTTCAATTTTCCCCTGCCATTATTATCACGCACCCCATTTTTTTAAAAATTTATTTTATTTAATTAGCTTAGGCACTACATCATGCATGCATCTTATGTGTGAATTTTTAATTGCAACCATTATGAGTCTTGTGTAAGGTAACAATTTAAACAAAGGATACAAATGAGTTACATTTATTAATTTAACTGTTAGATTCTTTAATAACCTTATATAATTTACCTAGAAGATCTGGTGTTGCAAACTTGAGCTTTGATACCAGATGTAGTGCCCCATAATTGGCACAACCAAAACCATACATTCACATAAGGAATGGATTCACCAATTCCCCCATTACGTGTTTTAAAAGTGTAGAAATTTACTTCTAATTGTAAATTCCTTAAGGATTGATAGATCTTAAGGAGAAGACACCCTTAGTCCATGGTACCGTCTTCTTGTAATTTATTTCTATTTAATATTGTAACCTTTCATTCAAATCTATTAACCTAGTTGCATCCATGCTAAAACATTTCTTTATTCAACCAATATCTAATGAGCTTTAAATTCAAAACCTTACATGGCCATATAATTCTAGAATATAATGCACCTATGGCAATTAATTTTGACCCCCATTAATTCATTAAATTTAGAAATACAACTGAAAATATTGAGAAACTTTATGTGCACCCTTAGATTCCTAAGTTGTAGCTAAGTAATAGATCCCCAATAGGATAAATCAAAATAATCCTACTAAATGCATTGATTCCTCTGACCAATTTTAATACAGATTATGCAACCAACAAAACTTTGTCTTATTCTCAACTTATCATTTGGATCATATTAGGATTTGGGAGAAGGATGGAGACCAGGGAGGGGAAATAGGATACTTAAATTTTGTGCTCCCTCATTGACATTAGGAAGGTCATTTCCAGCAACTCTAGGGTTTGCAATATTTTATTATCATTTTTATTCCTCCAGCAAGTCTTATTCCTTATACCAAGCAAAAGATGGTTCTCTCTAAATCGTATAATTTTTTTATTAAATATGTATACAATGGGTACTGTTTGATTGCTAATGGGAAATGTGAAGGATTCTACTATCAATCTATGTTTGTGGCCCAAGCTTCAGGTGCAAGGATACACTATTGTTTCTAGTAGCAGACTTCCGCATGGGAGGTCCATGGTGAGGATGCAGTAATGGTAGCAACAAGATGGCTCAACAATTGTGATGTGTTGCACTTCACCACAGTGAGTAAAGTAAGCTACCCTGAAATGTGCGGCATGAAAAATATGTAAGGAGTTGTGGTGCTGTGGATATTATTTTAATGGAACTTCCACATGCACAATGCGTATGTGATGTATAACTACCTCATAGTGTTGTCCCTCATACACATGGTATGATAGGGTTTGCTCTTAGGTCTTAATCCCATAATTTTTATTTTGATACACATGCTCCACTTGTACGTTTTGATGCAACCTTCATGGTCTGATAACTAGATGTTTTTTATTCACAAAATTATGATCACATAACTATTTATATTTATATGATTACACCTTTCTTGAATTTCGTAATTAACCTTGAAAATTCACACTATCCAAACAATATAAGAATGCCCAAATTGGCTAAAAAGGACTCAAAAGATATGAACAATATATAAAGAATTTCAAGGGTGACCTAAAGGGAATAGGGGTGCCTAGTACTAGCATCCTAGCTGGGCATTCTGGTATCCAGGATGAGAAATACCAGGGTATGAAAAGGAAGACTAGGCTGGTAGAAGTGTAAGGAGTAAAAAGTGACAAGAGAACAGATAGAAAAATATCCAAAATACATGGATTTCAATTAGTTTTTTCTTCCCTTATGAATCATACAAATAGTAATATGTAATCAACTGTGATCCTAGATAATGTACCCAACAGTGTATGATTTAGTATCTACATTTATCCATAAAATTTGGCGATTTATGTTGTTGATAAAATGCCACTTGATATTTCATAAAGTAAATAAGATAATCATACCTAATGAGCATGCAGATTGATGGAGTTAAACATCCAAAGAGACAAAAGTTAAAGAGTGGATTTGAATAAAAATGTGGAGTGTGAAATTCAAGAGGAGATATTGTAAAAACTAATAATGTTAATGATGACCCTAGGGCCCCAAATCACATGTGTATATGTTGTCAAGATATACCTGTTTTATGTCGATGTTGGGGTGATTGATTTTTATGATGAGATGTTATGTAGGATGATGTTGATTACTGCAATTACCATAAGGATGGAGTTAAAAAAGAGAAGAATGAGACTTTCCAAGTAGTTAAATACATGTGTATATAAGTTAAAAAATGTGTTAGAATTTATGTAATAAGGTGAAAATGGGAAAAAGGATAATGTTTTGATCCATGATGAGGAGAAGAGATAGAAAGGAATCATTATAGATGCAATGTACAAGAATGATTTTTTTTGGGTAAATATCATGTTAGAATGTTGAATGATCTCATGCCAAGAACTTCCATGATACGGTGGAAGGATTGAATTGTACTAACCTAAGTTTTGGGTTTTCAAAAGTGTTGACCCAAGAAAAGTCTATGTGTCATCCTCCAACCTAAATGTACCCTAGAATTTACCACAAATAAACTAGGCGCTTAGTACATCACTCATTTCACTAAATGAGTGCTCAACAGAAGGTGTGCAAAGGTATCAGGCCCCTCCTTAGAGTTTCTTGAGCAGGATGTGAACATAGATGAAGATATGCCAATGTATTCAGATTTCCATAAATAACATAAACATTCAAAATAACATATTCACAGATCTAGATCTTAAAAATCATGCAACCCAAACAATAAACATAATGAAATTAACCATGCAATAACCAATAACGGTCATGTTTATGCCATCGTAATAATTTAATACACTCCATTATATCGTTCAACACAATAAATACATAAGATTCTTACAATAAATAGTATCATAAGTTAATGCGCGCATCAGATCTGGGAGCATAACTCCACAATAGCTCAATCTACATACCTTATATCTCACCATCAATATAATCTTCAAGCATAATCAATCCATATTTAAATGCCAGACTTTTGTACGCAATTTTGCTGAAAAATCATCACATGCCATACAATCCATATTTAAAAGGACTTACCACTTACGCAATTCATATCAAAACCATGGTCATTTTGCTGAATGAAAAGCCATGTGCACATAAATAATAGGCAATTTGAGAATATTAGATCTATTATAGTGAAATTGTTGAAGCAGTAATTATATTATTAACTCAAACTCATGTAAAGCACTTAGAGAAATACGTCTCTTCCCAAAATAGCTTGGAAAGGATGCCACACAAGTAAGTCCATCTGAGTCTTGTGATAATGAACCAACTATAAATTCTCAAAAATATGTTTTCCCATAATCATGAAAATGGATTCTGAGTCCATAAATCACTTTCGTCCTGTCTTTCACACAAAAATTTTTAAAGTTATATACTTCCACACCTTCAAATGTGCCTTGCTCCATTCTTAGCATGAATATTTTGGGTGTTCCTTATACTTATTATCATACTTTTATCTGATCAAATCCAAAACCCAGACTACTGGCTTTACATTATCGTCTCGACAATGGGGTTTCCTTCCTGATTAAAAATAATAAAGGATTAAGAATGGAATAAATGTAAATAATTACCATACAAGGAAAACATTTTTTATTCTGCAACTTTTGTACCCTTTGTCTCAACTGGAAGGATTAATTGTTATCCAAAATTCACCCCTCAAGGTAATTTTGATAACATGCATCAAATTCTTTAGTCCTGAGCAAGTAGATTGATTCAAGGCACAAAATCATGTTTTTTGGGGTCCCCTTGGCTTCTTCTCTAACTCTCCCATCCAAGAAAAAACCCAACGAGTTAGAAAAATTGTGAAAAAATGCAAAAAAGGGCTGAATTTTGCACAGGCTTGTTTTAATGCATTTGTCCCGGGTTGGGACACTTGGACGTAGGTACCAGTGCGGGATTGCAAAAATAGGTTCGTCCATACCAAGTTGGTGCGTGAGATGAAATACAAAGGAATCAGCTATGGAGTCAGAAATCCTAGGCGGTCTGGGACAGTTGGGACAAAAGTACGCGCAGGACGCGCAAAGGCAAAACGGCCGCAAAACGAACCATAGAAAAATGCGGAAGATTTTTTGCAGAGGTCAACGTGCCTGGGATCCAATCAGTGACAGCCGAAATCACCGGAGAAGTGAATCATCTTATTTTCCAAAGTCAATTGTAGGTGCAGTTGGAGATTTTTGTCCGTGACAGCCGGGACAAAAGACGCGCCCAGGACGCATGTGAATAGGCCGCAACAGAAGAATGTGATGATGTTTCTGGGACAGCCGGGACATGCAGACCTGATTTTTTTGAAATAGCCACAATAAAGAAGAAAAGTCAATGTTTGACCTCCCGAAACTTCAAATGGCCATAACTTTTGACTCCGAGCTCTGATTTTCACAAAATTGGACTTTCTAGAATGAGCACGACGTCCTCTACGCCACAAAAACTTTCTAGATTTTATTATTTTAATGAGGGTAGATATATTTAAATAAAAGAAACATATTCTTCTCCAGTCAATTAATGCTCATTCCCTGTCAAATGACAGAAAATGCCTGCCAGACCCAAAACAACTGCTCGCACTCAGAAGGCCATAACTTTTGCATTTCTCAATGAAATCACATAAAATTGGTACCATTAGAATCATGGCTCTGATCCCAACACACAAAAATCAATAAATTTTAGATTTGATGAGAAATAGATGGGGATATATTTTGCAGAAAACGTGGCCGGGTTCATAACAGTGTTTTATTTGGTAGTTGGGAGTGCAATTAATGAAGCATGGTCACCATTATTTCACTGCTGCAAGCACATGGGACAGCATGGGGAGTCTATTTCAAGAAATATAACATCATTTCACTTCATTTAATACCTCTTACAAGTGGTTGAGGGACATATTTCGGGATTTCCATTTTCCCTCTCTCTCTCTCTCTTCTTATTTTTATATAAATTGGAGTGTTGGGCTCATTGTAAGGGAAGTAGTTTTTTGTAGCAAAGCTCTGTCAAAATTGCTTTGTGAAGCCAATGTGCTGCAGGCCCTTGTAGTGGACTCCTTGCATGGTGATCCAGGCCCTTATCTTGTAATAGATTGAACTGTGCATATCATGAAGCAATAAAATACAAGTTTGTGGATGCATCTTCCCCTGCTGTGTTTGTTTGCACTCTTCTTGCCCCTTCAACCTTCATTACAAGAATATTGTGTCTATTATTATGATCTTGCAGGGATCCATTATCATTGTGTATGTATGAAATATTATTGTGAATGCATTTTGCTAGATTGTGGAGAACTGTCATCACCCCTTCTAGTGTGCACTTTGCTTCTGTTTTTCACACATTTGAAGACTACTCTCACACCCTCCTTTTCTGGTGTATCACTGCTTTAGTGTAGGATTTTCATTTTATGCATTCTCTCTCCCTGGTCCCTTGGAAAGTTAGATTAGGATAGATAGTTTTTCCTGCATTAGAGTAGATTGTGGCAGGTAGTTTAGGAGCAAGAACCAACTTTCTCTGGAGGTCTATCTCAAGTAGCAAGTCCCACAACTTGGAGATAGTACCCATGTTATCCAATCACACCGTGAACTCAAGTATATGCACTTGTATAAACATAAGGGTGCTGTGATTCGGTGATAACAGGAATAGTTTAACATTATTTCTAAATACAGTGATTCTAGATCTTGAAGGACATTAGAATAATGCCTGAGGATTTCAAATTGTATTGTGCCACCTATATGAAGCTAATATTAATGTTCACCGAGGAAACCACCATCTATTTTTGACCAAGCTTTTGTTGATAACCTGCCAAATTCAACGTTAAATGCTAGTGAAACATTCAGGAAAAAAGACCATATTAATCACCAAAATTTACCATGCATAGTAATTTTACCACGAGAACAAGTACATGGCTCCAAAATATTTTTAAAGCTGGCCAAAATAAGTGTCATTGATTTTGAGGTTTGAAATGAGTGACTTAAAATTAGTCTTATTTATTCCCCATGTAGGAATTTCTTAAATTTACGATACCATTTCAAAGTTTAACACACATAGAGACATAATCTATATATTGAGGTATATTCTAGGTCCAATTTTCCTTAGATAAAAAATAAGAAAATAGGGTAAAGTTAAACCACGATTCATATATGATGCATGTGGATATATTAGAGACATTTTATATTGATCATTTTATATATATGTTGACATGGTTATTTATATATATTTCTAACATGTGATATACTTTTCGTCATATTGAGTAGACCTTTGATAATTGGATTAATGTTGTGATCATTTTGACATGGATGAAATGTGGAATAGAAATTTTGCTAGAAATTGTAAATGATATCGTATTTGCCTAGATGATATTTGATTCATATATAGATGATTATGGATTTATATTTATATTTTATCATAGATATTTTTAATGTAGCCACGAGGCCGAAGGAGGTATTCTATGTGTTTTGCAGGTAAAGATTATTCACAACAAACATCGTGGGGATTAGAGACCAACCACATTGGAATTCTAGATGAATTCAACTAGGGTCACCATGGCAACATGTAATTGTGTGTGTTTTAGAATTATTTGGTTAAGGGAAAATTGTGACCAAGGGGTCATGTGTTGTCTTTTATTTTATTTCTCTTTTATTAATGTTAGTATGTATTTTCTTTTAGTAATGTAATTTACTTGCATTTAATTATTTAGTCATTTTGATGTATGTTTTTCCCTTTTATCTTAATGGGTTAAGTGTCTTAATTAAGCTAATTTAAATTTGTTCTAAACTAATTAAAGATGTGACCAAAAGAGTTCATTTATTAGACTTGATTTACTCTTGGATTTTGTGTTGTGTTTTGAATGCTTGAGATCTTGAGTGTTGTACACTCTACCCTTTCATGGTATATTTATAAAACTCGAATTTGGCCTTAGAGGCAAAATTTGGAAGCTTATGGGACAAGTCAAACTTGTCCAACACACCTCTTAAATGTCTATATTTCAACCCTACCTATGGGTTGGGGGGTCAAAATTAGACCCCATTAGGTGTTTTGGGAAGATAAAAAGGTAAAATGTTTATTGCACTTTCTTTCAAGTATTTAATTTTGTCCTTAGGGGGTGTGGGCTTAGATTATGTGTGTAAGTATGAAATTATCATTCCTTCACCCACTTATTTATTGTGCATTGGAATATGAGGTTTGACTAAGGTGGATGTGGAGTGGAGAGGAAATGATGTGGCATCCTACTTGGAGCCACATCATCCTCCTCTCTCCTTTTTCTATTTATTGAAATCATTTTTACTTGTTTGGGGGTTACTTCATTATTTTGTGCTCTTGTATTTTGGAGAGTTAGAGATTTTGGGAGTTGCTTGTGGATTGAGAGCTTGTGGATGCTTTCTTGGTTTTGAGGAGCTTGGAGAATTACTCTTGGAAAAAGCTCTACTATGGAAAGGTAGGAGCTTTACCTTTCTTATGTTATGCTTTTATTTTGTGTTTATGTGCTTGTGTGAGTATTGTTTTCATTTGGAATGCTTGTTGGGTATGGGTAGATTGCCTAAGTTTTGAGTAGGAGGAGACTATGGGGAGATTTCATGTAGGGAGGCATAAGAGTTTACTTTCTTGTTTGGAGGGAGTTTGGGTTGGGTGCCCCACATTGTACAAGGAAATCTTGCATTTCTTTCTTATTTCTTTTATGAGGGAGGCATAAGAGATTGAGGCATCGACCAGAGGTGGGAGGTATAAGGGGTACTTGAGGGAGACATAATAGTAATGTAGGGGATTTGAGATATGCATTGGAGGCTTTAAGGTGGGCACTCATTCCCATTGGGAGGCATAAGTGGCCTCCCCATAGGTCTCGCTCTTTTGGATTTCTTGATAAGCCTTGTTTTATTATTTTTGGTTGATTTCTCTATTGCTTGTGTTGTTGTTGTGTTTGAATGTGGATGAAATGCTTGTGAAATACTTGTTTGTGTTGTGGAAGCTTGTTGTTTCCATGTGTTGAAATCATCTCCCATTGTAATGTGGTTGGGGCTCGGGGGCCAATGGAGAGGATGACTTCTCCTCTTCATTGGATATATCTTGGTTGGGTGGAGAGAGTTGCCTATCCCCCCATTTTGTTGTGTATCAAAAAAATATTGAAGGATCTATCTTGCTTGGAGTGGTGAAGCTTGGAGTTTTGTTGGATACCTTGAGAACCTATCCTTGTGAAAAAACTTATTGTATTCCACTTAGAATCTTGGAGGATTTGGTATTGTATTATATTTTAGCCATTTGCATTCTTGTATTATTTCCCACCTTGAGTGGAAGAATTTGTAATAAGCTTCTGAAGACAAAGTTATGCATTCAAATATTTGTATGTAATGAAATGGAAAGGAAGAAAGATTTGTCCTTGTAAAGGCTTTACATTTGAGAAATAGGAAAGAAAGTAAATTACTCTTATTGAAACCTTGTTGTATTGCGAATGATAAAAGAAATGTAGAAGTGCTTAAAGTTGAAATGAGCTATTTTCCAATGGAAATGAAAGTTATAAGGAATTTTGTAATTTTTGTATTGAAAATGGGTGAGAGAAGGAAATGTAGAAGTTGTTAGAAATTGAACTTGTTGCATAGTAAACTTAAGATGAAAAAATGTAAGAATTTTAGCTATTTTGAACCAACTACATTATGAAGGAAATGAAAAGAGAGAACTAGTTTGATTATATGTATGGTACCCAAAAATGTTAAGGTACTTTACATTGGAAAGGAAATAATAAATGCCCCAATAGTTATGATACTTTTCTCCTTCAAGGTGTTCGGGATTAGAAAAGCAAATCGGAAGTATGTGTTAACATCCCGCAAGAATCGCTTAGCCCCTGTGTGCTTTGTTTTCCCTTTTTAACTCTTTTCTTGGAATAAAAGGCATCTTCAGTTACGAAAATCGAACTCTAATTCCCAAACTGGGCGGCAGTCCTGTAACCGCCACCCTGAGTAACGGCGGTCCTTCACGAATTTTCCAGAATGTCAGTATTTTGTACGGAACTCAGTAAAATTCGATCGTTCACCACTTTTGTGCCGAGTGGGCTTGCATTAATGATTTTCAGACCCCTGGAATAGTGTTTTGGCCTTTGTTTATGGTTTAAGAGTTCAGTTTGGTTTTGATCTTTGGGTAAAACGAAATCCTATAAATAGACTATGGTTTGTGCTCAAGCAAATGGCCCCTCAATTCACTGATGAAAGAACTCATCGCTTTCAGTAGTTCAGTCTTTTAACTCCTTATTTTTCATAGTTTTCATTCCTTTTATGCTTAGTTGCATGTAAGCCCATTTGCAGCTACCTTCTAGTCAAAAAAAAAATGATCCTGAATCCTTGTGTAAAAATGTTGATTTTACTATTCAACTGTCCATTGCCAAATAGCTTGTGATCTAATTCTTAATAGGCTTAGGAACCATTGTGGACTCCTCCATTTTCTCTTCATAATAATGGTTCTAGGGTTTGTTCCAGTCAAATTTAAAAAATAGGTAACTTGGATGTTTTATGTTGCATGATTCGTAGAAGAATCCCCACTATTTGAATTGCATAAGCCAAGCTTGTACTCTTGCGCTATCCCTCTCCTACTTTGATAACATTGTATTCTTTGGTCCTGCATAGAAATGTCCATTGTTCCAAAATCTACATTTCTGTTGGCTAGCATTACACATTTTCTGGATCTCCGTGAGCATGAAAGAACGAAAATCACACTGAGGGGACAAGAGTCACACACACCATCAAATTCGCCACTGTTCTAATAAATCCAGGTTCTAGCTTTCAAATTTTAGTTAGAACATATCAAATACCAAGTAGTTAATGCTTCATTTCAGTTAAATTTTACTTTCTCGATATTACAAGGGAAGCTGGCTAATTGATAGTTTCTGAGAAACTATGATTCATTCCTCACTTCTAAGGTAGGATCGAGAATCTCGCAAATAGAAGATGCCAGTTATAACCTGCATTGTTTAGAATAGTTTAAAATAACAAAATTGCACAGACAAATAGCTACACTCGGATATTTGTTTGTTTTAATACGTTGGTTAGATTTAGTTGAGGTCAATTTCTAATATATTACGGATGCTTGCTATTCTTATAAATTGCTTATCGTGGGAAAATCAAAGAAAAAGAATTACATATATGACGTGCAAAGGTGACTTAAATTTTACATTTAGTTGCAGATTTGTTTACATTGTTTCTTTTGTATGACAATGTAGCGGGACCTAATGAGCCCAGGGAATACGTTTGAGCCAATTGTGCCTCAACCAAATCTCGTATGGACAATAACATTGATCAATAGACCAAAATTCTTTGTTCAAGTAGCCAAACAACGAAAACCAGATTTACAAGAAGATAGCCACAGTTGAGAGTTAGTTAAAAGTAGAAGACGACCAAGCGCACACATTTTGGAAATCAACCAAACTACAGATTACCCTAGATAAACATCGCATGACTGTAGAAGGATTTGAAAGAGAACAAAAGGTTGGTTGTGATTCCTTTGGTCCCACATCCAGACGTAGGAGACATTTTGTCTCTTGTAGATATAGATACTCAGCTTAAGGAATTCAGTTTAGAATGCCTGTGAGATTTCTGAGAAAATCACACAATTTTAATTCTAAACGTAGAGGCTGAGAAAGTATGACTATTGAGATAATAGGGATTTTTAGGGATTGATTGGAGCACATGACCATAACAGGACCGTGTTCAACCAAGTATTTTATTTGGGTTGTGACCCACAAATCCCACAGCCTAATGAATCCATAAGTCAATCTCTGTTGTAGACACTGGCCTAGCACATGAGTATTCAGATCCACTCCACTTCCACATAAAATCATTTAACAGTTGAATCCTTCTAGACAAGCAGCTTTGTAAAGCTAGAGAATTTTTGACTATTTCAGAGAATCATCCATAGAATCTCTATATCCATCATCACCATATGACCCTATAAAGGAGAAATACACAAAACCAGAGGGTCATTTTCCACGTATTCCACAACCTATAGACCAAATCTTTGCCAGAGCTCGATATTGATTGGAGTCCCTTGTAGCAGTCATCCTTGAAATCGATCTATCACACCAGTTAAGTTAGTAATAGCCTTATTGTGCCTTCATGAAGCAATAAAATACCACTAGTTTGTGGATGACATCTTCCCCTCCTAGTTTTTTTACATCCTCTGCCCTATTCAACCGGCATGTCTAAGTACGACCTTGTGTCTATTTCGGTGTAAGGAAGGATTACTTATTAGATTCTCATGTATGGCATTGCTGTCCAATTTGTTTCCAGGTTTTGGAGGACTCCAAGGGACCCCTTCTAGTATGCGGTTCTTCAATTTTTCATGACATTGGAAACTACTCTCAGAGCCCTCCTTTACTATTGTATAACTAGTTTAGTGTACTAAATTTTAAGCATTGAAAAATCCTAACTAATAAAGTACCATTAGGAAACAATGTCTTATCTTTTGATTGAATAGCAATAAAAACAGGTATAAATGGTGGCAAGAAAACATTATTTTGGAGGTTTATCTCAAGTGGGGGTAGGGTTTGCCCCAAATTAGAAAACCCAGTGTTATCCAATCACATATGAAATGAAAGTATATGATTGTGTGGAGGAATAACCTACCTGATGTCCTTGAATGGAAGTAATACACTAATAAAAATGATAAAACTAAACTAAGCCTAAACTAGATCTCCATGTAGAATCCTCCATAGTTCTTCCTCTCTTGTGCTCCCATGGCTTCCTCCTCTCCAACCTACAAATTTAACAAAAGAAAATAGACCTAATGAGGAGAATATAATGAAGGAAAGGCTTTTATAAAATTCATAAGGATTTTAGGGCTAAGTTTGGAACCCTAGGATCTAGTGGCCATGATTTTTTTGATCTAAGGGTGGAGGATTAACCCTACTTTTATTAGGTAGAAATGTATTTTAAATGTTTAAATTAAAATCCCTTAAGGGTATGTGTCGATGGGTGAGTGGGGATTTTTAATTGCCTAGGGGTGTAATGTTTTTATTAATCCACTAGTATGTTGTAGGAATTTGAATAGAAGGACTATTAAACTATAGATAATAATGAAACTAGAGTAATTAAGCATGAGGTTAACCATATTAGAGTTGAGCATTTATTTAAAGAGAAGAAAATATTTAATTATGTAAATTAATCTATGGTACCTTCCTAATGAATAATTGATTAATGGACCTTAGAGATAAATTTGAAATATGTAACTTTTAACTAGACCCTGGTTCTTCAATCATAAAGCCGAGTTCAGTAGTGTAAGTTAAGTTAATGAACCCTAAGGGGTTAAGCACCCTTGTAACCTTCATTATAACTTAAACAAAAAAAAATTAGTTACAATTTCAGGTTAAGTGTTGGGTTGTACCGTGTTCCTAGAACATATTTTTTGTAGGTGTTACACTTGGTATCGAGAGCCGTGGGTTCAAAACTTGGACTGTTGGGAACACCTAGAAAACATGAAACATGAACATTTAACCTAGCTTAAAATTGGGCTCCTTTAATTGTAGAAAACCACAATGTCTGATAATTGTATAGTTTAGAATACATAGAAAACTGAAACAAGACCTAGAACAATGAACTAACTCTTTCCTTGATCTATGCAGGAGGCACAGATCAGATGATGGGTCTTTTCACATAGACCTAGATATACCACCTCCAGAGTAGGCTGTAGCAGCCATTCTACATCAGATTTTATAGATGCTTCAGGACATCAATATCGCTATACGCGGAGAGCCCTTAGGAAGACAATTTGCTAGACATGATCATGGAGCCATCAGTGGAGGCCCATGTATCCCCTTGACACAATGAGGAGTATAGGGAAGAGAACTTCTGTGCATGGAGTTTCCTAGGTCAGAGTCACCATAGAGAGGGCATGGGGATATGATCTCAGGTCATAGGGACAGAGATCTTGGATCCCTAGAAAGAGGGAGGAGCATGTAGAGAGACCTAGGGGTCATATGTCAGCTACAGACCATATAAGGGAGATCCTGAAGTTACGACCATCTCACTATTCAGGAGATACATTGTGGTTTTCAGGAAGAGGCCTTGGTTGGTGAGCTTGAGCGGATGCTTCAAGCTTCTTCCCTTGTACTAGCAACACGAAATATCATGTTGTGATCCATCTTCTGAGGGATGGAGCAGGAGTCTAGTGGAGGACCAAGGAGCAGAAGCTCCATGTTGATTTGGAGACAGTTACCTGGGAGCTATTTGAGGAGTGTTTTAGGAGTAGGTATTTTCCCAGGAGGTTTATTCATAGCATTGGATATATGAGTTTCATTACCTTCGTCAGGAATCAATGACTGTAGCTAAGTATGAGAGTCGATTTCTGGACCTACTCTAGTACGTCAACTATATGCAAGATGAACAGGTACAGATTCATAGGTTCATCCGAGGCCTGAATTTGGATTTGGGTGGTGCGATGTGCATTCACTTCCCACAGACATTAGAAGAGGCTGTGGATAAGGCCTATATTACAGAGGAGACACATTTTGGGGAAGATAGCAATAGGCTAGAGATAGAGTTTAGAGCCACATCCAGAAGATGTAGGATGACAGATTGAGGGGATAAGTTCCTCCTCCTTATGGTGGATAAAGTTCGGGACAAGTCTTCCTTCAGGCCACCACACCAGCCACCTCAGTAGCAGTAGTAGCAGCAGACCCACCCACCTTACAGAGCTCCTCATAGATTTGACACACAAAGAGGGTGGAATATGGGGCCTCCTCCTAGAGGTCTCATAAGACACAGGGTGCATAGAGAGCTCAGTTAGTAGGAGCTTGTCAGTAGAGACCTCAGCAGGCCATAGCTAAATCATCAGAAAAATCCACAACTTAGACCTCTAGAGTACCGATTGGAGCTAGTATCCCACTTGAGAGGACTAGGTATTGTTATGGTTATGGACGTTGCTGGACACCATTGGAGAGAGTGCCCATAGAACCCTTAGCAATAAGGGTAAGACACAGATCTCAGAGCCTACTATTAGAGATATGGCACAGAGCCATCGGATATACATTCTATGGTCAAGAACCACCAGGTTAAGCACCAGAGTATCGTGATAGAGATGATAGGTAGTATTGGTGTTATTTCTAGCTTTACATTATTTGATTTCAGTTCATCTGATTCTCTTATTGCACCATCCTTAGTAGAGCATTGCACGCTAGTGGCAATTAGGTAGGGTCATAGTTGGGATGTTGAGATGGCTTCTGGAGCCAAAATAATTATAGACTCCCTAGTTAAGGAGTGTGTAGTGGATTTGGGACCCTTCACCACTACCTTGGATCTTCCAATCCTTCCTTAAGATTCTTATGGAGTCATCTTGGGCATGGAATAGTTGTCTACACATAGAGCTAGAGTGGAATTTTACCATAAGACTATTACTTATATAGATATCTAGGAGTGGAGTTCAGTGATAACAAGAGTTAGGAGGCCCATTTCCATTCGCACCATCTCTGCTATGTAGCTTAAGTGGTGTGTGCGATGAGGTTATCAGATGTATGTTGTTATGGTTAGTGACACATCTTAAGATGAGTCTAGTAGACCATCTCTTGATGACCATCACATTTTGAGAGAGTTTGCTGATGTTTTTCAGGGGAACTATGAGGTTACCTCCCCACGAAGTGAGATACATTTCTACATAGATTTGGTTCCATGGCACATAGAGCCTATCTCACGATCACCTTATCGGATGACTACCCCTGAGCTCTGTGAGTTTAAGTTGCAGCTTGAGGGACTTCAGGAGAAAGGCCTAATCCATCCTAGTGTATCCCCTTGGCGTGCACCAGTGATCTTCATGAAGAAGAAGGATGGATCTCTATGGTTGTGTACTGATTACCATTAGCTGAACAAAAGTAACGATCAAGAATCGTTACCCCCTTCCACGCATTGATGATTTATTTGATCAGATGAAGGGGGCCACAATTTTCTCTAAGATAGATCTTAAGTTCAGGGTATCATTAGCTGAGGATCATGGAGGAAGATATTCATAAGACTACCTTCTGTATGAGATATGGCCACTATGAGTTCATAGTGGTACCTTTTGGTCTAACGAATGCCCCCACAGTGTTCATGAGCTTGATGAATGGGGTGTTCAAGAAATTCTTTGATCACTTCGTGCTTATCTTCCTAGATGACATTCTGATTTACTCATGTATGCATGAGGAGCATGAGGTGCACCTTCACCAAGTTATTTAGTGTCTTCATGAGTACCATCTTTACGGGAACTTGGAGAAGTGTACGTTATTTCAAACAAAGTTGTAGTATTTGGGCCAAATCATTTTTGGGGAAGGTATTGCAGTTGATCCTTCCATGATTCGAGCTATCATGGATTAGCCAGCACCCACTAGTGTGACCGAGGTGTGTAGCTTCATGGATTTTTTAGGATATTACAGGAGATTTTATTTGGAATTCTCTCAAATTGCACACCCCATCACTTCCCTTCATCGGAAAGGGGAGAATTTCGTATGGTCAAACAGATGTGAGCAGGCCTTTAGGACACTAAAGGAATGCCTCATGATAACACCTATTCTAGCAGTGTCAGATCCTCAGGATTGAGTTCTATATTTGCACAGATGCTTCTTTAGTAGGACTTGGAGGTGTGTTGATGTAGGAGGGCAGGGTAGTTACTTTTGAGTCTTAAAAACTCAAGGATTATGAGCTCAATTATCTGACTCATAATATTGAGCTTGCAGAAGTTGTGCATGCCTTGGTACGATGGAGACATTTTATTCTTGGCCAAAGATTTACACTCAGGGCTGATCACTTGAGTCTTCACCACCTCTTCACGCAACCCAATCTCAATGCTTCTCAACAACGTTGGATGGATTTACTTTGTGAGTATGACATGGAGATAGAGCATGTGAAAGGGAAGGATAATGTGGTTGCAGATGCTTTGAGTAGACAGAAACATGTGGCTATGGCTACTTTAGTAGTTACAGATTTGCAGAGAAGGATTTTACAGTAGATTCCTCAGAATGGACGTTCCTTCTTGAGATATTTAAATCTTGTTACTGCCCAAATAGTAACCAAGGACTGGACCCCTGTTGATTTGAAGCGTGTTGTCATGAAAGTGAATATCCTTCATAAAAATTTGGAGTCTGTTGTGAGGGAAGGACAACTCTCTATGTCAGGAGATAGCAAGGTGCTTGTGAATTTTGACACTCAAGAAGAAATACCTGATGTTCCAATAGATCTTGGAGATCTCTTGATTGAAGTGCAGGATAGTGGCCTGGAGCTTGCACCTACAGAAGAATCCATTTCAAATGATAAAGTCTTGTCTAATATAAGATCAAGGTTAGGCACAATTTTTAAAAGAAAAGGTGTAATGGTGACCAATGGCACTCTGTGTTTCAAAGTTTCTTAGGGGATTTTATAGAGAGACGGTGTGATCATGTTCAAAAGTGGCTCTGTAGTAACACAACAGAATTTACTGGTAAGCATGATGTACAAAAGTTACAATTAGAGGTAGTTACAACCCTAGCAGAGCTCAAACAGGGTCTCTCTGTCTATGGTTTCAAGTTCTTTGTGTGTTTTTGGCGATGCGTTCTACAGAAAGACCATTCCTCTGATCAATCCTGCATGGGAAATCATGCATGTATGGAGAAGTGCACATATTTTTCTCTTGAAACAAGCCTAACTGAAGTGGAGGAATGTTGTAATGTGGCGGGTCATGAAGGAGATCATGATTGCAAAAGGAAACACCATACCTGTGGAAATATTTTTTCTTTAAATGAGAAGTCATCTAACTGCACGATGGCATGTTGTCTTAAAATTGGGCATGAAGGACTTCACAAGTGTAATTCATGACAACATATGTGCAAGATGAAGTGTTATCTTGCAAGGTGCAGAAATCCTTGTGTGGTGCCTATTGAACTTGGGGATCATGAAAAACATGCTTGCCATGAGAGGTTTTGCCCCAAGAAATGCATCATAGATGGTTTCCCAAGACTATTTGGATGGAATTCGAGGGCCTGTGTATGTGGGTATAGGATGTGTTTTCAATAGAACGACACTCTATGGTTATGATCCCCCCCTCAAGCAGAAGTCCAGGGCATCAACATGTCTTTTTGCATGATGTGGTGGAGATAGAAAGAAGAACAAGAGAGTGAACAAAAAGCACGCGGATAACAAAAACACATTGAAGCAAACTGACTCCACTATTCCCATATTCAATTTGGAAGATATAGAGGAGGGCGTTGAAGGTGAATTAAGTTGGTTTAGTTATTTATTTCTTATGATGAAGCATGTTTATCTCATCTTACACTATCATCTCCTCTTATGGCCTTAAGGTGATGGATTCGATGACGAGAAATCACTTCTGATGTCTCAGAAGAGCTTAGAAAAATGGTTTGGCCAATCAACATTTTTGAGGCATTAAAGCACAATTTTAGAGGCATTTCATCTCTTCCCATCCCACAATATAGGAAACATCCTCCCACTCCTAATTGGAGAAGAATGAGCATGTCCAAGGATGCCTACTGATATCTTTGTTCGATCTGCTGATATGTTTCCCAATCAAACATGTACTCTTCACAGTTGAAAGACTCTACACACTATAGCCAATGATATGATTTTTCATAAGCTTCAACTTCATTATTTATTGTATGGAGATCTCCTCCAAAAACTTCCAAAAACAGAGGACAATAACTGTAACAGTCTGTTATTTGCTTGATCTGAGGTCTTTTTTCTAACATGGAATTTACGCCACTTTCACTTTCTATTTTTCTGCATAGAACTTGAACGGCTACTTCAAGAGAAAGGGGAACCATGTGCTAAATTTCACATTCTTTAATTTTGCAATCTTTAATTACCTTTGAAACATTTATTTTCCTAGATGTTATAAGCAACCTGAGTTTCTTCAGATTTGTTATTTTCCTCAGTAGAAGCTCCCTTAGAGGCTGCATGTCCAAGAAATTGTCAATATATAAAAATACGGATTCCTTTTGCATAATATATTTTAAGATCTGTTGTCCTCTGTGGAATTCTGTAACATCTTGTTTCAAACTTGTCAAATGCCCAAAAATCTGGGACTACAACTCTTCTTATATGTTTGGATGCTCTTCCATGTTTCAGAAAAGAATGACTTTGGAATGTTTCCAACCTTGGAGTTTGTCTTCCAAAGACCTACACTGCATCTGCCAACGTGTTTTATCTAGATCCACCAATTCCATGCAAAATCACTACTCCTGCAGTACGCTTCTCTTTCTAACAGATGCAACTCCTAAGCTTAATGATTAAATTGGACATCTCCTAAGCCTTTGACAGATGCAACTGGTAATTCCATTTCTATACTTTATCCAAATTTGGATTCCATACAGATATAATCCAATGCACATGAAGCTTCATAAGCACTCCTGCATTCAATGTCACTTTCAATGGTGAAACATACATTAATGTTCACTCATCCAGAGGATTACGACAAGGAGACCCACTTAGTCCGAGCCTCTTTATTATTATGAGTGAAACTCTTTTAAGATCCATTCATCAGGCAACAGAAGTGAACCATATCAGCAGTCTTGCAGCCACTGGATCTAGAAGGTACTCAAATTTCCATTTTGCTGATGATTCATTCATTACTTTTCTCCACTATTACCAGCAAGTTGTGGTGCATTGAGATCAGAAAATGAAGCCATGTGCAAGGTTATAAATTAAAACAACAAACACAATGGAGTAAGAGCTCAAAGATAATGCCTAGAGACCAAGGTATAGGAGTAGAAAATAATGAGTTGAGCAACAATGAATAATAATGTTCGTGAATGAATATAACAAAAATATTGGGTGTGGTAAATGAAAACCCAATTATAAAAATGAATTTATAGATCTATAGTAAGGAAGTAACAAAATTGAGCCATTTCAATAAAACAAAACAACAAAGTCCAAGTTAGCACTAAACTCAGGAAAGTTTAAAATACCCCTGAAGCAAGCAAGGCTTGAATTGAGCCATATATCAAACTCAGCGAGAAAACAAAAACAATCAGTGAGCAGAGATAAGGAAACAACAAAAACACCCACATGTTGCCATGAGTCCATGAGTTTGAACATGGAAAATCTAGATATCCATGATAAATGTCACCTAATATATCCATTGGTGTCATGGGATCAGATTACCACAGGGAAACTTAATGGGTGAATAAATATAATTTTTTTTAATAAGGCTCTTACAATGACAGTTACATGGCATCTACACCACAGTTAGGGAATGTTGTGGTAGCTCATCCTCTCTAAAAAATACAAGCTCTATCCTTTAGCACAACCTGTTCATCCTCCGTCTCCCAGGACTCCCACTGTAAGTCATCTACTTATATAAAGTCACTTGCAGGAATGGATTGTAATGAAAGTCATTAGGGAAAGACAAGCAGACCACAATTATTCTACCTTACTAGTACTACTTTTTGTTTTGGGGCTCTCTATATGTCTAAGCAGTGCTCTCAATAATTCTACTTGTATATCCCATATTTCTGTAGATGACTTATGTTTATCTTGATTTTATTTTCTGGTAACATCATTAAGCATTTTGTTAACATAAAAAATTCACAAAGATGAAGTAACTCATTGTTCTTAGAAATCAGCTCTTGAAACACAGTGTCTAATATAGATCATAATAGCAATATTCATCCATACCATTATTTAACTATGGATGACAATCACCATACTACACTAAGCATATAGATTCTCCAGTAATAAAAGGTCAGAAATTATAATTCTTACCACACTGCTTGCATCTCTTCCTCCACAAAGTAAAAGTAGACCATCTGAATGAGCACTTGCAGTTGCATACCTGTCAATGCAAGCAAACGATTAGCAATGGAAGATTCAACAAATGACTTACTAACTTATTGAAATGAGATCAATACATTTGTCTACAATTTTTTTAATATAAAAATTAAATTCGTTATGATTAGCCCCACATGTCACAAACTAATTAAAGTAAAATATTGATAACATTGTAATAAACAAGCCCATTTAGGTCTGAAAAAGAAATAAGATTGTTTTGACGTATCAAAACAAATGAGTAGTATGCAGGACAAATTGAAGTCGGCAAACCATTTATACAAAGGATGGATTCTAGGAGTTGGTGCAAGAAGATATCATGATTTGTGAGACTGAATATAGTGTCCAATCAAAATAAATAATATCCTAATAACTCTTACATCTCGTCATTACAAATTCACACATCATATCAAGTCTTATCCCCAGTTCTGCTTTGGGTTATTATCAACTGTGTTGATTTCAATAAATTAATGGATTATCTATAGTCCTATAGCTCAGAGTAGCTACCCTTTATCCCAGTCCAGAGCTAGTCCCTTCATGTCAGTTTGCAACTCTTCAAAATTTAGATGCAATGATGAATTTCTCGTACATGATAAACAAAAAGATTTATACCTGGGGGCTACAAACCAAAAGATAATGATCATAATAGAATTAAAGATCAATAAACCTTATTGAGTATATTATAGCCATATCATAAAAAAGAAGGTTATAGAAGTTCTTATGAGGAAAAAAAAGCCATCTTAAAATGTACAGATACATGCTATAAATCTGGCTATCACATAAATATCTGTGTTTGACACGCATTTGAGCAGTTCTATAGACCGATCAAACTCTCAATAAGTTCATAAAACAAATCAATAAGTTCACTGGTAATGAAATAGCCAATAATTCATAAAATAACAGTCAATTTAAATCTATTTAGCCGGATAGGAAAAATGTCTATTCTTTTTTGTCCTCTTTTGACGAGGAACTATAATAGATGGTGCAACATGATAATCATCCTGAACTCTTGTCTATTGGATTTCTGGGTTGTTTTCCAAATGAGTTGCAAGAAGGTCAATCGATTCATTTTGTCTAACAACAAAATCATCACATCCTTCTGTGGCATCTTCATGTTCACTATCAGTTGCACCCTTTAAGGAGTTTGATTGTTGCACATCCTATTAAACAACATAATTTAGTTAATTAAATTATCACAACATTGATACTTAAATGTTTTATTATGTCATCAAATACTATAATAAACTTACCTCAGATTCATGCTCAATGACCAATTTCTCCCCTCGATGTATCATATGTTGCCGGAGCCCTTGGGAACCATGCATTAGTGCATATTTCAGATCTTCATCTGAATTTTCCTTTCAAAATTGGTGAACCTAAGTGTACAAAGACATTTTAATTTATCAAGTATCATTTGTCATCCAATACATTCAAGTCACCAAAAATATATTAAAAAATTAAATGAAATTATTCACTTACCAAGCTCCCACGAATACTATTATACCCACCCGACCCCAATTTATGGGACCCAATACTTGACAACCTAGCTTGGGTAGCCTTTATTGTATCTTGAATGCGTCTTTTACCTCCTTCTCGTGTAGATGACATGTAGTTTGGATTTTTGAAGGACTTTCTCTTGAATTTTGCATCTTTGGTAAGCTCATCCCATGTTGTTTGGTTAGTGATCCAAGCTGGTTGGGGATATCTCAAGTCATTTGTTAGCTTTGATCTTATTTTGTCTCTTTTAGAATGAATGAATTTCCGTGCATTATCCATTATGAAATCCTTGTTAAAATCGGGATTTCCAAACTCTTTTATGACATCTTCAAAGAGTTCATCTTTCTTAGAATTGGCTTGCTTTCTCCAATCCACTTGTATGGTATTTCCAAATTAGCATTCTGTGCGATGAAATAGAAATTGGAAAAATTTCGACCCCATTTCATCTTTTAAGACATTTCCATCCGAGGTTAACAAGATTGTAACCTCTTTCTTTCCTTTTGTGTTCACTGTGGAGATTGTTGCAGTCGTAGGGGTCACAGTAGCTTCCCCTATAGGTACATTAGGGGGCATGCCATTTTCTTCCTGTATGTATAGAGCATGAATGTTTGTTAGGACTATTGTAAACCATGCAATATGAAAAATTGCTGTTATGACTGTTTTATAGCACATGAATGATAATTAGGACTGTTAGGAATATTTTATACATAATTAATTATCATAAGCATACCTGTTCAGGTGCAGCAAGACCTGTACTTTCCAGCAATGTAGACTCCAATGCATGAATTTGCTTAATTACTTCCTGTCTAACTTCATAAAATTCAGGAGTATTTGGTAGGAGCGTTAAAATTTTGGCTTGTGATTCTATGATACTTGTCAAGGAAGCATGTTGTGGTGTTGGAGGGTGAATTCGGAGAGAACCCACACATGAAGGGTTACTCCTTAACTCTGGTGCTATATTATGTGTTGGCATGCTTGACGGAATTGGAATACTAAATGTTTCAATGTTGGATGTAGAAAGTATGGTACGGGATTTACTTCTCGGCGGCACTCTCATGTTAGGATTTTCTAGTGCATATGTAGAGGGCCTGCCACGATCCTTCAAAATATCATAAAACAAAATTATTAATAGTCAAAAAAAACTTCAAAGTTGTATGTAACATTGAACAACTTCACTAACAAATGAATAATAACATATGCAATACTAAATTTCCATTTCATTTCATGTATCATGTAAAAAATATATATATTCAAAAGGACCAAAAGGTGTGCATCTTCATATAATCTTCAATAAGGAAACATTTAATGAAACAAGGAAACATGTGCAATGTATGCATTGACATAGAGAAAAAAACATTAGCAATCCACTCATAAAATATATCAAATTGTGTTATGTCCTTACAATGAATTTAAGGTTTACATTATGATTAAATAAAATCATCTTCATCTGACATTACAATTTCCTCATCTGGAGGCATGAATACACCATAATTAATGGGCCCCAGATCCACAAATAAATTAATACCATGGTTCTCATGATCTTCATCCCCTTCAGCCATAGGTAAATGATGATCAATAAACTCATCATGTTCATGTATTTGATCACCAAAATGTTGTTCTTGTCCTACTGGAACTTCATCTTGTTCATATTCATCATCAATAGTCATGTTATCATCATCCTCCACTTGGTCATCTATGTCTTCAAGTGGATCTTCTACCTCTTCAATTACATCATGGCCTTCTACATCTTCGGAAAAGGTGACTCTTCATCCTCTTGGATCATAATCTATCACAAAGGACCAGCCAGGGTGTTCTAAATTTGGAACAAGAAATATTTGACTACATTGGTTTGGAAACACATAAGGTTCAGAAGTAGATTCAAACCTCGATGTATTTATCATATTGAATCCATTCTCATGCAACAAAATAGTTTTGTCAAGGCCCACTTCAATGAGCCTATACCATTCAACACGAAAAATAACTTTTTTAAAAGATGTGAAATCAAGCTCTATTATATCCTCCAACACTCCATAATACCGAAGTGTACTCGTGATTGTGTTTGTGTCATATGCATGTGAACGACACTCCACTTCAAATGGTGCTGAAATTCCACTATCATAAGTTTTCCGCTTCTCATCGATCTTCCTGATTCGAAAATGATGACCGCTAATCCACATTGCTTTGTAATATGTTACCTAAATGCATATGTACATATTATCCAATTAGATTCAAGGACACAAAAAGTTAACTAAATAGTTTCAACGATAAAAAAATCTTTAGATTAAACAATTTTCATCATAATACTTTATTTGTATATTACCTCCCCATTTATAGATCCTTTAACGAAATCTACTTGTTTTTTTGTCACTGCTTTTATTCCCTTGGTTGCCTCGTGTTCAACATTTGTCTTTAACCAATGCCATGAGCATCTATCTGGCCATTTTCTTTTATGGCATGCAGGAAGTCCTCTATTAGAGTTTTGACCATGTCTATTATATATATCAGCCCATGCCTTCTCATCTTCTATTTTCTTTTGTTCAGCATACTTCTCCATCCATTGTAACATAAATTTAGAGTTGTATGCAACATACAAATGCAATGACTCCCACTCCTTAGCATCTACAACAAAAAGTATTTAACTAATCATTGATCTAACCATTCTTTAAAGGATGCATCATACAATACTTAGGATTTAAAAACTACTACTAACATTTAAGATTACCTTTTATCCTCTTTGAAGTTCCTTGACCCTCTAGTTTTCTATCTCCAATGGATTGAGGTTGTTGATCACCCCATAATCTTGGAGCCTCCAGATGCAATTGAGGCAAGTACTCAGATAAATGAACCATGGTTTGAAAAACCATGTACCCTTCAACCATAGAACCTTCAGGTCGAGCTCTTTGCCTCACAAAATGTTTTAGGACCTTCATATATCTCTCTACAAGCCACATTGTCCTGAGATGGATGGGCCCACATTGTTCAATCTCTTCTACCAGGTGTATAAGGTAGTGCTCTTGAGAATTGAAGAAACTTGGAGGGAAACACATTTGAATGTCACACATCAAAAGAGCAACATTCCTCTTCCAATAGTTCAGCTCATCTGGATGTATCTCTTTAGATGATACCCACCTATAAATTTTAGTAACAAGCATTAACATATCACCAGTTATAATATTTGCAAAATATATGTTAAAACAATTATAAAGACATTGAAAATGATATTTATAGAAGGAAAAAAATTAATTATTGAATAACAAATGATGGTTTATAATACCTCAAATATTTGGACAATTTGTAAATTGTTTGTGCGATGTCATGGTTGAAAGTGCTTTGTATTGCTGTAGGAAGCACATACTACACCAACATTGAAAAATAGCGTTTAAAATATATATTATCTTCTACATTACTAATATATTGAAAATTTCAATTATACTACCAAGAAATATAAGATATCATGAATTACCTTTATCCAATTATGCCAATCATGTGTTTTCATTCCAGAAAACTCTGAACCATCTCTTGTGAATACGGTTTTTAATGTCGCACCAAAACCAGTTGGAAATCTTATGGCACGCATAGTATCAAACATATATTGTTTCTCCTCTGCTGTAAGAACCCATGGCGCAGGATCATATGTGTTATTTTCATGTAACCACATGTTTGGCATCATATTGACGGTTTTGAGGTCCTTCCTTAATTTTATTTGGTCTTCATTGTTGGTTCCCTTTAGATGTTTCCATAAGCACTCTGCCACATTTTTTCCAATATGCATTGTATCAAATAGATGAGCTATTGGGAGATGCTCGTAATAATCTAACTTATAAAACTTAGATAGTCTTTTCATTCCCAATGGATAAGCTCTCCCTTCCTTTTTGTCATATGCTGATTTCCACCTCAAAGGGTTCATCCTTTTTGGCCGCCTCCTTTCCTCTTCCTTTCCATTGAACTTATTTTTCTCATGCATGCGATAACGATGGTTTTGAGGTAAGAAGTGCTTGTATTCATCGTACACGGTTTTTTTAAGATCCTTTGATTGCCTAGATACAGTGTTTGGCCCACATGATGGACAACCATGTTTCCCTTTAGTTTGTAGGCCTGAAAAATTAGTATGGAAACCATATTTAATTAATGGGCAGCAACATAAATAGAATGATTACAAATGAATATGATAAATAGATTACCACAACACACAGAGAGCCCCGGAGCATCGTGAATTGTCCACATAAGTATTGCATGAAAAAGGAAGATCCTATCATTGCTAGGTCTTGATACATCATACATGTTGACACCCTTCCATAATTCACATAGCTCATTAATGAGAGGCTCCATGTATGTGTCCATATCTTTCACCTGGTGTTTTCCTATGAATAAAATGTGAATTAAAATTTAAATATATTCATGTAAATGTACATCATCTTCAAGAGAACATAACACTAAGAAGTTCATATACCTGGTATTATTAGAGTTAGCATTGCATGCTCTTTTTTCATTGCCATCCAAGGGGGAAGATTATTGTTAACAAGGAAAACCGGCCAAACAGAGTATGTTGTTCTAAGATCTCCGAAAGGATTGACACCATCCATTGCCAATGAAAGTCTTGCATTCCTTGGCTCATTTCTTAAATCAGGCCATTTTTCTTCAAGCTCCTTCCAATCTTTGCTATCAGCCACCATACGCATGACACCATCTTGGCTCCTTCTTAGTGCATGATAGTCCATAAATTTTGCCAAATCTTTACATTTGAACATCCTCTCAAACCTCGGTGTTATTGGAATGTGGCGTAGAACCTTATAAGGAACTTTCTTGGACACTTGATCTTCACGATATCTATTGGTGAAACATATTGGGCATTGCTGTAAATTTTCATTTTCACCATAGTATAAGATATGGTCATTTGGACATGCATCATATGTTTTGTACTCCATCCCAATGTCTTTCATTGCTGAAGATACTTCCTTTTGTGAACGAGGCATCTTATTTTCCTTTGGAAGTATCTTATCTGCCAAAAGTCTGCATAAAACAACAAAAGATCTTTATATTATTCACTATACACAATATTCAAAACTTGAATGACATGGAGAGATATAGTTTAGAGGAGTTTAAAATATACCTCAAGATATCAGTGAAGCATGTATTCGTCATTCCATGCATAACTTTCAAGTTCAAAAATAACATAAGTGTTGCCAATACAGACAAATTTGCATTTGGGTAAAGAGGCGTCCTAGCAAGTTGAGTTAGGGGTGAATCATCAACTTCTTCAGCATATGTGTAGAAGTCTTGTAAAAATTCGTTCACCCCATCCTCATTTAATTGAGAAGTGGTATCACCCATATATGTGTCTTCTTCTTCATTGTGAGTGTCACTATCATCATTGTCATATGCCCTTTCCTCAACATTATTATGAACTTGGATTGGCTAAACATTACAATATCATTTAAAATAGTTAATAATAATGCGATATGAAAATTTTATATTTTTTAATAACAAGCATTTTTGAAATTTCATTATAGTATACCTCTTCTATATAAACTCCATACTTCAACCTATGGATACCAATGAGTCGGCGCTTCTTTAATTTTCTATTTTTGCACTTTTCACAAGTACAATATATCATTTCATTAAAATATTCATTTGTCCCTGGAGTAGGTCTCGGTACATGTTCATCTGAACATTCAGATGAAGATATACTATTTTCCTGCATAAATCATATACTTTAAATAATGAGCATCTACCTCTCAACTTGAGACTTATATTTTTATAGTTTGGAAATGGGTAATTCTGTTATGATGTTTTAAACTAAAACATCATTAGTTTGAACTATGAGAACGCTCATGGGTCTGAAACGTGGCTTATATTCATGAAAATTATGGTCCTTGGCCCTTACTTATCCATTTTTTGTAAGCTAAAATAGGGTCCATTATGAGTGTTATTTAAGATCTGAGTATTATTAAAAAAACTCATGACTATGATAATATTAATCTTCATTGAGATTCAATTCATTAAAAAAATAATACAAGTGGCAGAAAATGAAAGTACCTGTCTTTCCATTTTTTCCAAGAATAGTGGCTAATTAGGTAATAGTGTCCTACAAAAAAAAGTAACACTCGTGATAATAATACAGAAAAATATTTTTAAAAAATGAATAAAAGTATCTGCACGTTCTAATTATTTACCAATATATCTAGGACTAGAATGTCATCTTATCTTACCTTCTTGCACTAAAGCCACTCCACACCAACTAGAGCAAGAGAAGACAATGAAACCTGGAAAAAAGGAAAAGATGAAGAAATTAGACAAGGAAAAGCAATCTAATTTATTAAAAATGAAAACAAAATAGCATGAGAAGGTCCACATATTCAAAACCATGCTGCAATAAGACCTACGATAAGTTACAAGGTTAACTTGGAAGCAAACTTGAATCTTGGAACTTATCATAGGTCTTTGTTTTCATTAGAGATAAAGTAGATTGCTTTTCATTGTCCAGTATCCAGTATCAATCCAATTTATACTCTACAAGCTCCATCATTATAATATCTAATGACCAAATATGTGCCTTGAGAAGAGGCTTCTCTGCCCAAATGTA
The DNA here is from genome assembly GCA_019776745.2 of Taxus chinensis. Classification (NCBI taxonomy): domain Eukaryota; kingdom Viridiplantae; phylum Streptophyta; class Pinopsida; order Cupressales; family Taxaceae; genus Taxus; species Taxus chinensis. The sequence goes on from CM034157.1 coordinate 150,845,106, forward strand.
CAAGTCATGAAATATTTTAATTCCTTTCTCAAATGAAAGGAGGGCAGAGAAGCCTCTTATCAAGGCATGTATCTTGTGATTATATATTATAATGACAAGAGATTATTCTACTTTATTATTGTGTTACTCCACTTAATCTTTTCAAATATAGCCTTTATTTCTGATCTTAGAATTTTCCAAACCCGAGAATAAGTTACAGTGTGCTCAGCTGTAATGTATTATAACATTAAAACTATACTAACAAGGAGGAACATTAATCAAGCCTAAAGATAGTTTGGGTCAGAATAGTAATCCAAAGAAAGTAGGAAAAATCTTGTAGAAACCAAGAAATATCAGGCTAGAAAGCATCCTGACCAGACAAATACTATGGAGGGAGTTTGTCCACTCCTGACCAGATAGATTATTTGCATCACAACCTCAACTATTTAAAAGAGATGCCACATTCTTTTACTCAACTATTGCAACTTCAGTATTTAACATTGAGAAATTGCAGTAAGCTCGTCCTCCCGGATTTGGAAAAATCTCCACTCTCAAATCATGTTCCATATCCAAGCTATGATATATAAAACACATCGTAACTAAACATATATAAATATGTTTTCTGTCATATCCTGGCACCCATTAGAACCATAAATTGTGTAGGAAAAGATAGAAAAAAGGTAGAATTGTCATATCTTTTGTAGTATGGATTGGTACATGTTGTTGCTGGAGACTTGCTAAGAGCAGAAGTTGCAGCAGGGACAGAGAATGGGAAGAGAGCCAAGGAGTGCATGGAAAGGGGGTCTTTGGTTCCTGATGAAATTGTTTGCACGGTAGATCTGCTTCTATCTTTTGTGCATTCATCTCATTTTTTTGTGTGTTAATTTGTTATTAATGCTCTCTCCTTGATTTTTTGGGAGTATAGATGGTGAAGGAGTGGCTGGCACAAGAAGATTCACAAGAAAAGGGATGGCTACGAGATGGTTACCCTCGAAGCCTGTCACAAGCAGCAGCCCTTGAGAGTCTTGGGATCAGGCCAGATCTCTTTATTCTCTTAGATGTAATCTATTTTCTAATGACACTCAGAATCTCACTAGGAATTCAGCGTGAATATTAAGTAGGCTATAGATGGATTGCACACTAATACAACACGAAATCTTTTGGACTGAGATCTTGATCTGCACTGTGCAAATTTATAAACTGATGAAGTGACTGACAGCTCCTATGAAGCCTTGAGGTAGTTGCAAAAGATTCTATTACCTAAATGTTATATTGTTTTGATTCAATACCCTTAACTCTATGTAGTCGTTAAACAGATTCCATTTCCACTTTAAAATGAGTCTATCACCTTAAATCTGGACTGGTGCTGAACCCAGGTTTGTTGTTTGTGTAAAACTCCAGCTGGAACTCTGCAAATAGAGGGATTATGAATGAACTGAAATAATTAGCAGATAAAATAATATATTTAATGTTCCAGCCAAAAATGCAGCGACCCAGTCGTTGTCTTTTGGGGTAGGAGAGTTGTAATGGTGGTGATTTGACAACCAAAACAGAAGTTCATGGTCCCTTTTAGTGGCCTCCACACAAGGCACACAAGTATAAAGCAGGTGTTCAGATATATAGTGTCTGGAGAATATACTAGAGTTGGTAGATCCACCTCAATTGCATGACATTCTATATTGTATGTTTGCATCGATGCTAGTCTACTTTCATGCATTTGTGCAAGAAGTCAAGCATATATATATAGTGTACTAAGTTGTGAAAGTCACTATGGGGTTACTTGAGAGTGAGAAGCAACCAGTGAGTTAAGTGCCTATTTGGAAGGCTAATAGAATTGGGGTATAAACAAAGATCAAGACTCGAGCCATTGTTTTTTCAAGATTCTCCTCCGGCTGATGACGAGCAAAGTAGATATATTGTTGTTGCATCCCAAAACATGGACAAAAATTTCAATTGCAATATAATTAATTATGAACAGCTCATCCACACGTGTAGAGGAGAGAGCTTTAGAAAAAGATTAATTGTTGTTAACAGAAGGGACAAAGTATGGTAAATATAAATGTTTTTGAAGGTGGGCATGACAAGCCATACAAATGTGTTTCAGTTGCACGTTTACATGGAGAAATTGTTAATGATGAGAAACGGAAAATTGTGGGTGATTCACATTACAGATTTTTAATTCTGATTATTTGTAATGTAAATTTTGTTGGCCACATGATGCTTAGCCATGGTGTTTGAGAGTTTTTCCCGGTAGGGGGTGGAAACCATGTGGCCCATCTCACATTGGAAAGCAGGGGACAAGAGAAAAATGCATGATTGATATAATGATACGGATTTTGTAGAATTAGATGCTTTCTGTCTGCTTGGGGTGCCCCATCATGATCATGTTGAGTTGTATAAATCATATTAATAGGCAGGCAGGAAGTCATCATATGAGATCCTTGAAGCAACAAGCATCGGCATCAGAGGAATCAATACAATGAGCATGAGCATTGCAGTACCCTCTATGTCTCTTCTCTCATCTCTTGTGAACCTGCACTCTCCTCGGAAGCATAAACATAAGCGGTCAAAGAGCATGCCCTCAAGATTGCAGGAGTGTCCAATCCTTACTTCTTTTCAAGACCATCTTGCAGGTGAGGTGCAAAGATTGGAACAGCAGGCGGAGTGTTTTTCTTCTTCATGTTTTGGGGCAGATTGGCTTGGCCAAGCACTACAGGTGGTGGTCAATGCCAATTCCAATCTCTCACAAATAGACATAGATAGTGAGGGAATGGGGGTAATGGATGTTTCAGGTGAAGACTATAAGTGAAAAGAAATGAGAGGGTAAGATCATACAGTTGTTCAGGCACTGTTGAGCTTAGAATTCTGGATATGGCAACAATGTGTGGCTTGGGCTCTACAATTACTCAATAGACAACATGGGTCAGATTATCCCTGCAATACCCAAAAGAAAGAAGCACTTTTGTGTCCCTTTTCAATCTGGAACATTTTGAGTGGGATAGGGCAGAGATACTCTCAAAAGTAAATCAGGCCCTTACTGAAGCAACACATGTGTGGTTCATCTTCTCATTGTACTCAATTCCCAGGCCTTTACTATTAACCTCCTTATATATTAACATTAGGCCAGAGATTCAGATCCATACTATATAGAGCCTCACCAAGCATAGGGAATCAATTGCAACATGAAGTACTAAGCATGCCCAATTATGTGCAATCCCTCTGGTGTTTGGCCGATTAAAGACGGCTCAGAGCTGCAACTCCCTTTGCAGCAGCCTATCCACCGCGTACAAGTGGCGGGGGGGTTGGCATAGGGGAAAGGTGAATCAAGACCAATATAAGCCCTCCGAGTCAGTATATATCAACAGTGATCTTAGAGATAATACATCTAATGCAGAGATAATGAGTCTAGTTGAATCATAAGGCGAATGGCAGATAAGCTTAACCTTGAGGACTCAGAAACAAGCCATTCCAATCAGCGATGAGCTCGATCCCCATTGACTTGATGAGATACATTAAACACACTCTCAGACATAGCCATGGTTTAATCGTATTGGGAAAGCACATCTACCCACTATGCAATGTCAAAAGAATCACGGCTGAATAACACCCGAGTAATAGAAGCTAATAGAAATAAACAGAGCTCACCCAAATTTTCAACGATCCAATTCGACCCTCAACCACACAATGAATCGCATGATTTCAATGAGAACAACGAGATAAACCAAAAACTCCCAAACGGAGGCAGGTCCATCTTGTGCTCAAAATTGCTCAATATGCTCCATTTCTTCTACATGCTCAAACTCATGCATTTCTAAATTATTTTTACAGATTAATACATGCAATGGTTTCTATTGTGATAGTTTCGAACCCAATTCCATTAAAAAGCCACCGAGAACTGGTAATGTCATAAAGCTTTCAATGAGATAATTTTATTAAATAACCCTCTTCCATCTATATTGCACAGTTACAGGTTTAATTATAGAATCCATATAGCCAATTCTGTGTTCTCGGTGTTATCTCCTCGTGTGTTATATTTTGATAGGACAAGGGCTACAGAATGTTGCATTTGCCATAACACGGTTTTTTAAGGGGGGTTCCAGAACTATTAATGGGAGTTGTATATACTTGAATTCTCTTGAATCGTACACTTTGGGGTTAAATATTTGATTGAGTTTTTTCCTAAGAGTAGTTCAAGGATTACATTAAATCTTTATATTGCAGTACCATGAGGAACAAACTTTGGCAGGACAGCAGGAGGCCCATTCATTTCCACTAGTTATGACTATGATGCACCTCTCTTTGTCAATATGCTTTTCTTTCAATTACTGTTAATGATTCTTAATTGCATATCTTAAATTCAACGCCCACCTCAACTTCTATATAGGGTATATTGCATCTTGCACCCTTTAAAGAAAAATGAAGTTGCTCTAACCAATGGAGACATCAATAGCATTTCACTCGGGCATGACCTGAGGTTTGTATTTTCATAAGAGCGTAAGACTATTTGAATGTTGTATTAAGTAATTTGCTCTTTGGTGTTTGGAGCTACATGCACATAAACAAGGCCGAGTTAATCTCGTGCTATCTCATCTATCCCAAATTGGTGGTGTTTCAACGCCCATATAGGAATAAATAGATCTAGGGTGTGTGCCATCACTAAGACCGGCTTCGGGTCTTTGGTGTTTGGAACTACATGCACATAAACAAGGCCGAGTTAATCTCGTGCTATCTTATCTTTAGAGTTCGTCAATCTTTTACAAGCGATCTAATTTTGCTCTGCTCTTAAAGATTGATTGTAGGAAACAAATCTCTTAGAATTATTTTGAGAATAATATCTGATTTTACTTAAAGCTAATGCTTCTAGAACTAGCACTATAAATATTATGGTGTTCAAAAAACTGGCATTTAATACAAAACGTTGTATCTGATATTCAGGCAACAATATATTCTGTGAACACTTCTGGCATGTGTGCTACTTTTCTCAGCAATGCACGCCCTGGGAAGGATGCAACTGTACAATTCAATGGAAAGTCATATTACCTACCTGCTTGGTCAGTCAGTATATTGCCTGATTGTGAGAATGTTGTCTTCAACACAGCAAGGGTTAGTCATATTTTCACTTTCGAATTTGTGTAATCACAATATGATTAAAGTTGCAAATCATATGGAGCTGTATAAGGATGTCTCTGTCTATGAAATACAGGTAAGTACACAGACTTCTTCAATGGGAATGGAGAAGGTTAGCCTGGAATCCCTTCTTCCTGTTGAAACATCAACCAAAAATACAAAACCATTCGTAAAATGGTTGTGGCACAAAGAACTTATTGGAATTTGGAGTAGTGAACATTTCTCTGGCAACGGCTTGTTAGAGCAGTTGTACACATCTAAAGATAAAAGTGATTTTCTGTGGTATACAAACAGGTATGTATCTGCCCTTATTAGCTATAAGACTTATATGATGTACTTACATTTTAGAAAATTTCAATATGAACCTATGGGCCATGCCTATAATCTCATTGGAAATATCAACTGATTACAACTAAATTTTGTTAAGAATCCTTCATCGGAGATATTGATTTTGGTTGTCTGATTTTGCTGATTTTTTTGGAATTTGGAAATATGTTCTTGTATTGAAACCTTAAGAGCAAACCTTACGAAAACTTTTAAACGTCTTCTAAAATATGTGCTTCAAGGCGTAAAAGTCACAGAGGGATGATTTATGATGCTTGATTTATTATTGTATAAATACAGTGTACATATTGATGAAGATGAACCCTTGTCAAAGAAGAAGACGCAAGTATACTTGCATGTTGAAACACGAGGGCATGCACTCCATGTGTTTGTCAATGGGAAGTTTGCAGGTAGGCAACAGCTCCACTGTTATTACACATTTTTGGGTTATTATGTACTATATTATCTCTTAAGTGGGGTGGGATTTGCAAACAACTGATGTAGTATGTTCTACAGGAACTCAAACAGGAAGTTATAACAATACTTCATTCACAATGCATCTTCCAATTACCTTGAAAGTTGGTACAAATGAGATAGCCCTACTCAGCATGACAGTAGGATGGCAGGTTAGCTTAAACCTGCACTCCACATATGACAAGTATAAATATAGGAAGGAAGTTTTTTTGCTTGCTAATATATCTGCAATCCAAAAATTCTAGAATCATTTATGTTTTGGCTTCCGAAGGAAATAGATATCAATGCATGTTTGCATAGAAAACCAATCATATTTAATGTCAACTTCAATAAACAGAATTATGGACCATTTTTGACACGTGGGAAGCTGGAATCAATGGTCCTGTCATGATACTAGGTCTTAAAAATGGCACAAAAGAGTTGACTTTCCAGAAGTGGTATTACCAAAGGTGGTTTTCTTGTATCCTTGCTCCTGGAATTGAGTTGCTTCCCAGCCACTTTCTTAACCTTGCATTCACAGAATTATATCTATTGCTCTATTATTGTTAGGATTGATGATCAGAGACTGGTTAATAGTATGAACTGAACATATCTCAACATACTTTTCTATTTTATTGTTTTCTGTTTCATTCACACAGATAGGTTTAAAGGGCGAACAAAAAAGTCTATATTCAGATGCAGGGACGAATGTTGTTCAATGAAATTCGGGAATAAATCCTCTTTTTTAATCAAACTTCCCTAATGTGGTACAAGGTAAATTTTCAATTGGAAATAATAAATATGATTCTCATTCTTCTTTTTCTTCGAGCACTCTCATTTACAATACTGAAACATATATTTCATTGGATTCTGTTAGATGGAGTTCACTGCACCAAAAGGAGACAATGCAGTGGCTTTGGACTTGAGCACCATGAGTAAAGGACAAGCATGGGTAAATGGCCACCATATTGGGTGCTATTAAAATTCCTTCATTCAAGTTCATCCTCAAACTATTTCTTTAGTTCATATTTTGATCATTGATTTAATATAATTTGTATAAAACCTTATTTCAAAGAAACTATTGTAAAAAAGGATATTCAAGTAATAAAATACAATAATGTCAAGCAATAAACATTCAAGATGTAAATCCCTAAGCAAATGAGTGACGAAAATGACTTACCTGATCTCGAAGTGATCGAGACTTTCTAAGTATTGGATCTGGCTACAGTTTACAACAATACATCAAAAACCCCTTGCTCATCTGAAATGAGGAATGCTCAAGAATATGCAAGAGAAAAGAACCAAGGCTCACTAAGGGTTTGAGAACTCAAGAATATGCAAGAGAAAAGACAGGAGCGCCTCAGGATTAGTGATTGGTTTGGCTTCATATGTTTGCTTAGATGCTTAGTTATTGACTTTTTCTAGGTGGGAAGGTCTTCGCTCCAATATTTTATTTGTCACTCGAGCTTCGTACTAGGTTTTTTATCACACCTATAACCTGAAAAAAAAAATTCTACCTACACATGTCCATAAACCACATCAAATCTAATAAAAAAATGTAGAATTTGAAGTCAGACTAACCCTAGCGCTCACCCAAAGAGTGAACTTACGACCGAGTGTTTCACTACATATTAGACTACATATAGTTATTGTGTGTGTGTGTGTATCCATGCCCTAGGTTGCCCTTGTGAAAGTTTCTTGATGATAGCGATCTAGATATAGATTATATTGAGTATGTAGGATGTGTGTGATAAAATAAAATGAATTCCCCTCCTATTTTGTGTGTGCACACCAATGCATCCCTTGTCCCTTGTATGGACATGCTAGATGTATTCCTTACATAGTGATTTTTTGGCTTTGTGCAAGCTTAGGTGATGCTTAGGTGATGATAAATAATTCTTATAGTGTTTGGCCCTTTATTTGAGAGGAGAAACTAAGTGTATATATGATTGATGTGGTAAAATTAGAAGCAACTTGACAAGGTCATAACTTGTGCTCCAGGTGTCCAATTCGGTCCGTTTTATTTTCTAAACCACTTGTTTCAATGAGACGAATGCATCGGTCAACCTACCTTGCTATTTGGAGCATGTGTTAGCACATTTTCAGGCTCGAATTCCACCATCTGAGGGCCAAAAATTAGGATTTAATTTGTAATTCAATTTTATCCTATTTTTAGGCCCATCAGTTAATTATATTCTAATAGATCGCATTGTCAGTTGGAAAGTTGGAAATTCCTCTAGTTTAAGGTGTGTAGAAGATGCATGGAAACTTCTCTCCTTGCCCTTATGAATAAGCATGCGAACTTACTAAGAATAACAGGTTTTAGTAAATTGTTAAAAATAGTAATTTTCGCCACCTAGAGTAGATTTTGTGAGAGTTAGTTAGAGTTTACTTGGCAACTCGAAGTTGGGAGTTGTTTTCCTATTTAGGAAATATTATAATTCATGATTCAAGATTGAATAAGAAGATCTATTTTCTTTTGGAGTTCAAATTATTTGTAGTAAATCATGTGTGATCATATTTTGCCTACATTACTCTGGCATCAGTTTTGATATTGAATAATTCCCTGCAACTCCAAATGGAAAGAATCAGGAATTATGAAAGATGTATTCAAATGCCTATTAGAATCCTCAAAAGAGGATTTCGAATTCATTGCTCCCCTATGTTTTTCTAAATAGAAAGTTTTATGCACTTGCTACAGTGAATTAGAATGCAATAGTGAGAGTAAAATCCAAGGTGTGAGATGACTACTAATCAAGAATGAAGTTTTTGGAGCTGGCAGGACACTTCCATTTCGTATCAAGAGGGTTGAACTTGTAAATAAATAATGCTTCGAGTTAATATAGAATGAAAACATCTTGTGGACAAGCACCTACGCATTTTTAACAACAGAGCTTGTCGGGAATATGGTAGTTTCTTTGTTACTAGAGGAGCTAATAAACTGTGTCGACTAACTTGGGTTTTGGATTCACTCTAGTAGAAGGCTATAGTACAAAGATTTTGACTAGAGGGTAAAATCTTACATGCCCGAAATGAAAAGTTCATGAAACACCATGGTGACTGGAAATCACCTAATGCTTAGAGTGATTCATCAAGGGGATTTGTAATCTAATGAATCTAGGACCTTTTGTATGAATGGAGATTGAAGCTAAATCACAAATCTATTTCCCTATGAATCATGCACAAACCCTTTTTAGGATGTTTCGAAAAATGCGTCCATCACAAAACTTAACACACCATGCAAGAATCCCACAAATGAGTTCATATCAAGTTGTCCATCTCATGTAGAGCATGTAAAAAATCCGAGGACTCTCATGCACTAAAATAGTATTTAAGCATGGATTAAAATGGTTCTGTTGCTGGTTAATCTGCAGCAGTGTCAGAAAAAGTTGTAGGCGCTTTGTATATGTGACATAACTGATTACAATTAAGCTATACTAAAAAATAGGTTAATGTATGTAGAATGCTATTGGTTAATTCCCGATCAAAACAATTATGTACTGAACAGATTATATTGTGGTATATTTATATTCACACGAGTTTATCAATTTATGGGCTTTAACATTATTTATTATTTAGGTGGATGAGTAAGATGAGCATTGGAAAAATGAGACCCAATTCACATAATTTGCTTCCATTTAGAGTGTCTGAAACAGCATCAATAACCCCTTTTCCATTGAAGAGAAACATTGAGAACACTTTTTTCAATGCACAACTGTAAATATATTAACTTCAACTACAATATAGTTTGGAATTACCCCAATACAGCTCGCAACAGAATTTCATTGAGTGAAGGAGTTGGATCATAAACTCATTTATAAAATATCATTTTAATTTGATGTTGTAGATTAATATACTCTCTATATTAAGTATAAATAGGCCCATCGGTGTGATTGAAAGAAAATTGGAAATACACTACCTAATCTAAACAAATATGTTGATACAAGCTAAAGAATTATAAATTATTTTCGAACTCAAAATGGATTTTACCCCCAACGAAGACTGCATGTTCTCCTTTTCTATATTTATTTTATAATCTTTATTTTAATTAAAAATTTGTTCACAATTAATTTTTGTAAATGACTTCTATGCAAATTAACACCTCACATAAATATCTATACAGTCAACACCCTACACTTTCTATATGAATAAGCCACCTCATAGCCTTTGATATCTTAATGGTTAGTGCATTTTCCTTGTTGCGCATGTAAAACATTTTTTTGTGGCTTTTTTTTACAACGTACCATCTTTTCTATGCTTTTTACTTATTGTATTATTCAAGAAAATCAATTGTATTTCTGTTGGCTTTTCCATGCTTCTTACTTTATGTATTATTTGAAGAAAAGAAAATAATTTAGTTTTAATTGACACAAATACACTAAAATAAAAGAAGTGTTAAGATATTGATATTCTCTTTACAGACTGATTTTGTAAACTACATTCTACAAACTTGTTTAAGTTGTCTCCACATTAGTAACTTGCGGTGAGCTATTTATATTTTAGGTGTGTTTGTTTTATATTATCCCTTATATTCTCTCTTCCTTGTTGTATTCCATTATTCTCTCACCTACATCCATATCTTCCTCCTTACAGTTTAGGGGAATGTTGTTTATTGTTTCTCCTATAAAATGTACGTGTTTCTCCATAATAAATACAAGATGTAAAATTGATCTTCTCTCCATTCTTCTTTTGTTCTAATTCTATCCCATAGTTTGGTATCAGGAAGATTCAAAGGTCTCTGGCCTGTTGTGCTTGGTGTTGGTAGAAGATAAAGTTAAGAAAAGTGCGAGGAGATTTGTCCTGTGGATGGAATAAAATTACAAATTTTGAAATTGATCTACGTAGGCCGGCATCACACGTGGTGATTGGAACCTTGAGAATTTGAATTTCACCATTTGAAAGGACAACAAACAACTGTGTGGAAAATTATGTTTTCAAAATTTGTGTGAGAATTTTGATTATTATCTTGCCTAGTTTCTAATGTGCTCGACAGTATTGTGATGGATGGAGATATTTTTCCTGTGATGCATGATAGCTGTTCTTAGCAAAAAAACACCAAGTGGATTTTATGTGGTAAAATAAGATTAAAAGAAACTTGCACAAGAAAAGATAATTCATTTTTTTAAATAATCCTGATACATTTAATAAAAATGCTACTTTCTCTAGGAAATCTTTTACCTAGTGCATGTTTCAAGATTTTTTTATACCTGCAATTATTAAAGGTGAAGACATGTCCACCTACTGTTGGAGGAAATTAAGTCATTTACCTTGTGAGAACTCTAGCATTTGGAAAGGAGAAGGAAATTTGAGCTTGCATGCTATTTGAAGTAGCTTATGATTCTATCGTGGACGTGAATGGAGACAAAAACCTGTAAAATAAATAAATAAAAATCATATTATTTTTAAAAAGACCATTATTGTAACTCTGTCATATCAACCTCTCCACTAAGACAATAGAAGGAAAAGAAGTAATCACTACAACAATCCACCGAATGTCAAGCATAGATAACTCGATTGAGAGTGTCAATAACACGGTCGCCACAACCAAAAGCTAGAACATCAACTCGCAAGCTAGAGAACACCGTGAAGAAGCTCTTGAGAGCTCTGGGTTCTACTTTGCATTGCTCAACGAGCTTCAAAACACCGAAAATCTAGCCTTCGACAAGCTAGTTCGAGAAGGACTTCTTGAATATTTCCTTTTCAACGTCAGCTGCCAAGCAAAGTGAGTTTGGGAAGAATTAGAAGTTGGGTACGACGCTGACTGTGATGACGAAGAAGAACGCCCCACAAAGCGTCGCCATCTCACGTGCGAATATCATGAGCATCTACGAGCCAGTAATTCTCTCATCAGTGAGTCCAAAGTTGTAATAACTCTTGAAATAAATAAATAAATTTTTTTTATTACAATGTCTGCTCCGAAGTTTCTTCTTTGATGCTCAGTTGCTCAAAGGGCCTAATTTTGTGGCCTGGAAAAAAAAATGAAGACAATCCTTCAGTTTGAAGGATTATGGGGCATTGTCACAGGGTCTGTGCCTGCTCCCATAGCCCCTGATGAATTAATAAATATGAGATGGCTAGTGCAAAAGCCTTGATGTTGATAATGCTCAGTATCAGTGATGATGTGTAACCGCATGTTCGGAATGCGGAGAAACCAAAGGAGGCCTGGGACAAGTTGGCAACCATTTATGAAGCCAAAAATTAGACTAAGATCCTTCATCTTCAGTCAAAGCTGCACACCCTCTCTATGGGGTCAGATGAGAAAGTGGAGGAGTTCTTACGTCACGTGGCTGAGCTGAGATCGGAGTTATTAGCGCTCGGTGAAATGGTGGACGATAAAATTCTCGTGTTGATCACCTTGAGAGCACTCCCTTCTCAATTATGAGTGTTTGTTACGACACTGAATGTATCTAAACAAACAGTAGCATTCGAATAACTTGTGAATTTCTCCAGTAGAAAGAGGCCATCAATTCATCCCAAGAAGAGTCTCAGGATAAAGTCCTGTTCTCAAAGCCATACGTGGCTAGAAGAATCGAAAGGGTCCCCCAGAGAAGCCAAATCAAGCGCAACCAAAACAACAGCAGAAAGATCAAAATTCAAAGAGGTGGTGTCACATTTGCAGAACCAACACTCATGACACTGATCACTACTGGTACAATAGCTTGAAACAAGGGTCTTCAAGTCAAACAAGCACATCAGGGCGTGAAGATTTTCAAAATTCCAAATGACGTCCCCACTGGAGAAAGCAGAAGGGACATCTCGCAGCCCAAGAAGATGATGAATCTGATGAGGAGACATCAGAAGGAGCCCATTGTGGTAAGAACCTTGTACTTGTCTCTCAAACTTCTCAGCCCACGAAGAAAGTCTGGTTGATAGACTCTGGTGCAAGCAAGCATATGTCAGGTGACAAGAAGTTGTTTGATTCACTACATGAAGAACCAACTGGAGATCGAGTTCGGATAGCAGATGACAAAGAGTATGTTGCAGAAGGAATAGGAAATGTCACCATTCCTCTGGGACCATGAAAATGTACACTTACAAAGGTACTATATGTTCCTGGCTTGACTAGCAACCTCTTGTCAGTTACTCAGCTCTTGAATCATCACCTTAAGGTAGAATTTCTTGTCCAAAATGGCATTAAATCATGCTTAATCTCTAGAAAAGGTACGGTTCTTACTAAAGCATTTGTAAAAGATAAGTTATTTGCTTTAGATACTGTTTCATCTTCTGCAGTAGCTTTATCTGCTTCTACAATAGAATCTACTGCCCTATGGCATTTTAGATATGGACACTTGTCGGTTAGTTCATTGCACCAGATGAGTTCAAAAGAAATGGTCCATGGACTACCCAAATTGTCCAGTTCCTTGCCTATTTTCCCTGGCTGTCTTACAGGAAAACAACACAGAGATCCATTTCAGGTGAGCACCTTCCATGCCAAGAAGTGTCTGGAGGTAGTTCATACCGATCTGAATGGCCCATTTCCTACTTTGTTTTCAGGATACAAGTACTTCCAACTGTTCGTGGATGACCACTCTCGCAAGATGTGGGTATATTTCCTGAAGAAGAAAAGTGAGGCTCTTCAACATTTTCAGAACTTCTATCATCGTGTTGTGAAAGAGACTGGACAACCACTTCTTCTACTTCACTCAGATCGAGGGGGGGAATTCACATCAAAGAAGTTCTTGGCCTTCCTGAACCAACAAGGCATTAAGCAGAACCTGACTGCTCCCTACACACCCCAATAAAATGGCATTGTTGATTGTTGAAATCACACAGTGATGGAGATGGCTCGCTGCATGCTAACAACAACAAAGCTAGAGGAATGCTATTATGCTGAAGTAGTACAAATGGTTGTATATCTTCTCAATAGGGCACCAACAAAGATTCTACAAAATAAAATGCCAGAAGAGGTATGGAGTGGTAGAAAGCCATCAATTTCTCATTTACGAGTATTTGGTTGCACAACATACATGCATGTCCCAGCTCAGAAGAGAAAGAAGGTTGAGCCAAAGACACTCCGTGCATCCTCCTTGGCTATAACACTACCTCGAAGGCATATCATCTCATGGATCCTGAGACAAAGAAAATTTATGAGAGTCGGGATGTGGTTTGTGATGAGTCATCCTTTGACTCAATAGTATCAACAGAAGATCCATTCCAACCACCTCTCACCGACTAGTCTCTGAATCAGATGATGAGCCAGAGGAGACTACTCAGAGAAAAGAAATGCTTCAGGAGATCTATTTGTTGACCTTGGAGAACTGGAGAATGTGACTCCACATCAATCCACATGGCAATGACATAATTATTCTTAAAAGCATCCAAGTTCTCATCTGAAGTGGGTACAAAGCACCATCAAGGACTCACATTTGCAACAACTCCCAGATACATCATCCGGAGTCAAAACAAGGAGTCAAACAAGAAATGAGGTAAAATTTGCACTCATGAGTTCACTGATTAATAGCTCCGAGCCAGAAAATGTTCGTGAAGCACTCAGTCAACCTCAGTGGAAGGAAGCCATGGATATAGAAATTGACTCACTCAAGAAAAATCAGACATGGGAACTTGTCGATCTGCCTATAGGAAAGAAACCCATAGGCTGCAAATGGGTTTTCAAGACAAAATATAAGGCAGATGGATCCATCGACAAACATAAAGCACGACTTGTAGCAAAAGGATATGCTCAGAAAGAGGGCATCGACTATGAAGAAACCTTTGCACCCACTGTGAAGATCAAGACCATTAGAGTAGTTTGCGCACTTGCAACACAAAAAGGATGGAGACTTCAGCAGATGGACGTCAAGAGTGCTTTCCTAAATGGTGATCTGAAAGAAGAAGTTTGCATGACCCAACCTGAAGGATTTGTTGATGAAGAGCATCCTAAAAAGGTATGTCATCTCATCAAATCACTGTATGGACTGAAACAAGCTCCAAGGGCATGGTATATCAAGATCAATGATCACCTTTTGCAGCATGGGTTCACTCGTAGCCCCTCAGATTCAAATTTGTATATAAAGAAGGTAGGAAAAGAAATTTTCATTCTTGTTGTGTATGTAGATGATCTTGTGATCACTGGTAGTTTAGAAGATCAGGTTGATATTGTAAAGAATGATCTCAAAAGAACCTTCGACATGACAGATTTGGGGCTACTACATTACTGTCTTGGCTTGGAGATATGGCAAAAGGAGCATCACATTTTTGTCTCCCAGATAAAGTATGCCAAGACACTCCTGGAAAAGTATAGAATGTCTGACTGTAAACCTATATCCACTCCCATGGAAAAAGGCTTGCAACTTTCAAGATTCCAGGACTCACCTCAAGTAGATGCTACTCTCTACAGGAAATTTGTTGGAGGGCTCATCTATTTGACATATACCAGACCAGATCTATGCTATGATGTCAGCTATCTTTCCAGGTTCATGCAGGAGCCAAAGAAATGTCACTGGATGCAGTAAAGCATGTTTTGAGATATGTCTGAGGAACAACTAATTATGGTCTGGAATATAAGAAGAAAGATCAATTCTTCTTACTGGCATATGTCGACTCGGACCACGCCAGATCTATTGATGACAGAAAGTCAACTACAGGATACATATTTCATCTTGGATCTGGACCTATCTCGTGGATAAGCAAGAAGCAGAATGTTGTTTCTATCTCATCCACAGAGGTAGAATATCGTGCCGCACGAGGAGTTGTGTGCGAAGTGATATGGTTACGTCACATTTTGGATGACCTGGGAATTCCTGAAAAATAGTCACCTATTCTCTATTGCGACAATCAGAGTGTGTTGAAGCTCGTGCAGAATCCAGTCTTTCATGAACGAACAAAGCATATTGAAATTGACTACCATTTCATTCGAGAGCATGTCTTGAACCATCACATTCAGCTCCAGTACTGTCCTACAGAAGCACAAGTTGCTGACATTCTCACAAAATCTCTTGGAAAAGTGAAATTTGAACTTTTCAGGGGTCACATTTGCAAGAATAATGTAATAAGGGGGGGAATGTTAGCATACGTAGCATAGCTTATATTTTAGGTTAGTTTGTTTTATATTATCCCTTTTTCTCTCTTCTTGTATTCCATTATTCTCTCACCTACTGTTCCATATCTTCCTCCATTCAGTTTAGGGGAATGTTGTTTATTGTTTCTCCTATAAAATGTACGTGCTTCTCCATAATAAAATAAGATGTAGATAAACAATCTCTCCATTCTTTCTCCTTCTATTCGTTGTCTCTCAATACTTTGATACGCAATCTGGAGTGTGTCCCATGCTTCCTTGGCTTGCTTTGCAATGCTGTAACTCTTGGGAGTATGCTCTCATGCATTGTTTGATGGATATGAAATAGTGTTTTCCCATCCTTCTTCCTTTGTTCCTTCAAGACATCCTTTTGAGCTTGTGTAAGAGCATTATATGATGTCTGGTCTTCTAGTTCCTGGTAACCATTTTCAACCATTTCCCAAATGTCTTGAGACCGAAACAAATAAATTTCATGGTCAAAGACCAATACTCATAGTTTTTCCCTGTGAAGATAGGATTTTTCACACTAACCAGTGATGTGCCAGACGTAGAAGATCATTAATGGTTGCCAACGAAAAACATAAAAACCCAAAAAAGAAATAGAAGCAAGGTTTAACCTGGCTTTGATACCAGATGAAGGGAATGCAAGTTTTCTACAGAAACTGCAGAGTCTGCATAATGCAATAGAAGAATAAAACGCAACAGATTTAAAGGATGCAGAACAGGGAAAAAGGAGAAGCTACAGAATTTGTAACAACAAAAATAAAATAAAAAACTTATGGCTGCAAATAACACAGATCTGGGCTTCAAATTGCTTCATCAATACATGTGTGTGTGTGTGTGTGTGTGTGTCAATAATGAACAACAGCTACAGCTGCACCAAGAACTTGCGTATTCATATAATAACAACTTGATAATGAAGTAATTCTTTCAACAAAACTAGTCCAGACTTGAGCTGGGACAGTTGCACACATTTTTCTCATGTGGTTCTCCAGAGATCTCCAAATCTAACACTAATTTTTCTCCTTCTTCTTTCTTTTTCTTGCAATTACACAATAAAACATGATACTTAAATAATATTCACCTACATAACGACTTGCCTTACAAGGCAACACAAAATCTCTGACAAGAGATAAATAGGGAGAATAATCAACCAAATAAGTAAATATGCAGCTGACATAAATAAATACAAATTTTTGATGTCAGTGATCTAAATCTGGGGAGAACAGAGATTAGTTGCACAATAAATTCTCACTTGATTTTCCAACAGTGTAGAACTCTCGATGGTCAGCATATAGTCGACTTTCACTAGAAGCTTGATTTAGTTTTACTTAAGCTCTGGATATACCTGAATAAAAACAATTTTTTTAACCAAAGAGAAATGAAGCATAGAAAAATCTGGCTCGAAATGTAATCTCCATGTAACATTATTTTTATAGAAGGGTATTTTTTCCTATGCTAAAAGGAAATTTATCTTACCCTTTGGCTACTCTTTAGATGCAGTCTGTAAATAATGTCTGTACTTCCACACAAACAATTCTCTTCACTTACAAAAGTTAAGGGGAATTCACTCATTGAAAGAGCGTTTGACCAATTAAATGTTGTTGTGACAAGAAATGTATTTGTCCAAGGCAAAATTATTATTCTCTCTTCTTCCACCATAAAAACTATCTAGCAGCAAAATAAGTAACTTGCTTTTCAATTAGCCCTTCCAATACGAAGCAACCTAGGTGAACTGTATCCAAACGATTTTTTGCGATAAGATATATCAGCCCATTTAAAACATGGGGTGGCAAAAGTATATGTAAATGTGGGCTTTACACGTTTCTTCTTCTTACAGTCACGGCAAACAATAATGGCACATTTACAGTGGCCGTTCAAAATTTAATTTGAAGGGCTCCTTCAAATTAATTTTGAGCCCTTCAAATTAAATTTTGGGAAGTAGTGAATGCTAGTCATTGGTTTATGACTGAACTCATTAGGTTTATAAAGAGTCTACCCAGGATTGATTTTTCTTCCATCTAGGCTAGCACTTCCATTCATACATACAAATTGTGCAAGTATCATTGTCAAAATACGGAATTACGAATAGGAAATGTTTTTTTAAGAAAAACAGTTAATAGATTGAAAAGTAATTTATAACTAGGGTTGAAAAGTATTGTAATTGCATATATAAATATGCATGTAGTCTTTAAGAGAGAAGAGTTAGACGTACCAAATAATGTTCAAGAAAAAGCTGAGCATAGCGGAGAAAAAATTTGAGCTTGCAGCAATAAGATTTTTTTGTAAAAATGTATTGATTTAATAACACATAATGTTTTTTGGAAAAACAGTTTTTGAGTTTAGTTCAATCTTTACATACATAGAAATTCAAGGTATCATACCATACTTTCAAAGGATCATTCATTTGATAGTTGCTGCAGAAATACTAAATATGCACTTGATTACAAACTATAGAAAAATTAAAAAAATAAATAAAAAAAAATTACAATATAAAAACTAATTGAATAACTAAACTCAAAGAAATGATTATAATTCCATTTTCATCCTGTGTTGACCTGTCGGCCAACAAGGATATATTTAATTATCAATTATAATGGTCAATTTTCTAACATCTAAACCGGTTAATAACTTTAGCACCTTCAAAATTCTAAGTATAAAAGGGATGTTTATTTATTTCATAATCTTTTTCCTTTATTTATCCGAGTAATAAATAAAATGAAACTCATTTTCATACGATTTGGTGGGTGCTTGTGTTTCATAGGAAATTAGGTGAGTGCACATTTGTTTTGTAAATGATTTTCAACAATCTTTTCCCATTTTGTTTGAGGACGGAAAAAGTGGATGCCCAATTTTTTGTTTGTGAAACCATCTTTTTTCCATAAATTTTATCTTGTTTAATATCTACAATGACTAATAAAATTCTAAATACCGTTCAAATTGTGAGTGTTTATTTATTCAAAATTATTTTGTCTTTTATTATATTAGTTTCTAATGAGAAATAGATCCAAGATCGTTTCACTTATAAATGAATGCGTTCCTTGCAATTTGTAAATATGTTCTTCAGGTGATATGGCAAGACATCAGTTGAAATTGCTTCTACATGTTTCTAAAAATAGTTTCTCCTTCATGTGTTCATATTAATACAATTACTAGGTTACATTCGACTAGTCTTTAGGGCAACATCTCATTGGCAATATAATTTGTTTCCTTATGTTGTTAAAGATTGAGTCAAATGAAATAAAAATTAAAAAAATACACAAATCATTAATACTCTTTTCATATACAGAGAGTCATTGCCTATCGACCTATCCAATTGCAGTATTAAATGTGTAATAGCTAGTATTGGTTTCCACTAAAGAGACAGGCGGATACAATTTTATTTGGGTCAAAAAAATCTTATTCTTTCGATGCTGTTTCCACCGAATGGGAATAAAAGGCCCACTCGGTGCTAATGACAAGTGAGTGCTCGTTTATTTGTAAACATTTTCTTTTTAAGTGCTTGTCTATTTGTAATCGTTTTCTTCATCCTTTTTCATGTTGTTTCCAGGAAAGAAGATGTGGGTGCGCTTTGGTTTAAAACATTTAAACTTATATTTTCCTTTTCCAATTGAATCAGTCCATGAAAGTTCCATATTGTTTACGGGAAAGAATAAACCTCATAGGTTTACATCTCATGGTTAGAAAAACCATTGTATACAGGCTATTTATTTATATCCACTTTGATGACCCTCTTCCTCCACATAAATCCATCTTCTTTAACGCTTACAGGGACATCATATCTGAAATTCATTCTGCTCTTTCTCAATTCAAGCAAATCCTTGTTTTTAAATGTGTGCTTAGTGTTTGAGTTGAAATCAATGGCATCTTCATTCTCATCTCACCAAAAAACCGTGAGAAACTTCACGGTTTCTCTGGAATTGAACCTCCAGGAAAAAGGAGGAATGAATCTGAATCTGCAAGATTGTTTGATGTCTTCATAAACCATAGAGGCCGGCCTGATGTCAAATGAAACTCTGGTCCCGCCATGCTTTAGCCCATTCTCTTAAGGAGTTGGGGATACGGGCATATCTTGATTCTGAAGAGAGAGAATTGGGTGACTCCCAAGCTTTCCATATCTACAATTGAAAAGCCAAAGGTTCCCACAATCTTAAATGGGGCTTTGATAATGAAAGACTATGAAATCAGCTTGGTGCCCTTGCCAAGTTTGGTTCCTTGTGGGGAGTCTTGACAGAGTACAATTGTGAATCAACACTTTCCAAGCTGTTATTATGACGTGCAGCCTGAATGGGAACTCCGGCTGCATAGAAAAGGGACCCCTGTTTGCTGATGCATTCAACCAATTACATAGAAAATTCCTAGGCATCTGGAGAAACTTGAAGAGTGGAAGGAAAGCCATCCAATCCTGTTTCATTTATCTGACTAGGCCATGAATTCTACAATTCAGAGTAAGTTTTCTGCCTCTTTCATTTTACTTAAATGGCTTTTTCTTTCACTCTAAAACGAAGAATAATAAACATGTGAGCACAATTTCTTGGAGCACATCTGAAATTCCCCTTTTCATTGCACAGCGTCTGTGATTGCAAAGACATAGTTTGGGCAGCGCAAAAAGAAGTAGAAAGGAAACGATCATTATATGTTGCCAAACATCCAGTGGGACTTCACAACCTTGTACAAGATTTTGAAAAGCAGTGCCTTAGTAAACCTGTGCAAGATTTTGAGAGCCAATGTGGGCTGAATGAAGAAGGGAAAGATAATGCCAAGGCTGTTGGCATTTTTGGAATGGGTGGATCGGGGAAGACAACTCTCTCTAAAGAGTTGTTCAATAGAAAGCATTTCAAATACACTCGAAAATGTTTTCTATACGATGTGAGAGAGGCATCTGCAAAATGCCCATTGACAAGATGAAAGGAAGTCATAGAAGGGAGTTGTATACTTCTCACAAGCCCTTGATCACAAGCATGGGCAAGGAGGAACCCAAAAACTTCAATGGCTAACACATAAAACTCGCTTGTTCCCTATTTATTTTAGTATATGAAATGTACTATATTTGTCTCTTTTCTATTTACATTTTAAACATTTGATAGAATACCCCTTAGTTTTATGTTATGTTCTAAATTTTTTCTACACAAGTTTCTGTGATTTGGTAGGAAACATAATTATTTTATATATTCCCTAATTTTTTTAGGAAACATCTAATTTCTAATTAAATATATTTTATTATCTATTTGAGGGTTTAGTGAGATATTTCATGGTGTATTAAACATGCTTACTGGTGCTGAATCCTTGCACATGCACGTTGCGAGAGACAATGATGCCATGTATAGGTATCATATATGCTTTCCTTTTGTGCACTAAAAAGATAAAAGAAAATTATTTTCCCTGTCTTTTAATTCTGAAGGTTTGAAATAAGTACATAAGTTCTAGTATTCATCTGCAACGCAGGGTATTTTGTTTGATTGTGATTGCTTAACTTTTATATAATTGGGATTGACATACTTTTGTTTAGGCAATGCATCATTAGGCACAAAATTTTACATTGAGTCTAAAACTAAATTTTAGGTATGAATTGTCATTGATTTCGATTGAGAAGGTTTTTTTTTAATAAATAAAATTTTATTCCATTTCTATAGCTTTATGTGTTACAAAAATTGCTCTGTGTTACTAGAATTGTTAATATCAGTTTATGCTTGAATAAAATTTTTAATATCAGTTAAAAGGGCTAAGCTATTGGAATATTTTGTTTGAAATTTTGTTAGTTGCTCATTCTTTAGTTTAGTTTATCAGGGCAAGACATAATTATTTTCCGTTAGTTTCCATAGCCAATTTTATCAGTCGTTTTTTACTAGTAGCGGGATTCTAAACTAAATATGCATAGGATTTTACTCTTATTGATCAGGGTTCAATGAGATATCCAAGGAACTGGCCATAGCTTAGAATGTGGTGCTGTAGAACTCTGTTTTTCCTGGATATGCTAGTTTAGGATTTACTTTATCATTGTTTTCATTCTCAAGTTTTTTTATTTTACTCAAGGATGACCTTTGCTGCAACTTATTGGTTAATGACTATTTTTAGAGGGAATTTAGGTGAGGTTAAACTGGTCATGCTATAGAGTACAAATTTTCTTGTTCATTCTAAATTAAAGTTATGGTTGAACTGGCCAAGCTATGTCGCTCACATCTTTCTTTTTTTCATGAGTAAAATCATGCTTTAATTTGATAGAAGATGCAATTTAGAAACCCTAGCTAAGACACTCACCTCATTCCTTCCATCATTTTCCTAGCTATGCTAGTTTAGGCTTTACTTTATCATTGTTTCAAGTCTCAAATTTTATTAATTTTTCTCAAGGATGACCTTTGCTGCAACTTAATGTTTAATGACTATTTTTAGAGGGAATGTAGGTGAGGTTAAACTGGTCATTTGACTTAAAGTTATGGTTGAACTGGTCATGTTGTAGAGTACAAATTCTCTTGGTCGTTCTAACTTAAAGCTATGCTTGAACTGGCCAAGCTATGTCACTCACATATTTCTTTTTTTCATGAGTAAAATCATGCTTTAATTTGATAGTGTAATACCCCATTAATCATTGTTCCTTTGCTTCTGCGACGACCGTGCTTCTTAGAGTTGAATGTTGTTGCATTTCCTTTGAAACGTTAGTGTTTCTCCTTGTCGAGTTTAACTATTGGTTTCTAGTAATAATGATAATAATAATAATAATAATAATGACATTATGATTGTATTATCGATCAACGATTGTATTTTGTTATTATGTTCTTTATGTCGATTGTTATCGACATCATCCTTTGATATCTTTAAACTATCCTTTTAAATTGTTTGTCACTCCCACTGATCGAGCCTCGTTGCGTAAATGAGGAAGAGCATGTTTTTGGTGGCGCCTTTTAAGGTGGGGACTATTTTTTTTAATGTAGATGGACCCTTGTTAATTTCTAAAATTAATGTTTTGTATACCAACCTTGTTTCTCCTGGCAAGCGACCTGTCCCCAAAGCGTGGGCTCCAAAAATAAAATAAAAGGAAATGTATTATCCATTGTGGAGGTGATTAATCTTTTTATTGGAAAATTTGGGGGTAGCTTTGATGGCCACCTACCAATTCATTAACTCCTTTTTATAGACGTGTTGGACTCCTTCTTGCTGGTGGCCGCACTTCATTTATTATTCTGATTTGCAAATCTTCTGTTGTTTCTTGTTGACTGCATGCATATCCTTCTCCGACCGCGTGAGATTTCCTTTTGTTAGACTGCATGTGGAGTGGTTGAGAGGCGTTTTCTTCCTGGTTGCGTGGGTAGAGAGGTGATCGAAACCTTATCTGTTAAGGCGTTTCCTTCATGGTTCCTCCTGGATGCCTTCCTTCTTCCTGCCCTGGCCGCGTGGGGAGAATGGATGGAGGTCTCTTTTTGATGGGTTTTTTTGCTATCCTTCATGGTCTTCCTGCGGTCTTTTTCCCTGGCCGTGTGAGTTGTGTGGTGAAGGGATTTTTGCTTGGCTGCGTTTCCCCTCCCTTGTTATCCTGCTCTCGCCAGTTGGGTTTGTTATGGTGGTTATAGATGAAGCTTCAGGCTAGTGCAGAAGGCATGTTACCTCCACTTTCTTTGGGTGCTGCGAGGTGTGTTCTGGTCAGGAATCCATAGCAACAGCCTGCAACAGTTATTGGCCAGGTGGCAGGCATGTTGCAGTATGGCAGAAGCCTTTTTGAGTGCTTCCAACAAGCAGGTTGTCCAACTATGTTGTTATCTGTTCAGTATCGAATGCATCCCCAAATTCGGGATTCTCCTTCAAGATATTTTTTTTATCAAAATTAAATATGTGACAATGAGAGTGTTACCAGGAGACCTGATGAAATTTATTGCTAAGATTCTCTATTGAGACCTTATTTGTTTTTTGATGTAACTCATGGAAGAGTATCTCATAGAGGCGGATTTGTTTCATATCAGAATATTCATGAACCACAAATTGCCTTGCTGTTTCATTTCTTCCACTCTGCCCCGTAGATGAGGCTCTGTCTCCATCGTGTGTTCGATTCCGGTGGCTTCATGGTTACGAGAAGCTTTATTCATATGATAATAATAATAAAAAAAAAAACCAACAAGGGTTTGGAGGATCCTTCCTGCAGTGCGATTAGAGCAAAGGTGGAAGGTCAATACTTTATAGTCAGGCTTTACAGGAGGATTCCACTGCATGTTCGAGTATTATCCATAGCTTTTGGTATGGCAATGTTCAGGAGATTGAAATCCTTGTGGGCTTGGGTTCTTGAAGAAGTGAAGGAGGCAGGATCCGGAATGGAGGCAGTGAATACCAACGCCCTCGTCAATGGCCACTTTTCCATTTCTTGCTTGCCTGCACCTATTCCATCCATGGCTTCGGCGGGCTTTTAGATCCACAGCTGAAGAATATGGGTGAAATATTTCCTGGAGGAGCTAATGTGCATAATAGACCTGGTTCCTTGCCTACATTTACTCCTAATGGTGTTCATTTACCATCTGTAAATGATGTTGCAATTGCAGTCGAAACAAAAGGTAGGGAATCTAATGGTCTTCCGGTTGCTCGTAATTCAACTTTTCCAATTGTAGACTCCAATAGTACTGTTTTCCATTTAGTGGTAGATGGACAAGTTATTACAAACAATAGGATTTTTTATAGACAGTTCAAGATAGGTCGACAGAGTCAAACATGTTATATCAAACCCATAGTATTGATGAAACCCCAAGAAATGGATCAGTGGGATGTGTGGCTTATGCAGTCCCTACTAGATATGTTGCTGGTGGATGCATTTAAAATAGGCATGATAAGCCCTAACCCTCTCTCTTAATGATTTATTTCCTTTAGCATTTGGATAAATCAATATTTGCAATTTTGTTCGAATGCTCTAGATGTGGGTTTCTTTCAGAATGTTGATGTGTTTTTGTTTTACTAAATAAATAGCGTTTGGACTCTAGATATCATATAACATGCTTTTACATATATTGACTCTTTCTTGAAAGAGATGCCCAGAAAGAGATGGGTTTCAAATGACTTTTAAATCACAATTTGCATGAGCTGATCTCTCTCCTCCTTTACAGTTTATCTTATTTACTATTTTAGTAGAAGAAATCTCTAAATCGATTCTTGCCTTCTGACCTTATAAAGTTAGTTTATCATTTTGCCATGATTACTCCTGTGAACAGATGGTTTATGTAGGAAATATTGTGGTGTGTGAATGAGATTTAGAATTTTTATTGTCTTGTTTTTATTATGTAAAACATGGCGTGAAAACAGGAAATTTTCTCGATAAGACTGTATTTGGCCTTTTAATGTGGATTGATAATAGTATAACCCCCCCCCCCATTAGGATTGCAGGCTTCTATTTGGGGAGAGTCGTACTGGCTCTAACTGGTCCTTCTAGATACCCTCCATTCTGACTCCTTTGATTATCGTTTACTTTGGGGATTATTGAAAACCCTTCACCAGGCCCTCTACTATTCTTATTACTTTGAGCTTACTTATTAGATTGGAACGCTCCTGAAACATGTGTTAATGGGGTTTCTATTTTGTGACCCTTTTACGAACACGGTAAGCACTCAAGACGTTGGTCCTGTGCGGATAATTCTATATGGCTTAAGTTTAAGGCGCTTCTTAGATCTTCGAATCAGTTGAGGTAATAATGGATACATCGAACCCTCATGAATGTCGTACATTCTGCAAGTTTGATTGACATGTGATGGCCCTCAGGCGTATGAATTCAGACAATGCTTGAAATATGAGATTATAAATTTTATCCTATACCTTGATTTCAGAAGCTTGTTGAAATGTTTTTTTTTGGTAGCAAAACAAATGAATAGGGAAGTTTTGAGAACTTACCCTAAAAAGGATTCTTACACAGCCTTAAGTAAAGGTGACAACTAACATAATGGGACTGTTCATACCTTATATGGCAGTTAAGGATAGAAGTCGACCTAAAATTATTTAACGTCATTATATAGGACAATGATTAATACCCATAAATCGCGATATGCAAGTGGAGGTTGAATTATAGAATATGATATATTATGCTTATCAGGCAAACCAGTAAGGATAAATATGTTTTTTCAATACTTGGTTAGCGCGTGGGATTATTTTCTGGCATCTATGATGATTACTATGTTAGCTAAAAATTGGTACTTACATCTCAATTGTGAGTTGAGATAATGTTGATACTTGTAATTTATAGTGGCTTGGACCACGCTTACCTGTCCTAGTTAGCCAAACGTACCTTCTGACATCATTAACGAAGTATGACAATATTGTTGATTCGTAATTCATTCCTCTGGGATGGACCCTTATACTAATAGAGGCATATAGAAGGACATGGATAATAAACAACCGATAGGATAGTTAAATAATATATGAACTTACTGGATTGGATGGAACCCTTGTTTACATAAGTACATTCTTTTTATTGTGAGATAAATATCAAAAGTATACTTACATATCACTTGTTTTTCTATAAAGGTTTGATACTTGGGTAATATGGATGAATTATCATAACATTGACACTTGTATTTATTATAGAAGCTTAATGTCGTTGGTGCTTTTATTTAATTGAAAGATAATATTGTTGGACACTTTTATATGTGAAGTAGGTTGAGGGTATTAGGTGAGCGTTATTATTGTTACTGTAATTTAATTATGATTAAATACAAGGTTAAGGGTGCATATCTTCTAGCCACTTGGAATTTTAGTTCATATGTAAGCAGATTTTAGGGAAGTGTTCAATGATGGGTATGAAATGTATTATCATGAGATGTGCAGTTAAGATTTGAATACATGACTAGGAATTATTTGATAGGGAGTATTGCAAAATTTCATTTATTTAAATGCTAGATGGCATAAGTTATTAGGTGAGGTTTATATCTTATCATGCTCAATTCTAGCGAACTGACTCTAGTAAACATTTGCTGCAGATGGAATGTTATGCGAGTAGATTAAAGGGATAGACTTGTAAAACTTGTGCATCAACCTCAGCTGATGAAGTTCTTACATAGAATCCTTTTTTTTATTGTTCAGCTATTGATAACTTTACAGTGGAAGGATGTAGTAGAAGATCTCTGGTCTTAGTATAATGTATTTGAAAAACTATGTGGTGAAGTCTTAACTTTGGACACCTTGGTGTTGTTTGACCATCATTGAAAATATTAAAATATTGCGTTACTGAATTGTTGATTCGACCTTATTGGATTATTGGTATTTTAAGTGTGGATCTAAAACCTTGCTTTGTTCTGGTGAATAAAGTGTTAAGTCTAAACTCTACCCTTGACAAATAAATGTTGAGTGAATCTTGTTGACTTATTAAGTAATGCGACATAAGTAAAATAACGTGGGTTGTTTAATACTTATAAAAGTTGAACTAAAAAGTATATATATTCAAATAAATTAATATAGAGGTTACCAACTTGAGAGCAAGGAGATTCTTTAAGGAAATCATAGGCGAGACTATCTTTGTGAGCAAGTAATTTTATATAACATTGATAACCCTAGCTTCTCTAGTGAACATTATTCCTTTTGTGGGTGAAATTTGTAAAATAACCCTAAGGTGAAATGAATGGTTAGTTTCTGGAAGATAATAAGATTTAGCAAGTAGGATAAGACTCTAAGTGAACTACTCTATAGTGTAGAAGAACTTAACTCAGTTGGTAAGAAGCATTTGTACAAATCATATCTAGAGTCTTTCTAAAAAACATGTAGTTAAGGAGTCAAAAGAGTGTTACATAAAAATATATAACCATGAACTAATTTCCTCATTGTGGCTTGCCCTATCTGTAGAGTGTGTTATGTGGTTGGACTTCTTATGTTGTTTCTGTCAAAATAGAAAAGTGAACCATCCTTTGGAGGGTGTGAACATTTCCGTGTCTGACCCTTGTGGTCATTCCTTGTAACAATTGAGTTATCCACGAGTTGGTTGTAACCTTGTGACGACTTGGTGTGTGGCATGTCGTGTCGTGATATGAAGCAAGTCAAAAAAAATTTATCCTGTCTTTTACCATGTATTGTTCATGGGTGTGAAATTTTTTTGGGTCGTTACATTATGGCATTGAAAAGTGGTAGGTCCTCTGATTGTCTCGACACACTACTTATGTGAAGGAGCGGGGAATGGTGTTGTATGATGATGTTAGAATGATGGGGGCATGATGTTACAGGGCAAATATTGTCTCATTCGTTGAGCTCCCACATGGATATCTTGCCTGCTGATGATTTATAGAATGGAATAGTAATTTGGTATCCATTCCGCGTGATGTGATTGAAGGTCGATAAGTTGTGATAGGGTCGTGGCACGCACGGACTGTCTGGGTCATAGCCCGTTCTCATAGAGCTTACCCAGGTTCAACGACGTAGGAGAAATTTAAGCCAAATTTGAAGTCCGTTACTGATGTGAGATGGATTTCCGAGTAGTTTTGAATGACAGAAATTCTCAAGTGCTCATATGATGGGTGTTAAAAAAAAAACCCCATAAATTGTATTTAACAAGGCTTGATTCTAACAAGCTCAAGAGATGGACGGATTGTTATGGATAGATACAACAGACAATCAACCTTGACTATCGGTACCTTGGCCTTAATTATCTAACATGGAAACGTCTAGGCAACATAGAGAAACTTGATCATATCATATTTGGTCTACCAAATTGTTTTATTTGGCAATGTCATACGCTATGGATATTTATACCGTGTTTGATAGCGCTATGTCATTGTATTTTAAGAAGCGTTTCTAAAATTATTTTCCTGCACAACCCGAGGATAGCAATGCTGAAATGAATTAAAATTCAACTTAGCCATCAACGATGAAACCAACACAATTGAATTTGTCTGAAAACGGCTTGGAAACTTCCTTGCAAATGGTAGCACTGATGTAATGCCCCGTTCTAGTTGACGATACATGTTACTGCTGAGCTTTTAACGTTAAAATGGTGCTTGTGTTAAAATTCTATGCTATGGCTTCGCCCTTGCGGATGGGTGAAAATAACTCTTGTTCTCCCACTCCGTCTTGTCTCCGCCCGTCGTGTCGATGTTTTCTATTGCTGGCCGCAGCAGGTCCCTCGCGATTTATCGGTATTAAAGGTCTTGACCTTGTTCTTGCTACCATCGAACCTCCTGTATGATTTTTGTTTCCTTGCCTGCCAGATGCATTTAGGTGCCGTAGTTTTGGTCACGCTCATGCTCGACCTCCCGGCATAAATGGAGGGAGTAAACATGTATTGATTATTATTATCGGTACTTTTGCGTAGTGTTGTTCCTTTGTGTGCTAAGTCCATGAAGCGACTTTTCTGAACCCTGTCGGGGGTCTTCCAGGTTCCTTCCTGTGTGCATGGGTGTAGATAAAAGCTTGAAGCTAATAAAAGGGGGAGCACGTCATGTTACCTCCACTCGCAGTTGGTTACTGTCGTCAGTTTGTTCTGCCTAATCGGAATTATTCCACAACAACGACCTACAAAAAAGGAAATCGTGATTAATTAGGCAGCAGGCACATTTATTTTAAGGATAAGTAAGCCTTTACTTGACTTGCCTCCAACAAGCAGAAGTGTCCAACTATGTTGTTATCTGTTCAGCCGCCTACTATTTGCTCTCAAATTCGGGATTCTCCTTGAAAGGTATGTTTTGACCTCTTAGCTGGAAAGGGACGCCTCTTTCCTCCTAAGTGCCGCAGTAAGAGTTTTACCAGGAGACCTGGACGAATTGTGTGGGAAAAGATTCTCTATTGCAGATCTGTACTTGCTCTCCTTGTTGCTGGCCATCTCCATGGACTGAGCCCTAACTTTGCATAGGCGTGCACTTATTCTCTTTTCCACAAACCTGGTTTTGTTCCTGCTCTAGCGGCGATGGGATCTCCTTGGGAAGGATTTGTCTGTGAACCTTGGTGGAAGTAACATGAGCCAATGCGTGCCTATCTCTTGCTAGCCGACTACCTGGTCCCTTGTTTCTTTTGGGGTTTTTCTCCACCTTCCCATGGCCACAAGGCATATCCTAGCTATCTCACCTGGAACTCGGGAATGCGTGTAGAAGACGTGGAGGAAGATTGCTGAGTAACGCGGGACCTTGGGGCACTCCTCCCTAGTATGGCGCGTGGGTCTGTTATGCTGGTTTTTAGATGAAGCTTACAAGCCAGTGCAAGAGGGCAGTGTGTAAACCTCCAAACTTCATTGGAAGCTGCGAGTTGTGTTCTTGTCTGGGGACGCCACAGTAGGCTGCAACAGTCCTTAGCCAGGCAGCAGGCGTGTACAGGGCATAGTAGAAGCCCCTCTCCAGCGCATTTAAAAAAAAGACAGATTTTTATCCAACTTGTTGTTACCTGCTAGTGTCCTGGGCGCATGAACTGCATCTTCAGATTTGGGATTATACTTCATGTTTTTTTTATTTATTTGGATGCTCAAAAAGTGTTCGGATGGTTAAGGTAGAATAGTGAAAGAAATGTGTTTGCAGAAAACAGCTGATGAATTGTTAGTTGTGGACAAAGATTGGGTGGGTTGAGACTTACTTGTTTTACAATGGCAAATAATGGAGAAGGGGAGAACGCTGTGTCAAATGCTTTGTTTTCCGGTGCATTGGTAGATACATATGCAAAGTGGAAGCAAGCATAAGACACCCAAACTATTTGACAAAATTCCTGAGTGAAATATGGCCAAAGGATAGCAAGGTTTGCATGATATGTTTTGGAATGTGTTTGTTGAGGAGGCATAGGAAGTTGAAACAAATATGAGTAACTTGGGTAAATCCATCTCCTACAACATTTGCTTGCCATGACATCCTTGCTAGGTTCTTCTCTGAAAATATCTCCTCCAGCCTTGTGTAGATCACTTGTGTTTTTGGTAGCACGTATAGGGTATGTGAGTTGGTTTTCGAATCCCACAAGAAGTAAAAGCTCAAGTTTCCTGCAACGAACCCTCTTCCTTTCATTATCTTCTCCTTTGTGATTTGGGCGATGGATGCCTCTTCTCCTCCCATGTTCCAGCTTCCACTGGCTTCCTCTACAGTCTGGCATGTTTTGTTGTGTGTGGGATTTCGGGAGGGCGTCCAAAGCAATGGAAGAGACTAGAGGACGATGTTGAATCTAGAGAAAAAGGCAAGATATTTCTACACCTTTCTACTGTTGTTTTATTAAAATTATTGCGAAATCGAACCACTTTTTCTTTGCATTGATTTGTCAGTTGGATGTCATGATGAGAGATTTCCCCTTTCTGCTTGTTTCTTCTTGTTTTAGCTTTTATCGTTGTCAGTATGTTGATCGAAAGGATGCATGTGCCCTCTCCTCTGGGTGTTATGTTTCTCTTGCTCGAGTGATAGACCTTCGTCTGTTTTTTTATGTATTAATTCTTCTCTGTGATTGAGTTGCAAGTTATTATGTTGATCAAACTAGTATTTTCGTTAGTCGTTAATGTAAGCGTGCAATAACTATGAAGTTCTTTCCTATCAACCAAGGCTGTCCTTCTTTGTCTTTTGACATATATTGTTAATGATCCCTCAAGCCACCTAACCAACCCTTTTGGCATCAAAAAGGAAAGGTTGTAGGGATTAGTGTAATCAATGCTTGGACTATTTTAGGTTACAGTTTCAGTGTTAAAACTTTTAGAATGTAAAAGCATCTGCATGCCACGTCTTTTCAACCTGGAGTGTTTAGACTCCTTAATAGCATAAGCCTAGTTGAAATGATGCAATAAAAATAATTAATTGAGGTACTTGGACTGCCCCTTAATATTGAATCTTATTACTTTTTTTTTACATTATCTGATGTTCGAGTAGAAATAGTTTTGACAACTCTAGCACCCCCGCTATTTCTGGAATTATCTTTTGGTCCCTTTAATAAGGATAACATATTAAAGAAAATGTAAAGGGAATTTATAGTGTGCGAAAGATCTGAAGTCTTGGACACAAAAAAAATCACATTGATTGTAATCCTCCCAACATTCCATTTATGATCATGTGAGTGTCCTAATTAGGATTTGACAGCTTTGATACATCATATGTAAATTAAGTAGTTGTGAAAAAATATTTAAAAACTTGAATATATCGTCAACCTTGGGACAAATCATAGATCTTGCAATCAACTATTATAATGGAGCTACACCACACCCTATTTTTATTTTGATAATGGAAGTGTAGAAGTTTAGGTCTCCAAAACCAATAGGATTCATGAATGGTTGACCCTCTTATATTACCAAGGGTTTCCATCTAAACCCATACATTAAAGTGTTGGGCTAACAAGGAAACCATGTGATTTTAAAACGTATACTGAACATCATGTTAAGAAATAAATGTGGAGTGTTGATAAATTTATCTACTTGTTACACTAAAGTTGTTGATCCACACTTTGAGGATCCTCTTGGTCAACAAACATCCTTATTTTCTTGACATCTATTTAGCAGAAGTGATTGCTGCTAGCCTGCAAGGCATTAGCATATTCTACTATGATTGGAAACATTAAATCTTGGACTTAGTGAGCCAAATACAACTAATAGGTATGCAATATGCTCCGTAACTTATGTGGAGTGTAATAGGTTCTCTCTAGATTAAAGCTTGTTTCCCCATATTCAAATATTACATAGCTTTCAATGACGTTAATTCTTGGAACTGTGGTTTAAAAACAATTGGACACGATCCACTCTTCATCATTCTTGGTACATATAATCTGTTGTAACCTATGTGAAATGGTACCTGTGTATAATGCATTTCTGGATGGATGGTAATTTATATGCCAAGATGTACACTATTGCCCAATGAATTGTCATATCCAAGTATTTACTTGGTGGGAATTATGCTTAATTTTTGACCTTGGTTATTTCTCCTTATAGGGCCAAGGGTCTTTTCTTATTAACGGTTGTTATATTTGCAAAGTCTAGTTATACTCCTAACGGAAGTACATGGTCATATATATGCCTTGTATGGCAAGTTGGGATACTTTAAATTTATAACTTGAAGATAAGTTGATAGTGCATTACAGGTTTGACCCAAACTCTTGTAATAAATTGCTTCACTAATAATGGTGAATTTGGATTGATAATAGTTAATGGTGGGTCTTCACATGTAGCCTGAATCATGCTACAGTAATGTCATGACACCCATCCTATGCTAGATAGAATATGCTGAAACAAGATATGAACATTTGCAAATTTATAATGGGGATTAGGGATCATGTAGACTCATATGTCATCAACCTCAGTTGAGAATTTCTATGGTAGATATGCTTGAAAAATGTGGAAGCATGTACAAGGCATGTAAATTGGTTGAATACGTAACTAGCAGAAATTTTACCTCATGGAGTATGTACAAAACATGATAGCATAATACAATTGTGCACTGTGTCAAATGAGCTTTGGACAACCTTGTATTGTCCAACATTCATTCCAATCTCTAAGAAAATTGGGATATTGTAGAATGAGTGACTTTGTTGGAGTATTAGTATTTTAAGAATATAATGTAATATTGTTAATTTGTTCATGGAGATGAGTGTTGCTACTACCTTGCCTTGAGAATAAATCTTGATGTATAAACCTGTGATATGACTTAGTACATAAAGTGTCATAAGCAAACTAACATGGGATTGATAAGATGTCTTGTGGATTGTTGTGAATGTAAAAGTTGTATTGCACATAAAGTGGTTTTGGTGTCACCAACTTGAGATTTCAATAAACTATTTAGAGTAAATCCATATGCAAGAGGTATAAAGTGCAGGTAACACTTTATACCTTTTTTAACCATAGCTTTCGCCCATACCAAAATGATAGCTTTAGAACATGGTGTAGACATCCATAAAATGACCCTAATGTGAAAGTGAACTGTTAGTTGTTGATATGTTGTAGTTGGTATTGTTTTCATAAGCCAGAGAAATATACAAAATGTTGAGACATACACCAATCTTTCTCACCGCCATTTGGAAAGTAAATTTTTCACTCCTTGTTATGACTTTTAGCGAAGCCTAAGTGGAATTGTTGATACAATCTGGTTAAGAGCATTTGCTTCAATTAAATACTGGACATAACTAGATGAAGTCCTACAAGATTGTTCCATCTTCGACTTTACATACCTTTCTAACCGTAGTTTCAAGGCACCTGTATCTCTACAATTAACTGTGTCGAACTTAAAACCATGTTGTCTTGTGGGCAACAATGTGAATTACTTCTTAGTAAGCATTAGTGGTGAGCAGCATGGCCTAAAGTGGAATTTAAACACTCCTGGCCTCTTGATAAATGAATTGAATGCAAATAAATGTCGTAATAGAGAATTTTCTTTCGATAATTACTTAGTGTCAACAGGAATAAACTATGGCTTGGCAAGTTGAACTTATCCACGAGAGAAAAGAAATGAGCCTTTTTTAAGAAGTAAGCTAAGATTTTGCAAAATTGTTAGTTTTAAGATAAATAACCTCTTATCTATAGGGGTATCTCAGTTGGGAGTTGGCACTAGTCACTTGGGTTAGGAGTGTTCTGTGGTTGGACTTCTACATTGTCTTGGACCATAGGGATAAAAATGTATTGTCCTTGATAAGAGGCATGAAGAGTTTGAGGGAGGCATAAGTGCCCTTGAGGGAGGCATAAGAGTATTGAGTTGAGGCATAAGTGACTTGAGGGAGGCATAAGAGTTTGAGGGAGGCACAAGAGACTTGAGGGAGGCATAAGAGTTTGAGGGAGGCTTATGATATTTGTCTGTATTTTGATGTTTTGGGATATATGTTGAGTTATTGTGATGTTTGGTAGTGGTCTTTCGATGTATGTGTCACTCATGTCAGATGGATATGTGTTGTGATGTCATCTGTACGTTATGTACATTGATTCCCTTGTGGAAAACAGTGTTTGTACATGTAGTTCTTTATGAGTCTTGGAAATATCCTGCATACGTGGAAGTTGAAAGAAATGTCTTAGTGGATTGTAGTACTCTTTTGTTGAGTATTTTATATGTCAGTCATTGATGCTGTAGATGATCTCACTATGTTCATGTGGAGTGTGCACTATTCATAGCTTCCGTAATTGTGTCAACCTGTTTGTGGTGTAATACACATCTTGAAGTATATACTTGTGTGCTTGTGAATCTGTAGGGTCTTGTGAACCTGATAGGGTGTTGTGTTAGCAGTTCATAGTTGGGCACCCACATTAAAGAATAAACCAAAACTCTTCAATGATGATAGTTTAACCTTGTAAAAAGAAACTAAAACGTAGAAATAATGATATATGGAAAGAGACTAATGAAACGATGTAACAACGAAAGTTTACTGCCAATCTTCACTTTTAACATTGGTTAGGGTAGTCCGTAAAGCTTCGTCCCAACTCATTTTCCTAAGGCTACAAGTGATGACACGCATGCTTTAATCAACTGAAATAGTTTTTAAACCATTAGGAGTGTACTCAATGTAATCCCTTACCTGGTTCTTGGTTGTTGGCCGCCATTTCCTCTCCTCTGTGTAATTGTCAACCACTCGAGGTCCGATGCTTTCTTAAGGGGAGGAGTGTAAGTGACCAGCCCCAACCTTCTTTGACTTCACGGATCAGCTTTGTCTGCGACGTCTTAGGCGTGAAAGGAAGAGCACGTACCACTCAGTATTTTTTTTGGCAAGGCGTGTTGGTTTTCCCTTGGGTTTGAATGCCAAGTGGGGGGGCAGTTGGCCACCTGTCTCTTCCTAGTAAACTGCGTGGGACCACTTCTGGAGTCATGGTATCCTTGTGGACGAGGGGCGTCTACCTTCCTTGACTTCCTCGAATGCCCGCGGTCCTGCCGCTTCTATGCCGGTGCTGCGATGGTGTGTTCTGCCAGATCTCCATCAGCATACAGCGTGTAATAATCAATTTCCAGGCGGCATGAGCGTTTCAGTGGGGTAGAAGCCGTTTTAAGTGCTTCCAACGAGCAAGCTGTCCAACTGCACTGTTATCTGTTCAGTATCAACGCATCCTCAAATTCGGGACTCTCCTTTAAGATATTTTCATCAAAATCGATTAAGTGACAGTGAGAGTGTTACCAGGAGACCCGATGAAATTTATTACAGAGATTCTCTGTTGAGACTTTACTTGTTTTACGCTGTAACGCATGGAAGAGAATCTCTTAGGCGTGGATCTGTATCATGTCAGAATATTCATGAAGCACAGTGCTTTGCTTTGCAAGCCTTTTTTTAGTGAGATCGATGAAGGATAGAGGAATTAAAAAGAAACTTGGTGTAGTTAGATTAGGTAGCCAGGATAAATTGGCGCATGCTTTTTGTGTTGGTGACAGATCACATGCCACAGGGCACAGAAGATCTATGCAATGTTGAAGAAAATGTCTTGGGAGATGAAGGTAGTAGGATATTTTTGCAAGATCCAGAGCATGAACTGAGTTATATCTTCAGTCAATCGACTATGTGACAGTGAGGGAAGTTACCAGCCCAGACCTGAATGAAATTTATTTACTGTTAGGAAGATTCTCTATTGACTTCTTACTTGTTGGTCGATGTAACTCATGGAAGAGAACCTTTACCGAGGCTGGTCTGTTTCATATCAAATATTCATGAAACACAAGGTTACTTTGCTATTATCCATGAGCTGCTTCAACAGGTCACTAAGTTACATGCAGGCATCCTTGGATGAGCTCTGTTGAATTATCTTTCCACCTTACAAGCTAAGAGCTCTGTTCCATGGTTGCACCGAGAGTTTGATGTTCTCCTCAGGCTTCTGATGAAGGAAAAGGTTTAATACGGATCCATATGCGGTTTTTAACTTTTGCCTTATCAGTTAATTGGATCATGGGATGCGATGTCTCCACAGTTTCTTTTTCTGAGCTTGTAAACGGATCGGCATCTAGCTTTCTTCAAGCCTTCTAGAGGGTTAAGACAAGGATGCCATTTGTCTACAATTAGTTTCA
Organism: Taxus chinensis; assembly: GCA_019776745.2. Taxonomy (NCBI): domain Eukaryota; kingdom Viridiplantae; phylum Streptophyta; class Pinopsida; order Cupressales; family Taxaceae; genus Taxus; species Taxus chinensis. Next base: position 150,881,850 of record CM034157.1, read on the forward strand.
ATGACATTGATGAAGAGACACAACAGGTTATGGTTATTTTTCCCTTATGCACTTGGATTTAGATGCAGATCTTCAAATATCTGGGCCTCAACCTGAAACTGAATGGGTACATTCAAGCAAGATTGATTTTTGCTCTTAGGCAGAATTAAGAGAAAGATAAATTTTTGGTGCAACAGGTGGTTGTCAAGGGGTGGGAGAATGAGTTTGGTAAAGTCAGTGCTGGAGGCACTACCCGTGTAATGACACTCCTTAGCATCACATCCCCTGCTGGAAAAATAAGGAGAACCTTTTACAATTTCTCATGGAAGTTTATCTGTATAGGGGTGGATCTGTTTCATAACAGAATATTCATGAAAAACAAATTGCTTGCTATTATATGAGTTTCTTCAACGAGTTCACTAAGTTGGCAGGCATAAAGGTTTCTGTTGGAATTATCACACCTGGCAAGCTACAGCTGAAATGTCTTTGCACCGAAATATATATAGTTTGATGCTGTCCTCAATGATCTGATGAAGGAAAAGGTTTAAGTTAGCCCATTGCGGTAAGTTTCCTTTCAGAGCCAGGAGTGATGTTGAAGCTGGAGAAACAGGCAAGATTTTCTACACTTTTCTACTGTTATTTTATTTAAAACTATTGTGAAATCGAACCACTTTTCCTTATTATTTTGTCAGTTGGATGTCATGATCAAGGAGATTTGGACCTTTCTGTGCTTGTGTCTTCTTGCACCCAATTAGCTTTTATCATTTAGAATGTGGGTCGAAAGGATGCGTGTGCCCTCTTCCTTTGAATGTTATGTTTTTCTTACTCGAATGTTAGAACTTTGTCTGTTTGTTTATGTGTTAATTCTTCTTTTGAATGAGTTGCAAGTTATTATGTTGATCAAGTTACTTTTTCGTTATCATGGAAGTAAGTTTACATTAACTATGAAACCCCCGTTCTAGCACGCAAGTTTGTCCTAAGACATTTTTTGTTAGCCCCTTGTGCAAGAAGTCCCTTCGATAACCTATTGGCATCGAGAAATAACTAGTTTAGGATTGTGCGAGCAATGCGTGGGCTAGCCAGCTTACGAGTTTCGTATTAAAACTAGTAGAATAAAAGGTTTGTATGCAACGTGTTTTTCCGTCTCGCGTGTTTAGACTCTTATACTATCCTTCATCTTGTTTCTAGGCTTATTTAAGGCCATCCTCTTGAAGTACCTTGACCATTGCGTATTAACTTGAATCATAACTAGCTTTTGGATCAACTAAGCTGGAGGTTTCATTGCACGAATCCAATACCTCATTGGCAATAGTTTGTTTTGTCTAGATCCCCCTCTCAGAATTGTGATTGATGGCGCTCTTCTATCTTTCCTAACTTACATTATTCTCCCCCTTGTAATGTTAACGTTATAATTAATATTGGTCAATTTTTTGCATAATTACTGTAATAGTTTGTGATGGAGATTTCCTTAATGTGAGACACTTCGAGAAAACTTTTCGTTTGATAATCTTATGAATTCATAGCGGAAGGTTCTTGTTTTGATGTCACTTAGAAATTATGTTTGTATCTTTTTGTGCAATGGTTGACTGCGTTACCAAGGGTTGCCTTAAAGTATGGTTGTTTTGGGAAATGGATAATTTATTTTAAATTAATCAAACATTAGAATTGTTGTGGAAGTTTGCAAACCTTTAGTGTTATAAAATTGTTGATGACATTATTGTATACTCTTGTTGGACAAAACCCCCCCCCCTTCTTCTCTCGCGTGTTTGCTACTAGCCTGTGAGACTTTGACCCTTCCTGGATGATTGGTAGACCTCTTTGTAGTTAATGGTCAAAACTAGTATACTATGCCTTAGCTTCGAAACTTGTGTTGTGTGTATACTCTAATTGATTTCCGGTTTGAAACTCTATTATCCATGGTTTTTTGTGTTAATTTCTGAAACCCGTGTTTCCCCCTTCTTGGGCCGATCCACTCTTGTTCTCTTGGAAAAATATTATTTCAGCCTATGCGTTGGTTCTTTTAATAAAATTCTAGATGACTGGTATATAGATCAATTCTCAATCTTGTAATTATTGTTTAATTACTTACTTGATGGGGATACTGTCTTTGCTTGATTGGTTTTTTCTCCTTATAGGGCCAAGGGCCATTCTCATATGATTGTTACTTTCGTTGCATTTGCTCCTAACTGAAGTACAAGGTCTTCTCCTTCTTTGATCGACATGTTATAGACTTTATTATAACTTGATGTGCTCGTAGTGTTTAGAGGTTTGATCCAATTTCTTGTAATAAGGTGCTTCTTTTCATGATATTGTTAGATAATAGTTATGGTGGTTTTGTGTAGCCTTATCTTGCTCAGTTCTCGTGAACTGACTCAGGTTATTAATTGTTGCAGATGGCTTACGTGGTTAGATGATGGAAAGACTTGTAGATTATTGCATCAATCTTGGTTATGATGTTCCTTTGTACGAATGTGTATTATGTTATAAAATTTGGAAAGGGCCTTTGGACATTTTAGAAGAAGGGTCAGTGCCTAGTAAATGTATTGTAGAGTATTGTTGTTGTAACTGTTGAAACTTTGGCTTGTTTGGTTATCATGTGAAAGATGAAATTTGATTACCGCTTGGTTATGGGATATTCTAGTGAATTTTAACCCTTAGTATAGTAGCGGGGCATGTCCCATGTTATTACTCTCTTGCTCCCTAGTCATGGTTCAATAGAGATAATATGTCCCTTTGATTTGTACATCATGTTGGAATGAATTGATATAACCTTGTTTTGTTTCCGCAAACGAGTACTGTTAAACTTTGCTCTTGAGTTAAAATGTTGAGTTGTAAATCCTCCTAAGGCTTAGTAGCAATGAGTTTGTAAGCACTATAAAGTGAGCTGGATAATCCTGATAAAAGTTAAACTAAAAATTTATATATAGGAATATATTATGTAGATGTGATCTACTTGATAACCTTTGAGACCTGGAACAATCAAGAGGAAACTATCTTTTGTAATGAAATATGATAACTTATTATTTTTATTTATTCGAGTCAAGCTAATAAACATTATCCTTTTCGGTGAAACCTTAAATGTTCTCATGGTGAAATCAATGGTTAGATTTTAGATGATGATAGGATTTAATAAGTAGGAGGGAAATCGATTAATTAAACCTTAAATCTCTCTCTATCATTTGGAATGTTTTCCTTTGTCAAACTTAATTAAGTAAAGTCTAGATGGAACATTTAACCAATCTTGATAAACCCTTAATCTCAATAAAAGACTGTTAGTAAACAATGTGACCCTGAAGCTAAATTATGTTGCCCTGTTCTGTTAACCCATGCCTTGATTCATGGTGATATTTCTTAAGCAAGGTCAAAATTCGATCCTTAAACAAGAAGGCTATTGTTATGAACCCTAAGTGGTACTTTTCACTCAATTGGAGCTTATGCCTTCACCTGTGCAATAGAGTTGTGGAACATGTGTTAGTGGCTTGAGTAAGATTAATTAACCTTGTAAGAAATGGAAAATGTTCTAAAATCAAATGAATAAGAAAGATTTGGACATAAAATTGATGATCCTAGTTTAGAAAGCTTGGCCTTAAGCTATTTAGTCAATAGTTGAAAATAAAGAAGTTCTCCCTTGTGAAAAGAATTGTGTGAATCATTACATGAAATTTTATAAGAACGTAAGTTAAGAATTAAGAGACACTTTAGTAAACAAGAAAATTTAACAAGAAATTCCTCATGGGATGCCCTAGCTATGAGTGTGTCATGTGGTTTGGACTTCCTTGTTGTCTTGTCAAGAAAAGAAGAGTACATTGTCCTTGATAGGTGTGAACGTTTCCGTGCTGACCTTGTGGTCTTCCCCGTAACAAGTGGTTCCTAGTGTTGGTTGTAACCTTGTGACGACATGTTGTGTCGTGTTGAGTCAGGGAAAGTCAAAAAAAAAAGTTATCCTGTATTTCACTGTGTTGTTCGTGTGTGTGATTTTTGGGTCGTTACAAGGATCAACACCAACGGTTCCTTGGGATCACCCTGCGGCAACTGTCACACTTAACTCTCTCTGGAGGCCACTGATTTTCTGACATAAGTTTACTTCTCTACCCTGTAGCTGCTGCATATAGCCAATTACTTCCTCACGACACTTTCCTAGGAGAATTTCAGTTCTACGTTTTCCACTGATACTGCCTGTGCAGCACGATTTTGAGAACCCACACCCACCCTCGCAACATCAGGGCGATAGACCTTCATTTCACCATCAATGAATCCACTATCCAAAACACGCTGTAGCAATTCATCTGTTGCAGCATTTGATGGAGCGCAAACAAGCATTCGTGGTTTAGGGCAGAAAACAACAGGTAGACCACGTGAGACAGTAGATTGCAAGTCAACATTTTAATAAATGGGGCATGTGCGGCCACCAACCAGGAAGTTGAACACGCCAAGAAAGGTGCAGGGGGTTTTTTAATGCAATGGCAGGTGGCCATTAAAGCCACCCACCTCTTCCCCACGCCAAACGTGGTAGCTGACCAAGGAAACAAAGTCAAAAAAAACATTAACCTTTCCTTCCCACGCCAAACGTAGGTGACACAAGGAGATCAAAAGAGAAGAGACAAGGTAGGTTGGGGACATAAAAATCTATATTTAAAATTAGTAATTTAAAACAATTCTAAGATTGCGGGATCGGTCGACCCAGGAGGAGAACGGGGTTAAGTAATTAAATGAAATATTTATGCGAATGCCACTCCCAAACTGTGGCGCCACCACAAAACATACTCTTCCTCATTTGCGCAATGAGGCTCAATTAGCGGGAGCGACAAACAAATCAAAAGTATAGTTTAACGATAACAAAGGACGATATCGATAACAATCGATATAAAGAAGGTAATAATAAAATACAATCGTTGATCGATAATACAATCATAATGTCATTATTATTATTATTATCATTATTATCATTTTACAGCTTGTAAAATAATTATCAATTATAGTCATAATGGTCAGCAATCGAGGTCGACGAAGATGAACACACAATGACACTCCATGATTAGCGAACTCGATCGCCATAGGATGAACAGGTCTAACGTAGATCACAGGGCATTATGCAAGAAATGAATGCCATTGCTAGAACAAAACCCTAGGAAAGAGATTGGTGAATATCAAATATTTAAAAAATAAATAAAAAATTCCTGCAGAATTGACAGATTTGGTAAGGAAGAATTTGCTTCATGGATCTAAAAACAGCTAAACCTCCAAAACAGAACTTGTCTAGTGGGTGAAATATAATCCAGTGTTGGTAATGGAAAAAGCAGACTATCTTTGCCAAAAACAACTACACATTATTGAACAAGAATCCAATAAAGCAGAATCCTTTAAACGTCAAAAAGGCAATAATGAAATCCACTCTAAGCAAAATTTAATAGAGCACCAAGGTACAAGTTTCAAGTTTCCTCTCTTGTAATAAAAGATACTCTAACCTAAAAGAAAAGTAAAACCAGCAAATTAATAATAATTCAAAACCAAAATTAATAATAATTATCACACACACATTTAATTGTTCGTTAAGGGCCAGGCCGACCTACATAGAATTTCTTTATCATGTATTTTCGTTAGTTACAAGAGAATTATCCGACAGTGTTGTTGACTATTAGCAGAAGCTACTAAATTTTGAAAAGTGCATGTAGAAATTCTTTTAATACATGCAGATGCTACTTAACTGATTGTTGCATCTGCATGTATTAAAAGAATTTCTACATGCACTTTAGATACATGCAGATGCAGCAGGGTACAAGTTTCCTCTCTTGTAATAAAACATATTACTCTTGCCCAGAAAAAACAATAGAACAAAATTTATTAGAAGCTAAAAAAATGTTTTAAAGCAACCATCCACTTAGCATAAATTGAATTGTCTAAAAAAACACAAATCCTTATGCTATCATTACTAGATACCAAATAGGGCTGGCTAACAATGTCATTATAGTTAGCTACTGTTTACAAAGAGTTAAAAATTTATTGACAATGTATAAAATTTTCAACAATCAAATATTTTAAACCTTCCAATACAAATTAACTGTATATTTTATATTAATATTCCATTGAACCCTCAGAGCTCAGCATGTAGTGCAATAAATAGATCTATACCGTAAGCTACAACAAACCCATTAGCAATTACAACTTTTACGGAAAAATATTCTGAAAGTTAAAAGAAACATACAAGAATGAATCCTTTGTTGTCTGACAGCTCCAGTCTATTATTGCATAAGTAAACAACTTCTTGATTTGTAAATGCTTTTTATATGAATAAAAACAATTTATTAAAATATGAATCCAAATCCTTAATTCTATGCAAGCAAAAACATCGAGAAATTATATTAAACAAAAACTCAATTTTAACTCCTCGGTGGTATTAAATCGAATAATTTAAAAAAACATGCATAGCCTCTAGTGGTTGAAAAATCTTCAGAAGTTATGAAACTATTTTATGACAGAGTTACAAAAACATATGTTTTCTAAACTTTTTGGCAAACTATGATATTCAAGATGTAACATAAAACATATCACGGATATACACATAAAAATCTGAATAGCCTGAGAGATGTACTGAAACTGAAAAATACTCGGACATGTTCTTGAACTATTTTACTCCCTCTTAAATTCGTTGAGAGAGTCACATGTTTGCTTGTGTTTAATGATATTAAACTGAAAAATAAGAAAGCATCCATACGCTTAAAAGAAAAAAAGAAAAATCCTCAGGAGTTTTGGAAGCCCCTGAACTGTTTTAGGACAGAGTTACAACGATATATGTTTTTAACCTTTTGGCCCCTACTATGATATTAGATTGAAAAATTAAAAAGTATGCATACACGTAACAAGACAAATATTAAACATGAAAAACTCAATTTTAAAAATCCAGAGAGATGTTCTGAAACTATTTTACTCCCTATTAAATTCTTTGACAAATTTATAAAGTTACGTTTGTTTTTACCTCAAAAACTTTGTAAAAACATGAATAAAACAAAAGGAACCTTGTGCATTTTTCTAATAAAACAGACAAAAAACACCAACTGGAGTTTCTAAATGCCGAATAAAATAAAACAGACAAAAAACACCAACAAAATTAGAGAAATCTGCCCCACTGAATTCACTAAAATAAACGATAAAATAACTCTAAAAATTATATAAGAGACCAAGAAAATGAAAAAAAAAACAGAGCATGGCCATGCAACACAGAAACATTAGAACGATAAGAAAATCCAACAAAAAAATAATTAATAACAATGCAAAAACACCCCTAAAAAAAGAAAATGAATGCAAGAACCAACAAAAACTAAAGAAAAGATATAAACAATGCAAAGTACAGTACAAAATGTTAAAAGCGTTTAGAAGACACCATCAAAAGCTCACCTATGATTCTTCAACACTAGAACATCATAACAATAAGAAAACCCTACCAAAAATAAATAATTAATAACTACAGAAAGACACCGCTAAGAAAAGAAAAACAATGCAAACTACTACACAAAATGTTGTTGAAGACATCATCAAAACCTCACCTATGCTGTTTTACAGCCTTTACCCGCACTTCTTTCCGGTTATTTTCCAGTGCACAGGAAACAAATACCTTCCATCAAACTCAATCACTAAAAGCAAAAATAGAGACAATATAAAAACAACTAAACTCTAATCTATAATACTTATTGCTAATCTGTAAATAATTTAGAGTTTTCTGTAGTTAAAAAAACTTACCAGAATGCATCCGTAGCTATTTGGCTGGTCCGGTATCCTACCTTCCCTCAACACGGACAAAACATCCCACCCCTCCAAAATACAGAAATCAGCCACTGAACTCTATAAATTTTATAAGAAACCAAAGGAAATAAGGAAAAAAAAACGAAAACAGAAAACAGAGCATGGCCATGCAACACACTCTAAACCACTAATAAAAGAACTAAACAATGCACAAGAAATAAATCACTACGCTACTTTCACATACACCCACATCCTAGATAATTTTCCAGCTCATCCTGTCTCATAAAATGCCAATCGCATTGGTATAAAACAACTAAATGATGCATCTAATCGAAAATACTTATTGATAATCTGCAAATTAAGAGAATTTTCTGCAACATTTTATTAGAGTCCAAAATATGAAAAAAAACACAAAACAATTCACAGACATCAGAACGCTTACAATCGCCCAAAAAAACACAAATATACAATTCAAAAACCCACAGAATTTTAAAAAAGGGCATGGCCATGCAAACTACAGTACAAAATGTAAAAGAGGATTAACCGACACCATCAACAGCTCCTCTGATTTCCGGCCTTGACCTCCTCTGCCCATCCTGTCTCATAAGAGTGAAATTTACACCCAGATCTCAGTATATTTAATAAAAACTCTACACCCTCACCTACATTCATTACTGCCAAATGAATTGATTTAAAGCAGTAAATGATATATCTAAACTGAAATATGTATCAATAATCCGCGAGTTGAGAATTTTGTGCCCTTTAAACAACTCTCAACCATTTTTCAGAGACCAAAACAAATCAAGAAAAGAAAAAAACAGAGCATGGCCAATGCATACATAGACAACAGAACAAGAAAAACCCCTAAAAAAATTAAATAGGGTTTTGCCAATGATCAAAACCTGCATGTTTCAAAGAAGGCACTGAAAGCCCAGATAAAGCATCACACCACTCTAATATTTTTTCCAACATTTTGATTGTTTATGTCCAATGTTGGAATGAAACAATTTAGGTAGGAGAATTTCATATTTCTTGTAAATTGATTTCCATTTTATTTGTGAACATTAGTAATTTTACTTTTTAATTTTTTAATTTTTATTAATTTTAATTTATTTTCAATTTGTACTTTTAACTTATAGTTTGCATTGATTTGAATTAATTTTAATTTATTTTTTAATTACTATAAACAAAAATCTATTGATTTTTTTTATGTTTTACTAAGTTTTTTAATTAATAATTATTTTTTATTCTATGTTTTTAATTCAAAATGTTAATAATTTTTAAGTTTACTTTTTAATAATATTTAATTCTTTTATTTACATATTTTAATTTAAGTTTTATTAATTTCTAAGTTTAATAATTTTTTATTTCTATTAATTTTTATCAAAATATAGATTACTTTTTAAATTTTTATTTTTTATTAATTTAATCCATTTTTAATTTGTTTTTTTATTTTTAATTTTTCACAGATTTAAATACCAAATTTTAATTTTTATATATTTAATTTATTTATTAATTGATATTATTTTTTGCTTTTTATAATTCATTCTTGCCAATTTTTAATTACTCTAAAAAAAATCTATTGAATTTTTTTATGTTAATTTTTTCAATTATTAATTATTAGTTATTCTATGTTATTAGTTATTAATATTTTGCATTTAATTATTTGTTTAATTTTCTTATTGATTTTTCATTAATTACTTTTTTTTAACTAAATTTCTATTAATTTTTTATCAATATAGAATTCTTTTTAATTTTTAATTATAAAATTTTAATGTTTTTTTTATTATTAGTAAATAGTTTTTTGAAAGGGACTATACCCTTGTACACCAAGGTTCAGAAGCCAGAATTGAAAGTTAAAGCACAAGAGATGAATCAAAATCTAGATAGAACAATAAAGCCCGACTACATAAAACTGTCTGGAAAGTAAACCAACAACCGACAAAGCAACAGCAAAAAAAACAACTGTTGTACAACATTCAAACAACAATGGCATATCATCACCATTGGAAGCATCCTGCTATCCGGCCAAAAAAAATGAGACCAATGTAACCCAGCCAGCCAATAGCAGAGATAGGAAACATCAAAGCAAAGTATTACCCTTCAGAGTGGTAGATTTTTTCTTTTTGCTGACCGTAACCCATCCTAATGGAGCCTTCACGGTTGGAGAAGAAGACAAAGGAGGAGTATTTTCCTTAGTCACATTTGTCCCATTTGGGACAACCACGTTGTTATCCTAAGAGAGATATTTATCATTTTCCATGCTGCTCACAATTTGAGATTCGGTTTCCGAGGCTGAAATGGATTCAATATTTGTATCTTCAATTGAATCTAGACCCTTTTTTGCATCAAAAATCAGGTGTTTCAGAAGTGCACCTTTCCACCAGTTATGCTTCTCATGTTGACGTTTTTCCATCCCACACTCAATAGAGGTGTGCCCTAAGCAAAAACACCTTCTACAACGAAAAGGAAGACCTTCATAATCAAGAGGTTATGACCAAGTTCTGTTTTGCACTCTAAAATCTATGGTTGCAGGGAGATTTTTATCAGTGCCAAGTTCCACCAGGATTCGAGCATAAGTAGTATGGGTGTAATTAGTGGTTTGAGAATCTATATAGAGTAGTTCCCAAGGCATTTTCAATGGATGTCAGACAGTCATGACTCCAGAACTAGAGAGGTAAATGGGGCAACCTGATCCAAACAAGTTTCCATGAGAAAGATTCTATGAGTGGGTTGAAGGATGGAAACCAGGGTTTAATGATCAAATATTTAGATTGGCAGGTCCAAAGTTTGGAAGCAATGATGTTTCTATCAGCTATTAAAGAGAAAGTTACAATAAAAATACCTTTAGCACACAGATACAAATCTATTTTTCTAGTTAAAATTGGAGCCCAGTGTTCAGAGATCCACGCGTGAAGAATAGGAAGGCTAGGCCATAGTCCCTCGAATCTATAAATCAGAGCATGCTCTTTGTAGTAAGTATTAGAGGAAATGACCTCTTCCCTGAATGTAATAGATGGGGTAATGTCTGTAGGTTTCATGGAAGATTCCTTGCCATTTAAAACATTTTTGAAGGATGACCCAATATGGCCACGACTAGCATCTCTGTCCAGTTCCAATCTGTCACGAACTAAACCTTCCAACACATATTTTAAATGTCCATTACCAAGCATTGCCGCAGGCACACCTCCGGATGGATTTTGTGGTAGATCTCAGCTAGGGTTTGTGCTGTCATTCCGAGGTATGGAGCTCCCTACAGTGAAGGCAAGGTCAATCCATGACCATGGTGGAATCTTTGAGACGAGCCCCACAGTTGTGCCACCTCCATCTCCCTCGCCTTTCCGCTGAGCTCTTACCGATTCAGATTTAGGGTTTGCATTTTTGGTTGCTAGGGCTCGGGTAGACACCATGGCATAGGGTGCGAGAAAACGTGAGCAAACACGTTTGTTAGTTGTTAGCAGCATCTCAGCCCCGGAAACCGAATCTCAAATTGTGAGCAGCATGAAAAATGCACAAGTTGTTGAGGGCAACATGGAAAATGATAAATATCTCTCTCAGGATAATAACGTGGTTGTCCCAAATGGGAAAAATGCGACTAAGGAAAATACTCCTCCTTTGTCTTCTTCTCCAACCACGAAGGCTCCATCAGGATGGGTTACGGTCAGCAAACAAAAAAAATCTACCACTCTGACGGGTAATACTTCGCCTTGATGTTTCTTATCTCTGCTATTAGCTGGCTGGGTTACATTGGTCTCATTTTTTTTGGCCGGATAGCAGGATGCTTCCAATGGTGTTGATATGCCATTGTTGTTTGAATGTTGTACATCAGTTGTTTTTTTTGTTGTTGCTTTGTCGGTTGTTGGTTTACTTTCCAGACAGTTTTTTGCAGTCGGGCTTTATTGTTCTATCTGGATTTTGATTCATCTCTTGTGCTTTAACTTTCAATTTTGGCTTCTGAGCCTTGGTGTACAAGGGTATAGTCCCTTTCAAAAAACTATTTACCAATAATTATTTTTTTAAAAAAAATTATAAAATTTTAATATTCATTTTTAATTAGTTTTTTCCTTTTTTAATTTAAGTATCAAATTTTATTTATTTAAAAAATTCATAATTTGTAATTTTCTTATTTTAATTTTATTTATTTATTTATAATTGTAATAGATCTTACTTTTAAATTTTTATTGATATATTTAATTATTTCTTAATACTTGTTTTTTTAATTCATTTTTTCTTTTTTAATCTTTTTTTTTAATTAATTTCTAGATTTTACAAATTTTAATCATTTTTTATTAGAATAATTGTAGTGCCCACTTCCCTATGACACTTAGTTGATTTTCATTTTGAGTTATGCAGACTTTTGGATATGGACATTATATATACTTACGTTGATTAGCGTGATGTTTTGTGAGTAGATGCATTTGGGTTATGATTGGACTTTGCTTTCAGTATGATCTACATTGACTCGTGGATAGACTATTGGATACTGATTTTTTTTATGATATGGATATATTGCATGTGTTCTAACATTGGATTTCTTCGCCATGATAAGTAGAATGTAGTTGAATTTACATTACTATAATTTTGGATAATGATGGAATGCATAATTAAGTTGTGATTTAGACCTCGAAATAATGGATAATTGAATTACGTATAGATGTTAATAAATTTCATGCATATGGTTATTTTGGATGTTTTGACATGGCCGCAAGCCCAAAGGAGGTATTTTGTATTTTGCAAGAAACACAACATGATCACAACCTAAAAGGGGATTGGGAACCAAACACAACAAGATGTCGGATGGTTACAACATTTGGTCGTCAAGGCAACTTGTGAATTGTATTGTGTTGCTTTTGTTTTTTTTTTTATGTTGTTAAGAAAAATTCCCATGAGGGGGAAATTTTCTAATGTGGCCAATGGGTTAAGAATTTTAATTACTTGTTTCAATTTATTTTAGTAGGTGTTTTCATTTGTAATGTCTCCTTTTTAATTACTTTTGTTAAATATGTTTAGATTAATTTAACATCTTGTTTTAATTTTAAGTTTTGAAGGAAGTCTAGTGGGTGTAATTAATTGTAATGCCCTGTTCTATGTTACACCATTTCACCCTTTGGCGATCGAGTGCTAAGCATGGAACGTCTTTGTGCCTTCGATCTATGGAACACTCCTTCTTTATTTGTGCTCATTTGTGGTGTGGTGTGGTGTAACATCACGTGCCATTTATTCTCTTGTTTGCGAAGCTAAGCATGAATGTCCTCCTTGCTTTATATTTTCCCATCTTTGTGTTCCAATTGCTAAATGAGGAGAGTGTAGCTTAAAATTTTTAATCATCAAGGCGGAGAATATTAAACTAAACAAGGAGAGCTTAGTTTAAGTAAATCATACAAAATTTCTTATACCTCTTAGCTTATGATAATTATATGGAGAAAACTATTGTAATAATAAATAAATTCATGTCAGTTATATTTGTTTTAATTGTGTAAATAAATTATAAAATTTTGTGTTCAATTATTAAAGCCTTTTAGGCCACGTTACCCATCATAGACTTGTAAATCTTCATCATGGTCTCGTTCTAATTCTCCTTCAATGCGGAGTGGAGGGTGGAGTTATTAAAGTATGTCGTGATGGAATCCGTGTTGTACAGGCCCCAATCACTGATTTTTCTGATTTGTAGAACTGAATCCTTGCTTCTAGGAAGAGTGCCTGCTTATCCTCTCGGACCGCGTGAGAGTCTCCCTTGGCTAGTATGCAGCTGCTGCAGGGCGATCTCAAGGAAGCCGTCGAAATGGTGCTGAACATGGCATTTTTTTCTTCTTGGCTCCTCCTGGACGCCTTCCTTCCTCCAGTCTGTGATGCAGTGGGTTGTAAAATCTTGGCAGTTGTAGTAGAAGAACGAGATAAAGTTTTAGTTGAGGCATCTTGCCTCCACTTTCATTTTGGAAAGCTGCGGGGTGTCCATCTAGGTTGGTGGATCCAGGAGCACGGCCTGCATAGTAGCTAGCCAAGAATCCGGCACTGTTGCAGCATGGTAGAAGCCATGCTGAGTGCTTCCAACAAGCAGGTCATCCAACTATGTTGTTCATCTGTTCAGTATCGACTACATCCTCAAATTCGGGATTCTCCTTCAAGGACTTGGGTGACAGCTTTATCAAAATCGACTAAGTGACAGTGAGAGTGTTACCAAGAGATCTATGCAATGTTTGCAGAAAATGTCTCTGGGAGATGAGAGCAGGATTTCACTTGGAATTCTACGATGTAACTCATGGAAGAGGGTGTTGACCTCATAGAGGCCGATCTGTTTCATATCAGAATATTCATGAAACACTATCAGAATTTGCAATTTTCTTGCTATTATATGAGCTTCTTCAACGAGTCACCAAGTTGGCAGGCATAAAGAAAGTGGTGCAGTTTCTGTTGAGGAATTATCACACCTTACAATGCTACAGCTGAAACATTTGCACCGAGAGTTTGATGACTGTCTCAAATCTAATGAAGGAAAAGGTTTATTGATCATCACGGTAGATGCCTTTACCAAAGCCAGGAGCATGATGTAATCAGTATATCTCGTGTCCGAGCTTCAAATTCATGGGGTTGGTTTTTCAGTTGTTTTTCACCACGTGAATGTGGTGCTAGCAAATTGAGCTCGCAGAGCACTTTGGGTTAAGGGCAAGCATGCGGCTTGATAGACAATGGTTATCATGTTGCTTGATTATGGAGATGGTTATAAGTCGATTTTGGAGAAAATGGCTAGGCATCAGTCTAATCATTTTCAGCCATTCAGAACGTTGCAATCGATTCTGCTACCACTTCTCCTCAGGTTTGTTATGCAACAGTTGAATTTGGAAAATGTCCATTTTTTCTTTAAGAAGAGCCATGAGTTATGGCAAATACTGCATGGGCTTCTAGTCCGTTGCTTCCATTGAGTGCAAAGTCAACTGTTTTATGATCCCTAAAGGATGTTTGTTGCAAGTTTTTGCCACGTTTTTCATGACCAAATTTGGATTGCAACTAGGACAGCCTTATACATTCCTACTGGGACTACGTTTTTTTTTTAGAACTTTCAGAGGGGATTTGGAAAGATTGGACACATCTGTCATGTGTTTCATGAAAAATGCCAATTCTTTCAAATGGGAGCCTACAGGTTGGCTCTGATTGAAGGAGTTTTCCATAGGCAAGGCTTTACAGTGGGTGAGTACGACACCTTGTCCCACACATGGGTGTTGGCTGTTTACTCCAAATGGGGAAGCTTATGAACACTCCTATCTTGTAACTCACATGGTACTTGTTCATGCTTAACTTTTATGTTGGCCCGTGCGGAGTCTGTACGACCTGTTGAAGCTGGAGAAACAGGCAAGATATTTCTACACCTTTCTACTGCTATTATATTTACAATTATTGTGAAATCGAACCACTTTTTCCTTGCATTGATTTTTCAGTTGGATGTCATGATGGGAGATTTCCCCTTTCTGCTTGTTTCTTCTTGTTTTAGCTTTTATCGTTGTCAGTATGTGGGTTGAAAGGATGTGTGTGCCCTCTCCTCTGAATGTTATGTTTCTCTTACTCGAATGATAGACCTTCGTCTGTTTGTTTATGTATTAATTCTTCTCTGCGATTGAGTTGCAAGTTATTATGTTGATCAACTAGTATTTTCGATATTATGGAAGTAAGTTACGATAACTATGAAGCTCCTCCCTAGCACCCAAGTTGTCTTTTGACGTTTTTTGTTAGCTCCTTCGCAAGTCCCTTTGATAACCTTTTGGCATCGAGAAAGAAAGGTTGTAGGATTGTGTGAGCAATGCGTGGGCTAGCCAGCTTAGAGTTTTGGTATTAAAACTGGTAGAATGAAAAGGTTTGTGTGCAATGTGTTTTTCCGTCTCACGTGTTTAGACTCTTATACTATCTTTCATCTTGTTTCTAGGCTTTTAAGGCCATCCTCAAGAAGTACCTTGACCATCCCTATCAACTTGAACCATAACTAGCTTTTCGGATCAACTAAGCTGGAGGTTTCATTGTGCGAATCCAGTACCTCGTTGACACTAGAATAGTTTGGTCTAATCCCCCTCTCAGAATTATTGTTGATGGCGCTCTTCTATTTTTCCTAACTTGCATTATTTTCTCCCTTGTAATGTTAACGCTATTAATTAATATTGGTCGGTTTTTATGCACGTAATTACCGTAATAGTTTGTGATGGAAATTTCCTTAAATGTGATTAATCTTCGGGAAAAACTCAGCTTTCATTTGATAATCTTATGGATTCATAGCGGAAGGTTTTGTTTTGATAATGTCACTTAGAAATTATGTTTGTATCTATTTGTGCGACGGTTGACTGTGTTACCAAGGGTTGCTTTAAAATATGGTTGTTGTGGGATATGGGTAATTTATTTTAAATTAACCAAACATTAGTATTGTAGTGGAGGTTTGCAAATCTTTAGTGTTATAAAATTTTGTTGATGACATTATTGTATACTCTTGTTGGACGGAACCCCCTTCTTCTCTCGCGTGTTTGCTACTAGCCTGTAAGACTTTGACCCTTCTTGGATGATTGGAAAATCTTTGTAGTTAATGGTCAAAACTAATATACTTTGCTTTCGCCTCGAAACTTATGTTGTGTGTATACTTTATTTGATTTCCGGTTTGAAACTCGATTATACATGGCTTTTTGTGTTAATTTTTGAAACCCGTGGTTCCCCTTTCTTGGGCCGATCAACTCTTGTTCTTTTAGAAATATATTAATTTAGTCTATGCGTTTGGTACCTTTGATAAATTTCTAGATGGTTGGTGTATATATCAAATCTTAATCTTGTAATTATGGTTTAATTACTTACTTGATGGGAATTCTGTTTTTTTGCTAGATTATTTGTTTTCTCCTTATAGGGCCAAGGGCCATTCTCTTACGATTGCTATACTTTCGTTGCTTTTACTCCTAACTGAAGTACAAGGTCTTCTCCTTCTTTGATTGGCATGATGAAGACTTTATTATAACTTGATGTGTTGATAGTGTTTAGAGGTTTGAACCAATTCTTGTAATAAAGTGCTTCCTTTTCGTGATATTGTTAGATAATAGTTATGGTGGTTTTGTGTAGCCTTATCTTGCTCAGTTCTCGTGAACTGACTCTTGTAGAAAATTTGCCTGCAGATGGATTTTGCGTGTAGATGAGGGATAGATTTGTAGACTTTTGTCATCAACCTCAGTTGAGAAGATCCTTTGCTCGAAACCTTTTTATGTTGTTCAACTATTGTTAACGTCCAGTGGAAAGTTTAAAAGAGGATTAATGTCTTAGTATAAAGTATTGTGGACTTTGTCATCTGAACTTTGGAAACCTTGTATTGTTTGACCATCATTGAAATTATAAGAAAATTTGGTTATTGTTGTTGAGTGACTTTGTTGGAGTATCAGTATTTTAAGAATTGATGTAATCTTGTTTTGTTCTTGTAAATGAGTGTTGCTACAACCTTGCCTTGAGAATAAATTTTGAGTTAAACCTTGATATGACTTAGTAATAAAGTGTCATAAGTAAACTAACATGGGATTGTTTAATACTTCTGGAAGTTAAATTAAAAGTTGTATTCAAATAAAGTAACGTAGGGGTCACCAACTTGAGAGCAAGAAATTCTTTAAGTAATCAAGGGCAAGACTATCATTGCAAGTAAACTTTATAACATGATAACCCTAGCTCCTCTAGTGAACATTATTCCTTTTATGGTGAAATTTGTAAAATGACCCTAAGGTGAAATGAACTGTTAGTTGTTTGAAGATGATAAGATTTAATAAGCCAGAGAAAACAAATTGGAGACCTCACCATCTTTCTCACCGCCATTTGGAAAGTAAATTTTTACTCCTTGTTAATACTTTTAGCGAAGCCTAAGTAAAGTTGTTGATAATTCTGGTTAAGAGCCCTAGCTTCAATTAAATACTGGCAATAACTAATGAGGTCCTAAAGATGTTTCATCTCGACCTTCTCCCTCTAACCCTTTTTCAAGGCACCTTGTATCTCTTCTCTTAAGTGTGTTGAACTTAAAACCATGTTGTCTTGTGGGCAAGAACGAATCTTAGTAGCGTTAGTGGTGAGCAGATGGCCTTGTGGAATTTAATTACTCCTTTTTCTTGATAAACGAATTAAGCAAATAAATGTCATAATAGAGAAGATTTAAAGATAATTACTCAGTGTCAAAGGAATAAACTTGGCTTGGCAAGTTGAATTATACGAATCATATCTTGAGCCTCCTTGAAAACGTAAGCTAAGAATTGCAAGATGTCCTTTTAAAATAAATAACCCTCAAGAATATCTCATTGTGGTTGGCCCTAACTGTAAGTGTGTTCTGTGATTGGACTTCTATGTTGTCTTGTCAAAAAGAAAAGTAAATTGTCCTTGAATAGGTGTGAACGTTTCCGTGCTGCCTTTATGGCCATCCTTGTATCAAGTTGTTCACAGTGTTAGTTGTATCCTTGGTGACGACATGTTGCGTCATGTTATGTGTCAAGCAAGTAAAAAAAAAAAATTATCCTGTATTTCACTGTGTTGTTCGTGTGTGGATTTTTGGGTCGTTACACTTGGTATCAGAGCATAGGTTCATGCTCTCGAACCTATGGGCCGGATTGGTTTTGTATGAAATGATGTTACATGATGGTCAATGGTGTTACATGATGATAACACATGATGATGATGATGATATTGCATGATGATGATTTATATTGGAAGAGTAATGTGCTTTAAGCGTGATGTGATCCATTGTCGTAATTGTGATATTGTGAACGCACGTGATGTGTATGTCACCTTGTGCATGTTTGTCCATCATGTTGATATGTTGGGGATGGGAGTATTCTCTCTCCTTCTTGTGGATTCTATGAAGAGTTCACGTGTGAATTACTGTTTGTGATGTGTGAAAAGAATTCTAATGTGGATGACATAGTGTTGGAGCATTGTGACATATTGTGATATGTAGGTGTATCAATGTGTTGTATGACTATATTGATGTTAAAAGAAATGAGTTGTATCATAATGTTTTTACCATGTTTTGAAGAAATGTGTGTACCACCTTGTTATGTAGCAATGGATGTTATGTTGTGATGTACTATGTTCATCGTATGTATGATTTGTGCAAATATGTAATGCTTCATGTTGTGATTTAGGGTCATACGGTGAGTGTATGAACCCTATCGTATGGTGATTGCACTTTGGGTGCAGAATGTGGTAAAGTGATGTGTTACACTCAGTGAATGTATGATCGTGATCTACCCTGTATATGTACCATATGTAAGATGTTATG
Source organism: Taxus chinensis (assembly GCA_019776745.2). Classification (NCBI taxonomy): domain Eukaryota; kingdom Viridiplantae; phylum Streptophyta; class Pinopsida; order Cupressales; family Taxaceae; genus Taxus; species Taxus chinensis. The sequence continues at coordinate 150,900,832 of CM034157.1, forward strand.
GTAGTTATGTGTGTGCCACCATTATTGTTAGTGATGTTGTTGTATGTTATGTTGTGAACCTTACGCTAACCGACATCTGAGGGAAATCGGTAGACTTGTGTATGTTGAGAGTGAGGAATGAGTGTACTACTAGAATGGGTCAATAACTCCTATCACAAGAATCTTGAAAGATCATTTTGGTTTAGGCAATAACATGTGATTCTTTCCTCTCTCCCTATGTGGTTGTATGTATGCAACCTAAGTGCAACTATGACTATGTTTAGCCTTGTCGAAGTGGTGGCGGGATGATTCAGATGGAGGTGATGACAGTTGTATTATTGATATGTATTTTACGAGTTGAGGCTCGAAATGCAATTCCGAGTGCTAGCAACTCGTTGAGTACCCCTTTGGTGGCTAGATAAGGCCACACAGTTATCGTAATGTGACATTATTATAAGTTGATTTTATTCGTAAATTGAGCTTTTTACCTTATTTTGTAAGGACCAGCTTGCTTTTCTTGATTGCCATGCTTTACAATTTTGGGCATTTCCTTGGTTTGTGGCACTAACATGGGGATTTTGATACTAACTATGGCTATTTGGCCATTTATTTTGCTTATTTGGGTCTTCTTTTAAATTTGAAAAATTTTACCACCTTGCCCAAGGCTTGTACTTTGCCACTTGGCACTTTGATTGGATTGTTGTGCTGGTTCTATTGTCGTGATGTGTGGAATAGGGTCATGGGATGCACCATGGAATGGTTGGACCTATGGATTTCCACTATTCGTTGTATAGGGGTACGTCCCAAGGACTACAGATAACTAGCGGGTTGTTGAACCACGCGTTATTATGTCACTTGGGTTAGGAGTGTTCAAACTCTTATGTGTCTTGGACCATAGGGTCAACCGGCCTCCTTGAGGGAGGCATAAGAGTTTGAGGGAGGCATAAGAGACTTGAGGGAGGCATAAGAGATTTGAGGGAGGCATGAGGGAGGCATATTTGAGGGAGGTCATGTATATTTGTTGGAGGTTGCATGTCTGAGCAGTGCAGGGATATATGTTGAGTCAGGATATTGTGATGATCCGTTTGGTAGTGGTCTTTTGATGTATGTGTTACTCATGTCAGATGGATATGTGTTGTGATGTTGTGGATATGTCATTGATGCCCTTGTGGACCCTATGTACATGTAGCATTTGTTTGGTGTTATCAAAATTCGTCATTCATCGATGAAAATTGAGGAAATGTCAAAGTGGATTGTAGTACTCTTTTGGTTGAGTATTTTGTATGTCAGTCATTGATGTGTGACAAGTACTATGTTATGTGGACTGTGCCTATTCTATTCCGTATTTGAGTAACCTTTTTGTGGTGTAATACAATCATGAAGTATATACTTGTGTGCTTTGAATCTGTCCTTGTCTTGTGAACCTGATAGGGTGTTGTGTTAGCAGTTCATGTTGGGCACCCACAATAAGGAATAAACCAAAACTCTTCAATGATGAAATTTTAAAAGAAATAAAACTAGAGAATAATGTTAATGGAAAGAGACTAATGAAATGATGAACAAGAAAGAACTGCCAATCTTCACAGAACCTTGAAAGTTAAAATTTCTACCAAATGTTCCTAAGGCTACCTTGTGACCGTGCTTTAATCATAAAATTTTAAACCATAGGGTGTAATTTCTCCTTACCTGTTCTTGGTTGCGAACCATTTCTTTTCCGTCTGTGTTATGTCGCATCGAGGACGATGCTTTCTTAAGGGGAGGAGAATGTAATTATGTTGGCATCGTTATACCTGTTACTTGTCCTTATGCCGCGATTTGAATTGAATTGGATTGTGTCTTTGGAATCGATTATGAATTACGTGTCCAGCGCTATTTACTCATTTGTGTACGTGATGGCCATGGTACTAACCTTGATTGTGTTCATTTATTCAAGCCTTGTTTGCCAACATTTTAAGCAATTAATGTGTTCGTTCTTGCATTTATATTTTCCATCATTGTGGAGTCCAATTGCTGTGTGTTCGTATACATACTTCGAGCTGCTAGTTTAAAATGTTTTAATCATCAAGGAGGAGAATATTAAACTAAACAAGGAAAGCTTAGTAATTAAGTAATCAAGGAGAAGATGTAATAATTATTGAAAATTTATATGGCTTGGACTATTTTTTTTTTTAATTCTTTTTGGTATTGGTTGAAGCGCATTTTTTTCTCCCTGGTTAGTTGGCCATGGGTGACATTTCTTGTCACTATCTTAATTGAACTTGTAATTTCCTGTCTTGGCGTGAGACAGTGGGAGTCGGTGGAGCCTTGACTTCCTTCACCATGATCTCGTTCTGATTCTCTTTCAATGCGTACAGGTGGGTGTTGGGCACTGATTTTTCTTGGTTGCAGGTTTCTTTTCCTTGGCACTTGTTTTGAATTTCTCCTCTTGGTTTTAGACTGCGCGTGGAATGGTTGAGAGGTGTCTTTCCTGGTTGCGTTCACAGAGAGCCCATCGAAACCTTTCTGTCCAGGCCTTTGTCTTTCTAGTTCCTCTTGGGCACCTTCCTTGCTGGTTGGGTGAAAAGGTGGGTTTGATATGGTGGGTATAGATGAAGCTACAGGCTAGGGAAGTAGGCGTGTTACCTCCACTTTCATTGGGTGCTGCAGGGTGTGTTCTGGTCGGGGATCCACAGCACGGCCTGCACAGTAAATAGCCAGGTAGCAGGCATGTTGCAGTATAGTAGAAGCCTTTGTGAGCGCTTCCAACAGGCAGGTTGTCCAACTCTGTTGTTTTCTATTCCGTATCAAATGCATCCTTTGATTCGGGATTCTCCTTCAAGGTATTTTTATCAAAATCGACAGTGATAGTGAGAGTATTACCAGGAGACCTGATGAAATTTATTGCAAAGATTCTCTATTGATTTCTTACTTGTTTTACGATGTAACTCATGGAAGAGAATCTCATAGAGGTGGATCTGTTTCATATCAGAATATTCATGAAGCACATTTTTGCTTTGCAATTATATGAGCTTCTTCTTTGCTATTATATGAGTCACTGAATGTTGGCAGGCATAAAGGTTTCTGTTGGAATTATCACACCTTACAAGCTAGTAAAAACTGTTGTTTGCACCGAGAGTTTGATGTTGTCCTCAAATCTGATGAAGGAAAAGGTTTATTTATCATTACGGTAGATGCCTTTCAGAGCCTGGAGTGATGTAATCATTATGTCTTGTGTCCACAGCTTCAAATCCTCAGCAGGCGAGCTTCTTGAATCCTTCAAGGCCTCAGGTGCTAATATAGTCCATGGATCTCTGGAAGATCATGCAAGTCTTGTGGAGACAATCAAAAAGTGGATGTGGTCATCTCCACAGTGGGAGGGATGCAGATAATGGATCAGCTTAACATTATCAAGGCAATCAAAGAGGTTGGAACCATCAAGAGATTTCTGCCATCTGAATTTGGAAATGATTTTGATAGAGTCCATGCAGTCGAGCCTGCAAATACTGCATGGGGTTACAAGGTCAAAGTCCGTAGGGCCATTGAGGCAGAAGGAATTCCCTACACATATGTTTGCAGCAACTGTTTTGCCACGTATTTTGTGCCAAATTTGGGGCAACCAGGCCTTACTACCCTACCAAGGGATACAGTTTCGATTTTAGGGGATGGAAATGCCAAAGTTGTGTTTGTGAAAGAGGAAGATATTGGCACTTTTACCATCAAAGAAGTGGGTGACCCAAGAACTCTAAACAAGAAATTGTATTTGAGGCTTCCTACCAATACATATTCTTTCAATGACCTGGTAGCTTTGTGGGAGAAGAAGATAGGCAAGACTCTGGAGAAAAAGGCAAGATATTTCTACACCTTTCTACTGCTATTATATTTACAATTATTGTGAAATCGAACCACTTTTTCCTTGCATTGATTTGTCAGTTGGATGTCATGATGGGAGATTTCCCCTTTCTGCTTGTTTCTTCTTGTTTTAGCTTTTATCGTTGTCAGTATGTTGGTCGAAAGGATGTGTGTGCCCTCTCCTCTGAATGTTATGTTTCTCTTACTCGAATGATAGACCTTCGTCTGTTTGTTTATGTATTAATTCTTCTCTGCGATTGAGTTGCAAGTTATTATGTTGATCAAACTAGTATTTTCGATATCATGGAAGTAAGTTACGATAACTATGAAGCTCCTCCCTAGCACCCAAGTTGTCTTTTGATGTTTTTTGTTAGCTCCTTCGCAAGTCCCTTTGATAACCTTTTGGCATCGAGAAAGAAAGGTTGTAGGATTGTGTGATCAATGCTTGGGCTAGCCAGCTTAGAGTTTTGGTATTAAAACTGGTAGAATGAAAAGGTTTGTGTGCAATGTGTTTTCCGTCTCACGTGTTTAGACTCTTATACTATCTTTCATCTTGTTTCTAGGCTTTTAAGGCCATCCTCAAGAAGTACCTTGACCATCCCTATCAACTTGAACCATAACTAGCTTTTCGGATCAACTAAGCTCGAGGTTTCATTGTGCGAATCCAGTACCTCGTTGACACTAGAATAGTTTGGTCTAATCCCCCTGTCAAAATTATTTTTGATGGCACTCATCTATTTTTCCTAACTTGCATTATTTTCTCCCTTGTAATGTTAACGCTATTAATTAATATTGATTGGTTTTTATGCACGTAATTACCGTAATAGTTTGTGATGGAAATTTCCTTAAATGTGATTAATCTTCGAAAAAAAAAACTTAGCTTTCATTTGATAATCTTATGGATTCATAGCGGAAGGTTTTGTTTTGATAATGTCACTTAGAAATTATGTTTGTATCTATTTGTGTGACGGTTGACTGTGTTACCAAGGGTTGCCGTAAAATATGGTTGTTTTGGGAAATGGGTAATTTATTTTAAATTAACCAAACACTAGAATTGTGGTGGAGGTTTGCAAATGTTTAGTGTTATAAAATTTGTTGATGACATTATTGTATACTCTTGTTTGACGGAACCCCCTTCTTCTCTCGCGTGTTTGCTACTAGCCTGTAAGACTTTGACCCTTCTTGGATGATTGGAAAATCTTTGTAGTTAATGGTAAAAACTAGTATACTTTGCCTTCACCTTGAAACTTATTTTGTGTGTATACTCTATTTGATTTCCGGTTTGAAACTCGATTATACATGGCTTTTTGTGTTAATTTTTTTTTTAAACCCGTGGTTCCCCTTTCTTGGGCCGATCAACTCTTGTTCTTTTAGAAATATATTATTTTAGCCTATGCGTTTGGTACCTTTGATAAATTTCTAGATGGTTGGTCTATATATCAAATCTCAATCTTGTAATTATTGTTTAATTACTTACTTGATGGGAATTCTGTTTTTGCTAGATTGTTTGTTTTCTCCTTATAGGGCCAAGGGCCATTCTCATACGATTGTTATACTTTCGTTGCGTTTACTCCTAACTGCAGTATAAGGTCTTCTCCTTCTTTGATTGGCATGATGAAGACTTTATTATAACTTGATGTGTTGATAGTGTTTAGAGGTTTGACCCAATTCTTGTAATAAAGTGCTTCCTTTTTGTGGTATTGTTAGATAATAGTTATGGTGGTTTTGTGTAGCCTTATCTTGCTCAGTTCTCGTGAACTGACTCTTGTAGAAAATTTGTTGCAGATGGATTTTGCGTGTAGATGAGGGATAGATTTGTAGACTTTTGTCATCAACCTCAGTTGAGAAGTTCCTTTGCTCGAAACCTTTTTATGTTGTTCAACTATTGTTAACGTCCAGTGGAAAGTTTAAAAGAGGATTAATGTCTTAGTATAATGTATTGTGGACTTTGTCATCTGAACTTTGGAAACCTTGTATTGTTTGACCATCATTGAAATTATAAGAAAATTTGGTTATTGTTGTTGAGTGACTTTGTTGGAGTATCAGTATTTTAAGAATTGATGTAATCTTGTTTTGTTCTTGTAAATGAGTGTTGCTACAACTTTGCCTTGAGAATAAATTTTGAGTTAAACCTTGCTATGACTTAGTAATAAAGTGTCATAAGTAAACTAACATGGGATTGTTTAATACTTCTGGAAGTTAAATTAAAAGTTGTATTCAAATAAAGTAACGTAGGGGTCACCAACTTGAGAGCAAGAAATTCTTTAAGTAATCAAGGGCAGGACTATCATTGCAAGTAAACTTATATAACATGATAACCCTAGCTACACTAGTGAACACTATCCCTTTTATGGTGAAATTCTTAAATGAACTTAAGGGAAATGAATGGTTAGTTCTTGAAGATAATAAGATTTAATAAGCCAGGAGAAAACAATTTGGAAACTCACCAATCTATCTCTCAGCCATTTGGAAAGTAAATTTTTTACTCCTTGTTAATACTTTTAGCGAAGCCTAAGTAAAGTTGTTGATAATTCTGGTTAAGAGCCCTAGCTTCAATTAAATACTGGCAATAACTAATGAGGTCCTAAAGATGTTTCATCTCGACCTTCTCCCTCTAACCCTTTTTCAAGGCACCTTGTATCTCTTCTCTTAAGTGTGTTGAACTTAAAACCATGTTGTCTTGTGGGCAAGAACGAATCTTAGTAGCGTTAGTGGTGAGCAGATGGCCTTGTGGAATTTAAATACTCCTTTTTCTTGATAAACGAATTAAGCAAATAAATGTCATAATAGAGAAGATTTAAAGATGATTACTCAGTGTCAAAAGAATAAACTTAGCTTGGTAAGATGAATTGTATGAATCTTATCTTGAGCCCCCTTGAAAACGTAAGCTAAGAATTGCAAGATGTCTTTTAAGATAAATAACCCTCAAGAATATCTCATTATGGTTGGCCCTAACTGTAAGTGTGTTCTGTGATTGGACTTCTATGTTGTCTTGTCAAAAAAAGAAAAAAAAAGAAAAGTAAATTGTCCTTGATAGGTGTGAACGTTTCCGTGCTGACCTTTATGGCCATCCTTGTATCAAGTTGTTCACAGTGTTAGTTGTATCCTTGGTGACGACATGTTGCGTCATGTTATGTGTCAAGCAAGTCAAAAAAAAATTATCCTGTATTTCACTGTGTTGTTCGTGTGTTAGAAGATTATAGGTGGCTTCATCAACTGGCTCTGAATAGCCTAAAGAAACAAGCATCCATAGTTCTTGTGAGATTAGCATAGTTCTCATCTTCACACTCCAATACTCATAGTTCTCCCCACTAAAAAGAGGAATCTGATACTGCACAGTATTGTTAGCCTGGGCCATTATACTAGCTTGCAGCAGTCAAATAAACAACTTATATATTCATCTCTTATACCAATTGAAAAAATGAACAGGGACTTATATAAAATGAATTCACAACCCAAAAAGAACAGTTCCAAAATAAATAAAAAAATAGAATTGATATTATATGTTCAGGTAGAATAGCATTCTATACAAAAATATTGAGATATACTTAGAATAGAGACTCTCTATTTTTTATTTTATTTTAAAACATACACAAATGGCTTGTTGCGTACAAACAAATATCTGATGTTTTTGTTGTTTTCTACACCCAATCTAAACACATATTTAAAGGAAATCAAATACTCAGTTAAGCCTCTGCTATGGAAAACTTCAATTGACACTTGGCAAATTTATTTTTTGATCTGCAGTTTGACTGTGTTAAAATTGACAATTGTTGATTGACAAAAACTTAGTCATCATAGCTTTCAAAGTTAACTCTTTATTAGCATGCTATGCCACTAATTGAACTTTTCTTTGTGATTTTTATAGGTTGTTAAGCCTATGCCACTGATATAGCTATCTTATGAAGAGATTAGAGACCTATATCCCTTGTAATGGGTGATTATTTCTTGATTTTATAGGGTACATTGTTGACCTTGTCGATCTTACATTAAATCTCACATGTTTCTTTAAGTATATGAAAAGGTTGAACTATTGAGTTATATAGATACATATAGGGGAAAAAATTGATGGATATTTTGAATAAAAAACTCCCTCTTTTATATTTGATAATTGGTCAATAGGAAATTACCATTATTTAAACCAGTTTTTGTTGAGTGGTATCATATAGAATGGTTTACATCCCTTTAAATGTTGTAATGGTCTATATGTGTAATGATGATCTTGAATGGTTGACTCCTTTTTTTTTATATGATCAAGTTGATTGTTTTGTGTAACGTTGTTGGTGATGGATACTGATGCTTTTAAATTTAATCGGTTTTATTTTTAGAAGAGGAAGATCAATATCTAGCAAGGGTTCTCGAGTCTGATTGACATGTACAATATCTACTGAATCGAAGAGCCTATTCATCATGGTAATAACTCTAACCCATCAGTAATTCTAAAATATATTATAGTTATCTTATCGGGGCAAGAATCCCACAACAAGATTTGGAATCAATTGATTAAGAGCATCATAAGGGCTGCACATTGAAGGAGATTTCTAATCAATATGACTCCATACCAATTAAGAATTTGGACATTGTTATCCAAATTAACCCTAATGAAGATTTAGAATGAAAGGTTGTGGGTAAGAAGAAGAGAGGCCTCCTTAAGAGGTTTCTTGAACCTTTAAATATGCAGCTACCGTCTTAAAATAAGGGGTAAGTCTAGTTTCGTTTTTTATTATTTTATGTTACACATTGGAAGATTTTTAATGCTCCTTTGTTTTCTTTGTATAAGTTCGGGGGTGCCTTTCAAAAACCACTTTGATCTTTCTATAGGATCAAGTTTGTTTGATCTAGCCCTTGGGTTGATGACGTTCTTCATTTTGTTGTACGTTGGTCCAAATTGCTATATCTTCTGTTGTTTGTATAAAAGGTTTGAGGATGAATTTCAAAACCTCCTTATTTCCTAATCTAAAAAAACTCAAAATGGAATACAAATAAAAAGTAAGTGTCCATATTTAGCACTTTGTTTAGTTACACGTCTTATATAATGTTAATGAAAATAAATTTAAATTTCTATGGACTAGTTTTTAATCGAGTGATTTTATCTATTACTTTAATTCTTGAATTCACTATTGATGTTTAAACAAAAAGAACAACACAGTGAAATACAGGATAACTTTTTTTTTTGACTTGCTTTGACTCAACACGACACAACATGTCGTCACAAGGTTACAACCAACACTTGGAATCATTTGTTACGGGGAAGACCACAAGGTCAGCACGGAAACGTTCACACTTATCAAGGACAATTTATTTTTCTTTTGACAAGACAACATGAAAGTCCAATCCACATGACACACTCACGGCTAGGGCAAGCCACAGTAAGAAATGGTTAGGGTTTATTTATTTTGGTAAGACACCCTTTAGCTCATGACTTAAGTTTTCAGAAGGAATCAATATATGGTTCGCACAAATTCATCTCACCAACTGAGTTAATTTCTTAAACACTGAAGAGTAGTTCACTTAAAGTCTTCTCCTACTTACTAAATCTTAATATCTTCCAGAAACTAACCATTGTTTTCCTTTAAGCTTGTTTAAGAGTTCACCCCAAAGGGATAGTGTTCGCTAGTTTAGCTAGGGGTATCAATTTATAAATGTTTACTTCACAAAGGATGTTTTCATTTTGATCACTCATGGAAGTATTTGATTTCAAATAGATCACCTTTACATTTATTTGTTGAATATAAAATTATTATTTTTGTTTAGCTTCTTTAAGGGTTAACCGACTCATTTTACTTTACTTATAAAATATTGTCGCTAAGTCTTAGAAAGATTTAACTTAATAATTTATTCTCAAGATCAAAGTTTTACAATACTCATATCAATGTAAAGATTGAATGCCATTTCTCACAAGGATAATTTCAAGCTTAACTACACAAGAACAAGACACTTTATTTCACCATTACCAAACAATACAAGGCAAGAGGTCATATCAACTCTCTTTACAAGCAATGTTACACAATTTACAACACATTGGACATTTTTACAAGGAACTTCATAATGGTACAGATGAAACTTTTACACTCTTTTCTTCTAGTCTACTCGCATAATCCATCTGCACAAATATTAACTAAAGTCAGTTCGCAAGAACTGAGCATGTTAAGGCTACACAATGCAATAGTAAGCTAACAATTAACAATATCAAGAAAGGAATATTCTAAATTCAGAAATGGATTAAAACACAACTCACAACTCCAATATTAATCTCATGAGAGAGAAAACTAAATCATCCAACAAGGAGAAAGTCCAAATACTAGTAAGAACAAAATTACATAAATCAAGGCAAGACCTTATGGGTTGGGAACAAGAAAGTCAAGAGTGTTGATATCTCCTTCATGTAATGCTATGGGTTACGTGATAGGAATCCAAAATTTACTCCATCCAACTAAAGGGGTCCAAGAGAAGACAAAGCGTACTAATTATGATCGTAGGCGCGAAGCAAAAATGACGTTATCCAATTCTTCCAGGGGGGCTTCAAAGTAATATGGGTTCGATGCCCTTAAAAGAACACAACTATAGTTTTGGTTTTAACCAAGGAGTTTACCACTACCTCCTTATCGGATTTCTTAAAACGTAGTACTAGTTAACCAAAACAAATCCACTTTTCCAAAAGCGTACGAAAGAGACACAGAAAGGGCCATTATTCTACCAACAAACCCTATCCTAATCGTCAACTTCTCTACATAATATAAGGGAAGACTAAACCCAAAAGTCGTTAATAATTTTTATATAATTCAGACAATGTCAATAAACATTAAAATAAAAATTGATTTCCCTAACAAGGCCACAAAATGGGACCTTTTAGTAACCAAGTTTGAAGTATAAGGTATTCGAGTTCGAAAACAAAGGGATTCGATACGCAGAGGGCAAAACACCAACGATGCCCCAGACTCAAAAGACCTTACCACGAGTACAAGCACAAACCAAGAACCAACGCACATAGCTATCAGGAAGGTTACGCAGTGCGGTCAGGGCTAGAAGTTCTATGAACTCCTTGCCAAAGGTATAGAAGATGGAAAATTTTACCCGATCCATGTGGGCTTATCGAGGAAAAGTCTTAGCAAATATCAAACAGATAAATATAACAGCCACCTATGATATTATCACTGAAATCAGCTGTCATCTAACAGGAAACGAGTTCACGAGTCCAGTACCATGGATTCACCTACAACTTTTGTTTCAGTCTAGCTAGTAATAGCTTGCTTGCGACCCTTAATAAAAATTGTAGAGATTTCATTCAGTTAAACTTACAATGTTTCCCCTTGCTTTAATCATACAAGAGTTTACATCAAGAAATAGGTATAGTAATACTCTCAACACGTGGAGGCCAAAATAGATGCCAGGTTATCCCTCATCTAGACTAGGTACAACAGTCAACCATGTACAGTTCTAAAACAAACCCCAAATGCCATTTTCTAATCAAACATAAAGTAAGGAATGCCCATAGGCTTAAACAAGTTTCAGACACAACGTCACTATTAATGTACCTTTTAGCAAAACAAGAGAGCCCTAAACAGGAAATGCGTATTTATTCAACCAAAAGAGGTATGTAGGCTTAACCTTCTATTTAGTAACCTTCAATTATAATTACCATCACAGAATTCTTTTTAAAAGAAAGTCATATAAGCAAACAAAACTCAATAATGTTTCCTTCCCTACGAACTAGACTGCATCACTCAATATTGCAGTAACCCATTTAGACAAATATGAAATAGAGTAAGCTATAAGAGAGGAAGGAACATTCCAAGCAAAATCAGCGAAATTGGAATAAGATTTAAAGGAACAACCACACAATCAGGCAGTGATATAAACAACCACGAAAACATCTAGTCTAGGCGCCATTCAAGAGGAAAGAAAATTCATTTCAAGATACTGAAAGAAGGTAGAAAACTATTACAAGGAGTAGATTTAACATGCCTGGTTTAAAACGCCATCTCCATGCATATGATTGTTTCAATGCCGTTGCTTGCCTTTAACCCAAAGTGCTTTGCGAGCTCGAGCTAGCGCCACAATCACGCAGTGAAAAACAGCTACAAACCAACCCCATGATTTGAAGCTCAGACACGAGACATATTGAATACACCACGCTCCTGGCTCGGGTAGGCATCTACCGTGATGAAACACAACCTTTTCCTTCATCAGATTTGGGGACAGCATCAAAATCTCGGTGCAAACATTCAGCTGTCTTTGCTTGATAATTCCTCCATAAATGCATACCATAGATCACACATGAAGCATCTTCATATATGTAGCACTCACTGTTCAGAAATGAATACTTTCTTCGAAACTGAATAACCCAATCATGACCTAGTTTAAAATCTGTTCCCTTTCTAAGCAACTCAATGAGAGAATGTCCACACTCATCGCTTACTCCATGATGGCTGCTTCACTGTAATAGCAGCACCAAGCTTCCCTAGTTTTAAGAATACCCTGCTTGTTATAAATACTGAGAGTATCTGTCGTCTTCCCTGATCCAACAAATTTCTCCCCCACAACAACAACAATCAATCTGATGATCAAACTTATGACCTGTGTGGCAACTCTTCTCTGTTAAAGCATATTTGGGAATTTGAATAAGCATTTCTCCTTTCTTGCTGGTGCCTTGTTTTTGATAGTACCAGATCATCATGGTCATCCTCAATCTTTCAAGTAGCTATGCCTTGAAAACAGAAATCTTCAACAAGAACATTTCCCTCATGTTTTTCAATTCAACAATGGTTGCTTACGGCATTCTCAGCCATGATCTTGCATTGCAAAAAAACAACCTATGCTACTTAAAACAAACACTAGAGAAATCCTAAATGTAAGACCTTCCACCTGGGGAAAGTATCATCAATGCCCAAAAGAATCTGCCTTCACTCCTGTAATAGACAGAGGACTGTTTCCTTTAAAACCTTCCCGATCACTGTGAACATGCTCTCTAAAAAACATCTCTTTACCTTCATCTCCCAAGACATTTTCTCCAACACACAAGATCTCTCCGTGCCTGTGGGTGTGATCTTCACCTACAAAAAGCATGCACCATGCAATTGCCTGCAATTCATGACTCGTTGAAGATGCTCTATAATTGCAAAGCAAAATGTGCTTCATGAATATTCTGATATGATACAGATCCACACCTGAGAGATTCTCTTCCATGCGTTACAGCGTAAAACAAGTAAAGTCTCAACAGAGAATCTCTGTAATAAATTTCATCGGGTCTCCTGGCAACACTCTCACTGTCACTTAATCGATTTTGATAAAAATATCTTAAAGGAGAGTCCCGAATTTTGAGGATGCAGTCGAACCTGAACAGCTAACAACAGTTGGACACCCTGCTCGTTGGAAGCGCTTAAAAGGCTTCTACTGCCTGAACAATCGAGCCCTTCCATGATAAGAGGCCCTTAGCCACCTGACAGCTGGCTGGGAGTAACTTTCCAAAATAAAAGGCAAGACAGCTCAACTAAAACTTTATCTCGTCCTTCTACTACAGCTGCAAGATTTTGCAACAGCTGATCACGACTGTGGTCGCGTGCAACCAGAAAACTCACATGATCAACACCCAAGGGATAACATGCCTGCTACACGCCCTGCAGCACCTGTCACGCCCAACTCAACAACCACCTCTACAAGAAGGGAGGGAGGAACAGGCGGCTGCAACCAGAAAACATTTAGCAACAAAACACTCGCCCCCATTCCCCCCAGGACCCGCAGGCAGGAAAAATCGTTGTGAAAACAGCCTGAGCGGCCTGCAAGGAGAGGAACAGCAACAGAAAAGTTCCCAAACACCTGCGACTCCATTGGCCTGGGGTTTTTCCACACCAGCATGAAATCCCAACAAATTAACCTCCTTGATGGATGGTAGCAGGCCAAAACAACACCATACCTTCAGTTAGCACCAAAAATTTGATCTTTTTTACAAGGAATTAAAGGAGGTGGGGCGGCTGGCAGAGGTAAGGCTGGCACCAAGATAGCAATTTGACTTTAAAAATCAGTCCTTCCAAATGACCACACCTACTCTCCCTTCTTTCCCACGCAAAGTTTTCCTTCATTTATAGGTACTTATATTTTATTTCATTTCATTGAACATCAATAGTAAGTTTGTAACTCACACTATAACATCGCAAAGCCCTACTCAAGCAAACATGGACAAACTATAGAACAAAGTAATAGACCTTTACGCTAAGTCGCATTTTAAATTTCGGTCTATTTCTGAATTAAATATATCAATTGACATGGCAGATGACAGAGATCGAAACGGTAAATATTCATTGCAAGACATTACAAATACAACAATAATAAGAAGATAATCTTGAAGAAGAAGAACAATGACCCTCAATTTGGAACTCTATCTCCAAAATGAGAAACCTTCACACGTGGAAGCATGCCTGGTTTTACCTGCCATGAACATTATAAACCAAACTTTAATCCATCCACGTTAGTTTCACTGATGGTTAAACTTCGTTGAATTAACATATATGATGTGATATAACAAGATTCACCGATCAATGAATTAAAAGGATGAAGGTTCGTTAATATAATTTTCAATACAATTTTTTTAGATAGATACAGACTTATAAATAAGATTATGACTTTCCCAGTCAAAGAAGGGTATAAAGAAGATATAGATATACCTAATTTAACGAGAGTAAACAACTGTATGTTTTTTCGAGTTAAATAGGGGACGCTTACTCAACAAGTATTAACAGTTATATATAGTACCAGCAGAGATATGTTTATCAAGAGGGAAATGTTATATTCCTATACCATAAAAGTTTCAATAGAAATATACCAATATCGACACAATACGTTGCATGCTTAGCACAAGGGTCACTACGCCATGAACCAGGGTAACTGCCAAACGGGGAATTACATTCTCCTCCCCTTAAGAAAGCATCGTCCTCGATGCGACATTACACAGAGGAAAGGAAAGGATGGTACGCAACCAAGAACAGGTAAAGGAGAAATTACACCCTAGGGTTTAAAATTTTAGTTGATTAAAGCACGGTCACAAGGTAGCCTTAGGAACATTTGGTAGAAATTTTAACTTTCAATGTTCTGTGAAGATTGGCAGTTCTTTCTTGTTCATCATTTCATTAGTCTCTTTCCATTAACATTATTCTTAGTTTAATTCCTTTTAAAATAAAATTTCATCATTGAAGGGTTTTGATTTATTCTTTATTGTGGGTGCCCAACATGAACTGCTACCACAACACCCTATCAAGGTCACAAGACACTACAAATTCACAAGCACACAATTATATACTTCATGATTGTATTATTCCACTAAAGGTTACACAAATACGGAATAGAATAGGCACACTTCCACATAACATAGGTACTCATCACACATCAATGACTGACATACCAAATACTCAAACAAAAGAGTACTACAATCCACCAGACATTTCCTCAATTTGCATCAATGAAAGACTCACATAACAACAAACCATGCTACAGGTACATAGTGTCCACAAGGGAATCAATGACATGTCCACAACATCACAACACATAACCATCTGACATGAGTAACACATACATCAAAAGACCACTACCAAACATCACAATAACTCAACATATATCCTGAAACATCAACCATACAGACAAATATCATAAGCCTCCCTCAAACTCTTATGCCTCCCTCAAGTCTCTTATGCCTCCCTCTCTTATGCCTCCCTCCTCTTAAACTCTTATGCCTCCCTCAAGTCTCTTATGCCTCCCTCAAACTCTTATGCCTCCCTCAAACTCTTTTGCCTCCCTCAAGGAGGCCGGTTGTCTCTCTGTGCCCAAGGCACATCGAGTTTGGACACTCCTAACCCAAGTGACATAATAACGCGTAGTTCTCCATAACCCGCTAGTCATATGTACCCCTTGGGGCGTACCCCCATACAACGAAGCGGGTCCATAGGTCCAACCAATCCATGGTGCATCCCATGACCCTATTCCACACATCACGACATTAGAACCAGCACAACAATCCAGTCAAAGTGCCAAGTGGCAAAGTACAAGCCTTGGGCAAGGCGGTAAAAATTCCAAATTTAAAAGAAGACCCCAAATCAAGCTAAAATAAATGACCAAATGGCCAAAGTTAGTATCAAATCCCCATGTTAGTGCCACAAACCAAGGAAATGCCCAAAATTGTAAAGCATTGCAATCAAGAAAAGATGCTGGTCCTTGCAAAAATAAAGTAAAAGCTCAATTTACGAATAAAATCAACTTATAATAATGTCACATTACGATAACTGTGTGGCCTTATCTAGCCACCAAAGGGGTACTCAACGAGTTGCTGGCACTCGGAACATCGAGCCTCAGCTCGTAAAATATATATATCAATCCCGCCACCCTTCGACAAGGCCAAACATAGTCATAGATACACTAGGGTTGCATACATACAACCACATAGGGAGAGAGGAAAGAGTCACATGTAATCTACTAAACCGAGTTTTGACTCGAGTTATTGACCCATGGTACACCATTCCTCACTCTCAACATACACTTCTACCGATCTCCCTCAGGGTCGGTTAGTGTAAGGCTCACAACATAACATGTAACTACATTACTAACACCATGGTGGTACACACATAGCTACCATAACGTCTCACGTATGGTAGGTATACGGGGTAGATCACAATTATACATTCACAGGGCACAATACATCACTTTACTACATTCTGCACCCAAGGTGCAATCACAATACGATAGGGTTCATACACTCACCGTATGACCCTAATTCACGACATGAAGCATTACATATTACACAACTCATATATACGATGAACATAATAACATCACAACATAACAATAATTGCTTCATAACAAGGTAGTACACACATTTCTTCAGAACATGGTAAAAACATCATGATACAACTCGTTTCTTTTAACATCAACTAGTCATACAACACATTGATACACCCACATATCACAATATGCCACAATGCTCCAACACTACGTCATCCACATTAGAATTCTTTTCACACATCACAAACAATAATTTACACGTGAATTCTTCCTAGAATCCACAAGAAGGAGAGAGAATACTCTCATCCCCAACACATCAACATGATGACAAATACGCACTGAGTGACATACACATCACGTGCGTTCACAATATCACAATTACGACAATAATCACATCACGCTTAAAGCACATTACTCTTCCAATATAAATCATCATCATGCAACATCATCATCATCATGCAGTATCATCATGTAACACCACCACCACCATGCAACATCACCATACAACACCAATCCGGCCCATAGGTTCGAGAGCATGAACCTACGCTCTGATACCAAAGTGTAACGCACCAAAATTACCAACACAAGAACAACACAGTGAAATACAGGATAACTTTTTTTTTTTGACTTGCTTTGACTCAACACGACACAACATGTCGTCACAAGGTTACAATCAACACTTGGAATCATTTGTTACGGGGAAGACCACAAGGTCAGCACGGAAACGTTCACACTTATCAAAGACAATTTATTTTTCTTTTGACAAGACAACATGAAAGTCCAATCCACATGACACACTCACGGCTAGGGCAAGCCACAGTAAGAAATGGTTAGGGTTTATTTATTTTGGTAAGACACCCTTTAGCTCATGACTTAAGTTTTCAGAAGGAAATCAATATATGGTTTGCACAAATTCATCTCACCAACTGAGTTAATTTCTTATACACTGAAGAGTAGTTCACTTAAAGTCTTCTCCTACTTACTAAATCTTAATATCTTCCAGAAACTAACCATTGTTTTCCTTTAAGCTTGTTTAAGAGTTCACCCCAAAGGGATAGTGTTCGCTAGTTTAGCTAGGGGTATCAATTTATAAATGTTTACTTCACAAAGGATGTTTTCATTTTGATCACTCATGGAAGTATTTGATTTCAAATAGATCACCTTTACATTTATTTGTTGAATATAAAATTATTATTTTTGTTTAGCTTCTTTAAGGGTTAACCGACTCATTTTACTTTACTTATAAAATATTGTCGCTAAGTCTTAGAAAGATTTAACTTAATAATTTATTCTCAAGATCAAAGTTTTACAATACTCATATCAATGTAAAGATTGAATGCCATTTCTCACAAGGATAATTTCAAGCTTAACTACACAAGAACAAGACACTTTATTTCACCATTACCAAACAATACAAGGCAAGAGGTCATATCAACTCTCTTTACAAGCAATGTTACACAATTTACAACACATTGGACATTTTTACAAGGAACTTCATAATGGTACAGATGAAACTTTTACACTCTTTTCTTCTAGTCTACTCGCATAATCCATCTGCACAAATATTAACTAAAGTCAGTTCGCAAGAACTGAGCATGTTAAGGCTACACAATGCAATAGTAAGCTAACAATTAACAATATCAAGAAAGGAATATTCTAAATTCAGAAATGGATTAAAACACAACTCACAACTCCAATATTAATCTCATGAGAGAGAAAACTAAATCATCCAACAAGGAGAAAGTCCAAATACTAGTAAGAACAAAATTACATAAATCAAGGCAAGACCTTATGGGTTGGGAACAAGAAAGTCAAGAGTGTTGATATCTCCTTCATGTAATGCTATGGGTTACGTGATAGGAATCCAAAATTTACTCCATCCAACTAAAGGGGTCCAAGAGAAGACAAAGCGTACTAATTATGATCGTAGGCGCGAAGCAAAAATGACGTTATCCAATTCTTCCAGGGGGGCTTCAAAGTAATATGGGTTCGATGCCCTTAAAAGAACACAACTATAGTTTTGGTTTTAACCAAGGAGTTTACCACTACCTCCTTATCGGATTTCTTAAAACGTAGTACTAGTTAACCAAAACAAATCCACTTTTCCAAAAGCGTACGAAAGAGACACAGAAAGGGCCATTATTCTACCAACAAACCCTATCCTAATCGTCAACTTCTCTACATAATATAAGGGAAGACTAAACCCAAAAGTCGTTAATAATTTTTATATAATTCAGACAATGTCAATAAACATTAAAATAAAAATTGATTTCCCTAACAAGGCCACAAAATGGGACCTTTTAGTAACCAAGTTTGAAGTATAAGGTATTCGAGTTCGAAAACAAAGGGATTCGATACGCAGAGGGCAAAACACCAACGATGCCCCAGACTCAAAAGACCTTACCACGAGTACAAGCACAAACCAAGAACCAACGCACATAGCTATCAGGAAGGTTACGCAGTGCGGTCAGGGCTAGAAGTTCTATGAACTCCTTGCCAAAGGTATAGAAGATGGAAAATTTTACCCGATCCATGTGGGCTTATCGAGGAAAAGTCTTAGCAAATATCAAACAGATAAATATAACAGCCACCTATGATATTATCACTGAAATCAGCTGTCATCTAACAGGAAACGAGTTCACGAGTCCAGTACCATGGATTCACCTACAACTTTTGTTTCAGTCTAGCTAGTAATAGCTTGCTTGCGACCCTTAATAAAAATTGTAGAGATTTCATTCAGTTAAACTTACAATGTTTCCCCTTGCTTTAATCAAACAAGAGTTTACATCAAGAAATAGGTATAGTAATACTCTCAACACGTGGAGGCCAAAATAGATGCCAGGTTATCCCTCATCTAGACTAGGTACAACAGTCAACCATGTACAGTTCTAAAACAAACCCCAAATGCCATTTTCTAATCAAACATAAAGTAAGGAATGCCCATAGGCTTAAACAAGTTTCAGACACAACGTCACTATTAATGTACCTTTTAGCAAAACAAGAGAGCCCTAAACAGGAAATGCGTATTTATTCAACCAAAAGAGGTATGTAGGCTTAACCTTCTATTTAGTAACCTTCAATTATAATTACCATCACAGAATTCTTTTTAAAAGAGGGTCATACAAGCAAACAAAACTCAATAATGTTTCCTTCCCTACGAACTAGACTGCATCACTCAATATTGCAGTAACCCATTTAGACAATTATGAAATAGAGTAAGCTATAAGAGAGGAAGGAACATTCCAAGCAAAATCAGCGAAATTGGAATAAGATTTAAAGGAACAACCACACAATCAGGCAGTGATATAAACAACCACGAAAACATCTAGTCTAGGCGCCATTCAAGAGGAAAGAAAATTCATTTCAAGATACTGAAAGAAGGTAGAAAACTATTACAAGGGGTAGATTTAACATGCCTGGTTTAAAACGCCATCTCCATGCATATGATTGTTTCAATGCCGTTGCTTGCCTTTAACCCAAAGTGCTTTGCGAGCTCGAGCTAGCGCCACAATCACGCAGTGAAAAAAAGCTACAAACCAACCCCATGATTTGAAGCTCGGACACGAGACATATTGATTACACCACGCTCCTGGCTCGGGTAGGCATCTACCGTGATGATACACAACCTTTTCCTTCATCAGATTTGGGGATAGCATCAAAATCTCGGTGCAAACATTGCAGCTGTAGCTTGCTAGATCTGGTTCCTCCATAAATTCCCTCAGACACACTGCATCTGTCATATATGTGAGAACTACTTTTATGATATGTAAATAAGTCTTCAAACTCAACAGAATAACCCACATCATGACCTAGTTTAACACCCATTTCCTGTGCAACTCGAGAAGCCACACTCATTGTTGCGACTCCATGTGGCTGTGTGCACCCAATCTTCCCTAGTTTTGTATACCCTGCTTCATATAAATACTGAGGTATCTGTGTCGTCTTCCCTGATCCAGTCTCCCCCACAACAACAACAATCTGATGATCATTTATGACCTGAATCAACTCTTCTCTCAAAGCATCGATGGGAAGCATCTTCCTTTCTTGCTGGAGAGACATTGTTTTTAGCTTAGTATTATCATCATGGTCATCCTCATCCTTATCTCCTTCAAGTACTGATGCCATGATAAACTGAACTTCATCTTCGTCCTCATGTTTATTCAATTCAACACTTTTCTTATCGGCCTCAGCCATGATCTTGCTAATAAAAAAAATATCTACTTAAAACAAACACTAGAGCGAAATCCTAAATGTAAATACCTGTCCACCTGCTTCAGTATCATCAATGCCCTTTGACAAGAATCTGAGCCTTCACGTCCTGTAATAGTTTACTGTTTCCTTAAAAGAAAATCCCTGTGGGTGAAAGAAATCTCTAAAAATACATTTCTCTTGCCCCCCCCCAGTGAAGAACACAAGAATATCTCCTAAAAGCTCTTGCAAGGCAAACTGTGCTTCATGAATATTCAGACAAGATACAGATCCACGACTGAGAGATTCTCTTCCATGCGTTACAGCGTAAAACAAGTAAAGTCTCAACAGAGAATCTCTGTAATAAATTTCATCGGGTCTCCTGGCAACACTCTCACTGTCACTTAATCGATTTTGATGAAAATATCTTAAAGGAGAGTCCCGAATTTTGAGGATGCGTTGATACTGAACAGATAACAGTGCAGTTGGACACCCTGCTCGTTGGAAGCACTTAAAACAGCGTCTGCCACAACTGCAAGATTTTATCGAGCTCCTTCCATGATAAATTCACCACCTGGACAGAAGCGACTTTCCAAAACGAAAATGCAAGACAGCTCAACCAAAACTTTATCTCGTTCTTCTACTACAGCGGTGAGATTTTGCAACAACTGGTCATGGTTGTGGTCGCGTGCAACCAGAACAGCATGATCAACACCCAAGGCTCCCTGGGGACGCCCTGCAGCACCTGTCACGCTTAACTCATTCTGACCTCTACGAGAAGGGAGGGAGGAACAGGCGGCTGCAACCAGAACAGCATTTAGCAACAAAACACTCGGCCCCCATTCTAACCAGGACCCGCCAGGAGGAAAATCGTTGTGAAAACAGCCTGAGCGGCCATGGCAAGGAGAGGAACAGCAACAGAAAAGTTCCCAAACACCTGCGACTCCATTGGCCTGGGGTTTTTCCACACCATGGCCTCTCAAATCCCAACAAAACCAACCTCCTTGATCACGCGGCCAAAACAGGTCAAGGGGAGCAGTTAGCACGGGGCGCGAGAAATTTGCCAATCCAAGGAATTAAAGGAGGTGGGGCGGCTGGCAGAGGTAAGGCTGGCACCAGCAGATAGAATTTGACTTTAAAAATCATGTCCCCTCCAACCTGCGCCACACACCTACTCTCCCTTCTTTCCCACGCAAACCCTGCTTTCCTTCATTTATTATTTTTACTTATATTTTATTTCATTTCATTAACATCAATAGTAAGTTTGTAACTCAACTATAACATCCGAAGCGCTACTGCGAGCAAACAAGCATACAAAACTATAGAACAAAGTAATAGACCTGGTTTACGCTAAGTCGCATTTTAAATTTCGGCATTCTATCTATTTCTGAATTAAATATATCAATCAAACATACAATGACACGGTTCTATCGAACACGGTAGAATATTCATTTTATGACATTACAAATACAACAATAATATTATCTGAAGAAGAAGGTTCCCTCAATTTGGAACTCTATCTCCACGAATGAGAAACCGTCACATAAACAGCATGCGCGTTTACCTGCCATGAACATTATAAATACTAAAATCTTTAATCCATCCACGTTAGTTCACTGACTGGTTAAACTTCGTTGAATTAATATATATGTGATATATGGACAAGATTGCAGTTCAATGGTGAGGATGAAGGTTCGTTAAGTATAAATTCCTTACAATTTTTTTAGATAGATAAAGAAATAAATAAGATCCTGACTTTCCCTAGTCAAAGGAAGGCTTTCGTATACGATATAGATATACCTAAATTTAACGAGAGTAAACAACTGTATGTTAAAGGCTTCGAGTATAAATATACGCTTACTTATATATATATATATATATATATATATATATATATATGTACATATATATAGCCGCTCGCACAGGGTTCGGGTAACCCAAACAATCAAAATCAAAGCAGATCCATGCAAGAAGAATTCATCCATTAAAGCTCTAAGCTCGAAAATTGATCTAGTAAAGCTCCCATGGCTGTAATGGCCTCCATAGCATGACCTCCTTCTTCCTTCTCCCTTAACCTGCAAGTAAAAAAAAAGGGGGGGAAGCAAAAGAAATGAGAGTTTGGGGTTTTTTAAAAAGAATATATGACAATCTATAAAGATTTCTAGGGTTTCTTTGTCAAACCTAGATCTAAGGGCTAGGAAATATTAGATCCAATGGTGGAGGATATACCCTACATTCACTTAAGTGATGGGTTTATTTTTGGTAGGAATGAAAAATAGAAATAAAAGGGGGGAGAAAGCTAGCAAAAGGGTGCACACTTGACCCTTCACGAAAGTGTTTAATTACTTTATAGGTATGACTTTGAGCCAAAGATTTTGGGTCTTGCCTGACTAAACGTTAAAATTAAAATTGAAGGTCTTTAAATAAATTAATTTAGTTGGGATTAATGGAGTCATGTTTTGAACAGCTGACGAAGTTTTCCTAAATAAACCTTAGAACCTTGTTGGTAAAAAGAACGAAAAAAATAATATTAATTTTGTAAATTGAGGCGGTCTTAATGGAACAATAAACGTCTCCGATGCCTTGTAATTGTTTAAAAACGGAATAGAAAAAAAAATTATTTCATAATTTTTCTTACTAAACCCAAGTTGTTCTTGGATCTTGTGCGAGCTTTTACCAGGCGTTACAATAATAAATCATAAGCTTATTTAATTTAATTTTTTTTTTTTTAATTTAATATATCTTTGCTAGTTACGAATTTTTAAACTAGAATTTTAACCAAAAAAAATTAACATTTCTATTTATTTTAATTAGTTTTTTATTTTACTAGTTTACTTTTATGAATTTAAATATCACATTTTACTATAAAAATATTTTTAAAAAATTAAAATTCCTAATTTTCATTTTTGATTTTCCTTTTTACTTTTTATTTCTAATTGAAATAGATCCTAATTTTAAATTATTTATTATTTATATTGTATTGAATATTTATTTCATTTTAATATTAACTTTCCACATATTTTTTTACAAATTTTTATTTTTTAAAATTTCTTTTCATGAATTTTCGTACTTTTAATAATTTTTACTTTTTTAATTTCTTATTTTTACTAATTTTTAACATTTTCTAATGTTAAAATTAAAAAATCATAACTTGTTTAATTTTTAATATTTATTATATCTTTGCATTATTCAAAAATTTAATTAAAGAGTCTAAAAAAATATCGATTAAAATATTTAAAATAAATACATGACTATTAAATTAGAATATAATACCAACATTCAATATTACAATTGTACAATTATTAATATAATGTATCAATTTCAAATTTGGATTTATTTAGTTTTTATAAATAATTAAATAATTATAAATAAAAATACAAATTGACAATTATTAATATAATATTATCATTATTTTATTTATAAACAAATAACAATAAAGAATATTATAATACATTCAACATTTTAAAAGTTTATTAAGAAACATATAAAATATATAATAAATAAATCTATTATAGTATTATTATTGATATTATCCTATTTTAAACAAAGACAGTCAACATTCAAAAATAAAGACAAGTTTAAAACAAAAATCATATTTAAAATAAAATATCAATTAAAATATTTAAAATAAATACATGACTATTAAATTAGAATATAATACCAACATTCAATATTACAATTGTACAATTATTAATATAATGTATCAATTTCAATTTTAAATTTCAAATTTCGATTTATTTAGTTTTTATAAATAATTAAATAATTATAAATAAAAATACAAATCGACAATTATTAATATAATATTATCAATATTTCATTTATAAACAAATAACAATAAAGAATATTATAATACATTCAACATTTTAAAAGTTTATTAAGAAACTGTAATGCCCTGTTCTACGTTACACCTGTTCATCCTGTGGCGATCGAGTGCTAAGCATGGAGTGTCATTGTGCCTTCGTCGACCTCGATTGCTGACCATTATGACTATAATTGATAATTATTTTACAAGCTGTAAAATGATAATAATGATAATAATAATAATAATGACATTATGATTGTATTATCGATCAACGATTGTATTTTATTATTACCTTCTTTATATCGATTGTTATCGATATCATCCTCTGTTATCGTTAAACTATCCTTTTGATTTGTTTGTCGCTCCCGCTGATCGAGCCTCGTTGCGCAAATGAGGAAGAGTATGTTTTGTGGTGGCGCCACGGTTTGGGAGTGGCGTTCGCGTAAATATTTCATTTAATTACTCA
This sequence comes from Taxus chinensis, assembly GCA_019776745.2. Lineage (NCBI taxonomy): Eukaryota > Viridiplantae > Streptophyta > Pinopsida > Cupressales > Taxaceae > Taxus > Taxus chinensis. The sequence continues at coordinate 150,925,860 of CM034157.1, forward strand.
ACCCCGTTCTCCTCCTGGGTCGACCGATCCCGCTAATCTTAGAATTGTTTTAAATTACTAATTTTAAATATAGATTTTTATGTCCCCAACCTACCTTGTCTCCCCTTTTGATCTCCTTGTGTACCACGTTTGGCGTGGGGAAGGAAAGGTTAATGAATTTTTTAAATGACCTTGTTTCCTTGGTCGGCTGGAGGTGGGTGGCTTTAATGGCCACCTGCCATTGCATTAAAAATGAAAGTAAAATTTTTGCACCTTCTTGGCATGTTAAAAACTTCCTGGTTGGTGGCCGCACATGCCCATTTATTAAAATGTTGACTTGCAATCTACTATCTCATGTGGTCTACCTGTTGTTTTCTGCCCTAAACCACGAATGCTTGTTTGCACTCCATCAAATGCTGCAACAGATGAATTGCTACAGCATGTTCTGGATAGTGGATTCATTGATGGTGAAATGAAGGTCTATCACCCTGATGTTGCGAGGGTGGGTGTGGGTTCTCAAAATCGTGCTGCACAGGCAGTATCAGTGGAGCGTAGAACTGAAATTCTCCTAGGAAAGTGCCGTGAGGAAGTAATTGGCTATATGCAGCAGCTACAGGGTAGAGAAGTAAACTTATCTCAGAAAATCAGTGGCCTCCAGAGAGAGTTAAGTGCGACAGCTGCCGCAGGGCGATCCCAAGGAACCGTTGGTGTTGATCCTGATGTTCTGGTTGCACGCGACCACAGTCGTGATCAGTTGTTGCAAAATCTTGCAGCTGTAGTAGAAGAACGAGATAAAGTTTTAGTTGAGCTGTCTTGCCTTTTCATTTTGGAAAGTCGCTTCCATCCAGGTGGTGAATTTAACATGGAAGAAGCTCGATCAAATCTTGAGGCAAGTTTTGCAAGTGAGGCTGAGATTGCGTTCACTACTGTTTCTAGTACTGACCGGAAGTTATTCCAGCGCCTAGCCCATGGGTTTGATATGGTGGTTATAGATGAAACTACAAGCTAGGGAAGTAGGCGTGTTATCTCCACCTTCTTGAGTGCTGCGTAGATTGTTGATGAATTTGGAAGACTAATGAGGGAAGGGGCCAGTGACAGTGAATCAGATGGTATTCTATATGGTGGGAAAGCACATAAAACATCTCAAAGTTAGAGCATCAGTCTTGGTCTCCTGTTGGCAGGAGGGTATATCTTGGAGAAGGAGGAGCAGATCTCACAGTTGGTCACCGAGGAGAGAAAAAGGAGCAGAAGCAGGACACCTCCACCTGATTTCAGGCAATGGCGATGAACATGTGGAGGGAAGAAAGAGGAGGGGCACTGTTCCAGAATGCATTTATTTTAAGAGAGATGGTAGGTGTTTCCGAGGAGCATCGTGTAGGTTTATCCATCATGAGGTCCCTTCTGAAAATATTAGCAAGTTGACTGGTGGTGAAAAGAATAGAGAATACAGAGAGTCTGGGCAGGACTTTCAAGGCTCCCATACTGCCATAGAAATATCTGCTAACATAGAGGAAGGTAATGTGAAGAGCGTATCTCAAGATGGACTTTCTAGTCACCAAGGTGGATTCATTTTAGAAGAAAATCCAACCGAAAAGGAAAAACAGTTAAATGAGGCTTCATTGAGTGAAAAAGTAATGTCAGGATGGAGTGAAAATCATGATTTACAGCCACCAGTACTAAAGGTGAGTACTGATTCCCAGATACCTGAAGAGAATGCAAATCCTGATTCTGATTCACATCCAATACCTTCAGAAAATGAAGCATTTCTGAGCACTTCCAACAAGCAGGTTGTCCAACTATGTTGTTATCTGTTCAGTATTGAATGCATCCTCAAATTCAGGATTCTCCTTCAAGGTATTTTTTTATCAAAATCGATTATGTGACAGTGAGGGTGTTACCAGCAGACCTGATGAAATTTATTTACAAAGATTCTCTATTGAGATCTTACTTGTTGTACGATGTAACTCATGGAAGAGAACCTCATAGAGGCCGATCTGTTTCATATCAGAATATTCATGAAACACAATTTGCTTTGCTATTATATGAGCTTCTTCAACGAGTCACCAAGTTGGCAGGCATAAAGTTTTCTGTTGGAATTATCACACCTTACAAGCTACAGCTGTAATGTTTGCACCGAGAGTTTGATGTTGTCCTCCAATCTGATGAAGGAAAAGGTTTATTTATCATTACGGTAGATGCCTTTCAGAGCCAGGAGCGTGATGTAATCATTATGTCTTGTGTCCGAGCTTCAAATCATGGGGTTGGCTTTGTAGCTGTTTTTCACCGCGTGAATGTGGTGCTAGCACGAGCTCGCAGAGCACTTTGGGTTAAGGGCAAGCAGCTGCATTGAAACAATCATATGCATATGGAGATGGCGTTTTAAACCAGGCATGTTAAACCTGCCCTTGCAATCTTCTGCTACCCTTTTATTATGTCATGAATTGAATGTCCTTCTTTTTGTTTTTTATCTGTTATGGCATTTAGAATGGGCTTCTGCTTTTCCTTGAGAATCGACCCAGATTGAAGGAAAGGAAGGACTGTTGGGAGTTGTTTGTTTTTCATACCCTGATAGCAACTGTGATAGCATGTATACATTTCTTTTCTGCCTCGTTTTTTTTTTCTTTTCGAAATAAAAGAGTAACTGCTATGTGATAGCAAAATAATGGTTGAAGTTTATACCGTGGGTGTTAGATCTTTAACCGGGGTGCTTTCCTGCTTAATTCTTAAAATTCGGGTGACATTTAGAGACGATAGTGAACAATGGCCGTTGAGTTCGATTTCTAAACCAGCAGTAGCAGATATAAACTTGAGCCATGAATAACATTAGTGGATATTTGTAGATTTGTCGACTCATGGCCAGTTTTAGGCTAAATGTTTGTTTTTGTCTTGGTAAAAGCTTTTCTTGGGCTGAATCGGTGTGTAGACCTTGCATAGTGAGCATGATGTTTTCTTAGAGGCCTACGTGAGTGAAATATTGACTGCTCAATACAGATCCTGTGACTTGAGTCACTGTATCATAAGATAAAAGAGTTCAATCGAACTCTGTAGTAGCAGATGTTTTCTTTGGAGCGACTATGAGGATAGGTCGAGTAGACTGTCGTGAAATAGATGGGTATGCCCAAACTATTCATATGTTGTTTTAGAGACGGAAGAGAAGGCATAGTTCGTAGGAAGAGTATTTTGCTTTGTATTCCTCCTTCGCTGACTGTTAACCTTGTGATTGGTGACTCGAGTTGGGTCACGGTAGAGGATCTTGTGTCGATTCACTTATATTTTCAACAGACTATCCCTTGCTTGTTTAAATTCAAGTATCGAATGAAATGGGTTTCTATTAAATCCATTATGTAGCTTAGCAAACCTTCAATAATTCAGGTAGGGACTTTCTGAGTAAGTGTTGACTGAGGCATGTATGAAAATAGAATGGTTACCTTTCTTCGAATTGGGTTAGACTTGTATGAAAATGGAAAAGGTAGGAATCGACTCAGTTACATATTTTAGTGAGCTAAGTCCTTAACTCTTACAATGATCATACGAGTGGTGGATTACGGGTTTATTACTGATTATGTGATGTAAGATAATAACAACCTTTGGTGAAAAGACTTCTTCTTGATCCTTGCTTGTGTAATCCAACTATAGTTGTTGAATGTAATTTAGTTGGATAGAATCTAATTTATTTAACTTCTTGAAGAAAAATAATTAGGTTCGGTGAGAATTACTTGGTATATTGAATCTTCAGATTCAGTTATTGTGTTGTGAGTATTATATGTATGTTGGTTTATTCAGTCGAGTGAAGTTAACTTTAATCTTTGACTGATTTGTGTTCATATATGGTTGGGGCCTATATTCTTCCTAAAACATGGATGTGTGTCAATGCAGTCTTGTTACCAAGCAATTTTGAATATGTTAAGTCATTTGACTGATCTTTATCCTTTTGGTTAATAATAATAGAATGATGTTTGGGTGTTAGATTTCAATCACGTAATCCATAGGATTACATGACTGAAATCTCAATACTCTCAGCCTTGTTGTCTTCACCAATAAGGTCTCACCTTGTTTGTCTTTGGAATATCTCTCTCACTTGAATATTGGGATTCCTCCTTGTTGGCTGGTATAAATCTCTTCATCTTGTGAAACATATTGATTAGTGGTTTGTGATTTGATCCATTCTTGAGTTTAGAATTTTACTTTCATGATATTATAAAATGTTAGCTTACTGTTGCAATGGGTAGTCTTAACATGCTCAGTTCTAGCGAACTGACTCTAGTTAATATTTGTGCAGATGGATTATGCGAGTAGACTAGAGGAAAAGAGTGTTAAAGGTTCATCTGTACAATTTATGAAGTTCCTTGTAAAAATGTCCAATGTGTTGTAAATTGTGTAACATTGCTTGTAAAGAGAGTTTATATGACCTCTTGCCTGGAATTGTTCGGAGAATTACGTGAAGTAGTAGTTTTGTCCTTTTTTGTATTTTGGCTGGTAACTCTTCTTAGTGAGAAATAATATTCAATCTCTTCACTGGCATAAGCATTGTAAAACTTTGATCTTGAGAATTAAGTGTTAATTTAAATCTTTCTAAGACTTTGTATTGATGGGTTATATGTAAGCTTTAATGGGGTGGCTTTTCCTTACAGAAGTTACCTAAAAGTTTTATTCAAAGAAATATGTTGTGGTTTAGATCCCCTTGTAAACAAACAATACCTTAAGTAATCAAGAGTGAGACCATCCTTGCAAAGTGATTTTATATAACGTGTTATCCCTAACTAAACTAGTAAACACTACTCTTTTGGTGAACGCTAAAGACAAGCTTAAAGGAAAACAATGGTTAGTTTCTAACAAGATTTAACAAGAGAAGAAAATTTTGAAACCACTCAATTTTATCTCTCAGCCTATTTAAAAGTTAGTAGTTTCCTCTTGATAAGCTCTTTCGGTGAAGCCTAAGTAAGAGCGCTAATTAACTACGTATAAAACCTCAAGCTTCAATTAAACCTTAGTAAGAACTAATGACGTCTTAAGGGTGAACTCATTTGACCTTCTTCCTTTAACTTTATCCAGGGTACCTTGTAATTTTCTCTTAAGTTTGTTGAACGTGAACCGATGTTGTCATAAGGGCATGAACGAGTTCTAGTAACGTAAGTGTGAATAGATGGCCTTATGGAATTAAATTACCATCTTTATCAAATAAATATATGAAACAAATAATGGTTATAAAGGAGAAGACTTTAAGTGAACTACTCTACAGTGTATAAGAACATAACTCAGTTGGTAAGATGAATTTGTGCGAATCATATATTGAATCCTTCTGAAAACTTAAGTCATGAGTTAAAGGGTGTCTTATCAAAATAAATAACCTCCAATCATTTCTTACTGTGGCTTGCCCTAGCTGTGAGAGTGTCATGTGGTTGGGCTTCTATGTTGTTCTGTAAAAAAAAAAAAAAAAAGTATATTGTCCTTGATAGGTGTGAACGTTTCCGTGCTGCTTTTATGGCCATCCTTGTATCGAGTTGTTCACAGAGTTAGTTGTATCCTTGGTGACAACATGTTGCGTCATGTTATGTGTCAAGCAAGTCAAAAAAAAAATTATCCTGTCTTTTACTGTGTTGTTCGTGTGTGTGGATTTTTGGGTTGTTACACTTGGTATCAGAGCGTAGGTTCATGCTCTCGAACCTATGGGCCGGATTGGTGTTGTATGGTGATGTTACATGGTGGTGGTGGTGTTACATGATGATACTGCATGATGATGATGATGTTGCATGATGGTGGTAGATATTGGAAGAGTAATGTGCTTTAAGCGTGATGTGATTATTGTCATAATTGTGATATTGTGAACGCATGTGATGTGTATGTCACCTTGTGCGTATTTGTCATCATGTTGATGTGTTGGGGATGGGAGTATTCTCTCTCCTTCTTGTGGATTCTATGAAGAGTTCACGTGTGAATTATTGTTTGTGATGTGTGAAAAGAATTATAATGTGGATGACATAGTGTTGGAGCATTGTGGCATATTGTGATATGTAGGTGTATCAATGTGTTGTATGACTAGATTGATGTTAAAAGAAATGAGTTGTATCATGATGTTTTTACCATGTTTTGAAGAAATGTGTGTACCACCTTGTTATGTAGCAATGGATGTTATGTTGAGATGTACTATGTTCATCGTATGTATGATTTGTGCAAATATGTAATGCTTCATGTTGTGATTTGGGGTCATACGGTGAGTGTATGAACCCTATCGTATGGTGATTGCACTTTGGGTGCAGAATGTGGTAAAGTGATGTGTTACACTCAGTGAATGTATGATCGTGATCTACCCTGTATATGTACCATATGTAAGACGTTATGGTAGTTATGTGTGTGCCACCGTTATGTTAGTGATGTTGTTGTATGTTATGTTGTGAACCTTACGCTAACCGACCCTGAGGGTAATCGGTAGAAGTGTATGTTGAGAGTGAGGAATGGTGTACCATGGGTCAATAACTCGAGCCGAAACTCGGTTTAGTAGATAACATGTGATTCTTTCCTCTCTCCCTATGTGGTTGTATGTATGCAACCTAAGTGCAACTATGACTATGTTTAGCCTTGTCGAAGTGGTGGCGGGATGATTCAGATGGAGGTGATGACAGTTGTATTATTGATATGTATTTTACGAGCTGAGGCTCGATGTTCCGAGTGCTAGCAACTCGTTGAGTACCCCTTTGGTGGCTAGATAAGGCCACACAGTTATCGTAATGTGACATTATTATAAGTTGATTTTATTCGTAAATTGAGCTTTTTACTTTATTTTGTAAGGACCAGCAGCTTTTCTTGATTGCCATGCTTTACAATTTTGGGCATTTCCTTGGTTTGTGGCACTAACATGGGGATTTTGATACTAACTATGGCTATTTGGCCATTTATTTTGCTTGATTTTGGGTCTTCTTTTAAATTTGGAATTTTTACCGCCTTGCCCAAGGCTTGTACTTTGCCACTTGGCACTTTGATTGGATTGTTGTGCTGGTTCTATTGTCGTGATGTGTGGAATAGGGTCATGGGATGCACCATGGAATGGTTGGACCTATGGACCCGCTTTGTTGTATAGGGGTACGCCCCAAGGAGTACAGATAACTAGCGGGTTGTTGAACCACGCGTTATTATGTCACTTGGGTTAGGAGTGTTCGAACTCTATGTGTCTTGGACCATAGGGTCAACCGGCCTCCTTGAGGGAGGCATAAGAGTTTGAGGGAGGCATAAGAGACTTGAGGGAGGCATAAGAGTTTGAGGGAGGCATAAGAGACTTGAGGGAGGCATAAGAGAGGCATAAGAGTTTGAGGGAGGCATAAGAGACTTGAGGGAGGCATAAGAGTTTGAGGGAGGCTTATGATATTTGTCTGTATGGTTGATGTTTCAGGATATATGTTGAGTTATTGTGATGTTTGGTAGTGGTCTTTTGATGTATGTGTTACTCATGTCAGATGGATATGTGTTGTGATGTTGTGGATATGTCATTGATGCCCTTGTGGGCCCTATGTACATGTAGTTTTTATGAGTCATGGAAAATCTTCATACGTGGAATTGAGGAAATGTCTGGTGGATTGTAGTACTCTTTTGTTTGAGTATTTTGTATGTCAGTCATTGATGTGTGACGAGTACTATGTTATGTGGAGTGTGCCTATTCTATTCCGTATTTGTGTAACCTTTTGTGGTGTAATACAATCTTGAAGTATATACTTGTGTACTTGTGAATCCGTAGGGTCTTGTGAACCTGATAGGGTGTTGTGTTAGCAGCTCATGTTGGGCACCCACAATAAGGAATAAATCAAAACTCTTCAATGATGATATTTTTTTTTAAAAAGAAACTAAAACTAGAAATAATGATAATGGAAAGAGACTAATGAAATGATGAACAAGAAAGAACTGCCAATCTTCACAGAACATTGAAAGTTAAAAATTCTACCAAATGTTCCTAAGGCTACCTTGTGACCGTGCTTTAATCAACTAAAATTTTAAACCATAGGGTGTACTTTCTCCTTTACCTGTTCTTGGTTGCGAACCATTTACTTTCCTTCATGTAATGTCACATCGAGGACGATGCTTTCTTAAGGGGAGGAGAATGTAATGCCCTGTTCTACGTTACACCTGTTCATCCTGTGGCGATCGAGTGCTAAGCATGGAGTGTCGTTGTGCCTTCGTCGACCTCGATTGCTGACCATTATGACTATAATTGATAATTATTTTACAAGCTGTAAAATGGTAATAATGATAATAATAATAATGATGACATTATGATTGTATTATCGATCAACGATTGTATTTTATTATTACCTTCTTTATATCGATTGTTATCGATATCATCCTCTGTTATCGTTAAACTATCCTTTTGATTTGTTTGTCACTCCCGCTGATCGAGCCTCGTTGCGCAAATGAGGAAGAGTAGGTTTTGTGGTGGTGCCACGGTTTGGGAGTGGCGTTCGCGTAAATATTTCATTTAAACTCAACCCACCCACTGAATTTCTGGAGTACGAACATGGTCCCGCAATCTTAGAATTGCTTTTAAATTGACTAATTTTAGGCTTCATAGATTAATTTATGATCCCCAACCTACCTTGCTCTGTAACCATTTGATCTTATTGTACTGTACCACTTTTGATACCGTGGGGAATGGAGATCCTGAAAGGTTAATGATAAAATAGAATAACCTTGTTTGAGTTTTGGAATAAAATTGTTAAAATGGCCACAATGCCATTGAAATTAAAAAAATATTGAACCTTCTAAAAAAGCATTGGAACTTTTGGTTGGTGGCCGCACATGCCCATTTATTAAAATGTTGACTTGCAATCTGTGTCTCACGTTTGGTCTACCTGAATGTTTTCAAAAGCCCTAAACCATGAATGCTTGGGACTCCATCAAATGCTGCAACAGATGAATTGCTACAGCGTGTTTGGATAGTGGATTCATTGCAGGTGAAATCAAAGGTCTATCGCTCTGATGTTGCGAGGGTGGGTGTGGGTTCTCAAAATCGTGCTGCACAGGCAGTATCAGTGGAGCGTAGAACTGAAATTTTCCTAGGAAAGTGCCGTGAGGAAGTAATTGGCTATATGCAGCAGCTACAGGGTAGAGAAGTAAACTTATCTCAGAAAATCAGTGGCCTCCAGAGAGAGTTAAGTGCGACAGCTGCCGCAGGGTGATCCCAAGGAACCGTTGGTGTTGATCCTGATGTTCTGGTTGCATGCGACCATAGTCGTGATCAGTTGTTGCAAAATCTTGTAGCTGTAGTAGAAGAACGAGATAAAGTTTTAGTTGAGCTGTCTTGCCTTTTCATTTTGGAAATCGACTTAGTCCAGGTGGTGAATTGAACATGGAAGAAGCTCGATCAAATCTTGAGGCAATTTTGCAAGTGATGAGATTGGGTTCACTACTGCTGCTAGTACTGACATGAAGTTTTTGTCAGCGCCTAGCCTGATGGGTTTGATGCCCTCAAATGCGAGGTGGTTATAGATGAAATATTTGTAGCTAGGGAAGTAGGGTGTTGACCTCCACCTTCGGATAGTGTTGAATGATTGTTGATGAAATTTTTAATAAACTAATCCAGAAAATCAAGGTGGCCAGTGACAGTGAATCAGATGGTGACCATATGGTGGGAAACCACATAAAACATTCGAAGTCAGAGCATCAGTGGTCTCCTGTTGGCAGGAGTGTAAAGGAGGATGCAGATCTGGGAGGGTTTTGATCAGTTGGTTATTCGAGCAGAAAAAGGAGCAGAATAGGATCAAAAGCCTGATTTCAAAGCAATGCGATGAAGATGTGTTAGGTACTAAAGAGGAAATTTTTGTAGAATGCATTTATGTTTCAGGAAGATTTAGGTTTTTGACATGTAAATATCAGTTTATCCAAATGAGGTATTCTAAAAATAAGTAAAGAAGAAAGTTGACCTGCAATGAAAAGAATAGAGAATACAGAAGTCCAGCCAGACAGATGTGAAACAGGTTATTATAGCCATAGAAAGTGAATTGCTAACAATGCAGGATAATAATGTAAGAGCAAAAGATGATGGACTTTCTAGTGATGAAAGGTGGATTCAGACCTGGTGAACAAAAGCCCAACCAAAATTGAAAAATGAGGTTACTATGAGGCTTAAGTTTTCAGTGAATTTGAAAGTAATCTCAAGCATGGAGTGAGAATCATGATTGGACATGCACATACAAATGTGAGTACTGATTCCTAGAAAATTTTCATTGAGAGAACAAATCCTGATTTGATTGACATCCAATACTCTTCAAGAAAATGAAGTGCATTTGTAAACCAGTGCTTCCAAAAATAGGTTAGTCAAACTATATGTTGAGATCTGTTGATTGTGAGAATCCTCAAATTCGGGATAGGAGATCTATGCAATGTTGGAGAAAATGTCTTCAAGGTACATCCAGAAATGTATTGTTTCTTCAAAATCGGTTATGTGACAGTGAGGGTGTTACCAGCAGACCTGATGAAATTTATTTACAAAGATTCTCTATTGACTCCTTACTTGTTGTACGATGTAACTCATGGAAGAGAACCTCATAGAGGCCGATCTGTTTCATATCAAATATTCATGAAACACAATTTGCTTTGCATTATATGAGCTTCTTCAATGAGTCACCAAGTTGGCAGGCATAAAGTTTTCTGTTGGAATAATCACACCTTACAAGCTACACCCTCAAAAATGTTTGCACCGAGAGTTTGATGCTGTCCCCAATCTGATGAAGGAAAAGGTTTATTTATCATTACGGTAGATGCCTTTCAGATCCAGGAGCATGATGTAATCATTATGTCTTGTGTCTGAGCTTCAAATCATGGGGTTGGCTTTGTAGCTGTTTTTCACCACGTGAATGTGGCGCTAGCTCGAGCTCGCAGAGCACTTTGGGTTAAACAAGCAGCGGCATTGAAACAATCATATGCATATGGAGATGGCGTTTTAAACCAGGCATGTTAAACCTGCCCTTGCAATCTTCTGCTACCCTTTTATTATGTCATGAATTGAATGTCCTTCTATTTGTTTTTTTTTATCTGTTATGGCATTTAGAATGGGCTTCTGCGTTTTCCTTGTGAATCGACCCAAATTGAAGGAAAGGAAGGACTGTTGGGAGTTTTTTGTTTTTCATACCCTGATAGCAGCTGTGATAGCATGTATACATTTCTTTTCTGCCTCGTTTTTTTTTCTTTTTGAAATAAAAGAGTAACTGCTATGTGATAGCAAAATAATGGTTGAAGTTTATACCGTGGGTGTTAGATCTTTAACCGGGGTGCTTTCCTGCTTAATGTCTTAAAATTCGGGTGACATTTAGAGACGATAGTGAACAATGGCCATTGAGTTCGATTTCTAAACCAGCAGTAGCAGATATAAACTTGAGCCATGAATAACATTAGTGGATATTTGTAGATTTGTGACTCATGGCCAGTTTTAGGATAAATGTTTGTTTTTGTCTTGGTAAATGCTTTTCTTGGGCTGAATCAGTGTGTATCACCTCTAAATAGTGAGCATGATGTTTTCTTAGAGGCCTACGTGAGTGAAATATTGACTGCTCAATACAGATCAATTGTGACGTGAGTCACTGTATCATAAGATAAAAGAGAATCGAACTCTGTAGTAGCAGATGTTTTCTTTGGAGCGACTATGAGGATAGGTCGAGTAGACTGTCGTGAAATAGATGGGTATGCCCAAACTATTCATATGTTGTTTTAGAGACGGAAGAGAAGGCATAGTTCGTAGGAAGAGTATTTTGCTTTGTATTCCTCCTTCGCTGACTGTTAACCTTGTGATTGGTGACTCGAGTTGGGTCATGGTAGAGGATCTTGTGTCGATTCACTTATATTTTCAACAGACTATCCCTTGCTTGTTTAAATTCAAGTATCGAATGAAATGGGTTTCTATTAAATCCATTTTGTAGCTTAGCAAACCTTCAATAATTCAGGTAGGGACTTTCTGAGTAAGTGTTGACTGAGGCATGTATGAAAATAGAATGGTTACCTTTCTTCGAATTGGGTTAGACTTGTATGAAAATGGAAAAGGTAGGAATCGACTCAGTTACATATTTTAGTGAGCTAAGTCCTTAACTCTTACAATGATCATACGAGGGGTAGATTACGGGTTTATTACTGATTATGTGATGTAAGATAATAACAACCTTTGGTGAAAAGACTTCTTCTTGATTCTTGCCTGTGAAATCCAACTATAGTTGTTGAATGTAATTTAGTTGGATAGAATCTAATTTATTTAACTTCTTGAAGAAAAATAATTAGGTTCGGTGAGAATTACTTGGTATTTGAATCTTCAGATCAGTTATGTGTTGTGAGTATTATATGTATGTTGGTTTATTCAGTGCGAGTGAAGTTAATTTAATCTTTGACTGATTTGTGTTCATATATGGTTGGGACCTATATTCTTCCTAAAACATGGATGTGTGTTAATGCAGTCTTGTTAACAAGCAATTTTGAATATGTTAAGTCATTTGACTGATGGAAATATTTTTGGTTAATAATAATTAGAATGATGTTTGGGTGTTAGATTTCAATCACGTAATCCATAGGATTGACATGACTGAAATCTCAATACTCTTAGCCTTGTTGTCTTCACCAATAAGGTCTCACCTAAAATTTGTCTTTGGAATATCTCTCTCACTTGAATATTGGGATTCCTCCTTGTTTGGCTGGTATAAATCTCGCTCATCTTGTGAAACATATTGATTAGTGGTTTGTGATTTGATCCATTCTTCAAGTTTAGAATTTTACTTAAAATGATATTATAAAATGTTAGCTTACTGTTGCAGGTATGGGTAGTCTTAACATTCCCCTCAGTTCTAGACGAAGCTGACTCTAGTTAATATTTGTGAAACCAAAGAATTTCAAACCTCAGCCCATGGTGCACAAAAGGGGCGCACGACAATGAGTGTCAACATGAGAATGTATGCGCCAAGGCGCAGGAAAGTGGCGCACAGAAATGGATGTCGACAATGTAAAGGATGCACCCTTGGTGCACGGAAATGGCGCACAACAATGAGTGTCAACAGGGAAAAAGTTGCACCTTGGCGCACATAAGAGGATGTCGACACAAATGTAAATGCACCCTTGGTGCACAGAAGAAGATGTCAACATAGAAATAGATGCGCCCTTGGCGCACAGACAAGGAATTTTGACACGGGAAAAGTTGCGCCCTTGGCGCAGGAAAGTGGCGCACGTAAACATGTGTCGACATAAACATATTTGCGCCTTTGGCGCACAGAAAAGAGGTTGACATGCAAATGAATGCACCTTTGGCGCACAAAAAGGGTTGTCGACACAAACATATTTGCACCTTTGGCGCACGAAAAGGATTGTCAACATGCATATGGATGCGCCAAGGCGCACCTTCAAGAGGCGCAACATTCTGAGCGCTGACAGGAAGCAGACCCTGACCCAGATATTCAGATGGCCATAACTTTTGACTGGGAGCTCCGATTCACACAAGGTTGGACTTTTTGGAAAGCCTACGGCGTCCTCTACCTAACTACGACTGGATATATTTAATTGGGTGGGAACAAGTTCTTAAAAATGAAAAAATACAGTTTGCCACTTTTGGGGTTTGATATGGTCCTCACCTACCACCATAATGAGATGAATTAGAGTACAACCTGAGGTGGTTGGGGTAGATTTGGACTTTCTCTCTCTTCTCTCTCTCATTATTCCTATAAATTGTAAGGAGGGGCTTCTTTCTAAAGGTTGGACATTTTTGTTTTGTGCCTCCTCCCTTCTTCTCCTTTGGCAGGTGGATTTGTGGAGCAAAGGACCTTCCCATTTGAAATTGTAATGCAACCTTGCCTCTTGGCAGTTTGCAGTGTTGTATCACCCTTTGGAGCAAATTAATGCATATCTATGGATGTTTCTCAACCCTCTACGTGTTTATTTGCGTCCTTCCGATCTTCACTGTGAATCTGGCTATCTGTGCATATCTTTTGCATTACATTTTATTGGTTTGTGTTTATTGGAAAGACATATGTTCTTCATTCCTCGGTGCATCACCTCCGTAGTTTAGGTTTTATTTATATGCATTTCTCTCTACCCTGTCTCCTTGGAAAGTTAGATTAGGTTTTTTGGGGTAAACCTCTGCGTTTCATTGGTGCATCTGAACAGAGGAATAGGAGCCGGCCTTCATCCGGAGAGCTTTTCCAATTTCGCAAGGTCCCACACTTGGGAAAAGCTCCATGTTATGCAATCGTACTGAGAGTCTCAACCCATCATGTTGCAGACATTCAGGGGTGCTGCGATTCGTCGTCAACAGTTTTGGCACGCCCGGTGGGACCAAGAGGTCATTCCACAAGATTTGAAGGAACTTTCAAGAAATTCGGACTTAAAAAATTACAGGTTTTACAGTTTCAGTTTTTTTCACCTTCCAGGCTGAACTTTGAAATCAATTTTCAAGGGCTTAACTTGCTCAAAAACAAGTCAAAATTTCACCAGTTGATAGATCAGGGGATAATCTTCCAAAAGGGATCTAAATATTGTCAGGTTTGGTGTGTAACATGGCAGGATCTTGAGGCTCACTTTCTAACACATCTGGCGACTCCGAAGGGGATAGAATTCAGCGGTGTAGCAGCAAAGGTTGCCCAGGCATATGAGAAGAATTCAAACCAGGTCTAATACTCGAGAAGAGGGGCTATTTGTCCACTTGCAACTTTCACCAGGTAGAGGAAGGAGAGGAAGAAGACCACAAAGATCACCATCTCCACCTAACAGGACTTTGTCTACACCTCCACTTGGTAGGCCTTTTCTCGCATCGACCAGGGTTCTTAGGCCAATCATAATGGCACATCTACCACCGAATCCCTTTGTCAATTTCACGGGTAGTAATCCACTTGCCCTAAATGCTCAGAATCAAATTCTAGTTGCAGCACTAAAGAACATACCCTATTTCACAGGAGAAAATCATACTACTCCTATTGATCACATCCAGGATATTGCTAATGCATGTGCAATTCACGAAATAAATGAAATGGATGTTGCGGTCAAGCTGTTGGCTTCATCTTTCAAAGGTAAGGCCTTACAATGGTTTAGGAGCCTAGTAGCAGGGTCTATTACGAATTGGGACCATACTTTGTTCAGCTCTTTGCAACCAATTCGGGGAGAGGGCAGACAATTTGTCTTTATTGGAACAGCTGACAACAATCAAAAGGGCTCCTAACGAACAAATGACAGATTTCAACTTCAGATTCCAACGGACATGGGACAGGATTCCAATAGCCGTTAGACCAACCGCCGAAGGAGCATTCCTTTATTTCTTAAAGGCTATAAATTCAGACATAGCCATGATAATCCAATCAATGGGAGGAACAATGCTGCCAGGGGCCTACGACACAGCTATTAGAGCAGAGAACTATTTGATCCAAGCTGGCAAGCTTGCACCAAGGCCACCAATGCCTCTCTATCCGGATATGGGAAATCCTACAACCAGCCAAGCACCAGAGTTGAATCCCATTCCAACTCCTAGAAATCAAAGCAATAATGAGGCGTCGAATTCTTCAAATACTTCAAAGGAATTGCAGGAGGTCATGAAACAACTGCAGAACCTTGGAAATGAACTAGTGACTATCAAAAGACAGCAAGCTCAAAGTGCTAGACCATATCAGCCTCAAGCACAGTACCAAGCTAGGCCCCCATACCAACAAAATAGACCACCACCTCAGGCTGCAAATCAAAACCAAAACCAAGGACAACCTCAAGCTGCCAGGCCATTTCGACCGTATGATCCAAATGCAATGACGTCCTCAAGAGCTTTGGTCCCGACACAAAATAATATGGCACAGGAGTACGACTGGTGTTACCCTTGCAATCTACCTCACAATCAGTCAGCATTTTTCAATGGTGCACTAAATCAGGCTTTGATGGTGCAAACCATTAGTGTGCCTCAAGAACCAAGCCAGGAGGAGAATCAACAGCAAAAAATGCAACAAGAAGGACCTCCAACAGAAACCACATTGGCAAATTGACAAACGGAAGAATTTTATGGAGTTAACCAACAACCTTTTCAAGGCGTGGCTGCCAACACACGGTCAAAGAAGAGAAATATAGGAGAGGGACAACCGTGTAATCCAGTTGTTTCTCAACCCACTCTTACACAACAAGGGGTCAGTAGACCAAACGCAGCTCCAAATGTGCAAAATCAACACAAGGTACCTGTTGTAGAAACACACACACATGCTCAAGCTCCAGAAAAGTTTACACCAAGTAAGGGACAACAAAAGGACAATTCATCCCCTTTCAGCATCATTGATCAAATGAAGAAGACGAATGTGAATATATCAATGTGGGAATCTTTATCCATCCCAAGACAAAGAGATCTTCTACAAGCTGCCATGAAGAATTGGTCAACTTCGAACCAGTAGGCCCATATGTAAGAGAAGGTCCTCACGAATGCTGCTCAGCTTGAAGGGAATCATGGAGGACAACAAGGTAAAGTTTTGAAACCCCCTCCATTCTATGTTTCATTAATCATCGGGGATAAATTAGTACACAATTGCATGATTGATTCTGGGGCAAGTAGTTCAGTGATGCTGAAGCAAATAGCGGATCAGCTAGGTTTGAAGTATGAGCCAGTGCTGAAAGGAGTAGTACAGCTAGATGGAACGATAGTAGGAACTGTTGGAGTCATCAAGGGGTTAAGCCTAACACTACATTCCTGTCCTAATGTTACAGTTCTGCAGGATGTGTCTGTGATTGACCTTCCGCCACTCTTTGTGTTGTGTCTATCAAGAGACTTCACTGCAAAAATCAGTGGATATTTATCTACAAATTGGTCACACATGATTTTTAGGACAAGGTATGGAGCCAAAGCAATAATCAGGTCAGAACCAATTGCCAATTTCCATATTGAGCCTCATGTATCAGGTCCTATCAATGCAAATTGCTCAGATTTTGATCAGGAGGAGTGTTTAAAATGATCTAGAAATAGGTACTAAGGTTAAGGGAATTCCTGATTTAACCTGTGGATGAATGGGCAAACAAGAGTCATGAATTTGACCCATACAAGGAAATTGAAGAATCTGAATTGGGCGTGTATTGTATACACAAAGAAAATTCACCCATTCCCAACATCATTCAGCCTAAACAAAAGGATGAAAAAAAAGTTTGGAAATTATTTTTTGATGGTTCGAGAAGCAGACAAGGTGCTGGAGGTGGTGCAATGTTGATTTCACCACAAGACATCAAATATTTTTCAGCTTTTCGTTTCCAGTTTTCCTATTCAAACAACATGGCTGAATACGAAGCATTGATTCATGGAATTCATTGGACCAGGAAAAGGGGGATAAAGAACTTGCAGGTGTTTGGAGATAGCGAGCTAATCATCAACCAAGTTAGGGGACAACATGCTACAAAGAACGACTTGCTGAGGAGCTACAATAATAGGGTATGGGACCTCATTGAGGATTTCGAAGCTTTCAACATTGTGTCCACACCCAGGAAGAAAAATGAAGTCGCAGATAGGCTCGCAGCAGTTGGAGCAACGTTTGATGTGGTTGACAACATCAGAAGGATAAAAACATAGCCACATATCCATGTGATTGTGAGGCCAGCAGTTCTAGATAATAACACTAGCTAGCAGGTGTTTGAGAACGATCAATAGATCGTCAATTTCTTACAAGAAGAGGCTGAATTCTCAGCTAGGAATCAAGACAAATTAGAGCAGTAGTATGGGGATCAAGTAGTGCAGCTACGGACAAATAAGCTTCCTAAGGGTTTGGTAACATTAGAGTCTATCTTCAACCCTAACGACCAGTTTCGTAAGGAAAAGGCTAACATACAAGTCAAGAGAGAAGATTCAGGGCCAGTTCCGGTTGGGGAAGGCAAAACACTTCAAATTGGAAAAGTGGCCACTGAACAGGAGAAATCAGATTTCATACAACTTTGCCAAGAATTTCCAGATGTCTTCACTTGGATCTATGAAGACTTAAGAGGATTCGATCCAAATTTGGCACAACATACCATTGAATTGGATCCAGATGCTAAGCCCGTCAGGCAAAAGCAGAGATTGGTCAACCCTCACATTGAGCCTCTAATGAAAAAATAGCTAAATAAGCTAATAGAGGCAAGCATTATATTCCCGATCAAGCACTCAAGCTGGGTTGCAAACTTGGTTCCGGTCAAGAAGAAGAGTGGAGAAATCAGGTTGTGTGTGGATTTCCGAGACCTAAACAGGGCATCTCTCAAAGATCATTACCCACTTCCTTCAATGGAACAAATATCGTAAGTAGTATCCGGTTCAGATAGATTCTCTCTCCTAGATGGCTACTCAGGGTACAATCAGGTGATGGTGAAATAATATGACCAATTCAAGACAACTTTCACCACCAAATGGGGGACCCATGCCTACAAAAAAATGCCATTTGGGCTATCAAATGCTGGAGCCACTTTCCAAAGGGTAATGGTTATGGCATTTAAGGGGTTGATCAATAAAATAGTTTTGATATATCTTGACGACATCACTGTATTCTCAAAAAATGCATCGGATCACCTCTGTCATTTGAGGCAAGTATTTCAGAGATGTAGAAGATTTGGGGTATCATTGAATCCCAAAAAATGCATATTCTTGGCTCACGAGGGAAAACTTCTAGGCCATATTGTTTCAAAGGAGGGGTTGACAATTGACCCAGAAAGAGTTGAAGCAATTCGAGCTTTGCCTTTGCCAAGTCACAAGAAGGCTCTTTAAAGATTCTTGGGAAGGATCAATTTTGTCCACAGATTTGTTCCAAATTTTGCTGCTCTTGTGAAGCCAATAACACTGATGTTAAAGAAGGGTATGGCATTTAAGTGGACATCTGAAGGCAAGGCAGGTTTTAAGGCAATAAAAGAGGCTATATCCCAAGCTCTGACTCTCGTCAATCCAGACTTCTCCAAGGACTTCGTGCTATATGCCTTTGGTGGTGGGGACACGATTTCTGCAATCCAAGTACAACAAAACAAAGGAGGATTAGAGCAACCAGTTGCTTTCTTTAGTCAAGGCTTGGAGGAATACGAAACTAGGTACTCTTTCATTGAAAAGCATGTCCTTGCAGTAATCAGGAGCTTAAAGAAATTCAAGCACCTAGTCTCAAACAATAAGATCCAATTATTGGTCTCTCATGCGAGAGTCAGGGACTTCCTTCTAAACAAGGATCTGAATGAGAAACGTGCAGGATGGATAACTCGTGTCATGGAATATGACATTGAGATCAAGGTCACCAAACTAGTACGTGGGAAGGGACTATGTGAGCAGCTAGCCTTGAGTCAACAAGTTGAAGCAGGTAATGAAAAAGAGGCTGTCTTGGTATTACAGGATGGTCAAGAACAAGAAAATGATGATGTGCCTACTCCTTGTTGGACTCAGAATATGATACACTTCCTACAGACAGGCCTATGCCCCCAGAAATGAGCAAAGCAAAGAGGAGATACTTCAGATTACAAGCCATTCCATATGTTCTTGTTGATGGTGTTTTGTTTAAGAAAGACATCAATGGAGTTCTATTGAGGTGCACTGGGACAAATCAAATTGAGAGGGTGTTACGAGATTTTCATGATGGAGATTCTGGAGGACATTTCACCCCACGAGTAACAGCTCTCAAGATAATGAAGGAAGGGTATTATTGGCCGACATTCTTCAGTGACTGCTATACATGGATAAGAAAGTGCAAGAAATGTGCACTCTTCACAGGGAAAGAAAGATTAGCAGCGCTCCCATTGCACCCAATTTTGGTTGACCAACCATTTACGCAATGGGGAATGGAATTCTTCGGAGTCATCAACCCAAACTCGAGCCAAGGCCACAAGTGGATTCTCACGGCAACGGACTATTTCACCAAGTGGACCGAAGCAGCAGCGCTCAAAGAAACAAATGAGTCTAACATACTAGACTTTTATGAAGGAATAGTGACTAGGTTTGGTGTGTCGGCCACTATCATATCAGACGACGCATTGACATTTATAGGTTCCAAGATTACAGAATGGGCTGTCAAGAATGGAATCTATTTGAGCACCTCTTCAAAT
Organism: Taxus chinensis; assembly: GCA_019776745.2. Classification (NCBI taxonomy): domain Eukaryota; kingdom Viridiplantae; phylum Streptophyta; class Pinopsida; order Cupressales; family Taxaceae; genus Taxus; species Taxus chinensis. The sequence continues at coordinate 150,945,837 of CM034157.1, forward strand.
TATTACCCACAGGGTAATGGACAGGCAGAGTCCACGAACAAAAATTTGCTAAGAATCATCAGGAGGACTCTGGATGAAAATCAAAGAACATGGCATACCAAGCTAAAATCAGCATTATGGGCTGACAGAATAACACCAAAGAGGTCTACAAGTAATTCCCCTTACAAGTTGGTCTATGGAAAAGAGGCAGTATTGCCTATATCATTAGAACTACCTACATTGGAGTTCATGAAGCAGTTGGAGTTCACTGAGTTCGAACCAATGGAGGCCAGGTATGCAGAGTTGATGGAATTGGAAGAAATTAGAGGACATGCAATTCAAACAATTGAGAAAGATAAGGCCTTAGTAAAAAGATGGTTTGATAAGAAAGCAAGAGCAAGGACTTTCCAGGAAGGGGACCTAGTTCTGAAATGGGATGCAGATCGGGTAAAACCAGGAAGGCATTCCAAGTTTGATGCCATTTGGAGTGGCCCCTACATTGGTCACAGGATGTAAAAGTAGTAATGCCTTCCAATTGTCTACTTTGGATGGAGGAGAACTCCCGATTCCGGTTAACGGAATCTATCTTAAACATTGCTACTAAAAGGAAAAGGGTTTACCCTTGTAAATATTAGCCTAGATTTCAATTCCTCTAAGTGCGTATGCTCATTGTCTTGTTGTAGTTAGGTTTCTGTTTCCCTAAGTGCTCCGACATAGGTTTTATTGCTCCTAGGTTGGTTTTCTACAGTTCAGCATGCTCTCGAAAAAGGAGTTGCAATATCAGGATCGGGATCAGATATCAAGTTCATTTCAAGTTATTGCTTATGACTCCATGTCCAATGGATTGCTAAAAGGCCACCGATCTTCTACCTAGTAGGCAGGTGATCCCGTTGAGTAGCCAAATTGTTGTATATATCTTTTCCCCCTCGGGTAGATATAGACAAGCAGGAGAATGGAGAAATCAAAGAAGCTCACATCCCAAGGTGCACAGAATGGGCACATGACATGGAGTGTCGACAGAGGAAATGGTGTGCCCAAGGTGCACAGAATGGGCGCATGACACGGAGTGTCGACAGAGGAAATGGTACACCCAAGGCGCACAGAATGGGCACACGACACGGAGTGTCGACAGAGGAAATGGTGCGCCCTTGGCACACAGAAGTGTATGAGGACACACACATGAATGCGCCCTTGGTGCACCTTCAGGAGGTGCAACATTTTGAGCGCTGACAGGAAGCAGACTCTGGCGCAGATATTCAAATGGCCATAAATTTTGACTGGGAGCTCAGATTCATGCAAGGTTAGACTTTTCGAAAATCTTACAAGGTCCTCTATCCAACTACGACTGGATATCTTTAATTGGGTGAGAACAAATTCTTAAAAAATATAAAATACAGTTCGCCACTTTTGGGTTCGCTGGGGTTCTCACCTACCACCATAATGAGATAGTTAAGTGCAATCTAGAGGTAGTTGGGGTAGTTTTGGAATTCCTCTCTTTTCTCTCTCATTCTTCCTATAAATTTTAAAGAGGGGCTTCTTTCTAAAGGTTGGACATTTTTTGTTTTGCCCCTCCCTTCTTCTCTTTGGCAGGTGAACTTGTAGAGTTAAAACCTTCCATTTGAAACTATAATGTAACCTTGCCTCTTGGCATTTTGCAGTGTTGTATCATCTTTAGAGAAAATTAATGCATGTTTTTGGATGATTCTCAACCCTCTCTGTATTCATTTGCATCCCCTCGATCTTTCACTGTGAATCTGGCTATCTGTGTATGATCTTGCATTGCATTTTAATGGTCTGTGTTTATTGGCAAGACAGGTTTTCTTCATTCCTCGGTGCATCACCATTGTAGTTTAGGTTTTATTTTATGCATTTTCTTCCCCCGTCTCCTTGGCAAGTTAAATTAGGTTTTTTGGTAAACCCTATGCATTTTTTGCGTGTGTATCTGAACAAAGGAATAGGAGCCGGCCTTCATCCGGAGAGATTTTCCATTTTCGCAATGTGCCACACTTGGGAAAGGCTCCATGTTATGCAATCATACTGAGAGTCTCAACCCATCATGTTGCAGACATTCAGGGGTGCTACAATTCGTCGTCAACAGATTCATCTGTACAATTTATGAAGTTCCTTGTAAAAATGTCCAATGTGTTGTAAATTGTGTAACATTGCTTGTAAAGAGAGTTTATATGACCTCTTGCCTGGAATTGTTCAGAGAATTACGTGAAGTAGTAGTTCGTCCTTTTTTGTATTTTGGCTGGTAACTCTTCTTAGTGAGAAATAATATTCAATCTCTTCACTGGCATAAGCATTGTAAAACTTTGATCTTGAAAATTAAGTGTTAATTTAAATCTTTCTAAGACTTTGTATTGATGGGTTATATGTAAGACTTTGTATTTTGGCTGGTAACTCTTCTTAGTGAGAAATAATATTCAATCTCTTCACTGGCATAAGCATTGTAAAACTTTGATCTTGAGAATTAAGTGTTAATTTAAATCTTTCTAAGACTTTGTATTGATGGGTTATATGTAAGCTTTAATGGGGTGGCTTTTCCTTACAGAAGTTACCTAAAAGTTTTATTCAAAAAAATATGTTGTGGTTTAGATCCCCTTGTAAACAAACAATACCTTAAGTAATCAAGAGTGAGACCATCCTTGCAAAGTGATTTTATATAACGTGTTATCCCTAACTGAACTAGTAAACACTACTCTTTTGGTGAACACTAAAGATAAGCTTAAAGAAAAACAATGGTTAGTTTCTAATAAGATTTAACAAGAGAAGAAAATTTTGAAACCACTCAATTTATCTCTTAGCCTATTTAAAAGTTAGTAGCTTCCTCTTGATAAGCTCTTTCGGTGAATCCTAAGTAAAAGCGCTATTTAACTACGTATAAAACCTCAAGCTTCAATTAAACCTTAATAAGAACTAATGACGTCTTAAGGGTGAACTCATTTGACCTTCTTCCTTTTAACTTTATCCAACGTACCTTGTAATTTTCTCTTAAGTTTGTTGAACGTGAACCGATGTTGTCATAAGGACATGAACGATTTCTAGTAATGTAAGTGTGAATAGATGGCCTTATGAAATTAAATTACCATCTTTATCAAATAAATATATATAAAACAAATAATGGTTATAAAGGAGAAGACTTTAAGCGAACTACTCTACAGTGTATAAGAACATAACTCAGTTGGTAAGATGAATTTGTGTGAATCATATATTGAATCCTTCTAAAATCTTAAGTCATGAGTAAAAGGGTGTCTTATCAATATAAATAACCTCCAATCATTTCTTACTGTGGCTTGCCCTAGCTGTGAGAGTGTCATGTGGTTGGACTTCTATGTTGTTCTGTCAAAACAAAAAACAAAAAAATATATATTGTCCTTGATAGGTGTGAACGTTTCCATGCTGCTTTTATGGCCATCCTTGTATCGAGTTGTTCACAGAGTTAGTTGTATCCTTGGTGACGACATGTTGCGTCATGTTATGTGTCAAGCAAGTCAAAAAAAAAAATTATCTTATATTTCACTGTGTTGTTTGTTTGTGAATTTTTGGGTAATTACAAAAACATATAAAATATATAATAAATAAATCTATTATAATATCATTATTGATATTATCCTATTTTAAACAAAGACAGTCAACATTCAAAAATAAAGACAAGTTTAAAACAAAAATCATATTTTTCAATTATTTAAAACAAATAAATGAACATATTAATTATATGTTAGAATACAATATCAACAATCAAATAAGTCAACATATTAATTATATGTTAGAATACAATACAACATATTAAATTATTTCAATTATTTAATACAATTGTACAATCATATTAATACATTCCAAATTTAAAAATAATATTAATAAATATTTGAAATATATATTAATTAACAATCTATAATAATAGATAAAATATCTAGTAAATAAATCTAAAAAATAATATTAAGAAATATTTGAAATATATTTTAATTAACAATGTATAATAATAGATAAAATATTTAGTAAATAAATGTATAGATAAATATGATACCACACTAACAAATAATGACACAAGTAAATTTAATAATAAAACTTTAAAAAAAAAATCATATTTTTCAATTATTTAAAACAAATAAATGAACATATTAATTATATGTTAAAATACAATACAACATATTAAATTATTTCAATTATTTAATACAATTCTACAATCGTATGAATACATTCTAAATTAAAAAATAATAATATTAAGAAATATTTGAAATATATATTACTTAACAATCTATAATAATAGATAATATATTTAGTAAATAAATCTATGGATAAATATTATACCTATTTTATTATAATACCACGTTCAAAAATAAAGACAAGTAAATTTAATAATAAAACTTTTTAAAAAATCTAATTTTTCAATTGTTTAAAACAAATAAATGAACATATTAGTTATACGTTAGAATACAATATCAACAATCAAATAAGTGAACATATTAAATTATTTGAATTATTTAATACAATTCTACAATCGTATTAATATTTTAATTATAAATTAATTTTTTATTTAATTATTATAAATAATTAAATAACCAATAAATTATTATAAGCACACTACATACACCTAAAATAAATTCCATAAAATTACATAAAAACGTGTAAATTTTGTTTGCATAAAATCGAGTTCTAACACCACGACACAGAAAAGAATATCAGATGTGCATCTAAGATTAATTATTGGAAAAAAAACGTGTTTCCGAAATTAATTTAATGAATAGGTGAAAAAATGTAATAATATCATTATTACAATAAATTTAAATAAAATACAGATTTGATATAATTTAAAACATTATTATTAATATAATATTTTTAAAAAAATTAACTGACAATAAATTCTAATTATATTATTTTGTAAATTCTTAATTTATAATTTATATTATTTATTTATAAAAACAAAATTAATATATATAACAATTAATTTAAATATCAAAATTAAAATTAAATTTTCTATTTAATTTGATTTAATTTTTCTTTAAAAATTAGAGCCATATTGCTACTAAAATTAAATTTTTAACCTTTATTTACAAATAATTAATTTTAAAAAGAAAAGAATAATAACATACTAAAAAATAAAACAAAAACACACTACTATTATTAAAAAAGACTCTCCTTTGTACATCATTAAAAAATAATTCACAAATAAATTATACCACCCTGCAAAAGTGGAAGAAAGTTAATGCACAAAAATTACAAAATTTTACAAACTAGCATACCTATATTATATAACTAGCAACGATATGCCGAAATGTACGATGAAATCGTACGATAGGGGATCTTTTAGAGGATATAAATACATAGGTTGCCTCGTGAGCCTCATTTTTCATGTGTAAAGTGTTGACAGACACACAGAAGCATAAGAGTACTGTACACTTGATATGTAAAATCCTCGTCGAGCGGTGAAGTTCACAAGGCCCCCGAAAAAATATTTATATAATATAAAATACAAGTGTTAACAAAACAAATATTAAAGAGTATACTATTTTATTTATATATTTTTAAAATCATAAGTCAATATTTGAAATTGCCCATGTTTGAGAGCCAAAAGTAAAAAATATTTAATTATTCCCTATTTAGATATAAAAAATAAAAATTCTAACATATTTAATAGTAAAAATATATGTGCGGCTCGCATCATTAGATAAATCAAGGTAAAAATATATAATAAATATGGCTTTAAAAATATATGCTTAAATGTTTATAAAAAGATTAAAAAATTAAAATTGTGGGTAAAATTAATATATGTAGAGTTATGGAGAAAGGAGTAACATAAATTGCTTGGTAAAATAAATACATACATCATAAATTGTTGGGTAAAATTTACATCACATGTAATGGAAAAAAAATAGAATGAAATGTGTGTTACACAGGGGACATTATTTATATTACAAGGAGTTAAGTGTTTCTTCCTCTGCCTTCCGTTTCGAAAGTATTTTCCCCTAACTTCATCCTTTCATAATGCTCATATGTAAATGCTGAAGTTATTCTTAGACTTTGCAATGAATTTACTTGAGAGATAGCCAAAATATTAAACCAATTATTTCCCTTTCGATCAATATCAATTTTAGCCTTGGAAAGATTCAATCTTGCGATTTATGTATTTGAAATGCCCATGCCAACCGTAAGGGTAATTGGTGTGTGCTTACCCTATTGTATTAGTGTAATTAGGTTTGTACGTGGAGCTCTATCTTCAAATGGTGTTTTGAAATAACTATCAAATTTGACCAGTATTGAAATATGTTGGTGGTTTTAGTGGACCACTACCATGTGTGTATACTGAGCTCCACTTACAAGACTTGCTTCTATGAAAAGATTGGATGTTGAAAATCACCCTTGCATCATGTAGAAATTAATAATTCTACATAAATATTATCATTTGGATGTGTTTCAAGTATGTTGGCGGGTACTTGTTGTAGTTGTAAAGGGAAATGTGCAATGAACTCTTTTCAATGAATGAATTTTTTATGGTTATTCACCTTAATCTTATCATAAAACTAGGTGAATATTATTATCAAATTCTTCATTTCTAGATTTGTCTAATGCAGCATTTGTTCAACTCATTAACAATATCCAAAAAACAACTGTCAGATTGGAATAAATCTTGCGATTAGTTATAAGTTTCTGAAACATTTTTGGCCTTTTCTTTCTCCTTTTTGTCTAAATACCTTATATTAGTGTAACAATTGTCGTGAGTACTCCCTTAACAAGTTTGTGCATCTAATATTATCATATGGTGGTTTATCGATAAAAGGAGTAAGTTTCCCCAAAACTCCCACAAAAATCATAGAAACAACACCAACACTTATAACGCTTATTTCACTGAATCTGGACATATTCTAGTAAATTTGGACTCCATTATTTCTAAGTACTTTGAATTAGAAATCCATCTCCATTTTAGCATAATCAGATTTGATTTTTGTTTATGCTGGATTCCATTATTGCTATTATTGGAATCTATTCAAATTTAGCAATATCTGGCTTCATATATGTCATTATTGGATATTATTAAGAGTTACAATTTCAATTATTAGATTCCAATTTTGCAAGGAAATTGGATTCTAATATCGCTATTATTGGATTCTAATTTGGCTATTATTATATGGATTCTAATTTTGTTTAGCCTTCTTTTAGATTTTCAATGTTGGAGTATTTAAGGCTATGTTATTTACCCTTTGACTATTATAAGGCATGAGCCCGTTGGATTAAGAAATTTAACCCATTTTTTATTTTAGTGATTTCCTTCAACTTCCTGCAAAAGTAAGTTTAGACTCATGAATGGTATGCTAACTATTATATGGTGAGCCCGTGGTATTAAGGTGAAAATTCGCTAACTGTTATAATTCATGTGCCTTCGATGTAAGGTGAATTCGCCATAGATATTATAACTCATTGAGCCCATTGTATTTACTAAAAATTTAAAAGCCTCAATGTGCAGATTAGTTTCTGCTAGTTGTTAAAAGTCATCATTAGTTGAATTAAATGAAAGTGCAAATTACACAGGCTTGATGTACTTGTGTAGCATATGCTACTCGTATTATCGAAGACATGATCTCATTGCGTAAAATTTTTAAAAATAAACACTAACAATAAGTCCCTACAATAGCAAGTTCGAAGTGTGAACTGCGCATCTTTCAAATGGTAAGAGTCACATTGTCAAATTTATGAGACTTACATGTTTCAAAGTTGAAAAAAATATGAGGATTCGCACTATGGAAATAGCAATGGCGTATTTTTGAAGTTGCAAGCCTCGCACGTTAAATCTTATTTCCAGCCCCAACTTGTGATAGTTGAGGTGCCCCTTTCAACCAGTATGAAGCCCCGCACGCTGCGAAACTCTATGAGCCATTGCATATCTAACCAAGTGTAATCCTTAAACTTTCATTCCTGTTTGATATTCTCACTTTGAAAGTGTGATGTCTTACACTGCAAAAGTGCAAGCCACACATTCAAAGTGAGAATCTCAAACTTTACCTGTCATGAATTTTGCACTTTTAGAGTGCGAGGCTAGTGCTTTGAATGTGGATGTTCACACTTTAAATGCATGTATTATATGCATATCCTTAAATTACTGACGCCAGAGTAAAAAATACTAGGTATTTTGATTTCTAGTTGAACATATAATAAAATTATGCATTTCACCCGAAAATATACTTTGTAACAACTCAAGTATGTTTTCTTATATTAACATGACATTAATTATCACTAGTGTAATTATTATAACATTCTCATATGCTGAGTAACTCATTGATGGTGATTGACATATCTTGGAGGTTTTTCTTCACAAAAATTCTAGACTCTGAATTTTGGTATCGATGTCTCATGATCATGTTCCATTCATGTAATATCTAAACAACAAGTGATGTGAGAAAAGAAAGCCGGTGATCCTTGACTATATCGCAATAAATGTTTTACAAATCATTGAGTCGTACTTGTTTTAATACGTGGTTCTAACCAATTACATTTTCCAACAATCAAAAGAGTAGGGAATGCCATATCAAGTAATCCTATTGTGACACACTCATTGATAGGAGATGCTCCTATCCCTTTGGCCAATCAATCAGTGGTCTAGGGTGCGCATGAGGTTATTTGCACCATATGCATGGGTTAACACATCTCCCTATTTGCATTGGGTGGTTTAAAGGCCGTTGATGTTGTGTGAGTAATTATATTTCCTTAAAATTATAAGGCCCTTGTTGTTCCTAAGGACCTAAAATACAATTTCATTTTTGAAATCAAACTCCATATGACAAAGTTTCATAGAACACATAAATCATGAAAATGATTGTGTGGAAGTTCAAACGAGAGGCATTTTCATCAATCTACTCTGAATAGAACTTCTCATGTTCTATTTTATATGGGCAGTGCATTTTAAACTCACTCTCTCTTCCTAGACCTACAAACTTGTAAGTATATCCCATCATGCTCTGAATTTTTTGATGATAGAAGTACTCAAAATAACACAGCTAATTTGTCATCATCTTTACATTGAAAACATTAACAATCCCTACATTTAAAATCTTGTTACAAACTAATCATACCTATATAGTTATAAATCTGTCCTCCAATTGGAGTGTGTCATCTTGTTGTGGAAAATTTTGACATTTGCAATCAACATTGAATCATATTTGAGCTAAGCCTCTTAAAAAAACTGCCGCTTGTGGCCAAGATGCAGTAGTGTTGAGTGAAAGTACTAGTGGACAAGGTACTATCTCTTGTAGAGATCTAGTATTTACGAGCAGGAAATAGGAAAAGAGTGTACTACTAGTAGTAACGGAAGTGGATTCCAATTTAGCATACAATGACAAATATAATCACTATTCGGTAACTGGAGCAAGGTTATCAAAACTTCCTAAACCAATCATTTTTCCCATTCAAATCTCCCAAGAAATCCATTGGGCACACTTTTATTTCATTCTTCTCAAGGGTATCCGAGTGGTCTGAATTATTATGGACTTCAAATTTAGACTGTAATAGGTAAAATTGGTCATTGTTTACTTGAAAATCAGCTCAGCTCATTGAGAAAAGAAGACCCTGGGATAGAGAGGACTCCTAGGGATGATTTTTTTTCCTGTCACAATACTTCTCGCACAGTCTTATTCTAGTACATTAAAAAAATTGAAATCACCTCACTAAATTTCACAAATAAATTCCTACTGTTTAAAGCATGGTGATCCTGAGACCTATTTTCCCCATTGATGCAACATTACCACATTAATGAAAAATTGAGTGTAGTCTATATGATAATAACTTTGAGATGCTTCACGGTTAAGTTGTTACCTATGTGATCTATGATGCTAACATATTGGTTCAAATATGTCTTATCAACCTTGTTCTTAATACATACAATTCATCTTGATGAGGTGTGCACTTGCTCTTGCAAGCCTATTGTAATGTTGTCGCTGGGCATGGGCTTCCTTCATTTGCTAACCTGCCCCCCCCACTACAAATCTTGGCCTCCTCCCAACCACCCAACCTGCCAACTTTTAAGACTGTCATGTTTTGTCCCTGCGTGAGGATTCGGTGGAGTAGTCCTTGCTAGTAGCCGCACCTCATTTATTATTTTTTGATTTGCAAATCTAATGCGTCTTCTGCTACCTACTCTCTCTGACCTGTTCTGGCCGCGTGAGCAGAGAGGAGTGTCTTATTGGGATTTGAGATGAATGGCTACAGCGTGTTCTGGACAGTGGATTCATTGATGGTGAAATGAAGGTCTGTCACCCTGATGTTGTGTGGGTGGTATGGGTCTCAAAATCGTGCTGTACAGATAGTTTTTGTAATGCCTAGCTGGGCATCGTATTTCTTTGGTTCTACCTGCCCCTCCCAACCACCTAACCTACGGGTTGATTTGACCACCACGTTTTCCTTGCTGTCCTTGCGTGAGGGAGACAGGAGTGGGTGGAGCTCGTTTTTTTTTCTTCGCCATGATCTCTCCTCGATTCTCTTTTAATGCGAGTGGTTGAGGCCATGGAAAATCCCATTTTCCTTTGCTGGGCACCTGTTCCCAAACTGTCATTGTTCTTTGTTGCGTGGGCATTTTATTTTCTTTCTCCTGGCACGTTTTCTTGCCCTTAGTTGCTGCGTGAGTCTGGTTTGACGTGGGTGTGGATGAAGCTACAAGATAGTGTAGCAGGCGTGTTACCTCCTTGTTCTTGGGCGCGGCGAGGAGTGTTCTGGTTGCACGCGACCACAGTCGTGAATAGTTATCAAAAAATCTTGCAGCCGTAGTAGATTAGGACGAGATAAAGTTTTAGTTGAAGCCATTTTTGAGCGCTTCCAATGAGCAGGTTGTCCACTATGTTGTTATCTGTTCAGTGCGAATGCTTCCTCAAATTCGAGATCCTGTAGAAGTTTTGATGGCGGGTTCTGCCCTTTTAGCAAAACGTGTAAGAAATGTTGTTTTCTTTCTGAGAGGCAATCTTTTTAAAGCGTGTTGTTCTGTCTTGCCCTTTCATTTTGGAGAGTCGCTTCTGTCCAGGTAGTGAGTCTAACATGGAAGAAGCTTGACCAAATCTTGAGGCAAGTTTTGCAAGTGAGGCTGAGTTTGCGTGCACATTGTTTCTAATACTGACTGGATGTTTGCCAGTGCCTAGCCATGGGTTAGATATGGTGGTTGTAGATGAAGCCACAGCTAGGGAAGTAGACGTGTTACCTCCACGTTCTTTGGGTGCCACGAGGTGTGTCTTGGTCGGAAATCCATAGCAAACAGCCCGTAACAAGAGTAGCCAGGTGGTAGAAGGTTGCAGTTTGGTCAGAAGTCTTTTGAGCGCCTCCACCAAGCAGGTTGTACAACTTTGTTGTTTCTGTTCTATATCTCTGCACCCTCAAATTCGAGATTCTCCTACAAGATATTTTTATCAAATCCGATTAAGTGACAGTGTGACTGTTACCAGCAGACCTGATGAAATTTATTACAGAGTTTCTCTACTGAAACCTTGCTTGTTCTTCGATGTAACTCATGGAAGAAGATCTCATAGAGGTGGATTTGTTTCATATCAGAATATTCATGAAGCACAGTTTGCCTTGCAAGAAAAATTTCAGGAGATCTATGCAACGTTGGAGAAAATGTATTGGGAGATGAAGGTAGCAGGATATTGTTCAGATTCAGAACATGTGCTGAGAAAACAGTAGTGTCATGGATTACAATGATTGCAGGGTATGCACAGAGTGGACATTATGAGGAAAGTTTAGATCTCTTTCAACAAATGCATCTGGCTGACATGAAGCCCAACAATGTTACCTTTGTAATTGTTCTTCCAGTAACTTCTCACCTGTCGAACTTGCATTAGGGGAAGGAGATCCACGTCTTCATACTAAGAAGTGGTTTTGATTTGTTTTTTATAGTAATGAATGCCCTTGTAGACATGTATTGCAAATGTGGGAATTTTAGAGTTCCACGTTGAGTATTTGAACAAATGCCTAAAAGTGATGTATTCTCATGGACAGCCATGATTGCAGGTTGTGGGATGCAAGAAATAGTAGAGGATGCTAAGTCTAGGGACTGTTTTATGGATATGGAGTCTATACCAAGAGATTGTTCTTGGTTGTAAAGCCATCTTCTTTTGCTTTGTCTCAGACTAGGGATGCTCCTAACATGAGAGCACCAAGGTTAGGAGGTCCAAATTAGAAGCAATCAGATGCATATGGAGATGGTGGAGGTGTTTGGATGAATGACGAAGGATTAAGTTCATTACCAAAATGGGACCTACAGAAGTTCTAGGGTTGATCTTGGAGTGGTGTTGGGAGGATGATGGAAAATATTTTAGACCACCCACCCTGGCCGTGAACTCCTACCTGTGCCAACGTGAAGATGTTCGAATGTTTGGGCACCCAACGAGCTTGAAGAAAATGGAATTAGGCTTCGGTTGCTGTTGCAGGCCCGGTCCATCTTGTTATCGACTGCGGGAGCTTAATCAGGCACGATATTCTCTATACCATTGATTCTTATGCTGTTATTTAACTGATTCATTAATTAACTCTAATCTTCCTATAAATGTCTCGTGTGATGGTATACTGTTTGGTTTCCACTTCCCTTGCTCATTTGTATTTCCTTTTTGGCGTTAGAAATGATTGCGTTGGTTGAAGCCTTTATATTGTTTCTGGGTTTTAATAAATATTAGTTGGGTGAACTTTGTTCTTAAGTCTAATAAAACAAAAGAGGTGGAGGTCCTGTAATGAACACTCCCTAGTTCCTTATGTTGGTCTCACGATTTGAATGTTTTACCAAACATTGTTGTTGGACTCAACCTTACAGTTCTTGTTTTGTTCTTATTCTTGTTTCAGTTTGAGATCTTTAGTTCTGGGTTATGTTGAGTATTTGTGAATTAGGGATTGAGTACTGCAAGTGCATTGTGTATAGGTGAATGATGCTTTTCCTGTCTCTATTCTTTTCTTTTAGTTTCTAGTAACCCTTCCCGGTTGGCTTGGTGTGTGCTTAGCTTGACTGATTATCGATTTGAGCCAAGTTGATATTACTCTCAACTAGGTTAGTTACTTTTGTTACTTGTTTGAATCGCTCAAAGAAATACTTTTATTCTTCGAGTGTCATGGTTGATCGTCATAATTTGATATCAATTCATGTTCACCGTTTAGATATTGTCGTCTTTGGAATCACCTTCTCTCCCTTGGTAACTGTTGTATGTTTTGAGGAATGTAGCTGATCCTATGGAATGTCTTCTTTTGACGATACTCACATTTATTTTGGATAGTTTAAAATGTCAGAGGAAATACTCTTTTTCGTACCTTGATTTTGTTTCACACACGTTGGAGGATACGAGATCTGCTGGATCATTAGTGAGGAAGTTTTCAATCTTAAAATTGGGATGTGGGTTTTATGCGTAAGAAATTACTCTACGTTTTGCTCCGTAAAGATGCTTAAATTTCATTCTCCTGTGACTCATAGGTTAGTCTGTTTGGAAACTCTTTGATTGACTGGTTTTTGTGATGATCGTTGTGATCCGACCTCCTTGCTGTCATTGTAGTAGAATGGTTATGTATTGACCAGAAAGGTTTAAGTCAACTTGTTGTTGACGACAGATCCTTTGGAAGCTATGTATCTTGTGTTGTGTTCTTGTGAATGATTGAGTAACCCTCCTGTAAGATTTATAATGGATATGTTTGGTCTTGTCAAGTTTGTCCTTTTTCTTAAGACATTCTCTTGATTAGAAGAAAGTCTAATAGAAGGATTGTTAGGATAGGATGTGACCCATACGAGGTCATTTGTGCGTTTCATCCCTTTTCTTTCCATTTTTATTTATTCTGTACTGACATAAAATTAACTGTTATAGGCACATCATCTTAATATTAATAAGTCATGTTGGTTTAGATATTCTCATGTCGATTGAGTGTTTGGGATCGTCCAGTGGCATAGTGAATCCTTGGCTTGGTGAACTAACTTAATCAAATAGGGATAGATCACGTTTCAAATTAATTCTCTTCTTGTAATTGTTTTTGTTTCGAAATGTTATCTTGTTAAAATGCGCACGGGCTCCACCATCACCTGCCCCTGGTCCTGCACCTGCAATGCAGTCTAATCTAATACATGAGAAGGATCAGAAACATATCTCCTAAGCACAAAAACGTGAAATACATCATGGACGCGCGATAAGCTAGGTGGCAGTGCTAGACGATAGGCTAAGGGGCCGAGGCGCTCCAAGATCTCAAAGGGACCCACAAACCTAGGAGCAAGCTTAGAACCTTTTCCATAACGGATAGGGCTCTTATGTGGTCTGACACGAAGAAACACCTTCGTGCCTACCTCAAAACTGTGATCTGTCCTATGCTGGTCTGCATACTTCTTCTGTCTATCCTGTGCCTCCTGCAATCTCTGCCTGATCAGGGTAACCTGCTGCTCCATATCCTGTAATAATGCTGGTCCAAGGGAAACCCTGTCCTCAATCCTATCCCAGCTAAGAGGTGTCCTGCACTCTCTACCATATAATGCCTGAAAAGGAGCCATGCCTATAGAACTCTGGAAACTATTATTGTAGGCAAACTCCACCAAATACAGATACTCCTCCCATCTCGACTGATGATCCATCACGTACATCCTGAGCATATCCTCCAAAATCTGATTCACCCTCTCTGTCTGTCCATCGGTCTCAGGGTGATAAGCTGTGCTGAAATTAATCCTCGTCCCGAGGGCATACTGCATGGTGGTCCAGAAATGGGAGGTGTACAAAGGGTCGCGGTCGCAAATGATCTTCCGCAGAATCCCATGTAATCTAACAATCTCATCAAGGTATACTCATGCTACTGCACTAGCCGTATAGGTAGTCTTCACTGGAGAAAAGTGAGATACCTTCGTCAATTTATCCACCGTGACCATGATGGCGTCGTGGTGGTATCTCGACGTCGGCAACCCAACAATGAAATCCATCAAAATGGTATCCCACTTCCACTCTGGTATGGCGTGAGGATAGAGAAGGCCAACTAGATGTTGATGCTCGGCCTTCACCCTTTGGCACTCTAAACAGCGGGATACAAATGAAGCTATGTCTCTCCGAAGTCCTCTCCAAAAATACAACTGTCTCAAGGTGGCGTGCATCTTCTTCACCCCGGGATGGGCTGAGTAAGGTGCACGATGAGCCTCTGTCAAAATGTCATGTCTCAAGCCTCCATCTCTAGGAACATAAATCCGACCTCTGTGTCTGAGAAGACCATCTGCCTCTAATGAAAATCCATCAAATCTCCCCTCAAGGGGTCTCTGAGACTCAATCTCTGCTCTGGCTGCAAGGTAGAAACTATCCTGAGGAAGCTGCTGCAAGATCCTACTCCGCAAATCTGTGCCCACTGAGGTGGCCATAGCCACATGTCTCCGCCTACTCAAGGCATCTGCAACCACATTCTCCTTCCCTTTCACATGCTCTATCTCCATGTCATACTCACAGAGTAACTCCATCCAACGCCGCTGACGAGCGTTGAGATTGGGCTGTGTGAAGAGGTGGCGAAGACTCAAGTGATCAGTCCTGAGTGTAAATCTCCGGCCAAGAAGAAAATGTCTCCACCACACTAAGGCATGTACTACTGCTGCAAGCTCAAGGTCATGGGTCGGATAATTGAGCTCATAATCTTTGAGTTTGCGGGACTCAAAGGCAACTACTCTACCCTCCTGCATTAACACTCCTCCAAGTCCTGCCAAGGAAGCATCTGTGCATACAAAAAACTCTCCATGAGGATCTGGCACTGCAAGGATAGGTGCTCTCGTAAGGCACTCCTTCAGTGTACTGAAGGCCTGTTCACATCTATCTGTCCATAAAAACTTCTTCCCTTTCCGCTGAAGAGAAGTGATGGGGTGCGCAATCCGAGAAGAAGTCCTGAACAAACCTCCTGTAGTATCCTGCTAGACCCATGAAACTACGCACCTCGGTCACACTAGTGGGTGCTGGCCAATCCATGATGGCTCGAATCTTGGAAGGATCGACTGCGATACCTTCCCCAGAAATAATGTGGCCCAAATACTGCACCTCAGTCTGAAAGAACGCACACTTCTCCAAGTTCCCGTAAAGGCGCTGCTCGCGAAGACACTGAAGAACCTGGCGAAGGTGCTCCTCGTGCTCCTCACGTGTGCGTGAGTAAATCAGAATGTCATCGAGGAAGATGAGCATGAAGCGATCAAGGAAGGTCCTGAATACCCCATTCATCAAACTCATAAACACTGCGGGGGCATTCGTCAAACCGAAAGGTACCACTGTGAACTCGTAGTGGCCATATCTCGTGCGGAAAGCTGTCTTGTGAATATCTGTCTCCGCAATCCTGAGCTGATGGTATCCTGACTTAAGATCTATCTTGGAGAAAACGGTAGCCCCCTTCATCTGATCAAATAAATCATCAATGCGTGGAAGGGGGTAACGATTCTTGATCGTTACTTTATTCAGCTGACGGTAATCAATGCACAACCGAAGAGATCCATCCTTCTTCTTTACGAAGATAACTGGTGCACCCCAAGGGGATACACTAGGACGGATTAGGCCTTTCTCCAGAAGGCCCTCAAGCTGCAACTTGAGCTCACATAACTCAGGAGTAGTCATCCGATAAGGTGCTCGTGAGATAGGCTCTGCGCCTGGAACTAGATCTATATGGAAGTCGATCTCACGTGGGGGAGGTAATCCCGGTAGCTCCCCTGGAAACACATCGGCGAACTCTGATAAGATGGGATGATCATCGAGGGAAGGTCCCCCTGACTCATCCTCTGATTTGTCACTAACTGTAACAGCATACAACTGGCAACCCCGTCGCACACACCGCTTAAGCTGCATAGCGGAGATGGTGCGAATAGAAACGGGTCTCCTAACTCCTGATAACACTGACTCTACTCCAAGATCATCTATGCAAACAATAGTCTTATGGTAACAGTCCACTCTAGCTCTGTGAGCGGACAACCAATCCATGCCTAAAATGATGCCATAAGATCCTAATGGAAGGATCCGAAGATCAGAAGTAGTGGTGAAGGGTCCCAAATCCACTACACACTCCTTGACTAAGGAGTCTACAGAAATCTTGGCTCCAGAAGCCATCTCAACGTCCCAACTACGGCCCTGCCTAACTGCCACCAGCCTACAATGCTCTACTAAAGATGGTGCAATGAATGAATCAGAAGAACCAGAATCAAATAATATAGAGGTGGAAATACCACCAATACTACCTGTCGTCTCAATCACAGTACTCTGATGCTCAGCCTGGCGGTTCTCGACCGCTGCGTAGATCCGATGACTCCGTGCCATATCTCCAACAGTAGGCTCTAAGCTCTGTGTCTTACCCTTGGTAGGGTTATGTGGGTAATCTCTCCAAATATGCCCAACGACTCCGCAACCATAACAGCCGCCTGGTCCTCTCCAGTGGGAAGCGGCTCCAGCTGGTACTCTAGATGACTGAGATACAGATCCTGACGATCCGGCTATGGACTGCTGAGGTCTCTGCTGACGAGCTCCTACTGACTGAGCTCTCGGTGCACCCTGTGTCCTGATGGGACCCCTAGGAGGAGGCCCCATACTACGTCCTCTCTGTGCATCGAATCTCTGAGGAGGTCGGTAAGGTGGGCGGGTCTGCTGCTGCTGCTGCTGCTGTGGTGGCCTAAATGAAGCTTGCCCTGAACTCTGTCCACCCCGTGGAGGAGGAACTGACCCCTTCGACCTACTATCCTGCATCTGCTGGATACGGCTCCGAACTCTGTCTCTAGCCTGCTGTGTCTTCCCCCGTGTCTCCTCTGCAATATAGGCCTTCTCCACGGCCTCTGCTAACGTCTGTGGGCAGTGAATGCGCACTGCGCCAGCTAAATCCAAGTTCAGGCCCCGGATGAACCTGTGAATCCGTACCTGCTCATCCTGCATATAGTCGACGTACTGAAGTAGGTCCAGAAATCGACTCTCATACTCAGCTACTGTCATCGATCCCTGACGGAGGTCATGAAACTCATCTATCCGCTGCTGAATAAATCTCCTGGGTAAATACCTGCTCCTGAACCGCTCCTCAAACAGCTCCCAGGTAATCGTCTCTGAGTCGACATGGAGCTTCTGCTCCTCGGTCCTCCACCAGACTCCTGCTCCATCCTTCAGAAGATGGATCGCAACCCGAGCTTTCGTGTTGCTACTACAAGGACAGAGCTTGAAGCATCCGCTCAAGCTCACCAACCAGGCCTCTGCCTAAAAACCGCCTGTATCACCTGAATACTGAGATGGTCGCAGCTTCAGGATCTCCCTGATATGGTCTGCAGCTGATGTATGACGAATCCTAGATCTCTCTGTATGCTCCTCCCTCTGTCTAGGGCTCCGAGACCTGTCCCTATGTCCTGAGATCCTGTCCCCATGTCCTCTCTGTGGTGACTCTGCCCTAGCCGACTCTGCACGGAAATTCTCTGCTCTGTGCTCCTCGCTGTGTCGAGGGGATGCCTGGGCATCTACTGATGGCTCCAAACTATGTCTAGCAAGTCGTCCTCCCAAGGGCTCTCCGCGTATAGCGGCATTGACATCCTGGAGTGTCTGCAAAATCTGAGGCAGAAGGGCTGCTACGGCCTGCTCTGGCGGTGGTATGTCTAGGTCTATGTGAAGAGACCCCTCGCCCAATCCGCGCCTCCTGCACAGATCAAGGCGAGAGTTAGTTCATCGTTCTAGGTCTTGTGCTAGTTTTCAAAATTTGCTGTTTACTATAATTATCAACATTATGGCTTTATATTTTAAAAGAATAATGTTCTGCACTAAGTTAAGTGTTCCTGTTCTGCGTTTTCCTGCGTGTGCCCAAGGGTCCCAGCTTCGAACCCCTGGCTCTGATACCAAAATGTAACGCCGCGAAAAGACGACGCCACGCTCCCGATGACGACGCCGCGCCACAACAAACAAACCCGAAATGCGACAATTTTTTTTTTTTTTTTTTTTAAGGGTAAAAATAGCCAGGTTCGTGCTTAATTTGTTTTATCCGCAATATTTGGGTCCTGCCATGACCGTCAAGGAATGATGCAGATAAGCTTCAGTCTTTAACTTGTATTCCGCTAGGAAGCAAAGGACTATGGTTGATCGTTGGCAAATTCATTGCTCAAGGTTTACTTCAACATTGTCGTTTCGACTCCTCCTTAATGGTCATAATTTCGGGTTTCAGCATGGTGTTACAAGACTTCATAAGGGTACTTCACTGATCCCGTATTCACATTATGCTCCATTTTATAAGAAGGTAAAAGCGTCCAAGGGGTAACGGTAAGTATCGAATGGTTCTATTGATCTCAGTTTGATATAGTTTAATGTATATCTGTTGAGGTATGTAGCATGGTTAAACACAAATATTGCTAACCGATCTTGACGACTTTTAGAAACTTTAACATATAATCATCAGATATCCCTACCAAAGGAATTTGATATTTTAATTTTAGTGATCAATATATATAGATATATTACCAAAATTTAAATTATAATTAATCTATGCGCCTATAACAAGGACATTAAATCCCCAAAAACCTTTTTTTTGTCTAAAGAATTTCAAATATATTAAAGTTATACCAAATTTACATATATATGACCAAATTTATTTTTTAACCAAAACTTCATTGAATTTTGGACACGCCTAAATAAATTTGAAATTTCAATTTGACAAAAAGGACAAGAGTCTTATTGGTAGGGAAGGCAATTCAATTTTTTAACTTGGCTGGGCGCGGTGGGTGGCTTTAAACCACTCACCTGTCCACCATTATTCCTCCTCCTTGCGTGCAAGAAAGAAAACCAGGCCGCGTGTTTCGAATAAATACTTACTAGATTTTAAAATCTTACCTTCAGTTACTAAGTTTTTGTTTTTCCAAGTCCTGGCCGCCGCGGGTAGGTGAGAAGTGAGGACTGGGATGAAGACACAGGCCGCGGTATAGCAAGAAAAGCAGTACGCAAAAACGGTTTTACAGCTTCCAACAGGGACCGCGTGAGGAAGAGGTGAACTCTAAAGGGTTCCCTGCGCGCAAAGGAGGAGGCATCGCCATGCTTTTTGCTGTGCAGAAAGCGGCTGCCAACTATGTTGTTATCTGGCCGCATCAATTTACAACTTAAATTCTGGGGCGTGGAAACGCAGTTAAGAGGAGGTGAAATGGAAAAAGCAGGTCGCCCAACAATGACTGTTATTTGCTGTTCAGTTCTGTCATCTGCATCCAATCAGAGAATGTCCAACTAAGTTGGACTATTAGTCTTAATGCACCTTCAAGAAATTTTATCCAAAATTGGTGGCTCCTTGCAGTGAATGCTATACAAAAAACAGTGATTAGGGGAAGCAGAGCTACTTAAAAAATGTCACCTGTCTACAGCCGAATGGACTGTAACGCATTCATAAGGCGCTGGGTTCATACAAGCAGGAAACAAGTCAACAGTGCAGGGTGAATAAGATTTGGACTAATGTACATTTGCCGGGGAGTCTCTCCTGGACCAACAACTATATTTGTCTATTGCAAGTGTCCTAATCTAAAATAGACGACCTGTGAACTCGCTTTTGCAAGCATTGCAACAATTTAAATATTCGCTGTGACAGTCAGCGCTTTGTGTATCAAGTTGTCTATCAGGCATATCTACTGAAACGTATCATTTTTTTTTTTTATATTAGCAGTTATTCTCTTAGACACGATTTAAGGGTGATTGACTGGTCTTGATTTTGAGACTAACTTCACATTTGTTTGGGCAGTTGCGAGGCCTGCCATGCAGCTTGATATTTGTGAAGCTAAGACCACTCGCAGTGTCCTAATCTGTAAAAAAAAAATGTTAAAAACTATTTGTAAGCATTGCAACAATTTAAATATTCGCTGTGACAGTCAGCGCCTTTGTATATCAAGTTGTCTATCAGGCATATTTACTGAAACGTATCATGCAAGAATTTTTTTCTTTTATATTAAACATTCATTCTCTTAGACTTTGATTTAAGGGTGATTGACTGGTCAATTTTGAGACTAATTTACATTTTTTGGGTGTGGCGAAATGCCATGTAGCTTTATATTGTTTGAAGCTAAGACCATTCAATTTATTTTATAATCTGTAAAAATCCTAACATTCAACACATATTTTGTCCATTGCAATCAATTTTATTAACAATTGGGCAGTTTTTTGCTGAAATAAGTTTTCAACCCTTTTTTAATTTAAATTAAAGATTGTAACAATGATTCATAAATGAGAAAGCCATAATGGGGATTGATAGAGCACTTAGATAGATTCTTTTCATTGTCTTACTACAAACCATTTGAAAATTTAAGTTTCCATCAAGTATAAAGAATGAGAAATAACTCTATTTTATCTTTCCAACACATTCCAAGTAACAAAATTTTAATACATTTTCTTTTGTAATTTCTTTCCAATATTCCACAAAGAATTCAACAACCTTTCCAATAAATTTTAAAGTAAGAAATACTATCATTCCAATGCAACTTTTCCTTAAAATCTTTTTACAACACATCCTACTTCATGTGGAAACAAATTTGCAATAATGGAAGCTAAAGAAAACAAGGCAATATTACATTTCTTTCTCCACTCAAGGTGGGTAATTACATGATGTTTTCACATTGTCAACAACAAGGTTCTTGTGCTCCAAGAGTTCTTCTTCCATGCTCCAAATTCCAAGTATTTCAATCACAACCAAGATAGGGGGAGAGGCAACACTCTCCTCCCAACCAAATCTCAATGGAGAAGAGAATCAATCTCCTCCATTGACCCCCGAGCCCCAAACACACCACAATGAAGGGTGGTCTCCAACTCAAGGCAACAATACATGCTTCCACAATACAAGTTCTTCACAACATTCAAGCTAAAATAGAAGAACAAGAGACACACAATAACACAAACATTACACAACAAGGCTTGCATCCAAGCCAACAAGAGAAGGAACTATGGGAATGTTTTCCTTATGCCTCCCAAATGAGATGAGATGCCCATCCAAAACCCTCCACAATATAACACAAGCCCCTATGACTCTTATGCCTCCCTCAAGTACCCCTTTTTCCTCCCATACTCTTATGCCTCCCTCCTCTTATGGCTCCCTCAAAGACAAGGTAGAATGTAAACATTCCTACCCAAGATGGGCATCCCTCTCAAACTCCCTCCACAATATCCTAATCTACTCTTTTGCCTCCCTCATGTGTATTCCCATAGACCTCTCCTATACTACACAAAAAGCATTCAATCCATTTTTCACAATACACCAAAGTAAACATGCATTTTTTCACAATTTTAGCATAGAAGCAATAATAATATGAAAGCAAAAACAAAGGAGAGGGTTCCCTACCTCTCCATTGGAGAAGCCTAAACCAAGAACTTGTCCAAGCTCCTTCCCAAATCAATCCAAGCATGCAAGTCCAAAAACTCTCTTATCTCTTTCTCCCAATTCTTCTCTCTCAAAAAAAAAAATCACAAAAGAGAACTCTTCAACAACACAAAAACAAAGCTCCAACCCCCTCAACAAGAGAGGAAGTTTCAATAAATAGATCAAAGGTAAGGGTGAGGGTGATGTGGCTCCATGTAGGATGCCACATCACACATCCTCAAACCATCTCCCAAGGTCAACTCAAATCCCAAAACACCATAAATGGGTGGTTGGGTTGAATGACAACTCTCTTCCACAACCATCCCTTTCCCATGTGCCTTAAGGCACAAATAAATGCAAAATGAAGAAAAAGTGCACTCCAAAGTCAATTTCCCTTCCCAAAACAATAAATAATCCCTTTTTGGCTTCCCAACCCATAGATATGGTTGGTAAGGGGTTTTGGGAAGTGTGGGACAAGTTTAACTTGTCCCACAAGTCCCCCAAAATTGCCCTCAAACTCAAATTCGAGATTTTCAAGAGATTTGGAGTGGTCAACACTCAAGATAAGCATTCAATACAAGAGACAACACATGGCTCAAGGAGCCAACCAACAAAATTTATTACACCCACATGACTAAAACAAGATATTAAATTAATCTAAACATACTTAGCAAAAGTAATAAAAGAAGGGCATCCCAAATGAAATCACCTACTAAAGTAAATAAAACAATTAAATAAAATTCTCAACCCCATGGTCACATTAGAACATTACCCCCTCAAGAAATTTTCTCAACACATACAAGAACAAGCTAACACAATACAGTTTACAAGTTGCCTTGACGACCAATGTTGTAACCACCCGACATTCTGTTGTGTTTGGTCCCCAATCCCCCTCATGGTTGTGATCATGCTGTGTTTCCTGCAAAATGCAAAATACCCTCTTCGGCCTTGCGGCCATGTCAAAATATCCAAAATAATCATATGCATGAAATTTATTAACATCTATACGTAATTCAAGCAATCATTATTTCTAGGTCTAATTCACAATTTAATTATGCATTTCATCATTTTCCAAAATCATAGTAATGTAAATTCAACAACTACATTCTACTCATCAGGGCGAAGAAATCCAATGTTAGAACACATGCAATATATCCATATAAAAATAATATCAATATCCAATAGTCTGTCCATGAGTCAGTGCAGATCATACTGAAAACAAAATCCAACCATAATCCAAATGCGTCTAGTCACAAAACATCATGCTAATCAACATAAGTATAAGCCATGTCCATATCTAAAGTCTGCATAACTCAAAATGATAATCACTAAGCGTCGTAGGGAAGTGGGCATTACATCCCCCTCCCCTTAGACTAGACTTCCTCCTGGAAGTCACTGAAATAAGTGTGGAAACTGAGCTCGCAATGATGTAGCATCCTCCCAAGTAGCAGCAGTCTCATCGTATCTGTCCCATTGGACTCGAACCTGATCAATCTCTCTGCCGCGAAGGCCCAGGGTCCTGCGATCTAAAATGCGCACGGGCTCCACCATCACCTGCCCCTGATCCTGCACCTGCAATGCAGTCCAATCTAGCACATGAGAAGGATCAGAAACATATCTCCTAAGCACAGAAACGTGAAATACATCATGGACGCGCGATAAGCTAGGTGGCAGTGCTAGACGATAGGCTAAGGGGCCGAGGCGCTCCAAGATCTCAAAGGGACCCACAAACCTAGGAGCAAGCTTAGAACCTTTTCCATAACGGATAGGGCTCTTATGTGGTCTGACACGAAGAAACACCTTCGTGCCTACCTCAAAACTGCGATCTGTCCTATGTTGGTCTGCATACTTCTTCTGTCTATCCTGAGCCTCCTGCAATCTCTGTCTAATCAAGGTAACCTGCTGCTCCATGTCCTGTAATAATGCTGGCCCAAGAGAAACCCTGTCCTCAATCCTGTCCCAACTAAGAGGTGTCCTGCACTCTCTACCATATAATGCCTGAAAAGGAGCCATGCCTATAGAACTCTGAAAACTATTATTGTAGGCAAACTCCACCAAATACAGATACTCCTCCCATCTCGACTGATGATCCATCACGTACATCCTGAGCATGTCCTCCAGAATCTGATTCACCCTCTCTGTCTGTCCATCTGTCTCAGGGTGATAAGCTGTACTGAAATTAATCCTCGTCCCGAGGGCATACTGCATGGTGGTCCAGAAATGGGAGGTGTACAAAGGGTCGCGGTCGCAAATGATCTTCCGCGGAATCCCATGTAATCTGACAATCTCATCAAGGTATACTCGTGCTACTGCACTTGCTGTATAGGTAGTCTTTACTGGAGAAAAGTGAGCTACCTTCGTCAATTTATCCACCGTGACCATGATGGCGTCGTGGTGGTATCTCGACGTCGGCAACCCAACAATAAAATCCATAGAGATGGTGTCCCACTTCCACTCTGGTATGGCGTGAGGATAGAGAAGGCCAGCTGGATGCTGATGCTCGGCCTTCACCCTCTGGCACTCTAAACAGCGGGATACAAATGAAGCTATGTCTCTCCGAAGTCCTCTCCAAAAGTACAACTGTCTCAAGGTGGCGTGCATCTTCTTCACCCCGGGATGGGCTGAATACGGTGCACGATGAGCCTCTGTCAAAATGTCATGTCTCAAGCCTCCATCTCTGGGAACATATATCGCCCTCTGTGTCTGAGAAGACCATCTGCCTCTAGTGAAAATCCATCAAATCTCCCCTCAAGGGGTCTCTGTGACTCAATCTCTGCTCTGGCTGCAAGGTAGAAACTATCCTGAGGAAGCTGCTGCAAGATCCTACTCCGCAAATCTGTGCCCACTGAGGTGGCCATAGCCACATGTCTCCGTCTACTCAAGGCATCTGCAACCACATTCTCCTTCCCCTTCACATGCTCTATCTCCATGTCATACTCACAAAGTAACTCCATCCAACGCCGCTGACGAGCGTTGAGATTGGGCTGCGTGAAGAGGTGGCGAAGACTCAAGTGATCAGTCCTGAGTGTAAATCTCCGGCCAAGAAGAAAATGTCTCCATCGCACTAAGGCATGTACTACTGCTGCAAGCTCAAGGTCATGGGTCGGATAATTGAGCTCATAATCTTTGAGTTTGCGAGACTCAAAGGCAACTACTCTACCCTCCTGCATTAGCACTCCTCCAATTCCTGCCAAGGAAGCATCTGTGCATACGAAAAACTCTCCATGAGGATCCGGCACTGCAAGGATAGGTGCTCTCGTAAGGCACTCCTTCAGTGTACTGAAGGCCTGCTCACATTTATCTGTCCATACAAACTTCTTCCCTTTCCGCTGAAGAGAAGTGATGGGGTGCGCAATCCGAGAGAAGTCCTGAACAAACCTCCTGTAGTATCCTGCTAGTCCCATGAAACTACGCACCTCGGTCACACTAGTGGGTGCTGGCCAATCCATGATGGCTCGAATCTTGGAAGGATCGACTGCGATACCTTCCCCAGAAATAACGTGGCCCAAA
This sequence comes from Taxus chinensis, assembly GCA_019776745.2. Lineage (NCBI taxonomy): Eukaryota > Viridiplantae > Streptophyta > Pinopsida > Cupressales > Taxaceae > Taxus > Taxus chinensis. The sequence continues at coordinate 150,971,595 of CM034157.1, forward strand.
TACTGCACCTCAGTCTGAAAGAACGCACACTTCTCCAAGTTCCCGTAAAGGCGCTGCTCGCGAAGACACTGAAGAACCTGGCGAAGGTGCTCCTCGTGCTCCTCACGTGTGCGTGAGTAAATCAGAATGTCATCAAGGAAGATGAGCACGAAGCGATCAAGGAAGGTCCTGAATACCCCATTCATCAAACTCATAAACACTGCGGGGGCATTCGTCAAACCGAAAGGTACCACTGTGAACTCGTAGTGGCCATATCTCGTGCGGAAAGCTGTCTTGTGAATATCTGTCTCCGCAATCCTGAGCTGATGGTATCCTGACTTAAGATCTATCTTGGAGAAAATGGTAGCCCCCTTCATCTGATCAAACAAATCGTCAATGCGTGGAAGGGGGTAACGATTCTTGATCGTTACTTTATTCAGCTGACGGTAGTCAATGCACAACCGAAGAGATCCATCCTTCTTCTTTACGAAGATAACTGGTGCACCCCAAGGGGATACGCTAGGACGAATTAGGCCTTTCTCCAGAAGGCCCTCCAGCTGCAACTTGAGCTCACATAACTCAGGAGTAGTCATCCGATAGGGTGCTCGTGAGATAGGCTCTGCGCCTGGAACTAGATCTATATGGAAGTCGATCTCACGTGGGGGAGGTAATCCCGGTAGCTCCCCTGGAAACACATCGGCGAACTCTGATAAGATGGGATGATCATCGAGGGAAGGTCCCCCCGACTCATCCTCTGATCTGTCACTAACTGTAACAGCATACAACTGGCAACCCCGTCGCACACACCGCTTAAGCTGCATAGCGGAGATGGTGCGAATAGAAACGGGACTCCTAACTCCTGATATCACTGACTCTACCCCAAGATCATCTATGCAAGCAATAGTCTTGTGGTAACAATCCACTCTAGCTCTGTGAGCGGACAACCAATCCATGCCTAAAATGATGCCATAAGATCCTAATGGAAGGATCCTAAGATCTGAAGTAGTGGTGAAGGGTCCCAAATCCACTACACACTCCTTGACTAAGGAGTCTACAGAAATCTTGGCTCCAGAAGCCATCTCTACGTCCCAACTACGGCCCTGCCTAACTGCCACCAGCCTACAACGCTCTACCAAAGATGGTGCAATGAAAGAATCAGAAGAACCAGAATCAAATAATATAGAGGTGGAAATACCACCAACACTACCTGTCGTCTCAATCACAGTACTCTGATGCTCAGCCTGGCGGTTCTCGACCGCTGCGTAGATCCGATGACTCCGTGCCATATCTCCAACAGTAGGCTCTGAGCTCTGTGTCTTACCCTTGGTAGGGTTAAGTGGGCAATCTCTCCAAATATGCCCAACGACTCCGCAACCATAACAGCCGCCTGATCCTCTCCAGTGGGAAGCGGCTCCAGCTGGTACTCTAGATGACTGAGATGCCGATCCTGACGATCCGGCTATGGACTGCTGAGGTCTCTGCTGACGAGCTCCGACTGACTGAGCTCTCGGTGCACCCTGTGTCCTGATGGGACCCCTAGGAGGAGGCCCCATACTACGTCCTCTCTGTGCATCGAATCTCTGAGGAGGTCGGTAAGGTGGGCGGGTCTGCTGCTGCTGCTGCTGCTGTGGTGGCCTAAATGAAGCCTGCCCTGAACTCTGTCCACCCCGTGGAGGAGGAACTGACCCCTTCGACCTACTATCCTGCATCTGCTGGATACGGCTCCGAACTCTATCTCTAGCCTGCTGTGTCTTCCCCCGTGTCTCCTCTGCAATATAGGCCTTCTCCACGGCCTCTGCTAATGTCTGTGGGCAGTGAATGCGCACTGCGCCAGCTAAATCCAAGTTCAGGCCCCGGATGAACCTGTGAATCCGTACCTGCTCATCCTGCATATAGTCGACGTACTGAAGTAGGTCCAGAAATCGACTCTCATACTCAGCTACTGTCATCGATCCCTGACGGAGGTCATGAAACTCATCTATACGCTGCTGAATAAACCTCCTAGGTAAATACCTGCTCCTGAACCGCTCCTCAAACAGCTCCCAGGTAATCGTCTCTGAGTCGACATGGAGCTTCTGCTCCTCGGTCCTCCACCAGACTCCTGCTCCATCCTTCAGAAGATGGATCGCAACACGAGCTTTCGTGTTGCTACTACAAGGACAGAGCTTGAAGCATCCGCTCAAGCTCACCAACCAGGCCTCTGCCTGAAAACCGCCTATATCTCCTGAATACTGAGATGGTCGCAGCTTCAGGATCTCCCTGATATGGTCTGCAGCTGATGTATGACGAATCCTAGGTCTCTCTGTATGCTCCTCCCTCTGTCTAGGGCTCCGAGACCTGTCCCTATGTCCTGAAATCCTGTCCCCATGTCCTCTCTGTGGCGACTCTGCCCTAGCCGACTCTGCACGGAAATTCTCTGCTCTGTGCTCCTCGCTGTGTCGAGGGGATGCCTGGGCATCTACTGATGGCTCCAAACTATGTCTAGCAAGTCGTCCTCCCAAGGGCTCTCCGCGTATAGCGGCATTGACATCCTGAAGTGTCTGCAAAATCTGAGGCAGAAGGGCTGCTACGGCCTGCTCTGGCGGTGGTATGTCTAGGTCTATGTGAAGAGACCCCTCGCCCAATCCGCGCCTCCTGCACAGATCAAGGCGAGAGTTAGTTCACTGTACTAGGTCTTGTGCTCGTTTTCAAAATTTGCTGTTTACTATAATTATCAACAATATGGCTTTATATTTTAAAAGAATAATGTTCTGTACTAAGTTAAGTGTTCATGCTTCGCGTTTTCAGCTTGTGCCCAAGGGTCCCAGCTTTGAACCCCTGGCTCTGATACCAAAAATGTAACGCCGCTAAAAAACGAACGCCACACTCACGACGACGATGACGACGCCGCAACAACAAGACGACCCGAAATGCGACATAAATTTTTTTTTTTTTTTTTTTTTAATTTTAATTAAAATTTTAAGCAAGGTAGAGGTTCGTGCTTAATTTGTTTTATCCGCAATATGCTTGAGACCTGATGACCTAGGAAACAGATAAGCTTCAGTCTTCAACTTGTATTCCGAAGCAAGAAAAAGGGATGGTCGTCGCAATTCCCATTTGCTCGAGGTTTACTTCAAATTTGTCGTATTCGACTCCTGTTTTAATGGATAATTTCGGGTATGATGGTGTTACAAGACTTCATAAGAAATTAACTGGATCACTGATCCCGTATTCTACATTACATCCATTTTATAAGAAGGTAAAGGCGTTACAAAAGTAGGTAATATATTATTGATCTCTTTATTTGATATAGTTTAATGTAATCTGTTGAGGTATGTAGCATAGTTATACACATAAATTTTATATTGCTATTCTTGACGACTTTTAGAAACTCTTATACATATAATCATCGATATCCTACCTAAAGGAATTTAATATTTTAATTTAAGTGATAAATATATTTTAGATATATTATTAAAATCTATATTCAATTGGGTCTATGCGCCTAAATCTTAATAAGGCATTAATATCCTCAATTTAAACCTTTTAATGTCTATTGAATTTCAAATTATATTGAAGTTATATAATACATATATATGACCAAATTGGACTTCACATTTTTGCATCCTTACCTACAACAATTTCCAACTCCTATCAATTGGCAAACCTTACAAGGAGAGCCGAAGGTTTCGGATGGGGGAGAAACAATTCAAACGGTCTAAGAAGTTGGCTGGGCGCGGTGGGTGACCCAACGACCACCTGTCCCACCATTACTCTCCTCCTTGCGTGCAAAGAATGCACCAGGCCGCCGTTTCAAAAGGATACACAAGATTTTGAAAATCTTACCTGCTCAGACGTGAGAAGACCCGCCGGTTTATCCTGTCCTGTCCTGGCCGCGCGGGTAAGGTGAGAAGAAGACAGGGATGATGAAAGGCCCGGTACAGCAAGAAAATGGAAAGCAAAAACGGTTTTAAGCTCTGCACAGGCCCAGGCCGAGGGAAATTACAGGGTTCCCGCGCGTTCAAGTTACAGGCAAGTTTTCAGGGCGAGAAGGTTATGCTGTCCGCCTAATACTTTATCTCTGTGTCAATGCATTCTTAAAGCCGCCCCAAGGTCAAAAAAGCGGATCGAATAAAGGCGAGGTGGTGGCATGGTATCCTCCATGGTTAAAGGTTCCAACAAGCTGTCCCAGACCACGTTCTGTTTCAGTTCAAAAAGGCGCGACAGAGAAGTTGCTTTTTGCAAGCATTTTAACAATTTAAATATGAAGGCATGACAAAAGACAGTGCTTTGTGTACAAGGGATGTCTATCATTATCTACATGAAACAGTATCAGAAGCATTTTTTTCTTAAAAAATATTCAGTTATTCTCTTGGCCCATGATAAATCTGTCGGGTATTGACTGGTCTTGATTTTGAGACTAATCTTCACATTTGTTTAAAAGAGTTCGCGAGGCCTGCCATGCAGCTTGATATTTGTGAAGCTAAGACTATTGCAGTGTCCTAATCAAGGTTCAAAAAAAAAAACAACCACAGAACTGTTGATAAGCATTGCAACAATTTAAAAATTCGCTGTGACAGTCAGCGCTTTGTGTATCAAGTTGTCTATCAGGCATATCTACTGAAACGTCATCATTCATTTTTTTTTTTATATTAGCAGTTATTCTCTTAGACACGATTTAAGGGTGATTGACTGGTCTTGATTTTGAGACTAACTTCACATTTGTTTGGGCAGTTGCGAGGCCTGCCATGCAGCTTGATATTTGTGAAGCTAAGACCACTCGCAGTGTCCTAATCTGTAAAAAAAAATGTCTCAAAAACGTTTTTATAAGCATTGCAACAATTTAAATGCACATAAGCTATGTGACAGTCAGATTACTTTTACAACCATATCAAGTTGTCTACGAGGCTTATTTACAATTTCATCAAATATTTATCAATTTTTGAGTTTTATATTTACAGTTATTCTTTAGTTAATTTAAGGTTGCATTGTACTTTTGATTTTTAAGACTAATTTTACATTTGTATGGGCAGTGGCGAGGCCTGCCATGTAGCTTGATATTTGAATAGCTAAGACCACTCACAGTATTCAAACTAATCAGTAAAGAAAAAAAAAGTTTAAACTTATATTTTTGTAGGCATTGCAACAATTAGAAACATTTATTGTGACAGTCAGTTGCTTTGTATCAAATTGCATGAATTCAAGAGGATTATTTCCTTTTACTAATTTGCAATAATTTGGGTAACAATAGATACATAAATGAATACTAAGATATTTTTAAGAAACTTTTAGATTTTACAATGATTTCATAGATTAATTTAAACATAAAGCCATTTTAAATTTAAGACCTTCCAATACAAGTAAGAAAATGAATACACTAAGATTTCAATCTTTTCACATCTCCTTTCAATTCCAACAAAATATTACATATTTCTTTTGTAATTTCTTCCAATATTTCACAAGATTTGTTACAACACTTTCCAATAAATTTTAGAGTAAGAAATACTTTCATTCAATGCAACTTTCCTTAAAATCTTTTACAACACATTCTACTTCATGTGGAACAAATTTACAATAATGTAAAACTAAAGAAAGCAAGGCAATATTACATTTCTTTCTCCACTCAAGGTGGGTAATTACATGATATTTTTAACATTGTCAACAACAAGGTTCTTGTGCTCCAAAGAGTTCTTCTTCCATGCTCCAAGTTCCATAAAGATCAATCACAACCAAGATAGGGGGAGAGGCAACACTCTCCTCCCAACCAAATCTCAATGGAGAAGAGAAGCAATCTCCTCCATTGACCCCCGAGCCCCAAACACAACACAATGAAGGGTGGTCTCCAACTCAAGGCAACAATACATGCTTCCACAATACAAGTTCTTCACAACATTCAAGCTAAAATAGAAGAACAAGAGACACACAATAACATTAAACATTACACAACAAGGCTTGCATCCAAGCCAACAAGAGAAGGAACTATGGGAATGTTTTCCTTATGCCTCCCAAATGAGATGAGATGCCCATCCAAAACCCTCCACAATATAACACAAGCCCCTATGACTCTTATGCCTCCCTCAAGTACCCCTTTTTCCTCCCATACTCTTATGCCTCCCTCCTCTTATGGCTCCCTCAAAGACAAGGTAGAATGTAAACATTCCTACCCAAGATGGGCATCCCTCTCAAACTCCCTCCACAATATCCTAATCTACTCTTTTGCCTCCCTCATGAGTATTCCCATAGACCTCTCCTATACTACACAAAAAGCATTCAATCCATTTTTCACAATACACCAAAGTAAACATGCATTTCTTTTTCACAATTTTAGCATAGAAGCAATAATAATATGAAAGCAAAAACAAAGGAGAGGGTTCCCTACCTCTCCATTGGAGAAGCCTAAACCAAGAAACTTGTCCAAGCTCCTTCCCAAATCAATCCAAGCATGCAAGTCCAAAAACTCTCTTATCTCTTTCTCCCAATTCTTCTCTCTCAAAAAAAACAAAAGAGAACTCTTCAACAACACAAAAACAAAGCTCCAACCCCCTCAACAAGAGAGGAAGTTTCAATAAATAGATCAAAGGTAAGGGTGAGGGTGATGTGGCTCCATGTAGGATGCCACATCACACATCCTCAAACCATCTCCCAAGGTCAACTCAAATCCCAAAACACCATAAATGGGTGGTTGGGTTGAATGACAACTCTCTTCCACAACCATCCCTTTCCCATGTGCCTTAAGGCACAAATAAATGCAAAATGAAGAAAAAGTGCACTCCAAAGTCAATTTCCCTTCCCAAAACAATAAATAGCCCCCTTTTTGGGCTTCCCAACCCATAGATATGGTTGGTAAGGGGTTTTGGGAAGTGTGGGACAAGTTTAACTTGTCCCACAAGTCCCCCAAAATTGCCCTCAAACTCAAATTCGAGTTTTCAAGAGATTTGGAGTGGTCAACACTCAAGATAAGCATTCAATACAAGAGACAACACATGGCTCAAGGAGCCAACCAACAAAATTTATTACACCCACATGACTAAAACAAGATATTAAATTAATCTAAACATACTTAGCAAAAGTAATAAAAGAAGGGCATCCCAATGAAATCACCTACTAAAGTAAATAAAACAATTAAATAAAATTCTCAACCCCATGGTCACATTAGAACATTACCCCCTCAAGAAAATTTTCTCAACACATACAAGAACAAGCTAACACAATACAGTTTACAAGTTGCCTTGACGACCAATGTTGTAACCACCCGACATTCTGTTGTGTTTGGTCCCCAATCCCCCTCATGGTTGTGATCATGCTGTGTTTCCTGCAAAATGCAAAATACCCTCTTCGGCCTTGCGGCCATGTCAAAATATCCAAAATAATCATATGCATGAAATTTATTAACATCTATACGTAATTCAAGCAATCATTATTTCTAGGTCTAATTCACAATTTAATTATGCATTTCATCATTATCCAAAATCATAGTAATGTAAATTCAACAACTACATTCTACTCATCAGGGCGAAGAAATCCAATGTTAGAACACATGCAATATATCCATATAAAAATAATATCAATATCCAATAGTCTGTCCATGAGTCAGTGCAGATCATACTGAAAACAAAATCCAACCATAATCCAAATGCGTCTAGTCACAAAACATCATGCTAATCAACATAAGTATAAGCCATGTCCATATCTAAAGTCTGCATAACTCAAAATGATAATCACTAAGCGTCGTAGGGAAGTGGGCATAGTCAAATATGATTAAGAAAACTCGTATAATACTTATTATACATATTGTTTATTTCAAATTTTCCATTCTTAAGCAATTAGTTTTATAATGTTTGTATCTCTCAACAATGATATATATTTTGGAAGATAATAATATTATATTCAAATGGAAGGGAAAGCTTGACAATGTTGATCATACTCTTTAAGATATCTGTTGCAATACCAGATTGGACTATGATGTTGAAACAAAAATATAAAGATGGTAATGTACTTATTGTCTATTCTTTAATTATATTCATGAAACTTTTTTTAGATTGTTGTGACTTATAACTGTATTCCCTCCATGAAATCTCCAATAAGAAAAAAAGATATTTGCAGATTGTGTCCACAGTTTCAGTTATGTGACTGTTACTTCTATGTATGGATTAATGTTGGGCTACCTTAAAATTAGAACATCCAGCTTAGCAAGAATGAACCTAAACTTAGAAAAAAATTTGACATAAAGTTAGGAGTTTTGATAAAGTTCTCTAGATGAATAAGGACTCAGCTAAGAGAAGGTAACCTACTTATCCTTGATGGTTATGGTAACATAATACTATCCATTATAAGGGTGAGGTCAAATGGATATAATCCAAGAGGAAAAATGGCTTTGAGATTGGATCCTATTATGAGTTGTTGTCAAAGGAGGTAAGATGACTATTGGACATTTTCACATTGCTTCAAAGATGATTCTACAACATTGTTCATGTTGTGTTTGTCTTGCATTGTACCATTCATGCTTATAATCCATAGGAAGCCCCATTTGAAGACATAGTGTCTTAAGCCTTCAACCATTAAAAACATAATGTAGTATTTTCACTGTACAAAGCACCAATAATTGATATAAAAGGATAAAATTTTCATAGGAGAACCTCAAATTGATCTCATGTCTCACATTAGGCCTACCAATACAAATAAACTATTTATAACTATTTGCATGTGATATACCTGTTGAAGATTGATAACCGAATTTAAGAAGTAGCTCCTTCTCTTTGGATGCTTCTTCAGATCTTAAAGTGTTTCCCTCCAAGGTTAGAATTTATTGAAGTGACGAAAAGCAACTTGCAATAACCTGTGGCATGAATAAGGCCTAAATAAAGTATTTTATTTGCAATAGAAACAAAAGCACATATGTGCCAAATCAATACTCAAAGCATCAAAATTATAGATGAGAAATCAATATGACTTCCACTAAGATTTTAATGCACCCAGTTGAGGTTATGATGTGTAAATCAACTATATTCAATAGTAGAACCTCCAATTCCATATTTTGACAACTACTTGAATAAAAAATTCGAATTTAAATCCAAGTCACATAATTTAATAATCCTTAATACAATGAATGAAGCATGGCAATTTGAACCAAAAATCTCAAGAAAATTAGTTATTGTTTCATACAAATTATATTAGGAACATTCTTGATGTAAGGGCATCAAATGAGAGCTAAAAAACAATGAACAAATCTAGAATACACTTGTAAAATCAAGGCTCATTGTCTTCACGGAATCCCTTTGGCAAAACACAAGCTTGTAAAAAAGTAGGAGCATAGTCTTCAATATTACTTGCATGATAAAAAAGTTATTTTGATCTATGAAAGGGCTTTGCAAAAAATTCTAACATTAGTGATAAAGCATTACTCCATTAACACTTGTAAACAACTCTGTCAATAGATTTAATGAACTCAAATGAAGGGCTCTAATATGCTCAGTATCAATCTTACAAATGATTTTAGTTAACGCACCAAAAATACCAACACAAGAACAACACAGTGAAATACAGGATAACTTTTTTTTTTTGACTTGCTTTGACTCAACACGACACAACATGTCGTCACAAGGTTACAACCAACACTTGGAATCATTTGTTACGGGGAAGACCACAAGGTCAGCACGGAAACGTTCACACTTATCAAGGACAATTTATTTTTCTTTTGACAAGACAACATGAAAGTCCAATCCACATGACACACTCACGGCTAGGGCAAGCCACAGTAAGAAATGGTTAGGGTTTATTTATTTTGGTAAGACACCCTTTAGCTCATGACTTAAGTTTTCAGAAGGAATCAATATATGGTTTGCACAAATTCATCTCACCAACTGAGTTAATTTCTTATACACTGAAGAGTAGTTCACTTAAAGTCTTCTCCTACTTACTAAATCTTAATATCTTCCAGAAACTAACCATTGTTTTCCTTTAAGCTTGTTTAAGAGTTCACCCCAAAGGGATAGTGTTCGCTAGTTTAGCTAGGGGTATCAATTTATAAATGTTTACTTCACAAAGGATGTTTTCATTTTGATCACTCATGGAAGTATTTGATTTCAAATAGATCACCTTTACATTTATTTGTTGAATATAAAATTATTATTTTTGTTTAGCTTCTTTAAGGGTTAACCGACTCATTTTACTTTACTTATAAAATATTGTCGCTAAGTCTTAGAAAGATTTAACTTAATAATTTATTCTCAAGATCAAAGTTTTACAATACTCATATCAATGTAAAGATTGAATGCCATTTCTCACAAGGATAATTTCAAGCTTAACTACACAAGAACAAGACACTTTATTTCACCATTACCAAACAATACAAGGCAAGAGGTCATATCAACTCTCTTTACAAGCAATGTTACACAATTTACAACACATTGGACATTTTTACAAGGAACTTCATAATGGTACAGATGAAACTTTTACACTCTTTTCTTCTAGTCTACTCGCATAATCCATCTGCACAAATATTAACTAAAGTCAGTTCGCAAGAACTGAGCATGTTAAGGCTACACAATGCAATAGTAAGCTAACAATTAACAATATCAAGAAAGGAATATTCTAAATTCAGAAATGGATTAAAACACAACTCACAACTCCAATATTAATCTCATGAGAGAGAAAACTAAATCATCCAACAAGGAGAAAGTCCAAATACTAGTAAGAACAAAATTACATAAATCAAGGCAAGACCTTATGGGTTGGGAACAAGAAAGTCAAGAGTGTTGATATCTCCTTCATGTAATCCTATAGGTTACGTGATTGGAATCCAAAATTTACTCCATCCAACTAAAGGGGTCCAAGAGAAGACAAAGCGTACTAATTATGATCGTAGGTGTGAAGCAAAAATGACGTTATCCAATTCTTCCAGGGGGGCTTCAAAGTAATATGGGTTCGATGCCCTTAAAAGAACACAACTATAGTTTTGGTTTTAACCAAGGAGTTTACCACTACCTCCTTATCGGATTTCTTAAAACGTAGTACTAGTTAACCAAAACAAATCCACTTTTCCAAAAGCGTACGAAAGAGACACAGAAAGGGCCATTATTCTACCAACAAACCCTATCCTAATCGTCAACTTCTCTACATAATATAAGGGAAGACTAAACCCAAAAGTCGTTAATAAATTTTTATATAATTCAGACAATGTCAATAAACATTAAAATAAAAATTGATTTCCCTAACAAGGCCACAAAATGGGACCTTTTAGTAACCAAGTTTGAAGTATAAGGTATTCGAGTTCGAAAAACAAAGGGATTCGATACGCAGAGGGCAAAACACCAACGATGCCCCAGACTCAAAAGACCTTACCACGAGTACAAGCACAAACCAAGAACCAACGCACATAGCTATCAGGAAGGTTACGCAGTGCGGTCAGGGCTAGAAGTTCTATGAACTCCTTGCCAAAGGTATAGAAGATGGAAAATTTTACCCGATCCATGTGGGCTTATCGAGGAAAAGTCTTAGCAAATATCAAACAGATAAATATAACAGCCACCTATGATATTATCACTGAAATCAGCTGTCATCTAACAGGAAACGAGTTCACGAGTCCAGTACCATGGATTCACCTACAACTTTTGTTTCAGTCCAGCTAGAGATAGCTTGCTTGCGACCCTTAATAAAATTGTAGAGATTTCATTCAGTTAAACTTACAATGTTTCCCCTTGCTTTAATCAAACAAGAGTTTACATCAAGAAATAGGTATAGTAATTCTCTCAACACGTGGAGGCCAAAATAGATGCCAGGTTATCCCTCATCTAGACTAGGTACAACAGTCAACCATGTACAGTTCTAAAACAAACCCCAAATGCCATTTTCTAATCAAACATAAAGTAAGGAATGCCCACAGGCTTAAACAAGTTTCAGAACACAACGTCACTATTAATGTACCTTTTAGCAAAACAAGAGAGCCCTAAATAGGAAATGCGTATTTATTCAACCAAAAGAGGTATGTAGGCTTAACCTTCTATTTAGTAACCTTCAATTATAATTACCATCACAGAATTCTTTTTAAAAGAAAGTCATATAAGCAAACAAAACTCAATAATGTTTCCTTCCCTACGAACTAGACTGCATCACTCAATATTGCAGTAACCCATTTAGACAAATATGAAATAGAGTAAGCTATAAGAGAGGAAGGAACATTCCAAGCAAAATCAGCGAAATTGGAATAAGATTTAAAGGAACAACCACACAATCAGGCAGTGATATAAACAACCACGAAAACATCTAGTCTAGGCGCCATTCAAGAGGAAAGAAAATTCATTTCAAGATACTGAAAGAAGGTAGAAAACTATTACAAGGAGTAGATTTAACATGCCTGGTTTAAAACGCCATCTCCATATGCATATGATTGTTTCAATGCCGTTGCTTGCCTTTAACCCAAAGTGCTTTGCGAGCTCGAGCTAGCGCCACATTCACGCAGTGAAAAACAGCTACAAACCAACCCCATGATTTGAAGCTCGGACACGAGACATACTGATTACACCACGCTCCTGGCTCGGGTAGGCATCTACCGTGATGAAACACAACCTTTTCCTTCATTAGATTTGAGGACAGCATCAAACTCTCGGTGCAAACATTCACTCTCAACTCTTGTATTTTCTATAATTCTCAGTCCAATTCTCAAACACCTTTCTTATCTATTTAATCTTGATTCCTCACAACACTAACTCACTCTTCAAAAGAACCTCGAGCCACCCCTTCGACTTCCTAAGTTGACCTTTCAATCTTGAAAACTCAAGAAGGTCAGTTCACCTTTCCTAGCAAGTTCAAGAGACAGGAATGTCAAAAGACAAGAACTATCTTTTGCACTTCTTCATCGAGTTAGGAGCATTTTGAGGGATTAGAGCTCGATAGAGACTCACCAGCTTCTCTAACAATGACCCAAGTTTGAATTTAGAAGTGTGAACAACATTTGCTTCCCATTATTGAGATATACCTGTCTTTAGCGTCTACCCGACTGTGATTCGAACTTCAAGAAGATAATGTTGCCATTCTGCAAGATTCCAGAGCTTTAACGTCTTCCTTAAGCTGTTATAGACTCAACTTCTACCTATTTTCTTGAAAAGCTGATACAGACTTCTGTTACTGGTTCTTTTTTTTTTTGTGTTTTGAAAGGCTTTGAGCACATCGAGGACCCCCTTCATGTTTGATTATGCATAATGATGGAAGAGTGGCCTTACTCAACAGTTCCATTCTGGTTTGATTAACCAATTTGTTGAAAACCTCAAAACATAAACTCTGCACATAAAAAAAAAACAACTCATACTGCTTGCTCAACCACTGAGACAACGTAGTTTAACATCCTTTCCACTGAACTTCGAGTTTCCTTTTTGCATAAAACAACTGTTACAGCTACAGTCATGGAGATAACTTACATTATGGTTACCAACAAATTTATTCAAACTCCCAGGAAGCACTTCAAAGTTCGTTTGCTCTGGGTCTGAGAAAATATCCTGCTACCTTCCTCTCCCAAGACATTTTCTCCAACACTGCATAGATCTTCTGTGCCTGCGGGTGTGATCTGTCACCAACACAAAAAGCATGCACCATTTTATTGGCTTTAAATCTATCTACACCAAGTGACTTTTTTGAATCCTTCATCGATCTCCTAAAATTGCAAAGCAAAATGTGCTTCATGAATATTCTGACATGATACAGATCCACGCCTAAGAGATTCTCTTCCATGCGTTACATCGTAAAACAAGTAAGGTCTCCACAGAGAATCTCTGTAATAAATTTCATCGGGTCTCCTGGTAACACTCACACTGTCACTTAATCGATTTTGATAAAAATATCTTAAGGGAGAAATCCCGAATTGAGGATGCATTCAAAACTGAACAGAAAACAACATAGTTGGACAGAACCTTCTTGTTGGAGGCGCTCAAAAAGGCTTCTACTGAACTATAGCTCGCCAGTTGCCTAGCATCTACTGTGCCACAAGCTGTGACTTTACTTGCAGGCACTGCTGTGGATCCTCGACAAGAACACACCCAGCAGCATCCAATGAAAGGGGAGGAAATGCGCCTCACTTCACCAGCAAAACTTGCGGCTTCATTCTGATCGACCATATCTTCCATGTAGGCGCTGGAAACAAGAAACTTCCGGTCAGAAAAGAAAACAGTACTAAAACTTTAATTCTCAACCTCACCAGCAAAACTTGCCTCAAGATTTGATCGAGCTGTGTCTTCCATGTTGGATCAGCCACCTGGATTTCAGAACGACTTTCCAAAATGAACATGGAACTGACAGCTCACCAAACTTTACCTTCTCAAATCCACGCTGCTCTTTCCTAGATCAGACTGTGTGGCAAGTAAAAATCCAGAACTTCTGATTTCACACCCACGCCCTGGGACTGGCAACTGCAAACCAGACGATCCTTTTTCCTGGAGGATTTCGGTCACACGCCCACGGATCTCGCCTGAACAGCACGAATGCGAACACCCATTTCGCCTGGCAAATACGTCTGTTTCAGCATTGATGGAGCGCAGCAAGCATCCGTGGTTTTGGACAGAAACCACAGGCAGACCACGTGACGGAAAAGACACAATGATTTGCAAATCCGAAAATCAGTGGGTGCGGCCACCGACAGGGAGAAAATTGAACACGCCAAGCAAAATGGTGCAGAGGCTCATTAATGAGATGGCGGGAGGGAGATGAACACAAGGAAAGTCACGCAAGGAAAAAAAATATGGCATTCCATCACATCGCACAATAAAATCTCCACCTGCCACGCCAAGGAGATGAAGTTGGCCGAGTCCAGGTAAGTTAGGGGGGGGCATTACATTCTCCTCCCCTTAAGAAAGCATCGTCCTCGATGCGACATTACACAGAGGAAAGGAAATGGCACGCAACCAAGAACATGCAAAGAGAAGTACACTTTATGGTTTAAATTTTAGTTGATTAAAGCACGGTCACAAGGTAGCCTTAGGAACATTTGGTAGAATTGTTAACTTTCAATGTTCTGTGAAGATGGGCAGTTCTTTCTTGTTCATCATTTCATTAGTCTCTTTCCGTTAACATTAAGTTTTAGTTTAATTTCTTTTAAAATATCATCATTGAAGAGTTTTGATTTATTCTTTATTGTGGGTGCCCAACATGAACTGCTACCACAACACCCTATCAGGTTCACAAGACATACAGATTCACAAGTACACAAGTATATACTTCAAGATTGTATTACACCACAAAAGGTTACTCAAATACGGAATAGAATAGGCACACTTCCACATAACATAGGTACTCATCACACATCAATGACTGACATACCAAATACTCAACCAAAAGAGTACTACAATCCACCAGACATTTCCTCAATTTGCATCAATGAAAGACTCACATAACAACAAACCATGCTACAGGTACATAGTGTCCACAAGGGAATCAATGACATGTCCACAACATCACAACACATAACCATCTGACATGAGTAACACATACATCAAAAGACCACTACCAAACATCACAATAACTCAACATATATCCTGAAACATCAACCATACAGACAAATATCATAAGCCTCCCTAAATGCCTCCCTCAAACCTTATGCCTCCCTCAAACTCTTATGCCTCCCTCAAGTCTCTTATGCCTCCCTCAAACTCTTAGTCTCTTATGCCTCCCTCAAACTCTTATGCCTCCCTCAAGTCTCTTATGCCTCCCTCAAACTCTTATGCCTCCCTCAAACTCTTTTGCCTCCCTCAAGGAGGCCGGTTGTCCCCATGGTCAAAGACACACAGAGTTTGGACACTCCTAACCCAAGTGACATAATGACGCGTAGTTCTCCATAACCCGCTAGTCATATGTACCCCTTGGGGCGTACCCCCATACAACGAAGCGGGTCCATAGGTCCAACCAATCCATGGTGCATCCCATGACCCTATTCCACACATCACGACATTAGAACCAGCACAACAATCCAGTCAAAGTGCCAAGTGGCAAAGTACAAGCCTTGGGCAAGGCGGTAAAAATTCCAAATTTAAAAGAAGACCCCAAATCAAGCTAAAATAAATGACCAAATGGCCAAAGTTAGTATCAAATCCCCATGTTAGTGCCACAAACCAAGGAAATGCCCAAAATTGTAAAGCATTGCAATCAAGAAAAGATGCTGGTCCTTGCAAAAATAAAGTAAAAGCTCAATTTACGAATAAAATCAACTTATAATAATGTCACATTACGATAACTGTGTGGCCTTATCTAGCCACCAAAGGGGTACTCAACGAGTTGCTGGCACTCGGAACATCGAGCCTCAGCTCGTAAAATATATATATCAATCCCGCCACCCTTCGACAAGGCTAAACATAGTCATAGATACACTAGGGTTGCATACATACAACCACATAGGGAGAGAGGAAAGAGTCACATGTAATCTACTAAACCGAGTTTTGACTCGAGTTATTGACCCATGGTACACCATTCCTCACTCTTAACATACACTTCTACCGATCTCCCTCAGGGTCGGTTAGTGTAAGGCTCACAACATAACATGTAACTACATCACTAACACCATGGTGGTACACACATAGCTACCATAACGTCTCACGTATGGTAGGTATACGGGGTAGATCACAATTATACATTCACAGGGCACAATACATCACTTTACTACATTCTGCACCCAAAGTGCAATCACAATACGATAGGGTTCATACACTCACCGTATGACCCTAATTCACGACATGAAGCATTACATATTACACAACTCATATATACGATGAACATAATAACATCACAACATAACAATAATTGCTTCATAACAAGGTAGTACACACATTTCTTCAGAACATGGTAAAAACATCATGATACAACTCGTTTCTTTTAACATCAACTAGTCATACAACACATTGATACACCCACATATCACAATATGCCACAATGCTCCAACACTACGTCATCCACATTAGAATTCTTTTCACACATCACAAACAATAATTTACACGTGAATTCTTCCTAGAATCCACAAGAAGGAGAGAGAATACTCTCATCCCCAACACATCAACATGATGACAAATACGCACTGAGTGACATACACATCACGTGCGTTCACAATATCACAATTACGACAATAATCACATCACGCTTAAAGCACATTACTCTTCCAATATAAATCATCATCATGCAACATCATCATCATCATGCAGTATCATCATGTAACACCACCACCACCATGCAACATCACCATACAACATCAATCCGGCCCATAGGTTCGAGAGCATGAACCTACGCTCTGATACCAAATGTAACGCACCAAAATACCAACACAAGAACAACACAGTGAAATACAGGATAACTTTTTTTTTTGACTTGCTTTGACTCAACACGACACAACATGTCGTCACAAGGTTACAACCAACACTTGGAACCATTTGTTACGGGGAAGACCACAAGGTCAGCACGGAAACATTCACACTTATCAAGGACAATTTATTTTTCTTTTGACAAGACAACATGAAAGTCCAATCCACATGACACACTCACGGCTAGGGCAAGCCACAGTAAGAAATGGTTAGGGTTTATTTATTTTGGTAAGACACCCTTTAGCTCATGACTTAAGTTTTCAGAAGGAATCAATATATGGTTTGCACAAATTCATCTCACCAACTGAGTTAATTTCTTATACACTGAAGAGTAGTTCACTTAAAGTCTTCTCCTACTTACTAAATCTTAATATCTTCCAGAAACTAACCATTGTTTTCCTTTAAGCTTGTTTAAGAGTTCACCCCAAAGGGATAGTGTTCGCTAGTTTAGCTAGGGGTATCAATTTATAAATGTTTACTTCACAAAGGATGTTTTCATTTTGATCACTCATGGAAGTATTTGATTTCAAATAGATCACCTTTACATTTATTTGTTGAATATAAAATTATTATTTTTGTTTAGCTTCTTTAAGGGTTAACCGACTCATTTTACTTTACTTATAAAATATTGTCGCTAAGTCTTAGAAAGATTTAACTTAATAATTTATTCTCAAGATCAAAGTTTTACAATACTCATATCAATGTAAAGATTGAATGCCATTTCTCACAAGGATAATTTCAAGCTTAACTACACAAGAACAAGACACTTTATTTCACCATTACCAAACAATACAAGGCAAGAGGTCATATCAACTCTCTTTACAAGCAATGTTACACAATTTACAACACATTGGACATTTTTACAAGGAACTTCATAATGGTACAGATGAAACTTTTACACTCTTTTCTTCTAGTCTACTCGCATAATCCATCTGCACAAATATTAACTAAAGTCAGTTCGCAAGAACTGAGCATGTTAAGGCTACACAATGCAATAGTAAGCTAACAATTAACAATATCAAGAAAGGAATATTCTAAATTCAGAAATGGATTAAAACACAACTCACAACTCCAATATTAATCTCATGAGAGAGAAAACTAAATCATCCAACAAGGAGAAAGTCCAAATACTAGTAAGAACAAAATTACATAAATCAAGGCAAGACCTTATGGGTTGGGAACAAGAAAGTCAAGAGTGTTGATATCTCCTTCATGTAATGCTATGGGTTACGTGATTGGAATCCAAAATTTACTCCATCCAACTAAAGGGGTCCAAGAGAAGACAAAGCGTACTAATTATGATCGTAGGCGCGAAGCAAAAATGACGTTATCCAATTCTTCCAGGGGGGCTTCAAAGTAATATGGGTTCGATGCCCTTAAAAGAACACAACTATAGTTTTGGTTTTAACCAAGGAGTTTACCACTACCTCCTTATCGGATTTCTTAAAACGTAGTACTAGTTAACCAAAACAAATCCACTTTTCCAAAAGCGTACGAAAGAGACACAGAAAGGGCCATTATTCTACCAACAAACCCTATCCTAATCGTCAACTTCTCTACATAATATAAGGGAAGACTAAACCCAAAAGTCGTTAATAATTTTTATATAATTCAGACAATGTCAATAAACATTAAAATAAAAATTGATTTCCCTAACAAGGCCACAAAATGGGACCTTTTAGTAACCAAGTTTGAAGTATAAGGTATTCGAGTTCGAAAACAAAGGGATTCGATACGCAGAGGGCAAAACACCAACGATGCCCCAGACTCAAAAGACCTTACCACGAGTACAAGCACAAACCAAGAACCAACGCACATAGCTATCAGGAAGGTTACGCAGTGCGGTCAGGGCTAGAAGTTCTATGAACTCCTTGCCAAAGGTATAGAAGATGGAAAATTTTACCCGATCCATGTGGGCTTATCGAGGAAAAGTCTTAGCAAATATCAAACAGATAAATATAACAGCCACCTATGATATTATCACTGAAATCAGCTGTCATCTAACAGGAAACGAGTTCACGAGTCCAGTACCATGGATTCACCTACAACTTTTGTTTCAGTCCAGCTAGTAATAGCTTGCTTGCGACCCTTAATAAAAATTGTAGAGATTTCATTCAGTTAAACTTACAATGTTTCCCCTTGCTTTAATCAAACAAGAGTTTACATCAAGAAATAGGTATAGTAATACTCTCAACACGTGGAGGCCAAAATAGATGCCAGGTTATCCCTCATCTAGACTAGGTACAACAGTCAACCATGTACAGTTCTAAAACAAACCCCAAATGCCATTTTCTAATCAAACATAAAGTAAGGAATGCCCACAGGCTTAAACAAGTTTCAGAACACAACGTCACTATTAATGTACCTTTTAGCAAAACAAGAGAGCCCTAAACAGGAAATGCGTATTTATTCAACCAAAAGAGGTATGTAGGCTTAACCTTCTATTTAGTAACCTTCAATTATAATTACCATCACAGAATTCTTTTTAAAAGAAAGTCATATAAGCAAACAAAACTCAATAATGTTTCCTTCCCTACGAACTAGACTGCATCACTCAATATTGCAGTAACCCATTTAGACAAATATGAAATAGAGTAAGCTATAAGAGAGGAAGGAACATTCCAAGCAAAATCAGCGAAATTGGAATAAGATTTAAAGGAACAACCACACAATCAGGCAGTGATATAAACAACCACGAAAACATCTAGTCTAGGCGCCATTCAAGAGGAAAGAAAATTCATTTCAAGATACTGAAAGAAGGTAGAAAACTATTACAAGGAGTAGATTTAACATGCCTGGTTTAAAACGCCATCTCCATATGCATATGATTGTTTCAATGCCGTTGCTTGCCTTTAACCCAAAGTGCTTTGCGAGCTCGAGCTAGCGCCACATTCACGCAGTGAAAAACAGCTACAAACCAACCCCATGATTTGAAGCTCGGACACGAGACATACTGATTACACCACGCTCCTGGCTCGGGTAGGCATCTACCGTGATGATACACAACCTTTTCCTTCATCAGATTTGGGGACAGCATCAAAAATCTCGGTGAAAACATTCACTCTCAACTCTTGTATTTTCTATAATTCTCAGTCCAATTCTCAAACACCTTTCTTATCTATTTAATCATGATTCCACACAACACTAACTCACTCTTCAAAAGAACCTCGAGCCACCCCTTCGACTTCCTAAGTTGACCTTTCAATCTTGAAAACTCAAGAAGGTCAGTTCACCTTTCCTAGCAAGTTCAAGAGACAGGAATGTCAAAAGACAAGAACTATCTTTTGCACTTCTTCATCGAGTTAGGAGCATTTTGAGGGATTAGAGCTCGATAGAGACTCACCAGCTTCTCTAACAATGACCCAAGTTTGAATTTAGAAGCGTGAACAAGTTTGCTTCCCATTATTGAGATATACCTGTCTTTAGCGTCTACCCGACTGTGATTCGAACTTCAAGAAGATAATGTTGCCATTCTGCAAGATTCCAGAGCTTTAACGTCTTCCTTAAGCTGTTATAGACTCAACTTTTACCTATTTTCTTGAAAAGCTGATACAGACTTCTGTTACTGGTTCTTTTTTTTTTTTGTGTTTTGAAAGGCTTTGAGCACATCGAGGACCCCCTTCATGTTTGATTATGCATAATGATGGAAGAGTGGCCTTACTCAACAGTTCCATTCTGGTTTGATTAACCAATTTGTTGAAAACCTCAAAACCTAAACTCTGCACATAAAAAAAAGACAACTCATACTGCTTGCTCAACCACTGAGAAACGTATTTAACATCCTTTCCACTGAACTTCGAGTTTCCTTTTTGCATAAAACAACTGTTACAGCTACAGTCATTGAGATAACTTACATTATGGTTACCAACAAATTTATTCAAACTCCCAGGAAGCACTTCAAAGTTCGTTTGCTCTGGGTCTGAGAAAATATCCTGCTACCTTCCTCTCCCAAGACATTTTCTTCAACACTGCATAGATCTTCTGTGCCTGCGGGTGTGATCTGTCACCAGCACACCAAAATCTAACTACATGCACCATTTTAATGCCTGCCAATATAGTGACTCTCCTGAAGATGCTCATATAATTGCAAAGCAAAATGTGCTTCATGAATATTCTGATATGATACAGATCCACGCCTAAGAGATTCTCTCCCATGCGTTACAGCGTAAAATAAGCAAAGTCTCAACAGAGGATCTCTGTAATAGACTTCATCGGGTCTCCTGGTAACACTCACACTGTCACTTAATCGATTTTGATAAAAACTATCTTGAAGGAGAAATCCCGAATTGAGGACGCATTCAAAACTGAACAGAAAACAACATAGTTGGACGAACTGCTTGTTGGAAGCGCTCCCAAAGGCTTCTACTGAACTGTAGCTTGCCAGTTTCCTAGCTATTTACTGTTGCAGGCACCGCTGTGGATCCTCACAAGAACACACCCTTAGCATCCCAATGAAAGGGGAGGAAATGCGCCTACTTCACCAGCTTGTGGCTTCATCTAAAACCACCATATCTAACCCATGGCTAGGCGCTGGAAACAAAAACTTCCGGTCAGCAAAAGAAAACAGTAGTGAACGCAATTCTCAACCTCACCAGCAAAACTTGCCTCAAGATTTGATCGAGCTTCTTCCATGTTGGATCCGCCACCTGGACAGAAGCGACTTTCCAAAATGAACATGCAAGACAGTTCAACAAAAAAACTTTATCTCGTTCATTCTACTACAGCTGCAAGATTTGCTACAACTGATCACGACTGTGTGGTCGTGTATAACCAGAACTTCAGGATTTCACACCCACGGCCCTTGGGATCGCCCTATGGCAACTGCAACACCAGACACCTCCTCACGGCTCTTTCCTAGGAGGATTTCGGTCCTACGCCCACGGATCTCGCCTGTACAGCACGATTTTTTTGCGAACCACACCCATTTCGCGTGGCAAATACGTCTGTTTCAGCATTGATGGAGCGCAGCAAGCATCCGTGGTTTTGGACAGAAACCACAGGCAGACCACGTGACGGAAAGGAGACATTAGGTGATTTGCAAATCTGAAAATCAGTGGGTGCGGCCACCGACAGGGAGAAAATTGAACACGCCAAGCAAAATGGTGCAGGGTTCATTAATGCTATGGCGGGAGGGAGATGAACACAAGGAAAGTAAAATAAAAAACTGATTCCATCACATCACACAATAAAATCTCCACCTGCCACGCCAAGGAGATGAAGTTGGCCGAGTCCAGGTAAGTTAGGGGGGAATATAAAATATTTATATTTGACATTTCTTATAGAAAAATTGCATTGTTAGAAGATGCATATGTTATACATACATCGGGATTTCCCTCGTTACATTGCTTTAAAAACCTTTTTGAGAACACAGGATGACATCCAAATTAAGACGTGCTAGGAGAGCATAACAGGAAACATCCCATTTGCAAATCCTAGCTCCCGGTATCAAAAAAGGCACATGCAACAATAAATTCCGAGTTGGACAAATATCCACAAATGTTGCCCAACGAAAATAATGTAAGGATATATATACGCATACAAAAATTTCTCATAAACATCACATTCTTTTTTTTCAGAAATTTTATATTAGTCAATGTCTTAAAATTATAAATGTACAAATATTCAATTTCTAAATACACAATGCACACTAAGATGTTAAAAATTTTCTATATAATAAAAGCAAAATCTTAATAATTGAACTATTTAAAAACTATCTATATAACAAAAGCAAAATCTTAATAATTGAAATATTTTACAAGTTTTTATAATTTTTAGATGATATTGCTAATACATCTCTAATTGTAATGTTTCCGATTGTCTTTTTAAAAGTAAAGTTTGTAGAGAGACTATCACATCTCACTCTAAGTTACTACTATTATAAATTACATATCACTTTGAATAATAACTATTTAAAAGTTTTATTTAAATAAATTTGTTTATAAATTTCATACCTGTATCATATTAATGACTAATCCTGGAGTCTGTCCAAGTTATGTGAACTGCAATTAATTATGTCTCCATTTCCTGCAATATCATGTAAGTCCCAAAAATAAAATTGAAATATATAAAACACTGTAACCTGTCACAACAATGTTCTATCTAAAATAAAGAATTATACTGAAATGAAACATAAAGAATAAGATCTTACTATCACGTTATTGAACCTGTCACAATTTCCAATCCGGGTTTGTTTGTAAGGAAGAAATTAAATTATTATAATGCGTGGGGAAGTTATGTAACTGTTTTTAATAACTTAAGTATTTTTTACCTTTAAATTATTTAACATTATAAATATAATATTACTTACCCACACCCGAGAATTTAACTTCCCTCTTTACTTTAATTTATGTAACTTCCCCAAGAATTAAATTAAATTAGTAAATTACTAAAGTTAAATTAAATTTCTAAAGTGTTTAAATAATTAAATTACTAAAGTGCTTTTTACCTTTAAATTATAAAATTAATTTACTAAAATGTTTTTTACCTTTAAATTAGTTACTTCCCCACACTCGAGAATTTAACAAATTAAATTAGTTAAGTGTTTAGTGTTTTGTAACTTCCTCACACAAATTTTACAAATTAAAATTAAATTAATAACATGCTTTTTTTAAAAATATCACGGACACAACTTTTAAATTTCACAGGCACGACATCATACTCCTCCACTCAATATATATATATAAATGAGAATGCCTCTCGACATAATTACAGGACGGTCTTCTGAAACCATCATTATGAGCAAAACAATGTTTTTTATATATATTTAAAAGAAGAAATAAGTACCCTCGAGCTCTCCCCATTGAATTCCCGAAGAAGCGAATTATTAGATATCAAAATAATATAAAAATAAAAATAAAAACAATCATCCGAATCTTTCTTATGGTACAATTATGCAGTTAATAAAAAAACACGGTTAATAGGTACATTAAAATTTAACCTGCCTACATACAAAAGGAATTATCCGACTGACAACTTGATCCGCTGGCTGATTTGTTCATACCATACTGTGCGTGCTGCCTTATCTATCATCATTACTTTACACAAAAATGATATATTAATACCAAAAAAAAATTGGATTTGAAATAACATTTTAAGTTACTAAGAATATGCGACAGTAATTTTCTGTGTTACTACTTGGCCGTATTGACGTTTTGAACCCAATTTTTGAAGCTTCTCCGAAAGTTTAAACAATCCTCTCTAAAAACATTTAGATGTAAATGCTAAAATAAACTAAATATTATCATTAGGAAAATAAGGTAATAAAAAATAGATAAGTCAGGATTTTACTAACAATGTAAAAAGACACGCCTAGGCTACATAACATGGCCAGTTTATAAAATTCCCTAAGCCTAACAATATAAAATTACATTTCAGAATAGAATTTTCTAATATTCTTAATTGATACACCCAAATTTAAATTTCATAAAGGCACACGTTGACTAGACCCCAAAAGCATATCATGCCTGTATCAAATGGAAGGAAAACTCGATGAATAAAAAAAACACTGCTTGTACGAAAATAACTGCTATTGATTATATTGATAATGTTGATCTAAAATCAACTGTGAAATGTTTATTAATAAGCTTGGACTAATGTTTAAAAAGGCAAATTCAGTCGCAAGGAGATGGAACTGACTCTGATATGTAAGAAACTGTCAAAATAAATTCAATGAGAGGTCCAAAAAAAAAACTTTTAATGTGTTTTGCAAAATTAATAAACACATTAGATCTGACCTGATAAAAAAAATACTTATTCTCTAGAACAGCGAATGACGTGTCCTAAAATCTAATGATATCACAGCCGTGTACAAGCATTACATCTACGCATAGTTTAGTTCTCATTCGAATGTCTTTACATTCGATAGCTAAACAGGACAGAAACTAGGATACAAGCACACGCTAAGAATGAAATATTTTGCAATGTCTTTACATTCGATATCTGAGGTTATTGAAATATTTTGTTCCATGTAGCTTTTACAACACAGTTATATTAGGAATGAAATGAATCTTTCACACCCTTATTCCTGCTTAAACCATTACAATTTGGGCAGGTTAATAGGCACCCTTGTTGAAATGTATAAACAAATCAGAAATGCCAGTAATTATTACCAAAAAGGGTGAATCAAATTTAATTAGGCGTAACTGACAATATTTTTTAGAAAAACATAAATACATGTGTGATGCAGAGTGACGAGAGTCTGAGATTTGGAATTGAAAACCAGAAAGGCATCCTGTTCGCTTATATACTATTGTCGCCTGAATCCCATTCACACATTTGATCATACCATCAATACAATACTGCTGCCTTGACATCACTATATACCAAATTGAAATACCATTAAACTATAAATACTTCTGTAAACTTCTAACTTCCTTTACTAAAAATCTTCCAGGTGTTTCTGTGTACACATTAATTTTCCAGGCATTTCTCTATTTCTGTGGCAATGGAATTGTTCCTGCATTGGCCAAAATCCAGTCCATTGACTTACTAAAATGTATTTATATCCCTAAACTACACCTGGAATACAACGAAAAAGCAGGGATTTTGGCCAAAGCACAAACATAATTAAGATTTAAAATAAATAGCATGAAATTAAGGTGTGGTTTTACTAAATGATGGAATGAATAATGTCAGTGATAATAAATTGCATCTTCTATATAAAATTAAAGCATGCTTTAACTACTGAAGGAAAAATGTTGCTCGTCTTCTACAACAGAACAGCTTACACATGGCCAGTTCAACGACAACTTGTTACAATGGCCAAGAAAAATAGGGATCTAGAGCCACCACAACCTAAGCTAGCATCGCCAGTTTATACCCCACTTACACAAAATCAAGTTCCAAAATTTTGAAATCTAACAGAACATCTAAACAGTGTAATTGCCTGTAAAAATAATCATTAAACCTTAAGTTGCAGCAAAGTTTATCCATGAGACAAAATAACATTCAGGAAAATAAGAAAGTATTACTAACCCTAAGCAAGAAAAGCAAAAAAAAAGATCAAAAAGAAAGAAATAATAAAAACATAGAGAATCTGAAAAACTAAAACACTGTGTGACATTAAATAGGTTATAACTATTAAAATATAAGATTAATTCATGATTTACTCACGAAGAAAATCCTAAACTCGCATAGCCAGAAAAACAGGGTTCTACAGCACCACATTTTAAGCTAGTGTGGCCAATTTTACCCCACCTACACAAGATCAACTTTCGAATTTTAAAACCTATCAGTACACCTAAATAGCTTAATTACCTCTTTAAAAATCAGGAAAATAACAATTGTAACTAATCCAATAACAAGTAAAGTCAAATCAAAAACTACAGAGCATTCAAACTACAAGAATAAGCACTGGATAACATTAAATAGATAATAAATCCAAAATTATTTCACTAATTCCTATAATAATAAACTGCTTAGCTTCAGAAAGCATCTTTAAATCACAATCTACAACAGCATCTGTCTAACATCAAAAATCATTTATACAGCCTACCTTGATCTGAACCCTGATATGAAGCGTTTGAGTTAGATACAAATGCATTTATCTAAACTAATTTCAAACCAGTCAGATAGTTAGAAACCTAGGTAACTTTCTGTTTCAAAACAATTAAACCAATTTGGATCTGAACCTTGAGTAATACATTAAAGAGCATTAATCTTAACGAAATTTCTATATCCTAACCAATAACCTAAACACAGGGGAACATTATTATTAAAAAGCCCTAAACGCACAGGAGAGAAAGAACTAAAAAATTATCAAGAACCTAAAGAATAAGAAAAGGAATCAAATTATAACAGTAGAAGTTTAGAGAACTTACCATCCTTTAGGGGTGTGGCTGGTCTGATACGTCGCTGTTCTTCTCCTGCACTGCTCTCCTCAAACAGAGCACGAGTATTCAGACATGAAAGAACCCAAATAGAAAAAATACAAGACTATAACCACAAAAAGAAAGAGAAAAGAACCAAAAATCACAGACCAAATGACTCAAAACATACTGAGCTAACAAAAACTACTACAAATACGAACAGCAGGGCCCTGCACACAGACTCCACAGAAAAACAAAAATGCAAATCCATACAAAAATGGTAAAAACAAATGCCTCAGACGGCGTTAAATAAAACTTTCGTAACGGCTCTTACATCTGTCTTCCAAACAGTCACAATATCAACCTTTACAGCTGTCTTCTAGCTGTTGAGCAGTCGTATATATGGTACGCTACTACTTACAAAATATTGTTGAGTCGAATCT
Source organism: Taxus chinensis (assembly GCA_019776745.2). Taxonomy (NCBI): domain Eukaryota; kingdom Viridiplantae; phylum Streptophyta; class Pinopsida; order Cupressales; family Taxaceae; genus Taxus; species Taxus chinensis. Next base: position 150,999,129 of record CM034157.1, read on the forward strand.
TCTAGATGTTAAGAGTATTTTTACGCATATTATTGAGTCGAATTTATTTACCTAGTACGATTTACTTGAGATTAATAAAATCAAATGTTGACGGTGTGAGAACCTGATTTATGAGCCGTAAATGAATAAAAAAAAACATTATTTACTTGTTTCCTTCATAGAAGGCCTTTTAAACACTTTTAACCATTTTAACCATTGTTTCAGGGTAGGGAACCTGGAATGGCTGTTGATAAGCACCATTGAACTTATTTTATTCTTATAAAATAGAGGTACATATTTTGTGGACATTTAATTTTAGGGTCTTCATCATATAAAATTATATTATTTTAATTAATTACATAGTTTTATTTGAAGTTTATTATTTCTCTATGTTAATGATGTGTTGAGGTTTAGGTGCTTATTGTTGTGTGGATGATTCGTGTTGATGTTGTTTTTCATCATTACTTTGAGCATTATCATTTCCAATTCCAAATATCTTGTGAGGTGACATCTATATTACAATGCCAACAATTTTTTTGAGTGGTTGTGTCTAGGAATAAACATGGTAAAACAAAAATAAAAAAACATGAGGTTTACACATTTTATTGTAATGTAAATGTGATTTGTTTTTTGTTTATATACTTTTATGGCAATATTTAATATTTTTTATTGTTGAAGTTTATTCATATAGCGTAATGGATATTAAAATAAAATTTATATTTATGTTTATTATAAGGAGATTAAGATGATAGAGGAGCCACAATGATCAAGTCAGTTTTTGGTCTACTTGAGATTTCAAATTTTTTTACTATTGATTTGTTAACACATACATTAATTTATTATAAATATACCACTTTTGATATGATGTGGTTATAAAATAAGTATTTTTCCATAAATTTTGAAATATTATAAATTAAAAAGAAAAATAAAATTAGTTTGTATACTGAATTTGAAGATTTCTTATTAATTTTTATATATTTTTTATTCGATTTAATGTCTGATGTCTGTGCATGAGAGACTTCTTTTAAAATATATTCCAAGGATTTATTGTATGCTTGCAAATGGTTTGATAGTGTGTCCCTTTTTTCTTTTTTGAATTCATTATGTTATGAAGAAGATGGGTCCTATAGGATATTGTGATCTCGCATAACCAAGAAAGCTAACAAAGCCCACTTCCCTACGACACTTAGTTGATTATCATTTTGAGTTATGCAGACTTTGGATATGGACATGACTTATACTTATGTTGATTAGCATGATGTTTTGTGACTAGATGCATTTGGATTATGATTGGATTTTGTTTTCAGTATGATCTACACTGACTCATGGACAGACTATTGGATACCGATATTATTTTTATATGGATATATTGCATGTGTTCTAACATTGGATTTCTTCGCCATGATGAGTAGAATGTAGTTGTTGAATTTACATTACTATAATTTTGGATAATGATGAAATGCATAATTAAGTTGTGATTTAGACCTAGAAATAATGATTGATTGAATTACGTATAGATGTTAATAAATTTCATGCATATGGTTATTTTGGATATTTTGACATGGCCGCAAGGCCGAAGGAGGTATTTTGTATTTTGCAGGAAACACAGCATGATCACAACCATGAGGGGGATTGGGAACCAAACACAACAGGATGTCGGGTGGTTACAACATTTGGTCGTCAAGGCAACTAGTGAATTGTATTGTGTTACCTTTGTTCTTTTATGTGTTAAGAAAAAAATTTCCATGAGGGGGAAATTTTCTAATGTGACCAAGGGGGTAAAGAATTTTATTTACTTGTTTTAACTTACTTTAGTAGGTGATTTTATTTGTGATGTCTTTTTTTTAAAATTACTTTTGCTAAGTATGTTTAGAATTAATTTAACATCTTGTTTTAATTTTTAAGTTTTGGAGGGAAGTCTAGTGGGTGTAATTAATTTTGATGGTTGGCTCCTTGAGCCTTGTGTTTGCCTCTTGTATTGAATGCTTGTTTTGAGTGTTGACCACTCCAAATCCTTTGAATCTCGAATTTGAGATTTAGGGCAATTTTGGGGGACTTGTGGGACAAGTTGAACTTGTCCCACACTTCCCAAAACCCCTTACCAACCATATCTATGGGTTGGGAAGCCAAAAAGGGGATTATTTATTGTTTTGGGAAGGGAAATATGACTTTGGAGTGCACTTTTCTTCCATTTGCATTTATTTGTGCCTTAAGACACATGGGAAGGGATGGATGTGGATGAGAGATGTCATTCAACCCAACCACCCATTTATGGTGTTTTGGGATTTGAGTTGACTAAAGGGAGGTGGTCTTGAGGATGTGTGATGTGGCATCCTACAAGGAGCCACATCACCCTCACTCTTCCTTTTGTCTATTTATGGAAATTTCCTCTCTTGTTGAGGGGGTTGGAGTTTTTTGTTGAAGAGTTCTTTTTGTTATTTTGGGAGAGGAAAGAATTGGGAGAAAGAAAGAGGAGCTTGGACTTGCATGCTTGGATTGTTTTGGAGGGAGCTTGGACAAAGCTTCTTGGTTTAGGCTTCTCCAATGGAGAGGTAGGAAACCTTCTCCCTTTTTGCTTTCATATTGTTGTTGCTTCTATGCTAAATTTGTGAATAATGTATGTTTACTTTTGTGTATTGTGAAAAATGGATAGAATGCTTATTGTGTAGTATAGGAGAGGTCTATGGGAATACTCATGAGGGAGGCATAAGAGTAGAATAGGATATTGTCGAGGGAGTTTGAGAGGGATGCCCATCTTGGGTAAGAATGTTCACATTCTTACCTTGTCCTTGAGGGAGCCATAAGAGGAGGGAGGCATAAGAGTATGGGAGGAAAAAGGGGTACTTGAGGGAGGCATAAGAGTCATAGGGGCTTGAGTTTTATTGTGGAGGGTTTTGGATGGGCATCTCATCTCAATTGGGAGGCATAAGGAAAACTTTCCCATAGTTCCTTCTCTTGTTGGCTTGGATGAAAGCCTTGTTGTGAAATGTTTGGTGTTATTTGTGTGTCTCTTTGTTTCTTCTATTTTAGCCTTGAATGTTGTGAAGAAATTGTATTGTGGAAGCAAGTATTGTTGCCTTGAGTTGGAGACCACCCTTTCATTGTGTTGTGTTTGGGGCTCGGGGGTCAATGGAGGAGATTGCTTCTCTTCTCCATTGAGTTTTGGTTGGGAGGAGAGTGTTGCCTCTCCCCCTATCTTGGTTGTGATTTGAGCTACTTGGAACTTGGAGCATGGATGAAGAGCACCTTGGAGCTTGTGAAGACTCTTTCCATTTACCTTATATACTTTATTTTGTTGTAAATTTGTAGGAGAAAGAGAGTTGTATCATCTTGTTTTCATTCAAAAATAATGGACATTGTAATTTATATTGCATCAAAAGTCACATGGTTGAATGCAAATTTTACTTGCAAGATGTTTACATTATTGAAAGGATTGTAAGGAAATAAAGAAATGATATGTACAAAAAGGCTTGTGATAATCTCGTGAATGTACTAATAGGGAAATTGGTTGTAAATACCTTCTTGTGAAATGTTGGTTTTATTTCATTGTATTAATCAAATGATATGTGTAGTAAAAGCTAGCTTCCTTCTTGTTGATAGATAGAAATTTGAAAACACAATTACTTTCAATTTGGACAACAAGTAGACTAAATATTAAATTGTAGTAATATTTCTTATTTTTGGATCTCATTGCAAATATATTTCAACATTGGTTAAAGTGAAATGAAACTTTACTTGTTTCTACCTTTACATACAATAATTATCAAATTGTAAGGAAAAGAGGACTAAAACAAGTTTATAACTTGCCAATATTTCCTTCTATATTTATTATTATATGTATTAATTCTCAATAATTAAAATATTTTAATAATGATAATATAAGTCAATATTAAAATATATAAATTTTAATAATGGTAATGATAAGTTATTATTAAAATAAACAAATTATCTGTATACTCACAATTTGTTACAAATTAATGTGTTAATATTGTATTAAAAAAAAATGTAAAATATATATATAAAATATATATATATAAATTTTGAAATATATATAATATATATAATATAAAAAAAATAATAAATAATAATAATAATAAAAGAAATAGAGTTGAATACGTTATTGGATTAAAATAAATAAAACAAAAAAAAATAAGCCGCGGCCTGTACAGGCCGCGGCCTGTTCATTTTACTGTACCAAGGATTGGGGGGGAGGGGCGCAAAACAAAAAAAAAAACTAAACCCCACCCCCAACCCATATACCATATGGGGTGGGGATGGGGTCGGCGCCCCTCCCCCCCCTCAATACACTGTCCCTGCGCTCATAATATAGCAAAACAAAAAAAAAACTAAATAAAAAAAAACGCGGCCATGTCCATTTACAATCCTGCGCGGCCAGTGCCAGTCGGCCCTTCTACGGCCCAAATACATTTATATATTATCTATATATATATATATATATATATATATATATATATATATATATGAATATATATATATATATACAACACACTGAATCCGCGCGCCTAGGGTTTTGGGCAACCAAAACAACCCAAACCAGGTCAGATCTACAAAGAAAAACTCCTCCATTAAAGCTTGAGCCAAAGAAAATTTGTTGAGAAGAGTTCCCATGGCTGTAATGGCCTCCATAGATGGAGCTTCTTCCTCCTTCTCCCTTAACCTGCAAGAAAAAAAATAAAAAGAAATGAGAGCTTTGGGTGTAGGAAGGAAATAAAACAAAAAGAGATAAAAAAAAAAAAAACATAATGCAATCCATAAGGATTTCTACGGTTTCCTTGCCCAACCTAGATTGAAGGGTGGAGAGATAATAGATCCAATGGTGGAGGATATATCCTACACCACTTAAGTGATGGGTTTCTTTTGGTGGGAATTGAAAAAAAAAAAATAGAAATAAGGGGGGGGGGAGAATTTAGCAAAAGTTGTGCACACTTGACCCTCTAGCAAGTAATTAACTATTTTATTTGTATGACCTTGGACTACAAGACTTTAGGTCTTGCATTATTAAATTTTAATATTTAATTAAGGGTCCTTAAATAATTTAATCCTTTTAACCGGGATTAATGGAGTCATGTTGGAAAGGCTAATGAAGTCTCTTAAATAAAACTCTAGAACCTTGTTGAGGAAAGAAACGAAGATGTAATTGAATTTGAAATTTGAGGCGATCTTAATGGATCGATAATCTTCTCCGACGCCTCGCAACTGTCCTCTTATAACCTGAACCTAATAAAAAAAAAATTATTTCATAATTTTCTCTCTCTAAACCTGTTTTGTTTGGGCCTCATGCGAGTAGTCCTACGGGTGTTACATTTTGGTATCAGAGCCAGGGGTTCGAAGCTTGGACCCTTGGGCACACGCAGAGCACACGAAACAGGAACATTTAACTTAGTACAGAGCTGATTCTTTTAAAATATAAAACCACAATGTTGATAATTATAGTAAACAACAAATTTAGAAAACTGACACAAGACCTAGAACAATGAACTAACTCTCGCCTTGATCTGTGCAGGAGGCGCGGATTGGGCGAGGGGTCTCTTCATATAGACCTAGACATACCACCGCCAGAGCAGGCCGTAGCAGCTCTCCTACCTCAGATCTTGCAGACACTCCAGGATGTCAATGCCGCTATACGCGGAGAGCCCTTGGGAGGACGACTTGCTAGACATAGTTTGGAGCCATCAGTAGATGCCCAGGCATCCCCTCGACACAGCGAGGAGCACAGAGCAGAGAACTTCCATGCAGAGTCGGTTAGGGCAGAGTCACCACAGAGAGGATATGGGGACAGGATCTCAGGACATAGGGACAGGTCTCGGAGCCCTAGACAGAGGGAGGAGCATACAGAGAGACCTAGGATTCGTCATACATCAGCTGCAGACCATATCAGGGAGATCCTGAAGCTGCGACCATCTCAGTATTCAGGTGATACAGGTGGTTTTCAGGCAGAGGCCTGGTTGGTGAGCTTGAGCGGATGCTTCAAGCTCTGTCCTTGTAGTAGCAACACGAAAGCTCGTGTAGCGATTCACCTTCTGAGGGATGGAGCAGGAGTCTGGTGGAGGACCGAGGAGCAGAAGCTCCATGTTGACTCAGAGACGGTTACCTGGGAGTTATTTGAGGAGCGTTTCAGGAGTAGGTATTTACCCAGGAGATTTATTCAGCAGCGGATAGACGAGTTTCATGACCTCCGTCAGGCATCGATGACAGTAGCTGAGTATGAGAGTCGATTTCTGGACCTACTCCAGTACGTCGACTATATGCAGGATGAGCAGGTATGGATTCACAGGTTCATCCGGGGCCTGAACTTGGATTTAGGTGGCGCAGTGCGCATTCACTGCCCACAGACATTAGCAGAGGCCGTGGAGAAGGCCTATATTGCAGAGGAGACACGGGGAAAGACACAGCAGGCTAGAGACAGAGTTCGGAGCCGTATCCAGCAGATGCAGGATAGTAGGTCGAAGGGGTCAGTTCCTCCTCCACGGGGTGGACAGAGTTCAGGGCAAGCTTCATTCAGGCCACCACAGCAGCAGCAGCAGCAGCAGACCCGCCCACCTTACCGACCTCCTCAGAGATTCGATGCACAGAGAGGACGTAGTATGGGGCCTCCTCCTAGGGGTCCCATCAGGACACAGGGTGCACCGAGAGCTCAGTCAGTAGGAGCTCGTCAGCAGAGACCTCAGCAGTCCATAGCCGGATCGTCAGGATCTGTATCTCAGTCATCTAGAGTACCAGCTGGAGCTGCTTCCCACTGGAGAGGACCAGGCAGCTGTTATGGTTGCGGTGTTGTTGGACATCTTTGGAGAGATTGCCCACATAACCCTACCAAGGGTAAGACACAGAGCTCAGAGCCTACTGTTGGAGATATGGCACGGAGTCATCGGATCTACGCAGCGGTCGAGAACCGCCAGGCTGAGCATCAGAGTACTGTGATTGAGACGACAGGTAGTATTGGTGGTATTTCCACCTCTATATTATTTGATTCTGGTTCTTCTGATTCTTTTATTGCACCATCCTTAGTAGAGCGTTGTAGGCTGGTGGCAGTTAGGCAGGGCCGTAGTTGGGACGTTGAGATGGCTTCTGGAGCCAAGATTTCTGTAGACTCCTTAGTTAAGGAGTGTGTAGTGGATTTGGGACCCTTCACCACTACTTCTGATCTTCGGATCCTTCCATTAGGATCTTATGGCATCATTTTAGGCATGGATTGGTTATCCTCTCACAAAGCTAGAGTGGATTGTTACCATAAGACTATTGCTTGCATAGATGATCTTGGAGTAGAGTCAGTGATATCAGGAGTTAGGAGGGCCGTTTCCATTCGCACCATCTCCGCTATGCAGCTTAAGCGGTGTGTGCGACGGGGTTGTCAGTTGTTTGCTATTACGGTCAGTGACAGATCAGAGGATGAGTCAAGAGGACCTTCCCTCGATGATCATCCCATCTTATCAGAGTTTGCCGATGTGTTTCCAGGGGAGCTACCGGGATTACCTCCCCCACGTGAGATCGACTTTCATATAGATCTAGTTCCGGGCGCAGAGCCTATCTCACGAGCACCCTATCGGATGACTACACCTGAGTTATGTGAGCTCAAGTTGCAGCTTGAGGGCCTTCTGGAGAAAGGCCTAATTCGTCCTAGTGTATCCCCTTGGGGTGCACCAGTTATCTTCGTGAAGAAGAAGGATGGATCTCTTCGGTTGTGTATTGACTACCGTCAGCTGAATAAAGTAACGATCAAGAATCGTTACCCCCTTCCACGCATTGATGATTTATTTGATCAGATGAAGGGGGCTACAGTTTTCTCTAAGATAGATCTTAAGTCAGGATACCATCAGCTCAGGATTGCGGAGACAGATATTCACAAGACAGCTTTCCGCACGAGATATGGCCACTACGAGTTCACAGTGGTACCTTTCGGTTTGACGAATGCCCCCGCAGTGTTTATGAGTTTGATGAATGGGGTATTCAGGACCTTCCTTGATCGCTTCGTGCTCATCTTCCTTGATGACATTCTAGTTTACTCACGCACACGTGAGGAGCACGAGGAGCACCTTCGCCAGGTTCTTCAGTGTCTTCGCGAACAGCGCCTTTACGGGAACTTGGAGAAGTGTGCGTTCTTTCAGCCTGAGGTGCAGTATTTGGGCCACGTTATTTCTGGGGAAGGTATCGCAGTCGATCCTTCCAAGATTCGAGCCATCATGGATTGGCCAGCACCCACTAGTGTGACCGAGGTGCGTAGTTTCATGGGTCTAGCAGGATACTACAGGAGGTTTGTTCAGGATTTTTCCCGGATTGCGCACCCTATCACTTCTCTTCAGCGGAAAGGGAAGAAGTTTTTATGGTCAGATAGATGTGAGCAGGCCTTCAGTACACTGAAGGAATGCCTTACGAGAGCACCTATCCTTGCAGTGCCAGATCCTCATGGAGAGTTTTTCGTATGCACAGATGCTTCCTTGGCAGGACTTGGAGGAGTGTTAATGCAGGAGGGTAGAGTAGTTGCCTTTGAGTCTCGCAAACTCAAAGATTATGAGCTCAATTATCCGACCCATGACCTTGAGCTTGCAGCAGTAGTACATGCCTTAGTGCGGTGGAGACATTTTCTTCTTGGCCGGAGATTTACACTCAGGACTGATCACTTGAGTCTTCGCCACCTCTTCACGCAGCCCAATCTCAACGCTCGTCAGCGGCGTTGGATGGAGTTACTTTGTGAGTATGACATGGAGATAGAGCATGTGAAGGGAAAGGAGAATGTGGTGGCAGATGCCTTGAGTAGACGGAGACATGTGGCTATGGCCACCTCAGTGGGCACAGATTTACGGAGTAGGATCTTGCAGCAGCTTCCTCAGGATAGTTTCTACCTTGCAGCCAGAGCAGAGATTGAGTCTCAGAGACCTCTTGAGGGGAGGTTTGATGGATTTTCACTAGAGGCAGATGGTCTTCTCAGACACAGAGGTCGGATATATGTTCCTAGAGATGGAGGCTTGAGACATGACATTTTGACAGAGGCTCATCGTGCACCGTATTCAGCCCATCCCGGGGTGAAGAAGATGCACGCCACCTTGAGACAGTTGTACTTTTGGAGAGGACTTCGGAGAGACATAGCTTCTTTTGTATCCCGCTGTTTAGAGTGTCAGAGGGTGAAGGCCGAGCATCAGCATCCAGCTGGCCTCCTCTATCCTCACGCCATACCAGAGTGGAAGTGGGACACCATTTCTATGGATTTCATTGTTGGGTTGCCGACGTCGAGATACCACCACGACGCCATCATGGTCACGGTGGATAAATTGACGAAGGTAGCTCATTTTTCCCCAGTGAAGACTACCTATACGGCTAGTGCAGTGGCACGAGTATATCTTGATGAGATTGTCAGACTACATGGGATTCCGCGGAAGATCATTTGCGACCGCGACCCTTTGTACACTTCCCATTTCTGGACCACCATGCAGTATGCCCTCGGGACGAGGATTAATTTCAGCACAGCTTATCACCCTGAGACAGATGGACAGACAGAGAGGGTGAATCAGATTTTGGAGGACATGCTCAGGATGTACGTGATGGATCATCAGTCGAGATGGGAGGAGTATCTGTATTTGGTAGAGTTCGCTTATAATAATAGTTTCCAGAGTTCTATAGGCATGGCTCCTTTTCAGGCATTATATGGCAGAGAGTGCAGGACACCTCTTAGTTGGGACAGGATTGAGGACAGGGTTTCCCTTGGGCCAGCATTATTACAGGACATGGAGCAGCAGGTTACCTTGATCAGACAGAGATTGCAGGAGGCACAGGATAGACAGAAGAAGTATGCAGACCAACATAGGACAGATCGCAGTTTTGAGGTAGGCACGAAGGTGTTTCTTCGTGTCAGACCGCATAAGAGCCCTATCCGTTATGGAAAAGGTTCTAAGCTTGCTCCTAGGTTTGTGGGTCCCTTTGAGATCTTGGAGCGCCTCGGCCCCTTAGCCTATCGTCTAGCACTGCCACCTAGCTTATCGCGCGTCCATGATGTATTTCACGTTTCTGTGCTTAGGAGATATGTTTCTGATCCTTCTCATGTGCTAGATTGGACTGCATTGCAGGTGCAGGATCAGGGGCAGGTGATGGTGGAGCCCGTGCGCATTTTAGATCGCAGGACCCTGGGCCTTCGCGGCAGAGAGATTGATCAGGTTCGGGTCCAATGGGACAGGTACGATGAGACTGCTGCTACTTGGGAGGATGCTACATCATTGCGAGCTCAGTTTCCACACTTATTTCAGTGACTTCCAGGAGGAAGTCTAGTCTAAGGGGAGGGGGATGTAATGCCCACTTCCCTATGACACTTAGTTGATTATCATTTTGAGTTATGCAGACTTTTGGATATGGACATGACTTATACTTATGTTGATTAGCATGATGTTTTGTGAGTAGATGCATTTGGGTTATGATTGGATTTTGTTTTCAGTATGATCTACACTGACTCATGGACAGACTATTGGATACCGATATTATTTTTATATGGATATATTGCATGTGTTCTAACATTGGATTTCTTCGCCATGATGAGTAGAATGTAGTTGTTGAATTTACATTACTATAATTTTGGATAATGATGAAATGCATAATTAAGTTGTGATTTAGACCTAGAAATAATGATTGATTGAATTACGTATAGATGTTAATAAATTTCATGCATATGGTTATTTTGGATATTTTGACATGGCCGCAAGGCCGAAGGAGGTATTTTGTATTTTGCAGGAAACACAACATGATCACAACCATGAGGGGGATTGGGAACCAAACACAACAGGATGTCGGGTGGTTACAACATTTGGTCGTCAAGGCAACTAGTGAATTGTATTGTGTTACCTTTGTTCTTTTATGTGTTAAGAAAAAATTTCCATGAGGGGGAAATTTTCTAATGTGACCAAGGGGTTAAGAATTTTATTTACTTGTTTTAACTTACTTTAGTAGGTGATTTTATTTGTGATGTCTTTTTTTTAAATTACTTTTGCTAAGTATGTTTAGATTAATTTAACATCTTGTTTTAATTTTTAAGTTTTGGAGGGAAGTCTAGTGGGTGTAATTAATTTTGATGGTTGGCTCCTTGAGCCTTGTGTTTGCCTCTTGTATTGAATGCTTGTTTTGAGTGTTGACCACTCCAAATCCTTTGAAACTCGAATTTGAGATTTAGGGCAATTTTGGGGGACTTGTGGGACAAGTTGAACTTGTCCCACACTTCCCAAAACCCCTTACCAACCATATCTATGGGTTGGGAAGCCAAAAAGGGGATTATTTATTGTTTTGGGAAGGGAAATATGACTTTGGAGTGCACTTTTCTTCCATTTGCATTTATTTGTGCCTTAAGACACATGGGAAGGGATGGATGTGGAAAAGAGATGTCATTCAACCCAACCACCCATTTATGGTGTTTTGGGATTTGAGTTGACTTTGGGAGGTGGTCTTGAGGATGTGTGATGTGGCATCCTACATGGAGCCACATCACCCTCACTCTTCCTTTTGTCTATTTATGGAAACTTCCTCTCTTGTTGAGGGGGTTGGAGGTTTTTTGTTGAAGAGTTCTTTTTTTATTTTTTTTTGGGAGAGGAAAGAATTGGGAGAAAGAAAAAAGGAGGTTGGACTTGCATGCTTGGATTGTTTTGGAGGGAGCTTGGACAAAGCTTCTTGGTTTAGGCTTCTCCAATGGAGAGGTAGGAAACCTTCTTTTTTTTTTGCTTTCTTATTGTTGTTGCTTTTATGCTTAAATTTGTAGAAAATGTATGTTTACTTTTGTGTATTGTGGAAAAATGGATAGAATGCTTAATGTGTAGTGTAGGAGAGGTCTATGGGAAAACTCATGAGGGAGGCATAAGAGTAGAATAGGATATTGTGGAGGGAGTTTGAGAGGGATGCCCATCTTGGGTAAGAATGTTCACATTCTTACCTTGTCCTTGAGGGAGCCATAAGAGGAGGGAGGCATAAGAGTATGGGAGGAAAAAGGGGTACTTGAGGGAGGCATAAGAGTCATAGGGGCTTGAGTTTTATTGTGGAGGGTTTTGGATGGGCATCTCATCTCAATTGGGAGGCATAAGGAAAACTTTCCCATAGTTCCTTCTCTTGTTGGCTTGGATGAAAGCCTTGTTGTGAAATGTTTGGTGTTATTTGTGTGTCTCTTTGTTTCTTTTATTTTAGCCTTGAATGTTGTGAAGAAATTGTATTGTGGAAGCAAGTATTGTTGCCTTGAGTTGGAGACCACCCTTTCATTGTGTTGTGTTTGGGGCTCGGGGGTCAATGGAGGAGATTGCTTCTCTTCTCCATTGAGTTTTGGTTGGGAGGAGAGTGTTGTCTCTCCCCCTATCTTGGTTATGATTTGAGCTACTTGGAACTTGGAGCATGGATGAAGGACACCTTGGAGCTTGTGAAGACTCTTTCCATTTACCTTAAATACTTTATTTTGTTGTAAATTTGTATGAGAAAGAAAGTTGTATCATCTTGTTTTCATTCAAAAGTAAAGGACATTGTAATCTATATTGCATCAAAAGTTACATGGTTGAATGCAAATTTTACTTGCAAGATGTTTACATTATTGAAAAGATTGTAAGGAAATAAAGAAATGACATGTACAAAAAGGCTTGTGAAAATCTTGTGAATATACTATTGGGGAAGTTTGTTGTAGATTGGTTGTAAATACCTTCTTGTGAAATGTTAGTTTTATTTCATTGTATTAATCAAATGGTATGTGTAGTAAAAGTTAGCTTCCTTCTTGTTGATAGATAGAAATTTGAAACACCATTACTTTCAATTTGGACAACAAATAGTTAAATACTAAATTGTAGTAAATATTTCTCATTTTTGGAACTCATTGCAAATTATTTCAACCATTTGTTTAAAGAAATGAAATTTCTTGTTTCTACCTTACATACAATAATTATCAATTTGTGAGGAAAAGAGGACTAAAACAAGTTTATAACTTGCCAATATTTCCTTCTATATTTGTTATTATTTAAAAAAAAAAATAGTATTTAATATTCTCAATAATTAAAATATTTTAATAATGATAAGATAAGTATTATTAAAATATATAAATTTTAATAAACTGCAAATTTCTTTTATTTATTTTTCAAAAAAAAATATTATTGTGCCATTCTCACACACATATGTGTGTGTATACATATGTATACATACACATATGTATATATATGTATATATATATATATATATATATATATATATATATATTAAAAAAAGTAACAATGTTAAAATAATATAAAAAAGAAATATGTTATTATATATACTATTTTTTTATTAAGCAGGCCTGTACAGGCCGCGGCCTGTATATCCCATGTGCCTGCAGGCCGGCAAAGGATTGGGGGGGAGGGGCGCCGACCCCACCCCCAACCCATATACCATATGGGGTGGGGATGGGGTCGGCACCCCCCCCCCCCAATAAACTGTCCCCCAACATTATACAGCAAACAAAAAAAAAATAAAAAAAAAAAATGCGCGGCCATTGCGGATCTGTGCGCGGCCTGTGTGCGTTCGGCCCCTCGGCCCTTTACGGCACTGTTATTATATATATCCATACATATATATATATATGTCATATATATATATATATATATATATATACACTCACATATAAATCCGTGCGGGTTTAGGGTTTGGGGCAACCCAAACAACCCAAAACCAGGCAGATCCTTACAAGAAAAACTCCTCCATTAAAGCTTGAGCCAAAAAAAAAATTTGTTGAGAAGAGTTCCCATGGCTGTAATGGCCTCCATAGATGGAGCTCCTTCCTCCTTCTCCCTTAACCTGCAAGAAAATAAAATAAAAAAAAGGAAATGAGAGCTTTGGGTGTAGGAAGGAAATAAAACAAAAAGGGATAAAAAAAAAAAAAAACATAAGGAAATCCATAAGGATTTCTAGGGTTTCCTTGCCCAACCTAGATCTAAGGGTGGGGAGAAAATAGATCCAATGGTGGAGGATATATCCTACACCACTTAAGTGATGGGTTTCTTTTGGTGGGAAGTTAAAAAGATAAATAGAAATAAAAGGGGGGATGGAGAATTTAGCAAAAGTTGTGCACCCTTGACCCTCTAGGCAAGTAATTAACTTTTGTATTGTATGACCTTGGACTACAAGACTTTAGGTCTTGCATTATTAAATTTTAATATTTAATTAAGGGTCCTTAAATAATTTAATCCAACCGGGATTAATGGAGTCTTGTGGAAAAGCTAACGAAGTCTCTTAATTAAAACTCTAGGACCTTGTTGAGGAAGGTAACAAAGATGTAATTGAATTTGAAATTTGAGGTGATTTTAATAGATCGATAATCTTCTCCGACGCCTCGCAACTGTCCTCTTGTAACCTGAACATCCATTAATTTAATTAATTCACATTTCGGATGAATGTACCTGATTAATGTGGCGCGTCGTAGATTAATCGTAGCGCCGTCGTCTTCTTTTCCCGGCGTGAACATATGCATATTAAACTGGGATAGTATTGGGAATTTCTAGTGTAATTTCTTGGGGGTGTCTATAATTATACAATAAAAATATTCACCTACCATACATATCTCAACCACCAAACATGGAAGGTTTAATATTACAACTTCATAAATCTTCAAGAATACATGCATTCTTAATCATAAATTTAGGGGTGATATTGCCACATTCATGATCATGTCACTACATCTAAATGAGACACAATGTTGGATATGTTTCCTAGTGATTAAATCTATGCCTTGGTTACACTCTTCCTTTCTACTATCATGTCATCTCTCATTGGCCTTTCTCTTATAGATATAAAATCATTTAATTTCTTCTAAATCCATACCTTCATTTTCGCACGTAAGATCATGCATCTTTAATGACATCTTCACATCCTTCTCATCTTATATTAGCTCACCTAAAATGGATATCATTCTTTTTCATATTTAAAAATTGCACAATAGTTATTATGTTTGGTTTGAGGAAACTATAGATGACCAGTTTAACATTACTAGGAAGAGATATCTCTGATACCAATTCATCTAAGGTGATACCCATTTCATGGGACATCTAAAATACTAATTTTATCAAAGAATTATCTAATTTAGATTCCTCTACTACATATATATGACATCCAACTTATGTATTTCGCAGTCTATTGAAACCTACTTTTGCGGGCAAAATTCACAGTTGAGCGAACGAACTTATACTAGTTTTGGGTAGAGAAGATATAATTGACTTTGGTCTCCCATTAGAGGTTATACGGATTCAAATCCAGTGTCAGATGTTCATTGCCATTCTCCTAGCTCATGGAACCGCCTTCATTCCATTTGAGTTGTATCTACATAATGTGGCTTCATAATGTGGATAGAAAGATAAAGTAGATGTTCATTCATGAGGTCTATGCATCACTACCCCAAGTCACAGTGTTTCACCTATTCAATCCATCTTGGAGATTTTTCTATTAGGAGTTCAATTGATTATATGAAGTCAAAAAATCCATTGTCTGATTAGTTTTGAGGTTTTTGGCTGACCAAAAACAGAGTAAACCCAATTTGATATACCAATCCATGACTTTTCCCAATTAGGGTGATGGAATGAATGAGTGTGTTGATCAATTCTAACCGAATGGTAACAATCAATTTAAGATGAGAATTGTTTTTGTTCACATAATTTAGTGTACCTCAAGATCAATAGTGTAAACTCCTTCGTAAAGCAAATGGTTTAGTAAGGTAGTAAATGATTTACCCTCGCCTCAAAACATATTGAACATTTACCAAACGTGCAATTTCCTCAATAATGTAAATGAAACTCAATGCCTATTGAACGTAGTTTCATGGGAGACATATTGAATATTCTCCATATGAATTTAAATGCCTCACTCTCAAATGAAGATATAATGAATATTATGTCAATTTAGGATTTTATCTATGGAAATATGGTATATTAGTTATATTTCTCCATTTGATTAATGTGAATCATCAATAGGCTTGAACAAAGTGACTTCTTACTAATAATCTAATTTATTGCCATGCATAATCAGCTTAAATTAAATTTTCTTACTTCCAATATCGTCTAAGCACTCCTAGTACTATTCATAACCTCAAGTATACCATTTGATTTTTCATTTTTGGGAGCATTGACTTTTTATTTGTTAACCTAGACATAGTGAATTGAATCCTAAGTGTTACAAATGAATTTTTTTTTATATTATTATGTAACATTTAATTTCTAAGTGTGGCCACACTAATTTGTACATTTTTGGCATGGTTGAGTGATGAGATCCACATTGACTACTTCAGGGTAATTCCTTCTTAAAATATAAGGATTCGTGTACTAATTATATGTTATAAATCTTTCTAATGACTTTTGAATTGCTATCATAAAGCTCCGATATTATGTTTTTATGAGAAAGTGTTCTCCATAGATTCACACCTCAAATGAAAATATGAATAGTGTGATATCTAACAATGCTAATAATTGCAAGTATGAATGGATTCAATATTTGATTTACCATGTATAGTTTATACAAGTTTCCTATCCTATCTAATCTTATGCATTATAATATTGTCGGTAATTCAAGCGATTTATTTCATGCCACTATTTTTTGAAAATGGTACATTATCCAAACTTTCTTACTCTAGTGAAATCAAGGGAGATCCTTTGTGGATGGTTCAGATGTAAAGTGATCTAGTGATATTACTTTTCTCATGTAATCCACTCTAATAAAATATGAATTACTATATATTCTATTACAAATCATTACAGAATTATTCCTTTGAAAGTTTATTATCCACAACTAGTATATGGATAGTATTCATAATGATTAAATGCATAACATATTATTCCATAATTTAATGCGTTAATAATAGCTCTATTTAATATATAACCCACCCAATTTATTAGGAATAGTAATGATGAAAGCTCGTCAGTACACGTATTAATCATTTGGGGAGGATAATATACAATTTAAGATATAACTAATTATCTAAAAAGGTATCCTGGATAGTATGGAAACATATGTTAATGTAGCTAAATTATGAACAAGCCTGATATACTGCAAATAATATGAATTCCAAAAGAAAATAGATCTCCTTCTTTGTTATTGAATAATGAATTATAATGTTTCCTGAATAGGAAAACAACTCCAAACTTGAGGAATTTGCCAAGTAAACTCTAGCTAACTCTAAACTAAATCTACTCTAGGTGGTGGTACATTACTATTTTTAGCAGTTTACTAGAACACAGCTATTCTTAGTAATTTTCACATGCTTATTCAATACGGGCACAGAAATTATACCATGCATCTTCTACATCCCTAAAGGATAGAGGAATTGCTAACTTTCTAACTCATAATGCAACTAATAGACTATAATTAACTAATGCCCAAAAATAGGAAAAAGCTGAACTATAACTTAAATCCTAATTTTTGGCCTCAAGATGGAAGATTTAGGGCCTGAAAAACGTGTCGAAAAACTTGCCCTAGTTGGTAGGGCAGATTTCTCACTATTAATAGTCTCATCGACACATGTGTAGTTTCAAAAATAAAAAACTGAGACTCAAACGAACACCCAAAGCTCAAGTTATGACCTTGTCAAGAATCAAGAAAAACCTAGGTTTAGATAGAAAAGTTATGCAATAATGTTTTTTTGAAAAGCATGACCACTACCAAGCTTCAAGCAATAGTTGTCATAGAAAAAATTCTAAGTAAATTATAATTTAATAAAAGAAATTTTCCCGTTGTAACAAATATTAGATCCACATTACAAGATTAATGAGTATAATTAATCCAAATATAGTTAAATTTCTCTTAGAGGTTAACTTAATAAATAATTAAATTAACACTATAATTAAATATTCCTTAATTAATCTTACAAGGTCAAACGGGCCCAAACAATCAAATGTCAAGGTATTTAATTCCACCTGGTCTAAACAATAAACAAGGTTCTTATTTGCATGAGGTTAGGAAAATGTTCTCTTATTCCATAACGTGACCCCTTAAAAGGTCAACCCACACTTTAGAGTTAAACATTTAAGTTAGAAAGGGGTAATTTCCCACTTACCCAATCTCAAACTAAATTTTTTGCATATTTAATGCACTTAAGGTTTCCTAAAAACATTTCTATTAGATAGGAAATTTCTTCCCCTTTCCAATGATATAAAGAAGTCCTCCTAACTCCTCATATTTCTTAAGTTACAAGCCGGCGGGACTGGGGAGGAAATTTTTCCCAAAGGCAGAGCTGCGGGCCTCAACATGAAAGTTTTCCCAAAGGCGAGCCTGCGGGCCTGCGGGCTTGGGGAAGAAATTTTTCCCAAAGGTGGGTCTGCAGACCTAGGGAAAACTTTTTGCCTGGGAAGGATTTCGCGCTGGTAGGGCAAGGGAGGTAATTTGACGGTTTGCACTTTGGGCAAAAAGTGCAAGTTACACCCACATGCCCGCGAGCCCATAGCGGGGCTTCACGCCAAAAGAAGAAAAATAAGCCTAAGGCTGCAAAGGACACATGTCCAAAATTTTGAGCCAACGTGGAAAGGCGGGTCGCCGGAGGCACAAAGGATTTTTAGCTCTTTTTGTTGAAAGGGCGAAAAGGTTTAAACACATCCACGCCTCTGCCGACGTCTAGTGATGCCATGTGTTCGGTCCAAAATCTACAAACGGGAAAATGGACCATCAAGAAAAAATTAAAAATTTTGGATTTTGTGTTAAAAAATGCGAAGGCTAAAAACAACTCGCGCCTCTGCCAATGCCTAGCGAAGCCACGTGTTAGTCCAACAATGACCTGCGGGAAGGCAAGCTGGCGGGGAAACTTAGGAATTTTTGTTAATATTTTCCAAAAGTGATAAGTTCTAACACAATCCGCACCTCTGCCGACACCTAAAGAAGAAATGTGTCAGACCTAGTGTGCTAAGCGAGGAAGTGGACTAGCAGGAAGACTTAAGATTTTGTGCCAAATTTTCAAAAAGAAAAGTTTGAAGGTGCGGGCTTGCAAACCTGCAAAAGTTTTATTTTTTTTTCCAAAAGCAAAGGATGTGGGGCCATGGAGGAACTTGTGAATTTTTTTGCATTTTTCCAAAAATTTTCCTAAGTAATTTTTGGGCCCGCAGATCAAATTTACAAAAATTTCCTTTTTGACAATTTTTTTTTTTGAAACTGAATGAAGTAAAAACTTCAGAAGGCCATAACTTTTGACTGGAAGCTCAGATTTGAGAAAATAAGGACTTTTTGGAAAGGGCTAAAACTCCTCTTTGTATAGGAAGTGGAAAATCTTATTTTCAAAAATTATATGGGTGAATTTTAAGAAAACAATTTTCCTGCCAAAAAAATGTGAACTAAACTTTTCAGCTGCCAAATTTAATTTAATCCGTTATTATTCCTTCTCCAACATGCCAACCGACATGGAGAATCACACTTGATAGAAATTGGATGGATTCACAAGGATTAATTGATTATGGTTGAGATTTGAAAATGGACTTTTCTCCTTTCTCTTTTCTTTGTAAAGGTGTTTTTTTACCTCTAGATCGATTAATAAAGTTATAAGTAAATTTCTTGAGCAATACAAACTATTTTTGGATAAATTTTGATCATCCTTAGTTCATTTTAAGTTTTCATTTTGTTTTTTATAGTTGCAGGGTACTCTGCATATTTTTCTGATATTGATTTGTAGGTTTTACAATGAAACCAAATGGAAAACATGCTTAAACCCGAATTGATCTATTTTCATTTACCATACTCTAAATGTTAAGTTCATTCCAATATAATTTACAATGTTTAACTTTAATTCATTCAATACATGAAAAGAAAGAATGTCATCCTATTCTCGAAACGTGCCCATCAAATAATACAGAGGAATGCAATAATTTTAACACAGGCATTTCCAGCCTTCAACAAAGAGTTTACATTATACTTACAACAACAATTTTTAAACAGGAGTAACACCATTTGATGGAAGGTGAATCAACATTCAATTAAATGAAACAATTCCTTTTACATTTCTTTTCTGGTTGCCAGAATATACCAAATAAATATTTCTCACTCCTTTTCCACATACAAATACAACTTTCATATCAAAAACTAGAGTAGCTTTTCACTATTAATATTATTATAAAGTCATCCACTTAAAGTGGGAAATTTTACAATGAGGGACCCAAGGAGAACTGAAACATTGTCATCATACACAGCTCCAAGAACAACAACAAGAGAGATCCGCCAGATTTCAATTGGTCACAACAAAGAAAACGGGAGAGGTAACGCTCTCCACCCAACCAAGAAATCCAATGAAGAGGAGAAGCCATCCTCTTCATGACCCCTAAGCCCCAACCACATTACAATAGGAAATGGATTCAACTCATAGCAACAAGACAAGATTCCACAACACAAAACAAATTTAACAATCATATCACAGTCCACATAATGCAGTTATAGTCACAAGAAAGAGAGTAACAAAGTATACAAGGCCTTGTCACACAAAGGCCAAAAGAGAAATATCTATGGGGAAGCTATTTATACCTCCAAATGGGGAATGGGTGACCACCTTAAAAACCCATCTAAATATCCATCTCAAACCCCTACATACTCTTATGCCTCCCCCAAGTACCTCTTACGCCTCCCCATTCTCTTATGCCTCCCCCAAAAGTAAGAAATGCAAGCTATTTCTTGTCCAAGGTGGAACACCCAACCCAAACTCCCTCCACAAGTAACTCTTATGCCTCCCCACATCAAACCTAGGTTGTACAACAGACAATGGACGAGCGTCCCACCCAGTTGGATTTGCCATGAAACAGTTTTTCATAAATTTTCCATTGATGCAAAAGTCAATTTTGGATATTCAACACCAATTCTAAACTAATTTTTCAGAGGGAGGGTTTTACAATGAACCCTGATCGCAGTAAGTTTATCAGTATGCTTATTTTTATCTCCAGGGATAGCTTGAACATTAATAGAAAGGAAATCATCAAGAAAATCACATAATCTATTCCTATAAGTTCTCATTAATGGGTTCTTACAAGTATTAGAGCCTCTACACTGGTGAATAATAAGCTCATCGTATCCAAAAATCTGTAAATCTATGATTATCTTCTTTCTTTCCCACTCTAATCCGTGAACAAGGGCTTCATACTCTGTGATATTGTTAGAGAAAGAAAACTCAAACTTAATAACAGTAAAATATTGTTGATGAGAAGGTGAAATCAGCATTAAACCAGCCCCTAAACCATGTTGTTTTTTGAAGTTATGGAAATAAAGTTTCCACAAACCACTATCTTGCTTATTTTCTCTCTCTAAAGAAGGAATTACAACACTTGTCCTCATGAATACAATATGCTCCAAGGCCTTATCCCTCAATGATTATGATCCTTCAATGTATTTTCCATGGGTCATGCTCATGATATTCATCAGTTCTTTGATCTTTGAACAGATCCAGGACAGCTTCTCAGGCATAACAAATTTCAGCCTCTAAATCATCTAGATGTTCTTTAGATATAGTATAATTTTCATTAACAACACTAGGTGTAAAAGTCTCAATATGAGATTTTAACAATGCCTTCTAAATTGGTAGTTACCTTAGATCAAGAATGAGTTATAAAAAACAAAATAAGTCTAATTTGTAGAAAGGTAACTGCCAATCTTGGATATTAAGTATCTAGATAAGCAACATGGAAAATTAAGGTGGTAGATCAACCACCGTCACATCTTATAAGATTGTAACACTTGGACATGCATGCAATGTTATCTTTAAAATATTTGATAATTCCAATGGTCTTATTTGATGAACCATAAAGCTGCATAACACTCCTTTTGTATTTGGTTCATATTTAATACCTAGATTTTCAGCTACTAACTATGGCATAAGAATGTTGCTAGCTCCACTATCAACCATGCCTATTGTGAACTAAAGAAATTTGAATGAATAAGAAAAAGGTAGAAACAATGGTGGCCTAACTACTTTGACCTCTTTACCTGTTGTTTTGCTATCTCTTTTGTGAATATTTTTGCTTGAAATGCTTGTTGTTTTGATCACCTTCGGTTTCTCATCTGCAATAGCCATCATCATGTGTGACTGTGTTTTTTACATGGTCATCCTATTTTTATTATAATTTTAAAACCCATAAGATCTTAAAGTAGCCAAGTCCTTTTTTCCCAAGAATATACAGTGTATCCCACATACTCATAGTGACATTAGACTTCTCCTTCTGATCAATGCTATTGAACGGATAAATTCACCTAATCTTAAATTAATTTTTTTGCAATAGTAGCATTCTTTATGGAACGTTAAAAGGTACAAAAACTCTTACCAGTAGCATTAGTTTGATTTTCATGAGCTAGTTACAACAGTTTGATCACCTACGTTGGCTTACATATCTCATTTATTTGATCTAGTAACTGCTGTAATAAAATTTAGCCCTATTTTGTGCACTAGATATAACGATTTAATAGCCACATGATCACCTATTTAAAAATTTACTAAAGTTGCATCTAGCTTGCCCCCTATGGTGGTCTTGTGACAAAATCTAGATCCGCATGAGATGCAAGAAACATACTCTCTTAGAAATGGTTAAGTGCTTCTTCTTGAGTCATTTATGGCATGGACAACCCATGTGCTGCTATCTCTATAGATGCATTTGAACTCACGAGGTTGTACATAGTAGAATCTTGGCCCATGTTTGTTTGCACAGAGAACTAAAGCTCTTTAAATTATAGGAGCACTAGGTTTAACTTGCAATGCAAGAGGTCTAATCAAGGTGTAATGGTCTGGTTGTGCTTGATATGGTCTATAACATTGAGAAGGAAGTTTGTAATTATCTGTAAATTGGATAAAGGGGGTTGTTATGGTCTACTTGGTTTGAATCTTTATTTTTTTAATTTTAAAAATTTCACATAGCTTTTGAATTTTCCGCTTTTTACAAAATATATCTATTCCACGAATATAAAGACGTTAACGAGTTACATGCTGACCATTCCAATAAGTCCACAACGTACTGAATCGAGAAATAACTCTTCATTGCAAAAGAATTGAGAAATAATTACACTCAAGGGGGAAAGTGGTGTGCTTTTCTAGAGATCATAAATTTTAGTTATAAGTTTAATCTATCTTAGAAATTTGTGAGTTTTTTTTGCCCCCCTTAAACCTCTTGTTATTTGAAAATTAGAAAAAACCACCTTAGCGGGCTTCCCTTTCAACATTGATTATAATGTATCCGGAATATTAATATTTATATTTAATTGATTACTTTTAATACAAGCTTCAAATAATTAATTCCTTTAGTGTTATTGGAAAATATATGTCTTGGGTATAAAAATATTATTTCAAGTAGAAGCGAAGGAGAGAAAATGGCTGACCTTCATATCCTCCACAAAAGATGGGAAGCCTCCTATTGCCATGAATGTCAAAAAGGTGGCTACAAACATAAGCATTACACCTCTTGCCTACACCACATGATCGCCATAATTTGTTTTTTTGAGAAAAATTCAAATGAAAATGCTAGCAAAAACTTAGTTAATATTGATTTTGAAGTCTTAGATAAGTGTAGTTCATACTTGGATTGCACCATAATTTTGTCCGACGTTATAATAGATTGTACCAACACAAAGACACAATGCAATATAAATTGCAACACAAAGCCAATAATATCCTAAATCCCTATACATGTTCACGAATGATCTCTTAGTGAGAACATAAGACTGCATCACGAAGCTTTCCTGGCTTCCTTTACTTTCCAATACTACACCTTCCTATATCCACAAGGAATTTAATTAGGTTTTTGAGTTATTTTCACTCTTCATTTTCAAAACATATATATGGATTAAATGTAATGCCCCCCCCCCCCCAACCTACCTGGGCTCAGCCAACTTCATCTCCTTGGCGTGGCAGGTGGAGCTTTTATTGTGCGACGTGATGGAATCATATTTTTATTTGACCTTCCTTGTGTTTGTCTCCCTCCTGCCATGGCATTAATGAGCCCTGCACCCTTTTTCTTGGCGTGTTCAGTTTTCTTCCTGGTTGGTGGCCGCACATGCCCCAGTCATTAATCCTTTTGACTTGCAACCCGCTGGTGCCTGCTGTTTCTACCCAAAAAAAACCACGAATGCTTGTTGCGCTCCATCAAAATGCTGAAATAGGTGAATTGCTTCAGTATGTGACAGTGGATTCGTGGATGGTGAAATGAAGGTCTGTCACCCTGGTGTTGCGTGAGAGGGCTTGGATTCTCCAAAAAACGTGTTGTTATTTTTTTGGGTCGTTACATTTGGTATCAGAGCGTAGGTTCATGCTCTCAAACCTATGGGCCATATTGGTGTTGTATGGTGATGTTGCATGGTGGTGGTGGTGTTACATGATGATACTGCATGATGATGATGATGATGTTGCATGATGATGATTTATATTGGAAGAGTAATGTGCTTTAAGCGTGATGTGATTATTGTCGTAATTGTGATATTGTGAACGCACATGATGTGTATGTCACTCAGTGTGTATTTGTCATCATGTTGATGTGTTGGTGTGATTGTGAACGCACGTTGCATGTCACTCAGTGCGTATTCTCTCTCCTTCTTGTGGATTCTAGGAAGAATTCATGTGTGAATTATTGTTTGTGATGTGTGAAAAGAATTCTAATGTGGATGACATAGTGTTGGAGCATTGTGGCATATTGTGATATGTGGGTGTATCAATGTGTTGTATGGCTAGTTGATGTTAAAAGAAATGAGTTGTATCATGATGTTTTTACCATGTTCTGAAGAAACGTGTGTACCACCTTGTTATGTTGCAATGTATGTTATGTTGTGATGTACTATGTTCATCGTATGTATGACTGTGCAAACAGGTAATGCTTCATGTTGTGATTTTGGGTCATACGGTGAGTGTATGAACCCTATCGTATTGTGATTGCACCTTGGGTGCAGAATGTGGTAAAGTGATGTATTGCACCCTATGAATGTATGATTGTGGTATCCCCCGTAACAAGTGGTTCCTAGTGTTGGTTGTAACCTTGTGACGACATGTTGTGTCGTGTTGAGTCAAAGCAAGTAAAAAAAAGAAGAAGTTATCCTGTATTTCACTGTGTTGTCCTTGTGTTGGTACTTTTGGTGTGCTACATTTTGGTATCAGAGCAAATGTAATGCCCCCCCCCCGCTAACCTACCTGGGCTCGGCCAACTTCATCTCCTTGGCGTGGCAGGTGGAGCTTTTATTGTGCGACGTGATGGAATCAGATTTTTATTTGACCTTCCTTGTGTTTGTCTCCCTCCCGCCATGGCATTAATGAGCCCTGCACCCTTTTTCTTGGCGTGTTCAGTTTTCTTCCTGGTTGGTGGCCGCACATGCCCCAGTCATTAATCCTTTTGACTTGCAACCCGTTGGTGCCTGCTGTTTCTACCCGAAAAAAAACCACGAATGCTTGTCGCGCTCCATCAAATGCTGAAACAGATGAATTGCTTCAGTATGTGACAGTGGATTCGTGGATGGTGAAATGAAGGTCTGTCGCCCTGGTGTTGCGTGAGAGGGCTTGGAATCTCCAAAAAACGTGTTGTTATTTTTTTGGGTCGTTACATTTGAACCTTACGCTAACCGATCCTGAGGGAAATCGGTAAAAGTGTATGTTGAGAGTGAGGAATGGTGTACCATGGGTCAATAACTCGAGTCAAAACTCGGTTTAGTAGATTACATGTGATTCTTTCCTCTCTCCATATGTGGTTGTATGTACACAACCTAAGTGCAACTATGACTATGTTTGGCCTTGTCGAAGGGTGGCGGGATGGTATTATTGATATGTATTTTACGAGCTGAGGCTCGATGTTCCGAGTGCCAGCAACTCGTTGAGTACCCCTTGGGTGGCCAGATAAGGCCACACAGTTATCGTAATGTGACATTATTATAAGTTGATTTTATTCGTAAATTGAGCTTTTTATTTTATTTTACAAGGACCAGCATCTTTTCTTGATTGCAATGCTTTACAATTTTGGGCATTTCCTTGGTTTTTGGCACTAACATGGGGATTTCAATACTAACTTTGGCTATTTGGCCATTTATTTTAGCTTGATTTGGGGTCTTCTTTTAAATTTGGAATTCTTACCGCCTTGCCCAAGGCTTGTACTTTGCCACTTGGCACTTTGACTGGATTGTTGTGTTGGTTCTAATGTTGTGATGTGTGGAATAGGGTCATGGGATGCACCATGGATTGGTTGGACCTATGGACCCGCTTCGTTGTATGGGGGTACGCCCCAAGGGGTACATATAACTAGCGGGTTGTTGAACCACGCGTTATTATGTCACTTGGGTTAGGAGTGTTCAAAATCGATGTGCCTTGGGCACAGAGAGACAACCGGCCTCCTTGAGGGAGGCATAAGAGTTTGAGGGAGGCATAAGAGACTTGAGGAAGGCATAAGAGACTTGAGGGAGGCATAAGAGTTTGAGGGAGGCATAAGAGACTTGAGGGAGGCATAAGAGTTTGAGGGAGGCTTATGATATTTCTTCTCTCCCTTGGCTTGGATATTAAGCCTTTGTGCTTGGGAAAATTGTATGTTTGTTGTTATTGTGATGTTTTGGTAGTGGTATTTTGATGTATGTGTTACCCATGTCATATGGATATGTGTTGATTTTGGGATGTTACACTTGGTATCACAGAAACTCGTTGAGTACCCCTTTGGTGGCTAGATAAGGCCACATAGTTATCATAATGTGACATTATTATGAGTTGATTTTATTCATAAATTGGGATTTTTACTTTATTTTGTAAGGGCTAGCAGCTTTTCTTGATTGCCATGCTTTACAATTTTGGGCATTTCCTTGGTTTGTGGCACTAACATGGGGATTTTGATACTAACTATGGCTATTTGGCCATTTATTTTGCTTGATTTGGGGTCTTCTTTTAAATTTGGAATTTTTACCGCCTTGCCCAAGGCTTGTACTTTGCCACTTGGCACTTTGATTGGATTGTTGTGCTGGTTCTATTGTCGTGATGTGTGGAATAGGGTCATGGGATGCACCGTGGAATGGCTGGACCTATGGACCCACTTCATTGTATAGGGGTGCGCCCCAAGGAGTTACAAATAACTAGCGGGTTGTCGAACCACGCGTTATTATGTCACTTGGGTTAGAAGTGTTCGAACTCTATGTGTCTTAGGCCATAGGGTCAACCGGCCTCCTTGAGGGAGGCATAAGAGTTTGAGGGAGCATAAGAGTTTGAGGGAGGCATAAGAGACCTGAGGGAGGCATAAGAGTTTGAGGGAGGCATAAGAGACTTGAGGGAGGCATAAGATTTTGAGGGAGGCATAAGAGTTTGAGGTAGGCTTATGATATTTATCTGTATGGTCGATGTTTCGGGATATATGTTGAGTTATTGTGATGTTTTGGTAGTGGTATTTTGATGTATGTGTTACCCATGTCATATGGATATGTGTTGATTTTGGGATGTTACACTTGGTATCAGAGAAACTCGTTGAGTACCCCTTTGGTGGCTAGATAAGGCCACATAGTTATCATAATGTGACATTATTATGATTTGATTTTATTCATAAATTGGGATTTTTACTTTATTTTTTAAGGGCCAGCAGCTTTTCTTGATTGCCATGCTTTACAATTTTGGGCATTTCCTTGGTTTGTGGCACTAACATGGGGATTTTGATACTAACTATGGCTATTTGGCCATTTATTTTGCTTGATTTGGGGTCTTCTTTTAAATTTGGAATTTTTACCGCCTTGCCCAAGGCTTGTACTTTGCCACTTGGCACTTTGATTGGATTGTTGTGCTGGTTCTATTGTCGTGATGTGTGGAATAGGGTCATGGGATGCACCGTGGAATGGCTGGACCTATGGACCCACTTCATTGTATAGGGGTGCGCCCCAAGGAGTTACAGATAACTAGCGGGTTGTCGAACCACGCGTTATTATGTCACTTGGGTTAGAAGTGTCCGAACTCTATGTGTCTTAGGCCATAGGGTCAACCGGCCTCCTTGAGGGAGGCATAAGAGTTTGAGGGAGGCATAAGAGTTTGAGGGAGGCATAAGAGACTTGAGGGAGGAATAAGAGTTTATAGAGTCACATAATAGAGTTTATAGGTTTTGCAATAGATTTTTGGCTAAAAGAAAGTTCCACGGAAATTTTCTCGCTAGTACTGCATGATTATTAAAATGAACAATTTGGCAAAAGTGGCCCAGAAACCGAGTTGGACCATTTATATGTCAAAAATCGAACACACCTACTATGAAACTTTCCGCCAATGTCCCCTATCTTCACATGCACTCCTATTAGTTTACAGAACACAAATCCTGTGACCAGGGTGTGAAATGGCCACTACATATCGTATTTAGCTACTGTCATGACTTGGATCTGGTTGCTTGTGCTGAATATAATGTTCAAATTTAACTCGAGTAATGTACAAAAATGTGTTACAGATAAAATATTTTGAGGTTACATATTCTACTGAAGCTTTTAATTAGATGCATGTACTAATATTTTTTTGCAAATAATCCTCCAACTAGATGTGTAGAACTCTCTTACAAATCTCATTTTTTCAGAAGGAGGGGCTCGGTGCCCGTGCGCACCTTGGGTTAGCAAAACTAACATATATCCGGGTGATAGGACGATTAACTCCTGAGGGTTAGCCACATGAGGTAGCTGACTGGGCCCCCAAATGTCCAATGACTAGACATATCAAAAGATTGTATACAGGTGACAACACTAGATATTGAAATGAGAATAACTCAACATCACGAGGTGGAACACTGATCACACTCATAACATGTACCCACATAGTCAACAGGATAACACCAGAGCGGCACACTATTGCGAAAAATTACTCAAAATTCATGTACATATTACAAATACTAGCAAGGTTACAAAATGAAAGAATTACTAAGGTTAGTCATATTCTATAACACATTCTCTCCATGGTTCTATCATCTTTATTATAATTCTAGGTTTCGAATGTTTAACCTTGATAGATTGAAGAGAATGTTGACTTATGCTAAAAAGGGGCGTTATATCAGTCCTAACATGCTAGCATTTTTTTAAATATATCCATTACGTGTAATAATTCACATTATGTGTATGTAACTCATAACCTAAAGGTTGTATATCTTCCCATTTTAATTAAAAAAATTTGGACTAGCACTATCAAGGAAAAACCTTTAGTTTCATTACGTTTTAAGATCATGTTAGGAATTTTATTTGGTTTGACATCATTCAAAGTGCATAATAATTCACTAGCTCGAATTTGAGGTTACTGACATTGTAAAGATGCTTCCAAGAATTTCCTCAACATGTATATCTTAAGGACCACATTTGTATTGTAGATATACTTTATGACAATAGTTCTATTTAGGACCTACTACCAATCTCATGACTCATTAGTACCTTTTCAGAAACTAACGAAGGTTCAAAACTTCTTTCAATCATGTTTTTGATGTTTGTTTGAAAATAGATTCTAAGGATCCAATTTGGCATATAATTTGAGGTTGCTAACTATAAGGTCCATTCAGACTCTTGGCTTTACACATTTTAAAGAAATTAAATTTAAATTCCACTCTATAATCTCATGGCTATGCTCAGAAGCATGTAATTCATCTACCTATTTGTTTGATAACCATGAAATATTTTTGAGATCAGACCTTAAGATTGACTCAGATTATTCACAAAGGTAGTTCACTTGGGTGTCTAAGCTTGTCTCTACATATTTACTCAAGTGTCCACTTCCCTTTATAAACCTTATCTTAATACTAATAAATTTGATATTGTTGATTATATCTATCAACTATGATTATGGAACTTTATTATAGCATGATGTAAAATCATAAAAAATGGATCTATTCTTGACTTGATCTCAGTTATGACTGCAAGATCCGATTATTAGGAGATATATCAGCCATAATGTACTTATGATCCTATATTGTTGGACATAATTAAAGTGATGGAATATTGATTCAGAGGAGAACACCAAATACTGCAAGAGAATTCTTTTCCTTGAGTAGACCATTTTACTGGAAAATAATTCCCTCAACTTTATGTTCTAGTTGTTAAGGATGAAACTATAACCATGATCTGTTGTTAGATTGCTTTGATGTAGACTGTCATTTAAAAGATCTATATTTTCCTTAAAATTTTAATTATATTCATGAATAGGCTTTTGACGCTTAATCTTGACATGGCCATGAGTGCCTATTAGATTCATGGTCTTTCTCTTGTGCAAGTTAATAGACCACATTAAAGATCTCTGATAATATGGATTACCAACCTCATTTAAATTTTTTAAATTAGTAATTGATTTCATTTCTCCTTTTAAGTTATAATGATGGGAATAACATTGTTCCATCTAATGAGTTCTCAAATTAACATTATATCAAAAATTACTATAAGTGCACTTAACCATTTCATTTAATATTAACAACTGTGGGACCTTGCAAAAATGAAAAATCTCTCTATATTGAAGGTTGGTTCCTTATTCCTCTGTTTAGGCGCATACGTAGAAACTTGCAGAGGGTCTGTTCTTAATCCTAATCTAAAATTTACCGAGGAGACAAGGATAGAAGAAATACATAAATGAAAACAAAGCTAAACTACGAGGTGATGCACTGAAGGAATGATGAACACTTATTTTTCCTTCAACACGAACCAATAAAATGCATACAATAAATAGGAACAGATAGCCATATCTGTAATGAGAGACCAGATAGAAGAAAAAGAAACAAAAAGGATCTAAGATTGATCAAAAACGTATTTTATTTCTCTATAGATTGATACAGTTCATTACAGAATAGCTGAAAGGTAGAAATGTGTTACAATTTTAATGGAAGCCCTAAATATTTTTCTAGAAGGAGAAGGGATCCTGCAAAACTAAGAACATCCAACCCTTTACAATGAACCCTGCCCCCAAATATATATATATTCAATCAAAGAGAAGAAAGAGAGAGAGAAGTGGGAAAATGCAAGTCGAGGCTCAACCACTGTTGTAAATGGCCTTGATAAAAATCTACCCCCAAATCCATCTTTTCTGCATTAATCCTTGGTTCAGCGCCTTAAAGGAAGAGTAAACAGTGAAAATAGATCAAATCTGATCTAGTTGTTGAGACTGATGACCCTACATTGAAGGCTCGAAGACGTTTCACCATTTTTCTCAAACCTAACCTCTAAAAAATTAAATTTTTAGACTCCCATGGCATAGACGAGGTTGAGATCTTTCGAATGGTATCAGATTTGCAATATTTCGAGCCCTGGGTTGAAATATATGCCCCTTCGAAGTTTGTATCAAATCCATATAAATGGGTGGGAAAACCAATTTGAAAAGTGGGTCCCCCTTCTAATTGGGACACGTGGTAGCCAAATTGGGAAAAAAATCGGGTCCATGGGTCCACAATTCACATTTTGTCTCTTGCGCAAAAAATGCAATTTTTTTAAAAATCCCTGTAGCCCCAAAACTCCGCATGGACACATGGCTCCTTTTGGTTAGCTGGGAAATGCGCTTCCATATTTACCTTTATGCATTTTGGATGAAAGGAAAACTTTTACTTTTTTTCCCAACTCTTCGCCTTGGCTTTGACTCGATTCTAAATGTTGACTTTTACTTGGGAAGAGTTGTGGGCCACTTTGCAACTTTTACTCCCTTTTGAGGTAACAAGGGGCAAAAATAAACTTTTTCCCCGATGCCCCACCTTCCCTTGGAAAACATGTCAGTATAATGCTCGCTCGGGAACTTTTTCTCCTTCTAACCCTTGAAACAGTGCCCTTAGGACACTTGCAACTTCCACCAACCTAGATTATGCATTGATTATTCAACTAACTTTGCCCCCTTTGTGGACACGTGGAGGCACTGTGCTTTTTTGCAAACTCGACCCAAATTTTCCTTTGAAGGAGCA
This sequence comes from Taxus chinensis, assembly GCA_019776745.2. Taxonomy (NCBI): domain Eukaryota; kingdom Viridiplantae; phylum Streptophyta; class Pinopsida; order Cupressales; family Taxaceae; genus Taxus; species Taxus chinensis. The sequence goes on from CM034157.1 coordinate 151,030,907, forward strand.
TCAAGTTGACACTTGTCGACCTCCGCTTCTTTGTGGACTTTTCAAAGGTCCCTCTTACTTTTTGAATTTGGGCTATGTGGCGAGCTTGCGCTCACTTGGGTCTCTACCTTGGGACCAAATCTTGGAGATGCGCTACACTGACACTTGGCACTCTCCGCTTACACTTTCATACTTCGCCATTTTTTGAAGATTTTTTGCCCGCCCCTTGACTCTTTTTGACCATTTTCTACATGGAGGGCTGGCGCAAGTTTGAGCTCCCCCTTTTTGGATTTACTTTGGAGAAGTGTCGTTAAGACACGTGGCTCTCTCCGCTGGCTCCTCCATGCTTAGTCGATTTTGACCTTTTCCTGAACTGTTTCGAACCCGAGGACTTAGAATATTCATCATTTTTCCTTCTTCTTGCTTCTAGTTCCTTTGTAGCATCTTCCCTTCTTGTCTAACCCTGTTATCTTATAGTTGAGTCTGCATGTAGCTTGCAAAAATAGATTTAAGACATGAAACAGCTTGACAGAGTTGTTTTCTTTACACAGGATCCTTTGATATCTCTTGGCCTCTTTCACCTCTTTGATGAATCCTTTTGCAACCAATTTGTAGGATTTGAATGAGTTTTCTCGGGTTCCTCCTATGTGGGGTCGTGATTCGATCCAATATTTAGCTCGGGAGTGAAATATGGATAACAATTTGGCAACTCGCGGGGACATATGCCTATTAGATGAAGAGGCCAGTGGCCTTGAAGCATTCATTAGGTATGGAGTCTGCCTGATAAAGATGAAACTAATATGAACTTTGAAATTCTGACCTCTGAGCCTCTTAGAAACCCACTTAACTTGGATTTGAACTTCACTAAAAGCCAACTGAACTGGACTGTGCAAGAGCAAAAAAATAGCACCAAAAACTATGTACAAACTAAAAAACATACAGACCCCTGGTGAGATATGTAGAGTGTGCAAAAGCACTTCTTCTGCTGAAAACAAACCTACCTACATTACTCTAACAAAGATCAAAGGAAAATCAAACAAAACCTACAACTGGCAGAGGGAAATAGCTTCCCTTCCTCAAAAATGGCAGCCATGCAACTGATTTGGCACTGAACATGGCTGGTTAGATGAGTGAAAAACTGATAATAAGTTGGTCCTCCACCCAAATCATCAAGGTATCAACATTAATGGAAAATACCTCCTTAAGATGACTTGCATTGGGCTTTTGGAGGAGTTGATGATGAACCTTGGTACTTTGATGCTCATCCTCATGCCTTGAAGTTGGCATGAATGGTTTTGGTTTCTCCTTTGGCTCCAATGAAGCCAAGTACCTGATTAGGCACGGTCTGATCCTTTGGATGTGCCCATTTCTCTAAAATTCGAATCCAAAAAAGGAGTCTTCTTGTGGGCGTTCTTGGATGGATGGTGTGGTAGAGACGGGGTCTTCGTTGTTTCCTTACTCCTCCTAAGAAGAACATGGGAGAGTCATATCTTCCAATCTTAGTTCCATAAGGCTGTTATGAATTACAGGCTGTTGTTCCTGAATTTTCTCCTCCATGGCAACAGGATCATGTGCTTGGGATGTGAGAGATGGAGGAAAAAATGATGTGATCTCCATGGGTTCCCCTCCATCAACGCAATACTCCAATTAAAATAGGTAATCTACCTCCTTGTTGTCCTACTACAAGTGCTCAACCTCCTTCATTGTGTCCTCCTGATCTATAATTGACTAACCATGGTTCCCTTCACCCTCAAAAATGATGTTTGAAAGCTCAAACTCTTCCTCAACATTAGAGCTTGAAGGGGATGAAGAGGGAGGAAGAACTGAAGGTTTTTCTGTGGCCTGCTCCGCACTTGGAGCCTCTGAAGCTATATGATCCTCCTCCATAGCAAAAATGTACTCTTCTTTTGGATGAGGAGTAGCTCCTTCTTCCCCTACTTATACTGTAGCTGGAGCTTCTACCACTTGCGGCTTGACCTCAGCCTCCTCCATAGGCTTAACCAACAAGGGAACCTTTGAAAACTCAAATTTAGTAGCCCAACTCTTCATATTTTCTATCATTTCTTCTCTATTGGGTTTCTCTGTTTGATGTTCTCCTTGGCTGGTTTCTAGAGTCTCTTCTCAACATGGACTTGGGAAGGCAAGAGGAGTGGTGGGTGGGGTCTCCACTAGATTTTCCTTGTTTTTAGTGGAGGGGAACACATTTATTTTGGATCTTGTAGAGGGGAATTGGATTTGTAACAAAAGAGGGTGGAAAAATTGAGATGAGGTGGAAGACTAGGAGATGGAGAAATGAAATCAACACTTGGGATAGCAAGTGAGGGGCTTGAAACTTGTTACTGCTACAATGATAAAGTTTAAGAGGGAGAAAAAGATAGACAAGGGGTTGTTGAATGACTTACCCATTGACATGGTTGATTTATACTTTGTTTATATGCTTCTATCCCCTCATTCCACTGCACAAGTTGGTGTAGCATTCTAATCATGAAGTCCAGCTTCTCCTGAAGGCTATAATATCTTGTAAAAGGGTCTTCCCATGGACAAGGTGCCCTGTAACCAATTCTGAAATCCTTCATTTGAGTTGTTTCCCTTGATTGAACCATGTCAGCCTCTATTTTTTTAATCTTCTCCAGTGGAGCAACATCCTCTACATAACTATCGTCATTATATGCGTTCCCTTGTGACCAATTGGAAGAATGAGAAATACACATGTTGTTATTTTGGAGCTGAGTAAAGGACAGTTTGATAGTCCCTTATGCAATGAAATCTTATTGTGGCCCTTTCCCACTTTGAAGTGGATGATCTATATATTAATTGTAATGGAAAGGTGTTTTGTATTGACAATGAAAGTTGAAGTTTGAAATGTAAAAGAGTTATACTCTGTATTCTATTTTTTTGGAAAGAATGTGAAAGAATTATACGTATTTTGTATTCTGTATTTTTAAATCAAATGGAAAGGAAGATGTAAGAGTTTCATTTGAATTAATGGGAGTGTTTGCCTTGTTCATATGATATTATTTCCATTGGAAACCTGTGTTTAACATGCACTATGAAATCCCTGTTTGGAAAGTGGAAAAGTGAAACATGTGAGGAGAAAATGTATTATTATGCCTTATTTATAATATATGATTTTGAAAAGAATAGAAACTGCATTCTTGTTTTGATGTTAATTGAAAAGAAATAAAACTATTTATGACCAGCATGGAATGAATTCAATGTTTTATTTCATGGCAAAAGAGATAGTTAATTTTTGTTCTGTAAATATATACACTTCTTTTAATTCACTGTATAATTTGTGAAATTCCTTTATCAAATGTTCAAATAACCTAAGAAACACATAAGAGGCAAATGAAATAATCAATTAGACTTAATGAGGATAAAATGATCCCAAACCAAACTAAAAATACTTAAGGAAATGTCTTAAAAGTCTTCCAATTGAGCCAAGGTAAATCTGTAGGCTTTTGCTATAAAAAAAAGAAACTTGTAATTTTGAAATGCAGATCAAGCCAACAATTTTACACTTTCTTTATATCCTAACACTTTCCTAATGGAAACCTCCATATCTGTTTGACATGTTGAGGGAGAAATAATGAAAAATTTGAAAAAAATTTATAATTTTAAATTTACCAGTTCAAACTGTAAAATCCTACAGAATGTTTTCACAAAATTGACTCCTTAAATTTTATCAAAACTGGAATTTAATGAATCTTGTGCAAAGAGGACATCGAGAGCTTTCGAAAAAGTATTTGTTTGCCCAAAACTGAGCTCTCTATCAGAAGTTATGGTCTTCTAAAGTTTTTCTTCACTTGACGTAAAAAATGTTTTTGGGAAAAATCTCTTTGGTGGGCCCGCTGGCCCGAATTTTTCCTCGTACCCCGCCGACCCGCAGCCAATCAGAGGCTACCACCTGGCACCACGAGGTGTTTGCAGAGGGGAAAATCACTTTTTAACATAGCGCTTCAAAAAAAATTGGGAATATTTTCTAGATTTTCCCCGCCGACCCGCAGTCAATCAGGAGATGCCACATGGCATCGCAAGGCATCGACAAAGGATTAGGTTCCTTTTTGCCTTTTGCGCTTTCAAAAAATTTTGGAAAATTTTTCTAAAGATTCTCTGTTGCCCCGCCAGCACGCAGCCAATTAGGAGCTACCGCATGGCATCGCAAGTTGTCGGCGAAGGTAAGGGTGAGTTCCACCCTTTTTTCCCTTTGGGGTGCTAAGACTCTTTTATCCCCACCGCCCTGCTTTCCCGCGTTGGCTTAGGAGACACCACGTGTACCTTACGAACATGAGGGAGTGTAGGTGAAAAATTGGTTTTTCACCCCACACTTGAAATTCCCAAAATATCTTCTGCCGCCACTCCCCTGAGGCAAATTTTCTCCCCTAGGCCCGCCGATGCACTCTTGGGAAAAATTTCTACCCCTAGGCCCGTTGGCCCATAACTTGAGAAATATGAGGAGCTAGGAGGACTTCTTTGTATCAATGGAAAGGTAGGGAAATTTCCCATCCAATGGGCATGGTTTAAGAAATTTTTGAATGTGTTAATTTTGATAAAAAATCAAGTTGAATCTTTAAAGTCTTTTAGAGAGTGGGTATGGTGAGGATTTACCCTCTGACCCTAATTGAACTTTCTAACCCTAAATTTTTGGCCTTGTGACCCCTAATAATTGTTAATAAAAGAAAATTATCTTCTAGTGGATTGGAATTGTTTAGGAATTTTTTAGTGAAAATTGTTGTTTGTAACCTGGTTGTAGACTCTTTTAAACAAAAAGAATATATTCCATAATTTTCCCAACTAATCCTAGGTTGTTCTTGGGTCTCAAGTGGGTTGTTTTTACAGGCGTTACAAGTTTTATTTATTTACACTATTTAAATTTGATTACATATTCATTTTTAAGATTATCTATTAGTTTAACATTTCTATTATATTACAAATGAAGAACCTAAATTATGAAAATTAGGAAAGAAAAGGTAAGGGAGACCATGCCCGAGGGACAAAAAAATGGCTAAAGAGGCTCTGAGCAAGCACCAGCTACAGGGGTCTGGAAAGGGTTTTTGAGATTTACAAAGTCTAACTCATCTCGCAGAGGAAGTGGATTGAGGAATCAAAGTGGATACTAGAAAGATCCCTCTCTTATATCATTACAACACTATTTCCCCTCCTTCAAGGCTTAAGCCAAAATGTCAACCATCTGGCGATGAAGCCAAATTTAAACCCAAACATCAGCTTGTAGAATTTTAAGGGAACTACTCAACACATCCAGAACAAGAACTACTAAAATAATAAACTTGACCCAGTCTGTAGGAGTTAATATTGGATTCTTCTTTTCTTGTAAAACCAACTCCATATTTGCCATTAGAATGTTCTATAAATGCTTAGTATGAATACTCCAGTCTTCAGGATGCAATTTTTCTTCATGCTTTGATGATTGTACATTTAGAGAAACAATTTCAATTGTCATGAGGACTCCCACATTTCTTTCAAGAATTTTGAAGAACAGTTCACATGCCTTATGCATGCTTCCACATTCTACAGGCACATCTGACAAACCATTATGCTTTGATGGATATCACTACCATGCTCTAACGCTCCCATTTTAGTACACGCTAGGAGGTTTTTGGCAAATGAGATGGAACCTATAATTTCATCTTCCAATCACATTTTCTTTAAATTTTATAAGCCTTTTCAAAAAACCCGTCTCGTGCATATCTTGCAGTGAAAGCACTACATGAAACCTCATTTTTTGTAATACACTCTATTAAATAGTTCATATTCCATGCATATGCTCCAACATTTTTCATTCATGTGAACCAAGGCACCAACAAATACTACAACATCTAAAAATATATCTCTATATTTTATGCTTTGATGGATACCCATACTTTGTTCCAGAGATCCCATTTGACATACGCTGGGAGGATGCTAAGAATTTACAATAGAGGATTCATGTAGAAGAAGAGTGAAAGATCTAATATCTTGTAGAGACATACGTAAGACAACGGTAAAAGGCACTTTTATTCTCTTAATCAATACACTAACTACTCACAGAAAACAAAGAGATAAAGATCATGATAATTGAAGTGGATGGCGTCGTCTACCAATAGAATGGTGTAGTAAGGTTACAAGTGCAATAACACAACACATACAAAAAAATACAAAAAGAAATATAGCGAGCCAATACATTTGAATGTAACCCCTCTAATTTTCTTAAAACAACAAACAAGAGAATGAATTGCACTATAATATTACTAAATTTACAAAGTTAAATTGTGTTTGTGTGTGTTTAAAATCATCTGGATCTCATAATACGTTATGTATACTATTATATAGGGAAAAATGACAAAGTCATAAAGTAATTTCAAGGTGGACATATTCTACAACAACCTCTACCACATTCCAGTTAGCTAGACCTGGCCCTCACCCAAATGCCTCCAATAAATTCTTCCATTGCCATCCTTTATTTTCCCTACCAATTCAACTACTTACGGTGTCAAACACAATAACTTACCAAATTAAATTAAATTTTATTTTATCTCTTAATATTATTATTTAATCCTTTTTAAAAATATATATAATAACCATGTTTGAAAAGATACATCATTGAAGAAGGGGGGATGAAATTATGAACATTACACATAACACATGTTGAAAATAATGAACCAACTTAATTTTGAGAGAGATGAATTACCATTTATATTCATTTCTAAGTTTTCTATTACATTTAACTAATACAAAGATTTTGTATTTTGTTTAACAAACTAACACAATGAACATATAGATTTCTTATACAAACACTTTTAAAAGAGTTATAAATAAATGGATTTCCAGGTAGTAATATGGCTCTCTTTCAAGCTTACAAATTTTACAATCATCCACACAAAGTGGGAATAATAAATTGAACAAGTTACTACAGAGGGCTATCAATAACGCCAAATATATAAATCTTCCATTTGCATGACTTCTCCAAGGTAGCTCCAAATCTTGATATCTTCAACTTTTCACTACAAGAATCACAAAATAATGAAGGGGGAGTAGGCAATGCTCTCCGCCCAACCTTAAATACATTAAGAGGAGAATCCATTACCTTAATGGCCCCCAAGCCCCAACCAAGAAACCATGAGGAGTCTTGAGTAAAACATGAAAACTTTCAACAAAGTGGCTTCTATAATGCCCATAAAAATGTCTTGAGTAAAACATTTCAAGGAACTGCCCGCTGAAACCTTAAACACTTATCCTGAAAGTTGTGGCAATTTTTGTGTTTAAGTTAAAAAATTAGAAGGGTGTCATCCCCTAGGGTACATTAAATTAACTTACCCAAAATTCTTAACCTTACGATTGGGGAACCAGGACTAGTTCAAAGATTAAATATATTTAATTTATCTCTAAAGTCAATTAATTAACACTCATCTAGGAAGATGCCATAATTTAATTTGCTTGGTTAAATTCTTACTTCTCTTAAATCAATGATCAATCCCAATATGGTCAATCTTATACTTAGTTATTTTGTCTCATTATCCTATTAGCTTTAATATCCCACATTTCATTAATTTACTAAAACATACTAGGAACTAGGAAAAATATTTACACACCAAGGTATTTAAATGGCCCCATCCATTCATCTACACATACCCTTAAATTTTATTTAAACATCTAGAAAACATAATCCTACCAAAAAAATGTAGGGTTGATCCTCAACCCTTAGATTAAACCAATCTTGGCCATTATATCCTAGGGTTCCAAACTAACCCTAAAAAATCCTTATGAATTCTTATTAAAATGTTTCCTTTATTCTATTCTTCTCATTTGGTTTATTTTCAACCATGGAGGTTTTTCTTCAAGATCAAGTTTAAATTTTTTTTCGATTGTAGTTTTATTCTTGTAATCTACTTCATTTGATGATTGAAGGACTTTTTTTCCTTTCCAAACTAGGTTTATTTCAAGCGATTTGTATTTGGGGTTCTCCATTTGGGGCAAACCCTACCCCCACTAATATAAATGAAAAAGAGTGTTTTTAAATTACCATTTGAATATTTTATTTCTTAAAACCATGAGATTTTCCATTGTTTTATTATTAGAGGTGTCCTTATTAAACTAACAAGCTTATAGTTTTAGTTATAAGAATTTAGAAATTACGCAGACACGAAACTAGAAATTTTTTCCGTGTGCAATAGGACCACCACCCAGAGAAGGTCAGTGGTCCTGGGACTACCACCATACCTAGCTGACAAACCGTGAACCACCACCTTATGGAGTAGTGGTTCTGAGACCACCACCTTGCCTGAGCGGAGGTTATGATAATGCCGCTCTACACAAGGTGGTGATCGTGTTCCTTAGGAACAAAACCATCAAACCCAAGATTTTCCAAAAAAAAAAGTTTCTAAAATGTTTTAAAATACCTTCTGAACTTGATTTTATATGTCTAAAGTTTCCATTTGTAAGATTTAGTTTCATTTATTCATTGTTTTGCTAAAATTACTCATTTTAAAGAATTTTTTGTTCAAAAGTAGCAACAACAATGAATCATTGTGTTCAAGTAATTTTCTTTCAATTCCTACGGTAAAAAGATCTAAATCTAATTTAGTATTGTTATTTTTCCTTACTACAATAAGGTAATATTCCAACATAGTAATATATTTCAAATTTGTTGTCTCTTTCTATTTTCACTACAACTTCTTAGCTCAAACAACTACTAACAACTTAACTCTACATATAAATTTACTAAGCATGCATGTTTTTATGTATTACAACTTCTATATTTCTTCTTTCTTATTTACGATGATACAATTTCACAATACAAGTAAAATTTGCTTTTCCATTGAGCATGTTTCATTTATTTTTAAAACAAATAACTTCTTTTCACACAATACAAGCTAAAACTTTAAATAAAGATAATAACTTTTATTTTCTGTTTAACAAGACTAGTTTTAAAACACAATCTTTCTTTCTCTTTTCAACATACAACTACAACAATGAAGGTGAAATTCCTCTTCCCACAATACAAATTTCATCACCAATAAGTAAATGTAACTTACAAAATGTACATTTCCTTTAAATAATAATACAATATTACAATATTTCACCTTGAGTGGGACTAACCAGAAGGCTTAATCACAAGGAAGGATTTCTTGAAGGCACCAACAAAGATTCAAATTTCACACCACCAACAAGAGAGATCCACCATAATTCATGTTGATCAAAACAAAAAATGGGGGAGAGGCACCACTCTCCACCCAACCAAGAATTATAACAAGGAGAAGAAGCCATCCTCCTCATTAGTCTCCAAGCCCAAACCACATTGCAATGGAAAAATGGATTCAACTTATGGCAACAAAAAATCTTCCACAACACAACCAATATTTACATTCATACCAAAAACATAAACAACTCAATACTTCAATCACAAGATGAACAAACAAATATACAAGGCTTCAAAATGCAAGAGCTAAAGCAACAAGAACCTATGGGGAGGTCACTTATGCCTCCCAATGGGAAATGAGTGCCCACCTTAAAAATCTCCAATAAACATCTTAAACCCCTACACACTCTTATGCCTCCCTCAAGAACCTCTTATGCCTTCCCCATTCTTTTATGCCTCCCTACAAGCTCTTATGTCTCCCTTCAATCTCCTATGTCTCCCTCAACAAAATAAGCAATAAAGAAATGCAATAAATTTCTTGTCTAAGGTCGGGAACTCAACCCAAACTCCCTCCAAAGCAAGAAATAAAATCTTATGCCTCCCCAAATGAAATCTCCCGACAGTCCCCTCCTACACCACACTTAGTAAATCTACCCAAGCACCCAACAAGCATAGAAAAACACTTAAAACAAACACATATGCATACAAATAAAAGAAAGCATTTAACAAGTGTTTAGCTCATACCTTTCCATGGTAGAGATTGATCCAAGAGCATACAAAAAGCTTCTTCAAGCCACAAAAAACACCAAGAGGCTCCAACAAATCAACAAACACTTCACAAAATCCACCAACTGTCAAAATGCAAGAGCGCAGAAGAAAGAAGTAACCCCCAATCAAGCAAAAGAACTTGATTAAATAGGAAAGGGAGAGAGGAGGGTAAGGTGGCTCCATGTAGGATGCCACATCAGTCATCCTCAACTCCACCTCAAAATTAAAACTTCACACTCCAAAGTAAAATTAATAAGTGGGTGAAGAAATGCCATATTACTTGCACACACACACCAAGCCCACACCTCTTAAGGAGAAAATTAATTACAAGAAATAAAGTGCAATAATATTTTACCTTTTTCTATTCCCAAGTCACCTAATCAGGTCTAATTTTGATCCCCAAACCCATTAGTAGGGTTGGTATGGATTTAAGATGTGTGGGACAAGTTTGACTTGTCCCACAAGATTCCAAATTTGGCCTCTAAGGCCAAATTCGAATTTCCATGAAGGGGTAAAGTGTATAATACTCAAGATCCCTGAGCACTCAACTTTCAACACAAAATCTAAGAGAAATATAGTTTAATAAATAAATTCCTTTGGTCACATCTATAATTAGTTTAGAACAAGATTAAATTATCTCTAATTAAGACACTACAACCCATTAATAATAAAGGTTAAAATACATACCCAAAATTCCAAATAATTAATACAATGAATTACATCACTAAAATCACATACTAACATCAATTAAAGGAAAACTAAATAAAAGACAAAACATAACCCCTTGGTCATAATTTCCCCCTAATAATAATTCCAACACACACACAAATACATGTTTCCTTGGTGACCCTTATTGAATTCACCTATAATTCCAATGTGGTTGGTCTCCACTCCCCAATATTGTTGTGAATATAATATACCTGCAGAACAGAGAATACCTCCTTCGGCCTATTGGCCGCATTAAAACATTCATGCCAAATATACAATATAATCTAAAATAAATGACACATGATTTGTAATGCCCTGTTCGGCACCGACTTTCGCGGTTACGTCCTTGTCTTTTTGCATGAGATTGGAAGGAGGAGTTCGTTGTGGCTAGTCTTGTGCAGTTAATGCGTTCCACCCAACTGAATGAAGAAAACATTTATCTTACTCTTCTCCTAGCCTATGCGCCATTATTATTTTTTCCCTTGCTTAGCTTTGCAGTCAACTAGGTTGTTGTTTAAAATTTTTAGTTGGTGGTATTTTATGTTTTCTGTAAGGAGAGCTTGCGTGAGGAGTCGGTGGAGTCCCGTTTTTCTTCACCATGATATTTTTTTTTATTCTTTCTTCAATGCGTATAGGTGGAGTGTTGGGCGCGTTTTTCTTGGGTTGTGTGGCATGTGAAGGAGGGGCATTTGAGTGTTCTTCCTTTGAACGCAATGTTGTTTCCTTTTGCTGGCACGCGTGAGTTCTTCTTTCCAGTTGGAATCTCTGTCATGGTTGTTTTTCCTTTTTTCTATGGTCTTGGCTTCCTTCCTATGGTGGGTTTTGATGAAGCTTCAGCGAGTGAGAGCAGGCGTGTTTCCTCCATTTTCCTTGGGTGCTGCACTCCTGTGTTCTTGCCGGATATCCATTGGCAGCGACCCGTATCAGATGAGTTTTAGCCACTCTGGTCGCAGGCATGTTGCAGAATCTGGCAGAAGCCTTTGTGAGCACTCCCAGCAAGCAGGTTGTCCAACTATGTTGTTTTCTGTTCTGTATCAGATGCATCCTCAAGCTGGGTTTCTCCTTCAAGATATGTTTATCAAAATCGACTATGTGGCAGTGAGAGTGTTACCAGGAGACCTGATGAAGTTTATCTGCTAACAGTGATTCTCTACTGAGACCTTACTTGTTTTACGATGTAACTCATGGAAGAGGATCTCATAGAGGTGGATCTGTTTCATATCAGAGCCATTTGCTTTGCACTTCCAGTGAGGCTTGGAATGGCACTCAAAACTTGGCTTGCAACATTTAAGGTATGTTGAAAATGTCTGGTTGCAATGATTGTTGACATACTTTGCTGCGTTTGATACTACTGTTGAAGATGGTGCTGGGTGTGATTTCACTTTCTGTGAGGCTTCATGGGCAGTGTTGTGCCATATTATCTTGATAGTATTGCAATGCATGCCTTTGGGTTTCTCCTTGGAGATGTGTTTGTGTCTACTTCTGCAGGCTCTGTATAGTATGGATATGTTGAAATGGCTTTATAAACTTACAAGCAAATGCAAAGAGCAGGTGTAAAGCCAAACTCCACAACCTTTGATAGCATCTCCACGCCTATACCAAAGTGGGAGTGTTTGAACAGGGCATGGACGTTCTCCAATGCATTTGAAAAAGAGATTTTTGTTGCTTGTTGTATCTGCTAGTGTCCTGGGCGCATAACTGTCTTAAGACGGATTTATACTCCTGATCTGGATGCTCAACAAAGTGTTCGGATGGTTTGGCAAAACTTGAAAGAAATGTGGTCTTTTGGACAGCAATGATTGTTGGTTGTGGACAAATTGGGTGGGTTGAGACACCTTGGAAACTTGGAAAATAATGGAGAAGGGACAAGGCTGTGTCAAATGCTTTGTTTGCCGGTGCGTTGGTAGATACATATGCAAAGTGGAAGCAAGCATAAGACACCCAAACTATTTGACAAAATGCCTGAGTGAAATATGGCCAAAGGACAACAAGGATTGCATGATATGTTTTGGAATGGGTTTGTTGAGGAGGCATAGGAAGTTGAAACAAATCTGAGTAACTTGGGTAAATCCATCTCCTACAACCTTTGCTTGCCGTGACATCCTTGCTAGGTTCTTCTCTGAAAATATCTCCTCCAGCCTTGTGTAGATCACTTGTGTTTGTGGTAGCACGTATAGGGTATGTGAGTTGGTTTTCGAATCCCACAAGAAGTAAAAGCTCAAGGAAAGCAATAGTTGAGCACAAGTGCATGGAGTCACTTCGAATACAACAATGCTCGTGAACTGTTTGACAAAAATCCTCTTCAATTGCATGGTCTCGCGGATCGTGAATGTGGACCGCTTAGAACTGGTGCACCCGGATTCCAGTACCTACAGTTCTTATGCTGACCCGTGCGGAGTCTGTACGACCTGTTGAAGCTGGAGAAACAGGCAAGATATTCCTACACTTTTCTACTGTTGCTATATTTATTTTTATCGTGAAATCGAACCACCATTTCTTTGAATTGGTTGTCTTCTTTTCAGTCAGTCTCTCCTTTCTACTTGCTTTCTTCTTGTTTAGCTATTATCATTGCCTGTATGTTAGTGGAAAGCATGCAGGTGTTCTCTTCTTTGGGTGTATGTTTTTCTGGCTCGAGTGATCGATCTTCCTATATATATATATGTACTCTTCTCTACGATAGAGTTCCAGTTATTATTTGTTCCAGCTAGTTTTAGCAGTCGTTAATGTAAGCGTGCAATAACTATGAAGTTCCTTCCTATCAACCAAGGCTATCCTTCTTTGTCTTTTGACATATATTGTTAATGATCTCTCAAGCCCACCTAACAACCCTTTTGGCATCAAAAAGGAAAGGTTGTAGGATTAGTGTAATCAACGCTTGGACTATTTCAGGTTAGAGATTCGGTGTTAAAACTTTTAGAATGTTTATGTTTGCGTGCAACGTGTTTCAACCTCGAGTGTTTAGACTCCTACGTAGCTTCAGCCTGGTTCCTAGGTTTTATAGCCATTCTTAGGAGGTACTTTGACTGCCCCCTTCATCTTGAATCGTAACTAGTTTTTTTTTATTTAGCTATGTTCGAGGTCTTAATCGTGCAACTCTAGTACCCCCCGCTATTTCTGGAATTATTTTTGGTCTTCTTCCCTCTCGGAAGATTGTTGGTGAAATAATCTAGTCTTCTAACTTGTGTTTCCTCCCATTTATTATGACTGTGTTGTTAATTAGGATTGGACAGCTTATATGCACATATGTACCTTAATGTTTTGTGATGAAAATTGCCTTGAATGTTGTCAACCTTGGGAAAAACTTTCTTGCAATCAATAGTATGATGGAGTTATAGCAGAAGGAGTTGTTTTGATAATGGAACTTAGTAGTTTATGTTGTACCTTTGTTTGAACGGTTGTTTATGTTACCAAGGGTTGCCTTAAAAATATTGTTGTTTTGGGAAATAGGAAATTTATTTCAAATTAACTGAACTCTAATAATTGATGTGGAGTGTTGTAAATTTTTAGGGTTATAAAAGTTGTTGATGACATTTTCGTATACTCTTGGTTGACGGACTCTTTTTCTTCTCTCGCGTGATTGCTACTAGCCTACAAGGCATTGGCCTTCTTGAATGATTGGGAAATCTCTTGGAGTTAGTGGCCAAAACTAGTTTACTTTGCTTATGCTTCGAAACTTATGTTGTGTGGATACTCTATGTGATTTCAGGTTTGAAACTCATTTATACATGGCTTTTTGTGTTAATTCTTGAAACCGTGGTTTCCCTTTTCTTGGGCCGATCAACTCTTGTTCTTCTAGAAATATAATATTATAACCTATGCATTTGGTACCTGTGATAAAATTCTGGATGGTTGGTACTTTATATCAAATCGCACTCTTGTGATTGTTATTTAATTATTTACTTGGTGGGAATCCTGCTTTGTTAGATTGGTTATTTCTCCTTATAGGGCCAAGGGCCTTTCTCTTTCGGTTGTTATATTTTCGTTGTCTTTACTCCTAACGGAAGTACATGGTCTTCTTCCTTGTTTGGCATGGTGGAAACTTATTATAACTTGAAGTGTTGATAGTGTTTAGAGGTTTGACCCAAATTCTTGTAATAAAGTGCTTCTTTTCATGGTATTGATAGATAACAGTTATGGTGGGTTTGTGTAGCCTTATCTTGCTCAGTTCTCGTGAACTGACTCTTGTAGAAAATTTGTTGCAGATGGATTTTGCGTGTAGATGAGGGATAGACTTGTAGACTTTTGTCATCAACCTCAGTTGAGAAGTTCCTTTGCTCGAAACCTTTTTTTTTATGTTGTTCAACTATTGTTAACGTCCAGTGGAAAGTTTAGAAGAGGATTAATGTCTTAGTATAATGTATTGTGGACTTTGTCATCTGAACTTTGGAAACCTTGTATTGTTTGACCATCTTTGAAATTATAAGAAAATTTGGTTATTGTTGTTGAGTGACTTTGTTGGAGTATCAGTATTTTAAGAATTGATGTAATCTTGTTTTGTTCTTGTAAATGAGTGTTGCTACAACTTTGCCTTGAGAATAAATTTTGAGTTAAACCTTGCTATGACTTAGTAATAAAGTGTCATAAGTAAACTAACATAGGATTGTTTAATACTTCTGGAAGTTAAATTAAAAGTTGTATTCAAATAAAGTAACGTAGGGGTCACCAACTTGAGAGCAAGAAATTCTTTAAGTAATCAAGGGCAAGACTATCATTGCAGGTAAACTTTATAACATGATAACCCTAGCTCCTCTAGTGAACATTATTCCTTTTATGGTGAAATTTGTAAAATGACCCTAAGGTGAAATGAACTGTTAGTTGTTTGAAGATGATAAGATTTAATAAGCCAGAGAAAACAAATTGGAGACCTCACCATCTTTCTCACCGCCATTTGGAAAGTAAATTTTTACTCCTTGTTAATACTTTTAGCGAAGCCTAAGTAAAGTTGTTGATAATTCTGGTTAAGAGCCCTAGCTTCAATTAAATACTGGCAATAACTAATGAGGTCCTAAAGATGTTTCATCTCGACCTTCTCCCTCTAACCCTTTTCCAAGGCACCTTGTATCTCTTCTCTTAAGTGTGTTGAACTTAAAACCATGTTGTCTTGTGGGCAAGAACGAATCTTAGTAGCGTTAGTGGTGAGCAGATGGCCTTGTGGAATTTAAATACTCCTTTTTCTTGATAAACGAATTAAGCAAATAAATGTCATAATAGAGAAGATTTAAAGATAATTACTCAGTGTCAAAGGAATAAACTTGGCTTGGCAAGTTGAATTATACGAATCATATCTTGAGCCTCCTTGAAAAAGTAAGCTAAGAATTGCAAGATGTCCTTTTAAAATAAATAACCCTCAAGAATATCTCATTGTGGTTGGCCCTAACTGTAAGTGTGTTCTGTGATTGGACTTCTATGTTGTCTTGTCTAAAAGAAAAGTAAATTGTCCTTGATAGGTGTGAACGTTTCCGTGCTGCCTTTATGGCCATCCTTGTATCAAGTTGTTCACAGTGTTAGTTGTATCCTTGGTGACGACATGTTGCGTCATGTTATGTGTCAAGCAAGTAAAAATAAAATAAAATTATCCTGTCTTTTACTGTGTTGTTCGTGTGTGTGATTTTTGGGTCGTTACACTTTGGTATCAGAGCGTAGGTTCATGCTCTCGAACCTATGGGCCGGATTGGTGTTATATGATGATGTTGCATGGTTATGGTGGTGGTGTTACATGATGATACTTTTCCATGATGATGATGATGTTGCATGATGGTGGTAGATATTGGAAGAGTAATGTGCTTTAAACTATGATGTGATTATTGTCGTAATTGTGTTCATTGTGAATGCACATGATGTGTATGTCACTCTTGTGTGTGTTTGTGATCATGTTGATATGTTGGGGATGAGAGTATTCTCTCTCCTTCTTGTGGATTCTATGAAGAGTTCATGGGTGAATTATTGTGATGTGTGAAATGAATTATAATGGTGGATGACATAGTGTTATGAGCATTGTGACATATTGTGATATGTGGGTGTATCAATGTGTTGTATGACTAGATTGATGTTAAAGGAAATGAGTTGTATCATGATGTTTTTACCATGTTTTAAAGAAATGTGTGTACCACCTTGTTATGTTAGCAATGGATGTTATGTTGAGATGTACTATGTTCATCGTATGTATGACTGTGCAAATATGTAATGCTTCATGTTGTGATTTTGGGTCATACGGTGAGTGTATGAACCCTATCGTATGGTGCTTGCACTTTGGGTGCAGAATGTGGTAAAGTGATGTGTTACACTCAATGAATGTATGATCGTGATCTACCTTGTATATGTACCATATGTAAGACGTTATGGTAGTTATGTGTGTGCCACCGTTATGTTAGTGATGTTGTTGTATGTTATGTTGTGAACCTTACGCTAACCGACCCTGAGGGAAATCGGTAGAAGTGTATGTTGAGAGTGAGGAATGGTGTACCATGGGTCAATAACTCGAGCCGAAACTTGGTTTAGTAGATAACATGTGATTCTTTCCTCTCTCCCTATGTGGTTGTATGTATGCAACCTAAGTGCAAATATGACTATGTTTAGCCTTGTCAAAGTGGTGGTGGGATGATTCAGATGGAGGTGATGACTAGTTGTATTATTGATATGTATTTTACAAGCTGAGGCTCGATGTTCCGAGTGCTAGCAACTCGTTGAGTACCCCTTTGGTGGCTAGATAAGGCCACACAGTTATCGTAATGTGACATTATTATAAGTTGATTTTATTCGTAAATTGAGCTTTTTACCTTATTTTATAAGGACCAGTAGCTTTTCTTGATTGCAATGCTTTACAATTTTGGGCATTTCCTTGGTTTGTGGCACTAACATGTGGATTTTGATACTAACTATGGCTATTTGGCCATTTATTTTGCTTGAATTTGGGTCTTCTTTTAAATTTGGAATTTTTACCGCCTTGCCCAAGGCTTGTACTTTGCCACTTGGCACTTTGATTGGATTGTTGTGCTGGTTCTAATGTCGTGATGTGTGGAATAGGGTCATGGGATGCACCATGGAATGGTTGGACCTATGGACCCGCTTCGTTGTATGGGGGTACGCCCCAAGGAGTACATATAACTAGTGGGTTGTTGAACCACGCGTTATTATGTCACTTGGGATAGGAGTGTTCGAACTCTATGTGTCTTGGACCATAGGGTCAACCGGCCTCCTTGAGGGAGGCATAAGAGTTTGAGGGAGGCATAAGAGACTTGAGGGAGGCATAAGAGTTTGAGGGAGGCATACATGAACAATATTTGTCATAAGAGTTTGATGGAAGCATAAGAGTTTCAGGGATATCAATGTTGAGTTATTCCAAAGATGTTGAGGTAGTGGTAATGGTTTGAAGGGATGTGTTACTCATGTCAGATGGGGATATGTGTTGTGATGTTGTGGATCCATGTCATTGATTCCCCTTGTCAAAACACTATCACTACCTGTACTCTTATTCCCATTTGTTAAGTGGTGTATTATTATGTGAATTCGTTTCATCGATGCAAATTGAGGAAATGTCTGGTGGATTGTAGTACTCTTTTGGTTGAGTATTTTGTATGTCAGTCATAGATGTGTGACAAGTACTATGTTATGTGGAATGTGCCTATTCCATTCCGTATTTGAGTAACCTTTTGTGGTGTGATACAATCATGAAGTATATACTTGTGTGCTTATGAATCTGTAGGGTCTTGTGAACCTGATAGGGTGTTGTGTTAGCAGTTCATGTTGGGCACCCACAATAAAGAATAAACCCCCAAACTCTCCAATAGATGAAATTTTAAAAGGAATTAAACTAAGCCCTTAATGTTATGAATGTGAAGGACACCTGGTTTTCGATGCAAGAGTGTACTAAGCAAACAAGACCTTCAACTGACCAATCTTCACAGAACATTGAAAGTTAAAATTTCTACCAAATGTTCCTAAGGAGGAGATCCCTGTGGCCGTACTTTAATCAACTAAAATGAAGAAACCATTTAGTCTTACTTTCTCCTAGTATGCGCCATTATTTTGGTTGTGCCTAAATTTACAATTTTCCGTTGTAGCTATTATGTCAATCGAGGACGATGCTTTCTTAATGGGAGGAGAATGTAATGCCACCGTTGGGCAAGCTTCTTTCCTTTTGCTAATGCCCCGTGGGGGGCAGTTCCCGTTTCTGCCACCTTGGCCTCCTCCCAACCACCCAACCTGCCATCTTTTATGACTGTCATGTCTGTCCTTGCGTGAGGATTCGGTGGAGTCATTTTTCTTCACCATGATCTTTTTTGTTGATTTCCTTCTTGAATGCGTTGAGGTGGCGTGTTGGAGTCTTCTGGCTGGTGGATGCACTTCTTTTAATTTTCCTGATTTGCAAATCTAACGCGTCTTATGCTACCTACTCTCTTTGACCTGTTCTGGCCGCGTGAGCAGGGATGCAGTGTTTTTGTTGGGATTGTGGTATGAGTGGCATTTCAGAAGACATTGAAGTTGGGTTTTCAGTCCATGCTCGGATTCATTGGCGCAGAAGAAGGATGGATTTACGTTTGGTATAGCCTTCGCGGACAGGGACTCCTTCTACATCGACACACAGGTGAGGACCGTTGTTTATAGCTCTGCGGGGTTCCTTCTGTAGCGGCCTACAACAGTTTTAGACAGGCAGCAGACAGGTTGCAGAGTTGTAGAAGCCTTCGTGAGCGCCTCCAACAAGCAGGTCATCCAACTATGTTGTTTTCTGTTCAGTATAGAATGCATCCTCAGATTCGGTTCCTCCTTCAGGATATGGTTATCAAAATCGACTTTGTGACAGTGAGAGAGTTACCAGGAGACCTGATGAAAATTATTGCAAAAGATTCTCTTTTGAGATCTTACTTGTTTTACGATGTAACTCATGGAAGAGAATCTCATAGGTGCGGATCTGTTTCATTTCAGTATATTCATGAAGCACGATTTGCTTTGCAATAATATGAGCTTCTTCAACGAGTCACCAAGTTAGCAGGCATAAAGTTTTCTGTTGGAATTATCACACCTTACAAGCTACAGCTGTACTGTTTGCACCGAGAGTTTGATGTTGTCCTCATATATCACAAGAGGAAGGATAGATTGGTTGGTGTATCTGAGGAAATTTATTATGTGGTGTTCACAGGCTTACCAGATGCAAGATATTGGATCGCTGCTCTTCCCTGCTATCTAGATGACAATGATTCTGTTACCAAGAGCAAGTTGAGGATAACTTGTATGGATGCAGGCACTCTCTGCTAGATGGTCTGATGAGAGCCACTGATGTGATGATTGATGGCAAGGTTGCTGTTGTCTGTGGAAATGGAGATATTTCTTCTGGATTTCATCGCCTTCACACAATTTTTACCTCCGTTGAGTTATCCACTTCAGCTGCTCCACCGACTACGTGCCTCTGTCTTCTCATAAATTAGTTTTCTGTCAAAGTTTGTAGCCAGCTTGGACCCTAGATGAGGCTGTGCAAACCCGATGCACACATCTTTATGCAAGCCTTGCCTAGCTTATGTGCTGAATACTACTAGGGCCTGCCCTTATGACGGGTATTTGATTACTGATAACCAGATTCAAAGGTTGCAAGAGGCAAATCTGGTACTGGCTAATGCTATAGGCCGTGTGACAGTTCATTGCCTACATACCACAAAAGCGGTTGCACTTGGCAAGGGCCTCTTTCAGAGAGTATAGCTCATGGTAATGGTTACCAGTTTGGTTCATCCCCTGTTGTATGTAATAGCCTTGTGAGCACCCAGATTGTTCACCGACAAGTACAAGAGCATGCTCAGAATTTCCCTAGGACACAGGGCCAGGTTCAGCAACAAGAAAATGCTCCTCAGGCTCAATGGTGCAGTTGCAGCAGCACACACTGAGCAGAATCAAGTGGTACAAGCTGGAGTTCAAGCAATATCCAGCACAAATAGCATCCCAAGTCCCACAAGCTCCAGTTTCTCAAGCCCCCCAGCTTATCATGGAGACTTGCACAAGTTTCTCGAAATTAGTTCAATGTCACGGCATCCCCATGATATTGTAAAACGAGGCTTTAACATTTACCCCATCAGTATATGGGAGAGATGCACATTGCAGACTATACAATTGATTTCATGAAGTCAAGGGCATGGCCGTTAACAGAGTTTGGACCTTCAGCAGGCTGAGGAAGAGAAGTTGCGCAGGTTGTGTTGCTGTTGCCTGAGCCCTGGTCGACGTGCTTGTTGGATTGGAAGAATTCTAATCAGGCATGTTAACTCTACTCCTTGTAATAGTTTTCTACTTTCTTTCAGTATCTTGAAATGAATTTTCTTTCCTCTTGAATGGCGCCTAGACAAGATGTTTTCGTGGTTGTTTATATCGCTGCCTGATTGTGTTGGTTGTTCCTTTAAATCTCGTTCCAATTTCGCTGGTTTTGCTTGGAATGTTCTTTTCCTCTCTTATAGCTTACTCTATTTCATATTTGTCTAAATGGGCTACTGCAATATTGAGTGATGCAGTCTAGTTCGTAGGGAAGGAAACATTATAGAGTTTCGTTTGCTTATATGACTCTCTTTTAAAAGAATTCTGTGATGGTATTTTATAATTGAAGGCTTACTATATGGAAGGTTAAGCCTTCATATCTCTATTTGTTTGAATAAATACGTATTTCCTGTTTAGGGCTCTCCTGTTTTGCTAAAGGTACATTAATAGTGACATTTTGTTCTAAAACTTGTTTAAGCCTGTGGGCATTCCTTACTTTTTGTTTAATTAGAATATGGCATTAGGGTTTTGTTTTAGAACTGTACATGGTTGACTTTTGTACCCAGTTCTAGAGGATGAATAACCTGACATCTATTTTGGCCTCTACGTGTTGAGAGAATTACTATACCTACTTCCTGGTTCAAACTCTTGTTTGATTAAAGTAAGGGGGAAACATTGTAAGTTTTATTGAATGAAATCTCTAAAAAAATTATTAAGGGTCGCAAGCAAGCTATTAATAGCTGGACTGAAACAAAAGTTGTAGGTGAATCCATGGTATTGGACTCGTGAACTCGTTTCCTGTTAGATGACAGCTGATTACAGTGATAATATAATAGGTGGTTATTATGTTCATCTGTTTGATATTTGCTAGACATGTCCTTGATAAGCCCACATGGATCGGGTAAAATTTCCATCTTCTATACCATTGGCCAGGAGCTCATAGAACTTCTAGGCCTGACTGCACTGCGTAACCTTCCTGATGGATATGTGTGTTGGTTCCTATTTTTTGTGCTTGCACTCGTGGTAGGGTCTTTTGAGTCTGGGGCATCATTGGTGTTTTACCCTCTGCGTATCGAATCCCCTTTGTTTTCGAACTCGAATATCTTATTCTTCGAACTTGGTTACTAAAAGTCCCATTTTGTGGCTTTGTTAAGGAAATCAATTTTTATTTTTATTTTAAAATACTTTTTGACATTGTCGGAAATATATAAAAATTATTAACGACTTTTGGGTTTAGCCTTCCCTTATATTATGTAGAGAAGTTGACGATTAGGATAAGGTTTGTTGGTAGAATAATGGCCCTTTTTGTGTCTCATTTGTACGCTTTTGGAAGAGTGGATTTTTTTTTGTTAACTAGTACTACGTTTAAGAAATCCTATAAGAAGGTAGTGGTAAAACTCCTTGGTTAAAATTGAAACTATAGTTGTTTTTCTTTTAAGGGCGTCGAACCCTAATTATTGCTATGAAGCCTCCCCCTGGGAGATTTGGATAACGTCGTTTTGTTTCGCGCCTACGATCATAATTAGTATGTTTTGTCTTCTCTTGGACCCCTTTAGTTGGATGGAGTAAGTTTTGGATTCCAATCA
This sequence comes from Taxus chinensis, assembly GCA_019776745.2. Taxonomy (NCBI): domain Eukaryota; kingdom Viridiplantae; phylum Streptophyta; class Pinopsida; order Cupressales; family Taxaceae; genus Taxus; species Taxus chinensis. The sequence goes on from CM034157.1 coordinate 151,053,314, forward strand.
CGTAATCCATAGGATTACATGAAGGAGATATCAACACTCTTGACCTTCTTGTTCCTAACCCATAAGGTCTTGCCTTGATTTATGTGATTTTGTTCTTACTGGTATTTTGACTTTCTCCTTGCTGGATGGTTTAGATTTCTTTCTCATGCGAATAATTTTGGAGTTGTGGGTTGTGTTTTAATCCATTTTTGAATTAGAACTTTCCTTTCTTGATATTGTTAAATGTTAGCTTACTGTTGCAATGAGTAGCCTTAACATGCTCAGTTCTCGCGAACTGATTCCAGCTAGTATTTGTGCAGATGGATTATGCGAGTAGATTAAAGGAAAGAGTTGTAAAGGTTTCATCAGTGCAATTTATGAAGTTCCTTGTAAAAATGTCCAATGTGAGGTAAATTTTGTAATAGTGCTTGCAAAGGAGTTTAGAAGACCTCTTGCCTTGGGTTGTTCTGAAATTTCGTGATGATGTTGTCTTGTCCTTCTGTAGGTTAACTGGTAAATTACCTTTGTGAGAAATAATATTCAATCTTGACCTTGTTATGAGTATTCTTTTGGTGATATCATTTACAGTCATGGAAATTTTGTAGCATGGCTTGGCTTATTTTGTTACCTTCTTGTTCTTGACCCAAGTGAAATCCAATCTCTTGACTCCTTTGGTTCATGTGCCATGTTGAATGGAAATGTTATAACCGTGGTTTGTGTTCTTGTTAAATAACGATAATTTCTTCTTTCAGGTCATAATGCTTATTGGTTTAGTAACCCTCCATGGTACTAGTATCAATGTTATTCTAGGCATATTTTAGTGGGTTGAAACCCCCTTTTTCTAAAGATAATCAAAGATAAAAGAAGAGGAATACATAGATGAATAAATAAAGAAGATAATAATGAAGTTGTATTTGGTTGATAAAATTAAGAGTCTTTAATTGGAAAGAAAGTGTTTATCTAACGATGTAAAAAAAAAAAACCTACCATTGCTAACCTTAAGCTATGGATTAAACATTGTCCTCTTGTTGGGAAACGTTAATTAATTTTAAAAGTAATATCACTGTTGGCTTTTGGGGATATCGGTAGATCTTATCTAGTACAGGAGTTTGAATAAAAACACATTAAGTATAATGCTTCCATGTTGGGAACCCCTGTGTATCCCCCGACGAACTTAATCAAGATGATTTCTAAATGAAGCTTTTACCAAAATTCAATTGAACTCTTAAGACTCATTAAAAGACCGGTTAATAACTAAATAGATCATAATAAAATAAATTATCTTCTCTCTCTAACCATTACCATGGTACCTTGTAGTCCTTGTCTAAGCTATGATAAATTTTTAATTCTTGATCAAAGATGATTAGGGTTCTGAACCTTAACGATACTCCTCTCCTTTTGATCTTACGCTTGCCTCCTTATGCAATGTGGGTATGAAACGAGTTTCAGTAGTGGGGGTTTAGATAGATAGCCTTGTGGAATTGCTTACCTCCTGGTTTTGTAAACAAATTAATCAAGGAATTTTCATATTATAGGTGATCCTAGGATAGTCCTCAAGTTATATAAAAGAAAAGAAACTTAATCCTATAAGAAGAATGGTATGAAACATATCATGAACCTTCTAGAACGTAAGCTAAGAATTGTAAGATGTCTCTAGTAAATCAGTAATCTTAAGAAGATTTTCACAGTGGGATGTCTTCAGCTATAACTATGTAATGTGGTTGGTCTTTTGCCATGTCCTTTCACAAAAGAAAAGTAAAATTGTCCTTGATAGGTGTGAACGTTTCCGTGCTGCCTTTATGGCCATCCTTGTATCAATTTGTTCACAGTGTTAGTTGTATCCTTGGTGACAACATGTTGCGTCATGTTATGTGTCAAGCAAGTCAAAAATAAAAAGGTTATCCTATATTTCACTGTGTTGTTCGTGTCTGGATTCATGGGTTGTTACACAGTATGTTTCCGCAAGGACTGTAATGGCCATTATTTTTTTACCTTGCGTGAGGGAGATGGGAGTCGGTGGAGTCTTGACTTCCTTCACCATGATCTCATTTTGATTCTTTTATTCAATGCGTATAGGTGGAGTGTTGGGCGCGTTTTTCTTGGGCTGCATGCGTTGGAAGGAGGGATGCATTCCTATTTTCATTGCCTCTTTGACCTGCTCTTGTTTTGTTCCTGTTTCCTGCCACGAACCTTCTTCTTTCTTTTGTTTTCTCCTCCTCTGCGTATGGGCATTTTTTTTTCTCCTGGCACGTTTTCTCTGCCTCTTGGTATGCTGCGTGAATGTTGGGTTCGATATGGTGGTTAGATGAAGCTTACAAGCTAGTGAAGAAGGCGTGTTACCTCCACTTTCATTGGGTGCTGCGAGGTGTGTTCTGTCGGAGAGCCTCAGCAACGGCCTGCAACAGTGATTTAGCCAGGCGGCAGGCATGTTGCAGTATGGCAGAAGCTTTTTTTGAGCGCTTCCAACAAGTAAGTTGTCCAACTATGTTGTTATCTGTTCAGTGTCGAATGCATCCTCAAATTCGAGATTCTCCTTCAAGATATTTTATCAAAATTGACTATGTGACAGTGAGAGTGTTACCAGGAGACCTGACGAATTTTATTGCAAAGATTCTCTATTGAGACCTTACTTGTTTTACGATGTAACTCATGGAAGAGAATCTCATAGGCATGGATCTGTTTCATATCAGAATATTCATGAAGCACAATTTGCTTTGCAATTATGAACTTATTAGGAGATCGATGAAGGATAGAGGAATTAAAAAGAAACTTGGATGTAGTTGGATTAAAGGCAATAAAATGGTGCATGCTCTTTGTGTAGGTGACAGATCACACCCACAGGCACAGGAGGTCTATGCAATGTTGGAGAAAATGTCTTGGGAGATGAAGGTAGCAGGATATTTTTCAGATTCAGAACATGTACTGAGTGAACGGGAAAGTAAAAGTATTCCTCTGCCACCATAGTGAGAAGATGGCAATTGCATTTGGATTGTTAAGCCTTCCCCGTGGGACAACTCTCAGAGTTGTCAAGAACCTTAATGTATGTGTTGACTGCCACACTGCACCAAGTTTTGTCCAAGATTGTTGCAAAGCAAATTGTTGTGAGAGATGCAAAGCGGCTCCATCACCTTACAAAAAAAAGGAAAATGTTCTTGTAGAGATTATTGGTAATGCCATGTGAAGCAATCTGCAGACATAGTCTGGCACTATAACAAGGCGCACTGTGCCAGGTCTGCAGTGATAAATAAGGGACCAGATTTTATTTCCAGTTTCTTAAAAAATATATAATATTCTAAGCACTTGTAAGATCTAGACATGGTGGCCGCCCTCTCCCTGACTGTACCAGGCGCTGCCATGAAGCTTGCATGAGAGATCTACGTGCTGAGGAAAATGAATGTTTTTGGAATGTGTTGTAGCTGCTGGAGCCTTGGTTCGACGTGGCTGCATTGAGGAAGCCCCAAACAGGCATGATAAGACTAACCCTCTCTCTTAATGATTTATTTCCTTTAGCATTTGGATAAATCGACCTTTGCAATTTTGTTCGACTGCTGTAGATGTGGGTTTCTTTTGGAATGTTGATGTGTTTTTGTTTTACTAAATAAATAGCGTTTGGACTCTGGATATTATATAACATGCATTTACATATATTGACTCTTTCTTGAAAGAGATGCCCAGAAAGAGATGGGTTCCAAATGACTTTTAATCATAATTGCATGAACTGATCTCTCTCCCCCTTTACAGTTTATCTTATTTACTATTTGAGTAGAAGAAATCTCTACATCGATTCTTGCCTACTGATCTTATAATGTTGGTTTATCTTTTTGCCTTGATTATTCCTTTGAATGATGGTTTCTGTAGAAAATAGTATGGAGCGTGAATGAGGTTTATAATTTTTCTTGTATTGTTTATATTATGTAGAACATGGCTTGAAAAAGGGAATTTCCGATATGACTGTATTTGGATTTTACTGTGGTTTTATAATAATATAAACTCCCATTAGGATTGGGGGCTTCTATTTGGGAAGAGTCATACTAGTTTTATTGGTCTTTCTAGATAGCTCCATCTGAGTCATTCGATTATCATTTACCTTGGGGATTATTGAAAACCCCTCACCAGGCCCTCTGCTATTACTATTACTATGAGCTTATTATTAGATTGGAACCCTCCTGAAGCATGCGTTAATGGGTTTTCTATGACCTTTACGAATATGTTATGCACGCAAGTCATTATCCTGTGTGGATAATTCTTTGGCTTAATTTTGAGGCACTACTTGGATCTTTGAATCGGTTAAAGTAATATTGGATACATCGAACTCTCATGAATGTCGAAATTTTTCAAGTTTGATTGATATGTGATGTCCTCGTGCATATGAATTCAGGCAATGCTTGAAATATGAAATTATAAATTTATCTTATACTTTGACCTTGAAGCTTGTCGAAAGACTTTTTGGTAGGAAAACAGATGAATAGGGAAGTTAAGATAACTACCCTAAAATGGAGTCATGCATAGCCTTAAGTAAAGGTGACAGCTACCATAATGGGACTGTGCATACCATGTATGACAGTAAGGATATAAGTCCACCTGAAATTATTTAACTTCATTTTATAGAACAATAATTAATACCCATAAATTGGGGTATGCAAGTGGAGGTTGAATTATATAACAGGGTATATTATGTTATCAGGTAACCAGTAAGGATAAATATGTTGTTTCAATACTTGGTTAACGAGTGGAATATTTTCTGGCATTCACGATGATTATTATGTTAGCTAAAAATTGATACTCGCATCTTATTAGGAGTTGAGATAATGTTGATACTTGTATTCATAGTGGCTTGGACCGTGCTTACATATCTTAGCTATTCAAATGTATGTTTGACATATTACCAACAGATGACAGTATTGTCAATCATAACTCATTCTTATGAGTTGGACTCTTTTACTAGAAGAAATATATAAGACATGGAAATAAGCAACCAAAAGGATATCAAAATAATATATGAACTTGCTGGATTGGTGAAATCTTTGTTAACGTAATTATATTCTTAAAATTGTGAGATAAATATCCAAATTATACTTACATATAACTGATTATCTATGAAGGTTTGATACTTGGGTAATATCGATGAATAATATAAGATTGATACTTGTATTTATTATATAAACTTAATGTCATTGGTGCTTTTATTTAATTGAAAGATAATATTTTTGGATACTTATATATGTGAAGTAGGTCGAGGGTATTAGGTGAGCGTTATTATTATTACTGTAATTTAAGTATGATTTATTGCATGGTTAAGGTTGTATATCTAGTCACTTGGAATTGTGTCCTTATGTAAGCAGATCTTAAAGAAGTGAACATTAATGAGTAGGAAATGTATTATCATGAGATGTGCAGTTAAGTTTTAAATGTATGTTAGAAATTTATTTGATAAGGAGTATTGCAAACTTTCATTTATTTAAATGCTAGATGGCATAAATTATTAGGTGAGGTTTATATCTTATCATGCTCAGTTCTAGCGAACTGACTCTAATAAATATTTGTGCAGATGGATTATGCGAGTAGATTAAAGGAAAAGAGTGTAAAAGTTTCATCAGTTCAAATTATGAAGTTCTTTGTAGAAAGTTCAATGCGTTGTAAATTTTGTAACTTTGCTTGCAAGGAGTTTAGAAGATCTCTTGTCTTGGTATGTTTGGAAAACTACGTGGTGAAGTGTTCTTTCCCTTTTGTTGTTAGACTAGTAACTTACCTTGGTGAGAAATGATATTCAATCATTACATTGGCATAAGTATTGTAAAACCTTGATTTTGAGAATAAAGTGTTAAGTCAAAACTCTCTGACACCTTGTAATGATGTGATATAAGTAAAATTAAATGGAGTGGTTAACCCTTATAGAAGTTAACTATATATATATATTCAGATAAATTAATGTAGAGATGACTTACTTGAGAACAAGAGATTCCTGAAGTATCAAAGGTGAAACTATCCTTGTAAAGTAAAATTTTATAAATTGATATCCCTAGCTAAACTAGTGAACACTAACCCTTTTGGGTGAACTCTTAAACAAGCTTAAGGGAAAACAATGGTTAGTTTCCGGAAGATAATAATATTTAGCAAGTAGGAGAAGACTTTAAGTGAACTACTCTACAGTGTATAAGAAAATAACTCAGTTGGTAAGATGAATTTGTGCGAATCATATATTGAATCTTTCTGAAAACATAAGTCATGAGTTAAAGGGTGTTTTATCAAAATAAATAACCTTCAATCATTTCTTACTGTGGCTTGCCCTAGCTGTGAGAGTGTCATGTGGTTGGACTTCTATGTTGTTCTGTAAAAAAAAAAGAAAAGTGTATTATCCTTTTGGGTGTGAACGTTTCCGTGCTGACCTTGTGGTCATCCCCGTAACAAGTGGTTCCCAGAGTTGGTTGTAACTTTGTGACGACATGTTGTGTCGTGTTATGTGTCGAAGCAAGTAAAAAAAAAATATCCTGTCTTTTACTGTGTTGTTCGTGTGTGAATTTTTGGGTAACGACCCAAAAGTACCAACATGAACTGACAACACAGTGGAATACAGGATAACTTTTTTTTTTGACTTGCTTTGACACAACACGACACAACATGTCGTCACAAGGTTACAACCAACACTAGGAACCACTTGTTACGGGGGAGACCACAAGGTCAGCACGGAAACGTTCACACCTATCAAGGACAATGTACTCTTCTTTTGACAAGACAACATGGAAGTCCAATCCACATGACACACTCACAGCTAGGGCATCCCATGAGGAATTTCTTGTTAAATTTTCTTGTTTACTAAAGTGTCTCTTAATTCTTAACTTACGTTCTTATAAAATTTCATGTAATGATTCACACAATTCTTTTCACAAGGGAGAACTTCTTTATTTTCAACGGTTGACTAGATAGCTTAAGGCCAAGCTTTCTAAACTGGGATCATCAATTTGATGTCCAAATCTTTCTTATTCATTTGATTTTAGAACATTTTCCATTTCTTACAAGGTTAATTTATCTTACTCAAGCCACTAACACATGTTCCACATCTCTATTGCACAGGTGAAGGCATAAGCTCTGATTGAGTGGAAAGTACCGCTTAGGGTTTCATAACAATAGCCTTCTTGTTTAAGGATTAAATTTTGACCTTGCTTAAGAAATATCACCATGAATCAAGGCAAGGGTTAACAGAACAGGACAACAGAATTTAGCTTCAGGGTCACATTGTTTACTATCAGTCTTTCATTGAGGTTAAGAGTTTATCAAGATTGGTTAAATGCTCCATCTAGACTTTACTTAATTAAGTTTGACAAAGGAAAACATTCCAAACGATAGAGAGAGATTTAAGGTTTTATTAATCACTTTCACTCCTACTTATTAAACCCTATCATTTTCTATAATCTAACCATTGATTTCACCATGAGATCATTTAAGGTTTCACTGTAAAAGGATAGTGTTTATTAGCTTGGCTCAAATAAAATAAAATAAAATAATAAGTTATCATATTCCGTTACAAAAGATAGTTTCCTCTTGATTGTTCCAGGTCTCAAAGGTTACAAGTAGATCACGTCTACATTAATATATTCATCTATATAAATTTTAGTTTTACTTTTATGAGGACTATCCAGTTCACTTTATAGTGCTTACAAACTCATTGCTACTATGCCTTAGGAGGGTTTACAACTCAACGTTTTAACTCAAGAGCAAAGTTTAACAGTACTCGTTTGCGGAAACAAAGCAAGGTTATATCAATTCGTTCCAACACGGTGCACAAATCAAAGGGACATACCATCTCTATCAAACAAAGACTAGGGAGCAAGAGAGTAATAACATGGGACATGCCCTGCTACTATTCTAAGGATTAAAATTCACTAGAATATCACATAACCAAGCGGTAATCAAAATTTCATCTTTCACATGATAATCAAACAAGCCAAAGTTTCAACAGTTACAACAACAATACTCTACAATACATTTACTAGGCACTGACCCTTCTTCTAAAATGTCCAAAGGCCCTTTCCAAATTTTAATAACATAATACACATTCGTACAAAGGAACATCATAACCAAGATTGATGCAATAATCTACAAGTCTTTCCATCATCTAACCACGTAAGCCATCTGCAACAATTAATAACCTGAGTCAGTTCGCGAGAACTGAGCAAGATAAGACTATACATAGCAACAATAAGCTACTAGCTAACAATACCATGAAAGGAAACATTCTATTTCAAGAAATGGATCAAGTTCTAACCTCTAACAACCTTTTGAAACAAGATATAATTTCAACATATCAACTAAGAAGAAATCCATAAATTTTAGTTATGAAAACTACCTCGAAAACAACAAAAGTTGACAACCAAAATACGCAAGACTATGAAATTTGAATGATTAGACACAAGAGTTGAGAGTATTAGGATTTCAATCATGTAATCCCGTAGATTACGTGATTGAAATCTAAAGTGTAACCCATCAATCCACATTCTCAAGGTGAAGTCAAAAGATAAAAACCAGGCCCGATCTTAGCTGCCAAAAAGAATATAGTTTTGGAATCGTTCCGTAGGGCCATAGGTCTAATAGGCTATAAACGAACAACGAGGGTAACACAAAGTTCCATCATGTAATCAAAAAGGTTTAAAGGATGAAAAACTTATATTCAACCCACAACCATTATATCTTAGGTAAAGAGTGACTTCATAGCTAATACGGAGGAGTGGAAAGAACGGTAAGAATGTCCGGAATAGGTATTACCTAGCAACTTACCTACTGAACATAACTGGGGCCGGAATAGCGACAAGCCTCATTAATACCCAAGTTGAGTAGGCAATCTAGCATTCAAAACACATCCTTGCAATTTTCGTAATACCATAGATTTATAATCCTCCCGTTTTAGAGGAACATAGCCATGAATCTAGACTTGGTTAAAATTTTCCGACATCAACTCACTTCCTAATATCATAAACGATGTATACAAAGGAAAAGGTCTCTCAACTCTCCTTAATTTACATCTCATCACTAAGTTTATGGTAACCTATGCAGAGACTAAACACATAACATACCATTGAAGATAGACATCCTCCAATAACGAACTTCTATAACGATGTAATCATAATCATTACGTTCGACACATAAACAAACTATTCCATAACTTCTTTTCCCTTTTTGACAACAAAATATATTCACGACCTTCCAACACAATCATTCTAAATTTGCAATGAAAGGTCACTCATCAAGAAGGAAGTACAAAACAAGTTTGACTAAATTAAGGAACTTCATGTTACCTTAAGCAGTTGATGAAAACCTTAACCTTCACGAACCGTGAAAGATATTACCTTACTCCATCAAGGCATTATGTCGATACATGATTAAATCGATCACACAAGGAATCATCAACATACCATATCTTAACACCCTAAAGGTCATTAATTTTATCGAATTTTACTCACCGAAAGAGTAGAATCAAAATGGGGTTCTATCAATAATTTATGCCCTTCTATCAACCCAGGACATATTTTCGGCCCAAAACTTCCTTCTTAACAAGCATATATATAGAACTTCTAATTTCCAAAAGCCCTAATACTTTGCACAATACACGAAGTGCATAATCACGCTTATCATAAAAATAATAATAATAATAATTTAACTGTATGTTTTCCTCTAGGGCAACAACATAACAGAAAACCAATACTAGTCAACGCTGCAACGTTCTAGGGGTGATTACATACCCAGGTTCACAAAAGCAAACGGCGATATTTTTGCAGAAGGAAGTAACTTTAAAATTATATATTATATATATATTTCATATGATCAATCAAAGCATACACTGAGAACCTTTGTTTGTTTTATATATATAGATGGGTTGATTACGTCAACAAGAACAACCAACAGAGGCAAAACCAGAAGTAACAAACTGTTAACCATGTACTGAACGCAAATCCACAAAATCACAGATTTAAAACAATTTCCAGAAAGAAAAAGTTTCATTTCAAGAGGTTATTAGATACTAGCATATTATGTATATGGTTAGTCTATCTTGCCTGTTTTAACGCATCCACCAGTCGTGAACATCCAGCAGGGACTGCTACAGCCACACGCCTTCCGCTTTATCCTCTGCTTTTGACGACCCATCCTGGTAGTTGACCGCACAAGAAAAGACTTTGAGTGTCCAGACCATAAGAGCCCCAGTTCCATCAATCCCTCCTTCCTTCCAAGCATCCCCACTCATATAATAACATGGCAGCCAAAGAGATAGGCAAAAGCAGCCACAAAAGTGATATGCCCACAAGGTCTTCTGCACAGCAGCATGGAACTATAGCCCAGCGTCAAGGGCACCATAAAAAGCAGATTTGACGACAACCCAAAAAGGCAAGAAAGATAGCAGAGCTCCTGGCTCTGAAAGGCATCTACTGTATTGATGGATAAACCCCCCTTTTTTTTTCTTCAGCAGATTTGAGGGCAGCATCATACACTCGGTGAAAACATTTCAGCTGTAGCTTGAAAGGTGTGATAATTCCAACAGAAACCTTTATGCCTGCCAGCTTAGTGACTCGTAGAAGATGCTCATATAGTTGCAAGGCAAATTGTGCTTCATGAATACTCTGATATGAAACAGATCCGCCCCTAACAGATTCTCTTCCATGAGTTACATCCTACAACAAGTAAGATCTCAATAGAGACTCTTTGTAAATAAATTTCATCAGGTCTGTTGGTAACACCCTCACTGTCACGAATCGGTTTTGGAGAAACGACTCAGTGCAAGCTCTGGGTTTGAGAAATATCCTGCTACCTTCATCTCCCAAGACATTTTCTCCAACATTGCATAGATCTCCTGTGCCTGTGGGTGTGATCTGTCACCAACACAAAAAGCATGCGCCATAACTGCAGCAAAGCAAACGTGCTTCATGAATATTCTGACATGGTACAGATCTACACCTAAGAGATTCTCTTCCATACGTTACATGTAAGACAAGTAAAGTCTCAACAGAGAATCTCTGTAATAAATTTCATCGGGTCTCCTGGCAACACTCTCACTGTCACTTAATCGATTTTGATGAAAATATCTTAAAGGAGAGTCCCGAATTTGAGGATGCGTTGATACTGAACAGATAACAGTGCAGTTGGACAGCCTGCTCGTTGGAAGCACTTAAAACAGCTTCTGCCCCACTGAAACCGCTCCTGCCGCCTGACACTTTACTGTTACACGCTGTATGCCGTGGAGATCTGGCAGAAACACACCTCGCAGCACCCGCGAAAATGGAGGAAACGCGCCTTCCTCACTCGCTGAAGCTCCACGCCCCTCCTCCACAAGGAACCAGACTCCAGAGGAGCCCACGCGGCCAGCAGGGAGGAACCAGGAAGAAGAACAAAAACGCCACACGCAGTCCAAGAAAAATGCGCGCGTAGGGAGCACATAATCACCACTGTTTTACCTTGAACGATCATTCTTAGCTGTCACAGTTGAAGACTCCTTCATGCTCTGCTCAGATTTGATGCCAAGGAGACCAAGACCTTCAGCCAGAAGTTGTCACAGACTAAATGAGCAGATTGATACATTCACCTCAGCTATTCACATCGAGGACAGGCGTAGTTTTGGAGGAGAGAGCCCTGACCACGTTTTGAAACTTCAAGACAGCGCACTCCATAACTCTCACGCAACTGCCTACCAACTTCAAGTTGTCTGCCGTCGGCCAGGGAGACAAGGCGCATACACCACTTGCAAAAAAAAAAACATGACTTCTACAAAAAAATAAAATAAACAAATACAGTCCTTACTGCAGGCGGCTACTTTTCAAAGCACTTACACCAACCAAGAAGAAAAACTGAACACGCCAAACAGGAAACATAATTTGCCACCTACTGCCAGCTAACTAAGGCCAAAAAGTTTTTATTTCATCTTATTTTGGAGCCCCGCGCTGTGGGGACAGGCCACCTACCTGGAGTAAATAATGAACGGGCATTACATTCTCCTCCCCTTAAGAAAGCATCGTCCTCGATGCGACATTACACAGAGGAAAGGAAATGGTTCGCAACCAAGGACAGGTAGAGGAGACATTACACCCTAAGGTTTAAAATTTTAGTTGATTAAAGCACGGCCACTGGGTAGCCTTAGGAACATTTGGTAGAATTTTTAACTTTAAATGTTCTGTGAAGATTGGCAGTTCTTTCTTGTTCATCATTTCATTAGTCTCTTTCCATTAGCACTATTCTTAGTTTAATTTCTTTTAAAATTTCATCATTGCAGAGTCTTGGTTTATTCTTTATTGTGGGTGCCCAACATGAACTGCTAACACAACACCCTATCAGTTCACAAGACACTACAGATTCACAAGCACGCAAGTATATACTTCAAGATTGTATTACACCACAAAAGGTTACTCAAATACGGAATATAGAATAGGCACACTCCACATAACATAGTACTCATCACACATCAATGACTGACATACAAAATACTTAAACAAAAGAGTACTACAATCCACCAGACATTTCCTCAATTTGCGTCAATAAAAACTCACATAACACCAAACCATGCTACAGGTACATAGTGTCCACAAGGGAATCAATGACATGTCCACAACATCACAACACATAACCATCTGACATGAGTAACACATACATCAAAAGACCACTACCAAACATCACAATAACTCAACATATATCCTGTAACATCAACCATACAGACAAATATCACAAGCCTCCCTCAAGTCTCTTATGCCTCCCTCAAGTCTCTTATGCCTCCCTCAAGTCTCTTATGCCTCCCTCAAGTCTCTTATGCCTCCCTCAAGTCTCTTATGCCTCCCTCAAACTCTTATGCCTCCCTCAAGTCTCTTATGCCTCCCTCAAACTCTTATGCCTCCCTCAAGGAGGCCGGTTGTCCCTATGTGTCCAAGACACATAGAGTTTGGACACTCCTAACCCAAGTGACATAATAACGCGTGGTTCAACAACCCGCTAGTTATATGTACCCCTTGGGGCGTACCCCCATACAACGAAGCGGGTCCATAGGTCCAACCAATCCATGGTGCATCCCATGACCCTATTCCACACATCACGACATTAGAACCAGCACAACAATCCAGTCAAAGTGCCAAGTGGCAAAGTACAAGCCTTGGGCAAGGCGGTAAAAATTCCAAATTTAAAAGAAGACCCCAAATCAAGCTAAAATAAATGGCCAAATAGCCAAAGTTAGTATCGAAATCCCCATGTTAGTGCCACAAACCAAGGAAATGCCCAAAATTGTAAAGCATTGCAATCAAGAAAAGATGTTGGTCCTTGCAAAATAAAGTAAAAGCTCAATTTACGAATAAAATCAACTTATAATAATGTCACATTACGATAACTGTGTGGCCTTATCTGGCCACCAAAGGGGTACTCAACGAGTTGCTGGCACTCGGAACATCGAGCCTCAGCTCATAAAATATATATATCAATCCCGCCACCCTTCGACAAGGCTAAACATAGTCATAGATACACTAAGGTTGCATACATACAACCACATAGGGAGAGAGGAAAGAGTCACATGTAATCTACTAAACCGAGTTTTGACTCGAGTTATTGACCCATGGTACACCATTCCTCACTCTCAACATACACTTCTACCGATCTCCCTCAGGGTCGGTTAGTGTAAGGCTCACAACATAACATGTAACTACATTACTAACACCATGGTGGTACACACATAGCTACCATAACGTCTCACGTATGGTAGGTATACGGGGTAGATCACAATCATACATTCACAGGGCGCAATACATCACTTTACCACATTCTGCACCCAAAGTGCAATCACAATACGATAGGGTTCATACACTCACCGTATGACCCAAAATCACAACATGAAGCATTACATATTACACAACTCATATATACGATGAACATAATACATCACAACATAACATACATTGCTACATAACAAGGTGGTACACACATTTCTTCAAAACATGGTAAAAACATCATGATACAACTCATTTCTTTTAACATCAATCTAGTCATACAACACATTGATACACTTACATATCACAATATGTCACAATGTTCTAACACTATGTCATCCACATTATAATTCTTTTCACATGCCACAAACAATAATTCATACGTGAACTCTTCATAGAATCCACAAGAAGGAGAGAGAATACTCTCATCCCCAACATATCAACATGATGACAAATACGCACTGAGTGACATACACATCACGTGCGTTCACAATATCACAATTACGACAATAATCACATCACGCTTAAAGCACATTACTCTTCCAATATAAATCATCATCATGCAACATCATCATCATCATGCAGTATCATCATGTAACACCACCACCACCATGCAACATCACCATACAACACCAATCCGGCCCATAGGTTCGAGAGCATGAACCTACGCTCTGATACCAAAATGTAACGACCCAAAAAGTACCAACATGAACTGACAACACAATGGAATACAGGATAACTTTTTTTTTTTTGACTTGCTTTGATACAACACGACACAACATGTCGTCACAAGGTTACAACCAACACTAGGAACCACTTGTTACGGGGGAGACCACAAGGTCAGCACGGAAACGTTCACACCTATCAAGGACAATGTACTCTTCTTTTGACAAGACAACATGGAAGTCCAATCCACATGACACACTCACAGCTAGGGCATCCCATGAGGAATTTCTTGTTAAATTTTCTTGTTTACTAAAGTGTCTCTTAATTCTTAACTTACGTTCTTATAAAATTTCATGTAATGATTCACACAATTCTTTTCACAAGGGAGAACTTCTTTATTTTCAACGGTTGACTAGATAGCTTAAGGCCAAGCTTTCTAAACTGGGATCATCAATTTGATGTCCAAATCTTTCTTATTCATTTGATTTTAGAACATTTTCCATTTCTTACAAGGTTAATTTATCTTACTCAAGCCACTAACACATGTTCCACATCTCTATTGCACAGGTGAAGGCATAAGCTCTGATTGAGTGGAAAAGTACCGCTTAGGGTTCATAACAATAGCCTTCTTGTTTAAGGATTAAATTTTGACCTTGCTTAAGAAATATCACCATGAATCAAGGCAAGGGTTAACAGAACAGGACAACAGAATTTAGCTTCAGGGTCACATTGTTTACTATCAGTCTTTCATTGAGGTTAAGAGTTTATCAAGATTGGTTAAATGCTCCATCTAGACTTTACTTAATTAAGTTTGACAAAGGAAAACATTCCAAACGATAGAGAGAGATTTAAGGTTTTATTAATCACTTTCACTCCTACTTATTAAACCCTATCATTTTCTATAATCTAACCATTGATTTCACCATGAGATCATTTAAGGTTTCACTGTAAAAGGATAGTGTTTATTAGCTTGGCTCAAATAAAATAAAATAAAATAATAAGTTATCATATTCCGTTACAAAATATAGTTTTTCCTCTTGATTGTTCCATGTCTCAAAGGTTACAAGTAGATCACATCTACATTAATATATTCATCTATATAAATTTTAGTTTTTACTTTTATGAGGGACTATCCAGTTAACTTTATAGTGCTTACAAACTCATTGCTACTATGCCTTAGGAGGTTTTACAACTCAACGTTTTAACTCAAGAGCAAAGGTTTAACAGTACTCGTTTGCGGAAACAAAGCAAGGTTATATCAATTCGTTCCAACACGGTGCACAAATCAAAGGGACATACCATCTCTATCGAACAAAGACTAGGGAGCAAGAGAGTAATAACATGGGACATGCCCCGCTACTATTCTAAGGATTAAAATTCACTAGAATATCACATAACCAAGCGGTAATCAAAATTTCATCTTTCACATGATATTACCAACACAAGGACAACACAGTGAAATACCGGATAATTTTTTTTTTTTGACTTACTTGAAGATAATACGACACTACACAAGTTCTCTAGGGAATACAATCAACTAAAGACATGCTTTCCACAACACGGGCCCACACTGGTTACAGATAAACTTGAGGCACACACTAAGGACACAATGGTTCATCTAAAGTATGCAGTCTTACAACAAGGTCTTCCCACAGAAGGTTTCTTTAGATTCATGTTTTAGCTGTAAGTGCTTTTACATTCTTTACTTTTCGCAGAGGAATCATAATAGGAGAATCTGAAAGTCATGTCTCCTTTAAAGAATTTTCCCCTACCTTGATAATGTTAATATACATTGTAAACCAATTATAGAATAGCAAGAGGTTACTTCATTTACTTGATTAACTTATTCATTTGTGAGGAGGCAGTTAATTTCTCAAGGCTCTTAACTTTATCAATCTGTTTTCGACGTTGTGCTTTTGAACATATATGTTTTACCTTTTCAAGCGGTCAATTTTATTTTATTTTATTTTATTCCAGTACATGACTGTCTAAGACTTGGATTCTTCATTAAGATCTTATTAGTTGTTAATAAGATTTCATTGGGGTCAAGAGTCTAATCAGAAAAATTAAAGGTTTCACTTGGGCTTCACTTGAAGAGATAGACATAAGTATACTGTTTATTTTTTTTCAACGGGCAAGATAGGTCGAAGAGTTTCTTAGGCAAGTTCCTTCTATTTATTATAATCTTATTATCTTCCAAGAATTCAATCATTGATTTCACCTTAAGACCGTTCTAAGGATTTACCACAATAAGAGATTGTTGATTAGTTTACGCAGGATCACAAGGTATATTTGTTTCTCTTGTTTTCTTTTTGCTAGGTTCCAAAACATAGTCCTTTACCAATCGACACAAGACCAAGGTAACTAGGGCGATGCAAGATGATTCAAGTTTGGATAATTAGAATTAGGTTTGACAATTCAAGGATAAATCATATTCTGAAAAGTGAAAATTCAACAAAGGATACGCATGTCAAAACAAGTTCATTTAATCTTATTGACGATAATATTTCTCAAATTGACTTTCAAACGATAACAACAACCTACAAGAGAACAATACAAAATTATAACACAATGCCTTCTAGATAGTCTCCACAATTTCCATACCAATGCTGTAAAGTAAAAGAAAAACATTCGCACAACAGCAGTTCCTAAGAAGGCTGGAATCCACTTTCTACACGTGTTTCTTTTTCTCTCTTTTTTTTTTCTTTTCTACTCAGGAAATCCTCCTGCACATTTGTTAGCACATGTCAGTTCGCAAGAACTGAGCACGATAAAAGCTATACCATTAAGACAATATGTTGTTATCTAACTGTTTCAAGGAAGAAGAAAAACACCGTTGAAGAAGAAAACAATAATTCAAGAGTCTAAACAAGAGCAATTAAAGAGCTGTCCAAAAGCATAAAATGTCTAAATAAAAGGGATGGCACTAACTCTATTCAATTATCATTTTCACATAGGAGCAGTTAATAAACATCATAGTGAATTTCACCCATATCACAATAATGACCGTCATTAACAAGATAACATTTCGAAACAAAAACAATTACAGGAAGAGAATTAATTTCAAACGTGATCTATCCCTATTTGTTTAAGTTAGTTCACCAAGCCAAGGATTCACTATGCCACTGGAAGATCCCAAACAATCAATCGACATGAGAATATCTAAACCAACATGACTTATTAATATTAAGATGAT
This sequence comes from Taxus chinensis, assembly GCA_019776745.2. Lineage (NCBI taxonomy): Eukaryota > Viridiplantae > Streptophyta > Pinopsida > Cupressales > Taxaceae > Taxus > Taxus chinensis. Next base: position 151,070,876 of record CM034157.1, read on the forward strand.
GTGCCTATAACAGTTAATTTTATGTCAGTACAGAATAAATAAAAATGGAAAGAAAAGGGATGAAACGCACAAATGACCTCGCATGGGTCACATCCTATCCTAACAATCCTTCTATTAGACTTTCTTCTAATCAAGAGAATGTCTTAAGAAAAAGGACAAATTTGACAAGACCAAACATATCCATTATAAATCTTACAGGAGGGTTACTCAATCATTCACAAGAACACAACACAAGATACATAGCTTCCAAAGGATCTGTCGTCAACAACAAGTTGACTTTAACCTTTTTGGTCAATACATAACCATTCTACTACAATGACAGCAAGGAGGCCGTATCACAACGATCATCACAAAAACCAGTCAACCAATGAGTTTCCAAACACACCAACCTCTAAGTCACAGGAGAATGAAATTTAAGCATCTTTACGGAGCAAAACGTAGAGTAATTTCTTACGCATAAAACCCACATCCCAATTTTAAGATTTGAAAACTTCCTCACTAATGATCCAGTAGATCTCGTATCCTCCAACATGTGTGAAACAAAATCAAGGTACGAAAAAGAGTATTTCCTCTGACATTTTAAACTATCCAAAAGAAATGTGAGTATCGTCAAAAGAAGACATTCCATAGGATCAGCTACATTCCTCAAAACATACAACAGTTACCAAGGGAGAGAAGGTGATTCCAAAGACGACAATCTCCAAACGGTGAACATGAATTGATATCAAATTATGACGATCAACCATGACACTCGAAGAATAAAAGTATTTCTTTGAGCGATTCAAACAAGTAACAAAAGCAACTAACCTAGTTGAAGTAATATCAACTTGGCTCAAATCGATAATCAGTCAAGCTAAGCACACACCAAGCCAACCGGGAAGGGTTACTAGAAACTAAAAGAAAAGGATAGAGACAGGAAAAGCATCATTCACCTATACACAATGCACTTGCAGTACTCAATCCCTAATTCGCAAATACTCGACATAACCCAGAACTAAAGATCTCGAACCGAAACAAGAATAAGAACAAAACAGGAACTGTAAGGTTGAGTCCAACAACAATGTTTGATAAAACATTCAAATCGTGAGACCAACATAAGGAACTAGGGGGTGTTCATTACAGGACCCCCACCTCTTTTGTTTTATTAGACTTAAGAACAAAGTTCACCCAACTAATATTTATTAAAACCCAGAAAACAATATAAGGCTTCAACCAACGCAATCATTTCTAACGCCAAAACAAATACAAACGAGCCAGGAAAGTGGAAACCAAACAGTATACCATCACACGAGACATTAATATGAAGAGTAGAGTTATTTAGTGATTCAATTAAATAACAGCATAAGAATTAATGGTATAGAGAATATCGTGCCTGATTAAGCTCCCGCAGTCGATAACAAGATGGACGGGGCCTGCAACAGCAACCGAAGCCTAAATCCATTTTCTTCAAGCTCGTTGGGCGCCCAAACATCGAACATCTTCATGTTGGCACAGGTAGGATTTCACAGCCAGGGTGTGTGGTCTAAAATACTTGTCATCATTCTCCCAACACCGCTCCAAGATCAGCCCTAGAACTTCTGTAGGCCCCATTTTGGCAAATGAACTTAATCCTTCGTCATACATCCAAACACCTCCACCATCTCCATATGCATCTGATTGTTTCTAATTTGGACCTCCTAACCTTGGTGCTCTCATATTAGGAGCAGCCCTAGTTTGAGACAAAGCAAAAGAAGATGGCTTTATAACCAAAAACAATCTCTTGGTACAGACTCCATATCCATAAAACAGTCCCTAGACTTAGCATCCTCAATTAAGGCTGACCAGTCACTAGATTGCTTCAATGCAGCTGCTTTGCGAGCTCGTGCCAGTGCCACATTCATGCAGCGAATAACATCTACAAGGCCAACCCCATGATTTGAAGCTTGGACACAAAATATACTGATTACATCACACTCCTGGCTCTGGAAGGCATCTACCATAATGATAAATAAACCTTTTCCTTCATCAGATTGAGGACAGCATCAAACTCTCGGTGCAAACATTTCAGCTGTAGCTTGAAAGTGTGATAATTCCATCAGCACCCTTTATGCCTGCCAACATAGTGACTCGTAGAAGATGCTCATATAGTTGCAAGGCAAATTGTGCTTCATGAATACTCTGATATGAAACAGATCCACCCCTAACAGATTCTCTTCCATGAGTTACATCCTACAACAAGTAAGATCTCAATAGAGACTCTTTGTAAATAAATTTCATCAGGCCTGTTGGTAACACCCTCACTGTCACGAATCGGTTTTGGAGAAATGACTCAGTGCAAGCTCTGGATCTGAGGAATATCCTGCTACCTTCATCTCCCAAGACATTTTCTTCAACATTGCATATATCTTCTGTGCCTGTGGGTGTGATCTGTCACCAACACATGAAAGCAAGCGCCATAACTGCAAGCAAAGCAAACGTGCTTCATGAATATTCTGATCTGAAACAGATCCCACCTCTATGAGATTCCTCTTCCATGAGTTACATCAAACCCTCTTCAGTAGAATCTCTGTAACTAAATTTCATCAGGTCTCCTGGAACACTCACACTGTCACTTCAGATTTTCATGAAAATATCTTCAAGGAGAATCCGAATAAATTTCACTGAACAGAAACAACAGATTTGGACAACCTGCTGGTGGACAGCTCACACTAAACTGTCACTGGCTAACCTTGTTGCGGAGGCTGAATTGCTTTGATAAAAATATCTTGCATCCAAAGAAGGAGAACTTCTCACAATAAAATTTTGTCGGCTTCATCTTGAGGAAGCATTGCAGCAAACTGAACAGATAAAACATAGCAGACAACTCTCAGCTTGCAAAACTTGCCTCAAGATTTGCTTCCATGTTGGATTCGCCACCTGGACAGAAGCGACTTTCCAGCGAAAAAAGATGGCTTCAACTAAAACTTTATCTCGTTCTTCTACTACGGCTGCAAGATTTTGCGATAACTGTTCACGACTGTGTGGTCGTGTGCAACCAGAACTTCGGGATTCAACACCCACGGCTCCTTGGGATCGCCCTGTGGCAGCAGTCGCACAACTCTCTCTGGGCTCCACGAGCAGGGAGGAAGGAACAGGAGGCTGCCACCATGCGAAGGCATCCAACTTCAAAACGTTCGGCCCTAAACTATACACGACCCCACAGCTGGAAAAAAAAAACGTAGCAAGAACAGCCTGCGACTCCATTGGACTGCCTGCACAGCACGGTTATGAGAAGCGAAACCCACCCTTGCAACCTTAGGGAGACAAACCTTCATTTCACCATTAATGAATCCGTTGTCCAGAACACGCTGAAGCAATTCATCTGTTTCAGCATTTGATGGAGCACAACAAGCATTCGTGGTTTTGGACAGAAACCACAGGCAGACCACGTGACAGAAAGGAGTCAACAGGAGATTTGCAAATCTGAAAATTTAATAAAAGGAAGAGACGCTTCAACCACTTCCAGCTACCAAGGCCAAAAAAAAAAATTGTATTTTATCATTTTTGGAGCCCCGTGCTGTGGGGACAGGCCGCCTGCCTGGAGTGAACAAAGGACGGGCATTACAAAACATAATACACATTCGTACAAAGGAACATCATAACCAAGATTGATGCAATAATCTACAAGTCTTTCCATCATCTAACCACGATAAGCCATCTGCAACAATTAATAACCTGAGTTAGTTCAATTCGAGAACTGAGCAAGATAAGACTATACATAGCATTTCACAATAAGCAACTAGCTAACAATATCATGAAAGGAAACATTCGATTTCAGGAAATGGATCAAAGTAATAATCTCCAACAACCTTTTGAAACAAGATATAATTTTCAACATATCAATTAAAAAGAAAAACCATAAGTTTTAGTTATGAAAAATACCTCGAAAAACTACAAAAGTTTGACCACCAAAATACGCAAGACTATGAATTTTAAAAGATGGGACACAAGAGTTGAGAGTATTAGGATTTCAATCGTGTAATCCCGTAGATTACGTGATTGAAATATAAAGTGTAACCCATCAATCCACATTCTCAAGGTGAAGTCAAAAGATAAAACAAACAAGACCTGATCTTAGCTGCCAAAAGGAATATAGTTTTGGAATCGTTCCGTAGGGACATAGGCCTAATAGGCTATAAACGAACTACGAGGGTAAAAAAAAAGTTCCATCATGTAATCAAAAAGGTTTAAAGGATGAAAAATCTTATATTCAAACCCGCAACTATTATATCCTAGGTAATAAGTGACTTCATAGCTAATAAGGATAAGTGGAAAGGACGGTAAGAATGTCTGGAATAGGCATTGCCTAACAGCCTACCTACTGAACATGACCAGGGCTAGAATAGCGACAAGCCTCATTAATACCCAAGTTGAGTAGGCAATCTAGCATTCTAAACACATCCTTGCAATTTTCATAATACCTTAGATTTATAACCCTCTCGTTCTAGAGGAACATAGCCATGAATCTAGACTTGGTTGGATATTTTTTGACGTCAACTCACTTCCTAATATCATAAACGGTGTAAACAAAGGAAAAGGTATCTCAACTCTCCTTAATTTACATCTCATCACTAAGTTTATAGTAACCTATGCAGATATTAAACACATAATATACCATTGAAGATAGATATCCTCCAATAACTAACTTCTATAACGATGTAATTACAATTATTATGCTCGACACATAAACAAACTATTCCATAGCTTATTTTCTCTTTTTGACAACAAAATATATTCACAACCTTCCATCACAATCATTCTAAATTTGTAATGAAAGCGTCACTCATCAAGAAGGAAGTACAAAACAAGTTTGACTAAATTAAGGGACTTCATGTTACCTTAAGCAGTTAATGAAAGCCTTAACTTTCATGAACCGTGAAAGATATTACCTTACTCCATCAAGGCATTATGTCTATACATGATTAAATTGATCACACAAGGAATCATCAACATACCATATCTTAACACCATAAAGGTCATTAATTTTATCAAATTTTACTCATAGAAAGAGTAGAATCGAAATGGGCTTCTATCAATAATTTATGCCCTTCTATCAACCCAGGACATATTTTCGGTCCAAAACTTCCTGTAGCCAAATTAAGAACAACCAGATAAACTGCAATAAAATGAACTCCAAAAGAAAATAGATCTCCTTCTTTGTTATCAAATAATGAATTACAATGTTTCCTAAATAGGAAAACAACTCCCAACTCGAGTTGCCAAGTAAACTCTAGCTAACTCTGACTAAATCTACTCTAGGTGGCGGAAATTACTATTTTTAGCAGTTTACTAGAACCTGCTATTCTTAGTAAGTTCGCATGCTTATTCCTACGGGCACAAAAATTTCCACGCATCTTCTACATCCCTAAATTAGAGGAATTTCCAACTTTCTAACTCATAATGCAATTAATAGACTAAAATTAACTAATGCTCAAAAATAGGAAAAAACTGAACTATAACTTAAATCCTAATTTTCGGCCTCAAGATGGCGGATTTAGGGCCCGAAAACGTGTCAAAAACTTGCCCCAACCTGGTAGGGTGGGTTTCCGCTGCGTTCGTCTCATCGAAACATGTGGTTTCAAAAAAAAAACGGACTCAAACGGACACCCGGAGCTCAAGTTATGACCTTGTCAAGTTCCTGCTAATTCTGGCGCATCATTCTCCCCTGCTTGAAAAAAACGCAGCTCCTGCAAGTTGTCTTCTTCAAACTGCTTCCATTTATCTGCATCCAACTTCTTAATCTCCCACTCTGTGACCCAAGTATTGTCCTCTTGTTCCAGTCCTTTCCAATGTACCAAATATTTGTTGTATTTCCCATGTCGCGTGTCCATTGTTTTCTTATCTAGAATCTGATCCACTTCTTCTTTCTTCTTCACCGGAACCTGCTGCCTCCAATCTACTACTTCATCAATAACATCCCCTTCTGCACCATCCCCATGAAAAGAATACAAATCTGAAACATTAAACACTGGAGAAATATCAAAATTCCCTGGCAATTCTACCTCATAAGCATTATCGTTTATTTTTTTCACGATTTTGCAAGGACCAATCTTCTTGTACTTCAGCTTGTTATAGGTTCCTCTTGGAAACCTTTCCTTCCACAGATATACCATAACCAACTCACCAACTGTAAATACCTTTCTCCGTCTGTGCACATCTGCTATTTCCTTATACTTATCATTACTATTCTGCAGCTTCTTCCGCACTTCTTTCTGCAATTGTTGTATATGTTCGGCAAATGCTTCTGCATCATCACTGACTCTGCCATCAACTGGTAGCTGTACCAAATCTAACACCCCATTTGGATTACTCCCATACACAATTGAAAATGGAGACTTTCCTGTGGATCTGTTTATGGAACTGTTATATGCAAACTCAGCTTGTGGTAATGCTAAGTCCCATTGTTTTGGCTTTTCCCCAACAATGCACCTTAACAGGTTTCCCAAACTCCTATTTACCACCTCTGTTTTCCCATCAGTCTGTGGATGATAGGCACTACTGAACTGTAGTTGAGTTCCAAATTTCTTCCATAAAGTCCGCCAGAAGTGACTTAAGAACCTTGTGTCCCTATCTGAAGTAATGGTTTTTGGAACACCATGCAAACGAACAACTTCTCTGAAAAACAAATCTGCTACGCCTGTTGCATCACTTGTTTTCTTGCAGGCAATAAAATGAACCATCTTAGAAAACCTATCAACCACAAAAATTGAGTCATTACCTCGTTGTGTTTTTGGTAATCCCAAAACAAAGTCCATACTCAGATCTGTCCACGACCCTTTAGGAACAGGCAACGGCATATACAACCCTGTATTCTGTGCATGGCCTTTCGAGACTTGGCAAATTCGACATCTCTCCACATATCTTACCACATCTCTTTTCAGCTTTGGCCAATAGTATTTGTCTGCTACCAAGGCTATCGTCTTATCTTTACCAAAATGCCCAGCCAACCCTCCGCTATGCAACTCTTTCACTATATTCTCTCTCATAGACCCAACTGGAATACATAGTTGGCGTCCCTTGAATAGGTAGCCATCCTGTAAAATATACTCATCCAGGACATCTCCTGCATTGTCTGACAATGGACTAATTAGTCTTTCAACAATATCCTTGAAATCAGAATCAGAAGAATACAAACCCTTTATTGCTTCAAAACCCACCACCTCATTTTCCATAGTGGTAAACAAAGTCACACGCCTACTCAATGCATCTGCAACTTGATTCTGTTTTCCGGATTTATGTTTTAGAGAAAAAGTATATCCCTGCAAAAATGATACCCACTTTGCATGCCTACTATTCAACTTCTTTTGGGTATTCACATACTTCAGGGCTATGTGGTCTGTAAATAACACAAACTCCTTAGGCACTAAGTAATGCCTCCAATGCCTTAATGCTTGTACAATTGCATAAAATTCCACATCATAAGTAGAGTAGTTCTTTCTTACCTCATTCAGTTTCTCACTAAAGAAAGCTACTGGCTTTCCTCCTTGACTTAGAACAGCTCCAATACCCACATGTGAGGCGTCACAATCAACCTCAAACACTTTATCAAAATCTGGTAGTGCCAAAATGGGTGCCTCTGTCACCTTCTTCTTCAAGAATTGAAAACTATCCTCAGCTGCCTTTGTCCACAAAAACTCCCTTCCTTTTGTGCAATCTGTTATAGGTGCTACAATACTGCTGAAATTTTTAATAAATTTTCTGTAAAATGTTGCTAGACCATGAAAGCTCCTTACCTCTGTTATACTCCGTGGAGTAGGCCATTCAATAATTGCCTTTATCTTTTCTGAGTCCATCTGTACCCCATCTGCTGAAATAATAAAGCCCAAGAATACCAAACTCTCTTGCATAAATGTGCACTTCTTCATATTTGCATAGAGTTTCTCTTTCCTTAACACTTCAAATACCAACCTTAGATGCCTCAAATGTTCTTCTTTAGTTTTACTAAAGATCAAGATATCATCAAAATAAACCACAACAAACTTACCATTATACTCCCGTAGCACGGTGTTCATCAATCTCATAAAAGTACTAGGTGCATTGGATAACCCGAATGGCATCACCAACCACTCATATAATCCATTTCCTGTCTTGAATGTTGTTTTCCACTCATCTCCTTCTCTGATCCGAATCTGATGATAACCACTTCGAAGATCAATCTTGGTGAAATAATTAGAACCAGCAAGCACATCCATGATATCATCAAGGCGAGGTATTGGGAACCGATACTTGATTGTAATTTTATTGATCGCTCTGCTATCCGTGCACATTCTCCATGTTCCATCCTTCTTTGGTGTTAATAAAGCTGGTGTTGCACATGGACTCATGCTCTCCCTTACGACCCCCTTTCGCACGAGCTCTGCCACTTGCCTATTCAACTCTGCATGCAATGTCGGGCTCATCCTATAAGCCGCTTGATTTGGGAGTGAAGACCCTGGAATCAAATCAATGTGGTGTTGAATATCTCTTTTGGGTGGTAATCCATCTGGTAGCTCATCAGGAATAACATCTGAAAATTCTTCTATTAATTCTGATGTTTCTATTGGTATTTGAGCACTTACAAGTTCATCCTTATTTGCAACTAGTGCATAACAAAAACCGGTTGCCTTTGCCTCCTTCACAAATTCCTTTGCAGAAAGCATATTTTCAGCCTTCCCCTCTTCTTTAAGAGGTATCAAAACTATTTTTGTGCCATCCTTCCAGAAAGTATAAGTATTTTTTCCCCCATCATGAATAACTTTTCTATCAAATTGCCATGGTCTTCCTAGCAGCATATGACATGCATCCATAGGAATAACATCACACCAAATCTCATCCTTATAACTGTTCCCAATAGAAAAGCTTATTAAACATCTCTTATCAACAGTAACTTCATTACCCTTCTTAAACCATGCAATACGATAAGGGTTAGGATTCTTCTCACAATGCAGACCCAATTTATCGACCATCTCATTTGAAACCATGTTCTCACAACTACCACCATCAATAATAACATTACATACCTTTCCTCCTGAAGTGCATCTTGTTCTGAAAATATTTGTACGCAGCCATGCATCCCCCTTGACCTCCTTTCTTGGAGCAATCATTGTCCTCTTGATCATCAGAGTTTCTCCAACATCTGGTGGAATTTCTAGGACCTGTTCATCTTCTACTTGCTCAGCTTCAACAATATTTACTCTTGGAGCATCTCCTTGCCTTTTGTCATGTGTATAAGTATGTGGGCATTCAAAAGCCCGATGCCCTTCTTCACCACATTTGTAACAAACAAATGGTCTTCGTGGAGCCTCCCATCCTCTATCGCCAGCATATCCTCTACCCCTAGAAAATCCTCTGCCTCTTTGTTGATTCTGGAAATCTTGTCTCGTATCCTCTTGCTTTTCCAATCCACGAGATGATTCTCCCCTACCTTGGCTGAAACCAGCTCATCCCCGAAAGGAAGATGAGGCCCCCCTATTCATTCCAGGTGATCTCCTAAAACTTTGACGATTTTGTTTTTCCTCAGCCTTTAAGGCTAATTGATAGGCATCCTCCATGCTTTTAATCCTATGCATACTTATCTCATCTTGAATAGAAAATTTTAATCCATTAACATACCTTGCAGCCATTTGTTCCTCAGTTTCTTCATGCTCTACACGAATGGACAACTTGTAGAACTCATCTGTGTATTCTTGCACTGTTTGTAAGTTCTGTCTGAGATTCTGAAACCTCCTGTAAAGGGTTTGTGCATAATCCACAGGGAGAAATTTATCTTTTAGCTTCTTCTCCATCTTACTCCACGTCCTAATTCTTTCCTTCCCCTTTCTTGACCGCTCATTCTGTACGTGATCCCACCATAACATAGCATGACCTTTCAATTTCGTGCATGCAAATTTTACCTTCTTTTCTTCTGACATAGCCTTCCACTCAAAAAATTTCCCATGTTAGTCAACCAGACTATCAGCTCCTCTGGTTTTAGACTACCACCATACTCTGAAACATCAACTCTTATCCCATCATTCTTTCCTTCTAATGCTCGAAGCATCCTTTCTTCAAAAGCTAATGGTGGTGCTTGCGTTTCCTCCTCTTCACAAACTTCTTCTTCATCTGTGTCATCTCCACCTTGATTTCCTCTCTGGGTTATCATTGCAGCAAGCGCAGCAACTTGTCTCTGCAGATCTTGCATATTTCTATTCATCTGGGCAATACCGCCTCCTCTTCCTCTTCCTCTTCCTGCCATTTTTAAACAAAATACTTCGAACCAGCTCTGATACCAGATAATGTAGCCAAATTAAGAACAACCAGATATACTGCAAATAATATGAACTCCAAAAGAAAATAGATCTCCTTCTTCGTTATCAAATAATGAATTACAATGTTTCCTAAATAGGAAAACAACTCCCAACTCGAGTTGCCAAGTAAACTCTAGCTAACTCTGACTAAATCTACTCTAGGTGGCGGAAATTACTATTTTTAGCAGTTTACTAGAACCTGCTATTCTTAGTAAGTTCGCATGCTTATTCCTACGGGCACAGAAATTGCCACGCATCTTCTACATCCCTAAATTAGAGGAATTGCCAACTTTCTAACTCATAATGCAATTAATAGACTAAAATTAACTAATGCTCAAAAATAGGAAAAAACCAAACTATAACTTAAATCCTAATTTTCGGCCTCAAGATGGCGGATTTAGGGCCCGAAAATGTGTCGAAAACTTGCCCCAACTGGTAGGGCGGGTTGCCGCTGCGTTCGTCTCATCGAAACACGTGGTTTCAAAAAAAAAAAACGGACTCAAACGGACACCCGGAGCTCAAGTTATGACCTTGTCAAGTTCCTGCTAATTCGGGCGCATCAAGAGCAGTAAAACTTGTGGTCCTTTGCAATACTACCCCTATTTCAGTCCTAACTTTTGTTGATAAGTAAAAATACCATGGTTGAACTATGAACATCAAACAAGTATCAGTAGTTTAAAATTTTTTGAGAGCTACATTGGAAGAGATACATCTGTTTAAGATCAATAGTTCGAACCAATCTATACCAACTTAATTATGAATTCCAATAAATGACAGGAATGGCATTCTTGAAATATTGGAACCATAATCTCTTCTAAATTCTAATTTCAATAAAGTGAAATTCCCAAATCATGGGATGCATTAAGAATCATAAATGTTGACTCTATAAGCTGTTCCCCTTTCGTAATATTCACGGACTTTAGTACTCACAGGTAAGAGTCATGGGAATAATATGTTAGTTGGCAAGGAGGCCTTAATTTCATTCAAAGCACTGAACTGAAATTGTGATAAAGGAAGCTATGCTCACTACATCGACCAAAGCCATTTTGGAGGTGGCGTAATGTAGGTGCATTTTAATAAAGAACGTAAAATAATCCCTTCAAATTGTTGAGGCCAAATCCCACAAAACCTTGTGAGAGCTTAGCGTCATGTACAAAGATTTCATTAAATACAAGAAAAGACTATAGGTGAGTTCTATTTCGGGGTCATTTGGTAGGATAATGTAATTTGGGCTGTTGTGAGTAAGGAAACTTTGATAACAAGGCATGTCATGTTTGATGGCCAATTGAGTGATATTGCATAGCAACAAAGTATCCTATGATAGTCCTCACATTGGTCCCCTAAATTTTTTCAAACTAGTCATGAAAATAACCTAGGGTTAGGTGAATCTATTGTAGGAATTTTCAATTTTTTGACACTACCATAACTGTTGGTGAAAATGATAATGGGTGACTAGCATCATATTTTCAAAAAACAAACATCATAGCATAACAAAACATTTAAATTTAATGGGTCGCTTGGTTGGAAATTTTTCAATTGTGTGGGAAAGATTTAGGGTTGGCAAGGTTATGCCTGAGTTCTCATGAACACCACACAAAGGGAAACCCAAGGGAAGGAACCATGATGAATTCAACGCCTCAACACCTATATCTCGTACATTGTAAAGATTATGATTTTGGTGGGTTTTGATGATCTTCATCGCAAACTTTTCTCCCTCTCTTGTTAAAGCATAACTGTCACACTATTGGGCACATGAAATTTGACATACTTTACAGATCCTCCCGCCTCTTGTATATGATATTATCTTATATGCGTTATATATAGAGTTTCACAATTTATCATAAAGAATCTCTGTAATAAATTTCATGATCTTTGGACCCACTATGACTGTGTAATCGATTTTGTAGCAAAAAAAAAATATCTTAAAGGAGAGTCCCGAATTGCAAATGAAACTGTGTCTTAGTTCTAAATTTCATTGGAGACCCGCCATGTTATTGCACTGGATCAAAATTTGTTTAAATTAAAATGGGTTAGACCTTTGATCTGGTAAATGGGTTTGCCAATAAAAACAATGGTTTCTATTTGTGAAGAAATTTTGGAGTTCTCCTGAAATTTTCTTGTTTCATTTTCAAAAGGTGAAAATTATTCAACACTCCATCTTATAATGCAATATATCCACTTCCCTTAGATTTAGGGATTATTGCATCCTCTCATGCATTTTCTATCAAATCCTAATGGAAATTTGTTACAATAGTTAGATTCACAACTTATGTGGCTTTGGAGTAGTTTGAAGGTTTCTAAGGTGAGGTCTAATTAAGTGCCTTGGTCACTTTCAGAGATATCCCCATCTTAATGAGGTAGCTAACATTTAAGAGGGATAGATCCATGTCTTAAAAAATTTGACTTAGCTTCCCACTCATTCTTAAATTTCAAGCATAGTCAAATAATTTGTTAATTAATCCATAACAACCACCTTAAGTTATTTCCTTCTTAACTTATAGGTTACTTCAGGGATGAATGGGACCCATGATCATACTTTCGAATCATGAGCATTTCATGCCAAGGAACAACATTAATAGAGTATACAAGAAGTTGAAATTGGTGGATAGAAAAATTATTAGAACATGTCTTTTCAACTACTAACGAAACATCGATTGATGATTTTTTTTGAAGGAGAGTCAATAATGTTATAATAATAGTAATAACATCCATAATTATGTTTAACTTGTGGACGCGGCATATGACTTAAGCCGACATTTATACTTACGCCTCATTATTGTGATTAGTAACTTTGTAACATTTATAATGCGAATGATTGTGTATTACCTTTCACAATCATATTCTATAGATATGCGTGATTGGTTCCTCTTCATTCATAAGATTTGAGTTAGTGTCATTACCTTCATAATGAGTTCTTAACTATCTCATGGTTTCCCCTTCAAAGTGGCTTAAATTATATTACCATATATTATGAAATATCCTATCATTTATATCGGGATATTAAATTGTTTACATAGCCAAAGACACTCAGTTCAGTGGGGCACGACACTCAGTCACTTATAAACTATTTAGACATATCTTTAAAACAGTATTATGTGATCATATTTATCCCATTTTCACACTTAGAGTAATCAAATATGGAAATAGGGATTTCAGTTTTACAATAATATTGAACTTCTAAGACACTGAACAACAGTGAATCCTAAACCCTCTCATGACTTCATGAGACTTCTCTATTTATCTAATGAATTACTAAAAGGATATTTTCAAAAATTAATGCGTCCTACATAATTCTCCATTCTTGATCAAAGGCAACCGACAGAAAAATTTTCATACATTTTTTAAGTGTTTGCAGATAATATATATGCCGATTAGCCAGGTTATTATTATTTCTATTACTATTATTATTATTACTTAACAATAATTATTAATCAAATTAAGTAGGACCAACATACAATTTCAACAATTGGAGAACACGGTTTTCTTTTAATATGGGAAAACGTAATAGACGAAGCGGTGCCAGCAACAGAACACCGATACTGACATATGCAGGAATGATGAAGAGGGAGAACAACTGATTATTGTATGTGATAAAGGCGAAGCCGCCAATGTTCAGCGGAAATGCAATGGTGTTCAATGCTTAGCAACTTGGTCGCTGCAGGACGAACAGGTGCAACGTAGAACAGGGCATTACATTCTCCTCCCCTTAAGAAAAGCATCGTCCTCGATGCGACATAACACAACGGAAAAGAAAAGGTTCGCAACCAAGAACAGGTAAAGGAGAAAGTACACTCTATGGTTTAAAATTTTAGTTGATAACGCACGGCCACAGGGTAGCCTTAGGAACATTTGTTAGAAATTTTAACTTTCAATGTTCTGTGAAGATTGGCAGTTCTTTCTTGTTCATCATTTCATTAGTTCCCTTCCATTAGCATTATTCTTAGTTTAACTTGTTTTAAAATTTCATCATTGAAGAGTTTTAGTTTATTCTTTATTGTGGGTGCCCAAAATGAACTGCTACCACAACACCCTATCAGGTTCACAAGACATCACAGATTCACAAGTACACAAGTATATACTTCAAGATTGTATTACACCACAAAAGGTTACTCAAATACATAATAGAATAGGCACACTTCACATAACATAGGTACTCATCACACATCAATGACTGACATACCAAATACTCAACCAAAAGAGTACTACAATCCACCAGACATTTCCTCAATTTGCATCAATGAAAGACTCACATCACAACAAACCATGCTACAGGTACATAGTGTCCACAAGGGAATCAATGACATGTCCACAACATCACAACACATAACCATCTGACATGAGTAACACATACATCAAAAGACCACTACCAAACATCACAATAACTCAACATATATACTGAAACATCAACCATACAGACAAATATCATAAGCCTCCCTCAAACTCTTATGCCTCCCTCAAGTCTCTTATGCCTCCCTCAAACTCTTATGCCTCCCTCAAGTCTCTTATGCCTCCCTCAAGTCTCTTATGCCTCCCTCAAACTCTTATGCCTCCCTCAAACTCTTTTGCCTCCCTCAAGGAGGCCGGTTGTCTCTCTGTGCCCAAGGCACATCGAGTTTGGACACTCCTAACCCAAGTGACATAATAACGCGTAGTTCTCCATAACCCGCTAGTCATATGTACCCCTTGGGGCGTACCCCCATACAACGAAGCAGGTCCATAGGTCCAACCAATCCATGGTGCATCCCATGACCCTATTCCACACATCACGACATTAGAACCAGCACAACAATCCAGTCAAAGTGCCAAGTGGAAAAGTACAAGCCTTGGGCAAGGCGGTAAAAATTCCAAATTTAAAAGAAGACCCCAATAATCAAGCAAAAATAAATGACCAAATGGCCAAAGTTAGTATCAAATCCCCATGTTAGTGCCACAAACCACGGAAATTCCCAAAATTGTAAAGCACTGCAATCAAGAAAAGATGCTGGTCCTTGCAAAATAAAATAAAAAAGCTCAATTTATGAATAAAATCAACTTATAATAATGTCACATTACGATAACTGTGTGGCCTTATCTGGCCACCAAAGGGGTACTCAACGAGTTGCTGGCACTCGGAACATCGAGCCTCAGCTCGTAAAATATATATATCAATCCCACCACCCTTCGACAAGGCTAAACATAGTCATAGATACACTAGGGTTGCATACATACAACCACATAGGGAGAGAGGAAAGAGTCACATGTAATCTACTAAACCGAGTTTTGACTCGAGTTATTGACCCATGGTACACCATTCCTCACTCTTAACATACACTTCTACCGATCTCCCTCAGGGTCGGTTAGTGTAAGGCTCACAACATAACATGTAACTACATTACTAACACCATGGTGGCACACACATAGCTACCATAACGTCTCACGTATGGTAGGTATACGGGGTAGATCACAATCATACATTCACAAGGCGCAATACATCACTTTACCACATTCTGCACCCAAAGTGCAATCACAATACGATAGGGTTCATACACTCACCGTATGACCCTAATTCACGACATGAAGCATTACATATTACACAACTCATATATACGATGAACATAATAACATCACAAAATAACAATAATTGCTTCATAACAAGGTAGTACACACATTTCTTCAGAACATGGTAAAAACATCATGATACAACTCGTTTCTTTTAACATCAACTAGTCATACAACACATTGATACACCCACATTTCACAATATGCCACAATGCTCCAACACTACGTCATCCACATTAGAATTCTTTTCACACATTACAAACAATAATTTACAGGTGAATTCTTCTTAGAATCCATAAGAAGGAGAGAGAATACTCTCATCCCCAACACATCAACATGATGACAAATACGCACTGAGTGACATACACATCACGTGCGTTCACAATATCACAATTACGACAATAATCACATCACGCTTAAAGCACATTACTCTTCCAATATAAATCATCATCATGCAACATCATCATCATCATGCAGTATCATCATGTAACACCACCACCACCATGCAACATCACCATACAACACCAATCCGGCCCATACGTTCGAGAGCATGAACCTACGCTCTAATACCAAAATGTAGCGCACCAAAAGTACCCACACAAGAACAACACAGTGAAATACAGGATAACTTTTTTTTTTTGACTTGCTTTGACACAACACGACACAACATGTCGTCACAAGGTTACAATCAACACTAGGAACCACTTGTTACGGGGGAGACCACAAGGTCAGCACGGAAACGTTCACACCTATCAAGGACAATACATACTCTTTTTTTTTCTTAGAACAACATTGAAGTCCAGCCACAAAACACACTTACAGTTAGGGCATCCCAGGAGGAATTTCTTGTTAAATTTTCTTGTTTACTAAAGTGTTTCTTAATTCTTAACTTACGTTCTTATAAATTTTCATGTAACGATTCACACAATTCTTTTCACAAGGGAGAACTTTCTTTTCAACGGTTTGACTAAATAACTTAAGGCCAAGATTTCTAAACTGGGATCATCAATTTGATGTCCAAAACTTTTTATTCATTTGATTTTAGAACATTTTCCATTTCTTACAAGGTTAATTAATCTCACTCAAGCCACTAACTCATGTTTCATATCTCTATTGCACAGGTGAAAGCATAAGTTCCGATTGAGAGAAAAGTACTGCTTAGGGTTCATAACAATAGCCTTCTTGTTTAAGGATTAAATTTTGACCTTGCTTAAGAAATATCACCATGAATCAAGGCAAGGGTTAACAGAACAGGACAACAGAATTTAGCTTCAGGGTCACATTGTTTACTATCAGTCTTTTATTGAGGTTAAGAGTTTATCAAGATTGGTTAAATGTACTATCTAGAATTTACTTCATTAAGTTTGACAAAGGAGAACATTTCAAACGATAGAGAGAGATTTAAGGATTCAATTAATCGATTTCCCTCCTACTGATTAAATCCTATCATCTTCTAAAATCTAACCATTACTTTCACCATGAGATCATTTAAGGTTTCACTGAAAAAGGATAATGTTTATTGGTTAGCTCGGGAAAGAAATAAAGTAATCATATTTCGTTACAAAGATAGTTTCCTCTTGATTGTTCCAGGTCTCAAAGGTTTCAAGTGGATCACATCTACATTAATATGCTCATATACATAAATTTTCGTTTAACTTTTATAAGGAATATCCAGTCCACTTTATAGGGCTTACAAACTCATTGCTACTATGCCCTAGTAGGATTTACAACTCAACATTTTAACTCAAGAAAAAAGTTTAACAGTTACAACATCAATATTCTACAATGCATTTACTAAGGCACAGACCCATCTTCTAAAATTTTCCCACTAGATGTTATCAATAGTTTAACCATAAAAGGCAACATACAAGCACCAAAGTGGATATCATCTATGCAACTACAACGGCCACTTCTTTCATACTTGAGCTCGGAAAAACAACCTGCAAAAACATGTTAGCTTTTGTCAGTTCAAAAGAACTGGCATGAGCATGCATTCCCTTTTCCTAGATATTTCATCATATTAATTGAATGACTAGTGCACGATTTCCATCCCAAGGCATAAGCAAAAGTGATTTGTATGAAGGTAAACAAAATAGATATCTAGTTAACAAAAGGCACACTGCAGAACATATGAAAGCCAAAATTGTGCATTTACTATCCAAGGTTACCCTTACACCCTACATTCTAAATTATAACAAATTTCCCACATAATACACCTTTTTATTTTCCTTAAGTAAGATAGCGATAACAACATCACATTCACAAAACAGAATAAAGGAATCGTACTACAACCACCCGATATAGAAATAATAAATTCTCCTGATAATGTCAAAACAAAAGTAACAAGATTTATTATTCCGAACATCCCTACTCAGAGCAAGAATGCCACACAAGTCCACTAAAACTCATTACAGCCTATGAGGGGGGGGGGGGGGGGGGGGGGTTATGGCCACTCAAGGACCCAATTCAAAGATCATGTAAAAAGGAATGCATTGCATTTGCGTACACCTTAAGAAAATGTAACTGACGTTTTTGATTACTATGCCCAGTGTTTAATTATATATTCAAGATTAACAACGTCCACGAATGATAAGTTGAAACTTTGAAGGCTCCCTTAAGCCACTAGTGCCAACTCCGCACATCCCTCAACGAAAACCCCTTTATTCCCAACATAATAAAATATTCAATGTTATACACTACTAACCTTACTTACCAATATGACGAAGAAGGTCTCATAAAACATTGTTGTTTGGGGGGGGGGGGGGGTAATTGTAATTTACCTTTCACGGGTCCCCGAAAGCATCTCAAGCCTCAGACTTAATTCCATGTTCACCACATCCGACATATACTTCATTGTTTGTTGCTCGGAAGGGGTAAAACACTGTTCATGCACTCACAACCATGGGGGCGTCTGACAAGGAAGGGCTTTTCTTATATCGAACCCTCAAATTTTCCATCACAAAGAAGTCGGTGGACCTTTCGTAAGACCAGTTAGAGAGATAATACAAATGTAGGACTGACGAGGATATCCCTTGGCCAGGGTACTAAAATTTTTAAGGTCATCATAAGCTAGGTAAACAAGTTAGATTTGGCCAAAACATGTTTGCATAAGACGGCGTCGAAAACCCACTATCTAGTCATAGCCAGTCACATCCGACAAGCATAATACACAGTTCGTTAAAGCTTCTAAAAGGAAATCGAAATCTACAATGTTCCAACCTTGTAGTCGACCTCCTAGGGATGAAATTGGGCTGAGATTATACCAAAATTAGATTGCTAAAAGGGAAAGAATGAGCAAGGGTCTCTCTAGTACCATTTCCAAGACAAAATTAGTACCAGATCTGATAACATCAAAAAGGCAATAAATACACAACTTCTCATGAGGTAAATATTTTTATTCATTTATTATTATATATATATATATATATATATTATTTTATTTTATTTTATTAAAAATAGGACAACACTTAAGCAACCAATAACTCATTGCCACGCTGAAGATGATCCAATACCAGGTCGAAAAAGGACAAAACTACTCCTACCAGCATAACACAGACGTATCTAAAAGACCCCTCACACAACTAGCAAAAGCAAGCAGATACACTCTTGGCGGGGAAGGCATGCAAAAGCCACACAACAATACAAATGAAAAATTCTCACGCAGAGCTTATCTCAAACAAACACAACACACAACTACCAGGAGAACAAGCAATAATCATGCATTCAATATAGAGAAAATAGCTGGAAAAAGGGGAAAGAGCAGCTCATGCCTGTTCCTCCTGATTCGATCATCACCCCTCCTGCCTCTTCCATTGCTTGGACGCAAGACAAAGAGATTACATCACGCTCCTGGCTCTGAAGGCATCTACCATAATGATAAATAAACCTTTTCCTTCATCAGATCTGAGGACATCCCATCAAACTCTCGGTGCAAACATTTCAGCTGTAGCTCCCCACCCAAGAATGTGATAATTCCATCCATACCCTTTAGTGCCTGCCAAGAATAGTCAAGGAATGATAAAACCATACATCCAACATACCTTATATGTTGCAAGACACTCCCGAATGATTTGGGTCCCATTACCCAAAAATGCAACTTTGATATGAAATCCCTGTCTAAGATCCGCCCCTATCTGTCCTCTCCCATTGGGTTACATCTAGAACAAGCAAGCATCTCACCCATAGAAGTCTTTGTAAATAAATTTCATCACCAGTCTTCTGGAAGCATTCTCACTGTCAGGATAGTCGAATTATGAAGATAGCAACTCAGTGCATGCTCTGGATCTATAAAAATATCCTGCTACCTTCATCTCCCAAGATGTTTTCTTCAACTTTGCATATGATCAGATCTGTGCCTGTGGGTGTGATCTGTCATGGGTTACACAGAAAAGCATGCGCCATTTTATTGGCTTTAAATCTAATTACACCAAGTTTCTTTTTAGCATTCCTCTATCACATCAGTCGATCCTCCTAAAAGCTCTTGGATCTAAAGAAATACTGCTGCTTCATGAATATTCTTGACATGACACAGATCCACGCCTAAGAGATTCTCTTCCACCTGTTACAGCGAAAAGCATGCGCCATTTTATTGGTAAAGTCTAACTACACAGAGAATCTCTGTAATAAATCCTTCATCGGGTCTCCTGGTAACACTCTCACTGTCACTTAATCGATGCTTGATGAATAATATCATTAAAGGAGCTGTCCCGAATTTGAGGATGCGTTGATACTGAACAGATAACAAATTGGTACACGGCATTTGACACCGAAAGATGACTCCAACCTTGTGAAAAAAAAAATGCTTGAATGCGCTGACAATGGTATTGGGTGGAATAATGGCGGAATTGGGGTTCCAATGCACCGAGAAGGTGTGTTTTTTTTTTTTTCTCCCCTGCAGATCGATAATCCAGGTGGGATTATTATAAACATTGACAATACTCCCGCTCCAAGAAAATGTTGAATACCGTATCTGAAGGCAATTCTAAACTTCAAGTCAGCCCAGATCACAGAACGAACGAAACTCGAACAATTTCTCTCCGAGGAATCTCAAAATTCATGCATATGAACTTCCTTTTCCCCAACTTCGACGGCTAAAAGTATACAGAGTCATGAGATGTCTCAGAAACCTCATAAAAACAGATGTACCCTTCATAAAAACCTCATATTAATAGCAGAGTACCTTCGTATTCTTCTCTACCTTTTTTTCTTTGTTGAAAATTCACATGCCCCCTGCGAACTGCAGAGAGCTATGCCTACCTACGGAGCGTACAGGCTAAGGCGACCCCAGGAGGAAGAAAAAAACAAAGTCAGGAATGACCAGGAGAAGAAAAAAGTAGATAGAAGGGCAATTAATACCCAGTAAGTGGTTGAATCAAAGTCTTCGTTTGCAGAACCACATAATGGTCTGAGCACAATTAGGTGAAACAATAAAGAAAGGAAAAGCGGTGGCCAGAGTCAAGTAAAATGCATTTCCAAGAAGGCCAAAAAGGTCATTAACTAAACAATAAAAGTGGTGCATGCGGCCAGCAGCTGGGTTAAGTGGTTAGGCACGAACAAACGTGTCCAAAATGGGTGAATGCATCCAAAATTTTATCATAAAAAAATAAATAAGTTAAAGAACAAGGCACAAGAGAAGGCTTGGTCAGCCGATATGGTAGGAATAGCAATTCACCTTTAAATGGACAAATAAACAAGTACGCAAGCAAGCCTGGTCGACCAAGGAGGAAACTAGTGGTGGAAGTTTCAAAAACGAACACAGGACAATGACCGACCACGGCGTCACAACAGGAGACCCTCTACTTTGCGCAAACTGGTGCTCGGTCCGTGAAGCGACCAACCAAACAATAGAATCGTTTATCGATAATTAACCATAATGTTGATAACAATCGACAATAAGATAATGAAGTTATCGTCGATCGATAATTAAAAAATAGTAATATTATTATTATTTCTATTGGGTCTATTATTATTATTACTTAACAATAATTATTAATCAAATTCAAGTAGGACCAACATACAATTTCAACAATTGGAGAACATGGTTTTATTGTAATATGGGAAAACGTAACAGACGAAGCACCGATACTGACATATGCAGGAATGATGAAGAGGGAGAACAACTGATTATTGTATGTGATAAAGGCGAAGCCACTAATGTTCAGCGGAAACGCAACGGTGTTCAATGCTTAGCAACTCGGTCGCTGCAGGACGAACAGGTGCAACGTAGCTTATCAGCTCAATGGGTATTGTGGATATGCTTAATCACAACATTGTTTGCAACCGACTTCTTCTGCTCAGTCATGACAATGGAGGTTAAGGAAATTGAACCTGTTTTGCACCAGAGTGCAGCTTATCTCATCATCTACGGTACTGATGACAATAAGGCATTGCTATTGTAAGAGGTTGTAATGCTTTGCCATCAACCTGATACACTAGTACAGCCGAACTTTTGTGGCTAGCATTTAATACTCCATGCGATATATAAGAGGAGGATGGGGAGAAACGAAATGTTCCACCACTTCAAATAGCAATGCTTGGTTGTAGGTATGCGAGGTGGTGTCCAGCCATTTGTAGCCATTGGCTAAACATGTGTACAGGCATGTAATTTCGGAGAGATGTCCCTGAAGTGCTGGATTGAGTTGCAAAGCCCTTGGTCTCTCAGAACATGGGTTTTCACCACTCCTTTTTCTTTTTCCTTTCCTCCAGAACCCCCCCCCCCAGTGCTTCTATCATCCCAGTCTTGCACAAGTTTCTCGAAAACAGTTCAATGTCACAGCATCTCCATGATATTGTAAAACGAGGCTTTAACTTTTACCCCATCAGTATATGGGTAGGGATGCACATTACGGACTATACAATTGATGTTATGAAGTCAAGAGCATGGTCATTAACAGAGTTTGGACCTTCAGCAGGCTGAGGAAGAGAAGTTGTGCAGGTTGTGTTACTGTTGCTCGAGCCCTGGTCGACGTGCGTGTTGGTTGGAAGAATTATAATCAGGCATTTTAAATCTACTCCTTGTAATAGTTTTCTACCTTCTTTCAGTATCTTGAAATGAATATTCTTTCCTCTTGAATGACGCCTCCATAAAATCTTTTCGTGGTTGTTTATATCGCTGCCTGATTGTGTTGGTTTTTAATTTAAATCTCATTCCAATTTTGCTGGTTTTGCTTGAAATGTTCTTTCCTCTCTTATAGCTTACTCTATTTATATTTGTCTAAGTGGGCTACTGCAATTTTGAGTGATGCAATCTAGTTCGTAGGGAAGGAAACATTTTAGAGTTTCGTTTGCTTATATGACTCTCTTTTAAAAGAATTTTGTGATGGTATTTATAATTAAAGGCTTATTATATGGAAGGTTAAGCCTTCATATCTCTTTTTGGTTGAATAAATACGTATTTCCTGTTTAGGGATCTCCTATTTTGCTAAAAGGTACATTAATAGTGACATTGTCTTCTAAAACTTGTTTAAGGTTGTGGGCATTCCTTACTTTCTGTTTAATTAGAAAATGACATTAGGGTCTTGTTTTAGAACTATACATGGTTGACTTTTGTACCCAGTTCTAGAGGAGGAATAACCTGGCATCTATTTTGGCCTCTACGTGTTGAGAGAATTACTATACCTACTTCCTGGTGCAAACTCTTGTTTGATTAAAGTAAGGGGGAAACATTGTAAGTTTAATTGAATGAAATCTCTACAATTTTTATTAAGGGTCGCAAGCAAGCTATTAATAGCTCGACTGAAACAAAAGTTGTAGGTGAATCCATGGTATTGGACTCGTGAACTCGTTTCCTGTTAGATGACAGCTGATTTCAATGATAATATAATAGGTGGCTATTATATTTATCTGTTTGATATTTGCTAGACTTTTCCTTGATAATCCCACATGGATCGGGTAAAATTTCCATCTTCTATACCATTGGCAAGGAGTTCATAGAACTTCTAGGCCTGACTGCACTGCGTAACCTTCCTGATGGATATGTGCGTTGGTTCTTATTTTGTGCTTGTACTCGTGGTAAGGTCTTTTGAGTCTGGGGCATCGCTGGTGTATTACCCACCATGTATCGAATCCCTTTGTTTTCGAACTCGAATAACTTATACTTCAAACTTGGTTACTAAAAGTCCCATTTTGTGGCCTTGTTAAGGAAATCAATTTTTATTTTAATGCTTATTGACCTTGTCAAAAATATATAAAAAAATTATTGACGAATTTTGGGTTTAGCCTTCCCTTATATTATTGTAGAGAAGTTGATGATTTGGATAAGGTTTGTTGGTAGAATAATGGCCCTTTTGTGTCTCATTTGTACGCTTTTGGAAAAGTGGATATGTTTTGTTAACTAGTCCTATGTTTAAGAAATCCAATAAGAAAGTAGTGGTAAAACTACTTGGTTAAAACTGAAACTATAGTTGTGTTCTTTCAAGGGCGTCGAACCCATATTACTATGAAGCCTCCCCTGGGAGAATTGGATAACGTCGTTTTGTTTTGCGCCTACGATCATAATTAGTATGTTTTGTCTTCTCTTAGATCCCTTTTAGATGGATGGATTTAGTATTAGATTCCAATCACGTAATCCATAGGATTACATGAAGGAAATATCAACACTCTTGACCTTCTTGTTCCTAACCCATAAGGTCTTGCCTTGATTTATGTGATTTTGTTCTTACTGGTATTTTGACTTTCTCCTTGTTGGATGGTCTAGATTTCTTTCTCATGCGAATAATGTTGGAGTTGTGGGTTGTGATTTAATCCTTTTTTGAATTAGAACATTCCTTTCTTGATGTTGTTAAATGTTAGCTTACTGTTGCAATGTGTAGCCTTAACATGCTCAGTTCTCGCGAACTGATTCTAGCTAGTATTTGTGCAGATGGATTATGCGAGTAGATTAAAGGAAAGAGTTGTAAAGGTTTCATCATTGAAACTTATGAAGTTCTTTGTAAAAGTGTTTTATGTGTTGTAAATTGTGTAACTTTTCTTGCAAAGAGTTTATATGACCTCTTTCCTGGAATTGTTCGGAAAATTCGTGAAGAAGTTGTTTTGTCTTTTTTTTGTAATTTGGCTAGTAACTCTTCTTAGTGAGAAATATTATTCAATATTTTCACTGGCATAAGCATTGTAAAACTTTGATCTTGAGAATTAAGTGTTAATTTAAATCTTTCTAAGACTTTGTATTGATGTGTTATATGTAAGTTTTAATGGGGTGGCTTTTCCTAACAGAAGTTACCTAAAAGTTTTATTCAAAGAAATATGTTGTGGTTTAGATCCCCTTAAAAACAAACAATGCCTTAAGTAATCAAGAGTGAGACTATCCTTGCAAAGTGATTTTATATAACATGTTATCCCTAACTGAACTAGTAAACACTACTCTTTAGGTGAACGCTTAAAACAAGCTTAGAGGAAAACAATGGTTAGTTTCTAATAAGATTTAACAAGTAAGAGAAGAAAATTTAGAAACCACTCAATTTATCTCTCAGCCTATTTAAAAGTAAGTAGCTTTGTAATGACCGCTGGGCATCGGCTCCTTTTCTACCTGCCCTCCACCAGCTATCTTCATTTTTCAACATACTAGCTGTCACCCACCTACCATAATTTATACCTTGTCACCTCATTTTCACCTGCTCCTCCTTGACGTGTTCTGGATAGTGAATTTATTAATGGTGAAATGAAGGTCTGTCGCCCTGAGGTTGCGTGGGTGGGTGTGGATCCTCAAAATCATGTTGTACAGGCAGCTTCAGTGGAGCGCAGAACGGATCTTCGCCTGGAAAGTGCCGTGAGGAAGTGGGTCGCTATAGGAAGCAGCTACAGGGCAGAGAAGTAAAAAAAAACTTATCCTAGAAAATCCGTGGCCTCTAGAGAGAGTTAATCCGGGGAGCTGCAGGGTGATCCCAAGGCACCGCTGGTGTTGATCCTGGTGTTCTGGTTGCACGCGACCAGTCGTGATCAGTTGTGCAAAATCTTGCAGCTGTAGTTGAAGAACGAGATAAAGTTTTAGTTGAGCTGTCGTTCCTTTTCATTTTGGAAAGTCGCTTCTGTCCAGGTGACAGATCTAGCGTGGAAGAAGCTCGGTCAAACCTTGAGGTAAGTTTTGCAGGTGAGGCTGAGAGTGCCATTTGTTTGCACTGTCGGTCATTTCTTGGAAGTGGGTTGATTGAGTATTGCTCGGATCTGTTCAGTATCAATGCATCCTCGGATTCGAGATCCTCCTTCAAGATTTGTCTGTCAAATTTGACTATGTGACAGTGAGAGTGTTACCAGTGGTTCCTTTTTTAACGATTGATCTAAGCTTCCCTTAAATGTATGTGGAGAGGGTTGATTGTGGATTTTATAGTGAATCTAAACTCGGGTTGCAGATTGTTCTTCCTTGCATTTGTGATTCTGTACTACCTTTCTGAGTCCCGTGTCGTGCATTTCTGGTAAAGCTCTCCAAGTTTTGCCCAGTTGGGTGGCCGAGAATTAATGGCGCCGGTCAGAAGATGAAACAGGTCTCCCAAAGCAGGGAACAGTTGCTTCATACGACAGGCCGCCATGAGCATGACAAAGCTGCCAAAGTCATCCTGCAGCACGTTTGGAAAGAAGTATACTGTGTTATCAGAGAGGCAGAAATGTATTTGTAGTTGTTCTGGTCCTGAATGGTGGAAGAAGATGTTAACATTATCTGCTACAGGCGATGCCCATGCGTGTAGGCCCTTCGGTTAGTGTTTCCTGTGTTCGAAGTTTGTTTTTTTTTTAGCTATGCCTGAGACGGGAAGATTCAAGTGTGTCCGTGAAGAAGGAGAGGACTGGTGTGCACGTCTTTTCTTGTTTCTACGACCTGCTCATCCTCCGGTTGCAGGCTTGCATTCTATGAGGGGTTTGGTCTTTTATCCAAGCTGTGCATGTCTGGAATGTTGGGTTGCATCAGGGGACATTTCAACTTATACGGATCAAGTGCAATCAATTA
Source organism: Taxus chinensis (assembly GCA_019776745.2). Lineage (NCBI taxonomy): Eukaryota > Viridiplantae > Streptophyta > Pinopsida > Cupressales > Taxaceae > Taxus > Taxus chinensis. The sequence goes on from CM034157.1 coordinate 151,097,630, forward strand.
GCGTTCGTTAACGGCATGGTATTTGTTTTATTCGAGTTCACATCCCCTGAATTTGGAGCCTGATCCTGGAGAAGCACATGAATAAGAAGATTTAAGGAAGCATCCTCTGCATAGTATATTTTACAGCAGTACATAGCAGCATCAGGAGCGAGGATTGAGAGCTCATTTTGGAATTCTTATGCAATGGGTCGAGTGAAGATGCTAACTTCAGAGTATGAGATGGCCACCAAATAACAAAGACTAAGAATCCTTCCAAGGATGCTGAGACAGGGGGTTTTGTTCTGTGGCAGATGATGTCAGATATGTGGTATGTAGAGCTTGTAGTTGCAGGCAACAAAGTCTATGCATGGAAGCAATCTAGTGTTTGGACAGCCACCTATTGCATCCTTCTAGTCGTGCCTTCAAAAGGGAATCCTGGTGTGGTATATTGCAAGAAAAGACCAGTGGAACAGAGGATAAAGCGAAGGGCATGTGGCTGTAGCAGTCCTTGCTGGATGTACACGACTGGTGGATGCGTTAAAACAGGCAAGATAGACTAACCATATACATAATATGCTAGTATCTAATAACCTCTTGAAATGAAACTTTTTCTTTCTAGAAATTGGTTTAAATCTGTGATTTTGTGGATTTGCGTTCAGTACATGGTTAACAGTTTGTTACTTCTGGATTTGCCTCTGTTGGTTGTTCTTGTTGACGTAATCAAACCCTTGTATATATAAAACAAACAACGGTTCTCAGTGTATGCTTTGATTGATCACATGAAAAATATATATATGTATATATAATTTTAAAAGTTACTTCCTTCTGCAAAAATGTCGCTGTTTCTTTTGTGAACCTGGGTATGTAATCGCCCCTAGAACGTTGCAGCGTTGACTAGTATTGGTTTCCTGTTATGTTGTTGCCCTAGAGGAAAACATACAGTTAAATTATTATTATTTTTTGATAAACGTGATTATGCATTTCGTGTATTGTGCAAATTATTAGGGCTTTTGAAAATTAGAAGTTCATTATATATGCTTGTTAAGAAGGAATTTTTTTGGGCCGAAAATATGTCCTGGGTTGATAGAAGGGCATAAATTATTGATAGAACCCCATTTTGATCCTACTCTTTCTATGAGTAAAATTTGTTAAATTTAATGACCTTTATGGTGTTAAGATATGGTATGTTGATGATTCCCTGTGTGATCGATTTAATCACGTATAGACATAATGCCTTGATGGAGTAAGGTAATATCTTTCACGGTTCGTGAAAGTGAAGGTTTTCATCAGCTGCTTAAGGTAACATGAAGTTCCTTATTTTAGTCAAACTTGTTTTGTACTTCCTTCTTGATGAGTGACCTTTCATTGCAAATTTAGAATGATTGTGATGGAAGATCGTGAATATACTTTGTTGTCAAAAAGGGAAAAGAAGCTATGGAATAGTTTGTTTATGTGTCGAACGTAATAATTGTAATTACATCGTTATAGAAGTTCGTTATTGGAGGATATCTATCTTCAATGGTATATTATGTGTTTAATCACTGCATAGGTTACCACAAACTTAGTGTTGAGATGTAAATTAAGGAGAGTTGAGAGACCTCTTCCTTTGTATACATCATTTATGATATTAGGAAGTGAGTTGATGTCGGAAAATTTCAACCAAGTCTAGATTCATGGCTATGTTCCTCTAAAACGGGAGGATTATAAATCTAAGGTATTATGAAAATTGCAAGGATGTGTTTAGAATGCTAGATTGCCTACTCAACTTGGGTATTAATGAGGCTTGTCGCTATTCCGGCCCTGGTCATGTTCAGTAGGTAGGCTGTTAGGCAATGCCTATTCCAGACATTCTTACCGTCCTTTCCACTTATCCTTATTAGCTATGAAGTCACTTATTACCTAGGATATAATGGTTGTGGGTTTGAATATAAGATTTTCATCCTTTAAACCTTTTTGATTACATGATGGAACTTTGTTTTTCCCCTCGTTGTTTGTTTACAGCCTATTAGGCCTATGTCCCTACGGAACGATTCCAAAACTATATTCTTTTTGGCAGCTAAGATCGGGCCTGGTTTTTATCTTTTGACTTCACCTTGAGAATGTGGATTGATGGGTTACACTTTAGATTTCAATCACGTAATCTACGGGATTACATGATTGAAATCCTAATACTCTCAACTCTTGTGTCTAATCATTTAAATTTCATAGTCTTGTGTTTTTGGTTGTCAAACTTTTGTAGTTTTAGAGGTATTTGCATAACTAAAACTTATGGTTTTCTTCTTAATTGATATGTTGAAAATTATATCTTGTTTCAAAAGGTTGTTGGAGATTAGTACTTTGATTCATTTCCTGAAATAGAATGTTTCCTTTCATGGTATTGTTAGCTAGTAGCTTATTGTTGCTATGTATAGTCTTATCTTGCTCAGTTCTCGCGAACTGACTCAGGTTATTAATTGTTGCAGATGGCTTACGTGGTTAGATGATGGAAAGACTTGTAGATTATTGCATCAATCTTGGTTATGATGTTCCTTTGTACGAATGTGTATTATGTTATAAAATTTGGAAAGGCCTTTGGACATTTTAGAAGAAGGGTCAGTGCCTAGTAAATGTATTGTAGAGTATTGTTGTTGTAACTGTTGAAACTGTGGCTTGTTTGGTTATCATGTGAAAGATGAAATTTGATTACCGCTTGGTTATGGGATATTCTAGTGAACTTTAACCCTTAGTATAGTAGCGGGGCATGTCCCATGTTATTACTCTCTTGCTCCCTAGTCATGGTTCAATAGAGATGATATGTCCCTTTGATTTGTACATCATGTTGGAATGAATTGATATAACCTTGTTTTGTTTTCACAAACGAGTACTGTTAAACTTTTCTCTTGAGTTAAAATGTTGAGTTGTAAATCCTCCTAAGGCATAGTAGCAATGAGTTTGTAAGCACTATAAAGTGAACTGGATAGTCCTTATAAAAGTTAAACTAAAATTTATGTATATGAATATATTAATGTAGATGTGATCCACTTGAAACCTTTGAGACCTGGAACAATCAAGAGGAAACTATCTTTTGTAACAAAATATGATTACTTATTTTTTTTCCCCCGAGCTAAACTAATAAACACTATCCTTTTTTGGTGAAACCTTAAATGACCTCATGGTGAAAGCAATGGTTAGATTTTAGAAGATGATAGGATTCAATAAGTAGGAGTGAAAGTGATTAATAAAACCTTAAATATCTCTTTATCGTTTGAAATGTTCCCCTTTGTCAAACTTAATTAAGTAAAGTCTAGATGGAACATTTAACCAATCTTGATAAACTCTTAACCTCAATGAAAGATTCATAGTAAACAATGTGACCCTGAAGCTAAATTCTGTTGTCCTGTTCTGTTAACCCTTGCCTTGATTCATGGTGATATTTCTTAAGCAAGGTCAAAATTTAATCCTTAAACAAGAAGGCTATTGTTATGAACCCTAAGCGGTACTTCCCACTCAATCGGAGCTTATGCCTTCACCTGTGCAATAGAGGTGTGGAACATGTGTTAGTGGCTTGAGTAAGATTAATTAACCTTGTAAGAAATGGAAAATGTTCTAAAATCAAATGAATAAGAAAGATTTGGACATAAAATTGATGATCCTAGTTTAGAAAGCTTGGCCTTAAGCTATTTAGTCAATAGTTGAAAATAAATAAGTTCTCCCTTGTGAAAAGAATTGTGTGAATCATTACATGAAATTTTATAAGAACGTAAGTTAAGAATTAAGAGACACTTTAGTAAAAAAGAAAATTTAACAAGAAATTCCTCATGGGTTGCCCTAGCTGTGAGTGTGTCATGTGGATTGGACTTCCATGTTGTCTTGTCAAAAGAAAAGTACATTGTCCTTGATAGGTGTGAACGTTCTCCGTGCTGACCTTGTGGTCTCCCCCGTAACAAGTGGTTCCTGGTGTTGGTTGTAACCTTGTGACGACATGTTGTGTCGTGTTGTGTCAAAGCAAGTCAAAAAAAAAATTATCCTGTATTTCATTGTGTTAAATTAAAATGCATTGATAATATGAATGTTTCAAATTATTTCTGAATAAAGTACTTATATGTTTACCAATGAATAAATATTTTTGCTGTGTTAGTTTATATAGTTTATATCATTGATGTTATTTCTTATAGCATTTTTTGGGAGTACATGAATTTCTCTTTTTACCTAAGGGTGAAGGGGAGGTGTTCTTTATCACTCATATAAAAAGTAGTTATATTGCAATTTTTTTTTTCTCACATATTAAGATTTTAATAAACTATATGAATTGAATATATATGAGAAGACTTTAAGTGAACTAATCTACAGTGTATGTGATCATAACTAAGTTGGTAGGATGAATTTGTGAAATCATTTAATTGAATCCGTTTTGAAAATTAAGTCATGAGTTAAAACATTTATCAAAATAAATAAATCAATCATTTCTTACTGTGGCTTGCTCCTAGCTGTAAGTTTCTAATTTGTGAAATTGGACTACTATGTAAAAAAATCTGTCAAAAAAAGAAAAGTAACAATCCTTGCATGGGTGTGAACGTTTCCGTGCTGACCTTGTGGTCATCAAATGTAACAAGTGGTTCACAAGTTGGTTGTGACCTTGTGACGACATGTTGTGTCGTGTTATGTGGAAGCAAGTCAAAAAAAAAATTATCCTGTCAATTTTACTGTGTTGTTTGTGTGTGAATATTTGAAGTCGTTACAGAAGGTAAGTTTCCCTTAATGAATTGCTGGAAGCCGAGCCTTCAAATGTGAAATATCATTATGGAATAATTATCGATATTACTCATTACAATTATGATTTCCCTAATAACTACATTGGTGACATACGATAAAAAAGCATGAGGTAATGATCTAATGTTGTTAGGATTCACCAATTATTTAGAGCTGTTTGTTCGATAGGATGGAAACATGGAACAGGCTTAGCTTAAAAATATGCATCAATGATTTTACATGGATACAAAGTTATACAATGTTTAATGTGCAATCCACGAAATTTTGTTAATTATGATGAGAATATGCAATTCAAATGTCAATTAATATGTTTCGAAATGAGGAAAAATTGCTTAACATTAGAAATTGGTCCTCGCTCACACGAAGATTCAATATTGTCATGAATTTTTATCTTGGGTGCAGGATCTATACCATTCTCTTCAATCAATTTCATAGGGATAAAGTTTGGAAAAGGATTTGTCTGCTCTAGTCCTCATATAAATAAAGCCAATTTCATTTTGATGGTTATGTAGATTCACAGTGCTAGTTGAATGGACAACTGCTGATAATTAATAAGAAAATTATTATGATAATTGGAATTCATTTGATATTAGACAAGGAGTGGTTACAAAATAGGTGTATTGACATATAAAAATATTAGCCATTATAACATAATTATCGCTCCTGTAAAAAAAATCTCTGGTTACAGATCTGAATTAGTGGGAAATAAGTAAAAGGCGTTTGCACTGGGAAGAAACGTAATGGGAATCCCATACTGAAGACATGGAAGCCATAATGACCTTTATTGATTTGAGTTTCCAGGAAGCGTAGGACTTTAAACAAGTAGCCTTTCTCATGGTGATTTTGAACGAATGTCAATATAGAGGAAGATCTACTTCGCAAGATTTTAACGGAGCTGAGGAAAATCCTACTCAGTTGGACCTTATTTATTGGTTTCACAAATTTTGAATCCGTGAAATCTATCAACAACAGTTAAATTGGATTGTATTATAGAATGGTAAGAAAAAAGACAATGTAACTTCTTGAAGGTATCATTATAGGCCAAAGTGCCATTCCATGTTAGCTTCTCTTTCAAACCCACTGTCGAATAAAATACAAATGAATTCAAAATATTTACCCTTTGTTGATCTTGAACTGGATCATCATGTTTTAAAGCCTTCCATCCTGTATCCCGATAATACAAAGATCCCCAAAATATAGCATTTGAAAACCTACTTTCACGTGGTAGGGTTTGTTTTCCAAACTTAGGGCGGTTAAGTGAGGGCTCAGAAAAGTGTGATTTCCTTACATAAGTGTTAACTTTAGGTTCATGGGTGAAATTTTTGATAAACACTATTGTTAAATTTATTAAATATTATTCTCAAAGAAATTAATAGGAGTTTGATAATCAAGATCGTTGCTTCCATTTAATTTCTCTAGAAAATTGGATTTAAATCAAGGTTAGTGGGTTTGTATATAGGGTCTATTTTCAGATGTCAGTGTTTCTTTCAAATTTTGGTAAATAACATGGAGAAATTGTGAAACATTGATAAGAACAAGTTATACATTCATATCAATCTTTCTCAACTTTAATGCCTGATCATCTAAAGCATAAATCATAGCGAAATCCCATAAAAGCAAACTACGGTTGTTGAACTCTCACAAAAAACTCTAATTTTCCTACATTAAGAGTCATACAAACTAAGCAAGCTTAAAATTTAGGATTAACAATTTCACGATAAATGCAACATTGTGGAAATTAAAGGGAAGAACATCGCCTATTGAAGTCCAATTATTCTTCCAATTTTGTTGAAAGAAGTGTATAATTTGAATGGTTGTGGATAAACTTGAACAATATAAATACTTAAATGAAATCCAGGAGCCTTGCGCATTAGGCATATGTCTGACGAGTTTTGGTTCAATCATCAAGCATATGAAGCTATGTTGGCAAGTTGTGCTACCTCTATTGAAAGGTTGTTGATAGAATAATTTACTATTTCAAAGTTGTTTCGACTTGCATTATCTGTATCATTTAGTGTTTTGTCTGACAAACATAATCTCCATGGAGCATAGGGGTTTCCATCCTTATTTATTTTGTAAATTATATGATGATTTTGTGTGGATCAGCTTCGAGTAAAATATTGACATGGTCAAACATGCCTTTTTACAATTATGTCCCTTTTCCAGATGGAAACAAGGGTAAAAAAATTACTTGCTACAAAAAAAATATTTTGGGAAAGGGAATGAAGAGCGAAACAGTGAGAATATTACCTAAATTATATTTTAGATTTAAGAACAGTTGGTTTTATGGCAATCTACCTAGTCTGAATTTGAAATCCCAGATTTGCCATTGTTAAACCCAATACTTGCAAACAAAATGTTGTCCAGCTGGATAACAGATAAAAGGAAAAATTAAAAGTTGGATTCACATTATTTTGGTGACAAGGATTTATAGACACTAAATCTTTTTCAGTGTATCACAGTCCATCTAAATTTTCCTCATTGCATCTGCCAGTTTGAATAGCCATTCAAAGTCATGAATCTCAAGATATTGTGCATTAAGAAAGATAGGATGATGAGTCCTTTTTCAAGTTTAGAATTAGACCAAAAAATTCTTGATAGGATGATTTTAGATCAATTGAATTTTCCCCTTTTTCTCGCATGTCGAACACGCAAAGGGGAGTTTTCCAACGTGGCATTTCGATCCAAACATGGTGCTTTGTTCCCCAGGCATATTTCCTTTTCCGTTATCACCAACTATTTTCCCTTTAGGCATTAACATAACACCTCATGTGCTATTGCCAGTTTAATTTACCACTAATCATTTTTGGCACTTTTAGCATTTAAAGAGTGCCATGTGTCCCTTGTGTAGAATGCGGACAATTGCATGAGCTCTGAGGTAAGTGTGGCTTATATGTAAAGAAAGTCTAGATAAATTTTGAAATGTTCCCATGCAATAATTAGGAAATTTACTTATTCGTTGTCTAGGAATAATCTCATATTAGATTCCTACAGGCCGTGCCATTAATCATTAGAAATATTTGATTTCAATAGTTAATAAAAATTTTGTTATCTATATAGTTAGTCAATTGTAATCGACCTTCAAATCAATGGGGTAATATGTTGATTCTCAATCATTGGGCCTAAGGCCCGGTCTTAACTGTCTTCAATTTTTCATATAAAAGGCCTGTCAAGCTTGTACATTAATTGAAATATTAAGTTATTGGAGGACTTGTGGGAATATATGATTTGGAAATTTTGAGTCTAGTTTCTAAGCTACTAAATTTTATTGAATGTTAGGGATAATTTTAAGTGTTAATTTTCAAACAACTAAAGTTACCAACAGATGCTCTTGTTTTTGTTAAAAAAATATAATAGAGTGACTTATCACCCCTGAACCATTTTTACAATAGCACCATTTAGTATTTTTGAAAACCTCTTTGGTAGAAAGATAGCTAGGAGCATCTAGTTGATCTATGAACTGTTCAGTGACATGTTTTTTAATAGATTTTTTTAGAAAAATATTTATTCCATATGATTTTTCTACTAACAAAATTTTATGTTTTGAAAAATAATGGAGCTACTGTGCCCCCCCTAACTACCTCAGTAAAAAATATTGAAAATTAGATTATTTTTTTTGAATATGTAAATAATTATGCCTAGTTTGAAAAAGCTAGTATAATTTTTTTTTAATTTTGATCACCCGTAAAAAAAAAGATACACCATGAAAGATAGACATATTTACACTTAAAAAATAGCTATAAAAAGGCATAGTTAGAAAATAATTAATATGGAAACCTTATATTAGTCAGAAACTTTTGAAAAAATATATTTTTAGAAAGAAGAGACTTTGCTCTACGTCGTGGTATAATTTTTTAAAATGGATCGATTGTTTTATTTTGATTTATCATAGAGGAAGTGTCATTTTTACATTTTCTTGTAAAAACTCGTTGTTTGTTGTGTTTGTGCAGGTCCATGCCTCAGGCTTGGGGATCCAAACTAGATCCCAAGCCTTGAGGCATGGCTTGGGAAAAGAGAAAACGTAAAATGCTTACGCATTTTTCTTTATTTTATATATTGTGGCCCCCAACGTCCCTTTCATCTCTTTCATGGGAATTCTACAAACAGTTTGTTTTGTCTGCAATATTCTCTACATTCTTACACAATTTGTAGTATTTCATTTTATCCCCTACCCCACTAGTTGATTTTTTCTAATCATGGGTGATAAACGTTGAGCTAAGGACAAGAGGAAAGTCAAGAATAAGACACTAGAGCAATTGGAAGAGAAGAGAATAAAGAAATTGAAGAGAATGCAAAAACTTCGAGCAGGGCAAGGTACATCCGCTATATCAAATGTAGCTAATGTATTAGAAAATTGGGATGAAATACATAATGAAAAATGTAGAGAATAATTGATTTTGCAATGAATAATGATATTGAATTGAATGATAATGTTGGTATGGATGAAGAAATTGATATGAATCCAATTGTTGAACCCTTACTTGAGAATCCAAATGTTAACCCCGAAATTTGTATGAAAACACTGAATGAAGAAAGTAACCTTGTAAACGAATCTTCACCTCTAAGAACACCTCTTTCCATTTCGTGAAGAAAACCAATTCACTTAATTGAAATTGATGAAAACATTATAAAACCAATGCCTAACAAAATGTCTGAAAGAAATGCGAGAAGAAAAGCTAGTGGAATTTGGGATAATTAATTTGAGAATTTAAATGACACACAAAGATGTCAATTATTTGTTTCATTGATGAAATTAATTAAGATGAGACCTATAATGAAGACTCTAAGGTTAAGAACATCTAATGTTGTTGATCAAAAATGCGTCAATTGTTGAAAACATACATAAAGCATACCAAACTATAGGTGGCAAAAGACGCACCAAAGATAGTAATGCTACACGACATGCACTAACTAATTGTATAGTAAGTGATAAAATAGTTAATAAATGCTTGATTAGAAAAACAAGCAGTGCTTTGAAGCTAAACAGAAAAACACTAATGAAAGCAATAGAGAGATGTAAACGTCTTGAGTTAGCCAATAACACTGACTATTGTGCTTTCTCTAGCAGACTTCCACAAAAAGACAAAAATACATATGATATTCTAAAAGAATTAATTGTAAAATTTTGGAATGAGAACACAAGGGTGTCACCGAATAGAAGAGATACAGTAAAAAGAAGAATAGGTTCTCGTAATCGTGAATCGTGTGCAAAATATTTCTTAGATATGACTCAAACAAAATTTTTCTCTAAGTTTAAAAATGAAAATCCACAAATTAACATTAGCCAAAGATTCTTTGAAATGAGTAAACCCTTTTATGTGAAAATCAATCACTCACGTACCACTTGTTGTTGCAGGCATCATGTTGAATTTTCAATGCATTATGATGTTTTTTGTCAAATACGTAGTGTTTTGCATACTAACATCATGTTGCAGGAGTGTGGAATAAATGTCCCACAAAAATCTTCAAGGGAATTTATTCCGACAATATTTTGTGAAAAATCAACAAGACAATTTTTTTATAACAAAGCATGTTTGGATGGAACGTGTAATGTATGCGGTGGCTTGCAAATCTGAAAAGTTGTATCCACGAGGAGAGTACATATTCAATAGGAAAATAATTGATTGATTTCACCAAATATAAATCAGTGGCATATCAATTAAAAGATAGAAAAGAATCTAAGAGGTGTGAGCTTGTTAGAAAACAATTATCTGTATCATAATATATGGTCAAATTCAGAGAGGAAATTTTTTATGAGTATGCAAGGCACACACATAGAGCTCGATGGTTGGATGAACAATTCAAGTTAAGAAATGACACATTCCCACTTGGTACTATTGTTTCAGTAGTTGACTTCATAGAGAATTACACATTGCAGCCACAAATGGAGGTTTAGTCTCAATATTATAACTCAATGCAAGTTTCTATTTTCGTGCATATAACATTCATGCACTCTCCTGAAATCACTGAGAAAGATCAAAAAATATTAAGAGAGTATCATTTCTACATCAGTTATGATCAGACACATTCTACAAAATATGTACAAGGGTGTTTCCAAGTATTTTATGTGTTTTTGAATGAGAGGAACATTAGTTTCGATCAACATTACATTTGGTCAAACAACTACACATCACAATTCAAGAATGCATAGGATTTTTTATTGGCTAAGTCAGGATGCATAAAGAAACAAATGTACAACATATCTGGAGTTTTACTGAGGCAAGGCATGGAAAAGGAGAGCATGATGGTGTAGGAGCATGTGTGAAAAGAGCACTTGCAAGAGAAGAGTTAAAGTTCAAGGATGGTGCTAAATTTATAGATGCAAAAAGTATTGTTGATTGGTGTGTCAAGAATATGGGCCATGAATCTCAAGAGAGATCAATGGTTCATAGATATTTTTGGTTGATAGAGCAACAACATCTGGAAAACTTTGAAGATTGTATGATAGTTACAGGATCAAGTGATATGCACTCATTCCGTAGTTCAGATGCAAATGCTTGGACTATTTATACTAGGTGCATGACATGTTTTTGTATATCATGCATTGATTTTGCGTGGAATGAATGTGAGTCATAACAGTGGGTGGATGAATGGACTTGTAGACCTCTAATTCCACTCGACACACATCAAGTTCCATGAGCATTACAACTTGTAGGGTCTTCAGATCAAATGACAACATCACTTGACTTTGACCAAGTCTCTGATTTAGTGCAACAAGGTACATACATATATGTACATGACATGTTTTAGATTTATAAATTATTAAATGGTTAACTCTTAATGTATTTTTAAATTGACTGAACATTGTTTTACTTTGTGATACATAGGGCACGTTTTTGCAGTTATTGCGACAAAATTTAACGAAGAGGGAACAAACTACTTCTTATCTCATTGTGTAGAGGGGAAAAATTGACTTCCACAGTCATTGATGGTGAAGACCTTGAGTATCCCATTGGATCAGTGGTAGTCACTGGAACTTGGCTTCGATGATATCCTATCAAAAAATCAAACATTTGGTTGTTTGAAGACTATGAAGTACATCGGAAGATACTTCACTATTCACATTTGGTCCTTGCAACAAATATTAAATTGATCAAATATCAAGGTTGGCCATCAAAAAAAAAAATATGTGGAAGGTTCATGAATCAGATCATGAAGCAATTCTTTCTACTGTCAAGAATAGAGTTGATCCTTGCAGTTCATTGGATTGAATTTGCAAAGGTATGTTCTTCATGAATTTAATTTGAATATTTACTTAAATGATTTTATTTAAATTTTGTATGATTTAAAATTCTATTTAATTGCTTACTAACATGTTTATGTAGGTTAGTGGTGCCAAAAAAGCTTCCACCTTCACGTGGTTAGCAACTGTCAGTAGAGAATTTATTATTCTCGAAGCCAAGTGAAGTTAAGAGAAATTAAATATTAGAAAGGAAAAACAAACAAAAATTCTCATTTCACCACCTATATTGTAAAAATATCTTATTAAAATTCTCATTTCACAACCTATATTGTATGAACCACCTATATTATTCAGGTGATTGGCAATGGAAAACCTTACACTGACTCAGTCTGAATGGAGATGGAGAAAACCATGAGAGGATTTCATAGAGGGCCCTAATGTGGAGGTCTCGAATCTGACAAGACATCTCTAGGTGCCACGGAGTCTGAGAAATCACCCGTCGAAGATATGTCGTGTTTGGGCCTTAGGGCTCTTAAGTGACTATGCCCAAACGGGGTAGCCCAAAAGCACAAGGAGCATAGGGAACCAAAAATAATGCTTCACTAGCATTTACCTCATAACCCCGACGTGTTGGCGTAGTTGGTTTGGTCCCACGAGCTTCAATTTGCAAAGCATCTGGCAGCCCTACACTGACTCAGAATGCACTATTTCACCCCATTTGCAAACAATAGACGAGAGAACCAAATGGAGATGGTTCACACGAGGATTTTTAGAGGGCCTTGATGTGGAGGTCTTGGATCTAATGAGACATCTCTAGGTGCCACGGAGTCTGAGAAATCACCCGTCGAAGATATGGCGTGTTTGGGCCTCAGGGCTCTTAAGCAACTACGCCCAGACGGGGTAGCCCAAAAGCACGGGGAGCATAGGGAACCAAAAATGAAGCCTCCATTAGCATTCACCTGGCTATCTTGAAGTGTTGGCGTAGTTGGTTCAATCCCACGAGCTTCCGTTTGCAAACCACGGCATCTGACAACCCTACACTGACTCAGATTACACTATTTCACCTATTTGCAAAGAATAGGACAGTCGAGAGAACCAAATGGAGATGAAGAAAAAACCACGACATGAGATTTCATAGAGGCCCTAACATGGAGGTCTTAGATCTAATGAGATATCTCTAGGTGCCACGGAGTCTGAGAAATCACCCGTCAAAGATATGGCGTGTTTTGGGCCTCAAGGCTCTTAAGGGACTACGCCCGGACGAGGTAGCCAAAAAGCATGGGCAACATAGGGAACCAAAACAAAGCCTACACTAGTGTTCACCAGGCCATACAAATGTGTTTGGCGTAGTTGGTTTGGTCCCACGAGCTTCTGTTTGTAAACTACAACCTCTGGTGACAGCCCTACACTGACTCAGACTACACTATTTCGCACGTTTACAAACAATAGGAAAACAAGAAAACCGGATGGAGACGAAAAAAACTGTGAGATAATTTTGTAGGGGGCTTCTAACATGGTAGGTTTTCAATCTGATGAGACATCTCTAGGTGCCACTGAAGTCTGAGAATCACATCGTCGAAGATATAAGCGTGTTTGAGTCTCATGGCTGTTAAGAGACTAAGCTCCAAACGGGGTACCCCAAAAGCACAGGGAGATAGGGAGCCAAAATTATTATTCAGTAAAATTCACCATGCCAGCCTGGACATTTTGTGCATAGTTGGTTTCGGTTCCACATGCTACCAGTTTTACAAACTACAGCGTCTCGTAGACCTTACACTCACTTAAATTGCATTATTTCATGCGTTTGCAAACAATAGTATAGCGAAAGAACTGGATGGAGATAGAGAAAATCATGATAGGATTTCATAGAGGGACTCCTACATGTTGAGCTCTTCAATCTAACGAGACATCTCTAGGTGCCACGAAGTCCGAGAAATCACCCGTCAAAGATATGGCATGTTTGGGCCTCAAGGATCTTAAGCGACTATGCCCGGACGAGGTAGCTCGAAAGCACTGGGAGCGTAGGGAACCAAAAATAATGCTCCACTAGCATTCACCTAGGCCACCCCAACGTGTTGGTGTAGTTGGTTTGGTCCCATGAGCTTCCACTTTGCAAACTACAGCATCTGGCAACCTTATACTGACTAAACTGCACTATTTTCGCGCATTTACAAACAATAGTATAGCGAGAGAACCGAGATGGAGACGGAGAAAACTATGAGAGGTTTTTGTAGAGGGCCCCAACATGTGGAGGTCTCAGATCTGACGAGACATCTCTTAGGTGCCATGGATTTCAAGAAATCACCCATCGAAGATATGGTGTGATTGGGCCTCAATGCTCTTAAGCGACTACGCCCGGACGGGGTAACCCGAAAGCACAGGGAGCATAGCGAGCCAAAAAAAACCTCCACTAGCATTCAACCAGGCCATTTGATGTGTTGGCCCAATGGTTCAGTCCCACAAGCTTCTGTTTTGTAAACTATATCCTCTAGCAGCCCTACACTGACTTAAACTACACTATTTCACGTACGTTTGCAAACAATAGGACATTGTGAAAGAACCGAATGGAGATGGAGAAAACCGCACGAGAGGATTTCATATAGTTCCTCGACATGGAGCTCTTCGAGATCTAATGAGACATCTCTAGGTGCCACGGAGTCTGAGAAATCACCCGTCGAAGATATGGCGTGTTTGGGCCTCAGGGCTCTTAAGAGACTACGCCCGGACAGGGTAGCCCGAAAGCATGGGGAGCATAGGGAACCAAAACAAAGCCTCCAATAGTGTTCACTAGGCCACCCCGATGTGTTGGTGTAGTTGGTTTGGTCCCACGAGCTTCCGTTTGCAAACTATAGCATCTGGCAGCCCTACACTGACTCAGACTGCACTATTTCACGCGTTTGCAAACAATAGCACAGCGAGAGAACCAGATGGAGATGGAGAAAACTGCGAGAGGATTTCGTAGAGGTCCCCAACGTGGTGGAGGTTTCTCAGATTTGACGAGACATCTTTAGGTGCCATGAAGTCTGAGAAATCACCCATTGAAGATATGGCGTGATTGGGCCTTAGGGCTCTTAAGCGACTATGCCTGAACGAGGTAGCCCGAAAGCATGGGTAGCATAGGGAACCAAAACGAAGACTCCACTAGTGATTCACCGAGGCAATATGGACATGTTGGCCTAGATGGTTTGGTCCCATGAGCTACCATTTGTAAAATATAGCATACTGACTCAAACCACTACACTGACTCAGAGAGAACCATAGAGATATGAGAGCATTTCGCTTCAACATGTTTGCAAACAATAGGTGACAGACGAGAGAACGTCGAAGATATGGCATATGGGATAAACTTGTAGCCAGAAAGAGGCTTTCACTAGCATTCCCTAGCCACCCTGACGTGTTGGCAAGTTGGTTTTCCCATGTTAGTACTAAAGACACTTCAAACTATTTCGCATGCAAACAATAGAACGAGAGAACTACACTACAAAAAATCTAACCTAAATAGTCAGAGTAATAGACTAAATCAACATTCTATTTCTCACATATAAAATGAATTTCTTCCTTCAAAAAAGAAACTATGGGTGAATGCTCAATCAAAAAATAAATTACAATTCTAAACGAGTTTTAGGCTCAATTATCAATACTTCATTGTAGTTTTTCTTGCCAGTATGTTGCTTTTGGAACTACCTGGTTTGATTTGTGAAGTTGAAGCAGCTGGGATTAATAAAAATAATCAACTTGGCATGTTATTATTAAGATTATACATAATTCTATCGACAACATCACATAGATCTTCCATTCCAATTAAGTTGTGATCCTTCCACGCTTCCCATTTTTCCTTTTCTTTTGCTCGTATCTTCTCTTTAAGTTCTTCTAGATGTTTTTGGGTAATCAAATTGACTCTTTATGACTTTCAGGAGGCATTTCTTCTTGAATCATAGTGACATCTTCACCTAATTGTTTTTCTTCATGATGTTCATGTTGAAAATTTTTGCACTTGTGCAAAAATGGGCAACTTGAAACTTTGTTACGATGGATAGCTTTGGTGAAGTATACCTAAGCTAAGGGAATTATATCAAATTATGTTGTTATTGCTGATTTTTGGAACAAATTAAATGAAATCTATGGCTGTGTGCTATTACAAAATGTAACAACTCACATATTCTGCGATTTCATGAATATCCTCGACAAAAGAACACAAGCCTCAAAGGACATCTGTGTTATCTTGATGAAGACACCAGATTACAGAGTATATAAGGTGTATAGTTTTGGAACAACAGACATAGTGGCAGTTTTCAAGTAATCATATTCACAGTTATTATTTGTGTGGCTATCAAATTTATTGCTTTGTATTCATTAAAGTTGTCATGGTTAATGAGTTAACAATTATCTATGCTACCATAAAAGATTACAATTGACTCCTTTCCTGCTACTTCCATCAAGAAAATATTGACAAACAAACAGTGACAATAATTTCCAAATGGAGATAGCAGAAAGGAGTCAAAACAAAGAATGGAAGCTAAGATAATCACACAACATACAAAGAGATACATTTCATTCAATGATTATCAACTGGAGTTACAGGTATTCACTTCAAGTTATCCCTTATGTTAATTCATTTTATTGATATATTGAGTTGCCTACATCATTGTACAATCAAAGGAAAACTAAATGTAGAAAGAGATAATCAACTCATTATTTCAATTTAATGCTTTATTCATAAGAGATCATAAGCTTTCCCACACAAGCCGTGGGATATGACTAAGTGACTCATCATATACATGGAAATGAGAATACTGCATGTGCTAAAGAACAAGAGTAGAGGAGTAAAAAGGAACCCGTTATTGCCTTTTCTGTCTTCTATCTCTACTCCTCAGCCTTTCCATCTCCATCTCAACTCTTCCATATTCTGATTCCATCTCCATTTCTCAACACCTGTAAGACAAGAGAAGTATCTGTCAAAATTGAGCTTAGGGTACAATGTTATTCCAATACTCATGTTCTAAAAGCAAATACATATTATGAATTCAATGCATCTAATGGTACTTGAAAGAAAGAAGTAAAAAAATACATGGCACAGGAAAAGAAAGAAATACAGATGAGCTGGCAGTAAGGAAGAGGCAGATTCCATAAAGTGAATCTGAAAAGGGAAGATCAAAGAAGCTAAGGATTGATTTAGAAAGGCAAAATCTGAAGCAGCTTATGAGAGAAACAGATTTGAAGAATGACACATGTAGAAAGTTGGAAAACAATTGTAGAACAAGGAGAGAAAAATAAATAAACCACATCGATACCAGAGAGGCAAAAAAGCCTATTTATTTCTAACTTATTTCTAAATTTTTCAGGAACAAGTTGCACCATTGATTGAAAATAAGTTAACTGTTTAAGAAAGAAGCATCAGAATAAGTCAAAAAGGGGTATCTTTGCATATCAGGATCAAAAATCTGGAAAAGGAGAGAGAAGAACAGGATTTTGGAAATTTTTTGCTAGAGTCTACCCTTGTAAAATTGACTTTTGATTTAATACAGAATTGAAGTACATGCTGTTTAGCTACTACATTTATTTCTAAGCTATCCAAGCTTCAAAATAAATATAACCAGTTAAAGAAAAGTACATGTTTCATCAATTTTTTTAAAAGTTGATATCATGATCAAATAAAACATACAGGTTTTCCAGATTCTCATCATGCTACAGCTATCAAGGTTCCTTTTATTTCCAAATTTAATTGTGAATCAAATATGCAACTACTTTTCAAATTTTCATAAAAGTTGTAATGAATCAAGTGAAGTCAGCATGGATAGCTCATTCAGGTGATCAGATAAGAAAATGGAGGTTTTTACATGTTTGCAGAAAGATTAAATCATCAAAATATGGAAAGAGAAGGATTCTGAATTTTTTTTACCAGAGTTTCCCCTTGCAAAATGGACATTTCCAGAAAAACAGAATTGAGAAATAATGAAAGAATTGAAACAGAATTGCTACTATAACTACTAGGAAGTGAAGTACTATTGCATAAATGAAAACTAAATATTTTATTTCACTTTCCAGAAATGGGATACTTAATTCACTATACAAATAGTATGCAATCATGTTTACAACAAATAAATAGCATACAAGTTCCAGATTCATCATTCTGAATGCAAATATCAAGCTACAGAATACACAAGTAGCATTCAACTTCCAACTGAAGGAGTAAAACTACAAAGCCCAACAATTTTTCAAATCAAAGCATGCGTTCAAGAAAAGGATAAACTACAAGTACACATGCACAGGGTTCATAAAATCAGTTTGAACTACATCTACAAAGAGAAGAATGCATCTACAGAATGAAAGAAGGATTAAAAACTTCAAACATACATGTACAGAATGGAGAAGATATGCATAAAACTCCAAGATATACATCTATCTACAAAAATTAAAACAAAAGGAGCTCACACATAGGATAAAAACTAGAAAAATCAACAATTTTGGATACTATGCCAAGTCTGCAGGGAAGTATTATTAGAAACAAAGCTATGGAGTGATGTGCTCTCGCTCCACTTTCAGAATGAGTCCAACAGTTACAAATATTGCATATACAAAGAGAAGAAGGAAAGGCAACAGTTCTATAATCAAATGGATGACTTATTTCCAAGCTTACAAATGCCCACTTGAAGAAGATACAGGTCTACTAAAGAAAGTAGCAGGAAAGATCAAATATACATCTACAGATGTAAAGAAGTAAATGACAAACAATCAGGTGTGCATCTTCCACAGTAAGGTAAAATGATAAGAGCTCATTTTTCAGATGGAGAAAAAATAATATGCATCTACTGAATGTGAAACAGAGTTTGAGTATCAAGTTGGGAAACAAAAATAGTTAATATTTCCAAGTACCGAGCCAAGCC
Source organism: Taxus chinensis (assembly GCA_019776745.2). Lineage (NCBI taxonomy): Eukaryota > Viridiplantae > Streptophyta > Pinopsida > Cupressales > Taxaceae > Taxus > Taxus chinensis. Next base: position 151,116,425 of record CM034157.1, read on the forward strand.
CGCAAAAAATTCATCAAAATGCACAGAATGAAGTTTCAACAAGTTTTCAATGACGAGTCAGAGTTTAAAAGTTTACTTCAGAATTAAAAGGAGAAAACCCACAAAATGCTTTCGATTTACAAAGATTTTACTAGTATTTGCAATGGTTTCAGAGTTACAAGAACGAAACTTGAGCTCAAAAGGGGAAAATAGTGTTCGAACTCACCATTGCCTGAGAATGAAGCAATCAGACGAACAAAAAAAATGGTGGTGACTTCTCTCTATAGGCTTGTCCCGAGTTCATTATCTATCAACTACCAAAACCAGACAGAAAACCAGATACCAAACAAAGATTTATCAATCTATGAGGAAGAACAGAGCATTTTAATCGATAAATGATCTTCAGATCATATACAGGAGGGAAACTGAACATAGAACCAAAAAACAACAAAAATACCTTCGAGATTCTTCAAAAAATGCGTGCAATAGTTGAGCAATAATGGCATCGAGAGTTCAGAAACAAATGCAAGCTCGAAAACCACCAAGTCTCCAAGCATTCATCAAAAAATCATAGAGTGGTAAAAATTTTGCTAGGGCTTCACCCGCAGAGTGAAGATCCAAACCAAATGACAAAATGCCAAGCTCGAAGGTATAAAATCACATTGGAAACTAGGGTTCCAAACCCTAACTCATGGTCGAGATCAACAACCCATCAAACGCCAAGTGGAAGATCAAACGGTGGTCGTTCCTCATAGGGTCCCAGGTGATAAGGCCCAATTAAACACTACCGACTGCATTAATTTCTCAAGCCAGAACCCTAATCAGGGTTAGAAGATCTACGGTGGAGAAAGTACCTGTAATGCCGCAAAGACGACGACGAAGAACTTGCTTTCACAAACATACGACCCGAAAATGTGACTAATTTTTAATTAAAAGATCGAGATTAAGAGAACCAGTTTAGAATTGCAATACATTTAAATCGGGTCGCTTTGCTATTGTGTCAAGGGCAGGATGCTGAAAATAGAGTCTAGTTAGGTCGCAAAGAGCCTCCCTAACGTTCTTCTCGGCACTAGCATTGTCGTCAGAGCTCGACGTCATGAGCCAGTTATTATCCAAGGAGTCATTTAATCTTGCCTCTAAAAAACGTTAAGAGCATGAGTCGGTGGATAAATATCTCATGTCATGTGTCATGATCATTAAGTAACTCAACAACCGAACATTAAAAGGGGGGAACTAATTCTAATATTTGTCGAGGTGAGAATTCACACCCAACCAACAACATGCAAGTGCAAAAGATGTGAGAATTTTATCTATTCATTTTAATTTAGTATTGCGAAAAGACGGATGAATTTAAATTTCAAATCATTTAAAATGATATATTATATATATATTATCAAAAATTACATTAAGTAAGAACTATATACTTAAACATAAATTTGAAATTTGAACAAAGGGACAAGAGTTTTATCGGTGGGAAAGCATTCAATTTTAAGTTTGAAAACATGATTGGAGGTGGGTGGCTTTAATGGCCACCTGCCAAGCATTAAACCCCCTCCCTCTCCTTGCGTGCAAGCAACTCCCAACTGGGCCGCATTTTTCATTTATTCACCTAGATTTTGCAAATCTTATCCTCACACAGTTTGGTCTGCCCACCATTTAATTCTGACCTTGGCCGTGCAATAAAAGGATGTGGTGGCTACAGCATGGAGCTACAGTACAAACCAGGTGAGTGCAGACGTGGTTGGACCCAGCTTTCTTATTCGGATCGAGGACCGAGGATGGTGGTGAGAGGTGAGCTACAGCCAGAGAAGACAGACGTGTTGACCTTTTTTTCGGCCCTGGCCACGTGAACATCGAGGGAGATGGTGGTACAGAAGGAGCTACAGCGTGAAAAGGAGAGTTACCTCCACTTCCATTGGGTGCTACGCAAGGAGGCTTCAAGTTTTCCATGGCCGTGGCCTGCACAGTGGAGACAGCCAGGTCAGGCAACAAAACAAAGCCCCCTTCTTCGTTTTTGAGCGCTTAAAACAAGAAGGTTGCCAACTAAGTTGTTATCTGTTCAGTATCTAATGCATCTTCAAATTCGGGATTCACCCTCAAGATATTTTATCAAAATCGATTAAAGAACAGTGAGAGTGTTACCAGAAGACCTGGTGAAATATATTACAAGATCTTTCTATTGAGACTACTCATTTTACGGTGTAGCTCGTGGGAGAGAATCTCATAGAGGTGGATCTGTTTCATATCAGAATATTCATGAAGCACAGTTTGCTTTGCAATTATATGAGCATCTCTGCGTGGATTTTATTACAGTCGCAATAATACACGATGATTATGTGGACAGACATATAAGCATCATCTAAATTGGTTTTATATTACATGTATGTATGATTTTTATTTTATGTAATTGTTTTAGCACAGATTGAATTTGCATTATAATGAACATTACACAGACCTTGGGAAGCGCCGTAAACACTTGTTACATACGTAGGTTTGTTTCATAATATAATTAATATTATTGTACTTGGCAATAGTTTATACTATTATACTTTGTTAATATAAAAGAAATATTAATAGTATATTGTTATTAATATAATTTAATAATAGTAAATTCATTAGTTTTAATATTACTTTAATATGAATAATATTTAAAATATTAGTTTCCTTATTAAACATTAAATGTGGGTAATGAACTAAATAAGCTTAGAACTTTTGCATTAAAATTCCTTTCTACACAATTTAATAGGGCATTTGTATGGGATTTCAAGTAGGTTTGATTTCATTTCCTTTTACTAATTTGCAAATAATTTTACAATGGATTCTTAAATGAAGATAAACATAATAGAGCTAGGACATAATTTACTTTATTGGCATATTGGAAACTATCTTAAAACTTAAGTCATTCCATCAACAATACAAGAAGAGAATATGCACTAATATTCCAACTTTTCAATACATCTCCTTTAAGTAACAAAATGAAATTCAATATATATATTTTTTTTTGTAAATTTCCCAACATTCCTCAAGAGGGTTTCAACAATATTTCCATTAAGTTTTAAAGCAAGAACTACTATCATGTCAACAAGATCAACATACTCATGTGAGGTTCCAAGCCAAGTTAAAGGAGAATAAATAGATTGTCTTTCTTTCAACTTTTAATTCCATCCACATTACAACCTTACTAATGAAGTTCAAAACAACTTTCCTTCAACATCTTGTTACAACATTTTCTACTTAATGTGGGAACAAAATTTACAATGATGGAAGCTAAAATACAAAGCAATATTACATTTTTCCTCCACTCAAGGTGGGTAAAAATACATGGTGGTTTCACATTGTCATCAACAAGGTTCCAATGCTCCAAATATCAACAAGGTGGCTCCTCCATAGTTTGCTTGATTCACAACAAAATAAGGGGAGAGGCAACGCTCTCCTCCCAACCAAGATACCCAATGGAGAAGAGAAGCCATCCTCTCCATTAGCCCCCGAGCCCCAACCACATCACAATGGGAGAAAATCCAACTCATGGCAACTACTAGCTTCCACATAACTAAACATAACATTTCACATTCATTCCATAATCCTTCAAAACAAGATCTACAACACAACAAGAGGGAAAACAATCACAACAACAAGTCACAAGGCTTATCAAGAAAGCCATAAGAGTAAGACCTATGGGGAGGCCACTTATGCCTCCCAATGGGAATGGGTGCCACCTAAAAGCCTCCAATGCAAAACACAATACCCCTAACAACTCTTATGCCTCCCTCAAGTACCCCTTATCCCTCCATTCACTCTTATGCCTCCCTCAACTCTTATGGCTCCCTCAAAGTAAAACAAGAAGAAAATGCAAGCATTTCTCTTACTAGGTGGGCACCCAACCCAAACTCCCTCCTCAAGAAAATGATCTCTTATGCCTCCCTCAATTAAACTCCCCATAGTCTCCTCCCACTCCCAACTTAGGCATTCTACCCATTCCCAACAAGCATTGCAAACAACAAAATTCAACACAACATATGTACTCATTCATATAACAAAAAGAAGAAAACATAATACAAACAAAGGTGAAGCTCCTACCTTTCCATGGTAGAGCTTGTTCCAAGTATGAAGTCTCAAATCCCTCCAAAGATCAAGCAAGCATCCACAAGCTCCAACAAAATTCCCACAAGTATCAACAAGCTCCAAAAATCCACAAACTCTTTCCAAATCCTCTCCTCTCCAAAATACAAAAGACTAAAAATGAAACTTCCAACCCCCAAAACAAACAAGAGGATCAAATAAATAGAGAAAAGAGAGGGAGGGATGATGTGGCTCCAAGTAGGATGCCACCTCCTTTTCCCTCCACTCCACATCATTTGGTCAACATCAAATTCCAATGCACCATTAATAAGTGGTTGAAAGAAAGGCAAGCACCTTACACACTCCAACTAAGCCCACTCCCCCAAAGGACAAAATTAAATTTTGAAAGAAAGTGCAATTAATATTTTACCCTTTTATCCCCCCAAAACACCTAAAAGACCCTAAATTTGGCCTTCCAACCCATAGGTAGGGTTGGCATGGGGTTTTAAGAGGTGTGGGACAAGTTTGACTTGTCCCACAAGCTTTGAAATTTGGCCTCCAAGGCCAAATTCGAGTTTCCCATGTGGGGTAGAGTGTGCTACACTCAAAACTCAAACACACATCAATCCACACAAAATCCCAAGTAAATCAAATCCTAATAAATGAACTCTCTTTGGTCACATCTTTTAATTAGTTTAGGACAATTTCAAATTAACTTAATTAAGCCACTACAACCCATGGCTAACAAAGGGGTAAACTCCAATCCAAAGAATATGAATAATAACACAAGTAAAATTTCACTTACTAAGAGCAACACATACTAACATAATAAAAAGGGAAAATTAAAACAAAACAACACATGACCCCTAGGTCACAACTTTTCCCTTAACCAGATAATTCTAACACACACACAATTACTTGTTGCCATGGTGACCTTAGCTGGATTCTTCTCAAATTCCGATGTGGTTGGTCTCCACTCCCCAATATTGTTGTGAATATAATATACCTGCAGAACAGAAAATACCTCCTTCGGCCTGTTGGCCGCATTAAAACATTCATGCCAAATATACAATATAATCTAAAATAAACGACACATGATTTACTATCATCTATGCAAGTACGATATCACTTACACTTTCTAGCACATTTCTATTCCACATTTCATTTATGTCAAAACGATCATCACATTAGTCAAATTATCAAGTTCTACTCAATATGATTAAATATATCACATGTCATAATTAAGATAAATAACCCTGTCAAAAGTATACAAATATCGTCATCAAATGTCCACCAGTAAACCATATGCATCATATAAAGATCAAATCAATAACAGTCCAATGTCTATGATATCTACTAGCATGCTAAATCAAGAAGCCATAATAAATCCATAGTGAAGTAATCAGTCTCGAAAACAACAAAACAAAATGAGGTCGAAGGGAAGTGGCCGAAAAGGTGAAAAGTGGTATTACATGCCAACGCCCAAAGGTGGCGAAACAATTATGCATGGTGGGCTAGCCAAAAGGGTAAACCCCTTAATTTTTTATACATGCTAAAATCTATAATGTGGCAGCATTCCAAACCAAAGGTGGTCCCCACATGGGGTTTTCAAATAAATTTGTAAATGTCACTTTTGTGACTATCCAGATCAGTGAAGGAAATAAAAAAAACATGTATACCTTAGAGGTGGTCCCCACTTCACTTTATTTTTGCAAATATGGCTAAGGCTGCATCCTTTTGCCTATACACAAGAGATGATTTTCGCATGCCTTCACAACATGACATAACAGAGAAGATGACAAACTTGCATGTGCAAAGAGAGAAGACTTGCCTAGCAAGTAAATTTTAAAATTAGCAATTGTTCACCTTTCTTTCTTAAAAATAGAGTAGGCAACTTTAGTTTGACTATATTGTATCTAAGGTTGATAATGCCTATTTTTATCACATGATTTAGTTTGTATTGTTTTATTCCTTTATTTATTATTAAATAAAGGGTAAAATTAGGATGCATGGGTGAGTATAGATTTTAAGCTATTTTTAGGAAGGGGGTGAACTTTTGCTATATATTGTGTGCTCTTGCAAAACATAGGGGGGGAATTTTTCAGATATTTTTCCCAAAAGAACTTTTGATATGAGTACTGAAGCAATTTCTTCCAGTTTTACCCTTTGCGTGTTGAATTACTCTTTCCTTTCCAAGTTATTCTGTAGTCTTGTGTATGTCAGTATTAATCTTGTGAATCAATATTCCCTGATTAGTCACTTTACCCTGCTACATATCTACTATTTTCTATTAAATTTCATTGTGCATGTTATCTTACTAGTACTGTTGTGATTTTCCCTCAATAAAAATTAAGTGTTTTCGCCCTTACATTCTGCAGAAAGTACAAATTGGTTCGTGCACACAAATAATTCTTCACAAGTCAGTTGTGTATTCCAGTCAAGTCAAGTTCTTTATTCAAATTTGGTGTATCACCTTAGTAATTATTTCATTTTCAGTCACCTCCTAACCCTAAAAATCCCAGAAAGTAGTCTAGTGAACACCAATAAGGAACCGGCCTTATAATCCTGGAGGTTCACCTCAAAATAGGTATACCCTCAGACATGAGGTTTCCCCATTGTATCTACGAGAGAGAGAGAGATCTTTTGTAGACTTAGAACACCTACTACCATCTCTCTGCCAGGTGCACTTTCAAGAGATAACAGTTCAATGTCATCTAAAGTTGAAGACTGAAAATGTATATGGCCTTTGGCTTCTTTTTGGGCACAAACAACCTTTTGTAATGTCCAAAAAAATTTAGACTCTTCATTCTCTATTTGATTGAAGATATTCGTTCTTTGAAAATGAACAGTTGGAACATTGGTGTTCTCCCCAAAAAAACTAAGTTCATAGTCTACATAGTTGCATCCTATGGAAAAATCATTGAACATTGGTGGTTTCCTCCACTCGTGCTTTCGGGCTACCTTGTATGGGCATAGTCCCTTAAGAACCATGAGGCCAAAATAAGCTATATCTTTGACATGTGATTTCTCACACTCCATGGCACCTAGAAATGTCTCGTCAAATTCAAAAACTCTATATTTGAATCCCTCTATGAAATCCTCTCACAGTTTTCTCTGTCTCCATCTGATTCTCTCGTTTTTCTATTGTTTGTAAACGCGCAAAATAGTGTAGTCTGAATCAATGTAAGGATTCTAGATGCTTTATTTTGTAAACGGTAGCTTGTGGCACCAAACCGTCTAGGCCAACACATCTGTATGGTCTGGTGAACACTAGTGAAGGCTTTGCTTTGGTTCCCTACACTACCCGTGCTTTCGGGCTACCTTGTTCGGGCGTAGTCCCTTAAGAGCCCTGAGGCCAAAACACGCCATATCTTCGACAGGTGATTTATCAGACTCCGTGGAACCTAGAGACATCTCATCATATTCAAAATCTCCACATTTGGGCACTATACAAAAGAATCTCTCATTTTTTTCCATCTTCATTTGGTTCTCTCGTTGTCCTATTGTTTGCAAACATGTGAAATAGTGTAGTCTAAGTAAGTGTAAGGCTGCTAGATGTTGTATTTTTCAAATGGTAGCTTGTGGGACCAAAAAGTCTAGGCCAACACATCTAAATGGCCTGGAAAACACTAGTGGAGGCTTCATTTTGGTTCCCTATACTCCTCGTGCTTTCAGGCTACCTCATTCGGGTGTAGTCTCTTAAGAGTCCTGAGACCAAAACACCTTCTATCTCGACATGTGATTTCTCACACTCCATGGCACCTAAAGATGTCTCGTCAAATCCAAAACCTCCATGTTGAAGCCCTCTATGAAATCCTCTCGCATTTTTCTCTGTCTCCATCTGATTCTCTCGTTGTCCTATTGTTTATAAACGTGTAAAATAGTGTAGTATGATTCAATATAAGGCTGCTAGATGTTGTATTTTACAAATGGTAACTTATGGGACCAAACCATTTAGGCCAACACATTTGTATGGTCTAGTGAACACTAGTGGAGACTTTTTTTGGGTTCCCTACACTACCCGTGCTTTCGGGCTACCTCATTCGGGCGTAGTCCTTTAAGAGCCTTGAAGCCAAAACACGTCATATCTTTGACGGGTGATTTTGCGAACTCCGTGGCACCTAGAGATGTCTCGTCAGATTCAAAACCTCTATGCTAAGGAAATATATGAAAGAATCTCACATTTTTTTCCATCTCCATTCGGTTCTCTCGTTGTCCTATTGTTTGCAAACGCGTGAAATAATGTAGTCTAAGTCAGTGTAAGGCTGTGATTTCTCGGACTCCGTGGCACCTAGAGATGTTTCGTCAGATCCAAAACCTCCATGTTAAAGACCTATATGAAATCCTTTCACGTTTTTCTCCATCTCCATCCGATTCTCTCATTGTCCTATTGTTTGTAAACACGTGAAATAGTGTAATCTGAGTCAGTGTAAGGCTGCTAGATGTTGTATTTTGCAAATGGTAGATTATAGGACCAAAATTTCTAGGACAACATGTCTGTATGGCTTAGTGAACAATAGTGGAGGATTTTTTTTGGTTCCCTACGCTTCCCGTGCTTTCGGGCTACCTCGTTCGGGCGTAGTCCCTTAAGAGCCCTGAGGCCAAAACATGCCATATCTTCGACGAGTGATTTCTCATACTTTTTGGAACCTAGAGACATCTTTTCAAATTCAAAACCTCCATGTTAGGGTCCTCTACAAAAACCTCTCGCAATTTTCTCCATATCCATTTGGTTCTTTCGTTGGCCTATTGTTTGTAAACACTCGAAATAGTGTAGTCTAAGTCAGTGTAGGGCTACTAGAGGCTGTAGTTTGCAAACGGAAGCTTGTGGGACCAAACCAACTATGCCTAAACATCAATATGGCTGTTAGTGGAGGATTATTTTCCATTCCCTATGCTCCCCGTGCTTTCAGGCTACCTTGTCCGGGTGTAGTCCCTTAAGATCCCTGAGGCCCAAACATGCCATATCTTTGACAAGTGATTTCTCAGGCTCTGTGGCACCTAGAGATGTCTCAAAAAATCTAAGACCTCCATGTTTGGAGCATCTATGAAATAATCTCGTGGTTTTCTCCTTTTCCATTTGGTTCTCTCGTTGTGCTATTGTTTTCAAACACGTGAAATAGTGCAGTCTGAGTCAGTGTAGCGCTGCCAGAGGTTGTAGTTTGTAAACGGAAGCTCATGGGACCAAACCAACTACGCCAACACGTTGGGGTGGCCAGGTAAATGCTAGTGGAAGCTTCATTTTGGTTCCCTATGCTCCTTGTACTTTCGGGCTACCCCGTCCGGGCGTAGTCGCTTAAGATCCCTGAGGCCAAAACATGTCATATCTTCGACGGGTGATTTCTCAGATTCTGTGGCACCCAAAGATGTCTCATTAGATCTAATACCTCAATGTTGGATCCCTCTATGAAATCCTCTCGCGGTTTTCTCCATCTCCATCTGGTTCTCTCGTTGTGTTTTTATTTGCAAATGCATAAAATAGTGCAGTTTGAGTCAGTGTAGGGCTACAAGACGTTGTAGTTTATAAACGGAAGCTCATGGGACCAAACCAACTATGCCAACAACTTGGGGTGGCCTGGTGAACACTAGTGGAGGCTTCGATTTGATTTCTTACACTCCCTGTGCTTTCGGGCTACCTCGTCTAGGCATAGTCGCGTAAGAGCCCTGAGGCCCAAACATGCCATATCTTCGACGGGTGATTCCTCAGACTTTGTGGAACCTAGAGATGTCTCGTCAAATCTGAGACCTCCATGTTGAGGCCCTCCATGAAAGCCTCTCACGGTTTTGTCCGTCTCCATCTGGTTCTCTTGCTATGCTATTGTTTGCAAACACACGAAATAGTGTAGTCTAAGTCAGTGTAGGGCTACCCAGTTTGAACGTAGTCACTTAAGAGCCCTTAATGACTAGATTGTCTCAAGAATTAATTTTATAGAGGTATTTCTAAGAACATGCAGGAGTTATTAATCACATAGTAAATATTTCTTATTTAGTTCTGGATGGGAGTCAGCTGGTCTATGGCTTAGTGACCTTCCATTCATTGATAATTTATGTTATGATAAACCCATGGATGCTTTCAAAAGCACCTTAAAAAGGATAGGGGTAGTCATCAAGCCTAGTGAAGGGTGTGATGTGATTTCCAAATAATATGAAATGCCTATAGATTTAAAGGTGGTAACACGAATTGGATAGGATTAGACAATCAAGAATCATTGAGTGTCTAAATCAAAATGTCATTCCATCTGTAGACATTCTCAAGCATTGGAGTGATGTATATGGAGAGACATTCTCAAAATATCAAAAGATGAAAGGCATCAAATTATGACGACTTTCGGGTGTTTTAACATGGGAGAAGACTATGAAGCATAGAAGAAGGTAGTAAGTGCATGATAAGATAGGAACCAGTACAAAGAGACCACGAGCAAGAAGAAGTGCAAGTAAGGTAAATACACATATACACATTGATAAATTGAATGAGTAAATACTCAAATTAGGTAACTCTTTATATACATACATTATATAAATATTAATTTTCAAATTTTGATGCATATTATACATTGAAAATGATAGTACATGTACATCACCAATAAATGAAAAAATAATCCATTATGTCATAAATATTGTTAAGTGCACATCATATTAGATTCATGCGAAAATAATCTCAAAAATGAAGGGTCTCATACATAATTATCAAGTTCCAAATAGTATTTTAATGTGCATAATAAAGAAAAAAATTCCCAAATAGGTCATATACCATCAAGTTCAAATTCCATATAGGCGTACATACAATGCCATGCACATAGGCATACAAAAACAATGTCATGTAAGACATATATATTTCCTACTCATCAAAATCTATCCCTCTCTTGGCCTTGCTCGAAGAAGGCCCTCCCTTAGATGAAGATGGAGATCCATGAGATGACTTTGGATCGTCCGAGCCCATGCTTCGAGTCCTCTTCCGCTAAATACTTTCCTGTAGATGATCCTGTAAAAGCAAACAATGTTTTTTTGTCAAAAATTAATTTATATATGTTTTCAACATGTATTTTAGACCATGCTAGAATGAAAGTATTTACATAAATACACAAACTTACTGCAAGTTGTCGATCATGTCGAATTTGCATCTCACGCTCAGATGAGTCATTGGGAGCTCCTGCAGTATGAACGGGGGTACGGAGACGACAAGATGGAGGAGTCTGTGCCCTCAAAGTCAAAATGGAGGGGGTTGAATTTCCCTACATACACATAAGATCATAAAATCTAACATCAAAATTAGTGAAAATAGAGCTAAGTATATGTATCTACATAATGACAATATTTTTACTTTTATCAATATAGAACTATTGTTTTTACCCTGCCACGCTTGTGAATCAAATGAAAAGGGCTGCTACTTGTCGCAGGTAACTCCTGCATACAGAACAAAGGACATTATTAGCATAATTTAATAATTCTACAATGAAAGACATTACTAACATGTAGTTTAACATAATATGAATTACACGAGAAATTTAACAAAATTTACATGTTGTTTGAATACCTCAGTGAATTGCTGCACGGATGAAATCATAGCGGCAACCCCTTTATCTACTTGTCGCAGAGATGGTGGGGTGTCTAGTGAAGTCAACATATTTATAAAACATGTTTATCACATGAGTTAAATGGACATACAAGAACATACATATATTTGACTTTAAAACTAATACACACACACACACACATGTATGGGAAAATTTTACATTATTAACATTCTAAATTACCTCTGTGAATGTATGTGTATGCATGATGCTCACTGCCTATGGTCGAGATGAAGATGCACCTCCCGCGCGTTGTAATATCAATGCATGTACATGCATGAATACAATTATTTCAAAAATTTAACATATATAAGTAAATCAGGTACTCCAAAAATTTTGTAACACACATAACAAAACATAAAAAATTTACCTGTGAAGGTGACGCCGATGCATGTAATCCAAATGTCTCACTCAAAAGGACATCTGACATAGTGATATTATTGTGTTCACCCCTAGGACAAGGTGCACCAAAACCAGTACACATGAAAGTATCGTCCTCCTTGGGCCCCAAACATATGCTACCACATGACGAGTAAAAATGTGGCCTCATGCTAGTACTCCCTGAGGGAATACTCTGTGTACCTCCACGAGCATCTAGCTCAGAAATCTCCCTTGTATGTTGAAAAAGGTTCGCAGATAGCCCCTTAAGCATGTGGAGTGTATCAATCTCTATTGTCTCCTTCACTTGTTGATGGACAATCTCAAGGTGAGGGGGCTTCTATGCAAAGAATCTACCCTACTGAATAGGTGCACGTTTTACACCTGGTCAATCTTGTGCAAATCCTTTTCCTTGGCCCTAGAAATCTCGAAAATAAAAATAATTTGGGATCTCGTTGAGGATAAACTCACGATAGAGTTTCCTCATAAAGTATAGTGGCACCTCGTTGTTATTACAAGGTTTAAAATCAAACACCATCCACCATCGGTCCCAAAAATTATTTTTAATCAAATTATTATTGCACCAATGGATGGAAAATCGTTTATATGTCAATGAAACAGGAAAATTAGTGTAGGTTCTGTGAATAAGGTGCATATGAGTTCTTTTGAAATTTATTTTTCTTTTACATCCACATATGACAATTTGTTGGAATAATAAACCCTATAACCCTCTATGTAATTTTTCCAATGATCAATTTGTCCAGTTTTCATGTCAATTTGAATAAGTAATGCCTCCAATGTGTTTGTAAGAGAGGTGCAGTGGGGGTTTGTAGATTGTGCATCCCTAATTGTTTTGATTAAATCCTCAATTTCAATTTTGTTTTCAACTATTTGGGCTACTAAATCTTCTTGACTACCCAAGGGATGTTGAGAAATTGTGGGAGTGTCGGGAGGGATGTCAGGAATAACAAGGTTTGGTTTTGGTTGATTCCCTCGACCTCTAACTGTAACAATAAAAAATATGTATTCAATTCAAATTTTAATCTATAATTATCATATTTCAATGCAATTTTGAGAAAAGAATTGTGCTTACCTCTTCTCCATGGCACAATCATCGATTCAGATCTTCTTGGTGATCTAGAAACAATCCTTTGAGCTTGAGATCTAGCTGAATGAAAAAACACAAGGGCACGAACAAGCTCTAAAACTCATGTTTGAGGTCCAGATAAAAATGATGGAGGCTCGGGCCTCTTTTTTTGTTTATAGTAAACATAATGCATATGCGTTATGTAATGCGTACGCGTTATATAATGCATATGCATTATGATTTGGTGATTCATGAGACAAACAAACTCATTATGTTACACGTACGTGTTATGCTTTGGTGATTCTCGAGCCAAAAAAATTAAAATGCGACTGCGTTTTAAAAAAATGCATACGTGTTTTGATTGTTTTTTATTCTTGTCCACTTTTTGGCTCCCCAACTTCATGCACTTACCCCATGTTTGGTCCCAAAATTGTAAAGGTACACGAGGCATTCTTATCTAGAATAGTTTATAAGAAAATGATTTAGTGATTGGGTTAAAGGGACAAAAACATGTTTTCATAACCAGGTAGCGTGATTGACAAACCCATATATTTCTAGTTATGATTTTCTTATCAACAATTGAAGAAAAAGATATAATAAATGAACCCTTATCATAGGGGTAAAGATCTAACCTTCCAATAATGAGCGGGATCTAATAGTTGGATATCCATTCGTGCATAACTGGTAGGCTTGGCCAAATTTCATTGAATCTGAAGATCGAGGTGTGCTTCTAGTATTAGTGCTTAGTTTTAAGAATATTATCTCTAAAAGAAATGTAAGGGGGAGTGGCAACAGGGGACGTGGGTTTCTTGACTTGCAACTCATTGCTATAGGAGTGGACAACCTTCCCATCAGTAGCTAACCCAACATTTGTAAGATATTGACTAACGGTAGTACGGGAGGTAGGGATGAAAATCACAACACCCCCTGAATGGCCTCAGATTTGAGTGGGGCATCCGGTGTGATTGCATAACATTGGACCATCTCTCAAGCTGTGGGACTTGCGAACTTGAGATGGACCTCCAGAGAAAGTTGGTTCTTCTTCCTAAACTACCTGCCACAATCTACTCTAGTGCAGGAAAAGATAATTTATCCTAATCTAACCACTCCAAGGAACCAGAGAGAGAGAGAGTGAAAGAGAGCCTACACTAAAGCGGTGATACACCAGAAAAGGAAAGAGGAAAGATACTCTGCTGAGGGAGGATGAAACAAGGAAAAAGGAGATGAGGGAGGTTAGACAGAAGTGACACAGACCCAGATCCTAATCCACCATCAAAAATCCATGAAACATGACATCTTACACCTGCAACATGAAATACATGCACAGAAAATAGATCTGAAAGGGAGAGGCATGAAGAAACAATAAAACACGAGAAAGGGTTGAAGAATGCCACAAAATCATGAGTTTATTGCTCTAGAAGGTGCACAGACCATTACATTTCTTCTCAGAGGCACAAATACGCTTTCCAGGCATAGGAGAAGGCTTACAACTCAAATGGAGTCAAGAAACAAATTTTACAGAGTTTCCCCACACCCAGAATGTCTCTCCTTCTCAAATGAGAAGTGTTTTCAATATATAGAATGTCGAGGTGAGAGAGAAAGAAGAAAAAATCAGATTCTACTCTGAAATCTCAACCACCAACCATCAATGCCCTACAAATCCACCTACAATCTATCAATTCTGGTTCCCCATGTCTGTTTGGCATGTTGGAGAAGGAAAGATGGAAAATCAGATCAGATCTGGGTAGTTGAAGCAATCAGATCCTGTATTAATGGCTTGAAATACTTTTTCCATATTTTCACCCATCAAATCCTGCTAAAAATAATATTTTATGCTTCCATGGTGTAGAGGAGGTTGAGACCTTTCCAACGGTACCAAATTTGTTGAATTTTGAGCACTGGATCGAAAGTTATGCCCATTTGAATATTTGAATCGAATCCGTACAAAAATGGCAAAAAACAAGTTTTGCAAAATGGATCCGTGGGCCCGAAATTACAACTTGCGCCTTTTGCAAAAAATTACAAAAGTGCAAAATTTCCCCGCTCTTTGAAGCCCCAAAACCTTGCAAAGTTACAACTTCAATTTTGCATTTGGTGAACAAACCTCCTCGGGCTCGCAGGCCCGAACTTGCAAACTGAGCTTTTTGAGAAAGTTGCAAAAAATCCGAAGTTCCCTCCACTACCCGCCTCCTTGCATGTAATTTAGGCAAAAGAAATCCTTTCTGGGGCATGTCAAAGGTGGGCTTACTTTTATACTTTTACACTTTTCAAAAAAAAGCTAAAATTTTCCAAAAATGGACCCGCCTTCCCTGCTTTGACCTGAAACATGGCCATGTGTCCCTTTGGGACCTGTTCTGTATTTTTGTGTTTTGACTAAGTCCCTCTATTTTGAAGCTTTATGTCAACTAGAGACACATGGAGGCTTCCGCCTTTCATTTGGAGACTCTGATTTGGACATGACCTGTGGAAGCCTTTTGTCGATTGGACATGTGGAGAGATGAGCGCACATTTGGGAACCTACTTTTGGAGATGCCCCCTGAAAGAATCGATGGGACATGTGGGGCTTTCTGCTGGTTCTCCTTTCCTTAACCGATTCAATGACCGGTTCTTACCCCTTTTGACTTCTTTGACCCTAGACACATGGAGAGCTGGCGCTTGTTTGGGAACCACCTTTGGCTTCTTCATTAAAGTTGCACCGACTGAGACATGTGGTGCCTTCTTTGGCCTTTAGACTTTTCAACGGCTGATTTAACTTTTTGAGGCTCACCATGTGGAGGGATGCTACTCACACACCTTTGAAGTTGTGCCGATGAGACACGTGGAGGCTTTACTGACCCTTTATACTTACGATTAAATGGCTGGCTTTCTGTCCCTTTTTAGACTCTGCCATGTGGAGCATTTGGGACTGATTTTTCCTTTGAGGAAGTTGCACCAATGAGACACGTGGTCTTCCGCCAGTCCTTTTCAAATTTTCAATGCCGACTGAGAATCTTTCTAGACTTGACATGTGGAGGGTTGGCGCACTCTATTACATCGAGTTGACACATGACACCTTCTGTGAGTCTTGAGTTGGGCCTCGTATGCAGCTGAAGTCTGAAAACTTTGAGCCCTTTTCTTTAATTTCTCCTGTGAGCTCTGGCCTCCTTTGACATTGTTTGGCCTCCTTCACCAACCTACCCTTTCAGATTTGGATTTGAATGTGGGCTACATGACTGAATCGACCCTTCCAATTTTCTTCTGTGCAGGGTCGTGTTTGATCAATTTTTTCGGGGGGAAAAATTGGGATAACAGTTTGGTGACTCACGGGGACATCTACCTACTAGATGAAGAGATCAGTGGCCTTGAAGTATCCATTGGGCATGGAGTCATGAATGATAGCCTGGTACTGATCTTTTCCCTGAAATCATGAGCCTGAATGCTTGCACTTGGTGACCCTGAACCTGCCCCACTGTCCGCACTCTCAATTTTCATAAGAAAATCTTGAAATGAGGTTTCTGAGAGTAGAAATTGTATATTGACCTGGGGATTTCACCTGTCCCTAGAAATGGACTATCTGAAACTGATTTTACTCTGGTTTCATTTGAAATTAGCAACATTACAGGAAACTATGGGTCTCTCTGCCATAAATACTAAACCTTGAGCAACCTCAGAAAATACCACAACAACACTTATATACAAAATTAAATCATACATGCCTCAAGTGGAGACATGTAGAGTGTGCAAAAGCACTTGTTCTGCTGAAAGAAAATCTACTCCTACTCCTACACTAACCCTAACAAAGAAAATCTAAACAAAGCCTGCTACAGGCAGGGAGAAATAGCTTCCCTTTCTTAAAAAATGTGGCCATGTATATGATTTGGCACTAAACATGGCTCTTATTATGAGTGAGAAACTGACAAGAGGTCGATCTTCCACCCAAATCATCAAGGTATCAACATCAATAAAAAATACCTCCTCAAGTTGATTAACATTGGACTCCTAGAGGTGTTGATGGTGACCCTTGGTGCTTTGATACTCATCCTCATGCCCTGAAGTGGGCATGACTGGTTTTGGCTTCTCCCTTGGCTCCAATGAAGCCAAGTACCTGATTGGGCATGGTCTGGTCCTTTGAATGTGCCCATGGTTCTGAATTTCAACTCCATGGATGGAGTCTTCTTGTGGACCTTCCTGGGTGGATGGTGTGGGAGAGATGGGATCCTCATGCTCTTTTCCTTCCTCCTCTTGAGAAGAACATGGAAGATTATGATCCTCCAACCTTGGTTCCAGAGGGCCATTGTGAGATGCAGGTTGTTGTCCTTGAATGCTCTCCTCCATGGCAGCAGACTCATGTGCTTGGAAGGTGGATGATGGAGGAGAAAATGATGTGATCTCCATGGGCTCCTCTCCATCAAAGCAATCCTCCAAGTTAGACAGATAATCTACCTCCTCATTGTCCTGCTGCGTGTGCTCGACCTCCTCCATGGTGTCCTTTGGATCTGCAATTTTCTCACCATGGTTCCCCTCATCTTCAAACATGAAGTTTGAAAGCTCAAACTCTTCTTCGACATTAGAGCTTGAAGGGGATGAAGTGGGAGGAAGAACTAAAGGTTCTTCTATGGCTTACTCCATCATGGGCACTTGAAGCCTCTAAAACTACATGGTTCTCCTCCATAGATCTCCTCCATTTGCTCCTCTTCAAATGTACTCCTCTTCTTTTGGATTTGGAGTAGCTTCTTCTTCCCCTGCTTGTGAGCTGTAGCTGAAGCTTCCACCACTTGTGGCTTGACCTCATCCTCCTCCATAGGCTTAACCAACAAGGGGAATCTTTGTAATCCTGAATCTAAGAGCCAAGCTCACTAAGCTTATAATCATTTCTTCATTTGCTGGCTCTTCTTCTTGTTGCTCTCCTTGACTAGTTTTTGGATTCTGTCCCTGGCATGTACTTGGGAGGGTAGGAGGAGTGGTGGATGGGGTCTCCACTAGTTTTTGTTTATTTGTGGTGGAGGGGAAGGCATTTCTTTTGGCTCTTGTGGAGGGGACTTAGATTTGGAAGGGAAAAGGGAAGAGGAAATGAGATGAGATGGAAGACTAGGGGATGGAGAAGGGAATTCAACACTAGGGGCAGCAGATGGGAAGCTTGGAAATTGAAGCTCAGGTTGAGATGGTGTTGCTTGGGGAGTGAAGAGAAAATTGCTAGATGATGGTTCAGGACTTACCCATTGACAAGGCTCCCTGACACCAAGTTCGTAGGCCTCTATCTCCTCAGTCCACTACACAAGTTGGGGCAGCATCTCAACCATGAAGTCAAGCTTCTCTGATGGGATTTAGTATCTTGGAAAAGGGCTGACCCATGGAAAAGGTTCCCTGCAACCAATATTGAATACTTTCATTTATGTTGTATCCCTTAAATTCACCATGCGTGCCTCCATTCTTTGAATCTTCTTCAGCAAACTAGCATTCTTAGTGTAGCTATTACCATTATATACATCCCCTTGTTCTTGATAAGCTCCATAGCCAAACTGGCTTTGACACTGCTCATATGGGTAAGCATAATGGTTCTGGATCTGATCATAATGTTGATCTGGAGGAGTTGGGAAATACATTAGAGGTGGACTGCACTGTTGTTGCTGCAAGTGTGAGTTCCAAGATGGGAAATGAAGTCATGATTGCACAACTTCATGGGATGGAAGAAAATGAAAGATGTGGAAAGAATAATGGATGGAAATGGATGGGAAGAAGGTATACAACCTCAGAGAATGGGTTGTTGACCAGATGGAGTCAATAGATGTGCTTTGCATGTGCCTCAAAAGGATGAATCTCACCTAGAACACACTTGATGAAATGAAGTGGTAAGGTGCTTCAAACCTTCCCACCAGGCATGCCAAAAATTGTTAGTGTGGACACGTGGCTTAAGATTTATTTGTTTGATAATGAGACACCTTGAAAAGATGAGAAAAATCTAACCTATGAGTGTCCCACTGGGCATGCCAAAACTGTTGATGCAAAATCACAGCACCCCCAAATGGCCTTAGATTTGAGTGGGGCATTCGGTGTGACTGCATAACATTGGACCATCTCTCAAGTTGTGGGACTTGTGGACTTGAGATGGACCTCCAGAGAAAGTTGGTTCTTGCTTCCTAAACTACCTGCCACAATCTACTCTAGTGCAGGAAAAACTATCTATCCTAATATAACCATTCCAAGGAACCAGGGAGAGAGAGAAGAGAGTGAAAGAGAGCCTACACTAAAGTGGTGATACACCAGAAAAGGAAAGAGGTGAGATACTCTATTGAGGGAGGATGAAACAGGGAAAAAGGAGATGAGGGAGGTCAGACATAAGTGACATAGACCCAGATCCTAATCCACCATCAAAACTCCATGAAACATGACATCTTACACCTGCAAATGTGAAATACATGCACAAAAATAGATCTGAAAGGGAGAGGCATGAAGAAACAATAAAACATGAGAAAGGGTTGAAGAACGCCACAAAATCATGAGTTTATTGCTCTAGAAGGTGCACAGACCATTACATTTCTTCTCAGAGGCAAAAAGTACTTTTCAGGCGTAGGAGAAGGCTTACAACTCAAAATGGACTCAAGAAACAAATTTTTTTACAGAGTTTCCCCACACCCAGAATGTCTCCCCTTTCTCAAATGAGAAGTGTTTACAATATATAGAACGTCGAGGTGAGAGAGAAAGAAGAAAAAAATCAGATTCTGCTCTGAAAGCTCAACCACCAACCATCAATGCCCTACAAATCCACCTACAATCTATCAATTCTGGTTCCCCATGTCTGTTTGGCATGTTGGAGAAGGAAAGATGGAAAATCAGATCAGATCTAGGTAGTTGAAGCAATCAGATCCCGTATTAATGGCTTGAAAGATGTTTTCCATATTTTCACCCATCAAATCCTACTGAAAATAATATTTTATGCTTCCATGGTGTAGAGGAGGTTGAGACCTTTCCAATGGTACCAAATTTGTTGAATTTCGAGCACTGGATTGAAAGTTATGCCCATTTGAATATTTGAATCGAATCCGTACAAAAATGGTGAAAAAACCAGTTTTGCAAAACGGATCCGTGGGCCCGAAATTACAACTTGTTCCTTTTGCAAAAAAATTACAAAAGTGCAAAAGTTCCCCACAAGCCCGCAACTTCACATTTTGCATTTGGTGAACAAACCTCCTCAGGCTCGCGGGCCCACACTTGCAAACTGCACTTTTTGAGAAAGTTGCAAAAAATCCAAAGTTCCCCCCATGGCCCTATCTCCCCGCATGTAATTTAGGCCTAACACGTGGCTTCTCTGGGAATCAGTGGAGGTGTGACTTACTTTTATACTTTTACGCTTTTCAAAACAAAAAGCTAAAATTCCAAAGTTCCTCCGACGACCCACCTTCCCACTTTGACCTGAAACATGGCCACGTGTCCCTTTGCGGGCCTGTTCTATATTTTTGTGTTTTGACTAAGTCCTTTTCTATTTGGCGAAGGCTTTATGTCTGACCCTAGGACACATGGAGGCTTCATTTCATTTGGAGACTCTGTTTGGACCTGACCTTCGGAGATGCATCGAGATGACACGTGGAGATTTGACGCATGTTTGGGACCGGCTCTTTGGATACCTCACCCCCTTAAAGAGCTCCGAAGGGACACGTGGGGATTTCTATTGGTTCTCCTTTCCTTAGCTGATTCAACGGCTGAGTCTGCCCCTTTTGAATTATGTTGGACCCTAGACACATGGAGAGCTGGCACTTGTTTGGGGAACCGCCTTTGGCTTTCCATCCTTGAAGGTGCGCCGATGAGACACATGACATCTTCTGCTAGCCTCTAGAATTTTCAACGAGGCCAATTTAAACTTTTGAGGCTGGTGCTTGACCACTGGAGGCTTTGACCAAATTGCTTAGTCATTCAATGGCACATGTTTCCCTTTTTGACAGACCTAGGATGTGTGGAGGGTGGCGTTTGATCTATACTTAGCTTAAATATTTACGAAGGGCCTCGATGAACACTGCCTCATTTAGAGAAATGACTATGTGGAGGCTTCTGCTAACCCTTTTGAGACTTTGGTATAATGGAGTCGACTCCTATCGTGAAGTCTAAAACTTTGAGTGAACGCCCTTTCTTCAATTTTGAAAATGTGACTCTGAATCTATTTGTATAAATGTTGTTTTCCTTGAGTTGTACTCCTTTGCCAAATCCAAGATGACTTTCGAGCCCCTCGAAACATTGTTGGATTTTGTAAATGTGGGTTCACCCTGCATGACTGAATCGACCCTTCTGATTTTCTTTTGTGCAGGGTCGTGTTTGATCAATTTAACTTCATAAGGTACACATTGGCTTACACATCATCCATCAGTATAATTTTCAAAATTCTTGGTATGGGCGTAACCATTCTTGGACTAGAATTAAGTGATGTTCAACTTCTTAGGCTTTGTTTAGTCGATCCTGGGTATCTAGTAATTGTCTTATCATAGGTTTTTCTTGTTTGATTACTGTTGACTATACACATTTATGTCATTGTACTTGTTTTGGTTAGCATGATGTTAGGTGATAGAAATTGGGGACTATTGATGGATTAAGTCGTATACAAATAAGTCATGATCTTCCAGGGTAGTTAAAGATATATGACTAATCACATTTGTTATATTGCTATGGATTGTGATCCTTAAAGTTGTCAAGGTATTCCTTAGATTAAATCTTAAGCAATTATCAGCTTTTGTTGACTAGGTATTGAACCTATGCTCCACTGGCACCTTGGGCCTTACCTTCAACAATTGATCATCGATAAAAGTATAATCTCTACACCCATTTAGAATGTTCGTACCGATGTTTTAGGTCCATAATGATAGCATATCTTTAAGTTACTAGATTATAGAAACTTTAGTTATAGTGAAGATGTCACTTAAGGATTGAATATAACCCCTACGAAATATTTTGAGTTGTAAGTTGAATCAGCCATGTAATTGTCCTGAAGATAATTGAAAAGGTGATTGGAGACCATTATCTAGAGGAATACTAGATGGAATAACAAAGGACACCATACTTATTCGTAATGCATAACTTGTTTTGATAAACTTGTTTTAATGATGGGTATACCTATTGTTGAGGTGAGTCTCTGGTATCAAGGTCGGTTCCTTTTTTATGTATCCTAAACTAATTTTTAGGGGTTTTGAGGGTAAAAAGATGACTGTAACTGAATTGAAAATGGGTGATACACCAAAATTGTTGAGGGATTTGACTGAGTACATGCACAATCAATTTGAGAATGAATTTTGGATGCACAAACCAATAGTTTTCAGTAGAATATTAAGGAAAAACACTTGGTGTATTGAGGGAATGAATCACAACAATACAGTAAGATAAACATGCACACTAATATTATGCAGAAATTACTAAATTTGCAGCAAGGTAAGATGATTAATCAGGGAATTTGACATTCACAAGAATTAATGAGATATACACACCACTGCAAATAATTGGAAAGGAAGAAATCAATTCTCATTCAAGGGGAAAAACTGGCAAAATTTGCTTCAGCACTCCTATGTCCAAAAAAGTCCTCCTTGTGCCTTGCAATTGCACACAATATATAGCAAGATTATTCACCCATCCCATCCTAAAAATAGGCTAAAATTTGTACTCACCCATGCATCCTATTTTTACCCCTTTATCATGAATAAATAAAGGAATAAAAATAGACATGCTAATACAATGAGGCATTAATAGCCTTGGTTACAAAAATACATTTCAGTCAAACTACAGTTGACTGATCTATTTTTAATAAAGTAGGATGAATAATTTGGCTAATAATAGCCCTTGCTTGTTGTGTAAGTCTCCTCCAATGTGCATGCAATCTTTGTCTTCTAGTGCTTGATGTGACACTTACAATTTGATCCACTTGCAATGATAAATTTAGCACTCTTTAATTTTCCCCTTGGATGCACATGCAAAAATTAACCTCCCTGTTGGAGAATAAATACTTCATTTATTTGCAATACTTTATAAAATATTCACCCATGTATTACATATACTGTGGGGACCACCTACAACTTCTAATGTTGACATGTGTGCACATACTCCATTTTGTCATGTTGATAATGATCATCTTTATCTTTTGTGATACATGCAATATTATCTCCTACAAGTATAATTTATTCAACCTTCCAATTTTCCCACTGTGGGGACCACCTTCATCCATTATAATATGGAAACCTCCTTGTTGAATGAAGCTATACATTCAGTTTGAGGATTGAGGAAAATTATGTTTGATCATTCTTTATTGATTAATGGTAACCTTCCATGCACACTTTCTTCATTGGGATTATTGACCTTTTTATTATTCATTACACATATATTTTATTAATCATTTGAATAATCATTGCATTGCATAAAGTTTTGACCTTTTCACTTGGTGGAAAATCATCATAATCATAACATAATGTTTGATAATAATTTTGAAAATCATCAATTAATATGAGACCTAGGTAAGTTTCGAATATTATTTTGGAATTTTATATGGTTTTGGACCAGTTTTAGTTTTGATTATGTTGTCAATGCAATGATTTTTTTGATTAATATCATTGGTCCCCTCTCCATGATGCTTTGACCCTTTGAATTTTGTCGGTGCATTTTATTTTTCAATTAACCATGGTTAAGATTATGGTTTACTTTAATATGGTTGGATTCAATCAAATGAGGACCGTTGATGAATGTATTTCTTGATTTTGATCATTGATGATTTTGATACCCTTGATTAGGGTTTTGAATTTGTAATTAAAATGGTAGTAACTTTTTGACCATTAGAATCTTGTTATACTTACAATTAGCACATCATTAAATTTCTGAACCATGGTTATTTATTTGACATGGTTGAATTGGAGTTTGCATTGATATTTTCCTTGATTCTTGACCATTGATCTTTGTACCTTTTGATTTCAGTCGTTGATCCTGAAGCAGATGGGTAGGTGAACTGGTTGAATATTTAACATCATTGATCATGGTACTTTGAATTGATCTTGGCCATTGATATTTAACCTCGGTTAAGTTTGGCTGCACCATGATTGGTTGTCAAGAAGGTTTATTTGTAACCTAAAATTGATCATTTCATTTGCATTCCCATTTTGGAGGGTGAAGCCCTGAAAATTTTTTCTCCAAGACCGCCATCATTTGATGCTATTTGAGATTGATTTTTCTATGAGCTATTTTAGAATCCTTATCTTTTGTCTTTTTGAGACACTCTGAATGATATTTGAGGAACTCTATTATTTTTTAATTTACAATCTTGAGATTTCTGAAGATTTTTTTATTCTTATTTTTTTGTCTCTTTTCATTTTTGATTTGTTGGTTGAGCTATTTGAAGCTTTATGGGTGCTCATTTTTTCTCTGAGCTTTTGACTCCTTCTTGAAATTTTGATTAGCTCATTTCCCTTTAATTTAAGTTTGATATTTTTTTTGTTATCCTTTTCTTTGTAGGATTTGGAATGCATTCTTGTGGTTTATGTTATCACATTTTGAACATCTATTTCAAATTCAACACCATTTAAGTTCATTTGAGTAAGTGATTTTACTTACCATCTTTTAAGAATTTATTTTTAATTCGTTAGATCTTGAGATTTTTATTTTTCTAGCACTGAAAATTCAAACCATTTTGATGGTTTTTGAAAGCTTCTTGTTTTCCTTTCGAGAAATAATTTGATTCTTTTAAATTTGGGTAAAATTATTTCATGCCCTGAATAGTTGACCTTGTTTTTTGAAGCTATATTCTGTATCAAATTTCATTTTACTCCACGAATGTGCTTCATTTTTATTTTATTTTTCACATTTTTTTATTGTTCTGATTTATTTTCATTTAAAATTCTTCCTTTTTGATTCATTTGAAAATGAAACTATTGATGACTTTGAACCTTTTGACTTGACCAATATTTTGGATTTCAATTTTCTTATACATTTCTAGAGGTATGAATGGGGTTATGATTTCATTTTTGTCAAATTTTCATTTTGATTTAACTTTTAATGATTTTTTGTTATTTAATGGTTTCATATTCTTTTAGAATTAGATTTTTGATTGAGTTTATTATTAATGATGAATAACCATGTTGATTTTCTGTCATTTTTGTTGCTCTATTTCTACTCTGAATACTTTTTATAGATTTTCATGTTTCACTCTTTCTTGACATCTGATATTTTTTTGTTTTCCTTATTAATTCTTTGAATTCCATCTTAATAACTTTGATGGATTTTATTGTATCTTTTTTATAGAACTTTTTGATTTTGATCTTAAAATATTTTCTGAAATTTGTTTGTATTTGTTTTTGAGCTTGGGTTTTATTCATTTATTTTTTCTTTAACTTGATCATTTTTATGTTTTTCAATAATTTTGTAGATTTCTGTTGATCTGAGATTTGGTGTTACTGGTTTGAATTTTCAGCCATGCAAAATATGTTGCATTCTCTTGATTGTTTTTACCTTGAAACATTTTGTTCATCCTTAAACTTATGAATTTTGATCTCTTTTATGATTGATACTTTAATTTTTTCAATTAATTTGTATGTAAATTTTTTTTGATCTTTCTAATGAGCTTTATATCATTTTGTTTAAGATTCATTCATGTTTTATCTTACAATTCCAAATGGTTGAAATGTCTTACATTTTCAATGTTTTTGTTGGATTTTTCACCTATCATTTTATTTTGTTTGAATGGTCCTTATTTCATAAATCACTTACCTTGGAATCAGCATTGAAATTATCTTTTTACTAAAACACTTTAGAATTGAAACTATTTTCATATTACCTTTGATATATTGTTGCTCATTATGAAAAACCTTCACTTAAGCTTTTGAAGCTTATATTTGTAAAATATGTTCATTTCATTATTCATAAAATCTTACAATCTGAATTTAATTTTGATGGTAAATTTGTAAATCATATCTTGATTTGTAAAACCTTTCAAAGTTGTACTCTTTTATCTTTCTGATAAATTTGATTTTTTTCAAATTTGTAATTTTTTTCTTTTTTATTTTTTGTAATAATTTTTAGAAAATTGTAATCTTTGAAAATTTTATTTCTTTTGTTTCTCCCTTGTACCATTTTAATAATTGTTAAAATATCTTTTGAAATTTTTCATTTCTTTATAAGTATCTGAAAATGATTCATTGTACCTTTGATTCTTTTAGATTTTGAAACTTTATCTATTTTGGTATTCAAAACTTTCTATTGATTAATTGAAATTGAACATTGCATCTTTTCAACACATTTTTTTATAAGTTTAATATGTCAATCTTGTAAATTCATTGGAAAGTTATTTAAAAGTATATTCCTTCTGAATTATGTGCATTCTTTTGTTTCATTATGTTATCATTTTTCTCCAATATAAACTTTGATGATTCTTTTAATATGAAAATATTAAAAATATAGTTCTAGAATGTTGACATTTAATATGAGATTTTATCTGTAAATTCTGAAATTTGCATACTACTTTGTTAATTGAATCTTCAATGATTTATTACCATTAAACATTCCTGACATCTGGTATAAATGTATGTCACTTTATAATCTATTTGAATTCAATATCCCAATGCCCTTTTCTTATAGATTCTTTTTATTTGAACAATTTCATAGCTTTGATAATTATTGATTTTTAATTTGTTTTCTACTTTGCATAGATGTTTATTAGCTTCTATTCCTTGTCTTACTTGATAATTTTTGAATTCTAGATATTACATCTTTATGACTTTTTTGGAAAAACAAGTCATGAAATTTCATTTTCTTGAATGAACACTTGACTTATTTTCATGAATACATACTTTTCCTTACTTTTATTGAATTTACACTGCATTTGTTCTTGATCCAGCTATATTTTGATCATCTAGATTTGAATTTTTAGAAATGTCATCTTGTCCTTAAAAATAGCTTCTACATGAAATTGTACTTGACTGATATATCATATTACTTGTTGCACATGCTTGATCACTTTTTAACTGTTCTTTTGAGCTTATACTTTTCATTCACAACCTTAGATTTTTCTCATTTGTGGTATCTCCTGTAACTATCCTCTTTATGGGTTGTTGTAGAGGTTTGTTAATAAAAGATGGAAGATATCCTTGCTTATTTTATGTGTTTTGATGAAAACTTTGCTTAAAATGAACTGTTACTTGTATCTTCCTTCCTCACTTCTAATTTAATGTCCTAACGCCTTTCATTCATATAGCTTTTGTCTGAATTTTCCTTTTTTCTGGAACAAAATACTCATAAATTTGTATCATGTAGATTCCTTCAACAAGTATTTCCTTTCTGTACCATAATCATTTATGCAAAATATGTCTTCTTTTAATCTACTAGCTGTACCTGCACATTAAAGAAAATAGTTAGAAAATATTTAGGCTTTTTGGCCTCTCTTATGTTCCATAGTTTTTTTTTCTCTTTTTTTTTGAAATTATTTTGGGAATCATATGTGCTGATGTAGAATACTGCTCTTATCAATTGTGTATTTGTATATGATGTACCTTATGCTTCTACTTTTTAGAAATCCATCTGCATGTAGTTAGATAGTACATGGGTACAGAACTAAACCCTGAGCTCAAATATTGATGCCTTTCCTTTTTCATTTTTCAGGTACATTGTGACTACTAGGAGAGATGGATAAAAGATGGAGCTGGAGCTGAAGTGAAGAAGACCAGAAGAGAACCCAAGGCAATGATGGGTTTCTTCTATACTCTTTTACTTTTAACTTCATGCATATGTACTTCTTTCTTCAGTAGTTATGAGTTACATCCCATGGCTTGTGTGGGAAATATTGTACTTCTTCATGAATAAATAACATTTTAATTTTGTACTTGAGTTGTATACTTCTTTCTTCTTTCAAATTTATAACGTGGATATTGATTGTATAATGAAATAAATAACTCAAACACATAATTAAATGTATTTACATGCAAGAAATAATGAGTTTTGAAATACCTGTAACTTAATAATGAACTCTCTTTCTTGTAAACTGCAACTCTGTTTGTTGTTCCCAAATTTAGCATTTCACCTAAACTGTGATTCCCGCCTTCATCAAGGCAATGCATTAGTCCTTCGGGATTTTGTGTTTCCTTGCTGAAGATGAACATGGAATGACAGTCTATGTGAGGTGTTACATTTTGTAACAACACACATAGTACTGCAGATTACATGTAGTTAATCAATTACTGCAACTAAAAACATAATAAAATTGTAATGCATTCCCCTAGTTAGGTCCACTTCATCAATACCATCCATCGTAATGAAGTTTTGAGTTGCCCATTTTTGCACAAGTGTAAAAATTGTCAACATTTCTGGTGATCCTGTGGGGAAAGCTTCCTGCTAGCTTGTAGACCAGTGCCTTGCTCTTGTCCATTGGGCATGGAGTTAAAGCATATAACCAAAACTGCCTTTCCAAAAAACAAACTAAAAGCTGGGAAAGGATCTGGAAACCAGATCATGTGCATGAATGCACTTATTGAATTGAAAAACATTGCAATGTGCATGAAAGCACTTATTGAAAGGGAAATCCTACTCTAACCAGACACTGTAGGATTTTCAATAACAATGTTTAAGAAACATACCATTCACAGGAATGGGAAGTTCCTCTCCATTCAGCCTTGAAAGTTGAAATGCATTGTGTTCTTTGCAAGCTGAAATCATGTAAGGACCACTCCAGATTGTATCAAACTTCATGTGGTTTCCTGGCTTTGCACGATCAACATCCCATTTTAACACAATGTCTCCTTCATTGAAGACTCTGAACTTAGCCTTCTTATCAAATGTTTTCTTTATCTGTTTTTGATTCTTTTCCATGTTCAGATGAGCTTGATCTCTTAGCTCCTGCAACTCCATTAACTCTGCATAATGAACCTGCAATGGTTCATTCTCAAGTAATTCCATCTGATGCAGCAAATCCAATGCAGGAAACTCAACTGAGATGGGCATTCTTTCCTCTCTTCCATAAACAAGCTTGTATGGTGAATTGCCAACTGATCTTTTAGGAGTCACTCTGTCAGCCCAAAGTGTTGAATTCAACATTAGATGCCAAGCTCTTTGGTTGTCTTTGAGTGTTCTTCTGATGATCCTCAAAATATTTTTATTAGTACTTTCAGCTAATCCATTACCTTGTGGGTAATAATTAGATGATGTACTTAAATAAATTCCATGCTTGATAGCCCAATCTGTTACCTTTGCACCAAGAAATGCTAAGGCATTATCTGAAATGATAGTTGCTGGAACACCAAATCTACAAACTATACCTTCATAAAAGGATAGTATTGAAGTTTTGTTAGCTTCTTTTAAGGCTATTGCTTCAGTCCAACGTGTAAAGTAATCTGTAGAAGTCAAGATCCACTTGTGTCCTTGTGACGAAGGTGGATTTATCATGCCAATAAAGTCAAGACCCCACTGCATGAATGGATTATCCACTGAAATAGGCTGCAGGGAAGCGAAGCTAAACGTTCTTTTCCAACAAAGAAAGCACATTTCTTACACTTTCTGATCCATTTGAAGCAAGTCCTTGAATATGTTGGGCCAATAGTAACCAATTTCATAATTTTTAAGGTTGTAGTATGTGCTGAAAAGTGACCTCCTACAGGTCCTTCATGAAATTCAGATAATAGTTGTTGAATTCTATCATAATCAATACATCACAACAAAATTCCATTTATATCTCTTTTAAATAACATGCCATCAATGAAAACATAAGGTACAACTTGTAACCTGAAATACCTTCATTTATTCTTGTCCATACCTTCTGGATAAGTACCATGTTGTAAGTAGTTAACCAAATCAGTCATCCATCTTGATTCCTGAACTTCTTGACTAAGTTCAGGTTGCTGATTTTCTGGTTGTACCATGGTATCTGACTGCTGATACGTAACTTCAGCATGTTGTTTTGGATCTTCTGATTCTACAGCCTGTTGTTTTTCCATATCAGCAATTAGATGCTCACACAAACCTTTTCCTGAACTATTTTCACAACATGGATGTCAACATCATATTCCATAACCTTTGTAATCTAGCCTGCTCTCTTCTCATTCAACTCTTTGTTCAACAAGAATGCTTTAACACTTGGATGAGAGACTAAGACATGTATCTTATTATTGGAAAGCATGTACTTGAAGTTTTTCAATCCTCTAACTACTGAAAGTACTTGTTTCTCAAGAAAGGTGTACCTTGTCTCGTAGTCATGCAAACTTTGTCCAAAGAAAGCAATTGGTTGCTCAGTGTTTTCATCATTAACCTGAGTTAATATAGCTGAAATAGTCTCAGCTCCTGCAAGTGCATACATTGTAAAATATTTATCAAAATTTAGATTTGCAAGAGTAGGAGCTTGTGAAATGGCTGACTTAATGGCCTCAAATCCTTTTCTCCCTTCGTTGGTCCAAGAGAAAGTCTTATCTTTCTTTAACATGGTTGTTAATGGCTTGACTAATGCTGCAAAATATGGAACAAATCTTCTAACAAAGTTGATTTTTCTGAGAAAAATTTGTAATGCTTTCTTATGATGAGGCAAGGATAGCTGTGAATAGCTTTGATTATGAAAGGATCAATAGCTAAACCTTGTTTAGAAACAATATGACCAAGCAATTTACCTTGATGTACTGAAAAAATGGACTTTTTGGGATTCAAAGATATTCCAAACTGTCTGCAAAGCTGAAAAGTCTACCTTAAATGCATTAGATGTTCATCAGAATCTTTTGAAAATATGGTGACATCATCTAAGTAAACCAATATGCATTTATTTAATAATCTATGAAAATCCATGTCCATTGCACGTTGAAATGTTGCACCGACATTTGAAAGACCAAAAGGCATTCTTTTATAAGCATAAGTACCCCATTTTGTGGTGAAGGTTGTTTTGTATATGTCTTCTTCACACACAGGAATCTGATTGTATCCACTCTAACCATCCAAAAGAGACAATCTGTCTGAACCAGAAACTGTTCTCAAAATCTGATCCATATTGGGCAGTGGATAATGATCTTTTAATGAAGCTTTATTAAGGTCTCTAAAATCCACACATAGCCTAATTTCTCCATTCTTTTTTCCGAACAGGAACAAGATTAGCTACCCAACTTGAATGCTTAACTAGAAAGATAATACCTGATTCGATCAACTTAGATAACTCTTTTCTCATTAATGGCTCAATCTTCAGATTTACTGGCCTTTGCTTCTACCTAATTGGCTTGGAATTTAGTTGTTACTCTATTGTATGTTGAGCTAAAATTGGATCAAATCCTCTCAGATCTTGGTATTTCCAAGAAAAAACATCTCTGAATTCTTTACATAATTTGATAAATGACTATTTTTCAGCTGAGGAACATACCTTTCCAATAAATAGTTTCTTTTCATCATCCACCAAGATTTCTTCGTAGTTATCTGCGTGAGTTGAAATATTGCCTTTGTCTTTTCTTAACTGATCATCAGAACTGAAAATTTCTTCTAGTGTGACCAATCCTTGAGGAAACTTGTTTGTCTTCAACTGAACAATCTGGTCACCATAGAAGTGCTGCAGTTTTTCCTGATTTACTGCAGAAAATTCAGCTTCTTGCTGCAAAAATCTACATATCTGTTCATCATCTTCGAAAACTTGCCAATTTTCTTCGATATCAGGTACTAATGGTTTCTAATAATCAACTTTATATGTGGTTGTACTTTGCTATTTTTGATCTGTTCTAGTACATCAAAGCTAGCACCAACTGCTGCAAGTCTGTCTGCATGTTTATTTTCAGCTCTTGGGATAGATTGAATGTTAATAGCATCAAAATCATCCATTAAGTCTGAAACTCTATGTTTGTAAGATTTCAGCAATGAATTCTTACACACATTAAAGTTTTTCACTTGATTAATAACTAACTCTGAATCACCAAAAACTTGTAAAGTACTGATACCTCTCTTTCTGGCCCATTGCAAGCCATGAATTAATGCTTCGTATTCAGCTACATTACAAGTACAAGAAAACTACAGACTTAAAGCTGAAAAGTACCTTTCATTTGAAGGGGAAGTAAGCATTAAACCTGCACCTTGTCCTTTCTTATTTTTAGCTCCATCGAAGTGAAGCTTCCATAGCCCTTCTGTTGTTTTTTCTATTTTGGACAACAAGGGAATTGGTGCATTTTCTTCATGCAAGCAATAAACACCAAAAAAATCTTCTTCTACTTCTTTGAAAGGGTCATAAGCATGTTCTTCTTGAGTCTTTTCATCCATAAACAGATTAGAAACACCATCTAGTGCAGAAACATGTGTTGTAACATCAAAATCAGATTGATCTAAAGCTGCATAATTTGCTGCAGTGTTTGAAGCATGAGGCTCAATATGAAATCTAGCCAAGAGGATCTGAATTTATGGTAACTTTAGTTCCATACCTTGTAGTAAAGAACAAAAATGACCAATCTGAAGAGAGATAACCTCCTATTTTTGCTGTAAAATCTCATGATAAACATAAGGCAAAATAGGGAGGTAAATCTACAATAGTCACATCTTGTAAAATAGTAACATTGGGACAAGCATGTAAGGTTACCTCCAGATTTCTGATAATGCCAACTGTGTTGGTTGTTGTTCCATCTAGCTGCAACACACTTTTCTCTGTAGGCTCATACTGCAGGCCCAATTTTTCTGCAATTGCTTTTGGCATAACTGTGCTACTTGCACCACTGTCAACCATGCAGTTATGAACTAAATGATCTCCAATAATCAGAGATAGATAAAATGGTGGTGGCTTCTTGATATCATGAACATTTAAGACATTTTGAACCATCCATTTAACCTCTTTAATGTGGTCTTGCTCCATTGTTCCAAGGACCATGTCTTCTTTCTGGGCTTCCTTTTCTGTTGTTTTGATGAAATCTACAGCTTAGCAAGCTCATGAGAAAGTAAATCTTGTTGTCCTGGAATACTTAGAGCATCCCATAGTGAAATATTAATATTATGCTTCTTCATTACATCAAAAATGTTAAAAGAAGAAACCATTTTTGAAACAACTTCTACCATTTTAGCATAAGCTTTAGCAAAAACTGACTCTGCTTCAACAACTTTTGAAATCTGAGGTATGAAGAGTCTTCTGGGATCAGGCTGTAATTGTTTTTGTTGGTCCTTTTGAGCTGAACTACTTGCTATTTTTTAGGAACAACAGAACTGTTAGCTATTTTTTGACATGTAGTTGTTGTTTTATCAGTGACTGTGGGTAGAACAGGTCTGTTTTGTTGTTTTTCTCTCTCTTGAGCCTTTTCCTGGGACCTAGTTGTGACTGCAATAAAATCTTCCTCTCCAAAGCTGACTAGATTTTGTTCTGGTGGTTTCTGACTATGAGATTCTTATTGCCCACCCTCCATTTGAGGCATGAATAATGCTTCAGGTTGAGGTTGTGAAACAAGGCTTATATTCAGGAATGCATTTGGACAATTGGCAGCTAAATGAGGTTGATTACAAGGTTGACACCATTCTTCTGAAACCATGTTAACTAGAACAAGAGTGCTAGATGAACTAGGGGATTTTGGGTCAAATTTCCTTGGCTGATATGGGTGTCTATAATTCTGATTTTGCTGATAAGGCTACCTATTATGTTGACTTTGTTGATTTTGCTGATAAGGAGCTTGATAAGGCCTGCTAGGCTGAGCTAATTTGTTTTCAATTGATGTCAATTTATTACCCATAGTCTGCAGAGCCTTGAATACATCATCTGATGGAGCTAAAATAGTAGGCTCTATAATGGTAATAGGTTGTGGAATAGGTAACAAATCTGCTATAAGAGGCATTGAAGGCCTTGGTGCCAATTTCCCAGCTTGAATAAGGTTGTTTTCAGCCCTAATGGAAATA
Source organism: Taxus chinensis (assembly GCA_019776745.2). Lineage (NCBI taxonomy): Eukaryota > Viridiplantae > Streptophyta > Pinopsida > Cupressales > Taxaceae > Taxus > Taxus chinensis. Next base: position 151,150,295 of record CM034157.1, read on the forward strand.
TCATAAGCTGTTGGGAGAGTCTCTCCTCCCATAGACTGAATCATAGTTGAAATATCATTGTTTAAGGCTCTAAGATAATAAAGAAAAGCATGGTCAACTTGAGGCTTAACACTAGCTGGAATTCTTTCCCAAGTTCTAGTAAAATGGATATTGAAACTAGCCATAAATTCATGAGGGGCTCTTTTAATTGTAGATAGTTTCTCTATGAGGGATAAATGATCAGAATGATCTTGAAATTTCTTAAGTAATTTTTCTCCTAACTCATCCCAAGTTCTTATGCTCCCAATTTCTAAGGTTCTATACCATTGCAAGGCTTGTCCTTTAAAGAATGCAGCTAAAAGTCTTAAGGCTACATCTTCATGAGTTATATTATGGACAACACAAAGGGCTGCAACATCTTTAATGTGCTCTGTAGGAGTAATCTGATTTTCACCAGTGAATGAAGGTAAAATTTTCATGGCAGCATTGGGAATATCATGATAAACTGGAATTACTAAAGGGATGCCATTAGTAAAGGTCACAAAATTCCTAGGTGGTTGAATAGCCATTGGAATAACTGGGATTTGAACAACAAGATTAATATGTGGTGAAGGAAGATTAGGAGGAGGGTTTCCAAAACCAGGCCTATTATAAGGTAAGGTATTGCCAACTCTTCTTCTTCTTGCAGAATTCAAAGGTAAAGAAATAAACTCAGAAGGAATTCCTCTTACCGATGATCTTGTAGTCACTTTAGGTATGGAACATGCTGCAAAACTAGTCTTGAAATCAACCTTATGGAGTCACCAAATAAATATTTTTGCATCTGGGATTCGTGGTCCCACTAGGCATGCCAAAAACTGTTATCTATTGATGGATATTTTGCAGAAAACCTGGTTTGGTTCACCCAATAGTGCATTTTAGTGGTGGTTGGGATGCATTCAATGAAGCATGGGCTGACATATTTCACTGCTACAAGTCATGGGACAGTATGAGAGGCCTTTTTTACAGTAACATGACCATCATTTCAATCCATTTATGACCTCTTTCAAGTGTTTGAAATTCATATTTTAGGATTTCCACTTTTTCCCTCTCTCTCTCCTCTCAGAAATCTATAAATTGGAGTGTTGGGCTGATTCTAAAGAAGATATAGTTTTGGTAGCAAAATCTGTCAAAATTGTTTTATGAAGCCAATGCGCTATAGGTATTTATAATGGACTCCTTGCATGGTGATCCAGGCCCTTATTCTGTAATAGATTGAACTGTGCATATCATGAAGCAATAAAATACAAGCTTTCGGATGCATTCTTCTTGCCCTTGCAACCTTCATTACAAGCATATTGTGTATATTTTATGATCTTGTAGGTATTCATAATCATTGTGCGTGTTTGGAATATTATTGTGAATGAATTTTATAGACTTTGGAGAACTGTTATCACCTCCTCTAGTACGCACTTTGCTTATAATTTTCACACATTGGAAATCTATCCTCACACTCTCTTTTGTGGTGTATCACCGCTTTAGTGTAGGCCTTGTTTTCATGCACTCTCTCTCCCTGGTTCCTTAGAAAATTAGATTAGGAAAGATAGTTTTTTCATAAATTAGAGTAGATTGTGGTAGGTAGTTTAGGAGAAAGAACCATATTTCTCTGGAGGTCTGTCTCAAGTAGCAAGTCCCACAACTTGGAGATAGTACCCATGTTATCCAATCACACTGTGAGTTCAAATACATGCACAGGGGTGTTGTGATTCGGCGATAACAGTTCCATTGGGACCCACCTTAGAACACATGTCAGGCTCATTTCTCAAGGGTGGAGGTGTGAAACAAAACGTGGAATTTTTCCATTTCTTCAAAAGTTTGTAAAAGGTCAAAGGAAGCGCCTGGGCCTGTTTTAAATTGAATCTTCCACGTGGACGACCCAAATTCAAAGTAAAGATCAACGAAAGCTTAGAGTTTGAATCTAATTTTCCCCCCATTTTACTGAAACACACCTAGAAGTGTGATCCTTCATGATTTCTTGGTATTTCCTACACACCAAACAGAGGGGAGAGTTAATGTTGATATATGATTTTGGTGGGGAAAATCTGGACATTTCTTTCGCCATTAAAATAGTCTGACTCTTGGGCTCGATATGATTTTTCATTTTTCTTCTCCCGAGCATGCAAGGAACCAGATTTGACATATTAGGGGCGAAAGTGGTTGGTGATTTGAATAAAGAGTGATCTACCAGAACGAGGAGTTAAATGTAGGAGATATTTGAAGAGATTTGCCCCCTGAGCACCTGGCGACTTTTTACAAATCTAATTCTAGAAATTGTGATCATGATCATAGCGAGCAATGATAGCACTCAATGTCAAGATTTTTGGGGGGAAACGGGGATCTATTGTAAATGTTATAAATGGCACAATTTTTTCGTGCAAATGGTTGTAATGTTAGAGGTCGAAGAAAATTCCCAAGAGGAAAATTTGACAAAGCCTGTCTTTTGAGAAGCCGTCTAAGAATAATGTATATCTCTTTTGGATTAATTTTGTTCATTTCAATGTGGTTGCAAGTGTATAGAGATTGAAAATCTCTGAGATTGTTCTATAAACTTTCCTCTGCTGATAAATTTAATCAAACTTGAGTTATTCTGTGTTGATCTTGAGAAAAATGTGTTTGTTTCATTTCTGAATGTTTGTAAATAGTTTTTCTATTTCTTATTGCAATCTTATATAAAAAAATTTCGTAATCACACAGGTCTCAATCCTTGTGACAATTTAGTGGCATCTGTAATCTCATTTCTCACAATAGCTTTCATCTGGGAGTGAAGTAAACGATTTAAACTCACTTTTCTTTCATTTGTTGATAGAGATTGTTTGTAAGCCGCTGCGTGTACCTCAAGCATGATTGATCTTAGATTTTTATTTTTTATTGGGTCTTCTAACTCACGCCTTCGTGTTAAAATATCATAGATTGTGTGAAAAAGTGTTAATCTGGGCCTCCGTTGAAGTACATATTCTTGTTAAAGGAACATTTTAGCTATTCTAAAGCATTCTGTTATCTAGACTTTCCATTTTGTACGAGTTCTTAGAGATTTGGAAACTCAAGTTTATTTTGCCCTACCTCCCACAAAAACTTATTCAAAAACAAATAATCCTACCCAAACTACCCCTGTTTGTCATGTGTGTATACAAATACATAAATTTTAGTACCAAAACATACAGAAACAATCAGGATTCCAAATGTCTTTAGTAGCCTGAACCTTGCTTAGAGAATATTTCCACTATCTAGAGTGACAACTCGTGAGACGTAGATTTTGTTGCATTAATCATATTTTCTTCAAGGTCTCCTTAACAACTTCATTAGGAAGGACATCTCCATCTCCTCTGTAAACAACAGGCTACAAAAGGGTTCTCTTACCTTGGTTGAAAGGAACAACCTAAAATAGTGAGGATAGCTCAAATCCTCTTGAGGGTGCTATCCATTTATCCACATCTGAGTGACATAGGGCCATTTGAATCACCTCCTTGGCTACAAAACGACATACATGATGATTTATCTATCTCTAGGCTTCTTTTTAAATTTTTGATGATGCTCATGTTGTAAAGGAGAATTATTTGGATACCAACAAGTTGTATTATTTACCTTGGTATTGATTTTTCTATATTCCCCATCAAATTTGTTGTCCAATGAGTCAGTGCTCCAGTTAGCCACTGGTATCTCCACTATACTTTCCACCTTTCATGGCTTATCATGGTTATAACCTAGTTATGTTCCAAAGTCAATATCCAAAGCCTCAACACGTACAGTCTTCACTTCTCCATATTAGGAACATAGATGTGTATTTTCTATAAGATGCCACCTAGGCCTGATGAATTTATAGAGCTTTCTTGTACATAGAGATATGGATGATTTCGAATATTCGTAAAACTACTTGGCATCTATAAATTTAATGCAGTCTAACAAGACTGATGTAACTGGTATTTTCTAGAAAGAGAAGTGATCACCTGCTACACTTGAAGAAGATCTTGATAAGATGTAGAGAATATGGCATCTCGCTCAATCCAAAGAAATGCCATTTTGGAGTGCAGAAGGAAAAGTTTCTTGGTCACATAGTGTCACAAGAAGGAGTGAGGATTGATCCATAAAGAGTAGAGGCCATCAGCAAGGTCCTAATCCAAAAGACTAAGAATGGAATTCAGTCCTTCTTTAGGAAGATAAACTTCATCAGAAGATTCATATCAAACTTTAGTCTAAGAGCTAACCATTCCAATTACTTCCATGTTGAAGAAAAGTCAGGTCATCAAATGGGAGGAGGCTGTTATCCAAGCTTTCAATGGGATTAAAGAGGCACTTAAGCATGCACCTGTACTGGTAGCTCTAGATTATAGGAAGCCCTTTCAGATGTTCTCTTTTGCTTCAAAGAACACTATTGGTTTTTTCCTGCTGCAGAAGGATGATGAAGGGGCTGAGAGGCCAATTGCCTTCTTCAGTAAGGCCTTGCAGGGGTCTTGATGACTGAAGTACATTATCATGGAAAAGCAAATGGCATTTTCCTTAGGTAAAAGCAACAAAGGTTTTCAGACCTTACATTCTAAGTTCTAAAGTGGTTGCTTATGTTCCCCACACCATGGTAAAGGACATCTTGTCAGACCGATGGAGGTCTCAAGAAAAAGATGCAGGTGGGTGAAAAAATTGCAAGAATATGATATGGACATCCAAACCATGAAGTTGGTGAGAGGTTTGGGCTTTGCTAAGCTTATGGTGGAGAGAAACTTGCAAACTATTGAGGTGAATGAGGTGGAAGAAGAAAGGGTAGGTGTATTTCAAACATTAATGAATTCTGAGTGGTATAAAGATGTAATCTTTTATCTCAGACATCTGAGCTGCCCTGAGCACTTAAGTAAGAACCAGAAGAGAGCCCTTAAGTTGGCTTCCCAAAAATATGTCATCACTAATTATGGGTTAGCTTGGAAGAACCTAGAGGGAGTCTTCTTAAGGTGCATTACTGAAGAAGAATCCCCCAAGATAATTGCTGATCTCCATGGAGGAGTTTGTGGGGGGCACTTTGCTGCAAGAGTCACAACACATAAGATCCTGAGGGCTGGTTATTGGTGGCCAACTCTTTTCAAGGATACAACCTTGTTGGTTAGAAGATGTGAAAGCTACCAATGCTTCTCTGGTAGACTGAAAGCTTTAGGTTCCATCCATTTGCAACATGTATCAATTGAAGCTCCATTCAAGCAATGGGGAATGGATTTCATTGGTGAAATTTCAGACCCTTCAAGTGTTGGCCACAAGATGGATTCTTGTAGCAACTGATTATTTTACTAAATGGGTGGAGGTAATCCCCACCAAGAAGGCAACACACCAAGTTGTCATGGATTTTGTACTAAACAACATCATCTGCAAGGTTTGGGGTGCCAGTCAAGATTATAGCTGACAATGCCATGAGCTTCAGAGCTAAACCTTTGGTGGCAATGTGTAAAGAGTATGGGATCAACTTGACATACTTGCCTCCAATTACAATCCTCAAGGAAATGGACAAGATGAGTCCAGTAATAAAAATTTGTTGAAGATCATCAAGAAGAACATTGGAGTAGAACAAGAGAAAGTGGGGTGAACAGTTGAAGTTTGTTGTGTGGGAAGATAGGATCACTGTCAAGAGGGTCACTAGAAAGATTCCATTTGAGTTGGTATATGGGACTCAGGCCCTACTGCCTCTTCATATGCAACTATCTTCATATCATTTTATGCAACAACTAGAAGATCAAGAGGTAGGCCCTTATGATGCTCTCACATTAATCCATAGATTTTTGAGCTTGATGAAGAGAGGAGGGCATCCCACCAGAGGCATATAAAGTTCAGAGAGAACATGAAGAAGTTATTTGACAAGAAGGTCATTCCCAGAGCCTTCAATGTTCGAGATATTGTGTTACTATGGGACAATAGACATGAGGATAAGGGAAAGCATGGAAAGTTTGACTCATTATGGATGGGCCCTTACTCTATTGACATCAAAATTGGGGAGCATACCTTCTTCCTCAAGGACTTAGATGGTGAACTACTTGAGTTTCCTATCAATGGTAGGCATTTGAAGCATTTCTTGGATTGATTCCCCTGAATCAAGGCATAAATCTTTTGTACAGTGTATAGTTTGTTGTTTGTTTCCTATCCTTTTGTGTTTTTACTCGTTCTGGTCCTCGGTGACCTATTTTTGCTGGTTTATTTGTCTTTATTTGATGATGGCTTTGTTTCTCTGCTTTGCAAGATGACTCCAATACCCAATGGATATTTTGGCACTTGGTCTACTTTTGTTTTTGTGGCACTTGCAAGGAGTGCCCATCCCTGAGTTCGGAGCCTATGTTGGTGCTCAAAATTGTCTCGCCCCATTTGTGCCTATGAAAACTTATTGATTTACGGCCTCTGTCATTTTCTCCTTCCTCGTGTTGTGCCTGGTTAATCTTTGTGGCCATTTTTAATTTGTTCCTGGGTTGTAAATCACTTAAGGGTCTATATTTTGGGTCCCTCGTTCTCTGTTCATCTAAAAACTCGGGTTCCCCCATGTTTTCTGTTCTCCATGGTCAGGATTTGTCTTCCTTATCATTTCTGCCCTAAGTACTTGAAGAAAATGAATGGATGTATCCCTGAAGAATGTATTTGAGCCCTGTAACACTTCTAAACTTTCTGTCCTTGAAGAAAATTTCATTCCCAAGCTCAAATGGTCATTTTTCTATATTTTACGGTTTGACAGGCGTTTCTCCTGGTCAAATTTACATCCTTGTATCTATAGGGGACGTGGCACCTTTTGGTTGGACGTGGCTCAGCTGGGTACTTAGAAAAATTCATGAAAATCCTTAACTCAAAATGTGTCCACATGGAGGCATGGTGCTCATTTGAAGATCTACTTTTTGGTTTTCCTTGGAGTAGCGCCAGGAGGACATGTGGAGGCTTCCGTTGCTTAGCCCAGACTTAGACAAATTTTTATGCAGTTGGAAATAGTTTGGAGGAATAGGACACATGTGGCGAGCTCATGCTCATTCAGGGTCTCTGCTTTGGGCACCATCTTGAAGTTGCACCATGGAGACACTTGGAGGAACCATGCATATTCAGGGACTGGCCCTTGAGTTTCATTTAAAAGAAGCACCAGGCTAGCACGTGGAGGCCTCCAACTTTGCATTTTAATTAGAATTTTCAACGACAAAAAAGAGACTACCTCGGAGCATGACACATGGCACCTTCCTCTGAGCTTCAAGCATTCAGATAGACCTTGCCAGAATAGGACACGTGGCGAGCCCGCGCTCGTTCAAGGTATCAAATTTTTGGGACCACCTCAAGGTGTGCCATGGTGACATGTGGCAGTTTGAAAAGTCAAAAAGGTGGGGAGGTGGGCCATCGGAGGAAACTTGGATTTTTTTCCCCTTAAGGATTAAAATTTCAAAATGGCCCGCAAGCCCGATGAGGGAAATAGTCAATGTTTTTCCCCGGTCAATGGCAGAGGTGTGGGCTCTCGAGGGGAGATTTGGAAAAATTTCCTTTTGAGAAAAAAGAGTCAAAAGTAAAAAAGGAAGTGTGGTACCCCACTCCAATCACATTTGGACATGTGTCAGGCTCGTTTTCCTGAGGGTGGAGCTGCGGGGAAAATTTGGAAAATTTTTCCCTTTTCCAAAAAGAGAGTAAAATGGTAGAATTTGGCTGTGGTTCCACTCCAATCACATTTGGACATGTGTCAGGCTTGTTTCCCGAGGGTGGAGGTGTGGAGAAAAATGGAATTTTTTTCCATTTTTCCAAAAAGTTGTAAAAATTCAAGGGAAGCCCCTGGGTTTGTTCTAAAGTTTGAATTTGCCACGTGGACGGCCCAAATTTAAAGTAAAGATCAATGGTTGCTGTGAGTCTAAATTTGATTTTCCCCCCATTTCTCTAAAACACGTTTGGAAGTGCGAGTCTCCATGATTTCTTGGTCTTTTCTACATGCCAAGCAGAGAAGGAAGTTAATGTTGATATCTGAAGTTTTGTGGGAAGATCTGGAGGACATCTTTCGCCATTAAAATGGTCTGACTTTTGTGCCTGATTAGATTTTTCATTTTTCTTCTCCCAAGCATACAAGGGGCTAGATTTGACAGATTAGGGGTGGAAGTGGTTGGAAAATTGAAGGAAGAGTGATCTACCAGAGCAAGGAGTTGAATGTGGGAGGTATTTGATGAAATCTGCCCCCTCAAGCACCTGGAGACTTCTTGCAGATTTGATTCTGAGAATCATGAAAGAATCATGGTGAGCACTAGTGCATTAAACATTAGAGTTTTTGTCTTTTAGGAGGAATGGGATTTGTTGTAAAGGTTATAAATGGCAAAAATTTTTTGTGTAAATTGTTGGGAGGTTGGAAGTTGGAGGTCAGAGTGCTAGAGGTCGAAGAAAATTCCCAAGAGGAAAATTTGACTAAGCCTGTCTTTTGAGAGTCCATCTGAGAAGCTAGGTTATCTCTTTTTGTATTAAGTTTTATTGTGTCAAGGTGGTTGCAAGTGTACAACCATTGACAAGCTTTGAGATTGTTCTGTGAAACTTTCCCCTGCTAATAGACTTAATCAAATTCGAGTTTTTCTGTGTTGTCTTGAGCAAAATGTGTTTGTTTTATTTCTGAATGTATGCAAGTAGTTTTTCTTGTTTCTTTTACAATCTTGTATTAAAATCTGATTCAATCACACATGCCTCAATCCTTGTGATAGTTTAGTGGCATCTGTAATTCCATTTCCCAGAAGAGCTTTCATTTGGGATTGGAATAAATGATTTAAAATCACTTTTCTCTCATCTGTTGACAGAGATTGTCTGTAAGCCTTTGGGTGTACCTTAGGTGTGATTTGGCTTAGATCTTGATGCTTTTTTGGGTTTTCTAACTTGAGCCTTCATGATATAATCTCAAATATTGTGTGAAAGAGTGCTAATCTGGGCCTCCATTGAAGCACATATTCTAGTTGAAGAAACATTTTAGCTATTATGTGGCATTTTGTTGGTCTGAATTTCCATTTTCTAAGTTTCTTCAAGGATCTGGTGAATCTAGTTTCACATTGCCCCACGTCCCACAAAAAAATTCATTTAACAACAACCAATCCTACCCATACTACCCATGTTTGTCATGTGTGTATAACCAATGCACAATCCTTATCACCAAAACATGCAGAAGCAATCAGGGTCTCAAATGTCTTTAGTAACCTTTGCCTTGGTGTGAAAGTATCTCCATGATCTAGAAGTGACAACTCGTGAGAGTCAGATCTGGTGTGTTGATCATATTTTCCCCAAGGTATTCTCTATAAAATTTATGCAAAAGAAAGGTACATGTATCTCCTTTCATATAACAGAGGTTACAAAATAGGTTCTCTTACCTTGGTTGAAAGGCACAACCTAAAATAGTTAGGATCAGATCACATCCTTTTTAATGTGCTACCCACTCCCTTCAAGGCTTGAGTGCCCAACAAGTTAGATATATTGCTTCCCTGGCTACAAAATGACATACATGATTTTCTATCTGCCTCTACAGTGTCCTGTCTAATCCATGATGTTGCTCGGTCTTTGAAGGAGGTTAAATTTGGGTACCAACAGACTGCATCACTCACAATTTAACAAGATAATCAGGTCCAAAGAATCCAAAAACATATAATGATCATACAATACATAGGGCATATCCCAAAAATAATAGCATACAATAGAAAAAAAATAGTAAAAATATGTCATATAACCATGGATGTATGTAATATTGCAAGTAAAATGCTACGTGTGAGGCACACACACTGCCATGTTAGAAGGATATAGATTATTTCATAACATGTATATATAAGTGATTAATAAAGTGCTAGTAAGAATTAGTAAATGACTACATGATAGAACATGTAAAGTGTTAGAGTACTAAAATAGTCTCGCCCCATTTTTCCTTTGAAATCTATCCTTTTACAACCTCTGTCACATTTTATCCCCCTGAATTGTTCCCGAAAGGTCTTTGTTTTCCTTTTTCTGCCATAATTAATCTTTCCTTAGGCCGATGATCACGTAAAGGTTTGTAATTTGGGTCTCCCGTTCTCTGTTCATCTAAAAATGCTCTCTCCCATTCTTTCCATTTTTTACAGTCGAGATTTTCTGCCCTTATCATTTTTACCCTAAATACTTGAAGAAAATGAATGGATGTAGCTCTGAAGAACGTATTTGATCCTTGTAACATCTCTGAATTCTCTTTCCTTAGAGAAAATTTCATCTCCAGGCTCGATTGATTGTTTTTCTACGTTTTACAGTTTAATAGGCATTTCTCCTTGTCAAATTTGCATCCTTGCATCATCAGGAAACGTGGCCTCTTTTGGTTAGATGCAGCTCAGCTAGGTACTTCAAAAATTTTATGAACTCCCTTAACTTAGAAATTTGTCCACGTGGAGGAACGACACTCATTTGAAGATTTAGTTTTTGTTTTGGCCTTGGAGTAGCGCCGGGAGGACTAAAAGAGGGTTTAAAACCCACAAGCGAGGATCACAAGGGACGACGTGCACATCAATAGACGTGCAAACGACAATGTGAAGAGATCTCGAGAGGAGCAAGCATCAACCGAATGTGTATGCAAAGATTCAAAACATGGGCAAAACCTGGTTAAGCCATAAAACTCTCCTCTATCTCATAGATAAAATGGGGTGTACATATAAGAGGTGCTGAGTAACCCCCAGTGTTGCAATCATGACAACTCAAGTAGAGAGGGGGAGTTACATTCCCAAAATAGAAGTGTAACTCCCGATGATGCATATGATGCTTTGACGCACTGACGTGCTGACGTGTAAGAGAATCTCATAATGACCCCTAAATGACACATGGACCTATGATCTCACCTAAGTGAGATGACTCAGCTAATGATGTTGAAAATTACAACACCAAAGGAGGCCTAAATGAATTGACTATTGTATAGATATCACCAAGGGTAGGTTGAGGAAATTGTGTACATCGTGAAATGCCTTTAATAGTGACAACTTGTTTATTTTGAATGAAATTTTGGCACAAATGATTCATGGAAGGGATGGCTTGGGCGGTGTGGAGCCAAGAAAGGCTTAAGAGCATGCCACAATCTTTAATTAAATGTGCCAAAATGAATGGTACAAACATGGTAAGGGGATGAATGTAATTGGAAGCCTGATGAAGAGAGAGAGAAGGGGAAAATGGAAATCCCAAAATCTGTCCTTTAACCATTTGTAAGAGGCACTAAATGTAGTGAAATTATTGTATATTACTTACAAAAGGCTCTCCATACTGTCTCAGGTTCTGCGGTAGAGAAAGAATGATGACCATGCCTCTTAATTGCACTCCCAACTACTAAATAAAACACTGTCATGAACCTGGAAACATTTTATGAAAAATACCCATCAATTTCTCATAAAATCTAGAATTTCTTAAATGCTATACATTTATCTTGGAGCCACAACTCCAACGGTACCAATTTTGTGTGATTTTTTTGAGAAATGCAAAATTTATGGCCTTCTGAGTGCGAGCAGCAATTTTGGGTCTAACAGGTGTTTTCTGTCATTTGACGGGAATGAGCATTAACTTACTGGGGCCGAATATGTTTCTTTTATTTAAATATATTAACCCTTGTTAAAATTAATAAATCTAGTTTTTTTTATGTAGAGGACGTTGTGCTCGTTCTAGAAAGTCCAATTTTGTAAAAATCGGAGCTCAGAGTCAAAAGTTATGGCCGTTTGAAGTTCGGGAGGTCAAATTTGACGTTTCTCTTTAAATTGCGGGTATTGCAGAAAAATTGGGTGCACATGTCCTAGATGTCCCAAAAAAATTCTTCTGCATCGGCATATTGAAGCTTAGCTTGGCTCCTTATGTGGTGATTTCACCTTTGCGCGTCCCGCGTGTACTTTTGTCCCGACTGTCCCAGACGAAAATCTCCGCACCACCCACAATAGATTGACTTGCGAAAAATCAGTCCATTTGCGTCCCACACGTACTTTTGTCCTGGACCGCATGGAACAAAAACTTCCACTTTTTCTGATTTTCACTGCCTGTGGCCATTTCGGCTTTGCACGTCTCGACGTCCCAATTGTCCCGCAGATCGGTTGGGACAAAAAATTTGACTTCGTCGATTCCTTTGTATTTCAGCTGCAAACTTGGTACGAAGAACCTTAGTACAACCCGCACTAGTACGACCCACAACCTCCAGACCCTTAAATATTTAAAACAAGCCTCTGACTTCATTTTTTGGATTTTTTCGATTTTTACCGAACTTCTTGGATTTTTTCCTTTGATGGGAAGTTAGAGAGAAGCCAAGGGCCCCCCAAAAAACACGATTTTAGACCTTGAATCAATTTTTCTTACTCGGGACTAAAGAATTTGTGGCACGTTATCAAAATTACCTCAAGGGGTGAATTTTGGATGAAATTTTCTTTCTTGGTCTTAGACAACCTATTCCTCACGGTATGACTATCAATACTTCCCATCTTTTGTAAGTTTGGACACTAGCACCTAGCCAAAATACCAATGCCAAGGCACCCTCATCCCCTCTAGACACTGCCGACCTCTTTATATATTATTTGCATATTTTGGGTTTTTTCAAACTATTCGGCATCTTGTTTTCTTATGGGTTGGTCTTTCAGTGGTTAAATATGAAATTCAAACAAGGGAATCATATAAAAGCAAAGCTATGTGAGTATAATAAAGGATCAATCTCTAAGCATATACTACTATCATCTAAGGTTACATCCAAAGGAATTTCAAGAGCATCAAAGCATCCATCTAGCTATGATTTAAGGGATGAATGACTCCATTATTCTACATACACTTCATATGAGGGGAAGTTCATTTTTCCATGTACACATATACTTATAGTTGCTACATCTAGCTATTGCTTTCTATCAAGTACATCTTGCACAAGAGCCACCTAGGGCATGATTCAACACATGTCGAAGGAATAATGAAGATCTGGAGGGAATCTGTGAGCATCAAAATATTGCACTCAACTGTAAAATGATGTAGCTTCAAGATCGAAGCAATAAATCACCCATGAGAGAAATGTGCATGTATTAAGGGAAAAATGGATCAAATCCGATACTCCATTCCATTGTTCAAGATGAAAAGTGTATATATAGTAGTGGGGTGTGTAAATCCCCCACAAATGTAGCTGTCTAGAGGTGGGAATTACATTCCCGAAATATATGCTCAAATGTAACTCCTATGACACTCTATGACACGTGTAAGGCCATAATGATACCCGAGGACACCTAAGCATGGTGAATTACCTATGTGGAAGAATCCCGTGTACTTAAAATATATACATGGTAAAATATCCTACACAAAACACCCCCCCCCAAAGCATAGCTTAGGTGGACACATAGATGAAAACAAGAGACAAGTAGGTCCTGATAACAAATCCTCATGAGGTAACCACATGTACAAGAAGAACTCTCGAAAAGTGGAATAAATGGAGAAAAACCACTGGGAAAAACTACCCACCAAAAGAGAGACAAGTCCACTCTCCAATCTAGGAAAGATGCCAAAGATGGGTCCCCCGGCCACAGACAAGCCTATGAACAGGAACCCATGTACAAAGAGGAAATCTCTCAGAAAAAATAAGAAGAGAGAGAAGAAGAGGGAGATGAGAGGAATGCAGAAGATGCCATGGACGGATCTGAAATCTGTAACTCTAGGAGGTATCCCAGAAGAATTTTAATGACAAGATCCTCTTCCTCTAGACCAAAGAAGATCCATCTACACTGAACTATGTGTTTTCCCTTAGGAAGGATAAAAATGATGTTTTAGAATTCCACCCACTCTGTGAAGGAAACTGAAGGGTAGCAACACAAAGAAACTCTTAAGTCGGGTCCACGAAAGTGTGACATAGATATAACAAGTGAGTGCAAAGCGAACCAAAGGTAATGTCATGAGTGCAAAACTGTCAGAGTATGAAGGGTAAACACTTATAGAAAGGATTTCTAACTGACGTGAAGGCAAAAAAACATCCCCCATAACAGAAAATGGATCCACAAGTAAGGGTGGATCAATGAAGTTCTCCAGAAAAGTTGAAGTGGTGAGAGTCCTATAAGGGACACTCCTAACAATGGAGATGATGAAATCCTCTAAGATTCTTGTAGATGGATGAAAAACGTGTAGTAGCATCATAAGTGGACTCTGCAAATAGACAACAAAGGTCAAATAGATACTGGTCCTAATAAGGGGGCTCAACAGATAGAAGAGTGATGTTAGACAGGTATAAGTCATCCAATGAAGGTAAAGGAGTTGAAAGGGGCCTCACACATTGGAAGGTGGAAAAGAGTTGCGGGTGTGATCACTGTATGAGACTGAGAAGGATACTGCTCGATAGCTGATGAGATGTGGGATGTGTCAATAGTCTCTTGAATAGTGAGAGAAGGAGGAGGAGATTCCTTTATAGTACTCTCAACATCAAAACTGGGTGTAGAATCCTCATCAGTAGAAGTAGAACCAAGTGATTTTATGTCAGTGGAATTGTAATCATATGAAGAACATAGAGGCGACAACATGAATCAGTAACAATAAACAACGACAACAGTATGTGAAGGTTCTACATAGAGGGATTGAAGAATTCTCCAGACATAGTGGGGTGCGAATCTGAGTCTGCCACATGAAACTAGAGAGATCTAGAGACATGCATCGTTCAATTGACCAAAAACATGGTCGCAAGTGTTAAGCTAGTCCTCCGGAAGATGATGATCAGTGGGTGTAAGAACTGGCTCAAGTAAGAAGGGTGAAAGACACTCATGAGTGAAGTAGCGTTCCATAGAAGCACGCCCAGCTAAATAGTTCCCTCTCCCAGTGAGAAGTGGTGGAGGCTGTAAAATAATCCTACAATGCTCAAGTCTGGAAAGAGCACCCTCCATGATTTGGAATGAAAAGTGCAAGGTGCACAAAAACAAGACATCAAACTCAGACTGATAATGCATCTGTGTGTAAAAACCCAAGAGTACTAGTGAACCCTGCTAGAATGTAACACTTTATAAAGAAGTAGCGTGTTATACAAAAATAAAAATTTCATCACATAATGTGCAAAAAAAACATGAAACTTTGACTAAATAAGTGCTAAAAAACGAGCAACGAGTCAAAAGTTATAGCAAGAAAGATAATTCTTATAACTAATGGAAAATGCCAAAAGGCTGCTGCAAATGAATTAAAAAAGTGCCTGAGATGGGTGCGAAGGGTGTCATGTGGCTACTCTTTGGAGATGAAATCAAATTTTAGGTAGGGTTTTACTTTTCTCGCAAGTGGGGATTAGCCTCCTGCCAACCCTAGACCTCACCCTCCATCTTCGACACGCGTAGGAGGGGATATAATTACAAGAAAATAGAGCCCAAAATGCCATAAATAATGTTTTTGCCTCAAAATATCAATAAAAGGTTTTGTTTACCTCTAAAAAATTTATAAAAGGGAAATGGGGCCCACATTTTCAATCCATGTGGTTGTTGACCAAGTTGAGTTATACGTTGGTGTGGAAAAAGTAATCACATCCAAAGAGAAACCACCACACAGTCAGCCACGTGTAGGAGAAAGTTGACGCATCAAGAAATTGGTGGAAGGTCTGAGATAGGCAGAACCACGTGCTAGCAACAACCTGAAACTACAGGTGGAGAGGTAATGGTTGGGATATTTTCCAGCTTGTAATGTCAAAACATGGAAGAATGCACTGGAGGAGGCAAGTTGTCTGTTAGACTAGTGAGTGCAATGTGTTGTAGAGTCATGTGGGAAGCCTGAGTTGAGTAACATGTAGAGAGAGAGATATGAGCTGGAATGTGAAGCCAAAGTATGCACAACCAAATCCAAAGTGATGAAAGAGGAGTCGTATTCCAATGCAGGGAGGAGCGTGTCTACCTCGAACCAACATAAGTCAGATGTAATGCATAGAGACAGATTACAAGGTCGGTTGAGAAATGTTGCAAGGGCAATGTGTCTTGGTTTTTAAGGTAAACAATGCATAGTGGCTGAGGAGTTCACTAAAACCAAAAAAAAGTTGCAAGTGGGTTATGTAAATGATAGTGTGCCGAGTCAGACATTCCAATGCAGGTGGAAGCCAAGTGTTTCCAGCACCAACACGAGCAAACAAGGTAGGCTGGACAAGCCAAATGTTTCCTTTCCCCACAGTTGAAGACTACAAACATAAACCTTGAAGCAAAATAGAGCTGACCGAGATAACACATGAGCAATGAGTAATGTGATAAGAGTGGTCAGCTAGGGCCAATTTGAGCCAGAAATAGATCTAACAATCCTCTAAAAAACTCACAAACAACACTTTTAAACTCAGATATAAACCTCAAACCTGAAAACCACCTTCAAAGATGCATGAAGACCCTAAAATCTGAAACCCATGAACATAGAAAACGCAAACACAATTAAACGAGGTATAAGGCCCTGAAATCAATGCAAGAAGAGCACTATCATAATAACCATTATGACACATGCAACGAGAATCTAAATATCACATCGAAAGTTGGAAAATGCACGAAAAATGTCGAGGAGTGCATGGATCCACAAGATCCACTCTGATACCATGTAAGAGGGTTTGAAACTTGAAAGTGAGGATCATGAGGGACAACGTGCACATCCATAGATGTGTGAATGATAGTGTGAAGAGATATTGGGAGGAGAGAGCATCAACTGAATGTGCATGCAAAGATTTGAAACACGGGTAGAACCTCATTACAATCCACAAACTCTCCTCTATCTCATAGATACAAAAGGGTGTACATATAGGAGGTGCTAAGTAACCCCCAATGCGTAGTCATGACAACTCGAGTGGAGCGGGGGGAGTTACATTCCCAGAATAGAAGTGTAATGCCCTAATGATGCATATGACACACTAACGCATTGACTCGTAAGATAATATCATAATGACCCCTAAATGACACGTGGACCTACGATCTCACCTAAGTGAGATGACTCACCTTATGATGTGGAAAATAATACACACCAACAATCCACTTGCCTTAAACCTTGAGAGCTAGGAAAAAAAACCAAAGGGGTCCCATTAATGAGAATTAAAAACAAGGCATTAGAGATACATGCCTTAACCAAATTTTTAAAGGGCACATCAAAGCCAAACTTGTCAAGGATTTTGTCTAGAAAGCAACATGAAACCCTATCATAAGCTTTGGCCATATCTAGTTTTTTAAAACAAAATCTTCCTTCTTACTGAGTTTAGCCAAGTGAATAGTCTCTTTGATTGTGATGATCCCATCCTAAATTTGGCACCGTATGAAAAAACCCCCCTTGTTAATCAGAAATGATATAGGGGAGGATTAGTTGAAAACATAGGGCTAAAATTTTTGTGCAAATTTTATAGGATGTATTACAGATACTTATAGGTCTGAAATATTTTAATTCCATGGAATTACCACATTTCAGAACCAATTTTAAAAAGGTATAGTTCATGTCTTTTAGCATGACTTTCTGTCTAAAAAATTCTTTCATACCATCTCATAGACATATTTTTTAACTACGTCCCAAAATTTTTGAAAGAAGTCAGAAGGCTTGGAATCCATCTGGACCAAGAGCCTTGTCAAGACTTGAGAATGTTTTACAGTGAATTCCACTTCCTCCATTAAAGGTATCTTTGAAAGCATAAAATTATATGGCATCAGAAGCCCGATAGGAGGAATGTCAATGCTTAAGAAGTCCAGTGCAACGGCTTTAGGTCAAACTCTTGGAGAACAATTATTAGTAAGAAGGTTTTGCCCCGAAGAAGGAGATATAATCTTTATTTATTTATTCTTTTTCTTCCATGATTAAACCCTCTTCTTCTCTGATTCTATTAATTCTATTTAAGCTTCTATGTTTTAAAGTGGAACAAGTGAAAGAAACCTATTGAATTTTTATCCCCTTCATTTAGCCATGTAATTCGAGATTTTTGTCTCTAGAAAATTTTCTCTTTTCCGAAGATGTTGTGGTATTCCACAAAGAGGGAACTTTCCTTTTCATGGTCCTCTATATCCATCTCAGAATCCCATCTCTCGGTATGTCTTTGGACATTCTATAATTCAGCTCTGATTTTTGTCCCATTTCTTCTAAAAAATATTGTGTCGAAGGAAGTGCCTATTTTTTGAATCTTCCATGATTCGACAACTTAAATTTAAAGTAAAGATCAACGGAAACTATGAGTCTGAATTTGATTTTCCCCCCATTTTTACTAAAAACCACTAGAAATGTGAGTCTTCATGATTTCTTGGTATTTCCTACATCTTCTCAAATTGGAAGGGGAGTTAATTTTGATATCTGGAGTTTGGTGGGAGATAGTATTGGAGATGATCTTTCACCATTAAAATGGTCTGATTATCGAGAGATCGATATGATTTTTTAACCACTTCTCCAAGCACGCAAGGAACCAGATTTGAACTTCAATTAGTTGGGTGAAAGTGGTTGGTGATTTGAAGTGAAAGAGTGATCAATATGCAGAGGAGGAGTTGAATGTGGGAGATTTTCCAAGAGATCTGTTCTCCTAAGCACCTCATTTTTTTTACAGATCTGATTATTGGAAATCACTATCGTGATCATGGCTTGAGCACTGGTAGACTCAATGTGGGATTTTTTTGGGGGAAAAGGCGATGCTCAAATGTTATAAATGGCACAAATTTTTTGTAAATGGTTGGAGGTGAGTGTTAAAGGTTGAAGAAAATTCCCTAGAGGAAAATTTGACAAAGCCTGTCTTTTGAGAAGCTGTCTAAGAAGCTTGTATATCTCTTTTGTATTAAGTTTAATCATGTCAAGGTGGTTACGAGTGTACATACCCTTGAAAATCTCTGAGATTTTCTAGAAACTTTCCTCAACTGATAAATTAATCAAACTTGAGTTACTATGCATGATGTTATGCAAAATGTGTTTGTTTTATTTTCTTGAATGCTAACAAATAGTTTTTCTTGTTCCTGTTGCATGTCTTTGTATCAAAATCTATCTTAATCACAGGGTATCAATCCTGATGGTACCATTTAGTGGAAAATGCAATCTCATTTCTTAGAATATCTTTCATCTAGGAGTGAAATAAACTTATGGTCTAAAATCATATTTTCTTTCATTTTTTGATAGAGTAGTTTGTAAGCCTCTGGTGCTACCTCAAGCATGATTGGGCTCATAATAATTTGATGTTTTATGGGTCTTCTAATTCGAGCCTTGAGATTTATGTTAAAATATCATAGATTGTGTGAAAAGGTATTAATCTAGGCATCCTTGAAGTACATATTCTAGTTAAAGGAACATTTTAGCTATTCTGAAGCATTTTTCATCTAGATATTTCAATTTTGTAAGAGTTCTCAGAGATTTAATTAAGTTTATTCTTCCTCACCTCCCACCAAAATTTATTTACAAACAAATAATCCTACCCATACATACCCCTGTTTGTCATGTGTGTATACAAATGGATAAATTTTATTACCAAAACATACCCTCAACAATCAGGATTCCAAATGTCTTTAGTAGCCTAGACCTTGCCTAGAGAATGTCTCCACATTATCTAAAGTGACAATTTTCCGTGAGACTTCCATTCTTCCTTTACATTTTGTTCATCCCTCTTTCCCAGCTGGTCTCCTTGAATGCCATCTTCATTATGAGGTAAAAAGATATATCTTCATCTGCCTTTCCATAAACATTAACAACTGATCTATCATTTTTTTCCTCTTACCTTAGAATCTGAAAGGACAGATATTTTGATTTCCTAAAATTGACCATAAGGTCAAATCCATTTTGAGGGTGCTCCATCCATTCATCTCCACATCTGAGTGAAAGAGGGCCAATTAAATCCCATCCATAAGCTATAAAACAAGAAATATTTCCCATGATCAGAAGCACTTTGCATTGTCTCTTAAGCTCCCTTTTTCAAAACTTGTGATGCTGCTCAGACTTCATGGCACTGGAATATCACATTTTGGGTACCAACAATAGTATACAGTTTTCGTCAAGAATGACCAAGTATACTAACTCTCCACTTGTCAATCACATTTTTCAACCAATTTCGATGATTTCAAATTTTTCTACCAAATCCCTGACATGACTTGAATCTTTTATACTATATGGAGGATCAATCCTTATCTTGGACAAAGAACCCTTTGTTATGAATGTTCAAATACAAAAATTTTGACATATAAGTCTATTCACATTTCTTGGTTAAGTATGTAATGCCTATTAACCGTTTTGTTGCAAACACTATAGCCCTTCCCTTTCACGCCTGCATATAGTGGCGGCTCATAGTTTAGCAAATACAACTTCATGCAAGTAAATTAAAATTTCACATTTGTCATCTTCTTCTTGCGCTAACATGAGGCTAACGGACGTCTATTGCCCTAGAATAGGAAGATTGGGGGATGATTTGACTTAGGAGGCATGAGCATTTCTAGGTTGACATAAGGAATCACTTGAATTATTCCCACTTGCCTCA
The DNA here is from genome assembly GCA_019776745.2 of Taxus chinensis. Lineage (NCBI taxonomy): Eukaryota > Viridiplantae > Streptophyta > Pinopsida > Cupressales > Taxaceae > Taxus > Taxus chinensis. The sequence continues at coordinate 151,170,663 of CM034157.1, forward strand.
TAACTCGATACCAACCAGATTTGCAGTAGTCCTTTAATAACTAGGGTTATTTATCAGATGACCTAACTAAAATCAGAATTAAATTCAAATTACAATGATCTTTTCGAAACAAGACAATGCATGACAAGAGCACTGGTGGGGTCATCTTCCATTACTGCTCATTTGGACTAGATCCCATCGATCTTCGTGAAGAGAATTGTATCATAGTAACTTCTAATAGCTGTCAATATTAAACCCACATTTTTTTGGATTCAAAATGTAACATTGTATTCAATGAGATTCAGTAGTATGATTGTAGAAGTGCACCTCGATGGTGATTAGAGTACTTCCTAGAATTAGCCTTAAAGGTCTTGGATGAAATCCATAATCTTGGTGAATAAGATCATGGAATGATGTAAGGCATTTCTAACTGTTATTAAACTACCGAGTCTATTGAGACCGAACGACATGACTACGGTAGTACTAAGTTCCCGACTTGAGTAATAAAGGTCACCTCCATTATCTCTGATCTTCCTCAGAGATTTTCCAAGTGATCCTATGAACCCATCCATGAGCAATTTCAAACTCATAGCCAGTTAAATTGTGTCAATGATAACATATTCAAAAAATATTCATCAAGAAATCATATTTGGGAATGAGGGATTTATATCCTAAAGTTCCAAATGTAGAAAATTTTTCCATTCTTCTGTAAAACGAGGACTAATGATTAGATAATGTTGAAGTAATCATTAATTTTGAACCCAACACTATAGGAGTTTCATGATATAAAAATCCAAATTAGCGCCAAATTGGTTTCATAAGTTTGGATTTTTGTTTGATGGGATTACCTTGGCATTGGATTTGGTCAATGCAATATCTGCGGACAATGAACATGAAGGAGAAGATTCCTATATATTGTATAATAACTAAATATGAATGAATAAAGGAATGTTAGGATTGAGGTCCTTTGTGTATTCTCCACTTCTTAATAGTTTTTGAAGAATTCCACTTTAACAACGACTCATGTGTTTTCCACTAATCCCAATGTTGATGAAAAATCGACTCTTCTACTCTACCAAAGATAAACATTAACATCCTCAAGTCTTCAAACTCATGGTAGGGGCCGGATGAAAGTTCTAGTTCCCCTTGGGTCCAATAGGGACGCTGGTCCATCATGTGATCTCCAACCATAGGAGGAAGAGTCCCGAGGACCATATCAGAAAAGCCTCTCTTATGATTTATGGGTATTGAAACCCATATAAATGTTTAGGTACTCTAAATAGCCTCATCATTTTCTAGATAATCTATGAGTAGGAGGCTCTTTCTCACATCAACGAATGTGCAAATGATTAGATTTTTTGAAGCATATCTGCGAACTAGGAGGAGTTCAACGCAAATGAAACTATGAATGTGGCATCTTCTAGATTTGAAACTCGGGAAGAATCAGTTAAGCCATAAAATCCTTATCTGAATATGGCAAGATGGGGTTTTTCTCAATGGGATGTCTTTGTTAAGTGAATTCGAAACCTGCTAATTAAGTCAAGTACAACAGTATTAGTAGACATGGCAAGTTTCATTCCTATAGTAGAAGTGTATACCTCTGAAACCTTGTTAATGACACATATGTTATAGTCTAGCTATGAATCACCTGACAATCTAATGTGTACAATTGAGAATATCATAATGGCTACTATGAGACTAAGAAGGAGAGCCTTGTATTATACACAATTATTTATACATTCAAAATCTAGCTTGAAATGAAAATCCATGACCTTCCCCTCAAGAGAAGTAAGAATCACACTTGCCCCAACGTGAAAGCTACATTTTTCTCCGGCATAGTTAAGAGTTTAGCAGTTGCTTGGGAAGATTGTTGGTTGGTCATTTTTTACATCTTCTTTTGTTGGTTTTGATATTTTAACCATGAAAATTCCTTCAGTGGGAAGATAGCCGAGTCCTAGAGCATGTCATATGCCCATGGAATCGAATGGGAAAATCATTCTTGAATAGCTTGATAATATTTATCGTGGTTTGTGTTAATATTGTCTCAAAAAAATTAGTTTCATCTTTAACTACAGGAACTCCTTCGGTCAAACTAGTAGTTTCTAATTCCATTGTGGGCATTAATTTTATCTCTAGAGTTGAACTCATAGGTTTTTTCAATTGGTTTTTGGGGAGCTCAAACTCAGTATGGACCTCAGGTTTCTTTTTTAGGTTAGCTAGATGAATTTCAAAGGGATTCGGCTCACCCTGTGTAATGAAGACTTTCCCCAAATGTAGGAATCTAACTTCTTGAAAAAATGTGCAAGCGATCACTTTCATGCGATGTATCCAAGGATGACCGAGAATCATATTATAGTTGGTTTATGGTCTATTATATAAAACTCTATAAGAACTATCTTGGGCCCTATGGTAACTGGTAGCACTATGGTCCCAATTGATGTTTCCTTGAAGCTATCATAACATCTCAACATGTTTCTCATTGAAGAGAAATTAGTTTCTCCATAGCCTAACTTCTGGAGAAATGAGAAGGGGACAATGTTAATTGGTACCTCGTTATTAACCATTGCACACTTTACGTATTTATTGTAAATCCAAACTTATATATATATATATATATATATATATATATATATATACAGATCACCTCTACATGCCAATTCAACATCTATGGGCATCTTAATGATGTCGAAAATGAATCCAACATGTCTTTTTAGCTACCTAGGAGGATAGACATTGAATTCTATGTGATTTATTTGTGCCTCAAGAGGAGGGGTGAGATTGATCAAATCTTAAAGACCCAATGATTTTAATAAAGTAGCTCTATGATTAGGGGAGTTATTCAATAAATCCAAGAAGGAGATGTGAGAAAAGATCTTTGTTAAATCATTGATCAAGTCGTAATCCCCTATCATCTTTGAAAGTGTCGAAACATCATCTAACATAGATGGGTAAATAAGAATGGGTTATAAAGAGTAGTCTCGAGATTTTGTAGCGACATTTATTTGGGGTTCGATTTCAAGCTCTACCAGACCCAAAATCTTAGTTTGTCGAAAAACATCTAACGGAGGTCCTACCAATGGGTTTGATGAAGTTAAATATTCATGATTTTTGTTTCCCATTGAGTTACCCTTATTTGTGTCGTTGGGGTCCAAGTTACTGCTATCAAGATGCATAGGAAAAGGATCGCTGAAGATCCTAAGAGGAGTGTTTTGAGGGAAAACTAGACGCATGCAAGTATTATGAGTTGGCACCGTAGGATTTTCAAAAATCATCTTAGCAAAGATTTTCCTTTATTCCTCTAGTAAGTGATGTAGGACCTTGTTACACTCACGACATGTAGGAAAATTTGACAAAGCCTGTCTTTTGAGAAGCTGTCTAAGAAGCTTGTATATATCTTTTGTATTAAGTTTAAATCATGTCAAGGTGGTTACAAGTGTACAACCCTTGAAAATCTCTGATATTTTCTAGAAACTTTCCTCTACTGATAAATTTAATCAAACTTGAGTTATTTTATGTGGATGTTATGCAAAATGTGTTTGTTTTACTTCTGAATGTTTGCAAATAGTTTTTCTTGTTCCTGTTGCAATCTTGTATCAAAATCTATCTTAATCACACGTCTCAATCCTGATGGTAGTTTAGTGGAATTTGCAATCTCATTTCTCAGAATATCTTTCATCTGGGAGTGAAATAAACAATTTAAAATCACTTTTCTTTCATTTTTTGATAGAGATTGTTTGTAAGCCTCTAGGTGTACCTCAAGCATGATTGGGCTCAGATCTTGATGTTTTGTTGGGTCTTCTAATTCGAGCCTTCGTGTTAAAATATCATAGATTGTGTGAAAAGGTCTTAATCTAGGCATCCATTGAAGTACATATTCTTGTTAAAGGAACATTTTAGCTATTCTGAAGCATTCTATCATCTAGAATTTCAATTTTGTAAGAGTTCTAAGAGATTTGGAAAATCAAGTTTATTTTACCTCACCTCCCACCAAAATTTTATTTACAAACAAATAATCCTACCCATACCACCTCTGTTTGTCATGTGTGTATACAAATGGATAAATTTTATTACCAAAACATACAGAAACAATCAGGATTCCAAATGTCTTTAGTAGCCTAGACCTTGCCTAGAGAATATCTCCACTATCTAAAGTGACAAATCGTGAGATTAGATTTTGTTACATTGATCATATTTTCTTCAAGGTTTTCATGAAAATTTTGGTATAGCGCCCCTCCGACATCTTATATTCACGTAATTTCCATCCCCACTTCTCTTTATCTTAAATTAAATAAAATCTTATCTATTTGTTCAAATTATTTGATTGATTATCAATGGGCTCTATATGGACCCATTTGATAATTCAATTTTTGGAATCATCCCCCATCTCTCACAAATTATTTAATTCATGGGTAAATGCTCCCATCTGACACCCTTTTTAAAAAAATGAATCTTTATCTCACCCCCCATTCAAATCATGTCCCCACTTTGCCTAATAAGTCAAACTATGGGACCCACATGATCACATCGCATCCCTAACTCAGTTACTTTACTACACCCTGGGTATCATCTAACCTGCAGTTTAGTCTCATATCTAAGCTATAAATATGGGGTTTTCCCCCATATTTCGAAAGGATAGATATATTTTTAAGGAGACTATTTTTTTTAAATGATGAGGAGGATATATTTTTGAAAAAACACTTAAGAATTTATGACCCCTTTGAAGGAGAAACTCTGACAGTGTCTCTTATCTTGCCATCTTGATGCCCGGTTCATTTCCATATCAGGACATAAGCTAAGTTCCTTGTTATTTTAGTTACTTTCCGTTTTATATTTTTACTACTGTTCACGATCTAATTATCTTGTCTGACACGGGGGTTGACATCCTCCAAGGGAGTTGAAATCCTCTTGGAACCGGTACCATCCGGGAAACCCCCGCATATTGTGTTCTAATCTTATCTGGTTTAGTTTTGTAGATCTAGCTTCTTGATATCATGCATCTACTTTCTTTGTGCCCGTATCATCCATCTCCATCTCCAAGGTACTAATCCCTTGTATACTCAACGTGGTCTCTAGTGTTTCTTGATTACTCGTACACTCATCTAGACAGGAAGCTGGAAACGTAGATCAACATTTGGCACGCTCGGTGGGACCAGATCCAAGATCTGGTCGTTTCATTTGTTTTGTTCCTTTATTAATCTCGTGTAAGTATTATAAACATATTGGTTCTCATGTGTTGTAGTTTTCAAATATATGTGGTAAATATTTCATCTTGTGGACTCACATTTTTGTAAGATTTGGTGTTATCTTCATCTGTATCATAGGTTTGTGTCGCCTTCAAGGTAAGTACTCTTCTTGTGTTTAACCTTATACTTGGTATTTAGTTTCAAGTTTAGTTTTATTATTAAATACATAATCATACTCAAATAAAAAAAAATAAAAAATCATATGTTAGGTTCTACTCGCATGGGGAACAAATCCAGAAACTAATCTTATTGTCTTGCTTTTATTTGTGATCTCAGTTGTATAATAGATATAATTTATTTTTCTTTTCCTTTTAATGGCCTTTGCTTTGACCTAACAAAATATCTCTTTATATACATCTAGATCTTAATTTCTAATTATGTATAAATCTCACATTTCAAAGCATACTAATATATGGTTACTTGTTTAAAATATAATAATCTATAGTTATTTATTTTAAAACATAATAGACAATATTGATTTATTTAAAAATAACAATTAAAAAAATATTATGAAATAACATTGAATTAAGTTATCATAATAAAAAAAGAAATTAGAATTAAATTATATTAAAAAAATGCCATTCAATATTGAAATGTAATCCACATCCATGGAATGTCAACACCATAGTTAATTGTATATGTCTCGTTTAGTTCTCTTTTCCATGTGATTCACTTTATGTCATCACACATGTAAAAAGTTGTGTCCATGTGTGGTATGACCCACCAATTTTAATTCACTCATCCTTTAGGTAGGTTTGATGAATCTGTCATTTTATTAGTTGGGCTTTTTACTCATGTCATTTTATTAGTTGGGCTTTTTAGTCATGTCATATTATTAGTTGGGATATCATTTTATTAGTCATATCATTTTATTAGTTGGGATTTTTTTAGTCATGTCATTTTATTAGTTGAAGCTTTTATAATTCATATCACTTTATTAGTTTAGCTTTTGTATAAGCTATTATTTCATTAATCTAATTTATCTTTTTGACTCAATTGCTTCCTTTATATTATTTTATAGTCTATCGTTTAATTTTTGAAGCTTATTTACTCAAATGAAATAGGAACATTAAACTACAATTTTGTTAATTAATTAATTTATTATTTATTTACGACGACACCATTTGTAAAATTTATAAAGCCATTTTTTTAACTACCTTAACTAATAGCATTTATTATCTTCTTGCAGGATAATGCCTATAACCTCACGACAACAACATTACGGTGTCAAAGACCAATGTTTAAATCAAACACACCACACAAAACACTTTTACCGACCTTATCTGCAAACATAGACGGTGCCATTTTAGGTTACTCGGGCATTCCTGGCCATTGACCGTCGCCTCCAAGTATGCCATCATCACATGCGATCAAATAAATAGAAAAAAAAACATTATCCAGATCCCTCTTTCTAGTCGTGAACGATGCACTTTTAAGGTCACTAGACATTCCGGGTCTGTGATTAATACCTCTAAACATGTGTAATCAAATAACCAGGAAAAGTGAATCTCCAGGTATTCCTCATTTTTTTCTCTATTTTCTCTTTTTTGCATCAAAATTTTCCCTTTCCTAAGTGTTTGTCTACATCAAATATCACATTTCATTTTGGTCTAAAATGAATCTCTTGCATCCTGCTTGCTTACATAGCTTAAGTAAAGGATTTAACTCTATGCATTTCACTTATCACACACTGCCTGAAACTGCACAAACATAATTTACACATCAAAACATTCCTCTCACCTGGTTAAACGATTGGGACCTAAACACCCAATAGGTAGCCATCTCAGACATCTCCCAATCCATAACTACCTGAAACTAGCCTTAGACTCCTTTAGGCACCTTCATTACCTACTTTTCTTTTCTATTCACATCCTCTAAATTAAACATGATGATAAAAAATATTCTGCTTGATTTTTTTGTCAACAACATACATAAACAGATGTTTCTCTATTTCACACCTATTGTCGCTCTCTCCCAAATCGAGACAAACAAACAACCTGCTCTATCCAATAAAGTTACTTCCTCTGATGATCTCACTCAACAGGATTCTAAACTCAAAACCACGTCTTCAGTCACTCAATCTCCTGTCTCCATGGTCTTACCTCATGAGAACCATGTCATACAAAATTCTCCCCACCTTGATACCAACCCTCATATCCCCCGTCAAGCCAGTCTTCCTAAATCAATCACATCACCATCTCCTGCTCCTCTAGATACACTCAAATCTCCTCCTAACCCCATATATGACTTCTTACTTCAGAAATATCCTACAATCTATCAATCCTCCCAATCTCCAAAATTGGTGGATCACATTCCACCCACATCCAATTTTGAAAATTCCATTAATAGGCATGTCCAGCCATCTCCAATTCTTAACACACATATCCCCACTTATCGGCATGCCCTTATTGCTCAACACCAGCCTATGCAACAATCCCAACCTGTGACATATGTTAGTCTTTGCCAAGAAGCTCCCTAAACACCCACATATCCGTAAATTAATCAATTGTCTTATCAAACCATTCCACAAACATCCTATCCACAAACTTATCAACTGCTTTATTAGACGCTTCACCAAACACCCACACACCCACAAACACATTATTTGCCTTATCAAACTACCTTTCAAACCACACAGCCAATCCAATCTCAACCTTACAATACCTTGACTAATTCAATTCATGCCTTAATGAATTGGTTAGCCAGTTTAGAAACCCTTACCGTACCACCCAAGAACACCTTATCCTATGAACAAATCTGTAACGAACCGATTCATCCATCGGTTCCAATCAAACCTTATCCCCCTCATTGGAAACTTCTTGCATTTAATAAGTTCAATAATAAAGAATATCCCCAACAACATCTCCTCCCATTTAAACATGCATGTTGTGTTATCGCACATGATCATGATCTACTTCTTCACACTTTCCCCATGTCTTTGTCTGGTCCTGGGCTGGATTGGTATAAAAATATCTTGCATGACACTCCTTATTCTCTTTCACCCAACTTGCACAGTTATTATTACAACACTTTTCTATCAATATCACACGTAAAACCACTATCACTGATCTATATACCATTCGGACAGTATGAAAACGTGCCCATCGCCGACTTCGTCGCACGGTGGCATACTGTTATAAACCAACTATCCTTCACTATCCTGCAAACTGAACTCATCGATTTATTCTCATGTTCGTGTGCCAAACATATATCATCCACTTTGTAGATCCAATCATTCTGAACCTTTGATGAAGCTTTCACAATGGCTTGCAAGCTTGAAACCCGTGCCATTGAGCTAGGGTCATCTTAAATTAAGTTCAACTAAATCAAAAATTGAATCCACTAAACCATTCACACATAATGACAAGTTCAAGACTGCGGCCAACACTGTGGTCATTGAACCCTCATCCCCATCTACACCAAGCACATGGTCTCAACAATGATCTCCTCAATCAACAACCAACTACACTCCTTTAGGAGAATCATACAGTTTTGTATTTGATAAGTTGATGAGTGTAAACTCTATCCAACTGCCTCCCATACGACCCGTAGACAACTCACAAGCCAAGCCTATTTGGTATCATGAGGCCCACTTTTGTAAATATCATTGAGTCAAAGGTCATGACATTGAGAGATGTCGTTCCTTCAAAGATCATGTCCAACAACTTGTAAATCAAGGGGATATCCAAATTGATACCTCCACTACACAGACTAATCAACCACCAACGAATCACGTCACCCCCTTTACATCTCAACTATCAAACGCTTGTATGGTTGACACTATCAATCAAGATCCCATCTTTTCACCAACTCCACATGTTCCCACAGTGGACATTATTCCCATCTCTTATTCAAAACCTGTAACACCTACATCAACTTTCACTACTTATGTTGAACCTGTACCTTCTCCTATCCTTGCCACATCCACATCAAATTCAACTATATCATCCATTTCCACCGCTTCAAATACACCCCAATCTACCACATTAGATTCATCTTTAGCACTTATTTCAAACCCACTCGTATCCACACATATCCCTACGTCTCTCACACATATTCATTCACCAGCATCTTCATCAAATACACCTATTACTACACCTACATTACTCACAACCATCCCAACTAAACTCAGTTCTACTACATGCACCCTTGTAACCCCATCTTCAACATCAACCCCTTTAGCAAACATAGTATTCTTACCCCTCAAACATTTATGAAACAACCAGTCCTTCTACTTCTACATCTCAAAAATGCTCCTACATTTGTTGCATTACCCATACCCATAAGGTCTACTCCATCGGTTATCACATCACTCACATTTCCACATATTCCAAAAGTGCCTACATCTTTATCTATCCCAACTACCCCTATATCTATCATACACCAACAAGTCCACCTATCTCTACCTTGACATATGTACCTATATCTTCACCCATGGCCACATCACCCAGTCTACCCCAATATTCTTTACCCAATCATCCTATCACATCAATCAAATCCTCTCGATCTGCAACCCTACCAAATATACCCCTTGAATCACCTATTGAACCAACACATCTACCTCAATCAAATAAAGATGTTTTACCTTCTCCCTCTAAAAAATCATCTCTTTCCATGCCCAAATCGAAACAATCCATGTCTCACATAGATATCATTAATCGCATCATACAAACACCTATCTCTTCATTAACATCTTCATCTTGTTTTAGAATAGTTTCTCCATTGATAACCACACCACCGCTATCAGATCCTCCAGTTGAAATTATTGTCATCCCTGCTAGAGGTAAATCTTCTTGGTCGAAGTCTAAGGCTTGGGGAAAACATCCCCGATAGTCCCCTGTGCATCCATGGAAACATTCAAGTTTTCCCTCTTCTCAACAATCCAATGCCACAACATCCATGTCAGGATCAGTTTTTCCATCTACGACATCTTGCAATAATCAATCCACATCCAAACAATACCATCCTTCAACCAAATTTTATTTTTCCTCCAAAACATGAAATTCACACATCCAATCTACATCTACATTTTCTCCTAACTGCCAAGCTGAGACATCCTATCAAAACCCATAAGAGTTCCCTTCCCCATGACACTTCAATGGGGTCATACAAGATATCTTTCAACATTTAACTTGAACATCTACCATAAAACTTCCTCCTATTAAAGCCTTCAATCCATATGGTCCCAAGCCATCATGGTTCAATCCTAATTGTAGTTGTGCTTATCATCGTACCCCAGGTCATGACATCGAACATTGTAAGGCCTTTCGGTCAATCGTCCACAACCTTATTGAGAAATATGATTTCCTCATTCAGGGGAAAGTTCCTTCTCCATCTACCTTGAATCCAATCCATATCCCATTTGTCAGATCTCCCATGATCCCTCCATCCACATCATCCCTTAATATTCATCCAGTCCATGTCATTCCTCCTAAGGAATGCCTGCCATTGTTCATCAATGCCGCTTATCTTTCTAAACACACTTGTGGTCTCTGATCGTTTACCCCATCCAAATCTAAAACAATCTCATCTAAGCTCTTTCGACATCCTTTACCTCCTTCACATTTAACTTGTTAGGAGAATAATACCTTCCCTCACCCTTGAACACATCATCTATACAAATCCCTTGTTACTATGGGACTTTGCTCTTTGACATGTTTTTTTATCTACCTTATTCACATCCATTCAATCTATTATATCCAAATTCATCTCATTCTAAGTCCTCCTTTGAGGCCATATTTGTTCTTTTATGTTTTTGCTCCTTTTAGGAGTATCATCTTTTTCATTGAAGCCCTCCTTTGAGGCCATGTTTGTCTCTCCATTGAGGGACCTTTTTCTACATTTGTGTCTCTTCTGGGGAAGTATCTATTTCAAAGTCCACCTTTGTGGTTCTATTTGTGTCTCTTTTGGGACAAAATTTATTACATCAAGCCCTCCTGTGAGGCCATACAATGGAAACACCTCAGGTCTGTGGGTATACCTATTTTGAGGTGAGTCTCTGGTATCAAGGCCGGTTCCTTATTGGTGTATCCTAAACTGATTTCTGGGATTTTGAGAGTAAAAGATGACTGTAAAATGATTAAAACTAAGGTGATACACCAAATTTGTATGAGGGCTTTGACTGAGTATATGCACAACTGATTTGGGAAGGATTCTTGATGCACGAACCAATAGTTTTTCTGCAGAATGTCTAAGGGAAAAACACTTGATTGTACTGAGGGAGAATCACAACAGTACTAATAAGTTAACATGCACATTAAAATTAAGCAGAAAAGACTGAATTTGCAGCAGGGTAAGGTGATTGATCAGGGAATTTGCATTCTCAAGATTAATATAAACATACACAAGACTGCAAAATAACTTGCAAAAGGCAGAAAATACTTCACACTCAGAGGGAAAAACTGGAAAAATTTGCTTCAGTACTCATATATCCAAAAAGTCCTCCAGTCCAAAGTTCCTCTTTGTGCTTTGCAAAGGCACACAATATATAGCAAAAATAAAATTCACCCTCTCCCTAAAAATAGCCTAAGGCTTGTACTCGCCCATGCATCTTAGTTTTATCCTTTATTTAATAATAGATAAAGGGAAAAATAGAGCATGCAATTACAAATAGGCATTATTAGCCTTACTTACATTACAGTCAAACTGAAGTTGACTGTTCTATTTTTAAGAAAAGAAGGATGAATAATTTGCTAAAAATAAGGTTGCTTGCTAGGCAAGTCTCTTTCCATGAACATGCAACTCTGTCTTCTTCTCTATTCTGTCCTGTTGTGAAGGCATGCAAAATACAACTCCCTGTATGTGAGCAAAATAATTACAATACTTAGCAATATTTGCAAAAATAATTCCTCCTGTGGGGACCACCTGCTATGTGCACATGTTGATATTGACATCTCCTTTTGAAAAATGGTCACATGAGTGACACTAATACAAATCAACCCTAGCCTTTTGGGGACCCATGGTTGAAATTCTTGTCTTCATTGGGTTTGGCCACTTTTGTGGACTTAGCATATATATGTTTTAAAATCTTTGATAACACCCTTTATTATATGTCTGACCACCTTTGATTATGTCGGCCTTGGCATATTATAATATTCACCTTTTGGTGATCATGATATATGATTTAGTCACCCCTTTAAAATTATTTGAAGCATGCACTTGGGTTAGACTTTGAAAGTCATTTGCAATGATTAATTCGGTGGACACGTGGGTTGTCCCCTTCCATGGTGACTCACCCCTTGGTGACTTGGTCGGTGGCATCAACTCTGGTCAGGTTAACTATAACCCTTGTGGTTTATTTTGAAATTTTGTGCCTTGTTCTTTGTCATTGATCTTTGTACCCTGTCTGATCGCAGACCGTCGATTTATGACCTGTGGTTAGGGTTTTGGCTGGCATTTAATGTGGGTGGTGGCATCCTGACCATGGTTAGCATTGATTTTTGTGATGATTTGAGGATGTTGATCTTGTGTCCTTGGTTTTTTGATGTCGTCGATCTCTGACTGTGGTTGAGTTTGAGTTAACCCACTTCTTGGGTTCGGGTGGTAAAGGGAACTTGACCCTAAAGCACATTCATTTGGATTTTTTGTATATGGATGAAGCCCTAGAAAAATTTTCTCCGATGCCATTATTTGTTCTGATTCGAGCTCAGACTTTCACTGTACTTTGGAGCTCCTTCTCTGCAAAAGACTCTCTCATTTCGGGTTTCATGGTTTCTGTAAATAGTGGTCGTGCTTTGGTCATTTTCAAGATTTTCCTATAAATCCATTTTTCTTTCTGCCATGGCTGTTACTTGAGCTCGGTCATTCTATTTGGTATTTTTTATGAGATCTGAGTTTTCTTTGTGAGTTGAAAATTTGATATCTCTTCCATTTCTTTCTTTTGATCTGGAATCTGAGATAGCTCTGAGAAATGGTTTCTTGCAATCTTTTGGCCTCCATGCCACCATGAGTTTCTGAAGCTTGATTCTTCTCTGTTCTTTGAGATCTCCTCGGTCTATTGGCCACCATAGTCATTTATAGGTGAGATAATCTCTCTTGCATACGTACACTTCTGTTTTCTTTTCTTCTTCAAATGTATCACTGAACTCTTGGAAATATTTGTGGGTTCTGTGATTTGTTTCTCCTGATTGACTCCCTGAGTTTGAAACTTCACGTGGGCCTGTGGACCTCTCGCTTCATCATCTGGTTGCTCAAAAGTTCTGACCATTTGATTATCTATGGTGAGTTTGTTCTTTGGCCCAATCTGCATCATGAATTATAGATCTGTATTTTCTGAGTTCTGGGTATATGTAGATATGTGACCTTGAGAAATTTTTCAACTCTGTGTGGAAAATACCTGTAAAAGCTTGAAGTACTGGTTTCATCATGTACTATAATTGTATTTCCTTGGTTTTCTTGTAATTTCATGCCTAGCCATTGCTAAAATGAACTTTGAAAAGACTCTGTGATCATGTGTTTGCTGTTATGAAACTCTGATTTACTTTGTACCTTCCTTTGTTTTACTATGGTGGACATAGAGTATTTTCTTCTTTCTGGATATTCATACTTCAGCCTCTTCTCTGTATGAGTTCTTTGTGCTAGGACAACTGTTATCTCATCATTTGTTGAGAATATTGTAGAAGATGGTTATGATTTTCTGCAAATATAGTTCTGTACATTACTTCAGGTCCATTCTGAAATCTTTGGCTCATTTTTATATTCTGGAGAATCCATTTGTTACAATTCATTGTTTCAGGATCAACTTGATTCTTTGAAATCCTGTAGCACCCTTTGAGAATACTTGCTTTAATCCTTTTCAAACTGAGATCACTTGAACATTGAATTTCTCCATGAGATGAGTGTTTGAAATGCAATTGTTTTCTGAAAATCACATCTATTGAATGCTTGACTGTAACAATATTCTTGACTTTCTGAAAATAATGTACTTTTTTATGAAACTATGCATAACGTATTATTTCTGGAACTCTGTTTATGACTCCTGAATGTTGGATGATTCAATTTTTGTCAAAAATGTAGTTCCATTTTTGTACTTTTTGTGCTTCAATGTTGTACTTGAGCTTCACCTGTAGCAACTAGCTTTGACTTCTTTTTATCTTTCCATTCAATTTGAACTAGCTATTTTGAAATTTATTCTTTGTATCGTAAGCAACTAAATTTTTCCTTTAGCAACTAAAATTTTTTCCTGTAGCAACTCCAGAAATCATTTTATCTTCCCGTAGCAAGATGAAAATTTTTTCCCATAGCAACTAAAAATTTATAGTGTTGATTTTTACATGGCGAAGCCCTGTCAAATTTTTTTTCATAAACTTGTCTTCATTCCTTTCCACTGTGACCTTCTCTTTTAGCCAAACATCAGCTTTCAAATTCTATCTTGTCTTTTCCTTTCTGTTGCAAACTGAAAAATGTGCTTCTATTGCTAGTAGTCTCTCTTCTACACTGTAACTTCTTCCATTTCAGAACAGTTATTGGAACTTTGAGTTACATTCTTCCTTTTATTGCATGCACTTATGACTTGTCTATTTTTCTCTTTGGCTGCAACCTGTACCTGCACACTTAGGAAAATAGTTAGAAAATAATTAGGCTTTTTGGCCTCTCTTATGTCCATGTTTTTTTCTTCTTTCTTTTCTCTTTCTTCTTTCTAAGTGAATAAAGCATGCATGCAGTTTTTCTTCAAGTAGAATACATCTCCTGTTAGGAGAAGATTCATATGCACAAAGTAGGATAGTGTAGGAATGCGAATGGATCTTGAGCTCGTAACTGACAGTTAATTCTTTTCTTCTTTTTTGTCACAATGGCTTCTACAATGAGGATGAAGGAGAAACAAAAGATGGAGATGAAGATGCTTCAATCGAAGAAAGAAACCCCAAGGCAATGATGGGTTCACTCATACTCCTTTGCTTTCTCTTTCATGCATGTGTACCTTTCTTTTCAGTAGTTGTACTTTACTTTTCAGTTACATCCCATGGCTTGTGTGGGAAACATTTGACTCTCCTTGTGAATAAAACATTGAATTCTGAAAATGAGTTGTGTATTTCCTTGTGCATTCTAGCTTTTCTGTATGGATTGTATAATGAACTAAACAACTCAGTAACATAATTGAATGTCTTAATCATGAAGGAAAGAACATTGATGAGAACTTGTAACATTCAGTAATGAACTCTGATTTTCTGTAATCTGCATTTCTGTTTGCTGCTTCAAAACTCAGCACTTCACCTAATTTGTAATTTGTCATCTTCATCAAGACAACACAGTTGTCCTTCGGGGCTTTGTGTTCTTTTGTTGAAGATGACATGAAATTGCAGACTATGTGATCTGTTCTATTTTGAGACAACACACATAACTACAGATTTCATTTAATCTTGTAACTAATTCAGCAGTAACAAATAACATAAAAACTTCCTTAGCTTAGGTATACTTCACCCAAGACTTTTCATCGTAACGACGAAGTTTGAGTTGCCCATTTTTGCACAAGTGCAAAAATTGTCAACATTTCTTGTGATCATGTGGGGAAAGCTACCTGCTAGCTTAAAGACTAGTGCCTTGCTCTTGTCCTTTGGGCATGGAGTCTAAGAATGTAACCAAAATTTACCTTTTCTGAAAGGTCCAACCCTTCCAAAACAAACTAAAGCTGGGAAAGGATCTGGTAAACAGATCACGTGCATGAATGCACTTATTGAATTGAAAAACATTGCAATGTGTAGGAACTACACTTATTGAAGGGAAATCCTACTCTAACAATCACTGTAAGATTTTCAATAACAGTGTTTGAGAAACATACCATTCACAGGAATGGGAAGTTCCTCTCCATTTAGCTTCGAAAGCTGAAAAAGCATTGTGTTCTTTGCAAGCTGAAATCATGTAAGGACCACTCCAGAGTGTATCAAACTTTGAGTGTCTTCCTGGCTTTGCACGATCAACATCCCACTTTAACACAATATCTCCTTCATTGAAGACTCTGAATTTGGATTTCTTGTCAAAAGTCTTCTTCATTTGTTTCTGATTTTTCTCCATATTCAAATGGGCTTTATCTCTTAGCTCTTGTAATTCCATTAACTCTGCATAACGAACCTATAATGGTTCATTCTCAAGCAGCTCCATTTGATGTAGCAAATCTAATGCAGGTAACTGAACTAAAATAGGCATTCTTGCTTCTTTCCATACACAAGTTTGTATGGTGAATTGCCAACTGATCTTTTAGGAGTCACTCTGTCAGCCCAAAGTGCTGAATTCAACATCCGATGCCAAGCCCTTTGATTATCCTTGAGTGTTCTTCTGATGATCCTTAACAGATTCTTGTTAGTACTCTCAGCTAAGCCATTACCTTGTGGGTAATAATTAGATTAAGAACTTAGATATATCCCATGTTTGACATCCTAATCTGTTATCTTTACACCAAGGAATGCTAAAGCATTATCTGATATGATAGTTGCTGGAACACCAAATCTGTAGACTATTCCTTCATAAAAGGATAGTATCGAAGCTTCATTAGCATCCTTCAAGGCTATTGCTTCAGTCCATCGTGTAAAATAATCTGTAGCAGTTAAGATCCACTTGTGTCCTTGTGATGATGGTGGGTTTATCATGCCAATAAAGTCAAGACCCCACTGCATAAAAGGCTGATCAGCTGAAATAGGCTGCAAGGGCAGCGAAGCTAAACGTTCTTTTCCAACAAAGAAAGCACATTTTTTACACTTTCTAATCCATTCAAAATAGTCTTTGAATATGCTAGGCCAATAGTAACCAGCTTTCATAATTTTTAAGGCTGTAGTACGTGCTAAGAAGTGACCTCCTGCAGGTCCTTCATGGAATTCTGACAGTATTTTCTGAACTTTATCATAATCAACACACCGCAGCAAGATTCCATTTATATCTTTTTTGAATAACACATTATCAATGAAGATATAAGGTACAACTTGTAATCTGAAATACCTTCATTTATTTTTGTCCATACCTTCTGGATAGGTGCCCTGCTGTAGATAATTAACCAAATCAGTCATCCATCTTGATTCCTGAATCTCGTGAGTGAGCTCAGGTTGCTGATTTTCTGGTTGAACCATAATTTCTGATTGCTGATACGTAATTTCAGCATGTTGTTTTGAATCACCTGGTTCTACAGTTTGTTTATCCATATCAACAATTAGATGCTCACATAAACCTTTCCCTCGAACTATCTTAGCAACCTGAATATCAACATCATACTCCATGACCTTTGTTATCCAGTTTGCTCTTTTCTCATTCAATTCCTTATTTAGTAAGAATGCTTTCACACTTGGATGAGAAACAAGAATGTGGATTTTATTGTTCGAAAGCATATACTTGAAATTATTTAGTCCTCTGACTACTGAAAGTACTTACTTTTCAAGAAATGTGTACCTTGTTTCATAATCATGCAGACTCTGTCCAAAGAAAGCAATAGGCTGCTCAATATTTTCATCATTGACTTGAGTTAATATAGCTGAGATTGTTTCAGCTCCTGCAAGTGCATACATTGTAAAATCTTTATCAAAATTTGGATTTGCAAGAGTAGGAGCCTGAGAGATAGCTACTTTGATTGCTTCAAATCCTTCTCTTCCTTCGCTGGTCCAAGAGAAATTTTTCTCTTTCTTTAGCATAGCTGTGAGTGGTTTAACCAATGCTGCAAAATCTGGAACAAATCTCCTAACAAAGTTGATTTTTCCAAGAAAACTCTGTAATGCCTTCTTATGATGAGGCAATGATAGCTGTGATATGGCTTCGATCCTGAAAGGATCAATTGCTAAACCCTACTTAGAAACAATATGACCAAGTAGCTTGCCTTGATGTACTGAAAAGATAGACTTCAGTGGATTCAAAGATATTCCAAATTGCCTGCACAACTGAAAAGTCTACCTTAAGTGCTTTAGATGTTCTTCAGAATCTTTTGAAAATACAGTAACATCATCTAAATAAACCAGGATGCATTTATTTAATAAGCTGTGAAAATCCATGTCCATTGCACGTTGAAATGTTGCACCGGCATTTGAAAGACCAAAAGGCATCCTTTTGTAAGCATAAGTACCCCACTTGGTGGTAAAAGTTGTTTTGTATCTATCTTCTTCTCGAACTAAAATCTGATTATATCCACTGTAACCGTATAGAAGAGATAGTCTATCTGAACCTGAGACTGTTCTTAAAATCTGATCCATATTTGGGAGTGGGTAATGATCTTTTAATGAAGCCTTATTAAGATCTCTGAAATCTACACATAGTCTGATTTCACCGTTCTTCTTCCTAACAGGAACAAGATTGGCTACCCAACTTGAATGCTTAACTGGAAAGATAATACCTGATTCAATCAACTTAGATAATTCTTTCCTCATCAGAGGCTCTATTTTGGGATTCACAGGCCTCTGTTTCTACCTAACAGGTTTAGAATTTGGCTGCAACTCAATTGTATGTTGTGCTAGACTGGGATCAAATCCTTTCAGATCTTGGTATTTCCAAGCAAAAACATCCTTAAACTCTTTGCAAAGATTAATAAATGACTACTTTTCAGTTAAGGAACATACCTTTCCAAGAAATAGCTTTTTCCCTTCATCAACCAAGATCTCTTCGTAATTGTCAGCGTGAGTTGACATTTTAGTCTTGACCTTTCTTAACTGATCATCAGTGCTGAAGATGTCTTCTAATGTGACTAGACCATGAGGTAGTTTATTTGTCTTCAACTGAACAATCTGGTCACCATATAAGTGTTGTAATTTATCCTGATTAAATGCAGAAAACTCAGCTTCTTGCTGCAAAAACCTACAGATTTGATCATCACTTTCAAAAACTTGCCAATTTGAATCATTATCAGGTACTGAGGGCCTGACAATTAACTTTATATGAGGCTGGATTTTCATATTTTCAATCTGTTCCAGCACTTCAAAACTAGCCCCAACTGCTGCAAGTCTGTCTGCATGCTTGTTTTCAGCTCTAGGAATAGACTGAATATTAATAGCATCGAAATCTTCCATTAAGTCTGAAACTCTGTGTCTGTAAGACTTCATTAATGGATTCTTACAAACATTGAAATTTTTTACTTGATTAATAACCAACTCAGAGTCACCAAAAATCTGTAGAATGTTCTGATACCTTTCTTTCTGGCCCAAAGTAAGCCATGAATTAAAGCTTCGTATTCAGCTACGTTACAAGTACATGAAAATTGGAGATTCAAAGCTGAGAAATACCTTTCATTTGTTGGGGAAGTGAGCATCAGACCTGCTCCCTATCCCTTCTTGTTCTTAGCTCCATCAAAATGAAGCTTCCAAATCCCTTCTGTTGAATCTTCTATTTTGGACAGCAAGGGAAGTGGTGTATTCTCTTCATGCATACAATATACACCAAACAGGTGTTCTTCAACTTCCTTAAAAGGATCATGAGCATGTTCTTCCACTATCTTTTCATCCATAAACATGTTAGAAACACCATCCAATGCTGAAACATGAGCTACCTCATCAAAATCAGACTGATCTAAGGCTGAATAATTAGCCACTGCATTTGAAGAGTGAGGCTCAATGTGAAATCTGGCCAATGGCTCTGAATTGATAGTAACTTTAGTACCATAATGAGTAGTGAAAAATAAGGACCAATCTGAAGAGAGATAACCTCCTATTTTTGCTGTGAAATCTCTAGATAAGCATAAAGCAAAGTATGGAGGTAAGTCTACAACAGTAACATCTTGCAGAATAGAAACATTTGGGCAAGCATGTAACGTCACTTCTAAATTTTTTATTATACCAACTGTATTAGTTGCAGTTCCATCAAGCTATAAGATGCTCCTTTCTGTAGGCTCATACTGCAAACCCAATTTTTCTGCAATCACTTTTGGCATAACTGTGCTACTTGCACCACTGTCCACCATGCAATTATGAACTAGATTTTCACCGATAATCAGTGATAAATAAAATGGTGGTGGTTTCTTGATGTCATGAGCATTCAGAACTTTCTGAACCATCCACTTAACTTCTTTAATGTGGTCTTGCTCAAATGTTCCAAGGACCATGTCTGTCTTCTGAACTTCCTTTTCTGTTGTATTTGAAGAAATCTGCAGCTTAGCTAGTTCATGAGAAAGTAAATCTTGTTGTCCAGGAATACTTAGAGCATCCCACATTGAGATGTTAACATTATGATTTTTCATTACATCAACAATGTTAAAAGAAGCAACTGTTTTAGAGACAGAATCAACTGTCTTAGAGTAGGCCTTAGCGAAAACTGATTCTGCTTCAGCTGCCTTGGATATCTGAGGTATAAACAGTCTTCTTGGATCAGGCTGTAGCTATTTTTGATGGCCTTTATCAACTGGAACACTTGTTGGTTTTTTGAGGAACAACAGGGTTGCTAGTTGACTTTGGAGCTGTAGATGTTGTCTTATCAGTGACAGTAGGCAGGATAGGCCTATTTTGTTGCTTTTGATTTTCAGCAGCCTTCCCTTGAGCCCTAGTAGTGACTGCAATGAAATCCTCCTCATTAAAACTGACTAAATTCTGTTCAGGTGCTTTCTGAACATGAGTTTCTTGCTGCCCACCCTCCATTTGGGGCATGAACAATGTTTCAAATTGAGGTTGTGCAACAAGATTCAGATTCAGAAAAGCATTTGGGAAAGTTGCAGCTGAATGAGGTTGATTGCAAGGTTGACACCACTCTTCTGTAGCCATATTAACTGGGACTAAAGCATTAGATGAACTAGGAGCCTTTGGGTCAAACTGCCTTTGCTGGTAAGGTTGCCTATAATTTTGATTCTGTTGGTAGGGCTGCCTGTTTTGTTGATTCTGTTGATAGGGCTGATAAGGAGCCTGATAGGGTCTGCTAGGTAATGCAATTTTGTTCTCAATTGAAGTCAATTTATTTCCCATAGTCTGCAAAGCTTTAAATACATCATCTGATGGAGCTACAATAGTAGGCTCTATGATTGTAATAGGCTGAGGAATAGGTGCTAAATCTACCAAAAATGGCATTGATGGCCTTGGTGCTAATTTTCCAGCTTGAATAAGAATATTTTCAGCTTGGATAGTAATATCATAAGTTGCTGGAAGTGTCTCTCCACCCATTGACCAAATCATATTTGAGATATCACTGTTTAATGCTATAAGATAATAAAGGAAAGCATGATCAGCTTGAGGCTTGACACTTGCTGGAATTCTCTCCCAAGTTCTGGAAAAATGGATATTGAAGCTAGACATAAATTCATTGGGAGCTCTTTTAATAGTAGACAACTGTTCAATGAGAGACAAATGATCTGAATTATCCTGGAACTGTTTCAACAATTTTTCACCTAAGTTATCCCAAGTTCTTATGCTTCCAATTTCTAGGTTTCTATACCATTGCAAGGCCTGCCCTTTAAAAGATGCAGCTAAAAGTCTTAAAGCTACATCTTCATGAGTGATATTATGGACTGCACATAGGGCTGCAACATCTTTAATATGTTCAACTAGTGTAACCTGATTTTCACCCGTGAATGATGGAAAACTTTTCATGGCAGCATTAGGAATGTCATGGTAAACTGGGATTACTAATGGACTGCCATTAGTAAAGGTCACAAAATTCCTTGGTGGTTGGATAGCCATTTGAAAAACTGGGATATTAATTGAGAAATTGATACGTGGTGAAGGAATATTAGGAGGAGGGTTACCAAAACCAGGTCTATTATAAGCTAAAGTATTACCAACTCTTCTCCTCCTAGCAGAATTCAAAGGTAAAGAAATAAACTCAAAAGGAATTCCTTTTACCGATGATCTTGAAGTCACTTGAGGCATTGAAAATGCTGCAATACTGGTCTGATATCAGCTTAACAAAGTCACCAAAAGATTTTAGAATCTTTAGAATAAATTGCTGCAACTTGCTCCCTGAAAGTAACTTTTAATTTGTTGTAATCTGCTATAGATCTGCTGTAGAAATTGTAATTCACATGCAGATCTGATTCGTGTTGTCCCACCGAGCATGCCAAAAACTGTTATCTCTCGAAAGTGCACCCTGTAGAGAGATGGCTGCAGGTTTTCTAAGCTTGCACAAATGATCTCTCTCTTTCGTAGATACAATGGAAACACCTCAGGTCTGTGGGTATACCTATTTTGAGGTGAGTCTCTGGTATCAAGGCCGGTTCCTTATTGGTGTATCCTAAACTGATTTCTGGGAGTTTGAGAGTAAAAGATGACTGTAAAATGATTAAAACTAAGGTGGTACACCAAATTTGTATGAGGCTTTGACTGAGTCTATGCACAAATGATTTGGGAAGGATTCTTGATGCACGAACCAATAGTTTTTTTCTATAGAATGTCTAAGGGAAAAACACTTGATTGTACTGAGGGAGAATCACAACAGTACTAATAAGTTAACATGCACATTAAAATTAAGTAGAAAAGACTGAATTTGCAGCAGGGTAAGGTGATTGATCAGGGAATTTGCATTCACAAGATTAATATAAACATACACAAGACTGCAAAATAACTTGGAAAGGCAGAAAATACTTCACACTCAGAGGGAAAAACTGGCAAAATTTTCTTCAGTACTCATATATCCAAAAGTCCTCAGAAGTCCTCTCTTGTGCTTTGCAAAGGCACACAATATATAGCAAAAATAAAATTCACCCTCTCCCTAAAAATAGCCTAAGGCTTGTACTCGCCCATGCATCTTATTTTTATCCTTTATTTAATAATAGATAAAGGGAAAAATAGAGCATGCAATTACAAATAGGCATTATTAGCCTTACTTACATTACAGTCAAACTGAAGTTGACTGTTCTATTTTTAAGAAAAGAAGGATGAATAATTTGCTAAAAATAAGGTTGCTTGCTAGGCAAGTCTTTTTCCATGGTCATGCAAATCTGTCTTCTTCTCTATTCTGTCCTGTTGTGAAGGCATGCAAAATACAACTCCCTCTATGTGAGCAAAATAATTACAATACTTATAAATATTTGCAAAAATAATTCCTCCTGTGGGGACCACCTGCTATGTGCACATGTTCTGATATTGACATCTCCTTTTGAAAAATGGTCACATGAGTGACACTCTGCAAATCACCCTAGCTCTTTGAAGTGGGGACCACCTGTGGTTGAACTTTTGTCTTCTTTGGGTTTTGCCACTTTTGTGGACTTAGCATATACTATTTTTTTAAATCATGAGGGGCAACACCTCACCATGCTCGACCATATTTGATTATGTTGGCCTTGGCATATTATAATATTCACCTTTTCGGTGATCATGATATATGATTTAGTCACCCCTTTAAAATTATTTGAAGCATGCACTTGGGTTTAGACTTTGAAAGTCATTTGCAATGATTAATTTGGTGGACACGTGGGTTGTCCCCTTCCACGGTGACTCACCCCTTGGTGACTTGGTCGGTGGCATCAACTCTGGTCAGGTTAATTATAACCCTGGTGGTTTATTTTGAATTTTTGTGCCTTGTTCTTTGTCATTGATCTTTGTACCCTGTCTGATCACAGACCATTGATTTATGACCTATGGTTATGGTTTTGGCAGGCATTTAATGTGGGTGTTGGCATCCTGACCGTGGTTAGAATTGGTTGTTGCGATGATTTGAGGATGTTGATCTTGTGTCCTTGGTGTTTTGATGCCGTTGATCTCTGATTGTGGTTGAGTTCGAGTTAATCCGCTTCTTGGGTCTTGGTGGTAAAGGGAACTCAACCCTAAAGCACATTCATTTTGAATTTTTCGGTTGTATGGGTGAAGCCCTGGAAAAATTTATCCCGACGCCATTATTCTATTTTATCGAGCTCGGCTTTCACTGTATTTGGAGCTCCTTATCTGCAAAAGACTCTCTATCATATCGGGTTTCACAGTTTTGGTGTAGTGGTCATGCTTTGGTCATTTTCAAGATTTTCTTGTAAATCTATTTTTCTTTGACCATGGCTGTTACTTGAGCTGGTCTGTTTGTTTGGTATTTTTAAGCCTTGAGATCGAGTTTTCTTTGTGAGTTGAAAATTTGATATCTCTGCCATTTCTTTCTTTTGATCTGGAATCTGAGATAGCTCTGAGAAATGGTTTCTTGTTTCTGAAAGTTTGCCTTTCCATGGCTCTGTAGATTGAGTTTTCTGAATGGCTTCGATTCTTTTCTTGAGATCTCCTCAGTCTATTGGCCACCATAGTTGTTTATAGGTGAGATAATCTCTCTTGCATACGTACACTTCTGTTTTCTTTTCTTCTTCAAATGTATCACTGAACTCTTGGAAATATTTGTGGGTTCTGTGATTTGTTTCTCCTGATTGACTCCTGAGTTTGAAACTTCACGTGGGCCTGTGGACCTCTCGCTTCATCATCTGGTTGCTTGAAAGTTTTGACCATTTGATTATCTACGGTGAGTGTGTTCTTCAGCCCAATCTGCATTATGAATTATAGATCTGTATTTTCTGAGTTCTGGGTATCTGTAGATATGTGACCTTGAGAAATTTTTTCAACTCTGTGTGGAAAATACCTGTAAAAGCTTGAAGTACTGGTTTCATCATGTACTATAATTGTATTTCCCAGTTTTCTTGTATCTGTCATGTTTGGCCATTGCTAAAATGAACTTCGAAAAGAGTCTGTGATTATGTGTTTGCTGTTATGAAACTCTGATTTACTTTGTACCTTCCTTTGTTTTACTGTGGTGGACATAGAGTATTTTCTTCTTTCTGGATATTCATACTTCAGCCTCTTCTCTGTATGAGTTCTTTGTGCTAGGACAACTGTTATCTCATCATTTGTTGAGAATATTGTAGAAGATGGTTATGATTTTCTACAAATATAGTTCTGTAAATTACTTCAGGTCCATTCTGAAATCTTTGGCTCATTTTGTATTCTGGAGAATCCATTTGTTACAATTCATTGTTTCAGGATCAAATTGATTCTTTGAAATCCTGTAGCACCCTTTGAGAATACTTGCTTTAATCCTTTTCAAACTGAGATCACTTGAACATTGAATTTCTCCATGAGATGAGTGTTTGAAATGCAATTGTTTTCTGAAAATCACATCTATTGAATGCTTGACTGTAACAATATTCTTGACTTTCTGAAAATAATGTATACTGTTTTCTGAAACTATGCATAACATATTATTTCTGGAACTTTGTTTACAACTCCTACACATTTGGACAATTCAAGTTTTGTCAAAATGTAGTTCCATTTTCTTTTGTGCTTCAATGTTGTACTTGAGCTTCACCTGTAGCAACTAGCTTTAATTTTTATCTTTCCCACAGCAACTGAAAATTTATTTTCCCGTAGCAACTAAAATTTATCAAATTTCCCGTAGCAACTGAAAATTTTTTCCCGTAGCAACTCTATTTATTCTTTCCAAAAATTTGTTTTTTCCCATATCTCTTTCCCAATTTTAAAAATTTATAGTGTTGATTTTTAGACATCATGGTTGAAGCCCTGATCAAATTTTTTTCAGTAAACTTGATTTTCATTCCTTTCAACTATGACCTTCTCTTTTAGCCAAACATCAGCTTTCAAATTCTTACTTTTTCCTTCTTTTTGAACTTTTTCCTTCTGTTGCAAGTGCTTCTATTGCTAGTCTCTCTTCTACACTGTAACTTCTTCCATTTCAGAACAGTTGTTGGAACTTTGAGTTACATTCTTCCTTTTATTGCATGAACTTATGACTTGTCTATTTTTCTCTTTGGCTGCAACCTGTACCTGCACACTTAGGAAAATAGTTAGAAAATAATTAGGCTTTTTGGCCTCTCTTATGTCCATTTTTTCTTCTTTCTTTTCTCTTTCTTCTTTCTGAGTGAATAAAGCATGCATGCAGTTTGTTCTTCAAGTAGAATACATCTCCTGTTAGGAGAAGATTCATATGCATGAAGTAGGATAGTGTAGGAATATGAATTGATCCCTGAGCTCGTAACTGACAGTTAATTCTTTTCTTCTTTTTCAGGTACAATGGCTTCTACAATGAAGATGAAGGAGAAACAAAAGGTGGAGATGAAGATGCTTCAATCGAAGAACAGAAACCCCAAGGCAATGATGGGTTCACTCATACTCCTTTGCTTTCTCTTTCATGCATGTGTACCTTTCTTTTCAGTAGTTGTACTTTACTTTTCAGTTACATCCCATGGCTTGTGTGGGAAACATTTGACTCTCCTTGTGAATAAAACATTGAATTCTGAAAATGAGTTGTGTATTTCCTTGTGCATTCTAGCTTTTCTGTATGGATTGTATAATGAACTAAACAACTCAGTAACATAATTGAATGTCTTAATCATGAAGGAAAGAACATTGATGAGAACTTGTAACATTCAGTAATGAACTCTGATTTTCTGTAATCTACATTTTTGTTTGCTGCTTCAAAACTCAGCACTTCACCTAATTTGTAATTTTTCGTCTTCATCAAGACAACACAGTTGTCCTTTGGGCTTTGTGTTCTTTTGTTGAAGATGACATGAAATTGCAGACTATGTGATCTGTTCTGTTTTGAGACAGCACACATAACTACAGATTTCACTTAATCATTAATTAATTCAGCAATAACTAATAACATCAAAACTTCTTTAGCTTAGGTATTTATCCCCTCTTAAGTGGTTTACTTAGCTATTCCCAGCTCTCCCCCATGTGAAGCTCCACTTCATGTATGTAAAAGGAAAAATCAAATATATATATATATATATATATATAAATAGACTAATCCCTCGAAGGATGGTTGTTCATACAAAAGAAAAAGAAAAAGAAAAGTATACAAATCAAAATCCAAGCAAAATCAAAAGAAATAGACTGATCCATTGAAGGATGGCTATCATATTATTCTTGTCATCCATGTTATGTATAAATTATACCATACCCTCAAAGGATGGCTACTATGTTATTATGGCATCTGGAAGGTTTTCCGCATTGATCAACCTTCCTTTATCAACATTTTTCAGAAGCTTCCCACATTGATCAGATTTATGCTATTTTTCCTTCCCTTTCCCAGAGCTGGGTCATAGAATTAAGCAACACCACATTTGGAGATTCCTCTTCCCACGTACAAGTCACATCTTCGATCCCTTTATCATGTCAATATTAGAATTATGAGCATTTTTCATCCATATCTCCCTCATGATCTTTTGGTATAACTAACTATCATTGGCTATGTATTAACACCTGTTATTGGCTACAAGTGCAATGCCTTGAGTGGTAACCTTTCTTGTTTATCTCCAATCCCATTCGAAACATAGTTTCCCTATACACCCTTACTACAGTTATGTTCCATTCATCTCATCTAAATCATCTTTTATGAAAATCACATCCAATTTCACACTATGAATTTTGTATTTATCCATCATCTCCATGAATGTGTTTACAAATACACTCTTTGGTTTGTGAATTCTACTTGATCATCGTTGTAGTTTGCAAATCCTACTTTGGGTTCCTCCTCAAGGCAAGTTCATTATCCTATATCTCCTTATCTCTCAATATGTTTGATATTGTCTTTGATCCATTGCTCCTCGCTTTCTATGTCCACTCATCACCATTTGTCTCCACATCATCCTTCTCACCTTTCTGTCCCCTTACACGATGCTAAATATATTACTTGTCCTTCCTCTTGAGTTTCTCTTTAACTCTTATGCTTTCAGTTTGACAATATTGCTTAACCATCCATATAGCCAGAGAACCTTAGTTAAGGTATATCTTCTTCCTTGGATCCTCCCACTATAGAAGCTTCTCCACCATTTCCTCTTTTAACAAAAAAACAATCACTACCACAATGTCTTTCCACTCTTCCTTTTCCGCAGTTAACACTCTTACATCATCACCACCACCACATGGGCATCCCAGTTAATGATTTCCCTTACACTCTCCATCTACACTGCATATATTCCTCAATCCATTCATGTCACACTCCTCTCTTTCCTTATTATCACCTCCTTTCATCTCTTGTTCCATTTTGGTATATTGTAGTCATTTTTACTCCTATCAAAAAAGGAAGAAACCCCATGCGCGCCAACCTACCACCTAGAAAAAGCTGAGTGCTCACCTGAGGCACGCGCAGGTACCGAGTCTCTCTTTTATGTGAGTTTATTGGGAAGCATCATCTATGATTATTGTAAGAGTATTTAGGAAGGTAAGACAAACAAGAACCATAGGGCTCAGAACGGCCTCCAGATCCTTGCAGTCACTCAGACCGAAGGATTTTAACATAATCTATAACATATATTATAACAAAAAGAAATATATGAACATCCATTCCTAGCATGAAATGACAAAAAATCATATGAGAGAAATATGCATTAAAACCATTTATATCCATGTCTATTTATAACAAGTAAACTCAGTATATTCATTGGTTCATTACAGAGTGTCACAGAGAGCAGACCATAGTCATGCGTATCACTGGACGTATGTAACTAAGCTAAAAAGAAAGAAAATAACAACTTCCATGCTTAGTACATTCTTTCCCGAACCCAAAATATCCACTCGCAGCAATTCTACAGAGCTCCACTCACTTTCTAACCCGCTATTCCCTATGTATATCTCCCCATATGTCTATATGTCTCCATGTATCTCTATGAAGATGTATATGTGTATATTGGTATATCCTCTACTCTGCAGGAACTTGTATTTATAGCTTTCTCGGGTTTCCAACTCCCTCATATCGGATGCCAAGTGTCGATTGTGGTCCTTCATGTGAGCATGCTCCTCCAGGCCTGAGCTTTCCACTTTATCTCATGATGATCCTCTAGAAGATTTCATCCGGGGCATGCTCTTTCCTAGGCCAGCCTATCGCTAGGCTGACATCTTATCTACACGTAACCGATCACATTTTTCACGTGTTCTGCCATTGACACTCAAATTGGCTAAGTCCCGAACCTCCTTTCACGCATCGCGTGTGCTATGTGCTTCCTTAAACATTTCTCTTGCATGATTTTTCCTTGCGCGTCATTCTATAACTGGAATCCCACATGCCTATGCGCCTTCATACTTGGTCAATATTCCAGGGGCCCAACATATACACGGCTTAGTCTTTTCATCATTCTTATTCTTCTTCGGTTTGGTGATCCTACTTAACCATCTCCGTCGCAGGGAAATCCTACTTAAAATTTTATCTTAAGAATGGTTAGTCGTTTGATCCTTCCATCTCCCATCATTTCTTCCTCATCTTCTATCTCCCGCCTCTCATCATACTCATCCATTCCAACAAACCCTTCCACACATGCATCCAATACAATGTTGTCTTTCTCTTTCCATATTGTCACTACCGGTTTGGTGATTTTACTTAAATCCTCTTGTGGAATTTTGATCTTACTTAAGAGTCCCTCTTAATCATGATTTTTCATCCTGCACTCCCCCACTACCCCACATTCTCTCCATCTACATTTTCTCGGCATTCCCCATCATCACATCCTCTCACCTCCTCTTTCATTCTCATAAATACCACTTCTTATTGGTATCTTTTTCATCTCCATCATCCATCATAGGGTAATCTTACTTAACCGTTGCTTCTCCATTCATTTCATGTCTTGTTTCTTCATTTTTATCTCATTCATTCTCATCCACTGCATCCTCTCCTCACCTTCATCTTCTTACACATCGTTATCCCTCCTTTCTTTACTCCTTCCATTCCTTCTAGAGTTTTCCGACATATCTACCCTCATACTTACACGTCATTGTCATTGATCTTCTCCTAACATTCTTTCATCATTATCTTATGTTTCTGTGCTAGTAATTATCGATGGACTTCTCCTAAAAATCACTCATCCCCATTCTACACATCCTTAATCCTTTTCTTTGACCTCCTCCATTCTATCTTCATTCCTTATTTCCTCTATGTCCTCTGATAATTATTGAAGGACTTGTCCTAACGTCCCTTCATTGGCGTTCCCCCTCCCGTTCTTCATTTACTTTTTGCCTTGTCTTATCGTTTGTCTCATATTTTCCTACAGATCATTATCGGTGGATTTATCCTAACATCCATTCACTAGCATTGCCTTTACTATCCCATCCTTTCTTTTTCCTCACCACCTCTCCATCTTCCATTCTTCCTTGCAAATTTCTTCAATGTCTTCATCATACACCTTCTCTCTATTTTCTCGTCATCAGCATATCCTCATCTCATGCGTCTCTGTTTCTTTTCCAATTGATGTCATTCCTTCCCTCAAGTTTCTCTTTATGTTCCTTATGCTTCCCACTCTTTACCAAATATCTTCATTCTTGGTTCCCTTCCGTCTACATAATTTTTCTTCGTTGTCTTCTCCTCCTTTCTGATCTTTTTCTTATTTTACTTCCTCTACATCATCCTTTTCCGCATTTTACCTCGCACTTCCTCCTTACTTCCCCATCAGAAACCAGACTCTTCAGTGTTATCCCATTTCCTTTATCATCTCATCATCCACATGCATTTCCATGCGATCAGTTCCATATTCTTTCCCTTGGATTTTCTCACTATGATCTGTTTCCTTCAACTTTATTTGCTCTATCATCTCTTTCGTTTCCCATTACCTCTTTGTTTTCCTCTGCTCCAATCTTCATCACATCTTTCATTTTAAATAACTCTCTCCCTTTTTCATGATTTCATCGTCTGCTTTGTTCTTTTCTTGTATTATCTTTGTTTTTCCTTCTTCATTTCCCCCTTTCTCTATAATCCTTCTTTGTTATCTTCTTCCTCCCCTTTCACTCTTTATTTCCTCCTCCTTCGTCTCTGTCCCTCTATTCCATACCCCTATCACCTTCATATTCAATCTTTCTTTCTCTTCTCATATCAACCAATCCTCTTGTCTATTCCCTTTTCTCTTTCTCAACATCCCTTACATTTAGCATTCACAATCAACACCAATTTTTCTCTGTTTATGTATCACCATCTATCCCTTTCATTATCGTTCTTGTTTTTCTCTTTACCACATTGACCTCTTCTCTTTTTTTTTGAGAACCCTGTCACATCTTTTATCTTCATCAGTCCTCTCATAGGGACATCATCGTATCCATTTCTAAGAATCTATTCCCATCTTATTTTGACATTTTTGTCTTGAAAGATACCATAACAGCTATCACCTATCTAATATTGTTCTCTTCCTTGAATATTTTCTCTGCTTTTATTTTGTTGCAAAAGTATCTCTATCACACTTACCAAAGAAACGAGACTTTTTTGTCTTCTTCACCTTTTAATTTTCTAACACTTATGCATCTTTCCTATGAAACATGATTTTCATCATATTTATTACCCTTTTAGGGAATTTTATTTCACCTTTCTATCCTATTTGCTCATCTTTTCCTCTTTTATGATTATTTTAGCTATGTCTTATTGGGACACCCTTTCATCCTTGTACTTTTCAACGCATATAACTCATCTTGTGTCCTTCTCATGCCCTATGTTGGGGATTCATTTTCTTCATCCACGTCCCTTTTGTGGATGCATGATTTTTCACACAATTCCTCGTAAAAAAAGGATTGCGCACATGTTTCGCATTCATTTGCACATATTTTGATGTTTTCCTATGACTCATTGGTCATCTTGGTTTACATCCATACTGCAGTGGTCTTCACCCACTCACTGGTTTGTGGAACATTATCAGTTGTCTCTGTTGAGACTGCAATTGTCCTCTACCAATGTGATATTGAAGTCACCTCCATACCTTTTTTATTGTTATTGCAATCCTTTTTTCCTGGGGCATCTTTCCTTTGGTCATATCTTCACCCATCTTCAGACACATCTTTCATCTGACCCTTTTTGTTTTTGTCTCTTGGCTTGCTATCGCAAACCACTCAACAAAAAGGGGCAAATGTAGATACCTATTTTTGTGTATAGCGCCCCTCCAACATCTTACATGCACGCTAATTCCATTCCGGAATCTCTTTCTCTTAAATTAAATAAAATCCTATCTATTTGCGCACATTATTTGATTGATTATCAATGGGCTCCATATGGACCCATTTGATGATTCAATTTTTGGCGTCATCCCCCATCTCTCACAAATTATTTAATTCATAATTCATATCTTCAACACCTTCTTTTTAAAAATGAAATATTTTATCTCACTCCCCATTCAAATCATGTTCCCCACTTTGCCTAATAAGTCAAAATATGGGACCCACGTCACACACGAACAACACAGTAAAAGACAGGATTTTCTTTTTTTTGACTTACTTGAAGCTAATACGACACTACACAAGTTCTCTAGGGAATACAACCAACTAAAGACATGCTTTCCACAACACGGACCCACACTGGTTATAGATAAACATGAGGCACACACTAAGGACACAATGGTTCATCTAAAGTATGCAATTTTACAAACAAGGTCTTCCCACAGAAGGTTTCTTTAGAATCATGTTTTAGCTGTAAGTGCTTTTACATTCTTTACTTTTCCCAGAGGAATCATGATAGGAGAATCTGAATTTCATGTCTCCTTTGAAGAATTTTCCCCTACCTTGTTAATGTTAATATACAGTGTAAACCAATTATTGGATGGTAAGAGGTTGCTTCATTTACTTGATTAACTTATTCATTGGTTAGGAGGCAGTTAGTTTCTCAAGGCTCTTAACTTCATCAAACTGTTTTCAACGTTGTGCTTTTAAACATATATGTTTTATCTTTTCAAGCGGTCATTTTTATTTTATTTTATTTTATTTCAGTACATGACTGTCTAAATCTTGGATTCATCATTAAGATCTTATTAGTTGTTAATAAAGATTTCATTGGGGTCAAGAGTCTAACCAGAAATATTAAAGGTTTCACTTGGGCTTCACTTGAAGAGATAGACATAAGTATACTGTTTACATTTTCAATGGGTAAGATAGATCGAAGAGTTTCTTAATCAAGTTCCTTCTATTTATTATAATTTTATTATCTTCCAAGAATTTAATCATTGATTTCACCTTAAGACCGTTCTAAGGATTCACCACAATAAGAGATTGTTGATTAGTTTACGTGGGGTCACCAGGTATATTTGTTTCTCTTGTTTTTTTTTTTTTGCTAGATTCAAAACATAGTCCTCTACCAAACGACACATGACCAAGGTAACTAAAGCGATGTAAGTTGATTCAAGTTTAGATAATTATATTTAGGTTTGAAAATTCAAGGATAAATCATATTCTGAAAAGTGAAAATTCAATGAAGGATACGCATGTC
This sequence comes from Taxus chinensis, assembly GCA_019776745.2. Classification (NCBI taxonomy): domain Eukaryota; kingdom Viridiplantae; phylum Streptophyta; class Pinopsida; order Cupressales; family Taxaceae; genus Taxus; species Taxus chinensis. The sequence continues at coordinate 151,203,917 of CM034157.1, forward strand.
AAAACGAGTTCATTTAATTTTATTGACAATAATATTTCTCAAATTGACTTTCAAACGATAACAACAACCTACATGAGAACAATACAAAATTATAACGCAATGCCTTCTAAATAGTCTCCACAATTTCCATACCAATGTTTTAAAACAAAAGAAAAACATTCGTACAACAGCAGTTCCTAAGAAGGCTGGAATCCACTTTCTACACGTGTTTCTTTTTCTTTTCTACTCAAGAAATCCTCCTGCACATTTGTTAGCACATGTCAGTTCGCAAGAACTGAGCACGATAAAAGCTATAACATTAAGACAATATGTTGTTATCTAACTATTTCAAGGAAGAAAAGCACCGTTGATGATGAAAAAATAATCCAAGAGTCTAAACAAGAGCAATTAAAGAGTTGTCCAAAAGCGTAAAATGTCAAAATAAAAAGGGAGGCACTAACTCTATTTAATTATCATTTTCTCATAGGAGAAGTTAACAAACATCATAGTGAATTCCACCCATATCACAATAATGACCATCATTTTAACAAGATAACATTTCGAAACAAAAATAATTACAAGAAGAGAATTAATTTCAAACGTGATCTCTGTCCCTATTTTTTTAAGTTAGGTCACTAAGCCAAGGATTCACTATGCCACTGGAAGATCCCGAACAATCAATCAACATGAGAATATCTAAACCAACATGACTTATTAATATTAAGATGATGTGCCTATAACAGTTAATTTTATGTCAGCACAGAATAAATAAATTGGAAAGAAAAGGGATGAAATGCACAAATGACCTCGTATGGGCCACATCCTATCCTAACAATCCTTCTATTAAAATTTCTTCTAATCAATAGAATGTCTTAAGAAAAAGGACAAACTTGACAAGACCAAACATAACCATTATAAATCTTACAGGAGGGTTACTCAATCATTCACAAGAACACAACACAGGATACATAGCTTCCAAAGGATCTGTCGTCAACAACAAGTTGACTTAAACCTTTCTGGTCAACACATAACCATTCTACTACAATGACAGCAAGGAGGTCGTATCACAACGATCATCACAAAAACTAGTCAACCAATGAGTTTCCAAACACACCAACCTCTGAGTTACATGAGAATGAAATTTAAACATCTTTACGGAGCAAAATGTAGAGTAATTTCTTACGCATAAAACCAACATCCCAATTTTAAGATTTGAAAACTTCCTCACTAATGATCAAGTAGATCTCGTATCCTCCAACATGTGTGAAACAAAATCAAGGTAAGAAAAAGAGTATTTCCTCTGACATTTTAAGCTATCCAAAAGAAATGTGAGTAACGTCTAAAGAAGACATTCCATAGGATCAACTACATTCCTCAAAACATACAACAGTCACCAAGGGAGAGAAGGTGATTCCAAAGACAACAATCTCCAAACGGTGAACATGAATTGATATCAAATTATGAAGATCAACCATGACGCTTGAAGAATAAAAGTATTTCTTCGAGCGATTTAAAAAAAAAATAACAAAAGCAACTAACCTAGTTGAGAGTAATATCAACTTGGCTCAATTCAAAAATCAGTCAAGCTAAGCACACACCAAGCCAACCAGGGAAGGGTTACTAGAACCTAAAACAACTAAAAGAAAAGGATAGAGGCAGGAATAGCATCATTCACCTATACACAATGCACTCGCAGTACTCAATCACTAATTCGCAAATACCCAACATAAACCAGAACTACAGATCTCGAACCGAAACAAGAATAAGAACAAAACAGGAACTATAAAGTTGAGTCCAACGACAATGTTTGATAAAACATTCAAATCGTGAGACCAACACAAAGAACTCGGGAATTTTCATTACAGGACCCCCACCTCTTTTGTTTTATTAGTCTTAAGAACAAAGTTCACCCAACTAATATTTATTAAAACCCAGAAAACAATATAAAAGGCTTCAACCAGCGCAATCATTTCTAACGCCAAAAAAAAATACAAAAGAGCAAGGGAAGTGGAAACCAAACAGCATACCATCACACGAGACATTTATATGAAGAGTAGAGTTATTTAATGAATCAGTTAAATAACAGCATAAGAATCAATGGTATAGAGAATATCGTGCCTGATTAAGCTCCCGCAGTCGATAACAAGATGGACGGGCCTGCAACAGCAACCCAACCTGCGCAACTTCTCTTCCTCAGCTGCTGAAGGTCCAAACATCGAACATCTTCACGTTGTTAACGGCCATGCTCTTGTCTTCATAAAATCAATTGTATAGTCCGCAATGTGCATCTCTACCCAGATTAGCCCTAGAACTTCTCGGGTCCCATTTCCTGCAATCGGCCTTCGTCATTTCCAATATCACCTCCACCATCTCCATATGATCTGATTGTTTCTATTTTCTCTCAACTAACCTTGGTGCTCTAATAAACCATACCCACTTCTGAGGACAAAGCAAAAGTCAAGATGGCTTCACTAAGCTCAAAAACTTGATCTTTGGTCACCAGACTCCATATCCATAAAACAGGCCTGTAGACTATCCAGTACAATCCAAACGCTTTTCCCTGCACTCCCATACGACCTGAAAATGCAAGCCAGTCCATGGAATTCATCACAAAAATTTGTTATCCAAGAACCAACAGCGTGCAACAATTTTCCCCTTGGATTTCTACCAGTTTTTACTGAGGAACATGTTTTCTCAAGAACACGATTACATAAAAAATCAAAATGCACTGAACTCTCCTTTATGTGCACAGCAATTGGGTTTTCTCCTCCCATCCCAATAGAAATTTTACCTCATTTTACAGATCTGTCAAACTGTGTTATAAATTTAAGATTTCAAGTTTCCAAACAATTGAGTTGAAAATTTGGGTTTTCGGAAATAATTCCTTAGAACATTACAACCCATAATCCATGAACTACTGTTTCCCCAGGTGCTAGATTGGAGGCCAAGACCTGCATACCAAGAAAACCAAAGTGGGTATTCAATAAACATATGCATAGATTTCCCGTGACCTCTGAAAGGCTTATTTCACCAACGACCCACTCCCGAATTTATTGCCTTTAATCGCTACAAATTCAAAAGCCTGGATCCTTAATGATAGGTAGAAGATCTCTTGCAATAGTACCAGAGAGTCTGTGGTAAATATTTGAAAGAAACATTAATGCATCAGAAATAGGATGATTGTCAGACCTGCAACCCCCAAGTTGTCTCTGTAGAAAAAGTTATCACGTGTCTCCTGGAACACTCTCACTGTCACACAGTCGATTTTGACTGAAAACACTTGCGCTAGCTTATGGCAAGTAAACACAATCACATCAAGATTTACTGCATGTGCTGCTTTTCCATCCCAGACCACACCTTAGTTTCCACACTTTGTGCTGCCAGTGCAAGAGACAGCTAAAACTGCAATGAGACCTAAGAAAAATTCAGAACCTCTAGCATCTCGCATGCTTACAATTAAAGTTCATTCTTCTCTAGCAATAGAGCAATAAATTGTTTCAGGACTTATCTACTTCATTCTTCTCTTATGGTAGAGAAAATTTTGCAGTATGGAACTACATATAAACCAAAATTATGCACTAAGGAGCAAACCAATATATACTATGAGAACACAATCATGATGAGAGTTAACTCCACTCCAGCAATGCTAATGGTTGTCATTGGCTGTTATTTCACATTTTTGTGATGTACTGTAGTAAGAATGCCAGGTATTCATGTTAGATCTTCTTCCATTTTCTCATGAAAAAGCAGGACCTAGGAGACATATCTAACAGATGATAAATAATATAATTTGCACAAACCGCCGAAGTGCCTGAGATAAACACCACATAGAAAAATAACTTGTTCACGGTAGTAGCTCCATCCGCAGTACATAGATTCCAAGCTTCCCATATTCCTCTTAAGGTTAAGAAATTCCTTTCAACCATAAAAAATAGATCTGCTTCAAGTGGCTAAGAACTGCTCAAGTTCTACAATATGTAGCACAAGTCATCCCAAATCTTACAGCTACAATTTAACATTTATTACTGTGAGTAATGGATTTTAGCCATAGGCGCAGGGCCGAGCTTCCTTTTCACCAAACATGCATACAAACCAAATAGTACAAAAACAACAAGTTTGTCCTAGAGATGCAGACCGAGTCGATTGCAGTGGCGATCTGGGAAAACAGGAGAGTGATTTCTGTTGGAATGCAGGGGGATTCAGGTCGAAGAGCTTAGAATTGCTGTGAAAAGGGTGGAGGCGTCCCCTTGCCATCGCCATTGCTAAGCAAACTATTGCCTTCTACTCTGTATGACAATACAATTTACTTCCTTCCCATCCAAAACCACGCGGAGTCTAGGGAAGAATGCCCGAGCAAAACCATGTTCTAAAACCAAACAAATGCTACTCTCATAAAACAGGGGTTTCCCTTCCCCCAAGTATGGCAGACAAGGGCACGAGGAAGTCATAGATAGTAGAGTATCATAAAAGATACAGGTCATAAGTGGTTGAAAGGTGAGCTGAAACATACTGGTGGCCAACTGTCGAGCAGGTATTTTACAGACAGTTATCTAAGTGAGGAATGTTAACAACATCTGCATGGAGTTTTATTTTACACAAGGATGTAGGTAACCAGCCATAAAGTATTATTTCATATGAGATCAAAACAAGAAATGGGCATCCGTATTATATGAACTCCAAAACATCTCAAAATTTCCTGTGCACACTTATATAGGGGATATTTATTGGATATTCTAGAGGATTTACCCAGTATTTCTGAAACTCAAGTAACATTGTAAATCTGAAGCAGTATTTGGATAGTTAGAGCGCACAGAATTCATGGGTTTCTCATGAGGTAGTCACAACATTTCACCTATGCAACACATAGATATCCAACCTATTCTTAGTTGCATTTGCAATTAATTTACTCGAGAGATAGCTGGCAAATGTGCAATCCCTATTTGAGCTCTGGAGCAAGGTGTTAGACGTCCATCAAAGCATAGCCTTGGAAAGCAGACAAACCTTTTTACCAATCTACCTCCCAACGACGCGTGCCAAAATGAAATGGGTAGATTGGTGTGTTGACATCCCCTTAACAAATAATAATAGTGTAATAGGAATGGTACATGATATTTTATCAGTCAAATGTGCTATGGTCCGAAGTAATTAAAAATTCAAACATGGAAGCATAGTGCTTGGCTGTGAACTATTTCACTGGAATACTACCAGGTGTGTATATTGTGGCCTTCATGAATGGAAATCCGATAGCAGGATATGTACAAAACCTGGGTCGTGTAAAACAATAAGATCATGGAACATATCAAGCAATGCAAATCCTTGGATCATTAGAAATCCTTTTCCATAACATCAACATCAATTTCATCATTTTGACCTCCTGTCAGTGGATTGGTGGTACTTGTAGAATAGGTTGTAATGGACATCCATCACAACTTAGATCTTTTGAAGGAGGGACAAGATTTTATTAAATGTGGTTAGTTGCACGTTGATCTTGTAGACGTGACCAGGTGAATAATATTGGCAAAGGATTATTCTTCATTGCAAATATTTTTATAATAGCCGTCAGCATTTTTTTTAATTATCAATAATTTCGCAAACATCCATTGTCATCATTTCATATCTTTCTCTCAGTAATTTCATATGAGAAGTTGTCGAATACATGCCAATTGGCTCTTCTGCTTTTCCCTGGTCTTTTCTAAATACCTTATCAATATGAGAGAACTCATGCAGGAAGTGCTTTCATAACATAACATGTCAGAATCTATTATTAACTTATGGTGGTTTATTGCTAGCATGACGAAGTTTCCCCAAATATCTTACCAAAGATGATGCAACATACACCAAAACTAACATTAGTACAAGTACAATATCATTTGACACAAACCAAAGGAATGCTTAATAAAGATCGGGAGTCTATGTAAATTTCTAGCATAAACATAAGCGTGATGGGGACGGTCAGAACCCAAATCAATTTTTAGGAAGAAGAGATATTTGATGTGGTGGATCTAGTAAATGGATTTTAATGTTGAGTTCAAATCTTACTTGGTGCATGAATTCTGTAAAGATTTGGAATAGGGAATGCTTCATAGTTTAGTGAATGGACAGATTGAATGGTATTAGTATTAAATGCTACAACTCCTGTTGGTATCAAGTCATAGAAGAGGAGAAAATTATGAGAATGATGCATCTGAATTTGTATTGACAAATGACACCAATTACATATGATTTTCCATTTCATGATGTTCACTTTAAGGTTATCATGGAGTAGCCAAGTGAAAAGTTATTTTTGAATGTTGATTATGACCAACTCGTCTATCATATCAAGTGCATGTATTTCATTTTTCAGCATCAAAGGTATCATAATTCTCATACTTGAACTTTGGGGTTCCATTTTCATTAGTCTATAAAATTACCCAAAACCTTTCATGATTATCTTATGACAGTCGACTATTGCTTATACTAAACGTGTATTCTTAGCAAAACGGTATCCAAATTCTATCTGGTAGCTTAGGTAATTCATGATTTTTTGGACTTAGTAAATCAAGAAAACATGGACTTACACCCTCCTTCAAACATGATGTGGAAAACTTCACTTACCAAATCAGCCTTAGACTGTGACTCGCTTACATTGCCAAGAACAACAGTCTGTTCCCTCGTAAACCCAATCAATCTGGAAACTCAACTTGTAACAAGCTAGTGAATCATGATATTCAGTTAGACTTAAAAAGTCGAAGCTTTTGATCACCCAAATTAGGGGATTTGAGGAGTCTCGTTCGTTTTCCTCAGGTTATGGGGATCAAGTTATCCTCAAGCTTTGAAAGTCATTGACCCCAATCAGCTTTGAGAGTTCATACCACTCTCTTTGTCGAATCCTTTGGTGAATCAAATCAAGTTACTCATACTTTTAAATTGTTGCCCAGTTTATCAAAATTGAAAAGTTCACATCTTCATATCGGCATTGTAGTGCCCACTTCCCTATCGACGCCTTTTGATATTGATCATGATACTGCTGACTATATTATGGACATTATTATAGTTTTGATTTAGTATGGTGTTAGATGTCAAATTATTGATTATTGTTGACTTTGATTCATATATAATGCATGATGATGACTAGAGACATTTTCTATATTGAGGATAATATACTGTCTGACTTGGTTATATTTATGGATGTTGTTCGGACATGTGATATTTGGATATATTAAGAAGACCTAGAAAATAGAATTAATTTGATGATCGTATAGTTGTTGATAAAATGGTAAATGATATTATTGGTTGCCTTGATGTTATTGTGATTCATATATATTGATGATTTTGGAAGTATACTTATATTCATTTGGATGTTCTGATATGGCCATGAGGCCGAAGGAGGTATTGTGTTTTGCAAGTTAAAATATCACAACAAACATCGGGGGATTGGAGAACAACCACATTGGAATTCTAGATGAATTCAACAAAGTCACCATGGTAACTTGTATTTGTTCGTATGTGTGTGTGTTTGATTGTTGTTAGGGATTCCCATGGGGGGGATCATCTTTAAATGTGACCAAGGGTTATGTGTAATTATTTATTTATTTGGTTCCTTTTTATTGATGTTTGTATGTGTTTTATAAGTGATGTGTTCCCCTTTTATTTAAATAAATTGTGGTAAAGTAATATGAGTAATCATATCGGTAAAAATCAATTGATCAAATTGAGACATAAGAATGTAATTAATAGAGTTGTTGGCTCTTGGATCAAGTATTGTAAGTGTAAGTAGTGTGTAAGTGATGTGTAAGGGATATGCAAGTAAATTTTGGAGTATGAAACACTCCACCTTCTTTTGAAATTCGAATTTTTCCTTGGAGGCTGATTTTGGAGGCTTGTGGGATAAGTTAAACTTGTTCCATACCTTTTAATTTGTATACCAACCTCACCTATGGTTGGGGAGTTAAATTTAGAATTTCATTATGCATTTTTGTAAGTCAAGCTGTATGTTTTAATTGCACTTTGTTACATGCTTTTAATTTTAATCCTTTTGGGGTGTGGACTTGATTTGGAGTGTGTAAGTAAAGTGTCATATTATTTACACTACCTATTTATTATGCATTGGAGAATGAAGTTGACCTTGGGTGTTGGAGTTGAGGATGTGTGAAGTGACATCCTACATGGATCGACCTCATCCACTTCTCTTCCTTCTTCTATATATTTGAATTCCTTGGCTTATTTTTGGGTGGCTACACTTTTATCACTTTTGCATACATTTTTGGGTGACTTGCCTTTGGTGTTTGGAGATCTTGCAAATTGGAGGGAAAGTTGGATATTTTTGCATGCTTGTAGATTGTTGATCTTGGACTATTTTGCATTGGAAAGCTTGTTGTGTTTGAACCTTGGAACAAACTCCATCATGGAGAGGTAAGAGTTTGGCTCTTGAAAATGGTCTTCTTCCCTTTTAGGAATATGTTATTAGTTGTGAATGTTTGTGCTTGCATGTGTTGGCTGGGTTTTTGGGTAGACTGGCCTAGGGATGGTGTAGGAGAAGACTATGGGGTATTCTTGTGGGGAGGCATAAGTTTTTTGGGGAGGTATAAATGTGGAGGGAGTTGGGATTTGGGTTCCACCTTGTAAAAGAAATAGCTCACATTTCTTTACTCGTTATGGGGTACCATAAGAGGTTGGGGAGGCATAAGGACATGTCAGGGATCTGAAATGATATATATTTTGGTGGTTTATTCTCAAGTGGTGATACCCATTTCCCCTTTGGGAGGAATAAGAAACATCCCCCATAGTTTCTTGCTCCTTTGGCTTGCATGATGAAGCCTGAGTATTATTTGTTGTTTTGTTTATGTGGTTGTAAACTACAATTTCAGTTTGGACTGTGTTTTTGAATGAGAAATCCATCTTTGTGTTGTGGAAACCTATTGTTGCCATGAGTTGAAACACATTTCTTATTGCATTACGGTTGGGGCTCAGGGGTGAATGAAGAAGGATGGCTTCTCCTTTTTATTGGATGTCTTGGTTTGGTGGAGATATTCTATTGTGATCAAATTGAAATAAAGAAAATGGAGGATATTCTGGAACAGAGAAAAAGACAAGTTTTTCCCTTTCTTTCCCACTGAAATGGATCTTGTATTATGTGATGGAAAATTTTTTGTATTGCTATGAAAGTTGCAATTGAAAATGTGAAAGAGATATACTGTTTTTCTATTTTTGAATAAATGTGAATAAAGCTAAGAATTGAAGAGAGTTTGACAGTCCCTTGTGAGATTTCTATTTGTAAAACCATTTCCCACTTCAAGTGGATGACAATGTAATATGTTTTATGATGAAGACTTACTTTGCTTTGGAAATGAGATCCCATTTGAATGTGAAAGGACATACTTTGTAATTCTATTCTGTGAAAGGAAAAGAAAGATTTGTATTATGTCTTTGGAAATGGAATGGAAAAAGAAAGTTGTTAAAAAAAATCCAAGTCAATAGAAGTTTTTTTTTTTTGCTAAAATGATATTAGTATTCATTGGAAATTTATGTTTGCAATGCATTATGAAATCTCCGTTTAAAAGACAAAGGGAAGAAATATGTATGAGGGAATGTTATATCACTATGTTCTTTTGAAATGCATCCTTGTTCTCAAGCTTAGAAGTTGAAGATAAGATGAAACATGAATTCAACTAGTATGGAATTAATTGATATTCTAAATTTTGTAAATGTAAATGTATCAATTCGATTTAGAAGCTGTAGAGCTCTGTTAGATAATTTTCAAAATGGCAAATATTAATAAGAAAATGTACAAAATGAATATGAAAACTATAGAAGACAAATGAAATGTCCAATTGAACCTAATATGATCAAAATGGTCTCAATTAGACATTAACACTTAAGAAATTACTATAGAATCTTTCAAATTTGGTAAAGGCAAAATTGCAGACATCTTGCTATATAAAAACTGGTAATTTGGAATTGCAAATCAATCAAAAAAATTAACCCTCACAATCCAACCTAAATTCCTCCAACTGCAATCCTCCATGTCTATTTGACATGTTGAAAAAAAAACAATGTCAAAATTGAACAAAAATTTATAAGCTAAAAATACCAGTTCACATTTTAAAAGCCTGTAGAACGTTTTCTCAAATTTTACCCTTAAAAATTTATCAAAATTAAAATTTTATGATTCATGTGAAAATAGGACATTGAGACATTTCCAAAAAGTCCTCATTTTCCAAAAAACATGTTCCCAGTCGAAAAGTTATGGCCCTTTGAAGTTCTCACTTCGTTTTGGCTAAAAAAAATAAAAATCTGACTGTCAAATTTAATCAATAAAATATTCTCGGATAGACCCGTGGGCTAAATATTTCCTTTAACGATTTTTTTTTTCAAAAACACCAAAGGCATGTAGTTTCCTGACGCTCCGCTAACCTGCAAGCCTTCATTTTGTCTAAAAATAATCTATGTTCAAAAAATAAAATTTGGAAAATTTGTCCCCGCTGCCCCGCTGCTCTGCCTTGCCTTTTGAAATGTATTTACACGGGTGCATGGGCCCACAATCCTTAACTTAACCTTTCAAAATTTTAACGCAAAAAAAAATTTGGCATCCCATGTCCTTATTTACTTATTTTTCTAAAACACGTTGTTCCACTTCTCTGCATCCAATCAGGTGCTGACCACATGGCTTCACGAGGCAATGACAGAGGTGCAGAATCATTTACTTCAACCTTAGCACTTTCGAAAATAAATTTCAAAATTTTTATAAGTTTGCTCTGCAACCCCGCTGGCCCGCAACCAATCGGGTGACTTTCACATCACTTCACAAGGCATCGGCAAAGGAGCGGATCCTTTTAAACCTTAACACTTAAAAAAAAAATTCGTCAAAAAATTGCTTCAGTTTCCCCCGCCGGCCCACCGACCCGCAGTCAATTGTTGGATGACACATGTCTCCGTGATGCGTCAGCAGAGGAGCAGGCTAAAATGTTCCTTTCCCTTCCTTTTTGGCAAAAAATTAAGTCAAATGTCCTAAATTTTACCTCCGGCAACCCACCTTCACACTTTAGGCATGGATTTTGGACACGTGCCCTTGCGGGCCCCAAGTTCGAAAATTTCCTTTTGGGTGCGAAGCCCCATGGTGGGTGCATAAAAATGAAATGCACTTTTCATCCAAGAGCGCTAAGGAAAAAATTTATCCCTGAAGCCCACAAGCCCAAGCTAGGGAAAAGTTTCCTCCCTAGGCCCACATGCCCGCTCTTGGGGAAAATTTTCACCCCAAGGTCCGTTAGCCCATAACTTGAGAAAATATGAGGAGTTATGAGGACTTCTTTATATCACTGGAAAGGTGAAGAAATTTCCTATCTAACGGAATGTATTTTTAGGAATATTTACATGTGCTAATTACTGAAAAAAATTAGATTGAATCCTTAATTGAGTTCTAAGAGTGGGTTAGAGCGAATTTTACCTTGTTAATTTTAATGTTTAATCTAACCCCATGTTTAAGACCTTGTAAATTGCTTAAATCTTTTGGAATTAAATACCTTGGGTATTTAATTGGTTTTTCTCTTCTTACCCCCTCCTTGAGTTTAATTAAGAATCGTTTGGCTTAGTGTTAATCTAATTTTAAATAGTTAGATTATCACCGAAGGGAAAATTAACCATGCTCGGGATAACTTTCACTCTCTTAGTGTTTTGTATGGTGATTTTACAATTGTCATAGTGGACTCTGAATTGTTTTTGTTGCGAACTCTTTAAAAAAATTATTCCATGATTTTTCTAACTAAACATAGGTTGTTTTACGTTGCACATGAAGAAATCTAAAAGTCAGTTTCGTCGTACGAGCCCACATTTTAACTTTAAGTCATTCCCTGAAACTTTAATTTCCACGAGGTTACGTATCATGTGATACCTAACTTTAATTTCAACAACCGGATCAAATTTGATTTGATCCATCGTTCTTCCTTCTTCACACGCAAAATAGACATAGAGCAGTGGACTTGAAAGATTATGGGTGGATTTGTAGGGGCATTGATGGCTGGTAGCTGAACTCCAAACCAGGTTTCCCGCCTCTTTTATTCTCCTCTCTTTGTTGCATCTATAAAGTAAGGGTGTGGCTCATTGTAAAGCGTTGGACATTTTTTTTTGCACCCTCCCTTCTTCCCTTTGTCTACAAGTGAATTTGTGGAGTTTTCCAAACCTCCCATTCAAGTTGTAATACAAATTTTTGTCTCTTGGCTATTGTAATGTATTGTATCAACTCTGGAGCAATATTGTATGTTTCTGGATGATTCTCAACCCTCTCATGTGTTCATTGTTGTCTTCTGATCTCTCATTGTAGTTTTGTTATCTATGCATGGTGGTTGTATTACATTTCCATGGTCTGTGTTAAATTGTAAAACACGTGTTTAACATTCCTTTGGTGCATCACCATGTTAGCTTGGGTTTATTTTCTCGCATCTTCTCAACCCTATCTCCTTAGCAAGATAGAGTAGGTTTTAGAGTAGGTCCTCTGCAATTTAATTGTGTGCACCTAAACCAAGGAGTGGGAATCAGCCTTCATCCAGAGAGCTCTCTCGATTTCAAAGTCCCACACTTTGAGAGATGCTCTATGTTATGCTATCACACTGAGAGTCTCAACCCAACGAGTTTCAGACATTCAGGGGTGCTATTATTTTACACTAACAATACTATTGTTAGAATTCCTATAATACATTAAAACCACTCATAACAATGCGTTAATCCAATTTTACATTTTCCACGATAGCAGCACAAGCCAAGGTTTCAATAGTTAAGACAACATTACTCCACAACATATATACTAAGACACTGACCCTATTCTAAAATTTCCACTTGACCCTTTCAAGAGTTTTACAACGTAAAAAACATTCGTACAAAAGAACTAACCAAAACTGATGCAATTTTCTACTAGTCTTTCCCTCGTCTACTCGCAAAATCCATTTGCAATAATTAATAACCTGAGTCACTTCACGAGACATGAGTAAGATAAGACTACACATAGCAACAATAAGCTATTATCTAACAATATCAAGAAAGGAAACATTCTATTACAAGAGTTGGATCGAAGCTCTAAATACTAACAACTCCATAAGTTATAATAAAAATTTCCACCATGCCAATCTAAGAAGAAAGTCTTATACTTCAGTTATGAACATCGTCTCAAAAGAAAAAAAAAATTTAACCACCAAACAAGTAAAACCATAGGCCTAAAGAGTTAGAAATGAAATGTCGAGTGAAAAAGAGAGTTTCATTATACAAGTTAGTACTCTAAACATCCATCTAAGTTTTGTAACATTATGGATTTGCAAGCTTCCTCAATAAGTCTATAGTTTTTGTTTAAATAAAATGGATAACCCCTTTCCATCACAAGTTCCTTTTAATTCAACCCTTGTTACCATAATCAAACCACTCCTTTAAAAAAATACATTTACATGAATCACCAATGCCATTAACTTAACCACAAATCTAATCATAAATCAACAATGCATATAACTATATAAATACCCCAGATGTCCCTAATAACCTTAACAATTCTATCATAAGCCAACAAGATTCCAAAATACATACATCATCCAATTGTCAATAAAATTATTATCAATTTCCAACAAAATCAACAAAGTACACAGTTATAAATACCACCAAAATTCATCACGTATTAGAATCAAGCCAAGGTAGTTCTGACAATGAAAGAGTACTATCAAAAAATGCACACATCTAACTTTAAATCTTGGTGACAAAAAAATTCATTACGGTTCAAGCATCATAAGGAACGGTCAATGTGCCCTTTAAGGAACCACCTTAACGTCTTGGTCCTACTCCGATGATCAACAAGTGATTGGTAGATGTTTATCATCATAATTAATTATACAGGAATAACAAAGGTGAAAAATAAGTAAGTAACTGGGTGTTAACGCCACAATACTCCCTTCATACTTAAAACAAACCACTGTAGTCAACCACCCAAAAAATTTAGTAAACCTGTGGGATAGTTCGAAGGGAACATTTATTTAGTCCGAGAAAAGAGAACATGGCGGTATAATAGACCTCAACAACCACATCACCCCATTGTTGGGCAACACCAAGGAACAACTGACATTACTAGATTTGTTGTCATAATCCAAAAAGGGTAATTAAGTGTCCATAAAACTATAGTCAACCTAGATCGGGTTTCATCTAGTGGTTGTTTGCTAAAGCAAGGTTGTCATAACCCTGTGTGAATTGTGCTCAACATACCCGTAAACAAAAGCTAAAACTACAATGGATTTGATTCCACTAATCTAGTTTATTTAAGGAAAAATAGAGATGGGGGGGAGGGGGTTATAAACCTAGATGATAAATACAACATGCACACCCGAAAGAGGAATTTGTTAATAAGGTAACTACTTGAATAACCAGATATAAAAGTTAATAGAAATAGGAGAAACTCAATTATCCAAGAAGAAAATCAAATCAAAAATACAACAGGCTTGCTTTCATAAAAGAAATTACTAGTTATAAACAACACGATAAACTTGATACTTAATCAAAGAAATGCATAAAATAATTGTAGAAGGACGATCACTCAAGCATGAACACGCAACAACCAGAGAAGGGGGATACATCTATGTTGTCCCCTTTAACACTAACAACTATTAACACTAGAACAAGAAGATTACAAGAGGAATGAGAGATTTCCCAGCAAGGCGTCCAAACCCAAAAATAAAAATAGCAGAGGCAAACCAAATTCAGGGAAGAGAAGGCTCTATTTCATGATATTTTTAAATCTTAGCAAATGTAGCATTGGATAGCTTTATTCGACAAGGTAGTATATAATACAATGCAATGTGTTTTGAGATTGCACTGAAGGAAGGGGTCATATGGCGTTAGGGCCGTGCTATTGTCACTTAAAGCTTTAATCTATTGTATAATAGGGGAAAATAATATTTTTGTAGCTTCGACAAGTCACTCAAGCACCTCACGGGCATGCAGCAGCAAACCCCAGGTTGAATCTTAGTCCTCATACATGTCTTAAGGAATTCCACAACTGCAGGATAAGCCCAGGAGGACCAGCAATAAAAACAGCCTGCACAGTTTTCCCTTACCAGCATATGCGCAGCCAATCCCAACCTTGGCGTAGAAAACCACCACCAGAAACCAGGTAGACATAAAAAGAAACAACCACTAGGTGTCCAACCTTCAACGAAGCATATCCATTTCCCCCAAATCGTGGGCCAAGCAAGGAAAAACATAAAAACAAGGAAACAACAGGCAGCCAATAGGTCATAAATTTGGCGTATGCAGAACACCATAACAGGTAAGAGTAAATAGGAGAAATAATAAATAAGGAAATGGCAGGTGGCCATCAATTCCACCCAACCCCAGCTAACAACGAACCAAAAATAAGCAAAAAGGAGCCCCACCTCTCCCTTTGCACCTAACATGACACAATAGTGATCAAATATGGAAGGCAAAATCGGTGGAGGAAGCATTAAATTCACCTTTAATCGAGATTGAATTCACTCAACTTCATCGCTCTGCCTAAATACGCACCCTTTACTTGCCATTCCTTACCACAACATATATTCTCTTTTTTTTCCTCTATCATTTCACCTTAGGCTTTCCTCCTACTAAAAATGTATGTGTCTTTTCAAAAAAAAAAAATTTCGCGCTTGCTTCTCGTTTTCAATATCATTTGTTACTAATAATCTCAAACTAATGAACAACAATTCTTTTTCAATTAAACCATCAATGTTACAATATTATACTTATTTATATTTTTCTCTCCTTCATTCCCTCTCTTTTGGCAAGACTATAATGAATACATCTTTCCTCCTATACGCTAAAAAAATTACTTTCTTCCTTTCCACATCCTTCATAAAAACATCTTTTTTCTTCCAATCCATTTCTCTCCATATCTAATTACAAACCTCAACCAATAATTACAACCTCCACATGCAATTGCTAATATATTCATAAAAATAAATTAAGATTAATGAACATCCTTAGTAATAGCCATACTTCCTTACCATGAAAAAAGGGTTAAAATAAAATGCTTTAAAAACTTTCTAGGGAGGGCGCAAAGTACATAGACAATGATTTTTTGAGATTTATTTATGGCGAAGGGAGCTCATAAATAAGTTTCAAAGCATATTCTCTGGCAGTCGGTAGTCATAATGGTTTATGTTTAATAATGTGGAAATGGCTGCCAAATTTACACCGCGTGCATGAATGTTATGGGAAGGGATAAGTATTAATGAAGGCACGTGACACGTTTCAAAAGCTTCAACGGGCAAAAAGAAACGGTACGAAAGTATATGTGGTGGCCAGCTGGGAAGTATATGTCGGTGGGAGTGGGAAGGGCCGTTGATGCGTGCGAGTTATAAATATCAAATCATTTCCCCCAAATGTAATGTATTGTGAGCCTGGTTTTTGCTCGTATTGTTTGTCCGATTTTCGTCTGTGGTGGTCTTTTTTCGTCCCTGTTGGTCTTATTGTTTGTGTCTGGTTTTGTGCGTTTGACGTCTCTGTTGTTGTATAGATGTCTGTGTTGTATTTTTCTTCGTCTGTTGCGTATATTTTGAAGCCATCACTGCACTGCCGAATATGACCAGAATATCACGGGCTGCATAAGGATTTCAGCTTAATTTAGCACGGTAAGATTCATTCTACTCAGTTTATTAGGCATGTTTGTTTTTTCTCTTTGATTTTAAAGGCGTCTTTAGCATACTTCGATATGCGGAAGGGCTAATCTAATCGTTTATGTTTTACTTAAGATCTGTGTAGTAGGATTTTAATGGCAGGCGGCTGGGTTTGTTTTGTTACATGTGTCCTTTCTTAAGTATAAGGGTTCGGTAAGATGTCGGCTAAGTTATCCTGTACATGTGTGACATATGCCCTGTATTTTATGCAGGGTGTAAGTACTACGAACTATTTTCTTAGCCTTCTAATTCACAATTTTTGTGTGCCTGAAAAGTATACACAACCACCAGATCTAATTATTGTTTAACAGACCTTTATTCTCTTTTTTGCATCCATTTTACAATCTGTTATTTTGCGAAATCGTACATTCTAGCAATTTAACCTTGGATTTTTGTTTGGCTAGTTACAGCGCCTTGTTCCTTTCATAATGGAAAATGTCTGTATTTTAGTTTTCAATGTCTTTTAAATTAATGGCTTTGACTGTAATGTCTCTGTTATTTTTGCATTTTAAAATTTGTTTACACAAGTTACTGTGATTTGTTAGGAAACATTTGTTTACTGGATTTTTTTTTTTAGGAAACATGTACTTTCTAATGAAATAAAGTTTGTAATCTATTTGAGGGTTCGGTGAGATATTTGATGGTGTATTACACATGCTTGCAGGTAATGAATCCTTGTACATGCGCGCTGTGGGAGTCGGTGATGCCATGTTCAGGTATCATATATGCTTACGTTTTCTGCAGTAAAAGGATTGAAGAAAATTATATATATTAATTCTGAAGTCTTGTTATATATTTCTATTAAGTACATAAGCTCTAGTTTTCGTCTGCAGGGCTGAGCATTTTGTTTGATTGTGATTTCGTAACTTTTATTAAATTGGGATCGGTAGACTTCTGTTTAGGCGATGCAGTAGGTATGAAAGTTTAATTTGAGGCTAAAAACTAAATGATTTCCTCAGATTTCGATTGAGAAGGTTCTGTTTTGTTTAAATATAAGTTAATTCCTGTTCTATGGTTTTATGTGTTACAAAAATTTTCCTGTGTTACTAGAATTGTTAAAATTGTTAATATCAGTTTATGCTTAACTATAATTTATAATATCAGTTGAAAGGGCTCAGGTTAACGGAAAATTTTGTTTGAAATTCTGGTAACTGCTCTTTCTTCAGTTTAGTGTATAAGCGCAAGACAGAATTATTTACCATTATTTTCCATATCCAATTTCTTCTACTTTTCAAATGAATGCATAGGGGTAAATCTTTTATCAGTTGTTTTTTAATAGTTAAAATAAATATTGAAAGGATTTTACTCTTATTGTTCAGGGTTCAATGAGATATTCAAGGAACTGGCCATAGCAAAGGATGCAGTGTTGTAGAACTCTGTTTTTCCTGTCTAAGACGCACCTCATTCCTTGCATCATTTTGCAAAGCCACACCTTAATTCCATGCTATTTATTTTAAATGTTGTTTCTGCGTACCCCTTCTTTTGGGTCATTGTTTAGGTGTGCTTTTCGTGTGTTTTTTCAGTGTTTGTTAATGATTCAAAGTACTTTATTAGTGATTGATTGCATTAGATTTTGGCCACTGCAGGCTCATTGTCACAGAAACACAAAACTGCCTGGAAGATTAATGTGCTCACAGAAACACCTAGAAGACTTTCTGAGAATTATTAAGCAACAAACAAGTTTATAGTTATTTTCTAGTATAATGGTATTTAGATTTTATACATAGTGATGTTAAGGCAGCAGTATGTTATTGATAGTATGACTATGAATAAATCTGTGAATGTGACAGCAGTACAAAAGCATACACGATGCTCAGTGACCTGTTTTGAAACCATGCCTCTGTTTTTCTCATATTATATTTGATCCACCCTTTTTGATAATATTTTTAAACCATTACAATTTGGGCAGGTTAATAGTCGCAAAAAGAAAATGGAGATCTAAAATCAGAGAGCCAATAAGGGTGCAAGATTCATTTTATTCCCTAAAATAACTGTGTTGTAAAACTAAAAACTATATGAAACTATATCTTGCAATAAAAAGAGGAGCACAAGCCCATTTTAAATCAACAAAAACCTTTGCCTCTGGATTGTAGTTATGGAATACGAATAAATGAAATGCTTGAACAGATCCGGTGGAATGTGTCATTAATTTTAGGAAATATTTGAATACGCCTATTAAATTTGATCCACCCTTTTTGCCAGTAATATTTACTGGCATTTCTGATTTGGTTATCCTGGCATTTTGCATAGGAAAAATTGCAATAAAAAGTATTACGACCTCATTCTTAGCGTGTCCTTGTTTCCTATTTTCTGTTCTGTGTAGTTATCGAATGTCTTATTTCTGTTTCTGTTGTGTATGTGAATTGCAATTCCTAAATGTTCGGAGGGAAGTTTATTGTTCCGGGGGAAATTTATTTTTTAGGTGTATTTTCCACGTTGTTACTAAAATCCTGCCTTATTTCTATTTTTGTTACCCCTCAATTCTCCTTATACTAATCGAATGTTGTTAATAATTTTATTTAGTTAATTTTAACTTTTACATCTAAATGTTTTTAACTAGCATTGCTTAAACTCTAGCGCAGAAGCTTTAAAGATTTCGTAGAAAAACTCGCGAAGCGATATTACGTCAAAAGCGTACTGTTATCTCAAATTTTATTTTTTCAATTTTTGGTATTAATATCATTTGTGTGTCTGGAAAGTCTGTCAGTTGCATAATTCCTTTTGTCATAGATTTTTATCATTTGCATATGTCTAAGCGCTGAGAAAGATTCGGATGATTGTGTTTGTGGGAAACGTTTTCAATTTTTTTAAATTTAAATTATTTTGAAATTCTAATAATTGTCTTTCTCGGGGAATAGAAGTCTCCCACTATGGGAAGAAAGTCGACGGTTCTTATTTCTTCTACTAAATATATAAATTATTTTTCTCATAACTTTTTTAAAACATTGTTTTCTGGCTGCGACTAGCTTGTGGAGTACTTTTTATGACATTTTGTAATTTTGCACTTTAAACAGTTTTATCAGTCAGGGCTGGTTCAAATAAAAGAGTGTTTAATGTTTTTGTTCTGATGGAATGTGAGACTTTTATTTTTTTATGTTTCTATTCTTTTATTTTATTTTTTTATGTTTCTATTCTTTTATTTTTATAATTTAGTACTTTTAAATGAAAGTTATTATTAATTTCAATAATCAATATATTGTTTCTAATTTTAAAAAAAAAAAATTTAAATTCAATTTAATTTTTAATTTTAATATTAATAGATTTAAATTTTTTGTTTAGGAGAGTCCTTTAGGCACCTTTTTCATATTGTTAGTGAAATTCTGACCTATTTCTCTTTTTATTACCTTGTTTCAAGAGAGCATTAAAGGTTTCCTGAGAACCAATCACAAAGTTTGAAAAATAGAGTTAAAAAACTTCTTTCAATACAGCCAAGTGGTAAAAATTATTACTTAAAAACTTAAAATGTTATTTCCATTTTATTTTTTTATTTTTTTGGTATTATATATCATTTTTGTGTGGTACAGTCTGTTCTCTGGATAGTAGACTGATAATAAGGCAGTATTTAGTCCGTCGCATAATTCCTTTTGGAGGTGGGAGGGTTAAATTTGAATGTACCATAAGAAAGATTTTAATGATTATGTGTTTGTGCTATGCAATTTTTTAAATTTATTTTTTAATTATTTTTAAATCTAATAATTTGTTTCTTCGCGAATTCACATCTCACACAATGGGAAGAGCTTGGTGTACTTTTATTTCTTTTATTAAATATATAAAATATTTGTCTCATAAGTTTGTACCTATATTCTTTTTTAAATACGACTTAATTTTTTTTTTTGAGACTAGTATTTTGTACATCAACAATTTTCACCTTTTGTATGTTGGCAAGATGCCATTATTTATTTGTGAAAAGTTGTTTAGAAATTTGATCAAATGAGAGAGTTTTTATTATAGTAGTATTTTTTAAAACAAGAAATAAAAATGGTTCAAATTATTTTATTTTTTTAAATGAAGACTTTGGTTATATATTTTAGCAATAAATTGCCTCTATTTTTTCTTTTGAAGAAAAAATTATATTTATTTTAATATTTAATTGTGATATTAAGTATTTTTATTAGATTAATAATTATTTTTTAGTTCTTTACTTTTACAATGAAAACCAAGTTATTAATTCTAGTAATAAATTGGCTCTATAATTGTTTTTTGGAAAAAAAATATTGATATTGATAAAAGTTTAAATTTATCAGGCTGAATTAGAAATAATTCAAGTTTTTTTAGTTATAAAATAATAACTTTAAAAAAACCAATTTCATTAAAATTGTTAATATAAATTAATTAATTAATTAATAATTTAAATTAATTTTTTAATTAAATACTTTATAAATTAAGAATTGACAAATTAACACATTTTTCCCATCTTTCTATTGAATTAATTTAAAAACACATCTTGATTTTTTTCCCTAAATATTATATCAAATAATATTAGTAATTATACAAATAATATATTTATTATATATTTTATGTATTATTAATAAACATATATATATATATATATATATATATATATATGAAATAGAATTTATACATTTCTACACTTTATTTTGTGTTGCATTTGAATGTTATATACATTATAGTATAATAATTATTTTGAATCTATTGTTTTGGGACTGAAACATTTTTAGTGTACAATGTATTTGCACCATATTATTCATTGTATAATAATTGTAAATAATTGAGTTAGAATATAATTACTTAACCATAAGACCATAAGGATAACATTGGCTAATATTGGGTTAGTGGACTGATCCTAATTGAAAAAACGCTAGATCCAAGAAGCGAGGTGCTTCTTGATGGAGGTTGTCATGGCCTTGAGGCTCCACGTTTCAAATGTCAGTGGTTAATTTGCAGGAAAATGACCATGAAATAATAGAACAATCCTATTGTAGGGACTACAATTTGGGTATCTAATGGAAGAACACCGGATAAGTACAATATAATCTACCTTGGAAGCCGTGTTGTGATTAGATCCGATGATTTGATAGGTTGTTCTAGGCTTGTCATTGCAGGTCTGACAAAGGTCTCCAATATAGGGGTATGGACCTCATAAGTCACCATGAGGTCTGAAGGTTGTATTTTTGATTGGATTTATTTATTTGTCTTAGTTATGTATGTGATATTTATTGACATTATAATGTCTTCTCATTTTAGTTGTGCTTGACCGATTGTCGCTTTAGGAAGATTGAGTGGCGATGGTTAACTATGTGGATAATGCTCATTAGGGGCAAATATGTGTTTAAATCTCAAGGGAAATGAGTGTGGTGAGGTCTGTCCTCTGATTCCCTTCATAATTTTAGATGGATTTTATTTTATTTGAGAAGGGTGTGTACCCCATCCCCATCTATGTGGAGGTCTCAGGAAGGTTGGTGGAGCTGTGAGGCTAAGGGAAATGTTCTGGTTGAGGCGTATGGGACAAGTTATACTGGGTGAACGGTGGTCCCATACTCTTTAAGAGAGTTCTCCCACCAGACCCAACCTATGATATGAGGGGGTCATAATTTAGCCCTTGAAAGAAGTGATTAATAAAGAGAAAGAAGACACTAGGTCTAAGTTTAGATGCCACAGGTGTTGGTGAAGGTGATGGTATTTTTATGACAGTCCAAAAAGAAGTGTGATCGTGTACAGTTCTGTGGAAGTGTGATCTGGTGCGCTTTGTTACGTGATAAGAATAAAAAGTGGAGTCATAAGGTCACGTGTACCCATGAGGCTTATTGAGTACTTTGGTTCATCATGTGTTTGACTTGTGAGGTGGATTGGAGGGAAATGATGTGACATGCCAAATGCATGTGTAAGCCACCTCACCATCCTTTCCATAACCAACCTGGGTGAAGAGTTAGGAAAAGACTCTTGGTAACCTAACCGATGGGGGTTACTTGCTTGAGACCGATTGGAGGGCTTGTACGGGTGTTGGCTTGGACTTGGAGAAGAAGGTTGGAGTTTGTTTTCCTTGAAGGTATGAGGAAGCTCTTGTTATTGGTTTTGGTATGATCTGATATCCCTAATCCGGTATTTTATGTCAAGTGATAGATGTAGCGTTCCCAAATTGATAATGTGTGAGTGCTTCACAGTGATTTTGTATGGGTAGTGGGAGTTAACTTTAGGCCATAAGACTTGCTTAGTTCACCTAGGGAAGTGGAGCAGACATTAGTCACCAAGGTTAACTAAGGGAGTGCTGTGAATAGGCCTTGAGGGAGGTGGATAAAGGTAGTAATCCATTTAGGTGAAGTGGAGAGGTAGTAAAGGATTAATTTAATAATTGTATATTTGATTAGATTAATATGGAGGTCTTTCAACCAATGGAGCATGAGCAAGGGGTTTAATGTGTGTGTGTGTGTGTAATTAAAATGGTTAGGGGGGTATTGCTCGATTTTTGGTAGGCTTGGCTACATCCCTCCTAAAGTATCATCCATACGACTTGGGAGTTGTCATAAGGAATGCTACATCATCATGACCTTCTCACAAATTGCTATCTGGCATCCAACTTTGAGCTTAATTTCTTAGGCCATCTGCTTCTGCAGTTCACTTACAAGTCTAGACCTCCCATACTTGCTAAATCTTATTTCCTTGACATACAATTCAACTCATTGTATTCTCGTGTACACTGCTGAAGTCATGCTTTCCATGAGGCTGCCTACCATGCCAAACACCCCTTATTTCTCCACCTTAGTTAGCTCCAGGGATCATCAATTCAGGTAGGCTTAAAAAATCTCATTGGATTAAGTGTTCGTAAGGTGAGTGTTGCCATGAGTCCCTTCCTTGAGGTATTTGATTTACAGAAAGAAAACCTCAGTCTCACATTTGTTCATGGGCATGAAGATTATTATTTGTGTACCCCCTTCATTAAGGGTTAAAAAGACAGCATTTTACTTTACTTATGAAAATTATTGTCTCCATAAGTCTTGTGGAGGGCTTAGCTTAACAATTGTATTGACGAGATCAAAGTTATTACAATTCTCATATCAAATGATGAAAAGTATATGAATGCCATTTCTCACAAGGATAATTTGAATGCTTAACTATACCATTGACACTTTATTATCATCATTTAAACCTACAATAAATTAAAGGTCTATATCAACTGTCTTGTACAAGAAATATGTACACAATTGTACAACACATTGGATCGCATATTACAAGGAACTATACATTAATGGTCACATAAGAGTATTATTTATTCATTACTTTTCTTATTAGTCCACTTGTCATAATCCATTTCACAAATTTAACAATAAAACATGAGCTTATATCATATACCAACTGAGCATGTTAACAATGCATTGATCTTTTTAAAATAACATCTATCAATTGGCATGAAATCTATCATGTTCCTTATTTCACTGACAACAATCAAAAAACATGCCTGCTAATCTGACATTTCAGACTTTTAAGGATCTACTCTATGCCAACAATCTTGGCAGTCTACACTCTCTATAACTTGTACTTTGTAATACCAGGAAAATAATGAATACGTCTCCTACAATCGTGGATATAGGAACGTATATAGCTCCCAATATATAGAGAATTTTGATCATAGCAATCGTATGATTACGTAATCATGAATCTAATATTTGTCCTATACATCTTAAATAGTGGAAAGAAAAACTTTGTGAGTCAGGGACATTGTACGTGAGTTACCTTCACAGATGCGAAACGTAAAAGAGTATTATGGTGGGGTGAGTCTTCCATGGCCGCCCATCCCCCCTTCATAGCTTTTTCTTATAATAAGGACCGTGGGTTGCGGTCCTCTTCTAAATGGCCCACTTCCATCTTCTACTATCTAGTGCATAATCTGTGTCTAGGCTGAACCCTGCTTCCTTTGCAATATACTGACGTAATGTGATGTATAAACAACTATTGATTCTATATAATTAGTCGTTTATATATAGATTTAACCTTTTGTCATGCAGTTATATTATGATGCATTCAAATTTAACAAAGGTTGATATATGAATCAAATACCCGTTAGACCAACTTTCTATGGCATTGACAACTTTCAATAATCAAAGTTCCTGAAGCTAGACTTCCTAATGTCATATTGTAAAATATTTTTCTATGCAAAAATAAACCTCCATGAGATTGTAATTTGCCTTACTAGCCTCAACAACAGTAATAAAAAATGAGGCTCACATGGAGCTATCCACTTTAGGTAGACATAAATTCTTGGAAATCTTCGTTAAATGGAAGATATTGGTAAAAAAAACTTTGAGTGTAACTTAGGAAGCGTTTCAAAAATAACTTTGAGAATCCCATAATTATTATCGACACAGACAATAATATCGTGCCACTAATAGTGTAAATTTGGATGATTTAATGCATACTCCTAATATAGATATCCAAGAAGGAGGTTTTCTATCTTATGCAACGTAATTAACTTGGAAAATAGAAATTGATAATCAAGCAGTAGTGAATTATAACAACTAAACGACTAGAGCCACTCTGTTAAGCACCCGTTTAAAAAATAAATTTCTTGATACATCCTTTCCTAAGTGATGATAAATACCACCTTGACATGGTTAATGGAGCATCATACATGTAATTGTGTTACATGTAAACTTAGTGTGTAAGTATACATTGATAGATTCTCCCGAATGTAGAGTGCCATAGTTATCTTGTTTATTGAAAAGGGAACCTGCCAAATATTAAAAATCTGAAAAATTCTGTAGTCATGCAAAAATACTACAATGAAATCAACTTATACCCATAAGGGAGCAATTTTAGTTTGTGTGAAGTATTCTACTTCTATTGAAATCAAACCCAACATTAATGTAGCCTTCTATACATTTGATATCGCTTATTATTTATAACCAAGAATAGTTGACATGTACCTATTTTTTTTATTTATCAGATTCAATTTTTAAATTTAAAACTTACATCATTTCACGGTAACTAATGACCTCTATTTAGTTTTTCGGCCAAATAGGTTAGACAACTTTAAAACAAACAAAACCCAAGTAACTTCAGTATTTTCATCCACGACCGATTTAAATTACGAACATGCATAAAGACTGGACAACCTTTCTTCTCAGCTTGACGCCTAAAGCCCTCTCCATCTTAGTCAAAATAGCTTGATTTGGCACGACTTTCCCTCTCTCGTATTCGTGAACCACTTGAGGCTTCTCTTAATTAATACGATTCAAGAGAAATAATTCGATCTCTAACATATCAATCTCAACATGCTCTTCCTCCAGCCATATTTTGAATGGTCAGTCGTACCTCCATTGAAACCTTATTAAGCGTAATGGTCGTCAATTCGCTTCGAATATATCAAGCTGAAAAGAAAAAAATTCACCAAAGGTGGTTGTGGCACCTTGTTCTCCCCGCTGAATTCCATCCAAAACTTGACCAACCGTGTCTTGATAGAATGTAGCGCCAACATCTGCATGGTGGCATTGATAGACCTTCGAGTCATCGTGCATTTTATCTCAGTGTCGACTTGGAGAAGGGTGGTTGTTGTAACAATGACCCAAAATCAAATCACACGAACAACACAGTGAAAGACAGGATAATTTTTTTTTGACTTCACATACTTGAGGCATAACAGGTGACGCAACATGTCGTCACTTCTAGGGACATTTTCTACCACTGTGAACAACTTGATACAAGGATGACCCGGATAGACGTGCAGGGTCCATACAGACAACGTTCACACCTGGTGTAACAAGGACGGAACTTTACTTTGGTTTAATTTTTTTTAACAGAATGTCAATTCCGAAGCCCAACCTCATTACACTCTCACAGCTAGGGCACTTGCCACAATAAGAAATGATTGGAGGTACATTTATTTTGACACAGACACCCTTGAAATGTGGGGACATGACTTCAGAGTTGTTCAGAAGGATTCATATACATGATAACAACACCAAAAATACCAACACAAGGACAACACAGTGAAATACACTGTAGATAACTTTTTTTTTTTAACTTGTTTGACACATAATTTATTTGACGCAACATGTAATTTCATTCCAAGGTTACAACTAACACTGTGAACAACTCGTTACAAGGATGCCCATAGAGGCAGCACGAGAAACGTTCACACCTATCAAGGACAATTACATTCTTCTTTTGACAAGACAACATGGAAGTCCAAACCACATGACACACTCACAGCTAGGGCAAGCCACAGTAAGAAATGATTGGGAGGTTATTTTATTTTGGTAAGACACCCTTTAGCTCATGACGTAAGTTTTCAGAAGGATTCAATATATGATTCGCACAAATTCATCTTACCAACTGAGTTAATTTCTTATACAGATAAAGAGTAGTTCAATTAAAATCTTCTCTTTACTCGCAATAAATCTGTATTATCTTCCAGAAAATAAGCCATTGTTTTCCACTTAAGCTTGTCCATTTAGCGTTCACCAAAACTTGTTAGTGTTCACTAGTTCAGTTAGGGATATCATGTTCATATAAAAAAAAGAATTCACTTCGCAAAGGATAGTTCCTCACTCTTGATTACTTAAGGAAATTAATTTGATTTCAAGTAAATCTAAACCCTCTAAGACATTTATTTGTTGAATTACCAAGACTTAATTAGCTTGGGTTTTATACTTCTTAACGCTTTAACTTAGACCCCATTAAAGAGTTTACATATAAAACTAGTTACTTTCAATACAAGGTCTTAGAAAGATTTAAGTTTAACATTTTATTCTCAAGATCAAAGGTTTTACAATACTAACTATGTTTTCCAATGCTAAAGATTGAGTAATGCCATTTCTCACTAAGGAGAGTAGTTTCACTAGCTTAACTACACAGGAATCAAGACAAACAATTTACTTTCACGATAGTTTCACCTTTGAACAATTCCAGGCAAGAGGTCATATCAACTCTCTTTGCAAGCAATGTTACACAATTTACAACACATAGAACATATTTTACAAGGAACTTCATAAGTGGTACTGAAGAAACCTTTACAACTCTTTACTTGTAATCTACTCACATTATCCATTTGCACAAATATTAACTAGACTTCAGTTCGCGAGAACTGAGCATGTTACAGGCTACACATTGCCAACAGTAAGCTAACATTTAACAATTTCACCAAGGAAAGGAACTGTTCTAATTCAACAAAAAAGGATCAAAGCACAAACCACTAACTCGTACTTTTCGCACGAGGTAAGAAATCTAAACCAGCCAACAATGAGAAAGTCAAACATCCCAGCAAGCAAAGTATACAAAATTTACACCGCAAGAAACAATCTACAAGAACTTCATGGGATTAGGAACAAGAAAGGTCAATAGGGTTAGACTCTTTTCTTCATGCTACCGTATGGATCCACGTGACTTAAATCTAATATTCAAGTCCATCCATCTAAACTGGGGAAAGTCCAACTTGAGAAGACAAAACATACTAACTTATGATCGTAGTACGCGAAACAAAACAAAGTTACCCCAATACTCTTCCAGGAGGAAGGTTTCATAGCAGTAAATGGGGATTCGACGACCCTTAACCAAGGACATCTCCATCGTTATAATGCATTAACCAACGAGGTTTACTGTTCTACTTCCTTACAAGGATTTGCTTACAAAGTAATACCACGTTAACAAGAACTAGGATATCTCACTAATTAATCATTTGGTTTGCAACTAGGATTCATACTTCCTAAATGAGACACATTGCTTAAAGGGTTGTATCCCTGAATATTGACCCTATTTTCGGGCATTGAGGACCTAATACCCTTCTTTCGACCTACTGTCTGATGCATAGATGTAAGGGAAGGCTAAACCCAAGCCGCAAGCCTTATTAGGATAATTCCAATTAAATATTTTCGCAAAATAGCTCACAAGTAAGCTACATCTAGGTAAATACTATGACCAACTTTTATATTATTCAACGAATTACCTACAAAATCAAACCTTCATTAGTAACTCAAGTTCATGAAGTAGCAATTTGATATTTATTTCGACAAGACAAAGGAATAGCTACTTATGTCTAACAAACGATGTCACCAATATCACAAGTTCATATACCATTTAGGACTCTCAAACTTTTGGTTGTTTAACCAATGTCACATATCAATCAGGAAGGTACAAGGAGTAGTGTACAACTAATAAAAGAAGAGCTATCTAGCTAAGGACCTTGTCAGTGGTATTTCTAGATATTTTACCAAGATACATTTGACTTATCTAATGATATGTAAGCAACACCGCAAGCCAGATAAATACATAGCACCTGTTACATTATCACTGTAAACTCTAGCATTCAGTTAGATCTGAAAGGTGATCAACTATCTTGTCGAGCTAACAATAATCATCGGAACATACCAAAGAAAATATTCCATTTCAGTGGGGCTATTAAGTAGCTTGAAGGCGACCCCTAAATATTTATCCTGCAAGAAGGTATCGACTATCGAATATGAACTTACAGTTTCCCCAAGCATTTATGAGCTTCTAGCTGATTACCTATTACTTGAGGCTAGTGCATGAATCAAGCATTTTGAAGGGTAATTATCTTAACTTCCCTATTCATCTTATTTATTCTATTTACTGTTTATAGCTTCCAAGCTTCATAGGTCAATTGTAAGATAAATTTATAATTTCATATGGTTTAGGCATTTCCAAAAAATTCAAAAGCAAGTAAAACATTGTTCATCAGCCATATAATCAATCAAACTTGAGTAAATGTCGATGTATCAACAATTTTACCCCTATGCAAACCGATTCATGAAAGGAACATCGATTCAAGTAGAAGGAACAGGAAAATTAAGCCAAACCAATTGCACTCACAGAGGATACATGACTTGCGATAAAATCAAACACAATATTCCATCGTAGAGGCGTCATTCAGGTAAAACCCATTAATTTATGCTTCAGGAGGGTTCCAATCTAATAATAAGCTCATAGTAATAGTAATAGTAGGAGCTAGTCCTGGTGATGCCTGGTTTTCAACGCCATCCCCATAGGTAAAAGATTTGCCTCAAAGCCGCTGCATGCCCTTAACCCAGAGTGCTCTGCGAGCTCGTGCTAGAACACCACATAAACTAGTAGTGAAAAACTTCTACAAATGGAAGCCCCAATGATTAGTGAAGCAGTCAGACACGAGACATATTGATTACACCACGCTCCGCAGCTCGGGTCCAGGCATCTACCGTCATGATCGGAATAAACCTTTTCCTTCATTAGATTCAGGACAGCATCAAACGTGTTCGGTACATAACGTCTATAAGCAATACAAGCCTGTAAGGTATGATTAGTCCAACATAAAACGCTCCATACTATACCAATCTACAGGTGACCATCGTTCAAAGGAGCTCGCATACAAGCAAATCAAAAGAGTGCTTCATAACCATACATCTGATATGAAATCAGATCCGCCCCTTTGAGATTCAATGTAGAGATGAGTCTTCATACTTCAAACAAGTAAGATCTCAATAAATTGTAACTCTTTGCAGAGATACAGCTCATGCAATTATGATTAAAAGTCACACCCTCACTGTCTCAAGTCTCTTTTTTTTAGCATCAACTTTCAGTACAAGAGTCAATATGTGTAAATACGTGTTATATGATATCTAGATATCCAAATGCTATCTTCATTTAGTAAGACATTTTCTCCAACATTACACATAGATCTCCTGTGCCCGCGGGTGAAACCCACATCTACAGCATTCGAAGGAAAGTTGCAAGATATTGATTTATCTAAACGATGCTGAAAAGAAATAAATCATTAAGAGAGAGGGTTAAGGCTTAACATGCCTGCTTGTTGGAGTTCTCATATCCCAAGGCTTCATGCTACGAGCAGACATGCCTTCTGCCCAGCAGTCCCAAAATTATTGTCTCCAGGCAAACGCACTCTGAATCTCGAACAAGAACACACCAGATAGCACTCAAAGACCATGCAAGAGTAACACGCCTAACCATTCCGATAAACTCGTAGCTTCATCATATTACGTGCTATATTCCAGTTTATTTTCTCAGAACTAAGAACATTGTAGTGAACCACAATCTCAGCCTCATTGCAAACACATAATAGTCTCAGGGTTTTATCGAGCTTCTTCCATGCTAAATCCGCCACCTGGATAAAAATATGAATTCTGGAAAATAAAGGGAATTCAGACAGCTCAATCTACCACTTTATCTCGTTCTTCTGGACTGGATGGGAAGAAAATATGGAAGAAGCCAAATCTTTGGAGGAAACGGATTGTTTCTAGACCAATAAAATACTCCAACCACCGAAAGCCACATTTTTCCCCATGAAGGTATAGCAGTAGCACTGCCATGGTCCAAAATCCATACACGACCTTTTTCCATTGTTTCTTTATCTCCTCCATCAGACCCTTGGCCAAGAAGTCTCAAAGTTACATAGTTTAGTACTGTCCCAAACATTGTGCTATGACCTTCAATGTGTAACCCCCATCCACCGTCTTCATTATGCCTAATGATTTTACAAGTAATGACACATTTCTTTTTGATGCGCTTCTATTAAAACAACATTTATTGCTCCTGTTACATACAAGGCAATAACCAAACCGGGCATATAGAACATAGGGCCACCAAAAAATGCAGATTTGATGACACCCAAAAAGACAAGAAATATAGCAGAGCTCTTGGCTCTGAAAGGCATCTACCATATTGATGGATAAACCTTTTTCCTTCAGCAGATTTGAGGGCAGCATCAAACACTTGGTGCAAACATTTGAGCTGTAGCTTGAAAGGTGTGATAATTCCAACATAAACCTTTATGCCTGCCAACTTAGTGACTTGTAGAAGATGCTCATATAGTTGCAAGGCAAATTGTGCTTCAGGAATATTCTGACATGATACAGACCCATGCCTAAGAGATTCTCTTCCATGAGTTACAACGTAAAACAAGTAAAGTCTCATAAGAGAATCCTTGCAATAATTTTCATCAGGTCTCCTGGTAACTCTCTCACTGTCATAAGGTCGATTCTGACAGGAATGTCTTGAAGGAGAGTCCTGACTCAGAGGATGCATTGATATTGAACAGATAACAACAAGGTTGTGCAACCCGCTTGGTGGAGGCACTCACAAAAGGCTTCGACTATACCGCAACAAGCTTGCTGCCTTTCTAATTACTGTGCAGGGCGTTGCTGTGGATTTCGACAAGAGCACACCTTCGCAGCAACCAATGAAACGTGGAGGTAACACACCTACCTCACTAGCTTGAAGCTTCATCAAACAAAAACGTGCACAGGGAGGAACCAGGAATAAGGAAAAACGCCATGACCAGAAGGATTTTACTGGCCTTTGCTAACCATGCAACAGGATTTGAAAACATCCCTCAGCCACTCCACGTGGCAGAATATCCTAGGGAGATCTCACGCGGTTTTGAGAGGAGGACCTAAACAGACAGTCAACAAGAAGCAGGTAAGATTTGCAAAATCAGACTCCATAAAATGAGTGCGGCCAGCAGGACAGGATTTCAACATGCCAAATTTTAATACTCCACCCCTCCACGCCAAGAAAGAGACAAGGCTGACCATGACCAAGTTGGTTGGGGGGGGCATTACATAGAACCGTGATAATTGTTATTGTTCTAAGTCTTTATGGGTTAGTTTAGTTGTATGAAAAAAATCAAAATGTGAAAATCTTCGGGAGGATATTTTAAAATATTTTTAGAATTTCATACTAAAATATCTATCCATGTAGTTAAAAGAAAATTAAGGAGAGAAGCACGAGATTTGGCTGACAGAAAAGTCGTGTGTAGATTTGATGAAATAATTATTCACAGTGAACAAAAATGCGTTTGTAGCAGGTCAGGATTTTCCCAAAAATATACGTGATGATGTCAGAGGAGGTAGGTGGTAAAAAAATGAACCCACTACAACAAAACTTCATTTGAACTATCTATTTTCCTCTGCATAACTTGTATGTGTCAAGACAAGTTTTGCTAAAAATCCTAGTTATGCTTAAATTGCTGAAAATTTTACATATGGTAGGCATGAAAAAAAGTACATTTGCAGTTCCTTATGTTTATTCCATTTACATCTACAATTAGGGTTTCTCTTTAACATTTAAGGGTAACGATTGTGGTTTCTTGTCAGTAACAATTCTGATGAAGTTTTATTGAAATCACCACCCACAGCAAAACCTTTACCTTTAAATTTCTTTTATGCATGTTAGGAACATACACACTCAAGGTGCTCCATCCTATGGAAATGCCTACTGATGTAGGTAATGCTTGAGTCATTTGTAAAACTATGGGAAGAAATTTGATTAACACTTGGGACCTCATTCGATCGTCAAAATCATCCAAGGTAATAAATAACTAACAATTAGTTTGAATCAATTATAATTGGGCTGGCATGGTGTCAAATACTTTTCTAAATGCATTAGTCTACATTAAGAAAAGTCGCTATCAAGCTAATTATTTGTCACACAGAACAATCCCATTTATAGTCATACTTATTCTATCTGACCACTCACACAAAATGATGACCTTCTATATTCCACGATGCATGTCACGAACATCCGCCAATGCTCCCATTTAGAAAGGGCCCAATCAATTTGGAGTAATCTTTGAGCCATTTTCAAATCTCAAGAAGGAGAAAAAATGTGCACAATTCATAGGACATCAACTTCTCCAATCTTCTAGCTCATCCAAAGGTTGAGTAAATAGAGAAAATTTTAATTTGAATATTATAATTTAGTTGACACCAGTTAGAATTTTCTTCTGCATGAGTTAAATTTAACAACTTATAAACAGAACTATCACCTAATTACTTGTTAACATAAAACTTTTAACAACTAGAATTACAAAATATTGTTTGTGTATAATTCTATTACTGGCCTATAAATTATTTATGTATATGAAAAGTGTTAGTGTCTACTTTTTCAATGTACATTTTCTGTGTATCTACATTGCAAAGGTATACTTCATTTCTAGATATAATCAAAACCCGTGACACATTTTAATATCTCTAATTTTTGTGGGCTTGGATTAATTTTATAACTAGTTTATTTTTGAAAAGTCATAACAAATTTAATTTTCCTAACATATCTATAAAAGGTTCCAATTAAAAGATTTTCTATAATGAAGACAAACCAAAAATAAAATCTTGTTGAGGACCATGTGCAGATATAATCAACCTTGCATAGAATTAAAACAACGCAAATCAACTTAATAAGATAATGATATCGAGACTTTTTAATAAAATATCAATACACATGATGTTAATGGAATTATCAACTTAAACATTGGTCAAAATGAAAGTATACAAATGCATTATTAATATTAAATTTAAAACCAAAAAACTGAAATGAGCCCTAAAAACATTTCTACGAACCCATTGAAAAACCTTCCCCAGAATTCAAATCCTGCCCTCGGCGGCAGTGAAAATGGAGGTAAAAATTTCGGTTCAGAACGTCAAGATCCTCGACCAGGGCCCTAAGGGAGTGAATGGGTCTGCTTCTCTCCTGCGCCTAGTCGCGCCCTCAGGAAGTTAATTAAGAGGATCACTGCGACCTCTGGCCACTCTCATGTCGAACCTGTCCGATGGTTTCTACACAATTCCGCGCGTACTAACAGACCCCCACGAACCCTAAAGAGGAATAGAAGATGTTTTACCTAATGGCATCGGCTGGAAACTCCAGAATTCCAGTTGTGAAAACGCCCTAGATCCACGCAGGTAAAAGCACTGGAACAGAAACACTCATGGATCGGCCAGTCTTACGGGTTGGAGGATGGAACGTCTGTGGGTTCACCCCGTTCGTGGATTGATCTTGCCTTCACTAATGCCGAGGGTTCTGAGGACAAGCTCTTATAAAATCATTTTCAAACTCCAGCTGGGGGTGCTCTTGTGAATATGCCGGAAGGCAATGTAGCCCTCTCAAACCCTTGCAACACATTCTCCATTAGTCTATTGTGGTGGGCTGGAATATGATACTTTACCTGTTATGTTCACCATTAGCTCAAAGAAAATAAGCATGGATCCTCCTGACAAAGGCCCCTTCTAAAGGGAAAGGAATCCTCAACATCCAAACCTGCAGACTAGAAAGATTACCCCTGTCTATTACATTTGGGGAAGATGTTATTTCATCTGAGATTAAACAAAGAGCACGCTCTTGATTTGTATATTCGGGGGACTGTGGCCCAAAAAATTTCCTACTCTTCACTACATGGATCTCTCAGCATTGGACTCCAACTTTAACTGGTAAATAGATTACATCTGTGTGCTAAGGGAATTTTCATTGTGACTTTCTCTGAAACGTAACTGATAAAGAAAACATTGCTTCTCAAACTCTGGTCCTGTCAATCTAAACTTTGGTCATAAAACCCTGGTTCCCAGCGTTTAAAATCACACAGAATCTTTCTCTTGGAATACCTGTTGGGATCAGGCTACCCCACTTACCTATCCAATTCTGGAGTAAGGACTGTCTGACAGCCATTGGCAATACCTTGGGAATTACACTCTTTATAGACCTCTCTAGAATACCACTAATTCACCCATAATACCTATGCCCGGATCCTGGTGGAATGACACTGATAAAAATCTTCCTGCTACTATAGATCTTAGAGTGGCAAAATCGAACTTGGTCACAAACTCTTGATTATGAAGGTCTACCTTTCCGATGTATTTAAGATGTTTTTGCTTATCACACCTCTACTCTTGTGGGATTGAAAAACGTCAACATGAAAAGTGGAATTGGTGGAAAGATGCACTCTACAGAGCACCTAATTTTTGATGCTAAAAGGGATCTTCTGATTTCAAAAGTGGAACTTAGTGGCTGTATCCAAATCTGCCCTTGAAACCCCTCTCATTCCGAAAATCAAACTGTTAGCAGTATGAAAATTGCTCAAGTTGTTGAGGGCCACATACACGGAAAGTAATAAGTTTGTTCTTCCCATTTGGGACATGTAACTAAGGAGAATACCCCTCCTTTGTCTAGATCCTTCAGTAGTGGAGACTCCAGCAGGCTGGGTCACGGTTAACAAAAAACCCTAAAAAATTACTCCTGAAGGAGACATATTCGTTGGATGATTTCTCGTGTTAGTCAATCGGCCGGAGTACATTGTTTTCATTTTTGTGGCCGGATCACTGCTGTGTTTTATTTCCATGTGTGTTGTTGCTACCTTTGTTGTTTGTTCGCTATTCAGCAGTTTTTTTTTGCTGCTGAGTTGTTGGTTGTTGTTTCTTCTTTGCAGAACGTTCTGCAGTTGGTCCTTATTGTTATATCAGGATGTTGATCCTTTTCTTTGTGCTTATTTTTTACAAAATCTGGCTTATTGAGCCTTGTTGTACAAGGGTATAGTCCCTTTCAAAAAACTATTTGCCAATGTCGTAAGAAATTGATTAAATAAAATATTAATAATTAAATTGAAATTATACTAAAACTAAATAATATAAATTAACCATAACTAGTATCATAACGAAATTATAATTGAAAAGTAGCTTATTAATTTTTATTAAAAATTTTCCAATTTATAAAATTTCTTAAATAATAAAAATTAGAAGTCTATTAAAAAAATATAAATAAATAAATACCAATAATTTGGATGATTGGGTTAACAAATAAATATTAAAGTAAGCAATTAATGTAAATTAAGAAATTAAACTAAAAATCAAAAATACTAATATAAAACTATCAGCTAATTTTATTTTAAAATTAAAAATGCCAATTTCTACGATATAAAATCGTTAAAATTAAAATTAAATAAATAAATAATTACATTAACCTATTAATGTTGAATGTGAAAATTCTTTTCCACCCCTATGGCAACATCATTCCACCAGGAGGAAATAATTAGGATTTTCCAAGAATCGTATCAACATCATGCACCTACAAAATGGAGAAAATGGAAATGGAATTAGAAAAGTGTAAAGGGAATTCCAAATAGAGTTCTGGAAATATCTTTTAGGGTTTCTTTTGATCAACAGTGCATGATAAGTTGATCCTACGCTCCTCCTTGGGTACTAGGTTTTCCACATGTGAATTGGCCACATGCTTTATCATGTTAATTATTCATAATTAATTTTGTAAGAGTTATATCTCCTCTCTTTTAGTTTTGGATAATAATCAAACTAGTTGGATTATACGTGGGCCTTCTTGCATTAATAAAATTAGTTGGAGAAAATTGCTATCAAATTTAGTTATTAAACCTATGGATGTGTTTATTCCTAGTAGTAGTTCAAAAATAATAATAATAAAATTCCAATCCTCACTAAGAGAAGCATTACATTGGTAAGCCAAACAACCCGTAGTAAGGCCTAGTAATAAAACTTCTAGATTATTCTTGTCCTCGTTCAAGTATTTATTTATCTTCTAGGGGTATATTAGGCCCTTATAAATTCAAATATTACCATGATGTCTATTGGCATCTGAAAATCCTAAGAAAGTTAGGATGTGATAAGAGCTTTGTGCATTCACGAAATTAAATTATAACCCTTATGGGTAATTAAGGCCCCACACTCAAAATTAAGACTTGCAATGGAAAATGATATGCTTTGCAATCATGAATGGTTTGGGGATATTCTAATGTCAAACACAGTTGAGAAATTAATTAAATAATTTATTTTTAAAAAATTTAAAATTAAAATTTAAAATTTAAAAATAAAAAAATTACCCAGGTTTTACGTGACTAAGGCAAAATTTGAGTGCGAAATATTTGGTGCAGTACATTAAAGTTATTAGTATTGTTGGAGGAAACATACTGTAACATTCACATTTGTTTAAATGATTTTTATTATTTATACTTTTAAATCAATCCAATAATTCTATTATTTTTCATAAACAAATATATACTTTTCACATTAATAAATCTGCACACTATTTAGCAAAATAATCGTAAAAAAATCATTTATATTCAATTTGATTGACCTATAAATTTGGATTTTATTCTAACCTTCAATACTTTGGAGGAAAACGTGACGTCATGACATTTAAATTGTAATTTATTTAATACATAAGGCTTGGGTTTGTGCCAAATTCTATGACAATAAACCAACATTCATAGTTAGTAGTCACAACCTGGAATCCTATAGTCAATTTTTTTAAAAAAATATGATATCAGAACAATTATTATCTATCAACTCCAGTAGGACAATGTACCACATCACTAGAAAGTTTTGTTTAATAATAAATTATTTATAAAGTTGGGGTTGGGATTTTCTTTCATTTATGAGGCCCACCCTCAATGCCCTGTAATCACAGGAAAATGTTTTTCGCATTAGGATCTTGACTTCCATATGGCTGGCCATCGGTGACTAGCCATTTCTTGGCACTCATTTGATTGTGTAGTCTTCTTAATTCCTAGGTGGTTGCTACTCACACATCATCAATTTTTTTTGCAAAAATATTTATGCATTAACACCTACTTCTTGGAAAACCATTTTTTAGGACAAAGAAGTTATCGTGTTTCAACAATAGATCACTTGGCAATGCAAATTTCCAACGCCTCAATCATAATTATACAATATAAATGCTGATACCATTCACTTCCAATCTCAATCTCAGAATCACAACATAATGTAGAGAAGGTTTGTTGGAGGAGGTGCTACACATTATCCTTAATACGCATAGCCCCTGAAAACTCCTCTGCATGTCTTCAACTACTGCATTGCACTTGATCCTTTGCATAGGGTAAGAAAGAGATCCCTTTCATAGGGTAAGAAAAATTGAATCCTACATCAATAACAAGAAATTCAAGTTTCCCACACACAAACTTTTTCAAAATGCTCTTATATGCATGTATGGCAAGTGTAAAATGTTAGTGTATGCATGCAAAGTATTTAACAAAATGACTGAACAAGATGTCATCTTGTGCAATGTGATCATTACATCTTAGCTAAGACATTGACATTGTTTCGCCAAATGCACGCAACAAGTGTTCATTCACCTTTTTCAACATTCTACTAGCTTGTACATTGTAATTTTTGTTGTGACAGTACTTAGCATCATCAGTACTCTTGTTTTGTAACGTAATAAGAAGTTTAAGTAAATATGAGATTAAATATTTATTTTAGTGGGATTTTTAAATAATAGTGGATATTGGTATTTAATTATATAACAATATTTAAAATTTGAGTTGATATTATAAATAAAAAGGAACCAATAATTGAAAAATTGTCCATGAATAACATTTTAAAACAATGTGTATTTAACAATATTTTCAAATTTTAACTATTATTAAGTAATGAAAAAATTAAGGAACTCATCTAAAAAAATTATATAAATGGTGGTGAATCTACATTGGAATGGTGAATGTTATAAAAATGACTATTGTGATTATGGAAAAAATATTTTTAAAATGGTTGTAGATGTAAAGGCAAATCTTACCTAATTTTTCTAATTTTAAAAAATATTTATACAAATTTCAATTGTCTTTTTTAGGTCAGACTTCATTTGTCTACTCTATTGATGGTATGAAGTGCATTATGTGCATTCCTTACTTATCCAACAATAATTATTGAGTTATGAAATTTGAATCATTTTCCCCAATCCTTTCCAAGATTAAAGCTTGATTGTTGATCCTTTGGCCACATGTCATCATTTCATGCAATTTTGGGCAAACCCATGATCTCTCAAGCCTTCCTCATAAATCCTACAAGAATTATATCACATCAGTCAAACTCTTGCAATGTGTCAACTTCCTATGCTATTTTGGCTACGCACATGTTTTTCACTCTTTGGAAAATGTGGGATGATTTTTAAAGGAAAAATTGCAAAAGCCTTCATTGTCAAGGCTCCAAATGACTACTCACTGAACCAATTCAAAGCAAGATGTAAAAAATACATGTTTTATGGCATAAATTGTCCCAGAAATTCCTTAATTACATCATATTACATAAAATAGAATTTATATTCTAATTTTAAGATTAGATAATCCTTTAATTGAATAAAAAATTACTTTAATTGGCACCTTTAACACACGCGCGCGCGCAAGAGGCGAATTTAAGTTAAATTCTAATTTTTCTTTCTAAAATGTTGGTAATTGTGATCCAAGGGCTTATAAAATTCATTAAAAAAAATCTATTAAAAAACATGTTTTAAAATCTTGGCAAGTCAATTTTAGGGCGATCCATTTTAAAAACATATTGATATTAGAGTTCATTTAGCTATCTGAGCTGGAAATAATACCATTTTTGATTATTTGTAGGGAATCTTGGACATGTATATGATGTCCAAATAACCAAATGAGACTTTCAAAACCTCCATAAATGACCAAATTATGAATATTAACTATTGAAATTTTATTTTAAATTAAGTTATTTGTGAGCTAATAATCACATAAACCTAATTTTATAATAATCTAATCTTAATAATATAAGATAAAGCCATTTTACTATTTATTTGATAAAAATATAACTTGACAAATGATAAGTTTATAACTTATGTAACCTTAAAATAGAGGCGAGCTAATATATTTTAAAAGTTATACAACCAAAATGAGGAGATACTATTGAAAAATAAACAAATTTTTTTTACTTTTTTTGAAATAAAATCATAAATAAAAAAATTTCAAAATATGAAAGGCATCTGACGCCAATTATAATGAGACTGAATTATGCTAGGGGAGAAGCGCTAGTAGTGGTACACCTTAAGTTAAGGGGTCCACAAAATCAATTGTTTATCATATGGGATTGTGTTTTTTTCACTAATATGTAGTTCAAATTTGTGTTAGCTTATATTTTTCTTTGGAATGTTCAATTATAGGGAAAGCCATATTTTGAATTGATTTAAAATAATAAATTTGAGTTACACTACAACCATGGTGGAAACCAATACTTGAGTATGGGTGAAAATGCTTGAACATTAAATTTTTTATACTTGTACATGGGAGAGAGGTCTATGTGATTGGCTACTCTAAACAATTATTATGTCTTCACGTAAAAAAATTATAAACTAGGCAACTTGCAATAAACTACAGTCTACAAGTCGCTAAAGTGCCCTGAAACATTTGTCACATCTATCATTAATGAGATAATATGTTGTCATTGATAAACATGAAGTCTGTACATTATTCATGCATAAGTACATACTTATTTAATGGAAATGTGATACGCAGATTTGAATGAAGTGTCACGATATTTTACAAATATAAAGTACATGAAAATCTGTTCAGACATCAATGCATATTAAATAACATAAAATATTAATGCATACTAAATAACATAAAATATTAAAAGGCCTATATTCAGTTGGATGAAGCTTGCCAAGTCTGACACATGCCAGGGAATCAACGGTGGATAAGATTTTTCAATAGATGCATTGAAATCCTACGGTTTTTGTTCAGTTGACAACTTGACAGAGTTGCCATTAGTCGGCGTGGTAGTTTTTGACAATCCACTGACAGTGGAAAAATATTGCCACGTGAGCACCTTCATCGTTAGCACTTGGTTTTCATTGACGGTTTTGTTAAATTCAATACTCATAAAGAAACACTCGTCATTAAAAGAAGGTTAACTAGCAATTGCATATGAGTTGCAAACTACGCCGGAGAGGATAACAATGTTAAGTTTGATAGGTTTTAATTTGATCAATCATATAACACCTATCCATCGTACTAACCAAGAAGACAATATGACGTGACTCTAAGGATGACACATCACTAGGATCACTTGTTTGTAAGGAAAACACAGCCACAAGTATAAGAACAAATAGATATATGATATAAAATGTGTGTTGATAAAACCTCTATTGCAACATAGAAAGGGTGTTTGTGGTTATTATATATTGTTTTGTCACTGTCAATGTTATTAAAATCTAGATATATCTATCACACTTCCATACTAATTCTAAAAAAGTATACTTTGGGATCCAACACAATCCGGAAATACTTTGCACACATTCTTGGAGTAAAACTTGGATGCCGTGTGGCAGTCAACATACATAAAAGGTTATTGAAAACACCAAGAGTTTTTCTAAGGGGGAAGGCACAAAATTCTAAACGCAATTTTTGGCTTCTCATTATGGTGGCAGAGGAAAACTCTTTTCTCCTCCTTGTTCACATCACTCAATAAATGTTTTCAATCTGAAAAATATTCTGTTGCCTTGTGTCTGTGGGCGTGATCTATCTCCTACACTAAAAAATGCACCATTTTATTGTCTTTAATCCAACTACATCCAAGTATCTATGTAACTCATCTATCTTGCATCAATTTCCTTACCATTTGAACCTCTCCTCACATACACACTTCTGTGTAGATGTTTGATAAGAATAATATAAATTACAACAATTTGAGGATCCAACTCAAAAAAAAAAGCTCTAAATAATCTATCTCGATATTCTTATGTACTCTACAAACACCACGCAAACACATTCTAACAACCACCTTTAAGTCTAATTGGCATGTTGATGACAAAGTTTAGAATTTCCTCAAAATAGCCAACACAACCAAGAATGTGGAGTAATAATTGAAAACCATCCTCGTCTATCTATCAACAAAGTTCCTTTGCTCTAGCTATTTGGGGGAAATGTTTAATACTAGAATATCGATGCCATAGAAATTTTCACGGAGCCATTGGGAAAAGTTGAAGACACTTTGATGGACAATACAATGGCTGACCAATACCTCTATGTGAGGGTTGCGAGTAGTAAACACAATTATTAATCTCTCTTTTTCCAGAAGTCAAATATTCTCCTAGACCAATGCCTCAGCTGGAGCCTGCGATCAATAATTTTGTGCATATCCTGCAACCATGGCATTTCATGAGAGCATTATCTTCATGGCATTTTGTCAAACAA
Source organism: Taxus chinensis (assembly GCA_019776745.2). Lineage (NCBI taxonomy): Eukaryota > Viridiplantae > Streptophyta > Pinopsida > Cupressales > Taxaceae > Taxus > Taxus chinensis. The sequence continues at coordinate 151,246,244 of CM034157.1, forward strand.
TTGACATAATACCTTCCACATTTTGCATCTATCGACGAAGGCACCGACACCTACATGTGACATAAATCAACTTTTCATTATGCCGTGATGGTTTCTCATGTCCTTCTCTAAAGCTCCCATTTTGACGTAGGTTGTGAGGATGATGGCAAAGGCTGTAAGGTTTGGCCTTATAATTGTCTCATTTTGTGCATATCCCATGATCAATGCAGTCAATGAGGACACATTGTGTTCAATCATTTAGTTAAACAATTCACATGCCAATTGCATGATGCCACATTTTACATATATGTGATTTGTGAATCTGGTAGCTCCAATATTGTGAATCGTGATCAAAAGGAATTGATGCTTTTGTAAAATCAAAACCTACACACGATGCATAGTGAATTTTTCCTCTCTCGCAAGTGGAAAAAATCTCCTCCCTAAATTCATTTCTTTAAAACCATTTTTTTCCCCAAACATAATCACTAATTTCTGTAAATGGAATGGCCTACAAGGGAAAATTACTATAATTTACGGCCAACGGATCAAGGTTTTCTGCATCAGCCACCATGCGTCTTCTCTATAAGCTTGTTTTTTTTACTCCATTTATCAGCGAAATTTTCCTTATTTTCCTCGTATGGTTTATCACCATCTTTCCTGGCTTCATAGCCAATTTTGATGTCTTGGACGCCATTTCATGGAGGATTGAATGCGTGGTCGGGAAATAGTGGCTAGAAATAACCCTGCCGGAAACTTGAGTCACCGAAATTTGACACTTTCTACGAGGGGCATCTTCAAAGGTGGACGCCTTCCGGTGAATAAAAACAAAATCTATTTTAGTACTATTCCACTTACTTGATGGATCTTGGGGCTAAATTATTCCTACTGTGCTTCAATATCACCCCTCTATGAATGTTTCATCACTTGTTAATTATAATAACCCAAATATTGTATGTTATTTTCTATGAGGAATAGTTTTTGTGAATGCTTACCATCCAAAAAATATTAATTAATTGATAGCAATTTAGGTCCTTTTAAAGTAGATAGCAGTTTTTAAACGGAGCCAATCGACAAAACAAGAAGACTAAAAATTAGATCAACGAAATTCTTCCTAGCTTCTCTATATACGATTCATCCTAATTTATTGTCATCCAACAAAGTTAAACTCATGGATTTTGACATGGCCGTTGCACATTTCACACTTAAAACAGTTCCACTTTCATTAATTCATAGAAATGCTAATGCAATGTATTTATAGGATGAGTGCATGCTTGTGACACTTCAATAAATGTTGGAGATCTGATTATGTTTGTGAGTTGTGTGAATTAATCTCATATTTTAATATCGGTCCTTCATTAACTAATTAGATATTGAACATTTTTTAATAGTAAAATGACAAATTAGATATGAATTACACGTGTGATGGACACCATTTAAACTCTCCAAAATTGCGACCATGCCTAAATTTGTTGAGAGTTTAGCTCTTCCACGTGGCTGTTAATTCTAATTTTTAATACACGATTTTAATGATTTCTTTATATAAATATAAATAAGTTATATATTTTTGCATATTTACATATATTTGTAGAGGAGTATTTAAAATATTATACGATTTTCTATATTTTTAGCCTCTCATTATTTACACCTACCTAAAATTTTAACTCGTAATATACAGTTAAAATCACAAAAAAGGCCCACAACATATCAATTTCCAGGCCTCCTCTCAACAATATAGTAAGAAGGGTTCATGGACAATTCAATTTCTAGCTCACGTCAGTCGCCGTAGGAAAATACACTTGTTGGTTTACTCTTAATTTATATTAAGACACAAACACTGAACAAAAATATGTTGTTATTTTAATAGGTTAAACCTTGGCTATGGAAACACCTTCTTAACCAAATCTAAAGTATTTAATTAAGATGAAATATTTTGTTCTCTGTCTGTATTTCTTTACTTCCTATTGGTTAAATAACTCGGATGCAAACCACTCCCTTCTGAAAGATAAAAGAGGTACACATGTGATCTACTAAAAAATTGTTTGTTGCTATTTTTCCACGCAACAAAAATATTTTGGTAGACCAGTGATGTTCACCTTGCAAGTATTTAGGATGTTCAATGACTACGTTGGAATGGGTGATAAAGCAAGTGCTTCTAATGATGTTGGTTTGGTTTGTTGTTGGAGCATTCTTTGTTCGTAATTCTCTATTTTAGTCGAATATATATCGAACCTTGTCCACTCTTTTTAGACCCAATTGTGTGCCCTTTGCCCTCGCTATGCCTACAGCTCATGTATGTATGTTCATAGTTTGATTACAAAATAAAATTTAAATATTTGCAAGTATTTTATGGAAAATATCATGAAAAATGTCTAAACGGACTTGAAACAGTAATATAGGACACATATAGTAGATATTATTTGGGAAGAGACAATAGGTCATCATCTCTTCCAACTGTCTTCCATTGACATCTATGCATTTAATACATTCCATGAACTTAGATTTGTTGCGTCGTCAATATATTGTAATAAATAAACTGACCTTTCAAATTATAATCTTCCAACGGATCTTCTGAATTTTAATATTAAATTCAAATGTTCCCTTTTTGTAACCTTTCATGACATCAACAACCGAAAGAGGACATAATGCACTTGGAAAAAAATCTCTCTTTTTTTACCAATGCCTTAACCATTGATTACGCTACACAACATGTTTCCAAATGCAAGTCTCGGTAACTGGGACTATCAAGCTTGAGGGAAATGAGAGGTCAACAAACATACATATTTGCATTTTCGATCCTCTAGCCAGCTCACAATTGTTTTGCATTATGGATCAATCATAATTTTCATCTCTTCTAAATATCCTCCATCGACATACATGCATTAGATTCATTCCACGCATTCAGATTTTTTCTCTCGTCGATAGATTATAATACTCACACCAACACGTTCCCTTTTTGTAACCTTGGATTACGTTGATGATCAAAGGAGGACATGGTGTGCACAGAAAGAAATCCCTCTCTTTCCAATGCCTCAAACATTGATAAAGCTAAAAAACATTTTCATATGCAAGTATCAACAAAACGTGACTTTCAAGCATCAAGGAAATGAGATGTCAAGGTGTTGTCACTTCTCCTCCCTCAATCTTCTTCTTTGTCACCCTCGTTCTCACAAGTTTATTTATGTCAAGTTTAACTCCAAACATATATTTCAAGTACTAGAAATATTAAGTATCCTTGCTCAACTTAGAGATAGGTATTATGTGTGGTTGAAAATACTTTACTGTAGTAAACACTTGAATTTGTGCTTTGTATGCATTATTTAATTGTTTGGAATGATCTTAAATAGTTATTACAACCCTCTACAAAACAGGGCCATGAAATGGCAAATCCTGCCGATGAAGGTGCATTTTAGTGGAGGAAGAGGTTATGGTGTTGCTTTTGGACCACGTGGTGGATTGCATTTACGGTGGCAAGTATGCGTAAAGAGTCAGGTGAGAAGTTATGATAGAACAATTGGTTATATAATATAGTTAAGTCCATAGTTCGTTTCTTCACAGTTGCAAATTATATGTTGATGTATGGTGGGAGGCTTATAACCACACTTTCATTTTGTGAAGACTACTATGTAAATTGTAGTAGCATGTCAATATTTGCAACAATTTGGAATGCATGTAGAGTAAATATAGTAATAAATAGAAATTGGAAGCAAAAAATATCATAAAGTGATATTATAATGTTTAAAGTATAGTATATAAAAAACTTGAAAATTCTTGTTTTTATTAATAAAAAAAACTTGAGATGCTTATAATTTATTTTCAGCCAATAGAAAAATAGAATCTACTTTTTGAAAAAATCAAATAAATACATATTTTTAAAAAAACTATATACAAATGATCTAAAATGTAATATGCTTTATTGTGATTGGTCATTAAAAAAGTGAAAATTTAATGTTGTACTTGATACATTAATTACAATAATTTAATATTTTTGTAATTATAATGTTTAAAGTATAGTATATAAAAAACTTGAAAATTCTTGTTTTTATTTTAAAAAAAAAATTGAGATGCTTATAATTTAATCAAATAAAAAATAGAACTTGATATTTTTTGCTTAAAAAGCCAATAGAAAAATAGAATACTATGAAAAAATCAAATAAATACATATTTTAAAAAAAATTATATACAAATGATCTAAAATCTAATATGCTTTATTGTGATTGGTCATTAAAAAGGTGAAAATTAATTTTTTGAAACCTATATATACTGCCGATGGGAAGATAATTGTAATGCCCCGTTCGTCGTTGCTCCTTTGCTGCTGCAACGACCGCGCTTCTTAGAGTTGAACATTGTTGTTTCCTTTGAAACGTTAGTGTTTCGCCTTGTCGAGTTTAACTGGGGTTGCTAGTAATAATGATAATAATAATAATAATAATGACATTATGTTGTATTATCGATCAACGATTGTAAGTTATTATTATTTTCTGTATGTCGATTGTTATCAACATCATCCTTTGATTTTTTTTTTGTTGTCGCTCCTGCTGATCGAGCCTCGTTGCGCAGACAAGGAAGAGTACGATCTGTGGTGGCGCCGTTGAAGGTGGGGACTATTTCTTAAATGTTGATGGACCATTGATAATTTCTAAAGTTAATGTTTTGTATATATATAATATAATATATATATATATAATATATATATATATATATATATATATCAGCCTTGTTTCTCCTGGCAAGCGGCCTGTCCCCAAGCATGGGCTCCCAAAAATAAAATAAAATGAAATATTGTTGTGATGTGGTTAGTTGGCGGATGGGAGGTATTGCTGGTCAATTCCTTAATGAGCTTTTAATGCTCTGGGTTGGCGTGAGACAGTGGGAGTTGGTGGAGTCTTGACTTCCTTCTCCTTGATCTTAATTGATTTCCTCCTTTAATGCGTATGGGCGTAGTTATGGGTTTTTGCCGGGCTGTAGATGGTTTTTGGTTGCCGTGGTTTTCTTTCCTGTCTCTGCCTTGCTACGTTTCCCTCCCTTCTGTGCCTCGTGGATCCAATCTCCCTTCCTCGCGTGCCTGTTTTTCTGCTCTGCCATGGATGGGGGCCTGTTAACACTAAAGTATGGACGTGGGTTTTATTTGTTGTTTCCTGTGGCGTTTCGGGTGGAAAGGCGCGCTGTTCCTTCTGCTAGCCGCGCACAGCTACCAGCTAAAGAGGTAGGCGTGTTACCTCCACTCCCTTTGGGTACTGCGAGGTGTGTTCTTGTCGAGGATCCATAGCAACAGCCTGTACCAGTAAATACCCAGAAAGCAGACATGTTGAAGTATAGTCGAAACCCTTGTGAGTGCTTCCAACAAGCAGGATGTCCAACTGTGTTGTTATCTGCTCTGTACCGAATGCATCCTCAAATTCAGGATTCTCCTTCAAGATCTTTTATCTAAATCGTCTTTGTGACAGTGAGAGTGTTACTAGGAGACCTGAGGAAATTTATTGCTAAGTTTCCCTATTGTTTTCTTCTTGTTTTTTGAGGTGAACCATAGAAGAGTGGCTCTTGGAGGTGGATCTATTTCATATCAGATTTGGGGTTGGTAAAATAAGTTTTATTTCTTTTCATGGATCGATTGATTCTTTTCTTCTAATTTTAGCAGTGTCTATCCGCAAGGAGGATTAGGGTTTGAGCGGCAAGTAGGCTACGGGCTTTTTATATCAAGATTTTCTGCTTAGCATGGAGGATAAAAGTGATGTTTATTGAAGCAAGCTATAATGGGTGAGACTTCCAATGGTAAACATGAATCAACTGTTGATTTGATTTATTATCTTTTTGTCTACGGATTGCATGTAATAATGATGCTAGGGGTTAGTGGTCTTGGAGGGGATTTGAGATGTTGAACGTTGTAAAAAGGTGCATTATCGTAATTTGCTTTCAACCTTGTATTTTGCCACAAAGTCGGCTTGGAGACTTCTCTTTAGAAGTGTTTAAAATTGACTGAAGATGGAAGGAGATCACCGAGTTTTCAAGCAGAGGCATTGTGAAGAAGACAGAGGTGCTGTGAGCAAGCCTTTGGGCACTTTCAATTGGATTAGATAAGTTTTCTGTTTGGTATTTTGAAGGGTTCTTCTGCTTTGTAGTTGTTTCAGATGAGCATTTTGTTTGGTATCTGTGTGGGTCTTGTTACTCCAATAGGAAGATGAAAGTCAGACTTTTGGGTGTGCTCCTGAAGCTGTCTTGAAGCTTGCATAAGAGATCTACGTGCTGAGGAGAGGGAGTGTTTGGAATGTGTTGTAGCTGCTGGAGCCTTGTTTCGACGTGGCTACATTGAGGAAGCCCCAAACAGGCATGATAATACTAACTCTCTCTTAATGATTTATCCCCTTTAGTATTTGGATAAATCGATCTTCGCAATTTGGTTCCGAATGCTGTAGATGTGGGTTTTCTTTTGGAAGGTTGGTGTGTTTTTGTTTTACTAAGTAAATAGCATTTGGACTCTGGATATTATATAACATGCATTATTTACTTATTATTGACTCCTTTCTTGAAAGAGATGCCCAGAAAGAGATGGGTTTCAAATGACTTTTTAATCATAATTACATGAGCTGACCTATCCTCTCCCCTTTACTAGGTTATCTTGATTACTATTTGAGTAGAATAAATCTCTCCATATGATTCTTGTCTTATCTGTTCTTCTAGATGTTGGTTTATCTTTTATGGCCATGATTATTGCTGTGAACAGTGGTTTCTGTAGAAAATGATGGTTTTGTGGAATGAGATTGTATGAATATGGCCTTGTAGGTTTTTATTCGGTAGAGACATCGGGTTTTCGAAAACTCGGAATTTTCTTGGAAGACATCATGCTTTGTCTTTTAATGTGTTTGATAATGATACCCAAACCCCTTTAGAATTGGGGGCTCTATTTGGGGAGAGTCATTGGTTTGTGGCTGGTTTTCTAGATACTCCGAAGCATCTGACATCATGATTCGTGTTGGACCTTCCCCAATTATTGTAAACCCGATTTGCTCCAGGACCTCTGTGGCGGGTTTTCGGAACTCCGAACATGAGATTTTTTTTAGATGGGAACGCTCCTGAAGCATGTGTTGATGGGGTTGCTTTTGTTATCTTTTTGAACTACGGTAAGCACTCAAGACGTTAGCTTGTGTGGATAATTATATGGCTTAAGTTGAGGCACTACTTAGATTTTCGAATCAGTTGAAGTAATATTGGATACATCGAACTCTCATGAATGTGTACATTCTACCAAGTTTGATTGACATGTGATGGCCCTCAGGCATATGAATTCAGGAAATGCTTGAAATATGAAATTATAAATTTATCCTATACTTTGACTTATAAGCTTGTTGAAATGTTTTTTGGTAGGAAAACAGCTGAATAGGGAAGTTATGAGAACTACCCTAAAATGGATTCATGCACAACCTTAAGTAAAGGTGACAACTGCCATAATGGGACTGTGCATACCATGTATGACAGTAAGGATAGAAGTTGAATTGAAATTTGTAACTTCATTATATAGAACAATAATTAATACCCATATATTGGGGTATGCCAGTGGAGGTTGAATTATATAACATGATATATTATGTTATCAGGTAACCAGTAAGGATAAATATGTTATCTCAATACTTGGTTAACGAGTGGAATATTTTCTGGCATTTACGATGATTATTATGTTAGCTAAAAATTGATACTTGCATCTCAATTGGGAGTTGAGATAATGTTGATACTTGTATTTATAGTGGCTTGGACCATGCTTACATATCTTAGTTAGTCAAATGTATCTTTGACATATTAACAAAATATGACAATATTGTTGATCGTAACTCATTCCAATGAGTTGGACTCTTATACTAATAGAAACATATAAAGACATGGTAATAAGCAACCAAAAGGATACCTAAATAATATATGAACTCATGGATTGGTGGAATATTTGTTAACATAAGTATATTCTTAAAATTGTGAGGTAAATATCAAAATTATACTTACATATAATCATTGATTATCTATGAAGGTTTGATGCTTGAGTAATATCGATGAATAATATAAGATTGATACTTGTATTTATTATAGACCTTAACGTCGTTGGTGCTGTTATTTAAATAAAAGATAATATTATTGGATACATATGTGGAAGAAGTAGATTGAAGGTATAAAGTGAGCGATATTATTATTACTGTAATTTAAGTATGATTAATTGCATGGTTAAGGCTGTATATCTAGTCACTTGGAATTGTGTTCTTATGTAAGAAGATCTAAAGGAAGTGAACATTAATGAGTATGAAATGTATTATCATGAGATGTGCAGTTAAGTTTTGAATGTATGTTAGAAATTATTTGATAGGGAGTATTGCAAACTTTCATTTATTTAAATGCTAGATGGCATAAACTATTAGGTGTGGTTTATATCTTATCATGCTCAGTTCTAGCGAACTGACTCTAGTTAATATTTGTGCAGATGCATTATGCGAGTAGATTAAAGAAAAGAGTGTAAAATTTTCATCAGTTCAATTTATGAAGTTCCTTGTAAAAAAAAAAATGTTCAATGTGTTGTAAATTTTGTAACATTACTTGCAAAAGAGTTTAAAAGATCTCTTGCCCTTGGAATGTTTGGGAAACTATGTGATGAAGTTTTCTTGTCCTTCTTTTTGTTAGAATAGTAATTTACCTTGGTGAGAAATGATATTCATTCATTACATTGGCATAAGTATTGCAAAACCTTGATTTTGATAATAAAGTGTTAAGTCAAAACTCTCTGACACCTTGTAATGATGTGATATAAGTAAAATTAAATGGAGTGGTTTACCCTTATAGAAGTTAACTAAAATATATATATTCAGATAAAATAATGTAGAGATGACTTACTTGAGAACAAGAGATTCCTGAAGTAATCAAAGGTGAAACTATCCTTGTAAAGTAAAAATTTTATAAATTGATATCCCTAGCTAAACTAGTGAACACTACCCCTTTTGGGTGAACTCTTAAACAAGCTTAAGGAAAACAATGGTTAGTTTTTGGAAGATAATAAGATTTAGCAAGTAGGAGAAGAAAATTTAGAAACCCACTCAATTTATCTCTCAGCCTTTTGGAAAGTAAATAATCTCCTTTTGTAAAGCTCTTTCAGGGAAGCCTAAGTAAAATCGTTAATAATTATGGATAAAACCTCAAGCTCTAATTAAATCTTGGTAATAACTAATGATCTCTTAAGGAGGAATTCAACTTGACCTCCTTCTCTTAACTTTTGCCCAAGGTGCTTTGTAATTTCCTCTTAATTATGTTGAACACGAATCCATGTGGTAACAAGGTTTTGAGTGAATTTTAGTGATGTAAGTATAGATAGATGACATTTTGGAATTAAATTATCACCTTTATCAAATAATGGAATTAAACAATTAATTGTCATAAAGGAGAATACTTTAAGTGAACTAATCTACTGTGTATAAGAAAATAACTCAGTTGGTAAGATGAATTTGTGCGAATCATATATTGAATCTATCTGAACATAAGTCATGAGTAAAAGGCTCTTGAAAACATAAGTCATGAGTAAAAGGGTGTTTTATCAAAATAAATAACCTTCAATCAATTCTTACTGTGGTTTGCCCTAGCTGTGAGAGTGTCATGTGGTTGGCACTTCTATGTTGTTCTGTCAAAAAGAAAAGTGTATTATCCTTTTGGGTGTGAACATTTCCGTGTTGACCTTGTGGTCATCCTCTTAATAAGTGGTTCCCAGAGTTAGTTGTAACCTTGGTGATGACAAGTTGTGGCGTGTTATGTGTCAAGCAAGTCAAAAAAAATTTATCCTGTGTTGTTCGTGTGTGAATCTTGGGTCGTTACACCCTGGGTAAGTGTATAAATAAAACAAAAAAAGAAATGTAGAAGTTCTTCCTCCCAAGAGCTTGAGATTGCCTCTAATGGCTTCCTTGTTCTCCTTCACCAATATTTAAAATAATAATAATAATAATAATTCAAATAAAAGAGAAAAAAATTCTTTCATAAGAAAACTTAGGGTTAGTTGAATCCCTAGATCTTGTGGCCCCAAATAAATCTATCCAATGGATGAGATTCATCCCTACAAAAAGTAGGTAGGAAATGGGTGAGAGGAAATTTAAATTTAAAATGCATGGGTTGACTTATTTTAGGGGCCACTCAATTATGTTTAAAAGGGGGTGGGTGTTATTAACTTTCTAACCCAAATGTCATTTAGAGACGTTTTAATTAATGTCAACTTTGACCCTATTTTTTTGGGTATAATAGAACCTGTTTATTTAATTAAATAGACACTTTTACCCTTGGGATTAATTTGTGCACTTTTAACTATGGTGTAAATTAAATTTTATCATAATAAAATTTAGGGGAACCTAAACTAGGACTTAGTCTAATCTATGTTTTTTTAAAAGGTATTGAGAGTTTTAGTATTTTATTATAATGGGGATTAAAAAGGAAATTTATATTAATAATTTAAAGTAACTTATAAACAAAAATGCGACAAATGTTAATTGGAAACCTTTTCGCAAACACATTTTTCAAATAAAAATTTTTCTTGAATTTTTTTTAATTGACCTAAATTGTTCTTGGATTTTGTAGCATTACACTTGGAACTTTTCCAACAATTATCTAATAACAAAAATATAGTCTAAATACAAATATAACAACCAAGTGAAATTGATAAAATAATATTAATCATATTCGACAATCAAATGATACATTGTAATAGATAAAATGAACCATAGGTACTGACACATACGGAAGGCTGGATGGTCTGGTGTAAGCTACATGTTTTATTCAACATTAAATATAAATAAATAAAATTTGGGGTAGGGTAGATTTGTTATTATTTATCTAATGGATAATATATGAAAATGATTGCTAAAATAGAGGAAAATCATCTAATAATTTCAAGTTCTTTTCACAAATGAAATATTATATGTAATTTTATTGATAAATCTGGATATAAACTTCGTAATTCCGAATTTCCAGCAAGTAATTGTAGATTTTAAAGCAGTGATTTCGTTGAGTGCATTAAAAGAATTACATTGAACTTTTTGGCAGTATTTTGCATTTCTCCAATTTTATCTATCCGTTTTGAACTCTTGGAGTGAATGCGGCATCTTCGGAAAAGTTCCCCAGCAACGGGCAGTAAGGATGGTCTGTAGCAGCTGGTTTACTACCACGAACTGACAGTGTTCTACGGATGGTCTGTTGTCATTAACGTTGGTATGATTCCCTTGTTATATTTATTTTCATATAACAGAAAACAAAAAAAATCGATAAATCTAGTGGAGTCCTAAGTTCAGAATATGGATAAGATGGGTCAGGTTTGTACATGAATTTTCCGTACTCATTCTCGGGGTTATAATGATTCAGAGAGAATCAGAATTCGAGGAAAGTACTTTCTTCTCCAAAAAATGCAACAAACTATGTTTAACTCAATCATGCACTCCGATCAGTTCTCCTACAATTGATAGACGTTCGCTCATGGCTGCGCACGTGATAATATAAAAAAAAAGCACCCTAAAGTTATGTAAATAAATAAATGCTGCTGTGTACTTTATTATACTGTAGCATTTATAAGCCCCTTTGTAGTTAAAGAACTTTCATTCTACTGTGGCATATGTTTACTGGTTAAATCCGTCGTACCACAAATTAGATGAAATGAAGCTGAAAACAACGTACAACAATATGTGATTGTGACTTCAAATGATTTCCTGGCTAATGTGGGAGACGGCTACCCTCCAATGCATTAATTGCACCCATGTAGGGTTTGCTTTTCTCAAAATATAAATTCAGACTTGTTATAGATGCGCCAGTTTAGATCTAGAAGATTCATGCAAGAATACGATTTGGCATGGAGAGGATGATGTTACAAAAATAGTGTTGAAAAGCACGTCAGTGCAAAAAAGCATGACAACGTTGAAACGTTTACATTTTTATAAAATCCTGTGGATCCTTTTCATTGATACGTCTGTATCAGTCCTTGACCATTTAACGTCGCTCTCGGGAGGCGAGTTTTTATTATGCTTAAAATTGTTGCACGGCCGTGCACCTTTTTCCATCCGGTTTTATTTATTTTGGGAGGTCATAATAATGTGGTCAAGAACTATTTCTGTATTTTTAAATTAATTGTATAGTTTCAGAACCACATTTCTAGCGAGCGGAACAGAGAAGACAATGCTAATCACGGTAATGGTTTACACACTATTTGCCAGTGGATAAATGATTTAGCGTTGATTAAAGTCTCAATCAGAATGCAAGGGATTCAATCTGTTTATTGAACGCAACTAAATTACCATGTATTCAACGAGTTTAATTAAACTTTAGCAATACATGTGTTTCACTAGGGAGCAGAAGAAACGAAAGAATTGAAGCCCTAGATTGAACCCTAAAGGAGGTAGCCGATCTCGCATTGGAGGACTATTGACAATATTAATAAGCGCTCGTCTTGAAGGACTCCTGGAGATCAATTTCCCCTAATAGAGAGGCCACTTTTGTAATGTGGGTCATAACAAGAATTACAGATGCAACGTTGAGATTAATTGCTGTTCAAGACATAGAAATTCATCATTCAATTTTATTGTATGCAGTCAACTACTTTATTTGTTAGGATTTTCATGCAACCATTGTACGGACTTAAAACCTTCATAGAAATATAGTGAGTCTAATTTGGAGTCAAATAGTTAAGTTGACTTAAATCATGTATATGTGTCTAATTTAGGCATAAATTTAGTTAATAGCAACTCAAACGTCATGGGCTAATATATGCAGATATGGTAGATTATATTTACTTTGTGATAGTATTCCTTCTATGTGTCATCACAAATTTTTATTTTGTTACATAAGTCAGAAATGTGAACTAGGAAACAAAGCATACGTGCTTTATAAACATGGTTAACCTATTTAACACATTGATGTTGTATAGGTATGATGTTGAAGAACACACCGTAAGTTTGTCAACTAGTCAATTTATTGGTTATAACAACATGATATTTATGGCAAAGTTCTAAATTTACTTGAAAGTGATCTGGGCCCGAGAGATGATTTTGAGCCGGATGACCACAATATACAACCTATTGTCTCGTCTTCCATTTATTATTTCATGGAACTCTTCCCATCAGTGAGAATTCCATATCTTGAGGACCCATTTTTACCCCAGTATAATTTTAAAGTCGAGTTGTATGATCCTTATGCGTAGGCAATTTATAGTGACATGGTGTCTATAATAACGATTACAAACCTATTGTGAAAAGTTTGAGAATTTGAACATTAAACAACATTACTGAATTTAACCATGTAACTGCAGCAGACAGAAATTGACGAACACGAGTGGATTCGAAATCCTAGTACTACATTTGAACGACGATCTTGAAAATTCTAGCGTCGTTAGAGAATGGTTCCTGGAGGTCTTGGTCATCAGAAGTACCATTTTTCCCCATATAACAGACTATGTCTTGATTTCCAAATGAACGTACTACTAACTTAAATGTCTATACAGCCACAATATTAATTTGTAATGCTGGTTCATCAAACATTTTAGACATTTTTCTTCTGACACAACCACAAAAATCAATTGTTCTCTAACTATTGAATGAATTGAATAATGCTTAGTGATCTAAACCAATAAGAAGATACCCTAAGAGTGGTAGTTTTCAAAAATGAAACCTTTGAATACGATTAAATGGCTCATGCAAAGCTTTAATGTTTACAAATTTGATGCACGGCCTTAGCAATTTTATTTTTTGGGGGGTCATGAAGAGTTTAGTTAGTCATTCAAGGAGTTTCGTTTTCCATGAGTTTCCTTACCTGTATTTTAAAGGGTTGTATTTTGTCCTTCGAGTCCTTCATGGGAGCTAATGTCATGTGGAAAGATCATATAACAACGAAAATATGTCTTACCTCGTAAATATAGTTGACTTCTAAATTTCCCCTCGATTTAAAATAAATCGTGCAAAATGTTTTGCAGAATCTCTGAGCTTACATGCAGAATTCACAGAGCTTGTAAATCTCTTTCGTAAAGGGATTTATACCATCAAACTACAGTAGAAATGCACCTTTGTCTAGGAAGGACAAACTGATAGGGAATTTTATCTTCACAAATTTCTATCTGACTTGGTTCGGATTAGACATTAATGGTCTCATTCTTAATAGAGTGGGGAGACGGAGTTATGAGTATTTAGCAAATTATTAAAGGCTATAGAATTAAGTAATGAAATGAATGTATTTTCTTTGGTAACAGGTAAAATAACTTGTAAGGAGGGATGAGATTTCAAGGAGTACCATTGGAAGAACATAGAAGCATGGTGTAGAACAAAGACTAGTTATACATATCTGCAGTGTAAACTGCCATTAGAAAATATTGCAACTCTCCGATCATGTTAATACATTATACTATGCCGTTTAGGCTTTTTTTCATACGACTAAATCATTAATATTAGACTTCATCTGATAGGATATGCGTAGGAACTACCTGTTTTAAACATTCATAAGGAAAATGTATTGAACTGAAGCATTTTACCACGAATAAAAGCTAATGAATATCCCTTACATGAACTCACCTGGAGCTTTCACAAGGATCGCTTGTAAGCATAGGGTTTTCTTATCCTCTTGCAGTAAGTATCTCCTTAAAGGTTTCTATCATAACATGTAGTAAAGATTAAGTTGACATTTGTGGATCTATCCACAAAACCGTCGCATTAGATACAACTTTACACCATTTCTTCTAAAAAGTTGCTAGACGGATTGCATTGATAGTTTGCAGCAGATTTCAGGTTTCTAAAATGTGGCATCTTGGATGTCATCAAAATCCAAAGTTTTCGATCTACTTCCTCTGGTTAAAAAACGATTTAAATTCTATATTATCAAAGATATTTATTCCACAACACATAATTACTTTTCTTTGTAAGATGGACGGAAGTATTTCCCTATCACATATCAAATTTAGGTAAGAGAATATAATCTTTACTCCAGAAATATCAACGGGATTATATTAGTTGCGATAACCACTTTCATTGACAAGCAACCCCTATTTTATTACAAAAATTAGAAGATCTATGACTGCATGCGATATTCATTTAGAAAATAATTGAGGTGTATTCATGTCATATATAACATATAATAATTTTTTAACACATCCACTCAAAATGCACACCTAATAGCAATACTAGAGCACATCTAAAACCTTATAAAAAAAGAACAATCAAGACACGTTGGAAACTTCATGAGTATGTACCTATACACATGAACAACGTGACGATTTTTCACACGGTTTCATTTACGAAATTGAATTTTCTGAAGTCACACTATTATGAAACATAAAATTTGAATTCATATTTGTTAACAAGATACCTTAATAATAAGTCATCTTGAAATACATTGTTCAACAATCTCTATTTTTTCCATTCCTATATCTAGATATATAGTTATAACATTGATATTTGGATTAAACAAATGTTATGACCAATCATGAGCTAGGGGGAACACATCTCATACTAAATGCATAGTTACATTTTTAGGGGAAAATGTTTTCCCTCGATTTTAGTGATAAATAAAGGATTAAATCCACTGTCCACTATTTACCATTTGTATTTTATGTATGTTATAAAATTTCTATATAGGATAATAATTAATTACGTGCCTTGTGTAAGATGGCAAAAAGTTGACACAGTCCACTGTCCATAATATTTTTTCGTTAAGATGGAAAACAAAACTTGTTTTTTGTTAAGATTGAAAACACACTGTGTTTTTCAACATGTTGAAAAACACGATGGTTTTCCACATTTGAGAGTGGCCTATTTGAGTGTCGAGTATTATTTTTCCCTTATTTCCATCGATTAAGCCCTAATACACCTAATGTGACAATTGAACATGTATTAGGGCTAGATTTTGAATCAATTATACCAATTAAACCCTAATATATGTTAAATTAATGTTAGGTGTTGTATTATAATTTACGGTGTTGTAATTGTGTTATTTATGATGATCTCCAAGTTAGTGCTTCTTACTAACATGCCATCCATATCAGTGTTTGAGTGTTTAGGGTATTGTAGGATTGTTTAGGATGACACATAAATATTTAGGGCGTTCCAATTGTGTTTTGTAAAGTGACCCATTAGTTTGTAAGGTCTCATTATAGTTTTTGGGGGTTCATACCAGGTTTAGGGTTGTTTTGTTAACACTCAAAGTATCTCGATTGTCAATTATGTTATTTAGGTTGACCCATTAGTGTTTAGGTTTTTGTATCAATGTTCAAATGTTTAGGGTGGTGTTTTAGTGTTTAATATGAGTGCTTATGATATCACATTATTCTGTAAGGTGTCCTAATTATATTATTTACAGTCATCCCTTAATGTTTATAGTCTTCTAATAGTGTATAGGGTGTCATATTAGTGTTTATCATGTCTTATAATTTTTTAGGGTATAACATTAGTGTTTTTTTGTGTGTCTAAATTATGTTATATAGAGTAACCCATTAGTGTCCAATGTAACACACCAAAAATACCAACACAATGACAACACAGTGAAATACAGGATAACTTTTTTTTTTTTACTTGCTTTGACTCAACACGACACAACATGTCGTCACAAGGTTACAACCAACACTAGGAACCACTTGTTATGAAGGAGACCACAAGGGCAAGTACGGAAACGTTCACACCTATCAAGGACAATCTACTTTTCTCTTCTTGACAGAACAACATTGGAGTCCAACCACAAAACACACTTACAGTTAGGGCATCCCATGAGGAATTTCTTGTTAAATTTTCTTGTATACTAAAGTGTCTCTTAATTCTTAACTTACGTTCTTATAAAATTTCATGTAACGATTCACACAATTCTTTTCACAAGGGAGAACTTCTTTATTTTCAACGGTTGACTAAAATAGCTTAAGGCCAAGCTTTCTAAATTGGGGTCATCAATTTTATGTGCAAAGATTTTTATTCATTTGATTTTAGAACATTTTCCATTTCTCACAAGGTTAAATAATCTTACTCAAGCCACTAACACATGTTCCACAACTCTATTGCACAGGTGAAGGCATAAGCTCCAATTGAGTGGAAAGTACCACTTAGGGTTCATAACAATAACTTTCTTGTCTAAGGATCAAATTTTTGACCTTGCTTAAGAAATATCACCATGAATTAAGGCATGGGTTAACAGAACATGACAACAGAATTTAGCTTCAGGGTCACATAGTTTACTATCCGTCTTTTATTGAGGTTAAGAGTTTATCGAGATTGGATAAATGTTCCATCTAGACTTTACTTATATTAAGTTTGACAAAGGGGAACATTTCAAACGATAAAGAGATATTTAAGGTTTTATTAATCACTTTCACTCCTACTTATTAAATCCTATCATTTTCTAAAATCTAACCATTGATTTCACCATGAGATCATTTAAGGTTTCACTGAAAAAGGATAGTGTTTATTGGTTTGGCTCGGGAAAGAAATAAGTACTCGTATTTCGTTACAAAGATAGTTTCCTCTTGATTGTTCCAGGTCTCAAAGGTTATCAAGTAGATCACATCTACATTAATATATTCATCTATATAAATTTTAGTTTTACTTTTATAAGGACTATCCAGTTCATTTTATAGTGCTTACAAACTCATTGCTACTATGCCTTAGGAGGATTTACAACTCAACGTTTTAACTCAAGAGAAAAGTTTAACAGTACTCGTTTGCGGAAACAAACAAGGTTATATCAATTCATTCCAACACGATGCACAAATCAAAGGGTCATACCATCTCTATTGAACCATGACTAGGGAGCAAGAGAGTAATAACATGGAATATGCCACACTACTATTCTAAGGATTTAAAAATACACTAGAATATCCCATAACCAAGCGGTCAATCAAATTTCATCTTTCACATGTTATCCAAACAAACCAAAGTTTCAACAATTACAACAACAATACTCTACAATACATTCGACATTTTTACAAGGTACTTCAAAAATTGTACAGATGAACCTTTAACACTCTTTTCCTCTAGTCTACTCGCATAATCCATCTGCACAAATACTAGCTGGAATCAGTTTGCGAGAACTGAGCATGTTAAGGCTACACATTGCAACAGTAAGCTAACATTTAACAATATCAAGAAAGGAATGTTCTAATTCAAAAATGGATTTAAAACACAACCCACAACTCCAAAATTATTCGCATGAGAAAGAAATCTAAACCATCCAACAAGGAGAAAGTCAAAATACCAGTAAGAACAGAATCACATAAATCAAGGCAAGACCTTATGGGTTAGGAACCAGAAAGTCAAGAGTGTTGATATATTTCCTTCATGTGGTCCTATAGATTACGTGATTGGAACCCAATACCCAATCCACCCATCTAAAGAGGTCCAAGAGAAGACAAAACATACTAATAATGATCGTAGGCACGAAACAGAATGGCGTTATCCAAATCTCCCAGGGAAAGGCTTCATAGCAATAATTAGGGTTCGACGCCCTTAAGAAAAACAACTATAGTTTCAGTTTTAACCAAGGAGTTTTACCGCTACCTTCTTATAGGATTTCTTAAACGAAGGACTAGTTAACAAAACAAAACCACTCTTCCAAAAGCATACAAAGGAGACACAAAAAGGGCCATTATTCTACCAACAAACCTTATCCTAAACGTCAACTTCTCTACAAAAAATATAAGGGAAGGCTAAACCCAAAAGTCGTTAGATAATTTTTATATATTTCCGACAATGACAATAAGACATTAAAATAAAATTTGATTTCCTTAACAAGGCCACAAAATGGGACCTTTTAGTAACCAAGTTTGGAGTATAAGATATTCGAGTTCGAAAACAAAAGGATTCGATACACAGAGGGTAAAACACCAACGATGCCCTAGACTCAAAAGACCCTACCACGAGTACAAGCACAAAAAAAAAAACAAGAACCAACACACATAACCATCAGGAAGGTTACGCAGTGTAGCCAGGCCTAGAAGTTCTATGAGCTCCTTGCCAATGGTATAGAAGATGGAAAATTTACCCGGTCCATGTGGGCTTATCAAGGACATGTCTAGCAAATATCAAACAGATGAATATAGTAACCACCTATTATATTATCACTTGTAATCAGCTATCATCTAACAGGAAATGAGTTCGCGAGTCCAATACCATGGATTCACCTACAACTTTTGTTTCGGTCCAGCTATTAATAGTTTGCTCACGACCCTTAATAAAAAAAACTTGAAGAGATTTCATTCAATAAAACTTACAATGTTTCCCCTTGCTTTAATCAAACAAGAGTTTGACATCCAGGAAGTAGGTATAGTAATCCTCTCAACACGTAGAGGCCAAAATAGATGCCGGGTTATTAATCCTGTAGAACTGGGTACAACAGTCAATCATGTACAGTTCTGAAAGCAAAACCCTAATGCCATTTTCTAATTAAACCAAAAAGTAAGGAATGCCCACAGGCTTAAACAAGTTTTAGAACACGACGTCACTAATAATGTACCTTTTCACCAAAAATAGGAGAGCCCTAAACAGGAAATACGTATTTATTCAAGTAAATAGAGATATGAAGGCTTAACCTTCCATATAGTAAGCCTTCAATTACAAAATACCATCACAGAATTCTTTTAAAAGAGAGTCATATAAGCAAACGAAACTCTATAATGTTTCCTTCCCTACAAACTAGACTGCATCACACAATATTTGCAGTAGCCCCTTTAGACGAATATGAAATGGAGTGAGCTATAAGAGAGAGAAAAGAACATTCCAAGCAAAACCAGCGAAATTGGAACGAGATTTTAAAAGAACGGCCAACACATTCAGGCAGTGATATAAACAACCACGAAAACATTTATTCTAGGCGCCACTCAAGTAGGAAAGAAAATTCATTTCAAGATACTGAAAGAAGGTAGAAAACTATTACAAGGGGTAAAGTTAACATGCCTGATTATAATTCTTTCATCTCCATATGCATCCTGATTGCTCTCTCAATCCCGTAAGGTAGCCTGCTCGCTCGAGGGCATCACTACCTTTTCAACAGTGCCATGAGAACCAGAAGGGCTGTATGGTTGTGGGAAGTTCATTGTTTTCAACTGTGGTCTGGAATCCGTGCATGTAGTCTTACAGATGACTTGGAGAAGGATCAGAGCATCTCCCCGTTTTTGATCCAATTTCAGGTTGGTAGAATAGATGAACCCTGCTCTCAGCTTATCAATACTGGTGATATGTTGTAAGTCATAATGTCCCTGTTGAGGATGCATGCATTTCTTTTTACAAATGTTGCTCTGCTCGTGACTTTACTAGTTGACTTAGCCTTGACACCTCCTATTGTCAACCGCAATGTTTCACAAGTGAATGCATCCTTAAAAAACTTGTCATTGATGCAAGAGCAGTTAGATTCTTTGCTTCAAAGCACTGTTATCATTACAATTATGATGCACAGTTTGTTCAGCCAAAACAATTTACTATGCCCAACAGGATTTAACAATGACCCTCCAGAGAAAATATCGCAATGCTTCATTTCCATGAACAACCTCGTCTTCCCGCATACACAACATTATATGAGACTTGAATATAGAGAGTCTCCTGACAGGCATACTTGAACGCAGGCCTGCATATTTCAAGTCTTCTGTTAGGACTGATTTTCTAGCTTCGGATACAAGTTCCATAATGCTGCTCACAATCGCGCTTTTACATGACCCTTGCACCTCCTTTAATCTCTTCACTGCATACAACATTACCTTTCTTCCAATACAGCTTTAAAAGCAGATCATCAAAGCTACTCGGTCCCAAGCATTTCGGCTGCAAACCTCGAAGGTGTGATAATTCCACATTCAAACCTGTCGATGCCTTCTAGCTTAAAGAAAACTAGCTTTCCCTTCTCATACAGAACTAGATGCAATGCAAAATATGGGCTTGATGAATATTCACAATCTGAAACTGTTTCCAATACTCTTTGACGGCTTCCCATCCACCATTTTTCTAGAGTATTTTCATCCAGTAGATACCAAATGCAAGAAAGCAATAGAGAATCTGAGCAAATAGAACTCTTCAAAGTCTCCCAACAACAATAGCAATCACAGTCACACAGTGCTTAATCTATTGGAGATACACACTCAGTTTGTGCTTCTGAGAACTGAAAAAATATCAGGCTTTGAACTTGGTGTCCCAGGGCATTTTCTCCAACATTGCATAGGATCTCCTGTGCCTGTGGGTGTGATCTGTCGAATTCACGATACGCATGCACTGGAGTGGTATTGGATTACTGATCCAACTATTCTTACAACTTGGCAATGGATTTCCTCTAGAGAACTTCATCGATCTACTGGCAAGAAGCGAGTATCAGCTTTATCAAACTTTAGACCAGAGTGAACTGCCAGGGATGGCCGGCCGTATGAGATGATTACTCGGATGCATTGCAAAGCGCCATCGAAGACTGGTACATGTATCAATTGTGCAAATTGTACCCCAGTGGGATACATTATTCTCAAATCTCAGAGTGAGCAGATGGCTTAGGGAAAATTCATCACAGGAGAATCCATGGTATCTGCACCAATGCTAGAAATTGTTTGAAACAGTTCGAGCCTCCGCTTTTATGCTAAGATGCTCAACAATGAGATAGATGAAGGCAGGGAACTAGAAAAGTTATTGTATGAGAGAAACAACAATTTCATGCTCCTCACACCTCTGGTCAAACCCCTTCGTTGGCATGTAGTACCATTTGAAATCATGTTGCTCGAATTTGAGGCTGCATTGACTCTCAACTGAGTCTAGATCAGCTAACATAGTCTGGATCGGACCTGTTGAGGTGAGCATTCTCCAGCTACAAGATGAATCACCCTATTGTTTTCAACCAGTGGACTACGCTCAACTACCCACTTTATCTACGTTCTTCTACTAGGAGAATCCTGCAGAGATCACGGCAAAGAAAAACAACGCGACTCCACGACTGTGGTCCACGTGCAAGGACAGAACAAGACAGCCATCAATCGTTGGCAACGGTAGGTCCTTGGGGGGGGATCGCCAAGGCGGCAGCTGTCGAAACTTAGACTCTCTCACTGTCACAGCTGGGCATTTTGAAATCCAAGGTATCTTGAAGGAGAATCCCGAATGTTGAGGATGCAGTCGAAATGAGGGAATAGGATAACAACATTAGCTGTTCAAGCCTGTCCTATTGGAAGCGCTCAAAACGGCCTGAATACAGCCAACTGATTACGCTTTAGTACGACAACGCCAAATGCGTATCACAGGGCGAGAGCTCCATGCTTGGTCCTCACCTGCGTGACGATAGTAGAAGAAGTCCCTGGTCCGCGATAGAGCTAAACCACGACATAAATCCATCCTTCTTCTGCACCAATGAATCCGAGCATGGACTGTTAAATTACCCTGTTCGTAGTCTATCTCAAAAAAAACATGATGGGTAAAAAAAATCATTTTTGAGCCAGTAAGGTGTTGTACGAAGTGTTTAAAGTGACGCAGAAAGGAAATATCTCACGCGGTCTGACTTAGGATTGATTATGGCAGGTAGTCATTACAATAATTTTAGCTAAGGACTATGATTTGCAAATCAAAAATAATAAATGCAGGAGGAAGTGCGGCCACCAGCTTGTAGAGATGTTATGTTACACGCCATAGATTTTTTTTAATGACTCCACCCTCCATGCCATAGGAGATAAAGCATGACAAAAAAAGGTATGTTTTTTAATGCGGAAGGCATTACAATCCACATCTACAATACTTATCAGGTAAATGAGGGGTAGTGAATTTTTTGAAATCGATGGAAGAACAAGGTGTGTTTTTCGACATTGAAAACCGCAAGTATGTTTATAAGTCAGCACTCGATGAAAAATGCATATTTCCTGGTACTATGAACAAGGTATAACCCACAATGCATGTTCCTCCTTATATATATATGGATGGCAATCCACATAAACTACTGTATGGTAAGTATTGATAGGCATTGAAATTTCTTGGGCACGCGTGGAAGATGGCTTGAAGATACATGGTGTTGATTTTTGCCACATTGAAACAACCTGCACAGGCCATGCACTATGGTTCAGTAAATTTGAAATAATGTTACATTCGGTTTATAACATGTGAGGTCGATACATTCCGCTCCACATGTCTTGAATCATCATATATTGTAATGATGCACATGCGCAAATCAACTACTTATCAGGTGGACAAGGGTTGAAGTTGGGTTCAAAGTACCTGCAAAATACTAGGATGTGACATTGAGACACATTGAACAACAAAGCACTGTGTCTTTCTCAGACACTCTTGAAAACATAATTCAGTTTATACAAAAGGTGAAACCCACAATGCATTTCCTCCTGATATGTAATGACCAGAAATAGGTACATCAACTACTTATCAGGTGGACAAGGGTTGATTTTTTTCATAACTCGATGGAAAACGGGGTGTGTTTTTCAACACCTTGTAAAAATGTTAGGGGTGTCGTTTCAACACTTTGAAATATGTAATTCGGTATAGTGACATAGTGTGCAACCCGTAATGTATTTCCTCCTTGTTGTGACACATTAGTGTTTAATGTCACATAAAATAATTATCAGGTGGAGAGGGGTATGACATTAGTTTTCAAGGTATCATTGGATTGTTTAGGGTGTCATATTTTTGCCACGTTGAAAAATGCACGGTGTATTTACAATTAACTTTGAAATTCTAAACCCTCAACCTTTGGTCATATAACCTAAAGCTTGCAAACCATAAACCCTGCACTTTCATCCTTGTTACCTAAACCCTGAACCTTAAGGCCTAAGCCCTACATCCCAAACTACTTATCAATTGGAGAGCCCTAATCCCTGAAAATTTTCAACCCTAAACTTTATGTAACAAACGGGGTTTGATTTTCACCACATTCAAAAACGCATGATGTTTTTCAAATCAACTAAAGAAAAGATGTAATGTCGGATTATAACAAGGTGAAAAACCCACAATGCATTTCCTGCCTTCGTTATAACGATACGTAATCCACGTTAACTACTTATCAAGTGGACAATCCAGGGTTGAACTTTTTCTCCTTGTTGCAAACATAGGGTAATGCTTTTCGACTACGTACTGGGTGGAAACACGCGATGAATTTCCCCAATGCACTTTGAAAAAAACACGTGTGTTTTCCAGCACTGTTGAAAAACACAATTAGGTTTATAACAAAGGTGCAACCTGTAATGCATTTCCTCCTTGTTGTAATGATAAAATCCACATCAAATACTTATCAGGTGGACAAGGGTTAAATGTTTTCGAATGCGATTGAAAATATGGAATGTGTTTTTTGACACGTTGAAAAATGCACAGTGTTTTTCAGCACATGTTGAAAATATGTAATTCACGTTCTATAACAAGGTGCAACCCACAATGAATTTGCCTCCTTTTTGTAATGATTGCACTTCACATCAACTACTTATCTAGGTGGAGAGGGGTTGAATTTTTTCAAAGTGCTGGAAAACACGGTGTGTTTTTTCCGCCACTTTGAAAAATGCACAGTGTTTTTCAACACTTTGAAATACGTGCAATCCTAGTTCTATAACAAGGTGCAAACCTCAATGGTGCTTTTCCTCCTTGTTGTAATGATTTAATACACATAAACTACTTATCAGGTGAAGAGGGGTTGAATTTTTTCAAAGTGCTGGAAAACAGGGTGTGTTTCTCTGCCACGTTGGAAAATGAACACGGTATTTTTCAGCACTCTGAAATACACATGTAATTCGATTTATAACAAGGTGCAACCTGCATGGTGCATTTCATCCTTGTTGTAAAAATGCAACTCCACATCAACTACTTATCAGGTGGACAAGGGTTGAATTTTTTCAAAGTGCTGACAAAATAGGATGTGTTTTTCTGACATGTTGAAAAACACACGATGTTTTTCAACACTTTGAAAATACGCAATTTGGTTCTATAACAAGGTGCAACCTAAAATGCTTTTCCTCCTTGTTATAAATGATGTGAATCCACATCAAATACTTATCAGGTGGAAAAGGGTTGAAGTTTTTCAAAGTGCGATGCAAAACATAGAGTGTTTTTTTCGACCACGTTGAAAAAAGTATGGTATTTTTTAGTACTTTGAAAATATGCAATTTACGTTCTATAACAATGTGCAACCCGCAATGCATTTCCTCCTTCTTGTAATGATTGCAATTCTACATCAAACTACTTACCAAGTGGACAATGGCTGATTTTTTTTAAACCGATATGAAAACAATGGTGTGTTTTTCGACACGTTGAAAAATGCACAGTGTTTTTCAGCACTTCAAAAAATGTAATTCACATTCTATAACAAGGTGCACCCCGCATGGTGAATTTCCTCCTTGTCATAACACATAGCAATTCACATCAACTACTTACCGGGTGGAGAAGGGTTGAATTTTCACAATGTGATGAAAATGGAGTGTGTTTTCCTCCATGTTTAAAAATGCATGGTGATTTTCAGTACTCTGAAATATGTGATCATGTTCTCCAAAAGGTGTAACCCGTGGTGATTTTCCTCCTTGTTGTAAACATTGACTCCACATCAAATACTTACCAGGTGGATAAGGGTTGAATTTATCTAATGCGATGAAAAATGGAGTGTGTTTTCCACCATGTTGAAAAATGCACGGTGTTTTCCAACACTTTGAAATATGTAATCACGTTCTCCAAAAGGTGCAACCCGCGGTGCTTTTCCTCTTTATTGTAAACATTGAGTCCACATCAAATACTTATTAGGTGGAGAAGGGTTCAATTTATCAGATGCGATGAAAAATGTAGTGTTTTTTCCGCCATGTTGAAAAACACAGTATTTTTTAGCACTTTTAAATACGTGATCACGTTCTCTAAAAGGTGCAACCTGTGGTGCATTTCCTCCTTGTTGTAAACATTGAATCCATATAAACTATTTACCGGGTGGAGAAGGGTTTAATTTCTCCAATGCGATGAAAAATGGATTGTGTTTTCCTCCACGTTGAAAAATGCATGTTGTTTTTCAACACTTTGAAATACGCAATCCCGTTCTCCCTAAGTTGCAACCCACAGTGCTTTTCCTCCTTGTTGTAAACATTGAATCCACATCAACTACTTACCGGGTGTAGAAGGGTTGAATTTCTCCAATGTGATGAAAAATGGAGTGTGTTTTCCGCCACGTTGAAAAACACATGGTGTTTTTCAACAGTTTGAAATATGCGATCCTATTCTCCAAAAGGTGCAATCTGTGGTGTTTTTCCTCCTTGTTATAAACATTGAATCCACATAAACTAATTACCAGGTGGAGAAGGGATGAATTTCACCAATGCGATGAAAAACAGGGTGTGTTTTTGGTGACGTTGAAAAATGCACGGTGTTTTTCAGCACTTTGAAATACGTGATCACATTCTCCAAAAGGTGTAACCCACAGTGATTTTTCCTATTTGTTGTAAACATTAACTCCACATAAACTACTTACTAGGTGGAGGAGGGTTTAATTTCTCCAATGCGATGAAAAATGGAGTGTGTTTTCCACCACGTTGAAAAACACATGGTGTTTTTCAGCACTTAGAAAAATGCAATCACGTTCTCCAAAAGGTGCAACCCGCGATGCTTTTCCTCCTTGTTGTAAACATTGAATCCACATCAACTACATACCGGGTGGAGAAGGGTTGAATTTCTCCAATGCGATGAAAAATGGAGTGTGTTTTCCGCCACGTTGAAAAATGCACGGTGTTTTTCAACACTTTGAAATACACAATCCCATCCTCCAAAAGGTGCAACCCACGATGATTTCCATTTTTGTTGTAAACATTGACTCCACATCAACTACTTACTATGTGGTGAGGGTTTGAATTTATCCAATGTGATGAAAAATGGAGTGTGTTTTCCGCCACATTGAAAAACGCAAGGTGTTTTTCATCACTTTGAAAAACATGATCACCTTCTCCAAAAGGTGCAACCCACGATGCTTTTCCTCCTTGTAAAAATTGACTCCACATCAACTACTTACCAGGTGGAGAAGGATTGAATTTCTCCAATGTGATGAAAATTGGAGTGTGTTTTCTACCACATTGAAAAACACACGATGTTTTTCAACACTTTGAAATACGCGATCACATTCTTCAAAAGGTGCAACCTGCGGTGATTTTCCTCCTTGTTGTAAACATCAAATCCACGTAAAATTCTTAATAGGTGGAGAAGGTTTGAATTTCTCCAATGCAATGAGAAATGGAGTGTTTTTTCCGCCACGTTGAAAAATGCACAGTGTTTTTCAACACTTTGAAATATGCGAACCCGTTCTCTAAAAGGTGAAACCCACGGTACTTTTCCTCCTTGTTGTAAACATTGACTCCACATCAACTACTTACCAGGTCGAGAAGGGTTGAATTTCACCAAGGGAAACTGAACATCGTCATTATCACATATCACAAATTTGAGAAAAAAAGAGTATAAAAGATATAAAAGGTAAATGTTATATATGCATTTTTCAGTTGAATGTGTTTCTGTCGATATTTTCCAGTCTTCATGCATTAGTACA
This sequence comes from Taxus chinensis, assembly GCA_019776745.2. Taxonomy (NCBI): domain Eukaryota; kingdom Viridiplantae; phylum Streptophyta; class Pinopsida; order Cupressales; family Taxaceae; genus Taxus; species Taxus chinensis. Next base: position 151,273,679 of record CM034157.1, read on the forward strand.
GAAATAGATGTGGAAAAAGAGGTCTACTTGTAAAATTTGGGTGATAACTCTTCTTTAGAAAGGATTGAAGTATCGAATGAAGATCTTAGAAGTGATTTTGTTAGGGAAGAGACAAGTGTATTTTTTTCACACAACAACATGGTGTTTTTTCATGTTGTATGTTGTATTTATGATTATCTAACATGTTTTTTCTTGGATTTTTGAGAAATAAATATTTCATCCATAGGTCATGAAGGTTATTTATTGTGTCATTTTTTTTTTACAATTAATGAATGTAAATATATCCATTCATAGTAATAAGAAAAAAAATTCACATGGAAAATATCAAACGGACAATGATCGTTGTCATCTTCATAGGCCATAGCTCAGATAATAAGAGAAAATGAAGGAGATACATGGTTAGGTTTATAAACATTTGTCAACTAAAGGGGTTAATATAAACATTTTACATTCTTCAAGCGTCAAGAAATAATTACACATCGTACCCAGATTGGGATTAGAATATTGTGAATAATTTTCCTCATTCAATTGACGAAGATTCATGCCAGATATGCATATGTGAGTAGAAGATTAAGATGCTGCACTACGTAGTATCGAAGGAAGAAAGAGAGACTATTCAAATTATATGTAAAAATGGGGTCAGTTAATTTGCTCCAGGTTAGATATCGTTTTCCCGCATCTATTTCAGTAAATGTTTATAATTGTATAGCCATTGGTCCTGGTGCAATTGAAACAGATGCACATCCTAGAAACATGAGGCTGACTTGATGTAGCTATAGGAGGGGGTCATTGCAAGATATTTCTGTTGGAATATCTGATATTCCTAATCCAATGTTGAGTGACATTTCATAGAAGCAACACTACAACTTAGTCATGAACCGAAGTACATTTCAAATTTACTTTATGAGATTTTTTTTGAATTTATACATTAAAAAAAGATGTGAAGTCATAGATGGTGCATTGTTCATTTTTTCCCTTTATCTCATTCGGTAATTTAGTATGCAGGTTGTAAATGAGATGTTTCGTCTATAAGTCTGTTTAGGAATTAAATAAATAGAACCCGCCAAAAAGCATCATGTAAATGTGAAATACATACCATGATTTAATGTGAGCTATGTGAGAATGTGGAAAATAACAAAAATGCATGTGACCAAAATTTATTTGGGCAAATGAATGATATGTATTCTTTCATACATGTGAATACTGAGGATAGGAGGTCTCTGAAGAGATAAAATGCAGCATGTCGTGCAAGACATTTAACATGGAACAATGATAACCATTATTCTAGGGATAGTGCACATGATAATGACACAGAACGAAACATTCTTGATCGTGGCTTGCTTTTGAGAAAATGTGTGAATAATTTCTCTAATCAAAATTTTACATTGTTTTACTCATTATCTTCTAGTGTGCACTTGAATCAAATTCTAGAGTCCCATCAGATATTTTAGAAAATATTTTATGTGTTGGTTATTATTCACATATTTTATATGCAAGGATTCATAACTTGGTATAGTCGTGATACTTTCAGTTAAAGGCCATGCTTGTAGGAGATGCAAAGGTGAACAAGTAGGTCATACGTTTTCAAAGTGGAACAATATGGATCCCAGAGATTAGTATGATGTCTTACGTGGACTGACATGGGTGGAGGAAATGTTGATAATGTGTTTGAAACCCATATTAAAGGTAACTCATGCACACGGTGGGCAATTAAAATATAGTGAACACATGATTTACTTTCCTCAAAGACATATCTTATGTTACGAGACTTATTCCACACCGATTTGATAATTTGGTTATTCTTATAATTAAAATATAGAACACTAGGTAGAGGGAGTACAAATGTATTTTTAGTTGGTCATGCGTTCTTCATGCTTTGCGTTCCAAAATTCAGAATGGGTATTACAAAGACGTGGATATAGACTATGCAAAATTAATTGATATCCCTGAATAAGAGGGATATGTATCAAATAGAATTAATAATTTAGAATATGATCACATTGAAAGAGATGGAGCAGAGATATAGTCAGTGTTGATGAAAAAAATATAGAATAATCCATTGTCATTTGCATTCAGACTACATAATTAGCAAAGGGAGATGGAGAACGTTAGATTATTTGTTGAAAATATAGATTTGAGATCGATTGATTATATTAACTAGTCACCGATATGCTCTTTATTGATAAATGGAAACAACATAGAGGCTATGTTATCCATGGCATTTCTGACCCTCTTCCCTAAAAGAGATGCCAAAATGGTTACAACCGAGGATTAAACTAGTACATTTTGATGATTATGTGAAGCATTTTATAAGGTATCATGATAATATATTTGGAAGGTACCCCAAATTTCTATATTGTGCACATAATATATAAGTGACTCACCATAGTCAAGCCACTACTTCTGTTTTGACAAAAACAATATGAAGCCAATGTTCCCACAAATATTGAATACTTGCATCGTCACACTAATAACGCGACCAATGATAAGATGGCAGAACAAGTGATGAATTTCAGAGAAAAGCTTAGTGGGACTAGGTCCTACTAGTAATTTTTTCGTATTCATCTTACACACATGATTATTCAGTTTGATATCTCAACTCTTTTTTCATGATTACCGCTACTGACACTCAGTGGTTTTATTTGTATCAGCTATTGCTCGGTGAACCTCCTCTGAATTATTCGAGGGGATATAGGTGGAGGATTGAAAATGTGATAGGTTATCCTCATATTATCATGACTTATATGCACAAAATATTTGAGTTATTTAGTGAAGAGGTGATACATAAACTGATTCGAGAAAATGATTACTTATACAAGTTTGTATTTTTTATGTTTTATTAAAATTTATGAAAGTGACTAATAATAGTTTTAGTCTAATCCATTGTTGATATTATGAATGAAAGGTTTTATAAGTCACTTGAATTTTTGTGGTTTGATGTTTTTATGTAAGAGTGGAAACCTCTAGGATATTCACATGTACATGGATTCAGATGAGTTCCTGGTAACCCTGGATTGAAACATTAAATTCGACGAATGAGAATCAAGTCATGGTCGTGATCTCAATTTTTTTATAGATACATTACATACAGGAAACCTCGTGATATACATAAGATAACTGTATTTCTTGGTTAGTAAAAAGATGAAGTTCCTTTCTCGATAAAACCATAACAGATATTATAGTGTGACCTGCTTGGTGACTATGTAAAAATTTTAAACCATGTCTAGAGGAACACAAAATGTAGTGGGATGTAATGTTTGCGAAAGAAAGGATAATCAATGATTTGGAATTATAATATTTTGTGGGATATTTGAGATGATTCAAAGTTTTGTATTGATACATATGGTTACAAGAAATTCTAACCTTCCCACAACGATGCGAGATTGAACATTCACAACTCATACATGTTGGCTACATGACGTTGTAATGTAGATTTGTAGCTTGTCATTTCTAGACATGCATTGTTAAAATATATAGACAAATATGCTTCAAATGTAGAAAAAAATGTTTAAGATAATTCATGATATGTTTACAAACATATTAGACAATGTAGAGGGCGAAGAGTGTACACTATGCATCTACCGAAGGTTTTTAACTAAAAAAATTATAAAATGTGATGTTTGGGCATTCAAAACATGCCATATGTTGTTAAAGTTATCATTGGTTCAATGTAGTAGTACTTGTTATCCATATTTCTCCTCGGAGCCAAATATCGGATCAATCACGACCCCGCATAGAAAGACCCTGGAGAAGCTTATTTAGATCTATAAATCTTTCATAAAAGGACTCAACAATGGAATGACGAGGTCGAGAGAGACTAAATGACCCTATGCAAAAGAAATGACTCTGTCGAACTGTTCCCTGCCTTAAATCCATTTTCAAGTTACAGGTAGACTCAACAATGGTCAAACAGGGTTATACAAAAAGGGGCAGTACCGCAAAGGAGCCAGTAGAAAGAAGGAGAAGAAACGAGAAAGATTCAAAGTCCTCGGGCTCGAAACCGTTCAGGAAAAGGCCTGAAATCGACTAAGTATAGAGGAGGTAGCGGAAAGAACCATGTGTCCTAATAGCGCTTCTCCAAAGATGAATCCAAAGGGGGAAGCCCAAACAAGTGCTAGGCTTCCATGCATCTAGAGTCCCGAAAAGTTGCAGGGCGTTGAAAAGTCTTCAGTTGAGAGAGAGCCTGCCAGGTGTTGGCTCGGCGCAAATCTAGAAACAAAGCCCAAGGTGAAAACTCAAACTTGTGCCAACCCTCCACGTATCAAATAGTTAAACATGGTCAAAAGGAGGATAGGAAAAGGCCCAAAATTGGCTAAGTATAGAAGTGTAAGCAGAGAATGCCAAGTGTTAGTGTGGCGCATCTCTAAGAGTTAGTCCCAAAGCAGAGACCCAAATGAATGTGAGCTCCCCACGTAGCCTAAAGTCCAAAAAGGTTAGAGGGACCATTGAAAATTCCACAGACTAGCAGAAGCTAACAAGTGTCAACTTGACGCTCCTCCAAAGGCAAAATTTGAGCCGGACTTTCAAGCAAGCGCGGTGCCTCCACATGTCCAATCTCAGAAAGGAGCAGAGTTAGTTGAATAGTCAATGCATAGGCTAGGCTGGCGGAGGCTTCCAAGTGTCTTAAATGGTGCTGATTCAAGGATTGGAGAGAGAGAAGGTTTCTAAACAAGTTCCAGGATGCCGCGTGTCCCAGATAAAGAGATATGCCCTGTTAAGCAAAAGACTTAGCCAAAAAACAAAAAATGGGCCGCAACTCCGCCAAAGGGAAACATTTAGCATTTGGGCTTGAGTCAATGTAAGTGGGTCGTTAGGGGAAAAGTTGGTTTTTCACCCTTTGCCATCCTAAAAGGATAAAAGTCACAAAACGGGCCACGACTCCGCCCAAGGAAAAAAGTCAACGTTTGAACCTGAGTCAAAGCCAAAGCGGGGAGTCGGAGGAAAAGGTGAAAATTTTCCTTTTGCCAAAAAGGCACAAAGGTAAATATGGAAGTACATTCCCCCAGTCAACCAAAGGGTGCCACGTGTCAAGGCGGAGCTTCGGGGCCATGGGAGTTTTTTTGAGTTTTACGTTTTTACGCAAAAAGGCAAAAAAGATAAATTGCAGTCCTGCAAGCCCAATTTTTGCTCTAAAAAGGGTGCCACGTGTCCCATATGGCACAAGAATATGATTGGTGTTTTCCATGCAATCAACCTTATAACCAATCAATGTGCTTTAATGGTGAACTCAATCAGGTATTGATGGTGTAGACCAATATGGTGTCACAAGAACCTAGCCAAGAAGGAGATCAATGGTAGGGAGCTCAACAAGAGGGACCTCCAAGTGAGACTACACTTATCAATTGAAAAGTTGAAGAATTATGTGGGATGAATCATTTCCCTTCTCAAAGTGTTTCTGCTCAATACATGGTCTTTCATTATAAATATTGGAGAAGGCCAACCACTGAGCTCAGGTGACCCTCAACCTGTCCATCACTCCACAAGTTGTTTGTGCTCCAAATATAACTCAGCAACATACTATGTTTATCATTCCTTAAGTTCATCACCTTCCAACTTTAGCTTAGGCATTTCCAATATGTCCTCAACCCATGTGCAAGAAAAAATTGTGCCTAGGAAGGGGTAGCAAAGGGGACCAGCTCATTCAATATCATTGAGCAAATAAAGAGGACAAGTGTGAACATTTCACTATGGGATTCATTGGCTATTCCAGGGCAAAGGGACCTGTTGCATACTACCATGCAGAATTGGTAATAAGCTCAAATCAACTCCCCATTTAGCAAGAGAGAGTGCTTGCCAATGCAGTTCAACCTGGGGGAGGAACCATGGAGAACAACAAGGTAAGAACATGAGACCTCCTCCATTCTACGTCTCATTGATTATTAGAGACAAATTGGCGCACAATTGTATGATTGATTCTGGGGCTAGTAGTTATGTGATACCCAAAAAATAGCTGATCAACTAGATCTCCAATATGAAGTCATCGCTAGAGGGGTAGTGCAATTAGATGGGACAACAGTGACAACTGTTGGAATCATCAAGGATTTGAGCCTCACTTTACACACCTACCCCAATGTGACGGTTTTGCAAAATGTATCCATCATAGATTTGCCACCACATTTTTCTTTGTGTTTGTCCAGGGAATTCACTACCAAAATTGGAGGCTATCTGTCTACTAATTGGTCACATATGCTCTTTAGAACAAGGTATGGGGCAAAGGCCACAATCATATCTAAACCTATTGTTGATTATCATATTGAATCTTATGTTCCTAGCCCAATCAATGCCAACTGCTCAGCTTTTGATCAAGAAGACCTCCTAAGCACTTCTGAAGCATATACCAAGATGGGATATATCCCATACTTGACTCTCGATGAGTGGGGCCAATAAAAAACATGCTTTTGACCCCTATAAGGAGATGGAGTAATCTGAGCTAGGTGTCTACTTTCTACATGAAGAGAATCATCCTCTTCCTGATCTAATTAACCCAAAATATAAAGATGATAATGAGTTATGGCAATTGTTCTTTGATGGATCAAGGAGTAGATAAGGAGTTGGAGGAGGAGATATGATTGTGTCCCCCAAAGGTATGAAATATTATTCAGAATTCATATTCCAGTTTTCATGCTCAAATAACACTGCTAAATATGAGGCTTTGGTCCATGGTCTTCATTGGGCAAGGAAGCTAGGAACCAAGAACTTGTAAGTGTTTGGTGATAGTGAATTGGTTGCCAATCAAGTCAAAGGCCTCAATGCTATCAAGAATGACCTACTCAAGAAATACAAGAGTTAGGGTATGGGATCTCATGGAGGATTTCAAGGCCTTCAGCATTGTGTCCATACCCAGGAAGGAGAACGAAGCTGATGATAGGCTTGCAGTAGTTTGGAGAAATGTTTGATGTGGTTGACAACATCAAAAGAGACAAAGAACAGCCACATATCCATTTAGTTGTGAGGTCGGCAGTGCCAGATAACAACGAATATGCTGGCAGGTGTTCGAGAATGATCAACAGATCATTAATTTTTTGCAAGAAGAAGTTGAATTCTCAGCTAGAAATCAAAGTAGATTAGAGCAAAAATATGAGAATCAAATAGTACAACTACATACAAACAAGCTTCCCAAAGGCTTAGTGACATTGGAGTCTATCTTCAATCCTAATGATCAGTTTAGAAAAGAGAAGGCTAACATACAGATCAAAGGAGAAGATTCAGAGCCAATACCAGTTGGAGAAGGAAAAACACTTCAAATTGGAAAAGTGGCCACCAAGAAAGAAAGGTATGAATTCATACAACTTTTCCAAGAATTTCCAGATGTATTTTCTTGGAGCTATGAAGACCTAAGAGGGTTCAATCCAAAGCTAGCACAACACACAATTGAATTAGATCTAGCTGCTCAGCCCATCAGGAAAAAAGTAGAGACCAATCAACCCACACATTGAGCCTCTGATGAAGAAAGAGTTGAACAAGCTAATAGAGGAAAGTATCATATTTCCAATCAAACACTCAAGTTGGGTTGCAAACCTGGTCCCAGTCAGGAAGAAAAATGGAGAGATTAGGTTGTGTGTAGATTTTTGAGACTTGAACAAGAGCCTCCCTCAAAGATCACTACCCACTCCCTTCGATGGAGTAGATCTTGCAAGTAGTGTCTGGATCAGAGAGATTCTCCCTCCTAGATGGCTACTCAAGGTACAATCAGATTATGGTGAAAGAAGATGATCAGTTCAAAAATAATTTCACCACCAAATGGGGCACCTATGCCTACAGAAAAAATGCCATTTGGGTTGTCCAATGTCAGAGCCACTTTTCAAAGGGAAATGGATATGGCATTCAAAGGGATTGATCAACAAAATAGTACTGATCTATCTAGATGACATTACTGTTTTCCAAAAATGCAACAGACCACCTTTTCCACCTAAGGCAGGTGTTTCAAAGGTGTAGAAGATTTGGGGTATCATTGAACCCTAAAAAATGCATATTCTTGGCCCATGAGGGCAGGCTTCTAGGCCATATTGTATCAAAGGAAGGATTGGTAATTGACCCAGAGAGAGTGGAAGCAATAAGAGCATTGCCATTGCCAAGCCACAAGAAGGCTCTTCAAAGCTTCTTGGGAAAAATCAATTTTGTCCACAGGTTTGTACCAAACTTTGCTACCCTTGTTAAACCAATAATGTTGATGTTGAAGAAGAGCTTAGCATTCAGGTGGACAGCTGAAGGAAAGGCAAGCTTTGAGGCCATCAAAGAAGCTATATCACAAGCCCCAACTCTCGTGAATCTAGATTTCTCTAAAGACTTCATACTATATGCCTTTGGTGGCAGTGACACAATTTCTGCAATCTTAGTTCAGCAGAACAAAGAAGGTACAAAACAGCCAATTGCTTTCTTCAGTCAAGGTCTAGAAGACTATGAAGTGAGATACTCCTTCATCAAAAAGCAAGTCCTAGCAGTGATCAGAGGTTTAAAGAAGTTTAAGCACCTAGTTTCAAACAATAAGATCCAATTGTTAGTCTCCCATGCGGGAGTTAAAGACTTCCTTCTCAGTAAGGATCTGAATGAAAAACATGTAGGATGGATCACTCGTGTCATGGAATATGACATTGAGATCAAGGTCACTAAGCTGGTCCGTGGGAAGGGGTTGTGTGAACAACTAGCCTCAGGTCAACAAAATGAAGCAAACAGTGAAAAGGAGGTTGTTTTTGTTCTACAAGATAATCAAGAAGAAGGAAGAAAATGATGATGTACCACTTCCTTGTTGGACCCAAGACATGGTGCACTTCCTCCAAATAGGCATGTGTCCTCATGGGATGAATAAAGCCAAAAGAGGAGACATTTCAGACTACAGGCCATCCCATATGTTCTTATTGATGGTGTCTTGTTCAAAAGAGACATCAATGGCATTCTGTTGAGATGCATTGAGACAGATCAGGTTGAGAGAGTGTTACAAGAATTCCATGTTGAAGCAGCTGGAGGCCATTTTTCTCCAAGGGTGACAACACTCAAGATCATGAAGGCAGGTTATTATTGGCCCAGAGTGTTTAGTGACTGCTATGCATGGATCAAAAGGTGCAAGAATTGTGCATTCTTCAAAGGCAAAGAAAGGCTAGCAACACTTCCATTGCACCCAATTCTCAGTCGACCAACCTTTCATGCAATGGGGATTGGATTTCATTGGATTCATCAATCCAAATTCAAGCCAAGGCCACAAATGGATTCTGACAGCAACAGACTATTTCACCAAGTGGACCGAGGTAGTGGCACTCAAGGAAGCTAATGAGTCTAGTATACTAGATTTCTATGAAGGGATAGTGACCAGATTTGGAGTGCCAACCACCATTATATCAGACAATGCATTAGCATTCATAGGTTCCAAGATCACAGGATGGGTTGTTAAGAATGGGACTTACTTGAGCACTTCATCAAACTATTACCCTCAAGGTAATGGCCAAGATGAGTCCACAAACAAGAACCTGCTAAAGATCATCAGAAGAACTCTTGATGAGAATCAGAGAACCTGGCACACAAAGCTCAAAATGGCCTTATGGGCTGATAGGATAACACCCAAGAGATCTACAGGTAGCTCTCCATTCAAGCTTGTCTATGGGAAAGAGGCAGTGTTGCCTATATCACTTGAGTTACCAGCATTGGAGCTCATGAAGCAGCTAGAGATGTTTGAATTTGAACCAATGGAGGCCAGGTATGTAGAGCTGATAGAATTGGAAGAAACCAGAGAGCATGCACTCTCAAGCAATAGAAAAGGATCAGGCCTCAATCAAGAGATGCTTTGACAAGAAGGAAAAAGCAAGGACCTTCCAGGAAGGAGACCTGGTTTTGAAATGGGATGCAAATCGAGAAAAACCAGGAAGGCATTCCAAGTTTGATGCCATCTGGAGTGGCCCCTACATGGTCACAAAATGTAAGAATAGAAATTTTTTCCAATTGTCTACATTGGATGGTGAGGAATTACAGATTCCAGTAAATGGAATCTATCTTAAACACTGCTACTAAAAGGAAAGTTCTCACCCTGTACATATTAGTTTAGTTTCTCTTTCCTCTAAGTGCTTGTGCACATCGCATTGTTGTAGTTTAGGTTACTTTTCTCCTAAGTGCTTTGCACACTCTACATGTTCTATTTGGAGCATGTATGATTTCAAATTTTGTATATAGTTGTGGTGTTGTTTTTTTGCTCTTATGCAGTCCATTTAGAGAGACAGATGAAGCCCGAGTCAAAACAATTTTCTACTCTCAGAAACCTTCATTTCAATATTTCTTATGAAAATTGAGAGTGCAAACAGCCAGGCTCGTGAATCAGAGGAAGAATCAGTATCAGACCATCATTCTCGACTCCATGCCCAATGGATATGACAAGGCAATTGGTCTTTTCATCTAGCAGGAAGATACCCCTATGAGTCGCCAAATTGTTATCCATATTTTCACCCCCAGGAAAAATATTGGATCAACCACGACCCCACATAGAAAGAACCTGAGAAAACGCTCATTCAAATCCTGAAAAATTGGTTATAAAAGGACTTAACAATGGAGTGGTGGGGGCCGAGAAAGACTAAGGGACCCTATGCAAAAGAAACGACTTTGTCGAGCCGTTTCCATGTCTTAAATCCATTTTTCAAGTTACAGGAAGGACCAACAATGGAATAGTAGGTCAGAATAAGAAGGGGTAGTGCCGCAAAGGAACCAGGAGCAAGAAGGGGAAGAAACAACGAAGATTTGAAGTCCTTAGGCTTCAAGACAGTTCAGGAAAGAGTCCAAAATCAACTAAGTATGGAGGAGGCAGCAGAAAGAACCATGTGTCCTAACGACACTTCTCTAAAGGTGAATCCAAAAAGGGAAGCCCAAAAGTGCCAGGATTCCATGCATCCAGAGCCCCAAAAGTTGTGGGGCCATTGAAAAGTCTTCAACTAAGAAAGAAGGTGCCAGGTGTCGGCTGGCACAAATCTAAAAGGGAGCCCAGGGTAGAGACTCAAACTTGTGCCAGCCCTCCATGTAGTAAATGGTTAAAGAGAGTCAAGGGGCGGACAAGTCGGGCTTCAAAATTGGCTAAGTATAAAAGTGTAAGCAGAGAATGCCAAGTGTCAGTGTGGCACATCTCCAAGAGTTAGTCCCAGGGCGGAGACCCAAATGAGTGCGAGCTTGCCACGTAGCCCAAAGTCCAAAAGGGTAAGAGGGACCATTGAAAATTCCACAGACCAGTGGAGGCCGTCAAGTGTTAACTCGATGCTCCTCCAAAGGAAAACTTTGACCTAGGATTTCAAGCAAGCGTGGTGCCTCCACGTGTCCAATCTCAGAAAGGGGCAGAGTCAGTTGAATAGTCAATGCATAGGCCAGGCCGGCAGAGGCTGCCAAGTGTCTAAATGGTGTTGATTCAAGGATTGAAGAGAGAGAAGGTTCCCCAAATGAGTGCCAGATGTTGTCGTGTCCCAGATCAAGAGATATGCCCCACCAAGCAAAAGACTTAGCCAAAAACACCAAAATGGGCCGCAACTCCTGCCCAAGGGAAAAAGTCAGCATTTGGGCCCGAGTTAATGAAAGCGGGCTATCGGGGGAAAGTTTGTTTTTCACCCTTTGTCATCCCAAAAGTATAAAAGTTACAAAATGGGCTACAACTCCGCCCAAAGGAAAAAGTCAGCATTTGAGCCCGAGTCAAAGCCAAAGTGGGGAGTCAGAGGAAAAGGTGAAAATTTTCCTTTTGTCAAAAAGGCACAAAGATAAAGATGGAAGTGCATCCCCCAGCCAACCAAAGGGTGCCACATGTCCAAGCTGGAGCTTTCGGGGCCGCGGAGGTTTTCTTGAGTTTTACATTTTTTGCGAAAAAAGGGAAAAGGATAAATTATGGACCCGCAAACCTGATTTTTGCTCCCTAATCTGGCTGCCACATGTCCCATATCAAAAAGGGGACCCATTTTTCAAATTGTTTTCCCACCCATTTGTACGAACTCGATACAAACTTTGAAGGGGCATATCTTTTGACTCAAGGCTCAAAATATTGCAAATCTGACACCGTTGGAAGCATCTCGACGTCTTCTACACCATGGAAGGATGAAAATTCATTTTTCTTAGGCCCTGGTAGGTGAAAAATGGAGAAATGTCTTCAGGAATTTAATGCAGGATCTCTTTGCCTCAACAACTAGATCAGATTCGATCTATTCCCATTTCCTCTTCCTTCAAGGTGCCAAACCAGTGATTGATGTAGTCAAGATGGATTTGGGGGAAGATTTTATCAGAGGCATTAACAACAGTAGTTGAGCTTCAACCTATTTCTCCCGTGTCTCTCTCTCTTTCTTCTCTCTGATCGAATCTATAAATACAGAGGAGGGATTCATTGTAAAGGGTTGGACATTCTTTGTTTTGTAGGCTCCCCTTTTCTTCTGGCAAAGAAACTCATGGAGTTTCAGACCTTCTACTAGACTGTAATACATTTCTTCCTTTTGGCCACTTTGTAATGCATTGTATCAATCTGCAGAGCAATAAAACACATCTGTGATCGACTTTAGATCCTCTCTTGTCTCTTTTCTTTCATCTGATCTTTCATTATAGATCTGGTTATCTGTGCTTAGTTATTGTATGCATTTGGTTGGTTTGTGTCTATTGGAAAAAAAAATGTTCATCATTCCTTTGGTGCATCACCTTATAGCTTAGTTTGATTTCCTATATTCCTTTTACCCTTGTCTCCTTGGCAAGTTTAGATTAGGTATAAAGAGAGATCCTCTGCAAGTTCTCATGTATGCACCTAAACAGAGGAATATGAACCAACCTTTAATCTAGAGAGCTTTTCCATTTTTGCAAGGTCCCACACCTTGGGGAAGGTTCAATGTTATGAAATCACACCAAATGAATCTACCTTAGAAAATTAGACCTGTAGAACTCATTTGGGGGTGTTGTGAATCATGTTCATTTAATGTGAAGTGAAAGAAATATAAATGGAATCCAAGGGACATGCATGTTGTTATATGCATATGGCCATGATATTTCTCAATTCGTTAAGAAGTTTAGAGGATCACGAGAACTATTTTTGGAATGAGTTATTGATGTACAAAACTTTCTATGATATACATAGGGAGATAGGTAGTACACGGGAGGAAAATTTGGGAAATTGGGAGAGACTTAAGAATATGTATTGTGTGTGGCATGTCAGCCAGAAGGATGTAATTTTTGAAGAAGAGATAGAAGACACTGATGATGATGAATTACAAAGTTTATAGACATGGATTAAATGGATGAGTGATTAATTCTTTCTTGTGTTGTTCCTCCCAATTAAGTGAATTTAAGTGATCTTCATATGCTTGTGATGTGGGAGCATAACTTCTAATGGGTTTTGAACTAACTATTGGATCGTTTTGAAATATTCTAGGTCTGTAGATCTTGATCAATAATTTTCCAGGGTGGTAAATCTTGAGCATTCACAAATTGGTGTGACTTTTTGACATATTTTTTAGGCCAAATTCTTTAATTTAGTGGTCTAAATATGGCTCTGAATGTTTTTTTTAGTACTTATATTTTTTATATTTTTTAATGCTTTACATAATAAGCCAAAATTCCTGAATACATAGGTGAAACTGATTCTTATAAGTATATTCAATTTTGTGAACAACATTGGCGACTATGCGGAGAGAATTTTTCCTTTCTATGGATTCAATTTTTTGTATGGACCCTATCTCCCATACCACAATCCTGGTATTCACATCATGAAATTAAACGGGAGATAAGAGATTGGGATCAGATAGTCAAAGACTTTTTCCATACATTTAATTCTTGGGACACAGATTTAAGTGTCTTGAGGGCATTACAAAATATTCAAAAAAAATTATTTCTGACACTAGATGAATCAGCAAAAGAATATTTTGAAGAGAAGTAGAAAACAGAACCTGAGATTCTAAATCTGCAAGGAAACATAAAGAACATTAACAAATAACACGATGGTTTACTATCAAAAAACAAGAAAAAGAGAGAAAACTAGTTAATTTGAGATAAAAAATCATAGAGGAGTAAAGAAAAATAGTAGATAAGAAAGATGAAGGAGAAAAGATTTATTATCAGCTCTTAAAAATCAGAAATGATAACATTGGGGGGAATAGAGATGAGAAGTTTTCTAGAATTGGAGATTATTGGTCGGAAGAAGAAGTAGCCAAAGTAGTATAATTACTACAAGAGTTCCAAGATATTTTTCCCAAGGACTTCAAAGAGCTGAAGGGAAAAAGTGAGGAGAGTAGGAAAGCCACAAAAAAAGTAATAGGATAAATTCACAATATAAAGGAAGAAAAAAACAAACTACAAAAAGAAGCAGAAAGCAAAAACATGGAATAGAGATATTGAAGAAATCCACAAAAAAAATAAAATAGAGAAGAACCGCAGAAAGACAATGGGAAAAACCACATAAATAAGAAGCACGGTAAACTGCAAAATGAAGAAAAATGAAATAAAACCGATCTAGAAACAAAACAAGTCATCTATGATCATGCCAAAGGAACTGGTGAAAAGGGCTAGTTACAGGTATGGGATTTCACTCTTTGGAAGAATTGCTAGCATTAGGCCAAATGTTGATCTTGTCAAGGTATGGGATAGAATAAAATGGGCTCCTAAGATATACATCTCTGTGGTGGCCTTTGCAAATAAATCATTCTTGTTTTAGTTCAACAGGGAGGAGGAATACCTTAGAGTCATTAATAGTGTCCCCTGGCTTTATGGGAAGTGATGTTGCATTTGGATAAATGATAACCTGGTATTGACATTAAAAATTTAAACCCAATGCATTTTCAGTTTGGGTGAAGCTACCTAACTTGGCTCTCATGTTTTTGGGAGTTGAGGTACTCAGGGGGATAGCTAGTGCCAATGGGGATATATTGGTCATTGATTCAACAACTCTTTTTGGGACAAGGGTAGACTCAGAGAGAATGTGTGTGAATGTATCTACCAAAAAAAAACTTCTAGACTTTATTTATCTCATCTCATCCATGGGGAAGTAGTACAGGAGATTGAGTATGAACCATCCCATGTGTACTGTGAAAATTAAAGGTCTATAGGTCATGGAATTTTTTCTTTCCAGTGAAAGGTTCAAGAATGAAAGTTATATCCTTTGACTTACGGTGAGTTTAGTGTGGATTTTCTAGTTCCTGATCCCATTTTTTCTAGTGTCCTAAAACCTATTGTTGGTAGTGAGTTGTTGTCTAGTGTGGAGTTGTTTGTTAAATGCGTGGAGGGGGGGATGGCTATGATTGGCTTGATTTCCTAGATGCTACTTCCACGTCCCCAGTTCAATCCACATTTAAATATCCCAATGGTCTCAAAATTAACCCCACATATTTGAATGGAAAAAACAAGGACAACGAGAGACCCAACGGAGCTGATGATGCGGATGATTATTTTTCTAGGTATGAAATGGACAAATCAATGGAAAAACCACCATTTCGTGGTTTTATTCTATTTTCTTCATTTCGTGGTTTACCATATTTTTATCTTCCATGGTTTTTCCCGTTCCTTCTTTCTATGATTCTTCTGTATTTTATTTGTTTCACGGATTTCTTCAATCTATCTGTTCCGTATTTTTGCTTTCTGCTTCTTTTAGAGGTTTTTTTCTTCTTTCTTGATATTGTAGCTTTATCCTTTTGCTTTACTGTGCAAATTTCCCACTCTCCTCTTTGATTCCCTTCAACTCTTTGAAGTCCTTGGTAAAAATATCTTGGAAATATTTTATTAACTCTACTAGTTTAGCTACTTCTTCCTCTGACCAGTAGTCTCCAATATTGGAAAACTTCTCATCTCCATTCATCATACTGTTCTCATTTCTGATTTTTAAGGGCTGATGATAATACTTTTATCCTTCCTAATTCTTTTCTACTATTGTTTATTCACCCTCTATTACTTTATATCTCAAAATCTCTAGTTTTTCCTCTTTTTTTACTTTTAAATAGTAAAACATTGTGCCATTTATGCAATCTTCTTTAAGTTTTCTTGCAGCTTTAGAATCTCGGGTTCAGTTTTCTATTTCTCTTTAGAACATTGTTTTGTTTCTTCATATGGTGTCATAAATAAATTTTTTTTAATATTTTGTAATGCCCTCAAGAAATTTAACTCCACGTCCGAAAAATTAAAGGTATGACAAAAGTCTTTGACTATCTAATCCCAATATCTAGTCTCTCGTCTAATTTCTTGATGTGAATAAAATGATCATGGTATGAGCCATAGGGCCCATACAAAACATTGAATCCATAGCAAGGGAGAAGTCTCTCCTCATAGTTGCCAATCTTGTTTACAAACTTGAATATGCTTATGCAGATCAGTTTCACCTATGTATTCGGGAATTTCGGCTTATTACATAAAACATAAAAAAATATATGAAAAATATAAGTACTAAAAAAAACCAAAAAAACATTCAGAGCCAATTTTAGACCACTAAATGAAATAATTTGGCCCTAAATATATGCCAAAAAGTCACACCAATTTGTGAATACTCAAGATCTACCACCCTAGAAAATTACTAATCAATATCTACAAACCTAGAAAATGTGAAAATAATTCAACGGTTGGTTCAAAATCCTTTAAAAGTTATGCTTCCGCATCAAAAGCATATGAATATCACTTAAATTCACCTAATTGGGAGGAGAAACACAAGAAATAACTAACCACTCATCCAATTAATCCACGTCTACAAAAGTTTCAATTCATCATCATCAGTTTCTTTTATCTCTTTTTCATCGATTACATCATTTTGGTTGACATGACACACACGATACATATTCTTAAGTCTCTCCCAATTTCCAAAAATTTCCTCCCTTGTACTACCTATCTCCCTATGTACATCATGGAAAGGTTTGTACATCAATAACTCATTCCAACAATAGTTATCGTGATCATGTAAAATACTTTAAGGAATTGAGAAATATCATGGCCATACATGCATGACAACATATGTGTCCCTTGGATTCCATTTATATTTCTTTCTCTTCACGTTAAACAACCATGATTAGGAAACATCAATCAACAAGATGGATTCCAACTATACTAAACAATCCTTATATGCTTTGATGAACCTAAATGGAATGTTACTCTTTGTAGACATGATACTCACCTTGTAAAAAACATTTCGACCAACATTTAGAGTCATCAAGGTATGACTTCATTGAACCAATGAAAAATTTAACAACATGTGGCATGTTTCTTATTCCCAAACATCACGTTTTACAATTGTTTTAGTTAATACCCTCTGGTAGATGCATAATGTAGACTCTTCCCCCTCTACATCATCTAATATCCTTGTTAACATATCATGAAAGGTCTCAAACAATTTTTCTACCTTGAATCATATTTTGGTGTGCATTTTAATAATGCATGTCTAGAAATGACAGGATGGAAATTCACATTACCGTGGCATATAGCCAACATGTCTGAATTGTGAATGTTCAATATCGCATCATTGTTTGAAGGTTCGAATTTCTTGTGAACATATGTATCAATATAAAACTCTGAAACCTCTCAAAAATATCACAGAACATCATAATTACAACTCATAGATGATCCTTTATTTCAAAAACATGACATCTCACTACATTTTTTATTCCTCTAGACATGGTTGAAAATATCTTCATAGTCACCAAGAAGGTCACATTATAGTATATGTTATGATTTTATCGAGAAAAAACTTCATCTTTGTACTAACCAAGAAATAAATTTACCTTATGGCTATCACGGGGAGTACATGATGTAAAGTATCTATCAAAAAATGATCTCACAGCCATAAATTGATTCTTGTTCGTATAATTCATTGATTCCATCCAAGGTTACCAGGAACTCATATGAATCTATGTACATGTGAAAATCCTTAAGGTTTCCACTTTGACCTACAAAACATTAAGCCCACAAAAACAAAGTGACTAGAAAACCTTTAATTCATAATATCAACAATGGATTAGATTGAAAACTTATTAGTCACTTTCATAAATTTTATTAAAACATAAAAAATACAAATTTGTACCAGAAATCATTTACACCAATAAGTTTTTGTATCACCTCTTCACTAAATATCCCAAATATTTTTTGCACATAAGTCATGACAATATGTGGATAACCTATCAAAATTTCATGCCTCTACCTATATCCCTCCAAGAATTCAAAGGAGGTTCACCGGGCATTAACCGATACAAATCAAATAACTTGCTTTCTGTAGTGGTAAGCATGAAAAAAGAGTCAATATAATGAACTGAATAATCAGGTGTGTAAGATGAATATGATATAAATACTAGTAGGATCTAGTCCCACTAAGCTTTTCTTTGAAATCCATCACTTGTTCTGTCAAATTATCATTGGTCGCATTATTAGTGTGATGATACAAGTATTCAATAGTCGTGGGAACATTGTCTTCATATTTTTTTCAAAAACAGAAGTAGCGGTCTGACTGTGTTGAGTCACTTATATATTATGTACAAAATATCAAAAGATTGGGGTGCCTTCCAAATCTATTATCCTGATACCTTTTAAAATTCTTCACATAATCATGAAACTATAATGGTTTAATCCTTGATTGTAACCATTCTGCATCTCTTGTGGGGAAGAGGGTCGAAAATTCCATGGATAACATATGCTCTATGTTATATTAATTTATTGGTGAGGAGTAGATTGGTTGCCAGCTAATAGCATCAATTGACCTCAAATCTATATTTTCAACAAAGAATTAAACTTTCTACATCTCCCTTCACTGATTACGTAGTCTGAAAGAAAATAACAATAGATGATTTTGTATTTTTTTTCATCAACATTGGCTATATCCTCTACTCCATATATTTCAATGTGTTTAGATTCTAAATGATTAATTCTATTTGATATATCTCCCTCTTATTCAAGGCTATCATTTAATGTTGCATAGTATATCTCCACGTCTTTATAATATCCGTTATGAATTTTATAATGCAGAGCATAAAAAATGCATTACCAAATAACAATACATTTGTACTCCCTCTACCTAGTGTTCTATATTTTAACTATAATAGCATCCAAATCATCAAATCGGAGTGGAATAAGTCTCACAACATAAGATATGTCTTTTGGGAACGTAAATATTGTCCTCACTATATTTTTATTGGCCACCATGTGCATGAGTTACCTTAAATATGGGTTTCACACGCCTTATCAAAATTTCCTCCACCCATTTTAGTGCACGTAAGACATTTGACTTATCCCTAGGATCCATATTGTTCCACTTTGAAAAATGATGACCTACTCATTCACCCTTGCATCTATTGCAATCTTGGGCTTTGAATCAGAGTGTCACGACTATACCAGGTTATGGATCATTGCATATAACAAACATGCGAATAACAACCAATGTATCAAATATTTTCCAAAATTTCGAGCTTGACTCTAATATTTCATTCAAGCGCACACCATAATGTAATGAGTAAAAAATTGTAAATTTTGATTTGAGAAATTATTCACACCATTTGTCAAAAGCAGACCTCGATCACGAATGTTTGGTTATGACTCATTATCATGTGTATTATTAATAAAATAATGGCTATTGTTGTTCCCTATCAAATAAGTTGCATGACATGCCACATTTTATTTCTTATCAGACCTCCTATCCTCATTATTCACATGTATGAAAGAATCCATACCATTCATTTTCCTAGATAAATTTTGGTCCCATGTATTTATGTTATTTTCCACATTCTCACATAGCTCACACTAGATCGTGGTATGTAATTCACATGTATATGATTTTCTTCGACGGGTTATATTTATTTAATTCGTAAACAAAATTCTAGCCGAAACATCTTCTTTACAACCTACATACAAAATTACCGATTTAAACAAAGGGAAAAACTAAACAAAACAACATTTATTACTTCACATCTTGTTTTAATGTATAAATTCAAAAAAATATCTCATTAAGTAAATTTGACATGTACTTCAGTTCACGACCCAGTTGTAGTGTTATTGCTGTGAAATGGCATTCAACATCGACTTATGGATATTATATATTCCATCAAAAATATCTTACAATGAACCTCTCCCATAACTACATCAAGTAAGTCTCATGTTTCTAGGGTGCGCATTCATGTCAATTACAGTAGGACCAATGGCTATACAATTATAAACATTTATTGAAATAGATGCGGGAAAATGATATCTAACCTAGTGCAAATTAACTGTCTGGATTTTTACATGTAATTTTATTATTTTATCTTTTTGCCTTTGAGACTACGTAGTGCACCATCTTAATAATCTAATCACATATACATATTTGACATGAATTTTCATCGACTGAATGAGGAGAAAAATAATTCACAATATTCTAATCCTAATCTTGGTACGAAGTGTAACTCCTCCTTGACACTCAATGAATGTAAAATGTTTTGACTGACCCCTTTAGTTGACAAATGTTTATAACCCCAACCATGTGTCTCGTTCATTTTCTCTTATTGTCTGAGTTGTGACCTATGAAGATGATGATGATTGTTGTTCAATTGATATTTTTCATGTGACTTTAGTTTCTTATTATGAAGAATGGGCATATGTTCATTCACTAATTTCGAACAAAAAAATGACGCAATAAAAAACCTTCATGAATTATGGATGAAATTTTTATTTCTAAAAAATACAAGAACAAACACATTAGATAATTATAAATACAACATTACAACATGAAAAACCACCATGATATTGTGCGAAAACAATACATGTATCTCTTTCCCAACTAAGTCACTTCTAAGATCTTCATTCGATACTTCCATCCTTTGTAAAGAAGAGTTATCACACAAAATTTTTAGGTAGAACTCTTTTTCCACATCTATTTCTCTACTGATGCATGAAGATTGGAAAATATCTACACAAACATGTTCCACTAAAAAACACATATATAACCTTTACCTCTTATCTCTTTTATTATTTTTTTTTTCTCAAATTTTTTATATGTGATAATGATGATGTTTGGTGTCCCTTTGAGACTTTTCAAGTGAATTTCTCTTCTTACATGCACACATAAGCATATGTTTATTCAGTAACTGCAAAGTGAAAAAATAATGTAATGAACAACCATCACCACATATGAAAGGCACATTTATTCGTCATTAAATGAGGAACAAAGACTTTAAATAGTTAAAAATGCAACATTAGAGGATGAATAACAATCATGTTATTATGGGATATGGGTAGGCAAGTATTTTTTCCAAGATAATATCTTCTAGGAATATAATTCAACATTGCTATCCCATGCGAGGAAGAGATATCACACACATTTTCGTAATAGACCCTTTTTTCTCCATTATCTTGGACACACATACATACATTTGTATATGTTTCTATAGGATGCAATATTGAATTTGTTTTCATGTGAAAATAATCTATAAATTTTTTAATCAACTGTGATTACTAGAATGAAGCCTCCAAGGTTAGGAGATAGCCACAAAAATATAGATCCAACCGCAAACGGAAAAGGGAAGACGCGGGATAAAGGAAGAAGTCACACATAACTAAGAAAGACACGGTAAACTAGATAAAACCACGAGATATGGAGAAAGACGCAAGAGACTGGAAAAATCTAGGTAACACTGGAATGAACTGCGGAAACCGACATCAAGCCATAGAATAAATAAAAATCAAGCAAGTACAAGATGGAATTTGACAGAGACACGAATCAAAAGAACTATTTTTTGAATTCAATTGTAATTTGTGTATTTATTGTAGCTAATGTATTATATTTGGGGGCATCACAATAAATGTATGAGATTTTGTATGAGAATTAGGACATAGGAGATAGAATACTTAAGTATGATGTAATCATTATTTAGAAATGAATAAGGACTGGATTTTTTGGATCAAATATATTATATACTTTCTTTTATGTTTCTGTTCTTAGAGTAAATGTGGTGTATCTCCCGTGTACATACTTAGCTCAGGTCGAATTTCATAAGACTCACAACATTTTCAGGGTTTTAGGTCAATAGTAGTGGTCAACATGTTATGTTGGTGTATAATTTTTGGGTGGGGGTAGGTTTGGTGAACGAATCTATTAGACAGGTGAGGAACATAGTGCACTATTCTATAACAAAGCCTCTAGATTTTCCAATATTTGTTGTTATAGAGTTTCATAGTTTCATCGGCATCCCATGGGAATTGAGTCACCCCAAGTATGTACCTTTACATCCAGTATTGAGATAATGTCACAAAAAAAGAGCTTGGAATATGTCATGGGATCTTACAATTGATAAGTGAAAAGGACTTACTTTCATTATAACAACAATTGACATAGACATTAGGGAACAACAAGGGTTGACATTCATGGCAATATTGAGAGTCAAGTCTCTTGATGAATTATGCATAACTCCTTTTTATTATGAGGGTTATTATAAAATAAAGGATGATGCATATATTTCTCTTAAGAAGAGGGAAGAATCTCGATTACTAAAATGTGAACAAATATCACGTCTTACAACATTAATCCCTTTTCCTTGAGTAGTGAAATATGTTTTTTTCTAATATTTTGATAGTTGTGTATTTTTGTCGATATCGTCACGGGAACATGGTGATTGAATGTTTTGAAGATGAATCATTGAAAATAAATTAGCGTTTGTCACTTATGTGTTATATAAATTTTGATTTTTTAAATTCTCACTTATTACTGCATATTTATAATTAATGTTTGTATGCAATAATTTTTTTGAATACAATATTAACTCTTTTACATTTCATGGTATTTTATAGACTCATGGTTGTATCACAAGGATCAATGAAATCATATGGGATGACATTTTTCTCATTAATTGTAAAAGAGGGTTGAGGGGACCCTTCGTCGTTATAATAAATACTAATGGAGACAAAAGTATATCAATGATGATTACAAAGGGATTCCTCTAGCAGCAATAAAGAGGGAAAACACACAGGCAAAACAACATCACACCAACAAAAAAAGTAAACAAATAACAATCTATCAATGATACTCCTTCCTATGGGATCTTAAATGCATTTTAAGGGACTCATTAAACATTTTCCCTTTCTTCCTTTTTCTCATAGTAGACCAATCCTTTTCGGTGTTTAAATTTAAATTTTCATTTGTCTGAAATAGTATGATAATTTCAATAAAATCCTTATCCACCTTATTTTGAATCTTCAAGGAATAAAGAGGAAGGGACATAGTCCCAAAATCAAAACTTTGGAGTGAAGCCTTCTCTATTGGGGTAGAGGAAGGGATGACCTCCTCATTCTAAAGAACCACATCTTCTTCATTCTTTGACTCGTATTTAGACTCATTATCTGAATTACTATCAACAACTAGATGACTAGGATCAGAATTATTCCAGCACGAAGTACGAGTATTGACATATTTATTCCCATACTTTCAATCTAAAGCTAAGTGATTGTTTATGTGTAATCATAACACCCCTGATTGTTTTGTAACTTGATAGGTTGAAACTGTCAGTATGATTGGATAACATGGAGCTTTTCCCAAAGTGTGGGACTTTGTAATAAGGAAATCCCTCTAGAGGAGGCCGGTTCCTACTCCAAACCTACTTGTCACTAACTCCTCCTAATCCAGTAAAATCACTAACTAATCCTAATCTAATGCTTTTAAGGGGGCAGGGAAAGAAGTATTGCATGGAAGAAACCTATATTAAGAGCAATGATAAACCAAGAAAGGAGTACTAATCACTCTTCCCAACCCTATAAAATGGAGAAAGGATGGATCCTAGGGAGGTTGGAAAGTTGCAACAAAAACCTTAAATGCAAACATTCACCATTTCATAGTAAACACAACCACAAAACTTGCAATAGATAAGATAGTACACACATATCATACAAGAAAAATAAGAGGCAAGGAGAAATAATGAAAACAATGCAAGGATTGACATGGAATCACAAACACAACTTTCATTACTCCATGAATTTTTCACAGTATATTGTTATAGTGGGAAGAGACATGAAGCCGTTACAAGAGTTTGAGGAAGGCTTGAAGCCCCAAGAAGAATGGGGTGCATGGGAGAGAAAAGTGATAAAAAACCTTTGCACATGAAAACCCCTTACATTTTATAGAGAAAGAAAATGAGGGGAGAGGGATAAGAAAATTCAAAAATATACTCCAATATCTTGTAAATTCCATCATTTGTCCTTGTAGGAGTGATGGGCCAATCTTCCAAGCTCATATTGCACTGTACCTTGCTTGTCGGGGAAGAAAAGGAGCCCATCCCTCATCATTTTTGGTAGGTGAAAAATATGAAACCACTCCTCTAAAATGGTGGAATGTATTTCTTCATTTTAAGTACTTAAATTTATTAAAATTAATAAATCTAGTCGTAGTTGTGTATAGGACACTGAGAACTTTCCAAAAAGTTCTCTTTTGTGAAAATATGATCTTCTAGTCAATAGTTATGGCCATATGAAGATGGGAGTGTCATTCTACATTAAATGCAAGTGATTGGCTCTATTTCTTTGGACTCTGAAATGCCTTGAAACCTCCAAAATCCAAAATTTCATACATTCAGGCATTTGGAATTCAGAAGTTGATGTTACTATTCATCCATTTGAGTGTGTGAGAACTCTGAAACTCCAAAACCCTAAAGTCTAAAATTCAGACTTCAGGTTTTAGACTTTGAGTTGTGATTTTTGTGTTTTGGGGCTCCAAAGTTCTGAAACTCTGAAACCTCGAAGTCTGGAATTTGGACTTTAGTTTTTGGACCTTCCACCTTTCAAAATTCTTGCTATCTCAAGCCTGAAAAAAACCTCCAAAACTGGGACCTCTAAAAATTTGAAATTGGGACCTCAGAAAGTCCAAAATTACCCCTGTGTTGACCCCAAAATTGGCATTGATGTACGAAATTATGAGCCCTTTCAAACTTCAAACTTTCGGGGTTTAGCTCACTTTTTTTCATTTTTCTCGGTGAAGACCCTGAACCTATGAACCACGAAACCCTGAAGTATGATATTCATACTTCGGGGTTTGGACTCTGCCAATGCCGTCAACCCCTAAAGGGGAGTTAACTCTGAACTTCCGAACCCTTTGGGACTTTAGTGTTTCAGGATTTCAGACATTTTTCCCATCCCATTTCGGGTTTCTCATTGCCTCAACCCTAAAATAAAACACCTGAAACCACTCCTTGTCCTGACCCCAAATTTGGCGCTGACCTCTGAAATGTCGAGCCCTTTCGGACTTCAGAATTTTAGACATTTTCGATTCCATTTTTCCCCCACCTTGTCTCTGAAATTCCCAATGCTCAAAGTCCAAAAACTTTAGGCCTTGGCCTCCATTCTTTCACTCGACTCACTAAACAAGTAACCTATCTACACCCAACCTGAATTCCTTCTGAGCTCAGACGAGTTGATCTAATCCTTCCTTGTTTGAGCTTCGATCTCATTTGACGTTCCCTTGGCCATTCCTTTGTCGACCTTGCATTGTCATTGCCGTGCTAGCCTGCAACTTGATTTCTGGAATCGAAATGTGAGCTCCCATTGCGTTGATGCGTAATCACAGCACCCCTGAATTTATGCAACTCAATGTGTTGAGACTATCAGTTTGATTGTATAACATGGAGCTTCTCCCAAAGTGTGGGACTTTGTGAATTGGGAGAGCTCTCCGGATGAAGGCTGGTTCTTATTCCTCCGTCCAGGTGCACACATTCATATTGCAGAGGATCTACTCTAAAACCTACTCTAACTTGCCAAGGAGACAAGGTTAAGGAGATGCAAGAAATAAAACCTAAACTAACAAGGGTGATGCACCAAAGGAATGTTGAACACCTACTTTGAAATTAAACACAAACCATTAAAAATGTAACACAACCACCATGCATGAATAACCAGGATTGTAATGAGATATCAGGAAGATGTAATAACAAAAGAGAGGGTTGAAATCATCCACAAACTTATTATTATTGCTCCAAAATTTGATACAATGCATTACAATGGCCAAGAGGAAAATTGTATTGCATTACAATGTTGAATGGGAGGTTTGAACTCCACAAATCTCACTTACAACAAGGAAGAAGGGAGGGTGCAAAGCAAAATGTCCAACCTTTAGAAAATTGCCCCTCCTTACAATATATAGGAAGAATGAGAGAGATAAAAGGGAGGGAAGAAATTCAAGAAAAAAATCATCCTTCCAACCACCCCGCAAAAAATGCATTGAATTCACCTGCAAAAATGATGGGTTTTACTACAAAACTCATGCATCCATTAATGTTCCTTTTTTGGCAAGAAATGAAACCCATAACTCATTATGGTGGTAGGTGTGAAGCCTAACAGCCTAAAAAATGGCATGACTGAATTTATCATTTTTCATTAATGGTGGCAAGGTGAGTATTAGAAGAAGTTGAGAGATCATCTTTCCAAAAAGTCCTTCCTCAACTCAAATCTGAGTTCCAGTTGAAAGATATGGCCATCTAAAGGATTGAGGTGGCATTTTAATTTCAAATATGAGCTCCAAAAGATTTCTATTGTGCAAGATCCATGTGGCAACCACGCACATCTTAAATTTCACCCCCTCCTTTCACTCTTGAAGTTGCACCGATTGGACATTTTGGCATATTTCCAGGCCTACTTCTACTTTCTTTGTGTTCTTGACTAAGTAAAACTTCTATTTACCCTGGAGACACTATGTTTTTCTAGACACGTGGAGGGCCAACACATTTGGGAGCCTGCCTTTGGATTTTACCTTTGAAGTTAGCCCCGATGAGGCACATTTGGAGGCTTCAGACACCCATTTAGAACTTTTCAACAACGGTTGGCTCTGCCTTTTTCAGACTTCAACCACTTGGAGGTCTGCACTTGGTTTGGGGACCCCACTTTGGAATTTCACCTTTGACTACCCAAGTTGTGCTCTTCCTCACGTTGTGACACGTGGAGCTTCTGCACCTTTTAAACCTTATTCCAAAATTTGGGCTATGGCTTGTGTTTTTGGGACTCTGACCATTTTGTCACTTTTTGGGGTCTCCACCTTTGGATTTTCACCTTTGAAAGTTAGTTGTACCCCTATGAGGTACATTCAGGAACTTCCTTTTGCATGCCTTTTCTCTT
The DNA here is from genome assembly GCA_019776745.2 of Taxus chinensis. NCBI lineage: Eukaryota > Viridiplantae > Streptophyta > Pinopsida > Cupressales > Taxaceae > Taxus > Taxus chinensis. The sequence continues at coordinate 151,300,679 of CM034157.1, forward strand.
TTATACTTAGCCTTGATTCAGGCCTCGAGTGAAAACTAGCCGATTTCTCCATTCTTTTCCTCTTGTTGAGCTCTGATCTCCTTTAACATTGTTTAGCCTCATTTTTTGACCTTGCTTCTCCAACTGAGCCCAACTGCAACTTGATTTTTGGGATCAAATGTGAGCTCCATGACTGATCCCCTTACCTCCATTTCTCTTGTGTAACATGTTGTTTGATTAATTTCACCTGAGGGAAAAAATCGGATAACAATTTGGAGACTCATAGGATCACCTGCCTGCTAGGTGAAAAGATCACTTGCCTTGAAGTATCCATTGGGAGCGGAGTCATGAATGATAGCCTAGTATTGATCCTGTTCCTGAAACCTCAAGACCAAATTCTTGCAACATGTTGGTCCTTAACCTACTCCGCTATTTTCACTCTAAATTTTCATAAGAAAATCTTGAAGGTGAGATTTTTGAGAGTAAAAAATTGTCTTGACCTGGAGCATTCACCTGCTTCTTGAAATGGAACACTACAACATTCACTTTGGAGGCACATGTGAATGCAAAATGATACAACCTTGGGAGCAACAAAACAAATGTTGAAGCACTTAGGGAAATTGAAACCTACACTACAACAAGACAATGTGCATACACACTTAGAGGAATTAAATCCTAGGCTTAATATTTACAAGGGTGAAACCTTTCCTTTTGGTAAGCAATGTTTATGGATATATTCACCATTAGACCAGAATGGAAGCTCCCCTCCATCCAATGTATTTTTTCTGAATGCATTGCCTACTTTTACATCCTTTGACCATGTAGGGGCCACTCCAAATAGCATCAAATTTAGAATGCCTTCATGGCTTTTCTTTGATCTGCATCCCACTTCAGAACTAATCCCCTTCCTGAAGGTCCTTGCTCTTGCTTTCTTATCAAACCATCTCTTAAAACCCTTAAATGATTGATCCTTTTCATGATGTTTGAACTACATGTTCTCTAATTTCTTCCAATTTCCATCAGCTATGCATACCTAGCCTCCATTGGTTCAAACTCAGACATCTCCAACTGCTTCATGAGCTTTAATGTGGGAATTTTCTAATGATATACTGAAACACTGCCTCTTTCCCATAGACTAGCTTGTAAATTGAATTACCTGTAGACCTCTTTGGTACAACCAATCCTCATTAGCCCACAATGCTGATTTGAGCTTGGTATGCTATGTCCTTTGATTTTCATCTAGAGTCTTCTAAAATAGATTCTTAAAAATTCTTGTTCATGGATCCCTTCTACCTGCCCATTAGCTCTATGGGTAATAATTTGAAGATGTGCTCAAGTAGATCCCATTCTTGAAAAATAAATGTGTGATCTTGGAACTTAGGAATGCCAATGCATTGTCTGATATGATAGTGGCTGGTACTCCAAACCTAGTCACTATCCCTTCATGAAAGTTTAGTATGCTAGAATTATTTGATTCTTTGAGTGCTATCGCCTTGGTCCACTTGGTGAAATAGTTTGTTGCTGTGAAAATCCACTTGTAGCCTTGGCTTGAGTTTAGATTGATGAACCCAATGAATTCTAATCCCCATTACATGAATAGATGGTAAACTGAAATTGGGTGCAATGAAGGATACCACTAATCTTTACTTGCCTGTGAAGAATGCACATTTTTGCATTTTTTGATCCATGTTAGTAGTCTTGAACATATGGGCCAATAATATCCCACTTCATTATCTTGAGAGATGTTACCCAAGGAGATATATAAAATGCACCTCTACTTTCCATTGTGAAACTCCTGTAACAGGCCTCTAGGTAATTTGAACCTATTTCCATGCATCTCAGTAGAACACCATTGAGTGTCCCTTTTTGAACAAAACAATCAACAAGCACATATGGAATGGACATTTTGTAATATGAAGATATCTCCTCTTTTCCGAAACCAAAATTTCTGAGGGCATAGGCCCTGATTTGTAGGAAATTATCATATTTTGAGTCCAACAAGGGATGTAGCTACATCAAATATCATTTGCTCATTCTTGACCATATTATAGTACCAAAACAACCCCATTTCCATTACCTACTTCAGATTATTGACTTGATACCAACTATTCACATAACCCCTTTCCATGTACCTACTTAGTGACTTTAATCTCAATGTCATATTCCATGACATGAGTGATCCATCCATGGTTATTTTCATTTAGATCTTGTTCAAAAGGAATTCCTTGATTCCCACATGAGAGACCCCAACAAGGAGGGAATTTTCCTTTGAACATAGGTGCTTGAAATTCATGATGTTGCTCCTGATCATTACTGCAAAAGATGGCAACATGCTTTTTGATGAAGGAATATCTCACTTCATAGTCCTCAAAACATTGACTAAAGAATAATTTGGGATTGTCCATAGATCCCCTCTTTGTTTTGTTCACTAGGATTGTAGAAATTTTGTCCCCACCACCAATGGTCCTTAGAGCATGAAGTCCTTGGAGAAGTTTGGATTGATGAGAGTTGGAGCTTGGGATATAGCCTCCTTTGATGTCTTCAAAATTAGCTCTTTTCCTCAGGTGTCCTGTTAAATGCCAATGATTTCTCTTCAGGAACATTAGTGTGTATTGTTTCATGTAAAGACTGGAAAATATTAGCACAAATCTACGAACAAAATTGATCCTTCATAGAATACTCTGAAGAGCCTTTTACCTGGGAAATCACTAATTTCATAAAGAGCAACCGGTATTCTGGTTCTTCATCAATCCTTCCTTGACACAATCATCGGTCCCTATTTGAAGTATGCTTTTGCCATTAGGAATATGTATTTTTTGGGATTTAATGATACCCTGAGTCAAATTCTCCTACATCTTTGAAATACCCATCTAGAATGAAAGTTGGTGATCCTTGCTATTTTTGGAGAACACAGTTGAGATGTACTGATTTACGTCAAGATATATTAGCTACTATTTTCTTGATCAACCCCTAATGCTCATGTCCATCACCCTTTGAGAAATTTTACCCTAGAATTAGACAATCCATCCTTGACATCTTCTTGTAGGCATAGGTCCACTTAGTTTGAAAGTCCTTGTTTTCAATGGTGTCCATGATTTCTTCTTGACCAAATACTGGATTATACCTCGAGTTTCCATCGATAGGGAATAACCTAAAGATGGAGTACTATAACTCTTAAGATTTGTTCCATTGAAGGAAGTGGGTAATGGCCCTTGAGAGATGCTTTGTTCAAGTCTCAAAATTCCATGCACAACCTGATTTCTCCGCTCTTCTTCCTAACTGGTACCAAGTTTTCAACTCATCTTGAATGCTTGATTGGAAATATAATGCTTGCTTCCATTAGCTTGTTCAGTTCTTTCTTCATAAGACCAACTTAGTGACTATGCTTTCACATTTTCTTCTACTTGATTGGTCTTTCATTTTCCTTATGGGCTCGTCAAACATCTGGATCTAGCATCTGAACTCTCATTTAGGTGTTGTGTCAGAAGGTTTCTTGACTTGAATACCTCGGATCTGTCGACACTAAAATTTTCCTCTGTAATTTCTATTTCATTAATGTATGTATTAGGAATAGGATGTTGTTAAGTATAATTAGTAGTAGCGTCTGATAGAAGATAACGATGCCATTAGTATACGGTGCCGCCAATAATGTGGAGTATGGTAACAGTCAAAGTACAATAGGAATGTTGTAAAAAGTAAATATTTGTCGTAAGTGGTCCGGTAATGTTAAAATGTCAAAGTTTGGGTAAGTAGAGAAGTAGGGTCTACATGATTAGGAATTAGAAATATTATATGGTAATAAGGACAAGGAGTGAGGTCATAAATATTTTGTGTATTTTATTTGTAAAAAGTCTAAAAATGTGGAACCCATGTAAAATGATAAGGTTTATCTTATCTTAAAAGATAAGCTTACATGTACAGATAAGAGTTAAGGTATGGAATATGATTCGTCAGAAGTGGATTTCTTATCCTATCTTAGAGATAAGATGGATAAGCCTGAAGTTCTATAAATAGAGAGGCCACCCCCCTCATTTAGCATAGAAGGAAGTAGTGAGAAATATTGTAGGAAGTGTGCGAAGGAAGCCATCATTTTGAAGGTGTGTTAAAGAAGCCATTAAGAGGTGTAATTGTGAAGTTTCTCCCATAGTTATTGTTGGAAGGCAAGTGAAGTCAGTAACACTTGAAGTACCTCATGGGTGAGATTGTAACAATTTCATGTTGATATTATAATTTACACCTATATTTCAGATTTTCATCATTCCTTCTTATCATAGTCTATGGTATTCTTGTGTTATGTTTGTTGTTGTGTTTCCAGATTACATCCACCAAACTAAAGGCTGTGCATTAGTAAATAATCATAGCACGAGGAGTTCCCGGTGAAGAATTATCATAGTGCCGGATTGGTGATGACATTTTGGTTCCGTTGCCGGGACCATTCCTCGTTGGTGGATTTTCTGGAGAGATATTCCCACTTAGTCAAAAATCATTTGGAGGGTAACCTTGTTTTTACTGTGCATAGTAGTTACCATGGTAAAGTCATTTTTTGTAAATTCACCTTACCGTGAATAGTATTTACCGCAGTAAAGTCACTTTTTACCGTGAATAGTATTTACCACAGTAACTTCACTTTTTACCGTGAATAGTGTTTACCACAGTAAAGTCATTTTTTACCACAGTAAGTCAAGTTTTACCATAGTTTACCGTGGTCATTTCTATTTTACTGTAGAAAGGTGTAAAGTCACTTTCTATTATAGTGATTCCAATTATTTGTGCACATAAGTCTTGTTGATTGTACTTGTGGGTTGGTATTTCACTGTGGTTACTTTTGAAAATGGGAAAGATTCCTATTTTTTCAGCTCAATCTAATGAAGATGCTTCCTCTTTCATTCAAGAGTTTAAACGATCTTGTATTTGTAATGGCCTTATAAGAAGGGAACAATGGACTGAATTTTTTCCTACCTTTTTGGATGGTTCAGCACTTAGGTGGTTTGAAACACTAGGTGATAATGTGAAAAATTCATGGGATTTATTAACTGAAAGTTTTCTTGAACAATTTGGTGAACAACAGAAATATGCAGATCTCATGATCGAGATCACAAAGCTTTCCCAAGGAGAGAAGGAGAAGATAAGGGATTATCATGCTCGTGTTCTAGAGCTAAGGAGGAAGCTCGATGCCCAGATCCGGAAGGAAGGATTAGCGGATGGGTTGATGAATGGCATGGATAATCTCCTCTGTAAGCACTTCATTCTTGGGATGAAGCCAAAGATCAGACAACGAGTGAAGTATGACCGCCCAGCTACCATTGAACAAGCAAAGGAGATTGCAAGAAGGCAAGAAGAAAGCATGGAAGAGGAGCCCAAAGAAATTGTTGCTAAAGTAGAGCCTACACCAACACCTTTGGTCCATAATCCACAACCACTCTCGGTGAGCACAAATATTTCTCCTAGTACATCTACTGAGTATGAAGATCTGCTCAAAAAGATGGGTCAGTTAACTATTAATCTTCTTCAAGGAAAGGAATTTAGTTCTGAGGGAGGAGATAGAGGTCCAAAAAGAAATATTTCTGAAGTTGTATGTTATGGTTGTTATAAAAAGGGTCATTATAAGTATAATTGTCCAGATAGAGCTTCTACATCTGGTACAAGGAGATAATGATAAAGGAAAAGCACCTGTGAATTCTTTTGATGTAGTAGATAAGAGCATAAATAATGAAGTAGATGTGTTTGTAACAAAAAGAAAGAAAGAAAAAGATAATCAAGATGGAAATGATCCTAAGAAGATGAAAGGAGAAACTAGTAAGAAACATAGGAGAAGAAAGTTGGGTGTGCAGGATTTTCTGATTTCACAGGGGCAAGGACCATACTCCATCTTAGAAGATCTGTCCAAAAGGCCTGCAAATATTACATATGGTCAACTCTTGGCTATGTCTTCTGAGAAGAGGCGGGAGCTTGAAGTGGACTCAATGCTCGACGAAGGAAGGAGGTTGAGGTCCCTGTTTTGGAGGCAGAGGCAGATCCCTATGCTCCACAAGCTGAGGTATTATGTAATGGTATTTCAATTCATGATGTCTTAGTTGATGGAGGTGCTGCAGTTAATGTAATGACCGAGTCTGTAATGAATATGTTGGGTTTAAAAATTGATCGCCCCTCAACACTTATGTTAAGGTCATTAAATAAGGGAAAAACTAAACCAGAAGGTGTAGTTTCAAATGTGGCAATATCTGTTATGGGTGTTGTATGTGTGGTAGACTTTCAGGTGATGAAAAATGGTACTGTTGCATACCCAATGTTGTTGGGAAGACCATGGCTAAGGAGAGTTCATGCAAGAAACTACTGGAATGAAGGCTTCATGACACTTGGACGTGGTAGAGAGAGGGTGAAGATAAACGTGATCCCTCGGCATCATAAGGTAGAACCTGTGGATTCAAGTGATGAAACTGATGATTGGACATCCTCTGATTACTCTAGTACCAGTGAAGTGGACACCGAAGATGAAGAAAGTGAGGTTGATGTTTCGGTCATGGATATCCTTCCAGTCACACCGACTCATGACCCCATAAAATTATCTGAAGAAGAAATTGATGATCGTCTCCAACAAATAAAGATTGGTGATGCTGTGATGGAGAGTGAGAAGGAATCCTACCTCCAGCTCTTTCAAAGGTACATACACCTATTCACTTTTGATTACAAGGAACTCCGTCAAGTAAGTTGGGTAGAACATTCTATTGAGCTGGTAGATGGTGCTAAGCCCATAAAGCAAATGCCATATAGAATGAATCCTAATTTTTCCAAGACTGTAAAAGAAGAAATAGATAAGTTGCTTGATGCAGGATTCATATTTGCTGTGGAGAATTCAGAATGGGTTTCTCCCATTGTGATCTCAATAAAAAAGAATGGGAAGCTACGCATTTGTGTTGATTACAGGAAGCTCAATAAGGCAACAAAGAAGGATCATTACCCTCTTTCATTCTCAGATCAGATCTTGGACGAAGTAGCTGGCCAGGAGTGCTATAGTTTTGCTGATGGATATAGCGGATACAACCAAGTTCGTATAGTAGAGAAAGATCAGCTGAAGACCACGTTCACCACTCCTTGGGGAACGTTTGCTTATAGAGTTATGCCTTTTGGGTTGTGTAATGCTCCAGCAATGTTCCAGCGCTTGATGAATAGGGTGTTCGAACCCTACATTGGAAACTTCATCAGAGTATTTCTGGATGATTTTTGCATCTATGGGAGTAAGATGGACCACCTGCACCAGATGGAGACAACATTTCAAAGGTTAGATGAAGCACAAGCCTCACTAAACCCTACAAAGTGTGTCTTTGGATGTTCTAAAGGTGTTTTGTTAGGGCATGTTGTATCCAGAGATGGTATTGGTACTGATCCTGATAAAGTTTCAAAAATCAAAGAGTTACCATTTCCTATGAATAGAAGTAAGTTGAGATCATTTTTAGGCCATGTGGGTTACTATAGAAGGTTCATCAAGAATTTCTCAAAGATTGCACACAGCCACTAACCCAGTTCTTGAAGAAGGATGTTACTTATGAACCAGGAAATAAGGCGCATGAAGCTTTTGAACAACTGAAGGAAGCTTTGGTGTCTTCACCTGTTTTAAAGAATCCAGATTGGAGCAAGCCATTCATTGTGTATACTGATGCCTCAGATGCAGCACTAGGAAGTACTCTGAGCCAAAAGGATGAAAATGGGAATGATCATCCAGTTTACTTTGGGAGCAGACAAATGAGCAGTGCTGAGGTAAATTATACTGTAACTGAAAAAGAGGCTCTAGCTATCATTTTTGCTGTAAAGAAGTTTAGAAATTACTTGCTAGGGCAGAAATTTATAGTTGTAACAGATCATCAGGCTCTAAAATATATTGTAAATAAGCCTAACCCATCAGGGAGGATAGCAAGATGGATAATTTTGCTACAAGAATTTGAATTTGATATTATAGATAGGCCAGGAAAGAAGCATGTCAATGCAGATGCACTCTCTCGAGCCTATGATGGTTTAGGTTCATCTTGTGATGATGATGATTTCCCAGATGCAGCATTGTTATCCCTTGACACAATCCCTAGTGAATACATAGATATTTGGAATTATCTGAATGAATTCAAGTTTCCTGATGGTGCCAATGCAAAGACTAAGAGAAAGATTACTCAAGCCAGTCGTCCATATTCTATTCTGCATGGAGTATTATTTCGAATAGGACCTGATGGACAGTACAAGAGGGCAGTTGGATGTGATCAAGGGAAGGAGCTGATAGAAGAATTCCACAATGGTACATGTGGAGGACACTTCTCTAGACAACTTACAGCAAGAAGGATCTTGGATGCAGGTTATCACTGGCCCACTCTTTTTAGAGATTGTTATAATTATTGTAAGACATGTGATATTTGTCAAACACATGGTAACCGTAAGACTTCATCAGCTCCATTATGCCCTATTCTTCCACTTGGTCCCTTTGAAAAGTGGGGAATAGACATTGTAGGTCCACTTCCAACTACCCCATGCCAAAATAAGTATATTGTAGTTGCCACAGATTATTTAACCAAGTGGGTTGAAGCTAGGCCATTGAAAACAGCTTCCATGGATGAAGTGGCAAGGTTCATATATGAACGCATTGTCACCAGATTTGGTTGTCCATTAGAAATTGTAACAGATCAAGGAAGCCACTTCATTAATGAGGTGGTAGAAGCCCTAGTCAACAAGTTTTCTATTAAGCACAGGAAGGCAACAACATACAAGCCAAGCACAAATGGACAGGTGGAACGAACAAATTTTGTGTTGTGTCAAATTCTAGCAAAAGATGCAGCCTTGCAGGTACATAAGTGGGATAAAAGGATTCATGCAGCATTGTGGGCATATAGGGCAACATCAAAGTCAGCAACAGGATACTCCCCATTTCAGTTGGCTTATGGCATTGATCCAGTTCTTCCTATTGAGTTTGATATTCCCACTGTGAGAGTTATGAAAAATGAAAGGATGGATGAAAGTGATTCAGTAAAAGAAAGGTTGGTACATCTTCATTTGCTAGAGGAAATGAGGGAAATAGCAAAGGATACAAGCTATAAGAAGAAAATGAAGCAGAAGGAATACTTTGATCAAAAGATCCGTTGGTCTCCATTTCATGTGAATGACTTGGTTCTAGTATATGATTCCAGATACAAAAAAAGAAGACAGAGGAAATTTCTTCCAAAATGGATGGGGCCCTACAAAATAGCAGCTGTGCATGAAAATGGTACGTATCGACTGGAGGAATTGGATGGCACTCCCATTACGAAATGGGTCAACCACGACAAGTTAAAGATTTTCCAAGCACCAGAATAGTCTACTCCGAGGATGGAGTAGAAGCTAGGAAGGGGGAAGATGTCGACACTAAAATTTTCCTCCATAATTTCTATTTCATTAATGTATGTATTAGGAATAGGATGTTGTTAAGTATAATTAGTAGTAGCGTCTGATAGAAGATAACGGCACCGTCAGTACGGTGCCGCCAATAATGTAGAGTACGGTAACAGTCAAAGTACAATAGGAATGTTGGTAAAAAGTAAATATTTGTCGTAAGTGGTCCAGTAATGTTAAAATGTCAAAGTTTGGGTAAGTAGAGAAGTAGGGTCTACATGATTAGGAATTAGAAATATTATATTTGTAATAAGGACAACGAGTGATGTCATAAATATGTTGTGTATTTTATTTGTGGAAAAGTCTAAAAATGTGGAACCCATGTGAGATGATAAGGTTTATCTTATCTTAAGAAGATAAGCCTACATGTAAAGATAAGAGTTAAGGTATGGAATATGATTCGTTAGAAGAGATTTCTTATCCTATCTTAGAGATAGGGTGGATAAGCCTGAATTCTATAAATAAAGAGGCCACCCCCTCATTTAGCATAGAAGGAAGTAGTGAGAAATATTGTATGAGAAGTGTGTAAAGGAAGCCATCATTTTGAAGGTGTGTTAAAGAAGCCATTAAGAAGTGTAATTGTGAAGTTTCTCCCATAGTTATTGTTGGAAGGCAAGTGAAGTCAGTAACACTTGAAGTACCTCATGGGTGAGATTGTAACAATTTCATGTTGATATTATAATTTACACTTATATTTCAGATTTTTCATCATTCTTTCGTATCATAGTCTATGGTATTCTTGTGTTATGTTTGTTGTTGTGTTTCCAGATTACATCCACCAAACTAAAGGTTGTGCATTAGTAAATAATCATAGCACGAGGAGTTCCCGGTGAAGAATTATCATAGTGCCGGATTGGTGATGACAGAACCCATAGTTTTTCATGGGAAGGAAGTCAAGGAAAATCTTGTTTATCTTAATGAACTAGTATCTCTCTTGTTCATTGGCATACCTTATTCTTGTTTGGATATGTCTTTCCTTCCCCAACAACACTGCATATTGAGGTTTTGAATCATCCAACTTGACCTTTATGTTTTCTTTATCTTTATGAAACTATCATTAGGATTGAAATTGAAACTCATTTTGTCATCAACCTCTACAGAAGCTTGTTATTGCATGCCCTGGAGTACTTGATCCCCGATATGGTTATTCCAATTTATCTTGAGACCTAGTTGAGAAGCCTACCACCTTCTTGTCAAGAAATGAATGGTGTTTCAAATTTTTAAACACCTTCCAGCTTGTGTTATTCTCTGAATTGAGCCTTACAATCACATGGATATGTGGTTGTGTTTTGTCTCTTTTGATACTGTCAACCACATCAAATGTTTCCCAAGCTCTATAAGCCTATATATCTTTCATTCTTTTTCCTAGGTATGGACACAACATTGAAATCTTCAAAGTCTTCAATTAGGTCCCATACCCTATTTTTGTAGCTCTTGAGTAGGTCATTCTTTGCAGCATGTTGCCCCCCTGACCTGATTTATGATTAGCTTGCTATCACCAAATACTCACAAATTCTGTATGCCTCTTTTCCTGCCCAATGAATCCCATGAATTAAAGCCTCGTATTCAGTATTGTTTGAACAGGAAAACTAGAAATGAAATACTGAATAATTACTTGGTGTTCAGTGATTGAAACTAACAATGCACCTCCTCCAGCACCTTGTTTGCTTCTTGAACCATTGAAATATAGTTTCCATACTTCATTTTCACCTTCATCTTCTAGCTTGGCGATGTTAGGAATGGGTGAATTTTCTTTGTGTACACAATATACACCCAATTTAGATTCTTCAATTTCCTTATATGGATCGAATGCCTGCCCTTTTTTTGCCCATTCATCCATAGTCAAATCTGGGATACCCTCAACCTTGGTACCAGTCTCTAGATCATTTGAACACTCTTCTTGGTCAAAGGCTAAGTAATTATCATTGATAGGACTTGGCACATGAGGCTAAAAAATGTGAAAGTTTGCAATCAGCTCTAACCTGATAGTAGCCCTAGCTCCATACCTCATCCTAAAAAGCATGTGTGACCAATATGTGATAGATACCCACCAATTTTGGTGGTGAAGTCCCTTGACAAACACAGTGCAAAGAGTGGTGGGAGGTCAATTATAGACACATCTTGCAAGACTGTGACATTTGGACAGGCATGTAGTGTTAGGCTTAAACCCTTGATGACCCCAACTATTCCTATTGTTGTCCCATCTAGTTGCACTACTCCTTTCAGCACTGGCTCATACTTTAGACCCAATTGATTATGCTATTTGTTTTGGCATTACTGAGCTACTTGCACCTAAATCGATCATGCAGTTATGTACCAAGTGGTTCCTGATAATTAATGACACATAGAATGGTGGAGGCTTAAATTTTTTTCTTGGTTGACCGCCACCTACTGTTGTAGATGCATTAGTGAGAACTTTCTCCTGAGTTTGGTTTGATCCATTCGAGGTAGACCAATTGGCCATTGTACCTAGCAACAAATCTCACTGTCCTAGAATTGCCAGTGACTCCCACATAGAAATTCTTACATATGTTTTCTTCATTTCATCAATAATGTTGAAGGGGGATGAATTTTCATTTTGTTTCCCCTTACTCGGTGACAACTTTCTCGAGAGCTTGAACAGGTCACATGTATTACTGCAGAGGGTGTCTTGGGCTGATTTTGCACGTTTGGGGTTGAATTTGGTCTACTAACTCCTTGTTGTGTAGGAGTGGGTTGAGAATTAACTCAAGATTAGATGGTTTTCCCTCCTCAATTTTCTCTTCTTTGACCATGTGTTGGTAGCTACACCCTGAAAAGGGGGTTGATTAACTCCACAAAAGTCTTTTGTGTGTCAATTGACCAACGTGGTTTCCATTAGAGGTGCCTCTTGCTGAGTTTCATGTTGTTGATTTCCCTTCTTGACTTGGTTCTTGGGATACACCAATGGTCTATACCATCAAGGCCTTGTTCAGTGCACCATTGAAACAAATTGATTGATTATGAGGTAGATTACCAGGGGTAACACCAGTGTACTCCTGTGCCATGTTGTTTTTTGTTGGAACCAAGGCCCTCTATGTTGAAGCTGCATTTGGATCATATGGTCGGAATGGCCTGGTAGCTTGAGGTTTTCCTTAGTTCTGGTTTTGATTTGTAGCCTGAGCTGGTGGTCTATTTTGTTGATATGGGGGTCTGGCTTGATACTAATTTTGAGGCTGATATGGCCTAGAACTTTGAGCTTGTTGTCTCTTGATAGTCACTAGCTCATTTCCTAGGTTCTACGGTTGTTTCATAACCTCTTGTAGCTCTTTTGAAGTTCTTAAAGAAGTATAAGCTTCACTATTTATTTGACTCCTAGGGGTTGGAATGGGATTCAATTCTAGTGTTTGACTAGTTGTAAGGGCTCCTAGTTCTGGATATAGAGGCATAGGTGGCCTAGGTGCAAGTTTACCAGCTTGGATTAAACAATTTTCAGCTCTAATAGCAATGTTATAGGCTACGGGTAACGTTATACCTCCCATGGATTGAATCATCATGGCAATATCAAAATTTAAAGCTTTAAGGAAGTATAGAAAAGTACCTTCGTCTATTGGTCTCATGGCCAATAGAATCCTATCCCATGTCATGCTGGAATCTGAAGTTGAAGTTAGTCAACTGTTCATTAGGAGCCCTCTTGATTATTGTCAGTTGTTCCAATAAAGACAGGTTATCTCCCTTTTCTCCAAATTGATTATGGAGAGTTGTGCATAAATGGTCCCAATTCTGGATGGATCCCGCAGTTAGACTTCTGAACCACTACAAAGCTTTACCTTTAAAGGAGGATGCCAACAACTTGATAGCAATGTCCATTTTAGAAATTTCATGAATTGCAAAAACATTTGTAATGTCTTGGATATGATCAATTGGAGTCGTCTGGTTCTCTCTAGTAAAATATGGAATGCTCTTCAGTGCTGCAACTGGAACTGGATTTTGTGCATTGAGAGCTAGCGGGGCTGCTGCCAGTGAAGTTAACGTAGGGATTGGGTTATGCCATCCTGATTGGTCTAAGAACTCTAGTGATTGAATGAAAGGCCTACCAGGTGGAGGTGTTGATAAATGTCTTGCTTGGTGGAGATGGAGACCTTTGAGATCTTCTTCCCCTTCTTGCTCTATCTGCGGATAAGTGTAGATAGATAAAAATAGCCCTTCTTCTCTTGTTCTTGACCTTGTTTGTATTCTTCTCATGAACTTGATAAGTTTGGGCTATTGAAACCACTGGATTTGAGTGACTTTGGGAGTCACCATATGTGTTGCTCTAAAGCCTCTAAAGCTTGGAAGTTTACCAAGACACACACCTAATCTTGATAACACTGAAATATTGACCTTTGGTCCCACCGGGCATGCCAAAACTATTGATGTGTAATCACAACACCCCTAAATGTCTACAAATCAATGGGTTGAGACTCTCAGTGTGATTGCATAACATGGAGCTTCTCCCAAAGTGTGGGACTTTGAAATCGAGAGAGCTCTCCAGATGATGGTCGTTTCCTATTCCTCTGTTCAGGTGCACATATTCATATTGCAGAGGATCTACTCTAAAACCTACTCTAACTTTCCAAGGAGACAGGGTTAAGAATATGCAAGAAAATAAACCTAAACTAACAAGGGTGATGCACCAAAGGAATGTTGAACACCTACTTTGCCATTAAACACAAACCATTAAAAATGTAATACAAACACCATCCATAGATAACCATGGTTGCAATGAGAGATTAGGAAGATGCAATGAACATAAGAGAGGGTTGAAAATCATCCACAGACTTTTATCATTGCTCCAAAGATTTGATACAGTTCATTACAATGGCCAAGAGGCAAGATTGCATTTACAGTTTGAATGGGAGGTTTGAGCTCCACAAATCCACTTTCAGAAAGAGAAGAAGGGAGGGTGAAAAACAAAAAATGTCCAACCTTTAGAAAAATTCCCATCCTTACAATATATAGGAAGACTTAGAGAGAAAAGAGGGAAGAAATTGAAATTCTTACTCCAACCACCCAAGAAAATGCATTGAATTCACCTACTCCAACCACCCAAAAAATGAATTGAATTCACCATGAAAAAATTGATGAGGTTCCTGACACAACCCATGCCTTCATTAATGTTCCTTGTTGGGCAAGAAAGGAAGACCAAACCTCATTAATGGTGGTAGGTGAGAAGCCTGATAGCCTAAAAAATGGTGGACTGAATTTATCATTTTTCATTTTAATGGTGAATAGGTGAGTAGCAGATGTTAGAGATTTCCAAAAAGTCCTCTCTTTCTCAAATCAAGCTTCCAGTCGAAAGTTTCATCTCCAAACTGATTTGGGTTTGGAGTCTATCTGTGCAAAAGATCCACGTGGGACATTCTTAAGATTTTTCTAGGCCTGTCGGTCCCTTTTGACAGGATGTGGAGTGGACATGTAATTAACACTTTGTACCATCCATGAGCCTTCTCTGCTTCTCTTGGTGTTCTGCCTAAGTCCCTTCTATTTGGTGAGGATACTATGTTGGACCTAGAGACACTTTTGGAATCCTTTTGGAAATCCTGCTCATTTTGGAGACCCTCTGGCCTTTTGCTGAATTTGACCTTTGGATTTGTGTTGCATCCATATGCTTGCAACTTTCTCACATGGAGGATTCAAAGATTGACCCTAACTACTTGAAGTTACACCTGTGGAAAACACATAGGTGCCTTCCACTGGCTTTCAGACATTTCAACTGCTCTACCTTTTAGGAGAATCAAGACCATGTGGAGGGCCTGTGCTTGTTTGGGGACCCTACCTTTGGATTTTAAATTTGAGTTGCATCGATTGAGGCATGTGGAGGCTTCCGATTACCTTTTATACTTATTGATTCAACGGCACGGTTCTGCCTTTTCGAGGTATCTAACCACGTGGAGGGCCTGTGCATTTTTGGGGAATACCTTTGGATTTTACCTTTGAAGTTGTCATTATGAGGCACTTCGAGGCTTCCACTGGCTCTTTTATACTTAGCTGCATCCGGAGCCTCGACAAAACCCTGAAAGGCTCCAAAAGTCTCCTTTTGAGCTTTCATCTCTTGCAAACTTCAGGATTTCAGACCTCATTTTGACTCTTGCTTTCCATTTTGCACTCCCAAGACTTGATTTTTGGGACCCGAAAGCCTAAAAGTCTCGCATTTTGGACTTACCAACCTTACCAGAATTTCATACTTTTCTAAGGTCATGTTTGATCCTTGTTTTCCCAAAGTTGAGAAAAATTTCCCAAAATTTGAAAACTTCAAGATTTTCTCCATTCTTTTCCTTTTGAGCTCTGATCATCTTTGACATTTCCATTGGCCATTGATTTTCCACCATTGCATTGCCATGATGATTCTGTCTACAACCAAAATTTCAAAAATCACCTATGAGCTCACATGATCGAACCAACCCTTGAATTTTCTCCTGTTCAAGGTCGTGTTTAATCAATTTTTCCTAAGCGGCAAAATTTGATAGTAGTAACTTTTATGAACTAAAATAAAAGGTAAATATGCATGAAACTATAATAATAGGAAGAAAGAGGAAACCCATCATTGCCTGATTGGGTTGTTGTTTCCCTTGATCTTCATTACCATAAGTGCATCTTCATCTTCATCTTCAGCTGCATCATTTCCATCTCCCAACATAAAAAACATGTAGACAAACAAACAACAAATTGTTGCTAGAGCTCCGGGTTTGATGTTTGTTCACGTGTTTATAGCTTTAGGCAGATGAATAGTTCAATAAAGCACATATAAGATACATGAAATGATGAAGATAAAATTAAAAAGTACATCTCATTGTACTGTGTTCAAAAGAAAAATAGAAAAGAGAATCATTACAAGATGCAAGAGAGGATTTAAGTCTATATTTATCTAACTATTTTGTGAAGTGTGCAGGTACATGAATTGAAGTATTTTTTTTATGACAATAAAGTACATTGCAGAAATGAATATAATGAATGAAAGATAAAAATTTGAGATTTTGGTCAAACTACAATCAAATTCAAAGTATAGGCACAAAATCAATCTTGATGCAAATTTGCATACAAGCATTACTTCATATATCCAAGAGTTGCATCTAGAAACATGTGAAAGTTGTTGCCAAGATCAATATGAATTCACTTTATTTTGTATAGTTACAACAATGCAAAGATCAATTATAGCCAGAGTTGAAGGTGCATTCATGACAGTTAATGATCAAGAAGGAGAAGAAAAATTTGGATGCATACTTAAAGAGGATCATACATTGCTAAAATAGTTATACAATTCATTTGAAAGGAAAATGATATATTTGTAGTCACAATCAAGAGAAATATGAAGAAAATTCTATAATGCAAATAAATCTTGAAGAAAACTTACAAATTTCAGATTTCACAAGGCAAAATTGTAGGAAAAATAATGACAGCAAAGTGAACTAGGAGGCATATATTTGCAATTACTTCAAAGTTGCAAACATATATAAAATACAAGTAAAATTGTGTTATTCCATTTCATACATATGATATTGTACTAAGTATGCATCGAATACAACAAGGAAAGTATCATAAAGTATTGCATAAAAGATGGTCAACACAAACACAAATGCAAGTTAAAAAATTTTCAACTACAACCATCTTGTTCAAGAATAATAGCCACATTGTGCAAAGCTTAGTCACAATATCGAGAGAAAATCAAGAAATGAAAAGAACACAAAGAAAGAGGCTTATGTGAAGTTTTCAGTCATTAAAGAAAATAATTAATTTTTGTGAAAGTTCCAAAGAACGAAAAATTTGAGCATATGTTATTTTGAAACACCATTAAAATAGCCGTGAGATCACAACAAAAAAGATTATAAACAAAGATCAAATATTTTCAACCATTGCAGCTTGTGAATCCAATAATGAAAGCACCAGAAGGAGTTACAAAATGTTTCAAAATACTTAGGTAAAGTGCATAATCAAAATAATATATTGAAAACCCTTTACACAGATCAACACATGAGTTTCGACTTCATCATTTTCGAATAGAGAAGATCAAGAAATATAAAAACACATACCCATAAAAATTTATCATCTTTTCTTTCCATTTTCAAACAAAATCTCCATCTTGAAGAAAAGCAACATAATGTAAAAATATTTCAATAACCCATTGAATACAGAATGAGGATTTATTATTTTAAGTCACAGTATGACAATATACATATAAAGATCAGGGAATAGCTCATTTTCTCCATGTCCATTGTAGATCTACTAAGAGATTTTCAGAGAGATTCATGATGGAATGAAAATCACCTGGTTTAAGTTGAAATGATAAAAACCCTCGAAGGAGTCAGTCAAGAATGAAGACCGAAACATAATGGTTTACAAGATCGTATTGGTGTCACATAACAGAAAATGACAAGAAAACCACAAGGATTTTAGAATAAAGGAAGACATGATAACAAATCTTGAAAACTCACTAATGGAAGCATTATTTATAGTTTTCAAACAAGAGGTTCACCTTCTTCTTTCACGGCTGCCATTAAAGCTTCCACATAGCCCTCTTATAACGAGAACAAATTGCAAAACAAATATTTCATAAACTTCGAGCCATGCTCGTGTATGGATGAAACAACCACACCAGAAGACCAAATAATAATGATGTATGAATGCAATGCTCAAAAAGCTGGAAATCAAGCTCGAAGGTGTTAACAATGGCAGATTCCTTATAAATATGTCATAGAGAAGCTCAACTAGCAACAACAATGACAAAGAAGAGAAACTCATGCACAGAACCTCCACAGGAGCAAAAATGAGCTTGAAGACAACTTTAATGGTGGCCTGGTAAAAATTTTCCAAGGCTTCGTCAACCTAAGGAGGTCATGAAATGGGAAAAATGATAGGTTTCCAAATATTTTACCTTCCTCACTCAACCAACGAGTTCCTTAACTCAACTAGAGTTAGAAAAACTTGCGTGTGGCATTGA
This sequence comes from Taxus chinensis, assembly GCA_019776745.2. NCBI lineage: Eukaryota > Viridiplantae > Streptophyta > Pinopsida > Cupressales > Taxaceae > Taxus > Taxus chinensis. Next base: position 151,318,998 of record CM034157.1, read on the forward strand.
AACAATAAACCCTAACTTGAATGGGGTTAATTTTGCATCGACATTCCATCATGGGTCGAGACCTCATTAGGAGGTGATATTTTTAAATTAATCATTATGCTTTGACTATGGTTTATACCATATGAATTATCAAAGGGGGGTCGATTAATGATTAGGGTCTCTTGACCTTAATATTTCCAGAGTGTATGCACATGATTAAATCTAGGGGGGACGAACTTTATCAAGAAATCAAAAGTATTATATGTCCATGATTAGAGGGGTGTCATACATGTGAAATGGACCTCATCATTATCAATGTAATAAGCACACGGTCAAAATTATGACCCTTTATCATTATCATCACCTTTTGTAGAAATAGAAGAAAGTATTTGTTTTTGCATTGCACAGGTGTCACATAAACAAGAAGACGACAAAATAATCATGCAAAACTAAAGGACAAGAGAATGTTTTACATGAAATTTATTGAGATGAATTACTCATGAAGTAAAGTTTAAAAAAGAATACCTTAATTTTTGTAAAATTACCTTATTCTTTCCATAGTCACTGTATACACCATCATGCATCAAAATAAAGAAGTCAAATCTATTTGATTGAGTATAAGTTTGGAATTAAAAGGCTATTTTTGCCTCATGTACAACATGTTTATTTTATCTTCCTTTTATTTATTCATGATAGAAGCTAATAATATCATGCAAGTATGAGTTAGAATTTAGTCTATTTTTAGGGGGTTTGGGCAAATAATTTTTCTATTTATTACTTCATCTTGGCCATTGTATTATAGATGATAAAGTGTAAAATTCCTATGCCCGATTTCATATACTGTAGCTAAATCACCAATAACTTTAGTAGTGAAGTAGCTAACTTGATCTGTAAAAATATCTCTTAGTACTCCATACCTTGTAAAGATGTGATTATATAGGAAGTTTGCAAGTTTTTCACTATTATGATTTGGTAACGCTTTAAATTTTGTCCATTTGGTGAGGTAGTCTATGCACACTAGAATGTACTATTTTTTTCGAGACTTAGGATCTATGCAACCAATAAATTCCAATTCTCATTCGTCAAATGGTTGCAATGATAATTCATCTGATTTGGCGGGATTTCCCATTCTTTGGCATTTATCACATCTTCTTGCATATAATGTTTCATCCTTGTGTAGTGTAGGCCAATAATACCCTGTTAATACTTTCTACGTTATTATTTTTGCAGCAAAGCGTCCTCCACATGTTTCACTATGGTAGGCTTTGAGGACATCATAAATTTCCTCATCATCTATACATATTATCATAACATTATCCTTCCCTGTGTGGAATAGGAAACCAAGTATCCAAGAAAAAATCACACTTTTCTCAACAATATATTTCTTTTCAAAATATAGATACTGTGGAGGTGTCTTACCTGAAACCAAATAGTTGGTTATATTAGCATACCAGGGTGTCTTGGTATAAATGGAAAAAAAATCCTCATATGGGAAAGAATCATCCACCACTACTTATTCATTATTATTCTCTATTATTGAAAGAAAATATGCTACAACATTGTCTTTCCCAGGCTTATCCATAGTTGTTACATCCAACTCTTGTGAGAGAAATAACCATCTGATTATCCTGCTACTTACAATTGGTTTGTTGATAAGATATTTAATATAAGCATGATCTGTGTGGATAAATACTAGATAACTTGTGATATAGTGCCCAAACTTGTTGATGGCGTATACAACTACCAAAAAATATTTCTCAGTGACCATATCGTTAATCTCAACGTTCTCTAGGTTCTTATTGACATAATGGATTGCATAAATGAGTATCACATATTTTTTTCCTAAAATAGCTCAAATGGCTTGATCTGAGGCATCATGGTAAACTCCAATCTGGTCCTCTTAAAACAAGTGTAGAAGTTAGCATTTGCTTCAAAGTTCTGAATGTATCTTCACATTTCTCCTTCCATATAAATGCATCATCCTTTCCTAAAAAAACAAAAAATGGTATTACAATTATGCTAAAATCTGGGAAAAATCTCCTCTAATACCCAACATAGCCAAAGAATCTCCTTACACCATTATGCATTTTATGTGTTGGCAGGTTTATAATCATTAATAGTTTTACTAGATCTACCCATAGATGACAGATAATGACCTAACAGTATCCCCTCAGACATCCTCATGTAGCATTTTTTATTGCTTAAGGACAAGATATGTTCCTTGCATCTCTTCATATTCTTTTCTAAGTTTTTCATTACTTCATCAAAAGTACTTCCATGGACTGTAAAATAATCTATTTATACCTCCATGTAATTATTGGTTAGATCTGAGAAGATGCTAAGAACTTATCTCTTAAATGTGGCAGGTGCATTGCATATACCAAAGGGAAGAACAAAGTATGCAAAATTTCCCCACGGGCATATGAATGTGGTCTTGTCCTCATCTTTTGGTGCAATTTAAATTTGGCTTTAGCCACTATAACCATCTAGAAAATAAAAATACTTTTTTCCATCAAGAGTGTCGAGTACTTGATCAATGAAAGGGAGTGGAAAATGATTCTTCTTTGTTGTTGCATTCAACTCCCTATAGTCTACACATATTCTTCATTTTCCATTCTTTTTAGGTACAATCACAAGGGGTGATACCCATTTGTTGTTTGAAATTGGATATATGAATCTAACATCCACAATTTATTTAATTCTTCTTTTACTATATCACTCACTGTTCGGTTCATTCTCCTCTGTGGTTGTCTTATTGGCTTGGAACTGTCTTTGATGTATATCTTATGAGTACAAAGTTTAGTATGGATTTCATGCATGTATCCATAGTCCAAAGCAATTATTTTCCTATGCTTTTTGAGAAGAGAAATTAATAGTTGTTCTTGCTGAATGCTCAATGTTTTGTTCACATTAAGTAGTTTTCTCGGTGCAATATCCACTTTCTTAGAAAGATCAGTCATAGATAATATTTTGCTACTTACAAAATTTAATATGCAATCATATATAAGAAGTTGGTGTAGGATACAGTTCTTACTTGGAACATTCATAATACTCTATTCCAAAAGATTTAATTTTCAGGACAACTTATTCATTCTTACCTTAATTATTCTACAAAATTTTTGAAAGTACAACATCCTCCTCATATCCTTATATCATGTATGAATTCTCAAGCATCATGATATGTTGAACTGAGCTCTAGTATTCTTCTAGTTCTTCCACCCAAATGGTTTGGTATTCTTTATTGAATAACTGTCTAGGGGGTAGAGTATAAGATTTCTAGCGTGACTTCCATTAGAAATGATCATATTACTATATCTACATCCAATAAATGCACCAGTAGTTAGTAACCATGGTCTTCCTAGGATGATAGGATATCCTCCTAAGCTTTATTTTGGCTGGAGAACAATGAAGTCAGCAGGGTAATCCCAAGAGTCTACCACTACTACCACATCCTCCAAAATTCCTTCAGGATTAATTGTTGATCTGTCTGCAAGATGTAGGACTGTGGCTATTGGTCTTAATCCTTCTAATTTAAAATCATCCATGATTTGTTTTGTCATTACATTTATTGCTAGGTCAATCAATGTGTTTTTGATCACTGTACCATTGATTGTGACATTTACTAAAGGGTTGCCTTGATCAATATACTTGGGTAGAACTAAGTTCCAAAGCATAATATCACCTAGTTTCCCAACGAATTGTAATATAGATTGGTCTTTCCTATTTATTCTTGGCTTCTTAATGCATATGTCTTTAACTATTTTATTGTAGATGGGTACATCCTTAATAACCTGAATTAATGGTATTTTGACACAAATGTCTTTGAGTTGATTGAAAAAGTTAGAATCAAATTCTGATCTAAGGTCACTCTTCTTTTTTTGTAAGATTTTAGGAAATGGTGGCTCATTACCTTGCATTGTTTCCTTGGTGGAATTCTACACAGGTTGTTGTGGATAAGACTGTAATGCCTTTCGTCCTTATTGCGGGTAATCATGCAAAAATTGTGGTTTCAACAATTTCAATTATGGTAGGTCTAGCTGGTGGAGGAAGTTCTCTTCCTGAGAAAAGATGGATATTATTGATATCAACAGAATAAGTAGGGTATTGATATGGTTCAGTAGATTAGGCTGGTTAAGCAACTTTATTGTTAGGATTAGGCGTTGGTTGGGCAGGCAGTTATGTAGCTTTTGGTTGGGAGATTGATTAGGGATTAAACATAAGATACTATTACAGCTGACTATAAGGAGGTTGTTAATAAGTTTGTTGGTAATTAGGAGGTGGTTTATTCCACTGATGTCCCCTTCAAGGACATTTCCATGATTAGGGAGGTTATTGGAATTCTTACTGTGGTTGTTTTGTGTATTGAGGTTGCCACTGTTATTGGTATTGGTTAGGATATGGGGTCCATCCTTGAGGGTTAACCTAAGGTGGGGGCTGCATATATGAATTATTAGACCAATTTTGAAGTGAATGCATAGGGTATTGTGTCATACCTCCTTCCCTCAGTGGCCATGGTTTCCTTTGAGCAATATAGAAAACATGCTCATCCTCTGTTTCTGACATTTTAAAATTAGGTGAAGCCTCCCTTTCTTGAGAAGTGTTGGCTAATTATCTAAATCTACAGTTCTATTTTCTTCTTCTGCAAGCATGGCAATACTCTGTGAGAATTATGTCTACATTTTATTTCTTCTTTTTAGCATGTAGAGCATCAAGTTGATTTGCCATATCATTGACAATCTCCTGCTTCATGTTTTTAAACATGCTAACACTCTCTGATTTAGAGATGTCCCCCATTGTTTTCGTAGATAATCCACCTCTTGATCTTACATACCTTACCCTCTTCATTGTAGATCTTGAATAGATTTTATAGGATTCAAATGTTTGGTAATAAGTAGCCTTTGAAATCTCCCCTGCTCCTATCAGATCTAGAGCGTCCATGTCCTCCTCACTGAGTCCCTTCAAAAAGAGTAATTTGAGGGAGTCAGGTGGTATGTCAGTGGTGTTTTTTGAATTCTAAACATAGAACAAGAACCATTCCAAATACTCCTCTAATTGTTCATCCTCTTTTTGTTGCATTTTGTAGATTTCATCACCTCCTTTGTTGCTTGGTCTGCAATAGTTTTGGTATTTATTGAGGAAATTCTTATTCATGTGTTCCCATGTGGTATTAACATTACTTACTAATCCCATGAACCACCTTAAGTCTTCATCTTTGATTATTGTAGGAAACAATTTCAATTTATGTGCATCAGTGGTATAATCATAGCTCTTACACAAAACATCAAAATCAAAGATAAATGTGTTTGGATCTTCTGACATAGCTCCCTAGAAATCTGGAAAAGATGATGGATAAATATTCTTCAATCCAGTAGCTGTTATTTTTTCATTTGTTAGCCAAATTTTCCCCTCAGGAAAAAATTATTAAACATGACCTTGTATAGGAGAAATGGAGAGCGTGGTTCAGTCATGTGAGCTCGCATCTGATTTTGAAAATCAAGTTGCAGATGATATCGTCAATGAAATGCAAGATCAGTAAAAGGTAGCTAAGAGAATGATGAAGAAGATTAGAGCTCAAGGAAAAATGGCGAAAAGGCTCTAAGTTTTCATTTTTTGCATTTTTGGCACTTCGGAGAAAAGCAAGGCAAAAATGGGTAGGCAATGTCTGAAACCCGAAATCTTGAAAGTCTGAAATTTTAGACTTTTGGGTTTCAGAACTCTTAGGTGCGAAGTTGGAAAATTGGCCCCAAATGTCCCAAATCACGAAGTTTGAAATTCTGGATTTCAGACTTTTAGGTTTTCAAGGTTTCAGAGACATCAGGAAGCGTGCCAAAATGGAGCCGAAATTTCTGAAATCCCAAAGTCTGAAATTCAGAAATTTCAGAATTTCAGGTTTCGGGATCTTGGATGTTTTGGGAATCATGCCAGAAAAGTAGCGAGTGAAATCCCAAAATCCCAAAAGTCTGAAGCCCAAAATTTCAGACTTCAGAGTTTTCGAGGTTTCAGATTTTGGAGTTTCAGAAGTCTCGAGCCCCAAATCATGAAATCTCTCCTCAATGTCCACATTTCGAATTCCGAAAGTCTAAAATTTTGGACTTTCGAAACTCTTATATAAAGAACCCACCATTTTTGCATAATGACACCTCGACCTTTAGATGGCCATAAATTTTGACTAGGAGTTCTGATTTGCATAAGAAAGGACTTTTTGGAAAGATAATTCATTATTAAGGTTTGAAACAAAGATACTAACTAATTATTTCTCTAATATTAAACATGGGAACTGACTTGCGATTCCTCTCCATCACTATAAGATTTGTGCAAAAAAACTATGTGATTGTTGTTTTACATTGGAAAAATCCATAATGGTGATCTCAAGTTTAAGGTCAAAGGAAAATTTGACGAAATTCTCCATGGGGAAAATTTTAGTGGCGAATTTTTGTAATCTCATGAAAACCAAAGTTTATAGATTCGAATTGGTGAATTTTCTGTGACTCACAGCTGACTTATTCACTAAAAAAATTGATTGACATGTCCCTTGTACTATTTATTTTGCTTAGATTTTACACATATATAAGATCTTATGAATGTAATTCTCCACCATTTAGAATCATTTCGTGTGCATATTCGCCAAATTAAACATAAACAATCAACACCGTACAACATATGATGTCAAACCGCAACTACAATCTATCTAAAATCTAACCCCAATTCCATCCAACCTCAGACACTAAGACCCATCCAACCCCTTAGTTCTCTAACCCCTTAGCCGTCTAACCCATTAGCTTTTCAACCCCTCAGTCGTGAGACCCCTTAGCCATCCAACCCTTTAACCACCCAACTCTATCGTCCAACCTCTTATCCGTCCAACCCTTAGCCACCCATCTCCTCAGTCATCTAACCACTTAGCCATCCAACCCCTTAGCCATCAAACCCTTGGTTATCCAACCATAGAGTATTATAATCTAAGAGCCATCCAACCTAGATTCATCTAACCCTAAACCATCCAATCTCAGAGCCTTCGAATATTAGAGTTGTCCCTTAGTAGTCATGGATTCTAGAAATTAGGGTAAAAATGATACAAATTCAGCTAGTTCTTGGCTATTTTGGAAAATCACAAAAATGAAGGGGGTTTCTACATCAGCTGAAAATATTGGCATGTAGCATTTACAAGTTATTTAGTCTTACAATATTTGATAATTATGTTTTTCATACTGTTCTTCAAACTATTTGTATTATCTGTAAAAAATTAACTATAGATAAAATTAATACTATATATGTAACAATTTTATAGAATTATATGCAAAATTTTACAAAACTCCTTCACAAAATAATCAATTTAAAGATATCAATGATTCATTATATGTTGAAGAAAACATTCTGTCCCTTGATGTCATATAAGTACAAGAAAATTCATCGAATTCTCATGATACACTAGCAAAGGAAGCTTCCACTCTAATGTCTATTTCAAGAAAAAGGAGACATGAGAATCAAGATATTCCTGCTAAGAGCCCAGATGCAAAATTTGAACCCCAAGAAAAAAAAATAAAAAATGTCAGAAGAAACAGGACAAACTGGACAATAGGAAGGACTTTACAGTTTGAATGGGCTGTAAAATATTTGTTTATTCAACCTGTGTACATTAAAAATGGTAATGATGTTCTAACACAATGTCAATTAAAAATATGTGGTTGGAAACAGGAGATGGATCACATGATGCAACTCAAACTGAACATAATTTAAAATCACCATGGGAAAATATACATTTACCAAAAGTAAAAATATGGTAGCATAGTCATAACACATAAATGGAAAGATTCAAAAGAGTGTCTACATGTACAAATACACAGCAGAATATGAAAATGAAAAAAATGTATAAAAAATCTAAATGAAAAAGGTGGCACCATAGTTACAAGATTGACCATAGCTACGGAGGCATAAATACATGGAAAAAGTATTCAGTTTGTTACTGTATTCCATATATTGAAAAGGAGAAGACCCATGTAAGATTTTGGAAAAAGTAAAATTTGGTATCAGATTATTGGTCTATAGAATGTTCCTCAATCTCATTGGCGGGATACTAGTGGCTGCGAAATTGCAAAATGTCTATCTCTTGTAGAAAAGGAGGATCTAAAATAGTGTGTTCAAAAGGAAAAGTATATTTCCCTTTCAACAAATGAGGTTACTACAATGGATAGTACTTCATGGATTTGTATTCATGTTTACACATTTTCTAATGAAATAAGAACTCCACACCTCTTAGCAATTCATAAAATGACTGTGAATTGTAATTCTAAAAATATTTATAAATTGGTGGTCTCAAATCTGAAGGATATCATCGGAATGGATGAATTTTTCATTGCAACAAAATTAGTTTATGTCAGAACCAATGGTTTAGTTGTAATGCAGGGACCCATAAATGGTCTATGTGTTTTACTCCAGATAATTATTTCTGCTTATATGATTGTTATCCATTGCATGGCTCACAGAATGAATCTCGCTTACAAAATTATGAGCAAATTTGAAAATGTAGCTAAAGTGGAAAAATTGATACGTTATTTGCATGCTTATTATTCTAGCAGTCCAAAGAGATTGTTAGAATTTCATATATTTACAATTTGACTAACAGAGGGAAACAACTTCTCAAAGATGTATATACCATATTTATGTATGAACCTGTCTGTAGAATATTTGATGAATATCCTTTATTGATAGGATTTATGTAAAAATATTGCATGCATGTAGATAAAGATAAAGATTTATTGTGTCATCTAACAAACATAGAAAATTTACTCACACTTTGCGGTATTTTTTCCATGTTGAGGGAGATTAATATTTTAATGAAGCATGCACAAGTTTTTTCTTTCTACATAACTAACTTCATAAGACTTAGAAGATGTGTGTTGGAGTCTTGAAAGTTTACAACACCCATTACTTCAAGTATTTTATGATTTTTGAATCTTTCCCATATCTCTTTAGCTAAAGATTCAGAGATATTTCTCAATTTATTCCTAGTTTCAAATAATATTGCATCATATAAATTTCGTGTCACTCTTACTTCATCCATTTATGAGACAACCATATCAACTCTTTTTTAGAATGTATGAAGTGGAATCTCATTTCCATGTGATATTATACATAGATGATTGTGTATATTGTATTTTAAGAAGCACCAAGGATTTTTCAAGTTTCTCAATGCATTTTAGTTTTCAAAAGTAGCACCCTGAAAACTCCTATCAAAAATATATAATCTTTCACGACTCTAGTACACATGTCTTCTGAGTCTTATGAATTTTGTTATTAAAAAAGAATGATCTTGTGCATGCTTCGTTAAAATATTAAGCTCTGTTAACATGGTAAAATACCGCAGAGTTTGAGTAAAGTTTCTATGTTTGTTAGAAAACACAATAGATCTTTATCTTTATCTACATCCCTGCAGTATTTATATATAAATCCTGTCAATGAAGGATATTCATCAAATATTCTACAGGTAGGTTCATACATAGATATGCATCTGGTATCTACATCTTTGAGAATATTTTTCCCCTCTGTTATTCCAATTGATTTTTTTTTGAAATTCTAAAAATCTCTTTTGACTGCTAGAATAATAAGCATGCAAATCACATTTCAATTCCTCCACTTTAGCTACATTTTCAAATGTCCTCATAATTTTGTAAGCCAGATTCATTCTATGATCTATGCAATGGACAACAATCATATAAGGAGAAAAAAATCTCTAAATTCGAATGCATAGACCATTTCTGGATCCCTGCATTACAATTGCACCATAGGTTCCGACAAAAACTAATTTTATTGCAATGGAAAATTCATCCATTCCGGCAATATCATTCATATTTGAGACCACCAATTTATAAATATTTTTAGAATTGAAATGTTCGACCATTTTATGAATTTCTTAGAGGTGTGGAGTTCTTATTTCATTAGCAAATGTGTAGACATGAATACAAATCCATGAAGTATTATCCACTACAGTAACCACATCTATTAAAAGGGAAATATACTTTGCCTTTTGAACACACTATTTGAGATCCTCTTTTTCTACCACCGAGAGGTATTTTACAATTTCCCAGCCACTAGTATCTGACCAATGAGATTGAGGAACATTTTGTAGACCAATAACCTGATAGATAATTTATTTTTCTCTAAAATCTTACATGGGTCTTCCCATTTACAATATATGGAATACGGTAGTAAAATGAATATTTTTTGCATGTAGTTCTTACTTCATAGCTTTGCTCAATCTTTCTACTATGGTGCTACCTTTTTTATTTATATTTTTCATATGTTTTTGTCCCTTTTCATATTCTTCTGTGTATTTTATATGTAGACACTATTTTACATCTTTTCATTTATATGTTTTTACTATGCTGTCATCCTTTTGCTTTTGGGAAATGTATATTTTCCCACAATGCTTTTCAATTGTGTCCAGTTTGAGCTACGTCATGTGATCCTTCCCCTATTTCCAACCACATATTTTACATCAAAATTGTGTTGGAACATCATTACCATTTTCAGTGTATATAGGTTCAATAAACAAATATTTTTTAGCCTATTCGAACCGGAAAATACTTCCAGTTGTCTAGTCTGTCTTCTTTCTTCTGACATATTTTATTTTATTTTCTTAAGGTTCATCTTCTACATCTAGAATCTTAACATGAATATCTTGATTCTCTCATCTCTTTTTTCTTGAAATAGACCTTGGAGTAGAAGTATCCTCTACTAGTGTATCATGAGGATTCGATGAATTTTCTTGTACTTCTATGTCATCAAGGGACAAAATGTTTTCGTCAACATATAATGGATCATCGATATCTTTAAATTGATTATTTTCTGAAGGAATTTATGAATCGTTTGCATATAATTCTATAAAATTGTTACATATATAGTATTAATTTTATATATATTTAAATTTTTACTTAGAGTACAAAGAGTTAAATGAATAGTATGAAAAACATAATTATCAAATATTGTAAGACTAACTAACTTGGAAATAGCACATACCGATATTTTTCAGCTGATTTAGATACCCCCTTCATTTTTTATTTTCTAAAAAAGAAAAGTATTTGCACCCTTTTTTGAACTGGATGAATTTGTAAGCTTCTTACCCTAATTTCTAGAATCTATGACTGCTAAGGGATGACTCTTATGTTCGAAGGCTTTGAGATTGGACAACTTAGGATTAGATGGATCTAGGTTGGAAAGCTCTTGGGTTAGAAAAATTTATGGTTGGAATGGCCAAGGATTAGACGACTAGGGGGTTGGATGAAAAATTGAGAAGGTTAAAAGGTTGTACAACTAAGGGGATGGACGGTTAAGTGGTCGGATGGCTGGAGCATTGGACGACTAAGGTTTGGATGGTTAAGATATTGGACATAAGAGTTAGGCGGTTAAAGGGTTGGACAAGGTTGGATGGCTAAGGGGTAGGATGGCTGAAGGGTTGGACTACAAATGGGTTAGATGGCTAAGGGGTTGAATGACTAAAGGGTTGGATGGGTCTTAGAGTTTGAGGTTGTACGGACTTGAGGTTGGAGTCTGGATGGATTGTAGTTACATTTTGACAACATATGTTATATGGTGCTTGTTGTTTATGTTTACTTCAGTGAATATGCACATGAAATGATTTGAAATGGTGGGGAATTACATTCATAAGTATTTATATATGTGTAAAATATAGGTGCAATGAATAGTATAAGGGATATGTTGATCAAATTTTTCGGTGAATAAGTTGGCTACGAATCACAGGAAATTTGCCAATACGAATTTCCATAACCCTCGATTTTCGTGAGTTTACAAAAATTCGCCACTCAAATTTTCCCTGAGAAAAAATTCTCACATATGAAGGGGAACCTTCATATTCTATGTTTTGAGTCCATATTCTATTCTCTACCTTAAGTTTGTTAGAAGTAGGAAAATCAAATGTAGTATTCATGTCAATCAAGATGCAAGCATAAGTTGTATACTCATATAAGGTCATCTTTGGGTCAATAGACATGGTTTTACCCAAAGAATCCCCAATGGAAAATAATCATTTCTCATCTAGAAATTGGAGAGGAAGATATTGAAAATGTATCCAAACATGTTTAACATAGAATATTTTAGTAATAGGATTGAAAAGAAGGAACCATGTCTTCATAAACAAAAGTTTTTATTGATAATCCCAAATACTATCAAAAATAAAATCTGTATCAAAGGCTTTATCAAATACACTAATGCAGACACCTATAGTTGTGGGGTAAATGTCCACTTTACCTTCCAGTATCAACCTTTAAAGAGGAGATCTAGTCATAGAGTGCATGAAGACCGGAAGAAAGATTGCTGAATTTGTAGATTAGTCCATTTTCCTTAAAATATGCCTATGATTTAAGGACATCTGCTCCAAAGGACACTATAGGAGATGACTTAGCATACACCATACGCTCAGAAAATGGAAAATCAAAGGATTTAGTTATATCTAAAAAACACTTATTACCAAATCTTCCCTTAACCATTTTTATTCTAGATCCGACCCCCTAGACTAGATGCCACATTGCCTACAGTACCATCTATGCCAAGGGAGGACAAGCCATTAGGGATTTGGACATACTTAGCGACCAAAGAGGGAGAAGCCCCCATAGCCAAATATGTAGAGATGTAGACTAGGACATGGAAGCTAAGGAAAATAATAGAGCATTCATCAACAATTACCAGGGAACCAACCCCTAATCCATTCTTGAAACCTCTAATATTGCTACCGTGATATCCACAAATGCCAAGCCCAGAAGCATTGTCCTCAACCACATGGCTAAATTTAAGCATTTGGAATTATGTCGAGAGTAGAGAGGTCTATGTTCATAGTTTATAAAATGTAAAAGTTTATGTGATGACCTTTTTATTCAAGGGAACTCAAAATTATACTTTTCATTTAGGAACGTAAAGAAACAAGTGCGAAATTAATTAAGTAACTATGTTTGAATAATATGATTGATATTCCGTATGTAAACCAATCTATTTATTTTTTGAATTTTACATGCATGAGATTATATATTTAAATTTTAATGCTTTAAATGTAGTAGCAATGTTAATTATAATCTAATAATTTGTATCTCAAACCTTTCGTTTCAATAACAATGAAGTTCTACGATAATTTCGATGCTTGCATCTAAATGTAAGAGTTTATAATCTTCTAACAACAAACTTTTTTCACAATTTTGTAGTAACATGTGAAAACATTTGGTTATATTTATTATTATTATTATTATATCTATAATTAATATAATTATAATTATTTTATGTATTCTTATATTCATTCAAGAATTAAAATTATAATATTTTTTATTGTAATTATAAACATAATTACATGGAGGGAAATGCCTACATGGAGGGGAATGAATGGATGGTTGAATGGGGAAAACAAGGTCAAATTTATGTGGTAGATCTAGGTAATGTGCATGGATCTAGTTTCTTTATCTCTTCCCCAAAGGAATCTCGCTACAAATTGGTGAAATCTTGGGTTGAGCGTGTTGCTGGGAGGAGTGAAACTCTTTCCCCCCTCCCTCTCCTGAACCTGATCTAGAAACATAAAAATCCATCCCTATGCCAAAAGAGCTGGTGAAAAGGGCTAGTTACAGGTATAGGATTTCACTCTCTGGAAGCTTTGCTATCATGAGGCCAAACATGGACCTTGTCAGGGCCTAAGCTAGAAGAAAATGGGCTCTTAAAGTAGACATCTCTGTGGTGAATATTGAAAATAAATCATTCTTATTTGAGTTCAACAGGGAGGAGGAATTCCTCAAAGCCATTAATGGTGGCCACTAGATTTATGGGAAGATGATAATGCATCTGGTCAAATGGTGACCTAGTATTGACATGAAAAACTTGAACCCAATGCATTTCCAGTCTAGGTGAAGCTACTTGACTAAAATCTCAAGTTTTGGGAAGTTGAGGTGATGAGTCGGATAGCCAGAGCCATTACTGATCTACCGATCATATATTTAGCAACTCTTTCTAGGAAAAAGATTGTATCATCAAGAATGTGTGTGAATTTATCTCTCAAAAATATGCTACTCTCCTTTATTCATCTTAGCTCAGCCCATGAGGAAGTGATATAACATATTGAGTATGAACCATCCCCTATATACTATGAATAATGTAGTTCTATAGGTCATTGTATTGTTTCTTACAAGGGAAAGGTTCACGAATTGAAGTTAAAGACTTCAAATTGTGGTGAGTGCAGTGTGGCTTTTACAGTTATTAATCCTGAGTTTTCTAGTGGCCCGAAACCCATTGTTAGCGGTGAGTTGTTTAGTGGTGGGTTGTTTGTTGAACGCGTGGAGGGAGCGATGGTTGTGTTTGGCTTTGACTCCTTAGCTACTATTTTTGTGTCCCCAGTTCAATCAGAGTTTAAAGATACCAATGGTCTCGAAACTAACCCCACTAATTCAGATGGAAAAATCGAGGAGGATAATGAGGCACCCAACAAAACTAAGGATGTGGATGATTATTCTTCTGGGTATGAAATGGAGATATCAATGCGAAAACCACTGTGTCATCCCTTGTTCAGATGGTGAAAGTGTTTGATATGAAGGATTTGTTTGAGGTCACAAGATGGAAGAACTACGAGGGGAAAAATAGAGACTTGAAGAATCAGAGTACATCTTATAACACCAAACATGAAAGTTCAAATACGGTTGTGGAAGAAAAACCTTTTGGTAATTTGAAGGTGGTTATGGTGAATAAATTTGAGGATAATATGAAGGTTTTCTCTCGGACTTCCTAGCCCCAAATCGATCTGGAATTCCTAAAGGTTCATGCCTTTTGGGAGGGAAAAAAAATAGATACTTTATCAAGGAGACATTTGGGCTTATTGTTGATTCTGATGATGGGGGGCACACAATGAAATCTAGAAGAACTAAGTGGAAGAACTAACTATTTTTGAACTGTGTCTGCCTTGATATTGTGTGGATCTGATTTCTCAGGTTAAGTTTGTTTAACTCTCTTTGTGGTCATGTTTTTATTTTTTGTTCCTTTATGGATGTTGTCACGATGCATCTTTCTTTGTAAGGATTTTAGGAGCCATAATCCCTTCTTATTACCCTATTTAATAAAAAATAAATATAATAATTATTATAATTTTAATTTTAATAATTTTTTTTGCCTTTTAAAAATCACATTGGCCAACTGATTAGTTGAACAAAACCTTTAAATACAAAAAATGCTCATTTCTTTATTTCTCTCAGTTTATGTTTTTCATTCCCACTTTTTTTTATCGAATGCGTCTTCTAATAAAACTTTAAAAAAATCTACTTGTTGGAATAGAAAATTCAACTACAATCTTGAAGGCCGATGGTTGTTCAAGGTAGTAAGAACACAGCATCTAGTAGGTATATCACCCAACATGTATTGAGTCCAATATTGGTTCTGTGATAATGCAATTAGTGATCTTGGATGTGAACAATTGTATTAAACTGATTTTATTTAGCTGGAAATCAAGAGATTAACATTTTTGATGCTACTCTTAAGTAAACCTTAAATTGCTAAATGTAGCCTGGTATCTCCGAAATCGACTCAGGTAGGGAAAATTTTCTTAACAAACTGAGATAATTTTCAGCAACATTAATTTAATTCTCTTTTGCATATACAGTTTCTCCAAAATGTACCGATGCCTTTTGAATGGGTAAACCTTTTACGGTATGGCATACATGAACCACTCTAAGTAAGCATTTTTTTAACAAACTGAGATAATTTTCAGAAATATTAATACAATTCGCTTTTGCATATACAGTTTCTCCAAAATGTACCAATTCCTTTTGAAAGGGCAAGGCAAACCTTTTATGGTATGGCATACATGAACCAGTAATAGTCGGAAATTATACAAGTAAATATTGCAGCCATCTTGTGCAAAACTTACTACGGACAGGTTTAGGCAGAGCCAGGGTTTAAGCCCGCGAGGGTTAGAGCTGGGAGTAAATAATATTATACTGGGAGTGAATAATATTATACTGGTACAGTTACAGTTAATATTATACTAGTACAGGCCTCTGATTTTTTATTTGCCTATTTCTTGCCGTTGAAGTCTAGGGTTTAAAGGGCGCCTTTTAAGATGCAGGTAACGTAAGGAAAATAAACAAATAGATCCACACCATACATAAAGCATGCAAAATGGAAACGCAAAAGCAGAAGAAAGCAAGGAGAGAACCCTGCCTCGGTATACGCACACCTCCGCCAACTCTACCTGTGCAGTAGAATCTCTCAGTTTAACTGTCAAAAAAGAAAAAACTATGAAAGGTTATTCTGAAATAATCATCCTTGATCAATTTTTCAAAGCTCTTTCGTCTATATTTAGAATCAGTTTCATACCTCACAATATCCTGTGTTCAGGCAGAGGAAACTTGTGTACAGAGATTCAAAACGAAGGAAAAACGAAATGTCAAAATCCGCAGGTGTTTGGTATGATATTATGTATGAACAATTATAAGTATCATATTTTTATTGAGCTTTAGAAGTGAAGAAACTTATGAGTTCTATTGTTTGTTTTATTTTAAAAAATTGTTTTTGAATCTTGTTTCATTTATTCTGAATTATAAGTTTAAAATGAAAGGTTATAATTTACTTGTGAAGATGATAGTTGAAAATATGTTGATTACTTATTTATCACATCACTACATACGAAAATATAATTGCTAAAGTTTTAATCAAAAATGAATCAAAAATAGTGGAATATAAAATATTATTTACTAGAAGTTTTGATTGGAAATGAATATTTTTATAGGATTTTATGTTAGTATTTACTTTACATATAGAAAACTATAAAAAAAATTGTATCTTGCTAACATGTCCGTGCTTGTTTCCGTGGTTGATACATAACTTACAAGTTGTTTAGTATTTTTTGTACGTGTTTCTGTGTTCAATCAGGATGACGACACACTTGGAAGATACGCTCAACGAAAAAACTATAAACGTAAATCATTCTTGCTCACATAGTCATGCATTACCATAAGGTCTGAGTGTAACTTGTCAGTACATTCTATACTGGCGAGTGTAAAAAGAATCAAACTTCGAACCTCTCAATTTCAAACACAGCGTTGATTGATTGTTCCCTAATAGACACAATTACTAAATATGAGTCCCAACTATATATATTTCGACCTCCATCGAAATCTACCTAAAATGGAACTTATTGGCAAGACAGAGGCTTCCTAAAATAAGTATCTTGTCCATTTATAAATATTTTTTTAAAAAAGAACTAACTAATTTCAATGTTTTTTGTGACTGCCATTAGATGAAAAGTAGGATCAAGTCTCTAAGAGCAATGTGGTGACTCTTCAACACTTTTCAGTGACCAACTTTCCAACTTGTATTAATGGTATGGTGTCTTTACAACTTCCTTATTTATGTTAGAATCAGGTTTGCAACCTTTATGCACTTTCACCTTCTATGAGTGCCTCTTGCAGTACCTTCTCCATAATCTTTCCTAATGTTTTTATCATCACAAGTATATGTAGATATGTTGAATACAGAAATTTGTTACACTGCAAGAAGAATATACTAAACGAAAAATATAAATTGTGTGTGCAAAGAAATGGAGTGTCCATGTACACTGTGACTATAGCAAAGTGGATGGTTCAAACTTGTCACAAACTATAGCAAACTATGGATTGCAATTTGCATTGTACATAATTGAAGGGGTAAAACTACTTTGTAATTAATATTTAAAAATTTAGAATTGTGAAATTGTAGACAGTATGTTGTTGTCTTCATTTTTCTATAGACTATGATGTGAAATCTCTTAGTGATAGAATCGGTTGTGGTCCAACGTTGTGTATAATGGTGTAATTTTTTTTATGTAACTATCCATCAAAATTCTACTATGAGGAGATACCAATAAATGAGTGATGCAGCCGAAATTATGCCTTGGAAAAATTTGGAGGAATGTAAACCCTTTAGTCCTTGATAACTATGGCTAAAAATTTTGTGCAGCTTATGTCTACAATTTCATATTCAATTATATATATATATATATAGTAGACTGCACTTTCTACTCAAATTTCACAAATAGTTCAAGTTTCAACTTTGTAAATATGTAACAAATAATAGACAATGGCTTAGTTATATTCTTATTTCTCAAGAGCTTCTCAGGGCCTTGATCATTGTTCTCTCTTACTCTTTAACCTAAATCTTTTCATGGTGATTCTCTTAATGACAATTCACCAGTGGACACAAAATAAAAAAAAAAAGGTGGAAAGTGGAGACAAAATAATTTACACAATTTTCACTAATCTATGGACTATGAAAACGTTAAATATTTAATTTAATTTGTGTTGGTTACTCTTTGATTTTACAGATAAAGTTGCACTTAAGAGTGAGGATGTTGCTTTACTTCCAATCCATATATAATAGTCCTTCTACTTTGACTATGTTGGTAAGTTTCATGTTTTTGACCATGTTGCACTTTCATTGAATTTCTTTCTGGAACCAATTTTAATAATCATCATCATTCTTTGTTTGGAAAGTATATTATGCACCTATCAATATTTACTTTAAACTCATTATGTTATACCCCAAGTCATCCCATTTCTATGATGTAACTAGTCGATTTGTGACAAATGTAACTTTTGACCAGTTTTCTAGTAGTTTCTAGATTTTCTATTTTAAGTGTAATCTTAAAAATTTGGAGATATGGGTTGCCTCAACTTGAATATATCCACAAATGTGTTAGAATATGCAAAGAGAAGAAAGAAGACAGAAGGCAAAACTGCACTGTCTAAATGACGAACAGGCAGAGTGTATTTATTGAAGAGAGAGGTGGTTATACAGTTACCAACCGAACAACTACATAACTGTTTTACATGCTATATAATGTGTTATATTTTAACACCCCCTCTTAATGACTAAACTGGAAACAAGACAAAGTTTGTCCCGAAATTTTACAAATATCCTAAAGCCCATATGTTTAGTCATTACATCTACAGATTGTGCCATAAGTTGTACTTTAAAATCAGCAGTCCTTAACTGTGATGCAGTTGTCGAATGAAGACGAACCGCAAAACAAAAATTTGGTCCCATGAACAAAAGATATGGCAAGTGGTCCACTGGTTCTCTGTTTCGTGATTCATTGACCAGTGATGAATCACCAATGGCTGAGAGTGTCAGCCCCATCTCCAGAGTGCTGAAATCAGAACCTCGAAGATGTGGATTAGAAAATCTATTCCAGGCTTGTGTAGCCTGTAGGAGTCTGTACAAAGACTCAATCATCCTGTAATCGAAGTCACCTCGATCACATCCTTGCACCACCATGTAGTGCTCATCCGACTTTTTCAAGAAGAGGAATGTGACCATCTGTGCAGGAGTTAGAACCAACTCCTCAATAGTAGGAGAAATAACCATCTCCGTCTCAGCAGTGGTCTCCGTCTCAACAGGAGAAATAACCATCTTCGTCTTATCTATTTGCTCATCTATCCCCCTCTGTTGGGAAAGATCCTTCACAACACAATGAGCAAACTGTTCATGCTCTACTATCCTTCGAGCAAGAACCTCTGAGTGAATGGCTGGGCATGCCATCTCACCATGCACCGTCAATGCATCTGGAATAGTGGAGTCTTCGTCCACAACAAATCGTTCTTCTGAATGAGGAAATCCATCCTCCCAAGGCATGTCTGCCTCCCGTAGGTGCATGTAGGTTGAATGTATCTAAGTCAACAAATTTGTTAGGAATGCCTTCCTCCCAAGGCATTGCAGCCTCTTGCACATCCTGAATGGTGGAGCTGTCCTCCACACATGCATTCATGTTGATCGCAGCCAGATCAACAAGCCGATACTGACCACCTACCCCAATACCAAGGGCAATTATCCATCTCTGTTTCACATCAGAGACAACACACTTCTTTCCACAGAAATCCACAGAAATATTGGGATTTTCAGTCAATTGACGAATAGATAGAAGATTCTTTTGTAAAGAAGGTACATATCTAACATTCTGTACCAACAATTTATGAGCATTATTCAATACAATGCATATATCTCCTATCCCTTCTACTGCAAGCGATTCTCCATCAGCTAGTACTACTGATTCAAAACAAATATTTGCAGTAAATGAAACATACCAGTCCCTACTACATGAAAAGTGTGCAGACGCACCAAAGTCAATAATCCAGCAACTGGTACCACTATCATTTGAGCATGATGTCGTAAGACAGTAAAGAGCATACTCGTCATCCGAATCCCGTTCTTCTGCAACTGCTGCCACATGTTCCTCTTTACATGGCTTTTTGTTCTGCTTCAAAAGATCATACATCCGCTTTTGACAATCCCTCTTGAGGTGCCCAACCTTGTGACAGTAACAACATGTGACATGATACCGAGTGGAAGATTCACCAGAGTGACGTTTCCACTTTCCCTTTGACTGAGTGACAAGAGCACTCTCTGCATGGTCACAATTAGATTCTGCCTGAAGTTGTCTCTGTTCCTTTTGCAACAGGTAGGAACTCACCTTGTCAAACGTGAGTGTTTGAATTTCAGCCATTAAATGGAGTGCCTCCACAAATGACTCATACGAAGAAGGTAAGATGTTCAAAACCAAAGCCACCATATCATCGTCGTCCACCTTCTTGTTGATGGAAGATAACTGGTCTCGGAGATCTTTCATCCGAAGTAGGTGCTCAGACAGCGATCCACCTTCTTGTAACTTTACAGAAAAGAGCATATTTTTCAGGTATAAAACCCGACTCTTCTCTGACATCTGATATTTATCCCTCAGACTAGTCCACAACGTGCTTGCCACAGTGGCATTCCGCACTTCCGGTATCAAATCATCTGACACCGATAACTTGAGAAGCAATAACGCTTCCTTATGACGTTTGTCATAATCTTCGAAGTTCGTCGCTGGTCGACTTTCATCACCCTTGATTATTTTATCACAATCTCGAAATTCCGCAACCGTTAAAATTTTATGACTCCAAACATTGAAATTTGTGCCCGTTAACTTTTGTGTCTCCGGCAACGTCAAGTGTGATATATTTGCCATTTTATTATTCCAAAAGAACGGAAAATAATAAAATAATAATTTGCCTCACTTAAAAAATATCCTTTTCTAGCAAATAATATTAAATGAATTAATTTCTTCAGCAAATAGAATGAATACCTTTGTTGCTGGAAATAATATTATTCTGCCCAAATAATATTAACTTTCCCTCACGAAATATTATTCTGCCCAAATAATATTAACTTTCCCTCACGACTTTGGAGTTGTCTTCGCTGCTCACGGATTTTGTTGTTTGCAGGTGCTGCGAGCTGTGTTTTTCTTTTTCTTTTTCTGGTGCGATCCGCGCTGCCCTCGTCCCACGTCTGTCCCGCTCGTCTGTCACTTCTCCGCGTCTGTCCCGCGCATCTGTCCCGCGCGTCTGTCCCTTCTCCGCGTCTGTCCCCGCATCTTTATTTTGCCCTTCTTTCACGATTCAGGCTTCAACCTGCTGCCCTCGTGACCCACACTGTGCTTCTGCGACCCGTGCGTTTTTGAAACAGAAGTTCTCCTTTCTCGTGAGCCTTCTTCAATAAGCAACGAACTAACTCCTCCAGTTTGTGCCCTAGTAGGGCTTCCTCAAACACTGAGTTGATTTCCCGTACCCTTCAAGGGCTTCCTCAGGAAAATCGCTCTGATACCAATGTTAGACTATGCACAAAGAAGAAAGAAGACAGAAGGCACAAAACTGCACTGTCTAAATGACGAACAGGTAGAGTGTATTTATTGAAGAGAGAGGTGGTTGAACAGTTACCAACCGAACAACTACATAACTATTTTTACATTCTATATAATGTGTTATATTTTAACAGTTTTTTAGACATGAATTGATCTGGTTGGATCACCTACAAAATGAAAGACAAAGGAATAGAAAGGGAAAGATTTGAAACTGGAATAAAAAGGTAAAGAAGTTGAAAGAAAAATTTCTTCCTGTAGATTATGCTCAGACACTCTTTCGAAGGTCCCGAAACCTAAGTTGGAAGGGTCTCAACATTGAGGAGTATACCAATGAATTTTACAAGTTATCAATCAGGGTAGAAGATGGACAATTTGAAGAATAGAAGGTTACATGGTATATAAATGGGTTCAATTACACCATACAAGGTGAGATGAGTATGGTCTGGATCCATATCTTGGATGATGTTTATCAACTCACATTAAAGGTAGAAGAAAATAACAAGAGGAATAATGAGCGGTACGGGTAGATTTGAATCTACAAAAGGTGAATCCTCTAATGCAAAAGGGCATGAAGATTCTAATTAAACCTTGGTAACTACCATATAGGTAGATTTTAGAGGGGAAGAGGTTATAATAGAGGACATGGTTGGAATATCCTCTAAAGGAAATATACATTTTATAGATATGGTGAAGAGGGCCATAAAGCTTTTGAGTGTATGCACTATCCTACACAAGATAGATGGAAAGGAGAACAAACACGAGTAAATCTAGTTGAAGCTAAAGAGGAAGAAGAAATGGAGGTTGTTGCAGACTTGGGTAAAACCCTCATGATAAGAAGGAAGATTATTTCCCCAAGTAAGGAAAAATAAAAGGATGGCGCTGGAGCTGATTCTTGGCTGCGAACAAGAATATTTTGAACAAGACCCACCTCTGGAGTAAACATATGTAAAATTAGTTTTGATGGTGGTAGTTGTGAAAATATGGCTTCAACTGTGATGGTTGATAAACTCAATCTGAAATGTGAGAAACACCCATACCCCTATTATATATCATGGTTCAAAAAAGGGAATAAACTAACAATAGAAAAAATAATACGTATAATGTTTTTGATTGAGAATACCTACAAGGATGAGGTGTGGTGTGATGTTATAGAAGGTGGTGAAACATTATGGTTAGTAAATTTTATTAACAACTAGGTGCATATATTAACTAAATATAATTACTCTAGTGCTAATTTATTAAAGGAAATTGAGTGCACTTAACTCAAGATGTACACCAAAAGATTGTGACATGTTCCGTTTTGGATTTCACGCACTTGGATGCATACATGAGGCTTCATGTTAAGGTATTGTGTGGCTGTAAGTAGTGTTGTTGCAGGCTCTATTGTTGCAAGTGCTACTGTATAGAATAAGCTTCATAATGAATTCAATTAATTCCTGAAGAGGGAAGATTGAATTTTCTGGTGCTAACTATATTCATCTCTTTGTGCTCGTTCAGTTGGGATCTTGATTCTTCATAAAATCTCATGTTCTATAAAAAATGAAATCAAAAAAGCACTTTGACTACATGCTGCTGTAAGTGGACATTCTAGTCTTTGCACCACCGCCTTTCATAGGGGATTATGCACTCCTTGCCACAAATACACTAAATCGTACAAAACATAAATGCTAATAAAATAAAACATGTTAGTGAGTGGTGATGATCACCAATAAGGATGATCATATCACTTTTATTTCTCCCTAGGATATCCAACAAGATGGATATACCTAGACCACTGAAGATCTCATTCCTCTAAAACTTCAGAAGATGAACCGGTATGTTCAACTTTTGACCTCAATTCTCATGTTATCATTTCCATCCTACTTTGGCCTCCTCTGAACTATTGGATGAAGGTGTTCTTATGAGTTAAATTTTTATATAGCCTCAATATATGACCATTTATCAATAGTTTGAATATCACAGGATTAATGGATGTGATCTTCATAACTCCATTGGAAAATATTTTCTCAATCTCATATGGACCTAGCCACCTTGTCCCACGTTTTCCCATGTGATCCTTGTTTTTAGAGTAAAAAATAAGTACCCATTTACCTTTTTTAAATTTCCTTCTTTTGATGAACATCTCATTACACTTGATCCTTTGTTTTTATACCACCTCTGTATTATGAACAACCTACCTCCTCATTTTATCTAACTCATTGAGTTGAAGAATCCTTTGCCTCTAAGCTTTAGACAACTCTATGCCCAATTCCAATGTAGTTCTTAATGTCTTGTGCTTAAATTTAATAGGTAGAAAAAGAGTCTTACCATATAGTAGCTCAAAATATATGAATCTAGTTCTTGTCTTCCCTGTGGTATTCAATGCCCAAACTACCTCTAGAAGTCTTTCTAGCCAATCCCTTATATGAAACACAATAGTCTTTGTCAAGATTACCTAAAATTTTCTATTTGTGACTTCATGGACATTGGATTATAGATGATAAGTTGTAAACTTCTTATGCATGATTTCATATACTGTACCTAAATCACCAATAACTTCACTTCTTTTAGCAGGATCTATGGGACCAATAAAGTCCAATTCCCATTCGTCAAATTGTTGTAATCCTAGCCGAGGCTGTAATGACATTTCATTTTATTTGGTAGGCTTTCCCATTCTTTAGAACTTATCATATCTTTTTGCACATAATGTTGCATCCTTTGTGTAGTGTAGGCCAATAATACCCCATTGTTAATACTTTATGCACTATTCTTATTTGTCACAGAAAAGTGTCTTCCACATGGATTACTATGGCAGGATTTGAGGACATCATAAATTTCCTCATCATCTATACATCTTCTCATAACATTATCTTTCTCTGTGTGGAATAGGAAACCAGCTATCCAAGAAAAATTCACAATTTTCTCAACAATATATTTCTTTTCAGAATATAGATAGTGTGGAGGTGTCTTACCTGAAACCAAATAGTTGGCTATATTAGCATACCAGGGTGTCTTTGTGGAAATGGAAAACAAATGACTTATCTAGGAAAGAGTCATCCACTACTACTTCCTCCTTATTGTTTTCCATTCTTGAGATAAAGTTGGCTACAACAATCTCTTTTCCAAGCTTATCGATAATTATTACATCAAACTCTTATAAGAGCAACAAACATCTAATTATCCTGCTACTTACTACTGATTTTTTGATCAAATATTTAATGGCAACATGGTCTGTGTGGATAAATACTAGATATCCCATGATATAGTGCTTGAATTCGTTGATGGCGTATACAACTGCCAAAAAATATTTCTCACTGACCGTATCATTAATCTCAGTGTGCTCTAGGTTCTTATTCACATAATAGATTACATAATTGAGTATCCCATCTTTCTGTCCTAAAATAGCTCCAATTGCATGATCATGAGGCATCTATGTGTATATGAAATGGTAAAATCTAATCTGGTCCTCTTAAAACAAGTGCAGAAGTTAGCATTTGTTTCAAAGTTTGGAATGTAGCTTCACATTTCTCCTTCCATACAAATGCATCATCCTTTCCCAAAAAAAAAAAAATGGTGTTGCAATTCTACTGAAATATCTGAAATGAATCTTCTGGTAATACCCAACATGGCCCAAGAATCTCCTTACATCCTTATGATTTTTAGGTGTTGTAAAGGTTTATAATCACTGATATTTTTGTTGGATCTACCTAGATCCTAGCTGATGACAGATAATGACCTAACACTATCCCCTTAGACATCACCATGTAACATTCTTCATTTCTCAAAGACAAGTTATGCTCCTTGCATCTCATGAGAACTTTTTCTAAGTTCTTCATTACTTCATCAAAAGTGCTGCCATGGACTGTAAAATCATCCATGTATACCTCCATGCAATCATTTGTTAGATCTGATAAGATGATAAGAACTTCCCTCTTTGGTAAATGTGGCATTAGAGATGCATTACACATAACCAAAGGGAAGAATCAGTAGTATGCCAAATTTCCCCATGGGCATGTGAATTTAGTTTTGACCCTAATCCTATGGTGCAATATGAATTTGATTGTAGCCATGTAAACCCTCACAGTGTGATTGGATAACATGGGTACTATCTCCAAGTTGTGGGACTTGCTACTTGAGATAGACCTCCAGAGAAAGTTGGTTCTTGCTCCTAAACTACCTGCCACAATCTACTCTAATGCAGGAAAAACTAACTATTCTAACCTAAATTTCCAAGGGACCAGGGAGAGAGAATGCATAAAATGAAAGCCTACACTAAATCGGTGATACACCAGAAAAGGAGGTGTGAGAGTAGTCTTCCAATGTGTGAAATGCAGAAGCAAAGTGCACACTAGAAGAGGGTGATGACAGTTCTCCACAATCTAATAGCAAAATGCATTCACAACAATATTTCACAAGCATACACAATGATAATGAATCCCTGCAAGAACATAATAATAGACACAATATTCTT
The DNA here is from genome assembly GCA_019776745.2 of Taxus chinensis. Lineage (NCBI taxonomy): Eukaryota > Viridiplantae > Streptophyta > Pinopsida > Cupressales > Taxaceae > Taxus > Taxus chinensis. The sequence continues at coordinate 151,345,112 of CM034157.1, forward strand.
GTAATCAAGGTTAAAGGGGCAAGAAGAATGCAAGTAAACACAACAGGGGAAGATATATCCACAAACTTATATTTTATTGCTTAAAGGGTATATACACAGTTCAATGCAGTTACAAGAATAAGGGCCTAGATCACCATGCAAGGAGTCCACTTCAAGGGCCTGCAACACATTGGCTTCACAAAGACCAATCTTGATAGAGCTTTGCTACAAAAACTCCTCTTTTTACAATGAGCCCAACACTCCAATTTATAGAAAAAATGAGAAGGAGAAAGAGAGAGGGAAAATGGAAATCCCAAAATCTATGTCTTCAACCACTTGTAAATTCATTAAATGGAGTGAAATGATTATAGTTACTTGAAAAAAGGATCCCCATACTGTCCCTACTTGCAGAAGAGAATCTCAATGATGACCATCATCTTAATTGCATTCCATCTACCAAATAAAACATGTTCTGAACCCGGCCATTTTTCTTAAAAATCATCCATCAAATTTTCATAAATTTCTATGGAATTTCTTGATTTTTGTGTGTTGGTGACTCAGAAGCCATGATTCCAACATGATACCAATTTTGTGTAATTTCATTGAGAAATTCAAAAGTTATGGCCTTCTGAGTGTAGGCAATTGTTTTGAGTTGCACAAGTTTTTCTGTCTTTTACATGGGAATGAGCATTAATTTGACTTGAGTTCAGAAAGTTGTGTGATACCTTTTGATAGAAGTTAAATATTCATCCTCTCCTATTTCTAAATTTATCCGTTTGGCAGTTTGGGGGTCAGGCTTTTAATGTTCCATGTGTATTTTTTTATGTGAAAATGGTCCTATGAAAATCTTCATTCTTGTTTTTGATTGAAGGGGTTCCAGATCCTTGAAGAAGACACGTGGCGCAATTCGATTCGTTCAATCGTTGAGCATTTTCCGCATCCCACGCGTACTTTTCAACTTGTGACCGGACAACATCCTAACTATTTCGGTGAATGGCTCCCACTTAGTGCTACCTCCGCTACTTTTCCGCTCCGGATGTGAAACTGTCTGGGACAAATACACCGAATTGTGTCGAAATGGTCTATACTTGCACCTTGACAATTTCCCACATGACATAGTTCCGGTTCACGCGTACTATTTGGACCAGCTGTCCTATACCACATGCGAAATTAGTCACACTTATGGGCAATTTTTCCCTCTTGCATTCGGCCGATTCCTTTTTTCACCTGTCTTGAACGCAGCTCCAGGACATTTCTTGTCATTTCTCCATTTACGGATCGCCTGGATCCTTTTAAAACTTACGACCCCGATTTTCTGCTCATTTTTTCGGCCTACATGATCTTCTAAACGAACCATCAGTACTTGACCCGTACCCTACCCGAAATTCCTTAAAACAGTCCTGCAACCGTATTTTTTGTATTTTTTCCATTGATTTTCAAATTGGGTTTGATACCAACTTCTTCAACTTGACTAAATGGGAGAGTTAGAGAGAAGCGAGGGGGCCCAAAAACATAAGATTTCGGGCCTTGAACCAATCTACTTTCCTGACATACTTAGAATTTGATGCATGTTATCAAAATTACCTTTAGGGGTGAATTTTGGATAACAATTAGTAATGATGGTCTTCCTAGGATGATAGGATATCCTCCTAAGCTTGATTTGGGTTATAGAACAATGAAGTCAGTAGGGTAATCCCAAGAGTCTACCACTACTACCACATCCTCCAAAACTCCTTCAAGCTTAATTGTTGATTTGTCTGCAAGATGTAAGACTGTGGCTATTGGTCTTAATCCTTCTAATTGAAAATCATCCATGATGACTTTGTTTTGTCAATACATTTATGTTTTCCACCAAAAATAACAACTTAATGTTTTTTTATCACTATCCACATTGATTGTGAAATTTTCTAAAGGGATGCCTGGATCAATATACTTGGGAGAACTAATAGTTCCCAAGCATAATATCATCTTGCTTCCTCCCAAGTTCACCATGTAATATAGATTGGTCTTTCCTCTTTTTTCTTAGCTTCTTAATGGATAGATCTTTAACTATTTTATTGTAGATGGGTTCTTTCCTTATATAACCTGTCATTAATGGTATTTTGACATATCAAATGTCTTTCGAGATGATTCACCAAATTTCAGAATAAAATTCTAATGTATGCAGGTCATTCTTCTTTTCGATTCCTTTTAGAAATATGGCTCATTACCCTGCATTTTTCCTTGTTCGATTTCTACATAGGTTGTTGTGGATAAGATTGCAACACCTTTTGTCCTTATTACGGGTCATCATACAACTGTGGTTTTGACAATTTTAGTTATGGTAGGTCTAGCTCGTGGAGGAAGTTCTCTTCCTGATAGAAGATGGATATTATTGATATCAACAAAATAGGTAGGGTATTGAGATGGTTTAGTAGATTAGGTTGGTTAAGCAACTTTATTATTAGGATTAGGCATTGGTTGAGTAGACAGTTGTGTGGATTTTGGTTGGGAGATTGATTAGGGAATAAACATCAGATATTGTTGTAGCTTAAAATAAGGAGGTCGTTAATAATTTTTTTGGTAATTAGGAGGTGGTTTATTCCACTAAAGTCCCCTTCAGGGTCATTTCCATGATTGGGGAGGTTATTGGAATTGTTACTGTGGTTTTTCTTGGTATTGAGGTTGCCACTGTTATTAGTATTGAGGGTTAAACCAAGGTGGGGGCTGCATATATGAATTATTAGACCAATTTTGAAGTGAATGCATAGGGTCTTGTGTCATACCTTCTTCCCTCAATGGCCATGGTTTCATTTGAGAAATATAGAAAACATGCCCATCCTCTGTTTCCAACATTTTAAAATCAGGTGAAGCCTCCCTTTCTTGAGAAGTGTTGGCTAATTCTCTACATCTATAGTTCTATTTTCTTCTTCTATAAGCATGACAATACTCCGTGAGAATTTTGTCTGAATTTTATTTCTTTTTAGCATGTAAAGCATCAAGTTTATTTGCCATATCATTGACAATCTCTTGCTTCATGTTTTTAAACATGCTAACAATATCTGACTTAGAGATGTCCCCCATTGTTTTGGTAGACAATCCACCTCTTGATATTACGCACCTTACCCTCTTCATGGTAGATCTTGAATAATAAATTTAAAGATATCGGTGATTTATTATATGTTGACGAAAACATTTTGTCCCTCTATGACATAAAAGCACAAGAAAATTCATCAAATTCTCATGATACACCAACAAAGGAAGTTTCTACTCCAAGGTTTATTTCAAGGAAAAGGAGACATGAGAATCAAGATATTCCTGCTAAGAGCCCAAATGCAAAAGCTTTGAACCCCAAGAACTAAAAAAGAAAATATGTTGAAGAAAGAGTACAAAAGTTGTAAAATTGGAAGGACTTTCCAGTTTGAATGAGATGCAAAATATTCATTTATTCATACCTGTGTACATTGAAAATGGTAATGATGTTCCAACACAATGTCGATTCAAAATATGTGGTTGGAAATAGGAGATGGATCACACGATGCAACTCAAACTAGACATAACTTAAAATCATCATGGGAAAATATACATTTCCCAAAAGTAAAAATATAGCCGCACAGTCAGAACACATAAATGGAAAGATTCAAAAGAGTGTCTACATGTAAAATACACAGTAGAATATGAAAAGGAAAAAAACGTATAAAAAATATAAATGAAAAAGGTGACCCCATAGTTGCAAGATTGACCATAGCTATGGAGCCATAAATACATGGAAAAAGTATACAATTTGTTATTGTATTCCATATATTGAAAAGGAGAAGACCCATGTAAGATTTTGGAAAAAGTAAAATTTGGTATCAGATTATTGGTCTATAGAACATTCCTCAATCTCATTGGCGGGATACCAACAGCTATGAAATTGCAAAATGTCTATCTCTTGTAGAAAAGGAGGATCTAAAATAGTGTGTTCAAAAGGAAAAGTATATTTCCCTTTCAATAGATGAGGTTACTACAGTGGATAATACTTCATGGATATGTATTCATGTTTACACATTTTCTAATGAAATAAGAACTCCACACCTCTTAGAAATTCATAAAATGATTGAGAATTCCAATTCTAAAAATATTTATAAATTGGTGGTCTCAAATCTGAAGGATATCACCAGAATGGATGACTTTGTCATTACAACAAAATTAGTTTGTGTCAGAATCGATGGTTAAATTGTAATGCAGGGACCCGTAAATGGTCGATGTGTTTGACTCCATACAATTTTATCTGGATATATGATTATTATCCATTGCATGTCTCATTGAATAAATATGGCTTACAAAATTGTGAGCACATTTGAAAATATACATAAAGTGGAGGAATTGATACGTTATTTGCATGCTTATTATTCTAGTAGTCCAAAGAGATTGTTAGAATTTCAGATATTTGTAATTTGACTAACAGAGGTAAAAAAGCTTCTCAAATATGTATATACCATATGCATATTTATGTATGGACCTGCCTTTTGAATATTTGATGAATATCCTTCATTTATAAGATCTATGTATAAATACCGTATGGATATAGATAAAGCTAAAGATTTATTGTGTCGTATAATAGACACAGAAACTTTACTCACTCTGCGTTATTTTTCCCATGTTGAGGGAGCTTAATATTTTAACGAAGCATGCACAATATCATTCTTTCTACATAACTAACTTCATAAGACTTGGAAGACGTGTGTGTTGGAGTCTTGAAAGTTTATATATTTATGATGGTATTTTCTATAGTGCTGCTTTTGAAAATTAGAATGCATTAAATGACTTGAAAAATTCCAAATGCTTCCTAAAATACAATATGCATGATCATCTATGTATAATGACACATGAAAAAGAGATTTCACTTCATACATTTCAAAAAAGAGTTGATATGGTTGTCTCAAAAATGGAATAAGTAAGAGTGACATGAAATTTATATGATGAAATATTATTGGAAACTAGGAATAAATTGAGAAAGATTCCTAAATCTTTAGCTAAAGAGATCCGGAAAAAAATTTAAAAATGATAAAATACTTGAACCAATGGGAGTTATAAATCACTTTTTTTCAAATTTTCCTGGTGCCAAACCTTATACATCTATCAGTTCTTTATTTTTCAAAAAAATGAGTGATCTAATTGACCATTTCTCTGAGACTGAAAAGATAAATGGAATTTCTATAGAAGGCATTTTACAAAGAAAAATACTTATTTCCGAGTCAATGGATTATGCTAATACTATGATGCGACAAGTTCATCTTCTACAAAACCCATAGGAATATGGTGTCATCAAAAGGATTTGGAATGATATTTGTTCGAGTAGTATTCCAAGTAAAGATTTGAGTGAGTATATTAAGCTATATGAACTCTATCGAACAATGATTCTGGGTTTTGTGGAAGATGAGAGGGTTTTCAGTGCATTTTCCTTTTTAAAGACAAACGTTTGAAAAATATTAGATAGGAATATAGAAAGTTGTCTGAGGTTGTATGTATCACGTTACTCAGTGGAGTATTTTCCTTATGATAGAGCACTCACATTATGGAGTTCATTAGTAGAAAGAAGAGGAGTTAGTAATATTTTTCCTAACCCAAAGGATCACGAGACATCCACATATTATGCTACAGTTGATTTCTAAGACATGAATGAAATTTTTTCTCCAGGATTGTTCCAATTCACATAGATTTCATTTCCTCTATACATTATTGAGAACATTTACAATATTTTGATGTAATAAGTATGGATGTATTTCATACAGATATTACAACTTTCAATAAATGTAATATTCTATTTGTCTTTATTTGATCCATTGCCATTGGAACATTGTCACTATCATTTTCTTGTATCCCATTTGTTTTTTATATTTGGTATTCATACTTAAATAAGGACATATTTGTCTTTTATATCTATTAATTGAATTTTTTTACATCTGAAAGAAATAAGAAACATAAATATTTTAAACAAACAAAATCATGAAAATTTAAGCAACATTTACATAAACAAAGAAACAAAAACATCATTTGTATTATGTAAACAGGTGTTTTGTCACAATTTTGACACCGACGTATGAATTAAAAGATAGTGGCTAGACATTTTTTGGTTTTTATTTTGTGTGGTAGACGTAAGGAAAACTATGATTCAAAATCATAGGTAGAAAAGAAGATGCCCTCATAATGTGTCCATATATGACATATCTTGTTCAAAAGATTTGAAATGTTAAGTACAAACCCCTTTTTGGAATTGTATTGACCGGCAATGCTTTAAGATTTGATACTTTTCTTCATAAACTAATCTGCCGCATGAGAGAACGATTTCAAGAGTACGTTGGAATTGTAACTATACTTATTGTTAATAGAGTTCAACATAATATAAATGATGATTTTGTTTCTTTGTTTACATAAATGTTGTTTAAATTTTCATGATTTTGTTTGTTTAAAATATTTACGTTTCTAATTTCTTACAGATGTAAAAAAAAATCAATTAACAAATATACAAGACAAATATGTCATTATTTCAGTCTGAAAATCAAATATAAAAAATAAATGGAATACAAGAAAATGATAGTGACAATGGATCAAAAAAAAACAAATATAATATTGCATTTATTGAAAGTTGTAATCTCTATATGAAATACATCAATACTTTTTACATCAAATTATTGTAAATAGTCTTAATAATGTATATAAGAAATTAAATCTATTTGAATTGAAACAGTCTTGGATCAAGACTTTCATTCGTGTCTTGGAAATTAATTGTAGCATGATTTGTGGATGTTTCTCGATCCATCAGGTTAGGTAAAATATTACTAACTCCTCTTATTTATACAATGAATTCCATAATGGGAGTGCTCTACCATAAGGAAATGACTCAATTGAGTAATGTGATACATACAACATCAGAAAAGTTATTATATTCCTATCCAATCTATTTCGAACTTTTGACTTTAAAAAGGACAGTGCACTAAAAAACCATCTCATCTTCCATAGAACCCAGAATCATTGTTTAAAAGAGTTCATACAACTTAATATTCTCCCTCAAATCTTCACTTAGAATACTAGTGGAACAAATATCCTTCCAAATCCTTTTGATGGAACCATATTCTTGTGGGTTTTGTAGAGACTGAACTTGTCGTACAATAGTATTAGAATAATCCATTGATTGGAAACTATGTATTTTTCTTTGTAAAATACCTTCTACAGTAACTTTGTTTATCTCTTTAGTCTTAGAGAAATGGTCAGTTAGATCACCCATGTTTTTGAAAAATAAATGACTAATAGATGTATAAGGTTTACCGCACCAGAAAAATTTCAAAATTGTGGATTTATAACTCCCATTGCTTCAAGTATTTTATCATTTTTGAATCTTTCCCGGATCTCTTTAGCTTCAGAGATATTTCTCAACTTATTCATTGGTTTCCATATAATACTACATCATATAAATTTCCATGTCACTCTTACTTCTTCCATTTCTAAGACAACCATATCAACTCTGTTTTGGAATATATGAAATGGAATCTCCTTTTCAATTGATGTTATACATAGATGATCATGTATATTGTATTTTAAGAAGCACTTGGGATTTTTCAAGTTTATCAATGCATTTAGTTTTCAAAAGCAGCACCCTGAAAACTCCCATCAAAAATATATAAACTTTCAAGACTCCAGCACACATGTCTTCTTAGTCTTATTAAGTCTATTATGTAGAAAGAATGATCTTGTGCATGCTTTCATTAAGATATTAAGATCTGTCAACATGGGAAAAATACCACAAGTGTGAGTAAAGTTTATATGTCTGTTAGACGGCACAATAGATCTTTAGCTTTATCTACATCCCTACAGTATTTATACAAAAATCCTGTCAATGAAGGATATTCATCAAATATTCTACAGGTAGGTTCATACATAGATATCCATCTAGTATCTACATCTTTGAGAAGCTTTTTTCCCTCTGTCAGTACAATTCAAATTTCTAAAATTCCAAAAATCTCTTTGACTGCTAGAATAATAAGCATGCAACTCACATATCAATTCCTCCACTTTAGCTACATTTTAAAATGTGCTCACAATTTTGTAAGTCAGATTCATTATGTGAGCCATATAATGGAAATCAATCATAAAGGAGCAATAAGTTGTCTGAAGTCAAACGTATAGACCATTTATGGCTCCATGCATTATAACTACACCATCGGTTCCGACACAAACTAATTTTATTGTACTAGGAAAATTCATCCATTCCGGTGATATCCTTTAGATTTGAGACCACCAATTTATAAATATTTTTAGAATTGAAATTCTTGGCCATTTTATGAATTTCTAAGAGGTGTGGAGTTCTTATTTCATTAGCAAATGTGTAGACATGAATACAAATCCATGAATTATTATTCATTACAGTAACCTCATCTATTGAAAGGGAAATATACTTTGCCTTTTGAACGCACTATTTGAGATCCTCCTTTTCTACTAGATATAGACATTTTACAATTTCCCAGCCAGCTGGTATCTGACCAATGAGATTGACACAAGTTCTGTAGACCAATAACCTGATACATAATTTAATTTTCTCCAATATCTTACATGGGTCTTCCCATTTTCAATATATGGAATACAATTGTAAAATGAATATTTTTTGCATGTAGTTCTTCCTCCATAGTTTTGCTCAATATTTCTACTATGATGCCACCATTTTTATTTTTATTTTTAATATGTTTTTATTCCTTTTCATATTCTTCTGCGTATTTTACATGTAGACATTATTTTGCATCTTTCCATTTATGTGTTCTAACTATGCTGTCATCCTTTTACTCGGGGGACAAATGTGGATATTCTTCCCACAACGCTCAATTGTGTCCAGTTTGATGCATTATGTAGTCCTTCCTCTACTTAATCGGTGCAGCTGTCATATTTTGCATTGTGAGAAAATGTTGGAGTTCATCATTGGCCATTTTCGAATGTATATAGGATTTAATAAAAAGACTATTTTGTAGCCTGTGGTAAAGCTGAGCAATTCTCTTGCAATTAGTTGAAGACTTTGTCTTCTTTCTTCTGGGAACAGGGGGATTTTAGAAATGAGATAGGGGGAACTTCTGCATGTTACAGGTAGGAAATAGATTCCTAGGTGTTGGTGCTCAAAATAGTCTCGCCCCATTTTGAGAATTGAAAATCTATCAATTTACGGCCTCTGATCAGATTTTATTTCCTCGTGTTGTGCCTCATCAAAAGTCTACATCCTTCCTTTTGTTGATGCTTATTCAATCCTTTCATGGGTCGAATAGGATCAGTGGAGGTATAGAATCCAAAATTGTATCCTTTTTTCTCTGTTCTCTGGAAAATGTCTATAATTTGGGTCTCCCATTATTTTTTACATCTAAAAACTTGGGCTCTCCCATTCTTTCCATTTTCCACAATCGGGATTTGTTGTCCTTGTCATTTCTTGCCCTAAATACTTGAAGAAAAATGAATGGATGTAGCTTACATGGAAATATTTGAGCCTTGTAAAATTTCTAAATTCTTATCCTTGAGAACATTTCATCTTTGGGCTCAAATGGTTCATTTTTAAGTGCATTTTACGGTTTGATGGGTGTTTCTCCCGGTCAAATTTACATCCTTAGCATCAGACAGAGAAACGTGGCACCTTTTTGGGAGACGGGCTCGACAGGGTACTTCAAAATTTCTATGAATGAACCTCAACTTGATGGTCCTCGTGTCATGTGGAAGAACAATGCTCATTTGAAGATTTTCTTTTCGGTTTGGCATTGGAGTAGTGCTGGGAGGACACATGGAGGATTCCACCAAGTCTTGCCATACTTAGACTTTTCTAACTATTTTTTGAGCGGCTTGGGACACGTGGAGAGACCGTGCATGTTTTGGCCATCCCTTGAGTTCTTATTTTAAAGAAGCACCAGGAGGACACTTGGAGGCCTCCGCTCACTTTGAAATTTTGCTTTGGACATTTTCAATGGCCAAAGGAGATTCTTGGAGACCCTGAAACATGGTGCCTTCCACTGAGCTTTAAGCCTTCAAACAAATTTTTGGGCCTAGGACACGTGGTGAGCCCTAGCTCATTCAAGGTCTCAAATTTTGGGAACCATCTCAAGGTGCGCCATTGTGACGTGGCAGTTTGACAATTCAACAGGAGCGGGAAGCGGACCATCGGAGGAAATTTGGATTTTTTCCTCATTTGCATCAAAAGGATTAAGACATCTAAAATGGTCCTACAAGTGCTTCACATGGAGAATAGGTCAACATTTGTTCCAGTCAATGGCAATAGGATTTCAGACGGGAAATTTGGAAAATTTTCCTCTTCGTAGGAAAAAGAGTTAAAAGTGTAAAAGGAAGCATGGTTCCATGCTGGGACCCACATTGGAAACTAGAAGAGAGAAGGTGTGGAGCTGTGGGGAGGAAACTTGGAAAATTATAACCTTTTCCAAAAAGGAGGGAAATAGGTAGAATTTAGTTTCCGTAGTTCCTTTGGGACCCACCTTAGGACATGTGTCAAGCTCATTTCTTCAAGGGCGGAGATACATGGAGTGAAAAAGTGAACTCTATTTACATTTTTCCAAAGGTTGTAAATGGAGGAAAATGGTGAGGAACCCCCAGTTCTATTTTTAATGTTGTGAATCACCCATGTGGACAGCCAAATTCAATTTAGTAAAGATCAATGGCAAAGCGTTTGATTGGAGTTTTCTGCAATTTTTTTCCCCTGATGGGGATCTGTATTCTTATGGTTTTTTATCATGAGGGACATCACACAATGATGAAGATGGTGACATTGGCGGTGATCCGTTTGGTGGGGAATGAGTCTCCAAACATCAGCATTAAGTAGCAACCGAGAGGAGTTGAACTGATTGGTCATATGGGTGACCAAAACACTCTTATATCTTGGGTGGGTGAATTTTTCCATGTTTAGATGTCTTTGACCATAGGAAATGATGACATAATTTGACCATGGTGGGCTCGATCTGATCATTGGCGCTTTTTTCTTCTCCGACAACATGCAGAAGAATGCTCTAAATTTGACAGATTAGGGGTGGAAGTGGTTGGCGAGAAGAAGGAAAAGTGATCTACCAGAGGAAGGAGTTGAATGCGGGAGATTTTCGATGAGATCTGCCCCCTAAGGACATGAAATCTTTTTACAGATCTGATTCTGTGAATCACGATGGCGCTTGATCATGGCAAGAATGGTGCACTCAATGTTTGGATTTTTGGGGGGAAAAGGATATCAAGTGTTGGATCAAAATGTTATAAATGGGGGCATGGAATTTATCATGCAAATGGTTGGAGTGTTAGGGTTGGGGACTGATTTTTCTAAGAGAAAAGCTTGATAAACACCCATCATTTTGAGAAACCATTTGAATAAAACCTGTATATCTCCTTTGTGTTAAATTTGATCATGTCAAGGTGGTTGCTAGTGTACAGCCATTGACAAGCTCTGATATTGTTCTAGAAACATTCCCCTACTGATAAATTTAATCAAACTTGAGTTCATTGTTTATTTTCTTGATCAAAATATGTGTTTGCTTCATTTTTGAATGTCTGCGAGTAGTTTTTCTTGTTCCTGTTGCAATCTTAGAATTGAAATATTTGTGAATCACACAAGATCTTATCCATGATAGTTTGGTGGCATTTGCAATTTCATTTATCAGGAGATTTCATTTGATTGAAATAAATAAATTTAAAATCACCGGAGCTCCTAGCATGACTATAAGATTTTTTGTTAGCCTTTGAGTGTATCTTAGGTGTGATGAAACATCAGATCTTGATAATGTTTAGTTAAGTTTTAAAAACTTCTGAGCCTTCATTTTGAATCCTTGAATCTTTGTGTGAAAAGGTCTGATCATATGGGCCTCCATTGAAGCACATATTCTAGTTAAAGGAACAATCTTAGCTATTCTGAAGCATTCTATTTGTTTAAGGCTCTCCATTTTTGTAAAATTTCTCAAGAATCTGGTAAATCAAGTTCATAACTTCTCACCTCCCACCAAAATTCATTAAAAAACAACCAATTCTACCCATACTACCCTTATTTGTCATGTGTGTATACAAATGCATAATTTTGTTACCAAAGCATGCAGAAACAATCACAGTTTTGATTCTTTTTAATGGCTTGAACCTTGACTTAGAAAATATCTCCATTATCTAGAAGTGACAACTCGTGAGAGTTAACTTTTGTTGTACATTGATCATATTTTCTGCAAGGTCTTCTTAATAATTTACAAGGAAGGATATCTCCATCTTCTTCACAAATAGTCTAGGTTACAAAAGGGTCCTCTCACCCTGTTTGAAAGGCACAACCATATTTTGCAGTGAGGATAGGTCAAATCCTCTTGAGGGTGCTACCATTTCACCACATCTGAGTGATAAAGGATGCATTTCAGTCCATTCGAACTACAAAATGACACACTACATGCTCTAGTTTGTCCTCTTAATTCCTGCCAAACATAGATTCTTTTTTTTCTTGGGATTCAACTTCTACATCTGGGCTACTTAGCAATAGAAATATCTTAATTCTCATGTCTCCTTTTTCTTGAAATAGACCTTGGAGTATAAGCTTCCTCTGTTGGTGTATCATGAGGAATTCGATGAATTTTTTGTACTTATATGTCATCAAGGGACATAATGTTTTCCTCAACATATAATGGATCATCGATATCTTTAAATTGATTATTTTGTGAAGGAATTTTTGAAATAGTCTCATATATAATTCTATAAAATTGTTACAGAATATAGTATTAATTTTATCTATAGTTAAGATTTTTACACGGTACAAAGGATTTCTCAAGAATAGTATGAAAAACATAATCATGTGAAATAATGGTAAGATTAAATAACATGTAAATAGCACATGCTACATACTGATATTTTCAACTAATGCAGAAACCCCCTTCATTTGTTTGTGAATTTTCCAAAATAACCAAGCAAAGTATTTGCACCCTTTTTTGAACTGGCTGAATTAGTAGTCTTCTTACCCTGATTTCTAGTATCCATGACTACTTAGGGATGACTATTATGTTCTAAGGCTCTGAGATTGGACGGTTTAGGGTTAGACGGTAGTGGTTAGATGGTAAAGGCTTGGATGGAAAAGGCTTGGACGGCTCTGTGGTTGGACGATAAAGGTTTAAACGACTGAGGGGTTGGAATGCTTATGGCTGAGAGGCTAGATGACTGAGTGGTTGGACGGTTGAGGGGTTAGACGGCTGATGGGTTGGATAGATGAAGTTTTGGACGTCTCATATTTAAATAGCTCAGGGTTGGATGGCTCAAGGGTTGGATGAGTTAGGGGTTGGATGGCTAAAGGTTGTCGGCTCAGGGTTGGATGGATAAGGAGTTCTGGATCAGGGTTGGACAGCTAAGGGGTTGGATGAGTTAGGACTTGGATGGTCAAGAGGTTGGACGAATCAGGGTTGGACGGCTCTGGGGTTGACGGATCTTAGGGGTGGATGACTCATGAGTTGTGACGGCTGATGAGGTTGCTTATGTTTACTTCAGTGAATATGCACACGAAATGATTCGAAGTGGTGGCTGAAAATTACATCCATAAGATCTTATATATGTGTAAAATCTAGTATCATCAATGAAAAGCGACAGAAGTTGAAGTGCTCCAATGAGATTTTCACAAAGGAATGAGCCTCAGCATTGCGATCATGTCAAAGACACTTCAAGGGCCAATGAGGGCATGTTTGGTTTAGAGTGGCTTTTGAATGAGCTTAAAATTTACCATCAAATTGGGGCATGATGAAGTTGTTTGACGATACTTTAAGCATTATGATCAAGGGGAAATCTTCATAATGAAAGTATCCTTTAGTCCTAGATTCTATTATGACGATGTGAAGGTTGTGTTAAGAAGCTGGAAAATGCCCGAAAAATGTAGTATTCATCAAATGAGATAGCAGGATAGAAGTTGTAATACTCCTATGAGAGGTCTCAGGTTTGATGGCAACCAGACAGTAGATGTTACCCAAAGCATATCTTCAAGGAACTAGATAGGGCATGATCTATATTTGAGAAGCTTGGGAAAATGAAGATCGTAAAGTGAGATCTTAATTGGGAAGAATCTGAGAACAGTTGTTTGACGATAGAGAGGCTTGAATAGGAGGGAACCATGGGTACGAGGATAAACCTTAGCGCATTTTATGATAATCCCAAGATGCTATCAGAAAAGAAATTTGTATAAAAGGCTATTATTACATGCAATGAAGAAACACTCATAGAACAATGGTTGATAAATGGAGTCTCAGGTTGACTGGCAACCAGTTCGAGCCTACAAGATATTTGGAGATCCAGATAACAAGATGGTATATTGGAGAAGATAAAGGCAAAGAATATACTAGGAACATTGTCAGATTAGTCCAATTTCCTCTCAAAATATGTATGATAATAAGGGAATGGACTCCTAAGGACACTAGGTTGGGGAGGAGGACTTCAGAGCATACAAGATACTCCAAGATGGATGGAAAAAGCTAAAAGGATTTAGTTGCAACAAGAAAACTCATATTAACAAATCTTCACTTGGAGTCACGACTGTGTGTTATTTAGATGTTAGATCCAGAGAAGACTACATGCCACATGCTTATAGTACGATGGTACGCCATTGGGATGGATAAGCCATCATCTGATTGTGGGAATCCTTCACCAATGAGGTTCATTTTGATGAATTTTAATTTCTAAAGATGTAGGAAGGTTTTCTAAGGACTGGGAAGATAGCTACTTTAAAGAATAGGATTCACCAACAATCGCTAAGGAATTCCAAGTTTATGGTTCACATTATTGTACCTGTTTGGGTGTGGATGATAGGTAGGATAAAATTCCAAGAAAGAACATTTTGTCCTTATAGGGTCGATGGATAAAGTTAAGGGTCCTATGGAATCATCCATTGAGGGAATTTTTCCCCAATGAGGTTCTATCGTTCATTGTTTTAATCGAGATGTTCAAGTTTTTAAGGATGGGAAATGAACTTTAAAGGTATGTCAGGAGATAAGAGGTTCAAAATTTTACTTAATTGGTAGTTAGGGGATGGACGATAGGTAAGATAACAAGATAGGAAAATACATAAGTGACTTATGTTTAGGATAAATATGTGCTATAACGGGAAGATTCCATTAGGGCATAATGACCAAATCGTTATTGATTATATTGAATTATTTACACGTATGATCACGGAATATATTTAATTTTTTGACAATCCAAATATTAAATCGTAATAGACAATAGGTGGGAATTTAAATCTAAATGAATTCATATGACTCAAACCATTTCAGGGGGACTAACAAGGAATTTCCATGGAGAAATTATTGCACACGGGAAGATCTAAGGGTAGAGTAGACACCAAATTTAGGTGTCTACACAAATGTCACGTTGCTTCACATAATTTAACATAGAACATGTGACACCTCCAAATCCACCTTGCATAGACAACTCATTTATTATTACGGAAAATTTATACCCATCTATGAAATGATTCTAATCGATAGATGGGATTTATTCATTCCCAAGATCATTGTAAGTAAAAAAACCCCCTATTAATCATTTGCTTCCATTGCAATTTAACATAGAATTGACATTGAGGGAAATGCCTTCATAGAACTAATTTTAGAATGAGACCCAGATGTTTGAGTCATGACTCTAAGGTCGAAGATCTATGAGGTAGATCGAGGTACATGTGACCTAGATAAAAAAAGTCATTAATCGAGAGGTTTATCTCTTCCCTAAGTTTTAGTATGGGTAGTGAAATCTTGGGTTGAGCCGTGTTTGGGAGGAGTGAAACTCTTTCCCAAAAACCTATCTAATGACCTCCTGAGCTTATCAAACTAAATAAATCCATCTTGCTATTCGTAGCGAAATGTGAACTAGCTAAAAGACTCATTTACGAGGTATGGTGCTTTCACCTCTGGAAGATTTGCTAGCATGGACCAAACTTGGACCAAATGTCAAAACAATAGGCTTGAAAAAAATGGAACCTCCTGTAAAACCCTGTTAAATCATCTCTGCTATTGAATAATGAAACATAAATCACTCATTTTTTGGAAACTATATCTAGGAGGATTTTTCCTTCAGTCAGCCATTTTTGGCTAGCCCCTAGCATCTCAAAACCTCCATATTATGGATGGTCCCCACAAATCTAACCCATTAAGAATATTCATACATTTTCTCAGATATTTGAAGTACAACATCTAGAAAAAACTAAGGAAAGGCCCATTCCATCTTGGGAAGGAGAGAGAGGGGAAGAAGTATCTTTCTTTTCGCCTCCATCTATGCAATCTTCAAATGAGACAGAGGACACCTCCACCTTGCCCAACCTATGTTATAGTGGAGATGGGGAACTTTCCCCTGAGTCTATTATCTTCCCGTCAGAGCTTTCAAAATATCTCCCACCATTGGAGCTTTTCTTTTTTTCAAAATCCACTTAGTGGAGGAATATTATTTCCCAATGAATCTTAAAGAATCTATGAATGAAGGACATGTTTGTAATATTTGACCCATCATGAATTTAATACATTAAAGAATCTATGAAAAATTGAGGAGCACAATGTTTGTAATCGAATAAAACTTGACACCAATCATGAATTTATTATACATACATTGTTATAAAATAAATTTTTTGTAACCATTACCTTTTTTTACTACATTATTATCTATTATGAAATATGTCAGAATACTTGATTATTCTATCAACTCAGGACTTGATTATTGTCACCTATTTGACCTTTATTCTGTAACATGTTGATGTGATATGTATCCTATCTAATATGAAAAAATATATTAATTATAAAATTATATTATCATATTGCTTATAAAGAATGTATTTATGTAATTAGAGTTGAATTTATCATTTATAGATCTTTGTTTATTTGCATTTCAATGTATTATGATTAGTTTAATAATTTTGTTAATGTAAACTAATTTATACATTATATCTTACACTTAGCATATTTTTTCTTTTCACAAGGTTTTAAGGTTACATTTTCATCCTCGAAGGATTTTTTTTTTTTTCCTAAGGACATGTTTCTAATCGAAAAAAATTTGACACCAATCATGAATTTATTTACATACATTGTTATAAAATAATAAATTTGTAACCATTACCTTTTTTTACTACATTATTATCTATTATGAAATATGTCAGAATACTTGATTATTTTGTGAACTCAAGACTTGATTATCGTCACCTTTTTGACCTTTATTATGTAACATGTTGATGTGATATGTATCCTATCTAATATGAAAAAATATAATAATTATAAAATTATAATTTTAATAATTATTATAATTTTAATTTTAATAATATTTTTGTTATTTTACTGTTATAATAATATCATTTATTAACAAAGTTATTATTATTTTAATAAAATAAATGTAATGATAATAATAATTGAAACAATAGTAATGATGGCTCTAGAATGCGATGGCGATTTTTGTTAAGAATCTAAACACATATTCATGTCATCTAGAGCAAGGAAAAGGAAGTGGTGGAGGTGTCCATTGTGAGGCTGGAGGAGGAAAATATGTTTTAATAGACTTCCCTATGAACCATGTTGCATGAAATTAAACACTAGGTGTAGGGATCAATGGTGGATTAACACCTCACCCAAATCTGGTCCCTAATGAGGGAGGTGATGATGGGGCAAAGGAAGTCGGTACTAAAATAAGAGGCATTTATTTACACTACAGTTGTTAAAGGAGTTCAAAGGTTAAGGAAACCCCTCAATCCATCTCTGTATACCCTTGTTCTCGTGATGAAGGAGGTTCTTCTCTATGAAGTTCGGGATCAAAAAGAGGAATATGGAAAACTTGGTCTCATATGTCATTTTAACTACCTATGGCCAAATATTTCTCAGCTACACAAATTGATCACATAAAAAAAGAGATTCAATATTAAGGGTAAGGCCAAAGTTTAACCCTGTTTTAAAGCATATTATATTATAGTTTTTTTATTCTTACGAACACTGTGATGCTATCCATAACTCATATTAGTTTTTGGAGGATCACGGAATTAAAAAAAAAACTTTGGTTCCCTTCATTTGACCCATTAAAAGAATATTTTGATTTGATACCAGTTTGGGTAAGGAATCTGGGTCTTCCTATGCAATTTCGGTATAAATATTGCCTAGAAGTCATTGGTAATAGTTTGGGTGTTTATGTAAGATCAGATGAAGATACTAATCAAATGTTACATCTGTCTTATGCTCTAATCTTGGTGGACATGGATGTTTCCGTTGAACTTAATGAAAATATTAAATTGTATAAAGCAGAAAGGGTTTGGTATTAAAGATTGGATTACGAAAGATAATATTTTTGCTATCATAAATGTTTACAAATAGGACATTTGGTAAAGGAGTGTGGGAATACCAAGCAAAAGAGTGGAGTCAATTCTAATTAGTGGAAGTATTCCCTCCCTTATCACTTTATCATTGAATCCCCTTCAACTCATGTATGTGATTCGTCTTCAAAAAACTACACCTCTAAGGTAGAATCTATTCAATTGGTCGAGAAGGTTGAGTATTCTGCTCCAGTGGTTGAACATGGTTCTCATTTCTTGGATAAAACTCCCCAGGTTATTTTGGGGTTGGTTAAGGAGATGTATTCTCTTTATTCTCCTAAAAATATGTCATTTCAACCCATTTCTTCTATAGATGTTATTCTTTCTTGTGTACCTAATGAAGAAAAAGGGGAATGGACGAACGCCTAGAACAAGAAAAGAACATCCTCTAAGAAAATTTCAGCTCTAACATATATTACTTTAAGATATAAATCCTCTTATTTGGATTGATTGTGTTCTGTATCATTTGGGTTTTTCCCTTTTCTTTCTAATGCTATTGTAGACAATAAAATTAGGTCACACCCCCCCTTTTGGTCCCTAGACAAATAAGCCCCCTTTATTACATTTACCTAGTCATGACCCCCTTCACCCCACTAATATTAATTTAATTAAATTAATGCTTTACCCTCACTATATTTATTATTTAAATATCTTATTTAAATAATATCTACACATATAGTTCACTTAGACACCTCACCAAGCCAACTCAACCTAAGACCTATTCTTAGCAAGTTACCATAACTAACTAAGACTTACCCAAACCCTAAAAATCAATGCCTACACTCCCTCTAACCACATTCCCGCATGCTCACAAGAAGCTCCCAGTCTAATCCACGGGATAACGACACAAGATCCAAGGAAATCAGGAGGATCTCCCTAAGTTTAGTAAACCTAGGAAATCCCACCTTGACCGACGTCGGTTACCCCTAACCGTCGCCGGTTAAGCCGGACCGCTGTCGGTTACCCCTTTTTAACTCCTAAACTACCTTATTCTCAAGGTTGGAAAACCTAGAATTGGGAAAGCAAGAAATTTGACAAGCAAGAACGAGATCTCAAAAGATAACACATCTTCAGAGAGCTAATTCCAGCAAGAACTCACATCTAAAGAAGGAGATTGAACATCTTCTCCTGCACAGCCATCCCAGCCACATTCGGATCTATCTAAGCAAAGAGGAGTGTGCATGCAGCCCATGCAGAAGATTTTCTTTCAGTCGGTGATCACTTACAGGCTTCAAACCCATCATCAGCACCTCCATCCTTCACACACAAACTTTCAGAAATGAAATCCAAGTAAGTATAACATCATACTTTCCTGGTTATTTCATCTCATCATTATTTTATCACCCATTGTTTATCTTGCTCCTTATTGACCATCTCCAACACTTTTCACCTCCATAGACCCAGAAAAACCTTTCCAAAACCTACTCCAGTCACCCATTACCTCATCCCGACCAACCAAAATCCTTTGTGCAATCACAAAGAGGACCAAAACCCTGTTCTGTGACATTCCCAGATCTCACAGTAACCGGCCCCAGTTATACCTAACAGTGGTTGGTCACCCCTGACCGATGCCGGTCTCTATGTTTTCCCACACATCCTTAAACAGAGACCTATCCACCCCATAATACCTCACCCTCACTCACCTGTGACCTACCCAAGACCTTTATCAGACCTAGAGAACTCAGAACCAACCATTTGACCTATGGATTCTATTCTAGCTTAGCCATGTTAGATTAGATCTATTTCTTATTGTGTTTTAAGTGAGATACCTAAATCATTTTAAAATAACAATAGGATTTACTTTGTTTACAACATTAATTTGTTTAAAACAGTGGACTGACAGCCATCTAGGAAGTATCATACTTCCCGGATCTAGCTTACGCTAGGCAGTTCACTGCCCATATTGTTTAATGCTTTCTGGTGGTCTTGTTTTCATTACAGGTAGTTCCTCCTAGCCAAAAGGAAGCTCTCACAGTCAGCTGTGGATTCAGAAGTCATACGTGCAACAACCCATCAACCGACATTTGAACAGGTATTCCTCCTATGCCCGTTACCCTATCTGTTTCGTCAACCATTCAAAGAAACAATCTAAGAAAAAAGGTGAAACATTTTAGCACGCCCAGTGGGACCCATCCGGGGTTCCTTGCATTTCATTCATTCCTAGGAAAAAATTGTGTGTTTGTTTCCCTTCTAAAGTGTACACACTAATTTTCTTCCCTGGTAATCCACTCCTTCTTTCTATTTGCTCTAAAGGAAACTTTTCTTTTGGTGTATTTAAAAAGAATCATTTCTTCATGTTTTCTACATTTTAGTGAAAGAGAATCCCTCTTCCTATTCATCTTATTGTGTCATCCAATTTCACATTTTTGATTTGGGTTTTAAAATCATTACATTTCATTCTAATTTTCTGCATTAGCTCACATTAATTGAGGGCAACCTATATGCTGGAAGTCATTACCAGCTGATGGTTGACAAATGAATCATAGAAAAGCACTTCTATCCTTTTCTCTTTCTCTGAGTCTTACCAAACCACACAAAAATTCAAAATACATACATTCTTAAACAACATCTTACCTAGAAGAAGCTGTAGGTGATCACATGATCACGACATAGTGGGCACCCAGCTCGCTGCTCTTTCGAGTCATACTTCAGAGCGTAGCCCGCCCCCACCATAACATACCTGAAACCTCACCCTTTAGATCTCCTTCTTTGTAGGAAGCCATCCTCACCAAAAAATCTATTTCACAATTCATGTGTCAGTCCCTAAATAGCATAAGCTGAACAAACGTAATAGAATAGGCACTCTAGGAACATTCTTTCTTAGTGTTTTGTTTGATTTGTGTTTTGAGGTGAGAGCTTTCGATCATTATTTTTGTCTTTCCTTGCACATTCCCAATCATAGTCGGAGTATTCTGACTTTGTCTGAGTGTGTCTGGACCACATCTACATCATTCTCAGATTTCTGGGTTTGATTCCACATCAAATTCTAATTCACAACCACTTTTTCTCATCACTATTTCAATTTCACAGTGACCGTCATCGGTTACCTCTGACTGCCATCGGTTAAGCTCAACCACCGTCAGTTCTAGGTCCTTTTGCTAACCTATTCAAAAGGACAGTTTCACTTCACTTTCTTCCACTTTCCACAGTCTCTGTCACTGTCACTTTTTCCATTGACATTTTACACATCCCCAAATTTGGCATACTTGTCAGATTTTACCTTCTACCTCACTGATTACTCACTGCCTATTTTCCACAGTAACTGGCAGTGGTTACCCCTGACCGACGTCGGTTGTCCCTAACTGGCATTGGTTACCCTGTTTCACATTCCACGCACCATTTGTTACTTCATCCATTTTTTATCACTAGATTCACCTGTTCCTACTATTCTCTGTATTATTTACAGAGAAGCAACATCACCTGATCAGTACTGGTTCACATGGTACTGACCCGAAGACAAGCAAATGCCCTCATGTTCCATGCCAGTCGCCAACCACTCCCCCCTAGTCCTTCACCACCCTCTATTCTATCACCAGCCATGGATCCCATCCAGCCTACCAATATCACTACTAGAGATGAGGAGTTCGCACGACTCCTTGACCAAAATCCTGCTGCCTTGCAGTTTTACCTCTCCCATTCATCCACTCGAGATGCCTTGGGTCAGTTGATATACGACATGCCCATATCTATCCCCCGACACTCGCACCCACTTCTGCCTCAGCCCCATCTGGCTCCATGCTGCCCACTTCCACTTTACCCCCAGTCGTTTCACAGTTAGGTCCTATACCCGCTATGACTGCCACGTCTGTTACCCCTGTAGCACCCATTACATCCACCATACCCTTGGTGACTACCCCAAACATGACCTCATCCACCCCTAATGTCTCATACATACCTGTAGCTACGTTCCCACCTCCAGTGTTGGTGACCCCTACCCCATTTCAGAACGTAGTTCTTTCCATTCCACAATCACTAGCCCCTATTGCCACTAGGGTTACCACAACCCTTCCTCCCCCATATACATACTACCAACAACCACCTGTTTCATCTATTGTTCATTCTGGGTACGTACCCCCTATTTCATTGCCTTCTTCTCCACCACCTTACATGGCAGCCCCATACACTGGAATGCCCCACCCATTATACACCCAAAACCAACCTCCTCACACTATAGGAGGCATCCAATCATCACAACCCACCAATGACCTAATTAGATTGATGATGGATAAGATGCAAACACTGGAGGCATCGGTTTCTGGCTCCCACAACACTCTCACTTATGATGAGATTTGCAATGAGCCTATTCACCCATCCATTCCCATCCGTTCATACCCTGTGCATTGGGAAATGCCTAAATTCAACCACTTCAATAGTAAGGAAGACCCACAACAACATTTGTGCTCGTTTAAACATGGATGTTATTTGATTGCTCATGATGATGCCTTACTTTTGAGAACTTTTCCCATGTCCCTCACTGGACCTGCATTAGATTGGTATAGTGGGTTACCCAAACACTCCATATTTTCATTCAATCAGGTAGCCCAAGCTTTCTTGGATCATTTTTCTATCAACATCGCCAAGAAAGTTACCATGACTGATCTATATTCCACACGTCAGTACGAGGATGAATCTATCACAGATTTTGTCACTCGCTGGCGCAGCCTGATCAATCAACTTACCTTTCAACTGCCACAAACTGAACTCATCGAGCTCTTCACATGAGCTTGTGCTAGACATATCTCCCCGAACCTTGTAGGTCCAAACTTTTAGAACATTCGATGAGGCATTTACTATGGCATGAAAGTTAGAAATTCAGGCTATTGAAGAGAAGAAAATCCAATTACGAAATAAGAATTTGACATTCAAGTCGACTGAAACCTCTTCTTCTTCTAAACCACCAACCAATTATTCAAAGGCTAAAGGTACCACTAACGCAGTGGTACTCAAGGCCAGCCCAGCTCATCCATCCAATCAAGCCACACCCTCATCTAATCTATCACCCGTACAGGCTTTTCGATTCAGACAAGAGTAGCGAAAATATACCCCAATTGGGGAACCTTACTCTTCTATTTTAGAAAAGCTGATCAAAGCTGGTGCCATCACCCTTCCACCCATAAAACCACACACTGGTTTTGACCCTGCTCGCCCCATGCCCGCATGGTATAAGGAACAAGATTTCTGTAACTATCACCGAGTGAAGGGTCATAGTGACGGTAACTGCATCACTTTTAAGAATATTGTCCAGGAAATGCTCGAGAAAGGTGAGTTGACTGTGGATAATCCCAATGCTGCCCCTAACCAAAATCTACAAATCTTTAAAAAACCATTTCCCAATCATGCCCCTTCATCCAATCAAACAGGTGAGACATCCACTCACGATACCCATACTCGTGAGGTTCATGCGATCTTTAACGAGGTACCTGTTGCATCTCAATTACCTCACATCCCTTCCATAGAGGAAATCCTAGCCCAAAATCCTCCTTCCATGTCTGAACCAACCATCATTGTTCCTTCACCAATAGAAGAACACCCTTCATCTCCTTCATCACCTACAGAGGAGTCTTCTGTGGACATTGAGACCATCTCACCCCTAGCTTCTCCACTTAGCGAACCTTTACCTACCATACCTCCTCCACCCATAGAGGAGCACCCATTACCTCCTCCACCCACAGAGGAGCACCTATCAGTTCCTCCAATCATAATTGAGGAACTCCCATCATCTCTTCCACTCATCATAGACCCGGTGGAGATACCTTTACCTCTTGGCGAGCATTCTCCATTAGCTACCCAACATCCAATAGACCTACTTTCAGCTCTCTTACCCACAGAAGCTGAAGCTGGCCAATTCCCCATCTCTAAGATGCATTTTATGGGAATTCCCATTAGGTCCTCACCAACTCCACCCATAAACATGCCATTCTCATGTTTGGCTGATCACTTAGAGTATGTGGATAGAGCTTTGTTATGGGGGTGCCTCTTACTCCCTGTCTCAACACAAATGCAGAAATCCCTCGATGACACCTCCACTATCTACCCAAGCACATTTCCACCCATCAAACCACATACAACCACTTCTGTTGCAGCCCCTTCTATAATACCTGTTAGCACTCACACCACATGCTTACCATAACCCGACCTATGCCTAAACCCAAACCCATACCCACAACATTTACCTCCACTAAACCTATTACCACTTTAGGGGTTACCCCGACCACCAGCCTTACTCATCCACCTATTAAACTGGATTTAGCTACATCCTCCAATGTTAAAACCACACCTACTCTGACACCCAAACTAAAGAAACAAACTCATCAACCTCATACCCCTACCACACCAATCACACCCGCACTTGTCCCATCTACCTTAAGACCTCAGCTACCCAACAGGGTCAAGCACCCCTCACCCATTCATAACCCAATAACACAACCACCCATTCCTGCCTCACAAATCTCTAACCTACCTATCACACAACATGACTCATACCCACACCTGTAGTCTCTTTACCACCAATACCTCTGATACCTTCAGCCATTGCTTCACTACCTACTACACTTCAGTCATTGTCCCTCACACCCCAAGCATGACCTACGTCATCTACCTTCATAGCACCCCTGTTATCCCTGTGGGTAACTCACCCTCTTCCTCCATCTGCTTTCCCTCATAGACCTCGTACGCCCACATCACCTTTACCCAAGAAGGTGCACCCCAAAAACAAAACCCCACTACCCCACAACAAGGTAGTCAAAACAAAACCACACCCTCCTACCTGTCCATCTACTATACCCCTACCCAAACGAACCCGACTGATACCTCAAACCACACTGGAGCCTAAACCCATAGCTTGACCTGTTCCTACTCTTCCAAAAATAATTCCCAGACAACCAACCACACCTACACCCAAACCCACATTTACTTCCCATTGTGATCCACTAGCAGGGTCTTATGCCAAAATTTTAACCAACCTCCTTGAGACTTCTGTTATCACATTACCGCCACTCCGACCTTATGACCCCCTCAAACCCAAGCCAAAAGGGTTTGATGATACCAAAATTTGTGCATACCATCGTGTGCCAGGGCATGATGTGGAGAACTGTAAGGCCTTGAAAACCATCCTTATCCAATTGTGTCCACCTGAAACCAACTTTGATGATGATGACCTTCTGGATGAGGACCCTACTTCACCTACACCCATTCCCACACTACCCACTCAACAACCACAACCTCCACCCTCACAGCTCCTAGAACCACACACAAAATTTGAAATTAACATGGTTCACATCAGAGAACTTGCCACGCCACCACCCAAATGTCACTGTGCCCAACTGACCTCACAGGGATTTTCTCCTCCCGTAGGTTTTTTCCCTTCATGTCATTATACCACTTACCCTACACCCTCTCCATTTGAAAAATTCCCTCAAATCAACATGGTACACGTTACTACATGTGCGCAGAAGGGTAAAGAAAAGGCAGCTGACCCACCAACCAATCCTATACCCAACATACCATCTACACCCATACCTAAGATAACTATCCACGGCCCCACATACCCCATTTCTAATGGTGTCACACATCACACCATGCTCAAACAATTACACCAATCTCCCCTCAAAATGTCCTTATATGACCTCATCCAAACCTCAGAATCCCATCGTCAAGCCCTCATGGAGGTTCTTCAATCTATCGAGGTTTTACCCAATGACCCTACACCCGTAGCCTCCATTATCACACCCCATCATGTAGCCTCCCTCACCAAATTACCACCTTCATCTTCACCTCACCTTGTTCACCAAGTGGCCTCCCTTAGCTTCTCAGAGGAGGAGATCGCGCCATACCAAAATGAGGACCCAGACCCAGCCCTCTTCATCTCTGTCCACATTGATGACATACGGGTATGCCATGTGATGATTGATGGAGGTGCTAGCATTAACATCATTTCATCCCATGCATTTTCTCAAATGCGCATACCTAACAATTACATGCACAAACATCTGGTCATGTTGCGTTCATTCAACGATGCTATCACCTCCACACTAGGCACTGTCATCCTTCATGTTCATGTGGGCCCCCGCACTGTTCCAGAATTGTTTTATGTTTTGGAGGGGGAATTCCAATATAACTTGTTGCTTGGTAGACCCTGGATCCATGTCATGGGTTACGTTCCTTCCACTTTGCATCATTGTGTAAAGTTTGAACATGAAGGACACACTTATACCATTCCAGCTGACCCATCACCTTTCAAAACATGCAACATGCTTTACTGACCCAATGATGTACTCATACCGGTCAAGCCATCTACTTCCGCAACCAATACTGCTTCACCTACACCTACACCCACACCTACCAGTACCACCACTACTTTTACCACACATACCTCCTCCATGCCTACCGCTGCTATAACCTCCACGGCTGACCCATTAGCTTCCCAATCTGTTAACACCACCTCCGCATCGACCTCTGACACATCATCCATACCAGCTACCCACATACCAACCACTGATCCCTTGGAAGGTGTTTTTCAATGCCTCACTCTGGGGGAGTACCGCCTATATAGTGTCAACACCTTCCTTACTCCACATGAGTATGGAAGCCTTCACCAACACCCTTGCTATGATCACCGTATAGGAGAACACCTCCTTTATGGTCCTCCTCATCTTCGTACTAGTCTCACCTATGGGGGACTTGATACTACCACCTACACACCTGAACCACCATCACAACCCCACCCATTTTCCGCTGACTTCCAATCACTTACCAATCACCATTTCACCCACACCTTCCTACACCACTGTGCGTGGAAGGGTTTTGGTTTTGGATTCTACGAGCAAGGTCACCATACCGTTATTCCATGTACCACCCATAAACATAATGACTGTAGTGGTATCGGCTTCCCCGAACCTCCTACCAAATAGGCCCACATTGAACTCATTGAGGACCCTAGCCCTTCTCCACCTTCATCACCACCCTCACCGACGGAGTCGATGGATCCTGAATCTATCCCTCCTAACTTTTTTTTTTCATAAACACCATTTCCTTGGGGCCTCTGACTTATCAACGTGAAGGTGAGGCCCCTTCCACTCTTCCATTCCTGTATCCTGAGATGATCGATGATGACACACCAACCATTAACGTCATTCAATGTTAGGATGATGACTCCATACTCACCTACCTTGGTGCAAAAGACTAATATATTCATCAGTTGTTACCCTCTGAGATGCAAACCATGTTGAATGAATGACTATTGAGGTCACCATTCATACTCAGGATGACCCGCACATCCTAAAGATTAGACAATCTTTAGATGTTGCTGAACAGGAAGCCATCACTTCTTTTCTCTGAGATCATAACCATGCTTTCACTTGGTCTTATGTAGACATGCCTGGTATTGACCCCACCATAGTGGTCCACAATATCGTAACCATTCCCGATGCCAAACCTATCAAACAAAAGCTGAGGAAAATGCACCCTCGCATTGCCCTTCTCGTCAAAGAAGAACTTCAGCATCTTCTTTTTGTTTCCTTCATCTTACCCATTGATTATCCTCATTGGATTTCTAACATTGTCCCTGTCACTAAAGCAACAGGGGGACTCCACATTTGTATGGACTTCTGGGACCTCAACCTTTCCTGCCCGAAAGACAACTTTCCCTTGCCCGGTATTGATCAACTTGTGGACCTTACCGTGGGTCATGAGATGCTCTCACTCATGGATGGTTTCTCGGGTTATAACCAAATTTTTCTTGCCCCAGAAGATCAGCACAAGACCGCATTCATTACCCCTTGGGGGACCTTCTGCTATCGAGTCATGCCTTTTGGCCTTAAAAATGCTAGTGCTACATATCAGCGTGCTATGACTTACATCTTCCATGATATCATGCATCACATATTGGAAGATTACGTGGATGATCTCTTGGCTAAATCTAAATGCCGTGCACCGAGCACCTCGCTGTCCTCAAAACCATCTTTGACTGCCTCATTAAATATTGTGTCTGCCTTCAGCCTAAAAAGTGTGTCTTCGTGGTTCTCTCAGGAAAGCTCCTAGGATTTATCATTTCCTTATGTGGTATAGAAGTTGACCCAGCTAAAGTCAAGGCCATTCTGGAAATGCCTCCACCCACTAACCTTAAACAACTTTGTAGCCTGCAAGGTAAATTGCAGTCCATTCACTGATTTATTTCCCAACTCTCTGACCAGTGTCAACCATTTCATCATCTACTTAGGAAGGATGTCTCTTTCAAATGGGATGTTGACTATCACAAAGCTTTTGAGGCCCTAAAACAATACCTTCTCCAACCACCCGTACTCATTCCACCTAAAGATGATCAACCTTTTTACCTATACATATCAGCTACCGATCATTCCTTGGGAGCCATGCTCGCTCATCGTGATGAACAACATAGGGAGTAGGTGGTTTATTATATAAGCTATACCCTTCTGGACTACGAAACCTGATACACTCACCCTGAAAAACTTTTCTTAGCCTTAGTTTTTGTTGCCACCAAACTCTGCCATTACCTACTCAACCACAAAACCTATGTTGTGACCAACACCGACCCTTTACACATCATGTATGCTAAACCTTATCAAAATCAGTGCACCGCGTGATGGCTTATGCTTTTAGCTGATCTTGACCTCAAATTCATTCACCAAAAGTCCATTAAGGGCCAGGCTATCGCTGACCAACTGGCTGACGCACCTATTTCCTAGGGACCAACCCTCTAACTTTGATTTCCCTGACGAATCCATTGCTAACCTCTCTTTGGATGACGACCCTTACCAAATGACCTTATTCTTTGATGGTTCCAAATGTCAGCATGGGGGTGGTGTAGGCATTATCCTCATTCCTCTTGATGGTGAACCCATGCCCTTATCATTTAAACTTGACTTTGAATGCACCAACAATATCACCGAATACGAAGCGCTCGTATTGGGTCTCATGACTACCTATGCCTTAGATGTTAAGTCCATTAATATCTTTGGTGATTCTCAACTGGTAGTAAACCAAGTCAATGGTGTTTATCAGTGTCATAATGAAATACTTCAAGAATACAAATGTTACGTTGGCATCATGTTGACTACCTTTGACCACTATAAAATTCAAACCATTCCACGATCCACCAATAAATTCATGGATACCATGGCCTGCCTCGCTTCTCAAATACCCGCTTCGCCTGACGATTCAGACATCTTTGTTACCATAAAATGCATACCGAGACCTTCTTATAAATCTTGTTGTATTAACCTCATCCAAACTACCTCACTGAACACACAAGATCTTTGGTATAAGCAGGCTTGCGGACTACCTTTCCCTTTCTATATTGCCTCCTGATCTCACACGTAATGGACAACACGTGCCTTTCTCAAAAAGGCCTCTCATTATGTCATCATGGGTGGCCTTCTCTATAAATGAGGCTTTGATGGTATTCTCTTACGATGCCTCACCAGCTCTGAAATCCCCTATACCATTAAAGAAGTTCATGATGGCATATGTGGAGGTCACTTCAGTGGCCTTGCTGTTGCTAAGCGTATTCTTCACCTAGGCTATTACTGGCTAACCCTTAATCATGATTGTTGTGACTATGTCAAATGCTGCATGAAATGTCAACAACATTCCAACCTTCATCATACACCCAGTCATGCCTTACAGGTCGCTCGTGACCTTTGGCCCTTCTCTCAATGGGGTTTGGATCTTGTCAGAGAAATCAATCCTCATTCTTCCCAATGCCATCAATGGATCATAACTGCTACCGAATACTACACAAAATGGGTAGAAGCCATACCACTCATCTCCATGAAATCTGAGTAAATATGTGAGTTCATTAACCATCACATCGTTTGTCACTTTGGTGTCCCTCATCGCCTCATCACTGACAATGGAAAACAATTCAAAAACAAAACACTGCAAAAACTTTGTGACGCCTTCGGCATTCAGCTTAGTTTCTCCTCACCTTATTACCCACAAACCAATGGCCAAGCCAAATCCACTAACAAAACCCTCAACAAAATTCTCGTGAAAGTGGTTGACGATACTGGGAAGGATTGGCATAGGCACATTCCTTTTGCTCTATGGGCATACCGCACTAGTATTCACACCTCCACTGCGGCTACACCCTTTTCTCTGGTCTATGGTACCAGAGGCTGTTCTACCTCTCGAAGTCCAGATCCCCTCACTTCACATTTCTCTCCATGACATGCTTACTGATGATGACTTTCGTCAGGACCACTTAGCACAACTAGAGTTATTAGATGAACGTCGTCTTAATGCTCTAGATCACCTTCAAGTTTATCAACAATGTATCAAACGTGCTTATGAAAAATGTGTTCATGAACGAACCTTCCAAGTTGGTGACCTTGTTTTGAAAGAAAATCAACACGTAACCAAAGCAGAGAAAAGCAAATGGGGAAAATTTTCTCCTAATTGGCTTGGACCATACATTGTAACTCATACCTATGGATCAGGTGCCTATCATTTGTCCTCGCTTGAGGGTAAACCCGAACCTGAGCCCCTTAACGCATTACATCTTTGACCATTCTACTATTGACCTCTAGTCCTACATCACTATTTATCTAGTTCATGCTCATCCCTTGAGTGCCATTTACCTTTTCCACACCTCATCTCCAACAACTAAACAAGGATCATGTGATTACCCGTCACCCTTTTTCCTTATCTTAAATATGTGCACCATGGCTCTGCGCATGGCATGATTCTCATGGATACTTTTCATCTTCTTTTAGATGAGATCCCATGGTCATTCACCCTTTCCTTCTCAAAAAGATCCAAATGCTTCGTTATAGTCTCGTCCATGACTTAAAAGCCAAAAAAAAAAAAAAAGATGAATCCCTCAGAAGGACATCTTCCAAAATGTGGATCAACTCCTTGAGTCAAACTTCCAATATAAAAGATGAATCCCTCAAAAGGACATCTTCCACCCTCAATTGTCACTATAAGTAGACTGCTCCCTCGAAGGATAGCTATAAAAATCTCACAACTCTCTACATAGTTTTTCCAAAAAGAAGACTATTGTTTCTCAAAAATCAAAATTCAGAAGCTTCCCACATCGATCAGCTTCGCGAAGACCTCAAGGAGACATATACTCATCCCATATAGACTTCCCGCATCGATCAGTCTATCTAAAAGTCAAAAAAAAAATGCTTTTTCGTCATGGACTTGCCTATTGTGATCTTGGCTCTATTGCCCAAGGCATTCTACTTCCCATTTTATGACCCAATTACCTGCACCTCTCTACCCATTGTCTTTTCACTTCATACCTCAAGGGACCTACTGAACCTATGACATTTGGTGATCATGTGACTCTTCGTCACTCTTAGAATTATCAATCATGTAATGTCTTTAGGGTCTTACGTTCATTAGCCTATCTATAGATGTGTTTCATATGTTTTGATCCTTCCAATCGGGTGGCTTTCTTGCCCCCTCTTATCTTTTTTCTCTTTCATTACCTTTTGATCTTCTTATACAGGACTTAGTCCTCGATGCTTACCTTTTGGGGTCATCCTC
Organism: Taxus chinensis; assembly: GCA_019776745.2. Taxonomy (NCBI): domain Eukaryota; kingdom Viridiplantae; phylum Streptophyta; class Pinopsida; order Cupressales; family Taxaceae; genus Taxus; species Taxus chinensis. The sequence goes on from CM034157.1 coordinate 151,376,913, forward strand.
CCCTTTCGCCATAGTCACCCTCACCTGTAACACTTTTTACTATCATCTACCCCCCTATTCAACCCAAACCCACAACATGACCACAAACCTACCAACTCATTTTCATCTTCTTCCCTAGCTTATGGGAGAACTACATCGGTCTGAGGTCCCTTTTCACTGGGACTATGTAGGCAGCACTTCCAGGGCATGGGGCCCTGGAAGGTTAGCTCGGCCACTCTTTACCCTAACCATTTTCCTCACCCTTACCTGATTTCCTGTTCATCTCAAAAACCTCGACATTTAAACCATATACCACATACCTTTTACCACTTATATTATTTCACATTTTCATACATAACCAACATTTTCCACATTTTACACTAGCTCATGCATTTACATTACCATTTGTTACCAAAATACCGAAATGAACATCCATGCCTAAACCACCTGACTCAATCCATGCCTAAACCAAAACTCGATCCATGCCTAAACCAACCTGAACTCAATCCATGCCTAAACCGACCTAACTCAATCCATGTCTAAACCAACATGACTCAATCCATGCCTAAACCAACCTGACTCAATCCATGCCTAAACCAACCTGACTCGATCCATGCCTATGACCTGACTCTATCCATGCCTAGCTCATCTATTTTCCATCCATATCATAATAAAGTAAAACTCATACACATCACAACAGCATCACCTGAATATCATCTATCTCCTCATATATACATGTGTGTATCAATACAATGTACACCCATATCACATAAATGTGTATCTCAATAAACATGCCTGTCTCATCATGGCTATCATCTCAAAAATGTCAACACGCAGGTTGATATACTATAAATAATCATCATCGGCTTGTAGGCCAGTATCCAATACAAAAATGTCTTTGGCTCGCAGGCCGGTATCATGTACAAAAAATAAATACAATATCTCTTTGGCTCACAGGCTGGTATACATCCAAAATACAAAAATACAAAAATAGGTGATATACTGTCTCACATCTGCTATAACATATCTGCCTCATCTGTAATGTCGACAGTCCCCTCTGACCCAGAGTGGTGGCTCACTACTCTCAATCTACCACTAGACGGCCCGACATCTGATGCTGACCCCCATGCCCTGATAGATGTCCTCTACTCTCTCCTTTGGGCTCACCGGCCACCTACACTCTCAGCACTATACGTGCGAGACTGTGTCTACTCACTCGAGACTATCTGTGGTGGTCTCATCACACCATCTACTAATATCTGCAGCTCGGGCTCCTCCTCCTGTACCTGTACCTGAGGCTCTCACCTCTCTACCTATATCTGTGGCTCTGGCCTCTTGGCCTGTACCTGTGACCCCTGCCTCCCAGCTGTCCCTACCTGACCCTGCCTCTGTATGGCCCACCACTGGCTATATGCCACTGTCACCCCCACATCATCTATGCAATGGTCCATGGGCTCCTCCTCCTCCCCTGTCGACTCTACTAGATGGGGTGGAGACAAAGGTCTCTCCACCTCCTCTCTCCTATACTGTGGGAAGGGCGGGGGCACATCCTACACTAAACCAAACTGTCACCTCACTCGGTCGACAGGTATCATCTCGTGCTCCCTGGCACGACATCCCTCTATCCACCTCTGTAACTGTAGTCCCTCCAGCTCTGCATACATCCCTTTGTAAGAGGGATAAGTCACATAGGGTCTCCAGACTATATCTCCACTGGACAGGCTCTCCAGTCGCTGTCTATAATATGCTACGTCGTATGTAGCCTGGGCTCTCTGTACACCACCCTCTGGCACCCATCACCTACAACCAACTCGAATGACTCCCTGCTCAAAGGCATCTACCTGGGGTAGGCCTGTTGGTCGCACACACACAATGTGCTCATAGGCCCAACAGTGAAGAAGGAAAATGCAACATAGACTATATCTCCGCAATCACCCGTAGGCCCACAAATCTCTATATAACTGCACCAAGAAAGTCAGTACCCATGCAAAACTAGTATGATCAATCATCATGTCCCAAAGGACACCCATCAATGACCATGGGAACCTCCCACCCTCTGAATCTGGCAATGCGTAGCACCCTATCACCTCCATCATCAACACTGTCAACCTCATCTCCTCAGGATGGGCAACATAAACCTCTCTGTAACTCAGGCTGGCATTGTGGTAGCGCAACTCACCTGCTCTCTCTCCAAACACCTCATCTATACACCTCACCGTGACCTCAGATGTCACTGAGTACACCTAGTCTCCACTAATTGGTAGTCTCAATATCCTATATATATCCTCTAGGGTGATGGTCATCTCCCCTGTTAGCAAGTGGAAGGTGTTAGTCACCGAATCCCATCTCTCGATGAGTGTGACCATCAAACTCTTCTCTCTCACAACCCACCCATAACGATGGATCCCAATCAGGCTGACATCATCAATGTGGCTCCACTCCTCAAAAGTCACCTATCCATGTAGCTCTAGCAATATAAGTGGCTCTTGGTCCCTCATCCGCAGCTCATCCCAGGCCTGCATCCAACCAACACTATGTATTAATATGCCTTCCTAACTTACCCTGTGTTCACCCCCAAACCACCTATTCTTCCCAAAACCCCTCTACCCTAATCCTTACCCAACCCACCCTCAACCCATCCCCTCTCTCTCTTATCCCACACCTTTACATGTCTGACCCTCCTCATTGACCATCCATTTCCACTGCCTAACCCATTTTTGCCCATTTCTGGCCCCATTTCCTTATTTTCACACCGACTCTGGTTACCCATAACCATCACTGGTAGCCTTTAACCACCATCGGTCACCTATGTTGTGACCACTTCTACATGACCGACATCGGCCTCCAGTGACTGCCACCGGTCACTGTGGTGCCGAACGACCAAAACCCCCAACCCAATTTTTTCAATTTTGACCAAATAAACCTAACTACCCAACCAAACCTCTGTAAACCTTCCCTACTTCCCTTCCCACTCCTATTGACCAATATTCTCACCTCCCCCACCCTCATTATATCCAATTTACCTCCTAATCCAAAATTCAAAATTTCCCCCCACGTTTTTATTACAACCCATATTTTACCCTACTTAATCAAACAAATCATTAAGCAATGGTGTAGAGCTTACCTCATCCCTCTGCGACGCCGTGGTGGTATATCTGGCCACTGTATGGGTGGACCACCCAACCCCTCTATGGCCTCTGCCATCCTCAACTGCAAATATCTCAACCAATCCTCAGCCACACGAATCGTGTCACCTGATCTTGCAGCCCCACCTCTCACTCACCCACTATCACCTATGTGGCTCACCACCCAAGCTCTCTACTATACTCTTTTGTCCTCTTCCTCCTTTTCTCTCTTCTTGTCCTTTTCTCCTTTTCCAAATGCACCAATGACTTTTTCAAATGTGGGTTTTCCACTTTTTATACCCTACCCGACCCGACCGACGTTGGTTAACCCTTGACCGTTGTCGGTCTTCTACCCTAGACTATCGCCGTCGGTTCCCATACACCGTCATCAGTTCATATCGACTGATGTTGGTTACCCTGCATACTCCTTACCCTCACATGTACCTCTTTTTTCCTTACCTACCTTTTCTTTTGCCCTCCATACACCTACCTGGACCACTTTACCTTCACCTCTGGCCCTCCACCTTCTTCAACCTCCTCACATCCACTATTGACGCTTTATTATTTTACCCCTACCTTGGCCTTACCCATGCCATGATCTCGATATTTGGACCTAAACCATCGCTAGTGACCTTTGACCTCATGTGTTTGCTATACCTTTTGGCACTGTTACCTATGTTGTTGACCTAATGACCTTACCTAGCCTATTGCCATGACCGTTTATCCTGACCCTACCTTTGGTGTACTGGAACATACCTAAATGTTCCTGCACCTAACCTACGTTGTGTTTCCTGACCTTATCCTATACCTTGGATACCAGATTCACTTCACCCTTGTTTGGATAAACCTATCGACCTTAGATGATGTAGAGTTTGCCTGCTCTTCAACCTGGTAGCATGCTGCAGTTTATACATGTGCGTGCGTTTGACTGCTGCTACCTTTGACCCTGACCCATTACCTAGATTTCCCGAGTAGACCTTTCACCCTCTTCTCCTACACCCATTTACCTTTTTCTCACATTTACCTTTTATTAAACCACTCACCACTTCAACTTGCTGCTTCGTCAATTCCTGGTTTGAGGGGGATCACCTTCACCCACACATGGGGCAACCACATCTTATTTTTGTCACATCACTTACCAATAAAAGCTACGCAACAAAAATGGACAAAATGTAGACACTAAAATTAGGTCACACTCCCCTTTGCATCCCTCGACAAATAAACACCCTTCATCACATTAACCTAGCCATGACCCCCTTCACCCCACTAGTATTAATTTAATTAATTTAATTAAATTAATCATTATCCTCATATATATTTATTATTTAAATATCTTATTTAAATAATACCTACACATATAGTTCACTTAAACACCTCACCAAGCCAACTCAACCTAAGACCTACTCTTACCAAGTTACCATAACTAACCAAGACTTACCCGAACCCTAAAAATCAATGCCTACATTCCCTCTAACCACATTCCTCGTATGCTCACAAGAAGCTCCCAGTCTAATCCGTGGGATAACCACACAAGATCCAAGGAAATCAGGAGGATCTCCCTAAGTTTGGTAAACCTAGAAAATCCCGCCTTGACTGACGTCAGTTACCCCTAATCATCGCCGGTTAAGCCAGACCGCCATCGGTTACCCCTTTTTAACTCCTAAACTACCTTATTCTCAAGGTTGGAAAACATTGGGAGGAAGTTGATGAGAAAGAATGAGATCTCAAAAGATAACGCATCTTCAGAGAGTCAATTCCAGCAAGAACTCACATCCAAAGAAGGAGATTGAACATCTTCTCCTGCACATCCATCCCAGCCACATTTGGATCTATCTAAGCAAAGAGGAGTGTGCATGCAGCCCATGCAGAAGCTTTCTTTCAATCGGTGATCACTTGCAACCTTCAAACCCATCATCAACACCTCCATCCTTCACACACAGACTTTCAGAAATGAAATCCAAGTAAGTATAACATCATACTTTCCTAGTTATTTCATCTCATCATTATTTTATCATCCCTTGTTTATCTTGCTCCTTATTGACCATCTCCAACATTTTTCACCTCCATAGACCCATCAAAACCTTTCACAAAATCCTACTCCAGTCACCCATTACCTCATCCCGACCAACTAAAATCCTTTGTGCAATCACAAAGAGGACCAAAAACCCCATTCTGTGACATTCCCAGATCTCACAGTAACTAGCACCGGTTATACCTAACCGCGATCGGTCACCCTTGACCGACACTGGTCTATGTGTTTTCCCACACAACCTTTAACAGATACCTATCCACTCCATTTTACCTCACCCTCACTCACTTGTGACCTATCCAAGACCTTTATCAAACATACAGAACCCAGAACCAACCATTTAACCTGTGGATTCTATTCTAGCTTAGTTGTTAGATTAGATCTATTTCTTATTGTGTTTTAAGTGAGATACCTAAATCATTTTAAAATAACAATAGGATTTACTTTGTTTACAACATTAATTTGTTTAAAACAGTGGACTGACAGCCATCTAGGAAGTATCATACTTCCCGGATCTAGCTTATGCTAGGCAGTTCACTGCCCATATTGTTTAATGCTTTCTGGTGGTCTTGTTTTCATTACAGGTAGTTCCTCCTAGCCAAAAGGAAGCTCTTCCTTTAATTCAAAAGGGCATGAAGATTGTAGTCAAACCGTGGTAACTACCAAAGAGGTAGATTTCAGAGGGGAAGAGGTTATAATAGATGACATGGTTGGAATAGCCCCCAAAGGAAATATACATGTTATAGATGTGGTGAAGAGGGGCAAAAAGCTTTTAAATGTCTGTCCTATCCTACACATGATAGATGGAAAGGAGAACAAACACGAGTAAATCTAGTTGTAGATGAAGATGAAGAAGAAATGGAGGTTGTTGCAGACATGGGTAAAACCCTCACGATAAGGAGGAAAATGATTTCCCTAAGTAAGGAGAAATAACAAGATGGTGGTGGAGCTGATTCTTGGCTGCAAACAAGAATATTTTGAACAAGATCCACCATTGGAGGAAAGGTATGTAAAATTAGTTTTGATGGTGGTAGTTGTGAAAATATTGCTTCAAATGTGATGGTTGATAAACTCAGTCTAAAATGTGAGAAAAACCCATACCCCTATTGTAAATCATGGTTCTAGAAAGGGAATAAACTAACCATAGATAAAATATGCCTTATAAATTTTTTGAGTAAGAATACCTACAAGGATGAGGTGTGGTGTGATGTTATAGAAGGTAGTGATTCATTATGGTTAGTAAATTTTATTAACTAGGCACATATAATAACTAAATATAATTACGGTAGCGCTAATTTATTAAAGGAAATTGAGTGCACTTAACTTAAGATGTACATTGAATGATTGTGACATGTTCCTTTTAAGAGTTCACGCACTTGGATGCATACATGAGGCTACATGTTGAGGTATCGTGTGGCTGTAAGTAGTGTTGTTGTGGGATCTATTGTTGCAAGTGCTACTGTATAGAATAAGCTCCATAATGAATTTGATTAATTCCTAGAGATGGAAGATTGAATTTTCCAGTGCTAACTATATTCATCTCTTTGTGCTCCTTCAGTTGGGTTCTTGATTCTTCATACAATCTCACTTTCTATAAAAAATGAAATCAAAACAAGAATTTGACTGCATGCTGCTGTAAGTGGACATTCTAGCCTTTGCACCACCTCCTTTCATAAGAGATTATGCGTTCCTTTCCACAAATAAACTACATCCTAAAAAACATAAATGTTAATAAAATAAAAAAATTTAGTGAGTGGTGATGATCTCTAAGAAGTATTATCACATCGCTTTTATTTCTCCCTGAGGTATCCAATAAGCTAGATATACCAAGACAACTAAAGATCTCATTCCTCTAAAACTTCAAAAGATGAACCGATATGTTCAACTTCTGACCTCAATTCTAATGTTATCATTTCCATCCTACTTTGGCCTTCTCTGAACTATTGGATGAAGGTGTTCTTATGAGTTGAATTTTTATACAGCCTCAATCTATGACCATTTATCAGTAGTTTGAATATCACAGGATCAATGGATGTGATCTTCATAACTCCATTGGAAAATATTTTCTCAATCTCATATGGACCTAGCCACCTTGTCCCACGTTTTCACATGTGATCATTGTATTTAGAGTAAAAAAGAAGTGCCCATTCACATTTTTGAAATTTCCTTCTTTCGATGAACCTGTCATGCCACTTGATCCTTTGTTTTTATACCACCTATGTATTATGAACAACCTGTCTCCTCATTTCATCTAACTCATTGAGTTAAAGAATCCTTTGCCTCTGAGCTTCAGACAACTCTATGCCCAATTCCAATGTAGTTCTTAATGTCTTGTGCTTAAATTTAATAGGTAGAACAAGAGTCTTACCATATAGTAGCTCAAAATATTTGAATCTAGTTGTTGTCTTCCCTATGGTATTCAATGCCCAAACTATCTCTAGAAGTCTTTCTAGAGAATCCCTTCTATGAAACACAATAATAACCTGTTGTTAATACTTTCTAGCTGTTAATATCCCGGTACGAAGAACTGGGGGAAGCTTGAGCTAGTTGCTTCTTTAACGTGAACAAGTCATTTGCCATCTTTTGGAATGCAACATCTGACGAAGTGGAGGGAAAAGGAGTTGAAGCTTTAGGCTTGGATGGTTCTTATTTTAATTCACCAGATATTAGTAAGTTATCCTCAATCCAAATGGCAGTAGCTTTGGCGAGGACTAGAGTAGTGACTTGTTCTTTCAAGAGTAAAAAAATTACTTTCAGGCTCATGGAGTTCACAAAGAAACACTTTTAATTTTCTGGCGTTGGCAGCATGGCAGGCGGCACACAGTTGATTAGTGAATTGAAACAGGTGATGAAATCATGCATGGTTTCATTGACCTCCTTCTTCAGGTGAGTGATCTTTGACAGTAACGCAAATGCGTCCTCTGAAGGCTTATACCTTTCTTCAAATGTAGTCCGTAATGTGGCCCAACTAGTGATAGATCCGGCCGGCAAATGCTGAAACCATTCTGCTGCGGGTCCTTGCAAGGTCTCCAGAAAGAGGTGAACTGACACATCTTCATGAGTCACATCCAGGATGCTACATGACATGATGAAAGCAGATATATGTGAATCTGTACTTTGGTTTCCGCTTCCATCAAATTTGGGGAAATTCTTTCGGTTTCCATGAGGGAGCACGTGAACAGGATGTGGCAAAGCAAGAGGGCCCATAGCATTTCCCCATGGTACTGCCATTTGAAAAGCTGGAAAAAGGATGTGAGCCGGGAGGATGGTTCCATTGAGCAACAAAGCACTGCAAAGGGATGTGGATGCTCCTTGTAAAGAATGATTCCTTCGTGGAGGTGAGACACTTCTGGTTGACCGATCAGCTGAACTTAGCAATGAGAAGCGTGTACTGGTGTAACACTGAAGTTGTGCCTTTGAAGTAGATCGAAAGTAGGATCAACTTCTCCACGAGCTCTCCTGCTACGAGTAAATGGTTCACCCGTCAGTGTATCTTTTAGATCTGCAATATTTTGGAATAGATTAAAAAAAAAAAAAAACTCTTTTTGGTTGTACTTGTTGATTTTCTGATTTTTCTAACAAAAATCAGCAGCATGTACCTTTTCTAAATATTTAATTTTATCCTTCTAGCGAGGATTGAAAACCGATTGCGGTTTAATGACAAAGATTAGTGAGGATAAAATGATGGTCAACTTAGTAAGCTGATTTTCGGATCTTAGAGTTGACTTTTTTGCAAGGGTTTTGAAATTTTGTAAACTGTCAGAAACTAAAATCTACGGAAAAATACAGGTTTTTATAAAAAATCAACGAACTAAATATCTCTAACTAGCCCAGATCTATGGATCTCTAAAGAAAATTTTCAGTTTGGATCACTTTTACAAAAAATTTAGATTTTGAACAAAAGTTAAGATTTGCAAACAGGTAGTGATTTTTACAGTTTTATCAACTGACACAATGTTCACATAGATCTGTTCAATCCCCAGTGGAGTCGCCAAAAACTGTTGGTCTGAAAATCTGTCTGGTGGGCAGATCTATGGATAGATGAGCCAACTAGTGTGCAGGGCATAGCCCCTCTTTGAGACAGCAAAGCGAAACTGGTTTATTGCTATTCTACCAGCAGGAATCTGTGCAAGTCTCACAATATTCTACCTTCGGGGGTTTGGGATCTCATCCCAGTAGAGGTGCTTCCAACTATGAAAAGAAAGGAATGGAGAGAAAGACGAGGAAAGAATGGGTTCGAAGGGAGAAAAGAAATGAATTCCAAAGCAGAAAGGTCAGAGGGTTTATGTTTTGGGATTGGTAATAAATGGAGCCAAACCTACTTGCATAAACGAACAAAGCAATACTGATGAACAAATGACAAGAAAGTAGAGATAGATCCAACAGAATAAACATGCACAGATCTGACATAAGAAAGATCAGATGCCCATAACACACATATTCAACACAAAGTCTTAATATTTGTATTAATGTTTCTTCTGTTACAAAAAGTACAAAGCCTTTTCTTCTCACTTCTATTTTTATCTAAAAAGTGTCCACCTCCTTGAATACAACAAGTATTCAAGTATTTATAGGAGGAGAAGAGAGAAGGCAAAAAGAAACCAACAACTAATTACAAAATTTACAAAATATCTAAAAGTCAACTGTTGACTTTTGGGACAACTTGGTGGATGACAACATCCCATGGTGCAACATGGATGATGTCATCATTTGTGCCAACATACTTTTAGATATTTACAAAAAGAAAGCCAAGAGGAGGAAGGCTATTCGTCGTCGTCTCACGGCTGGAAGGGAGTATCTTGCTTCTGCTCAGGAGAGGCAATGTGGAATTGAGCCCGGTACTCCATGAATTTGCTGACCATCGGCTGAAGTTGATCCTGGGCAGGACCCTTGGTATGATCGCCGATGACCTCGCAAGTCTCCTGTTCATCTCTGAGTTTTTCAGGGAGCTTGAAGTATTCATTACCTGCCTCCATCAGGTACCCTACAAAATCGTGGCAGGCCAGAAGGTTATTGATGGATTCAGTGTCAAAAGTAACTTCTGGCCCTAATCCTTGCGAGATGATCTCTTTGAAGATCCGAGATGGTTTCATCTGCCTTCCTCAAGGTGAATGACGGAGTGAGCAAGCACGAAGACATCCTTAGGACAATTTGCTCCATTTGATGCATTGCATCCAGGGCTTCCTCCTTGACCTTATCTATCTTCTCCAGGACAAATTCCATCTGATCGACCCGGTAGTCCAAAGCAGCAAGGATTTTGCTGGGTGCTCTGGGGTGATCGAAGATGCCGAATTTAACTAAATCTTTGACTGAACAGTCGAGCATCTTCTGGAATGTCTCATGTTGCAACCTAGCATGGTCCAACTCTTCAGAGATAGGTCCTGCAATCGCCTGGAGTTCCTTGTTTTCCTGACCAATGTTCTGATATAACTCGGTGAACTTGACGATTACTTCCTCGCTGTCTTTGAGGATCTGGTCTCTCCAGGTGGATACTGCCATGCCTTGTTCACCAATCTTGGCGTATTCATTTATCTTATCCTGACTAAGGGCCTCAGGAGTTTCAGTGGCAGTTGTAGGAGGTGCACTGCCCATTTTCTGCAGGGCGTGGAGAAGATGCTTATTCTGCTCTTTCAGTAGCCTCTTCTCTTCCTTTGCTTCTTGAAGCTTCTTGCAAAGGGCATCCACCGTAGATAGGGCCTCTCCTTGAAGGCTCTCGGATGACGTTCCCATTATGACCTGCATCACTGTATAATCTGTAGGGGACAGATCCTTTTTTATCCTTTGAGGGATCGGGATACGCGATCTCCATTACTCTTTCTCCCGATGCACTCTGAGAGAAGCGGGTTATCGGTTTTTGCTTCTTAGCCCCTTTTGTTGGGATGACGGAGAAGTCCATAGGTGCAATGGGGACTTTCCTCTTATGCTGACTCAGGTGCTGGGAGATCCATGCTGGACTTAAGGGAGTGGGACCAGAGGTGGAAGAGGGAGCAGCTGCAGTGGATGAGGGGAAATGGGTCGAGACACTTGGTGGCGGCATTGAGAGAGAGGCCAAGAAAGTGCTCACGGGAGGAGGAGACACTGTAGGGGAGGTAGTTGTGGGAGTGGAAGGGAGCTGAGAGATGAGAGAAGAAATGGTGGGGGACAGCTCCGTGAGGGAAGAGAAGATGGAGGAAGAGGAAGGGGGAACAGTAGAAGATGGGGGAGAGGATACAACCAAAGGAATGGTTGCTTGAGTCACATGAGGAGGGGAAGGAGGAGAGGGAGAAGGGATGGAAGGAAACTCAATAGTTGCAGCAGTGGCAACATTTTCAGTGGATGTGCCTATTGGAACACTCTCCGCTGCTTCTTTCTCTGGAGGTACCAGGGTTACAACCTGTTCCTGTGTGGCGGGAGGAGGGCTCTCAGGAGCTTCTTCTTGAGTGGAGCTTGATTCTCCCTCTTTATCTTTACCTTTGCCCTTCGGAAAATGCTTTGACCTGGCAGGTGCATTGCCCAAAGGGGACGTGGTGAAATCTACTCCAAGGTAGATGAGGCCGTTCATTCTACACCAATGCTCTGTGTAATGCAATGTGCCCTTAACCCTCTCCTCAATGGTCTGAGGTGCCTTTGTCCTGTCAATCTCAGCAAAATGGCTAGTTGTCCCCATCCGTATCTAGATATACCTGATCAACTTCTTGATCGGTTGTTTGGAAAGCTTTTGGAACAATGGCCACGCCATATTGAATAATTTCTGCTAGGGCCAGGTGGGAGTGATCCTTTCTCCTGAGTTCGACCTCATGATACAGGTCGATGTAGATGTCCTCGATCTGTGGAACATGTGGATCGGATCGAGTTTTTCCTTTGGGAGGCAATTCTGTGGATCAAAGGTTGGCCTTGCCAGGAAATTGTGCTTTAGATTAAGCAGTTCCAGCTCTGCGAACATTTCCCGGGCCTTGGTGTGAGAAGTGCAGGTGTACCTACCCACTGTGAGGGGGAAAGGAGTTCCACCCTTCTTCCTTTTCAGGCACTTCTCGTGATATGTTATGAGCTGTCTGGACAGCTCCAACAGGATCAACTTAGGGCCTGCATACCTTGGTAACTTGGTGGGCTCTCCCAAGAAGTTAGCTGCTCTGAGATAGGTGAAAGTGGGGAATTGTGTAAATAACGCCCCCCACTTCTCAGTTGCAGTGACTATGCTCTTGGTCATCCGACCATGAGTCATATTGGGCCTCAATAGGTAGATGATGCCGTAGAAGAAGGCATCATTGATCTTGGTGAACTATGGGATGATGTTCTCCAGCTTCAATTCTGGGTAGTATTCGTATATTTTTACCTGGGGCCACACCCCGCATCGGCTCAGCGCTGGATAGTCTCTCTCTGAGGCTGCAGCGTAGACTACGTAGGAGTTCATGTAGAACCTCCCCGTTGTGGTGAGTTGTTGGAGCTGCTCAGAGATGGTGCTGCTGATGATTTCTACCCACTCAAAACGCTGATCAGGCACGTTCTTATTCATTGTTTCCAGATACCTGAGCATCCATTTGTGGAAGTAATGGGCATCAGAAAGCCCAAATACCCTACTTAGGAATGTGATGGTATCACTCAGTTCCTCAGAGAAGTCGCTGCGGTGAATAACCTGCGGCCACCTGGTTATTACCTTTTTATTTTTTAGGTACACCTCGTTCATTAACTGCATGCATTTGTCTTCATTTTCTTCCCATGCCTTGATGCAGTCTTCTTGGCTTATAGCCACAAAATGCTGGTGGTGGGGAATACCTAGCATAATCTCGAAGTGCCGGGCAGTGAGGTTGATTATGACCTCGCCCTTTTCATTCTCGACACACCTTGTGTCTTTGTTATAACAGCGGGCCACCACCATCATAAATTCATTATTTACTGCACTAACGGGGATTCCCCCAGTGAAATGTAGACCACTGCCCACCAGCTTGTCCATCCAAGGACTGCCTGTGACCCTCCTGGTTCTGGCCCAAAAATCCTCCATGTCGATGTGGCCAAGTTCAGAATCTCTGATGTCTAGGTCACATTCTGCCTGGGACTCAGGCATTCTGACCCTTTGATATTTGTATTTCATCTCTTCCTCCGTGAGTTTGGCCTTACCCTTTGACTTGGTTGGCCTTTTGCTTGATGTAGACATATGTGAATCTGAGTTCAGTTGCTGATCTGCAAGAAGAAGGAGTGAAGTCCAATGCAGAAGAGCCATGTTAGCTGTCAGATCTTCCATCAAAGCTTTACAGAATGAGGAGTTAGCAATTTAAAAGCCTCTGGGCGCAGGGCGCAGGAAAATTGCAGGGTGCAGGGTCAAAAGTATGGCGCACTGAAGTGGAGTGTTGCAAGGAAGAAATCAGTGCCAAAGGGCGCAGGGCACAGGAAATTTACACATAACATCAATGTTGTTGTAGACAAATTTGTGCCTGCGCCATTATATAAGGTTTTAAACTGGGCGCAAATAAGTTTGGTGTTGCATGGGAGCAGGATGCGCCAATGGCACAGATATGGGACATGTTGCATGGAATTTTGGTGCGCCAAGGGGCGCAACATTAAAAGGTGTATCACTAACTTTATGTGCACCAAGGGGCCTTTGGCGCGGCGCAGGAAGAGATTGCATAACAAACTTTGTTGGTGTAAGCAGGGTTGCGCCTGCGCCTGAGTAAGGATTTTCTAGTTTTGTATGGCGCAGGAAGGATGCGTGCTGCAATTAGGGACAGTGCGCCCTCTTGGCATGACTGTGTTTTATGTAACAAGAATGGCGATTGTGCCAAAGAAAACTGTGGGTGGAAATGATAACTTTTAGGTTTTCTTTCTCCGATGAGTTTGTGATTTTTTAGGTTTTATCGACATGATTTTACAGTGAGGGGAACATAGCAAAGAGATCTGGGTTCATTTTTTTGAGACAAAGCCCTCCAGGCCAGCAGATCTGGAAGGAGGGGAAGACTGGTTTTGGGGGGAAGCCACTTAGGTTTATATATTTAATCAATAGCAAGCAAAACCACAGCAGAGCAACAAGCAAAACTCACAAGAAAAGCAAGAGCCACTTACTGGAGATATATAGACTGGGAGAAACGAAGTGGGGTCCACGAACGTGACATGAGGATGACAGGAGCACTGACAGGTGCAGAGAAATAAAGTTTTCACGTGTTTTTCAATCGTGAAAATGACAGGGCGGATGCGCCTATATATAGCAAAAGGTGTAATAAATGTGCCACCAAATTTTTCAAAGGGCGCACCAAAAAGTATGTCGACATGAAAATATTTGCGCCCTTTGGCGCGGTTATGCATCTGTCAGCAAGAAACTATCTGCGCCTTTGGCGCAAATTTAGGACTGTCAACATGGGATTTTGAGCGCTTTGGCGCACCGCTTAAGGGTGCAACATTTTTGTTGTTGACAGGTTGGCGCATGCGCCTTGGCGCATGCAAGAAAGGCGCATCATGGGGAGGCACAACAATGTTGTGTTAACATTCCAAAGGGTGCGCCAAAGGAATACAAGGGGGCGCAAATAACTTCTGTGTTGCATGAACAAAATGTGCGCCCAGCCAAAAAATGACCAAAATGACTAAGTTCGAAAAACTGGATTTCCTGAAAGGGATTTTACGCCATTCTGAACGCTGAGGGACCTTGACGAAGGACCCAGAACAAAATTTTGGTATGGTTACCTGCAAAATTGCCCTTGTCAATTTTGCAGGATAACAGCTGGCTCTTTCTGGGGACTATCTTTAAGCGAAGCTTAAGGGTAGAGAATCCCAGATCAACATGTGCCTATCCATTGGGCTAGAGAGTCAAAAACAAGGGTGACCAAAAGGGAATACAGGGAACACACAACAAACAGAAAGCAAACACACGACAAAAACAAACACACAACCAAAGCAAACTGTACAAAGAAGAGAGCAAGCTCTACTTCCTGAATATTTTGAGATGTTGCCCGCTATAGGGAAGTGAGAGCTCGGTTCCATTCAGATATGAGAGATAGAAGCTATACTCTCCATTGAGCCGCTTGATCTTGAAAGGTCCCCTCCATAGAGAATCAAATTTTCCATGCATGCCTTTTGGCTCTCTTCGCTTGTCCCATAGAAGGACGAGATCTCCCACCTGGAAATCCCTCTGCTTGGCCTTTTTATCGAACAATCTCTTGACTTGATTCTGATGTTCAGTGATCCTGTCGACCACTCTTACTCTCTTTTCTTCAAGCTCTGCTAGATACATGATCCTCTTTTCAAGAGAATTTTGGAAAGTTTCATCTTCAATTGCTCGTGCCAAGCGCAGAGCAGGAAGTTCTACAGAAATGGGGAGCTCAGCGTCGATTCCATATAATACTTGAAAAGGTGACATACCGAGAGACCTCTTGGGAGTAATGTGGTCCGCCCACAAAGTGTCATACAATGACTTGTGCCACGTCCGCTGATTCTCATCAACTAGCTTCCGTATGATGGTCACTAAGTTTTTATTACTGGATTCTGCCTGACCATTTCCCTGGGGGTAATAATCTGAGGCGTGGGCCAAGGTTATCCCGTATTCATAGCAAAAACTGATAACTTCCGAGAGGAAAGATTGGAAGCATTATCAGCAACGATTTTGTGTGGAACGCCAAATCTCACGATGATATTTTCCTTGATGAAGTTGCAAACAACTTCAGAAGTGGCATTTTTAACAGGTATGGCCTCCACCCATTTGGTGAAGTAATCTGTTGCTGTTAGGACATAACTATGTCTGGCACTTGATTGGGGATGGAGTGCTCTGATAAAGTCAATTCCCCACTGCCTGAATGGTTCGTCAATAACGACCGGCCTGAGGGGAAAAGCAGCCAATTTTGGTTTGCCAACAAACTATTGGCAAAGCTCACATTTTGCTACCCAGGTGGCTGTATCCTGAAATAGCATTGGCCAATAGTACCTAGCTCGGATGATCTTGTGTGCTGTCACGGAAGAGGAAAAATGACCACCGCAGGCTGAATCATGAAAACTTTTGAGTAACTTTACCTGTTGTGGCTTGTCAACACATCGCAAGAAGATGCCATCAATTCCGCGTTTGTATAAACCATCATCCCAGATGACATATTTGGCTGCTCTGAGCTTTATAGTACACTTCTCCTTTGAAGGTTAGATGAGCTGGGCACTCACCGTAAGTGAGAAAGAAGGTGATATCAGAATACCATTCATCACTAGTCGCGACAAATAGAACCATGGGTAGAGAATCAACTTTCTCCAGCTGGACCTTGTGTCCCATTAATGCAATCATCCTTTTCTTCAAGGTTTTCTGAATCTTGGTTTTTCAGCCATAAGCTGACATAGGCCCTTGCCTCTTACCAGCTTGGTTGGTTTTATATCTAGATCATACTCCTGGACCTTTGCGATCCAATTCCCTCGCAAACTCCCTAACTCCTGTTGAGTTAAGATTGACTTGACTGCCATGTCAGGGACCAACACTACTGTATGAGAGTTTAGAATATAATACCTGAAGTTCTTGACTACTTTGACAATGGTGAAGGCATGTTTTTCCAACTGAGACATCTTCAATTCATGAGGCTTGAGGGGAGAGCTCATGAACGCGATTGGAGATTCAACATTTTCAGAATTCTTTTGCATTAAGATGGCCGATACAGTATGCTCAGATGCATAGCTATACATGATAAAATCCTTGGAGAAATCGGGACATACCAGGACTGGTGCGTGAGCGACGGAGGCTTTTATATCCTCGAATGACGCCTTTCCTTCTTCGCTCCACCGGAAAGTTGGCGACCCTTTCATCATGTTTGATATGTGGCGAGTCTTTTCAGCAAAGTCGGGAACAAAGCGCCTGAGAAAATTCACTTTTCCTGAAGAAAGAGTGAACGCCGGTCTTGCTTGTGGGTAAAGTAAGGCTCTGAATAGCCCTAACCCTTTCGGCATCTATTTTTGTCCCTTCTTTGCTAACAACGTGTCCCAGCAACTTTCCTTCTGTGACCCCAAAAATAGACTTTTTCAGATTCAGGGAGATCCCGTGCTCTCGGCATCTAATCAATACTTGTTCCAAATGATCATAATGATCACTTCGCTGTTTAGAGAACACAGTTAAGTCATCTAAATAGACTATGATAACCTTTCCCATCATACCTTTGAATGCGAAGTCCATTGCTCGCTGAAAGGTGGCACCAGCGTTGGTCAAACCAAAAGGCATTCTGCTATAGGAAAATGTGCCCCAGGGGGTAGTGAATGTTGTTTTGAATTGGTCTTCAGGTGAGACTTCAATCTGATTATAGCCAAAAAACCATCAAGCATGGACAACATTTCTGATCCAGTTACTGCCTGCAGAACTTGATCCATTATGGGAAGCGGGTAGTTGTCCTTCAAGGACGCCTGATTCAAGCTGTGAAAATCTAAGCATATGCGTATCTCACCATTTTTCTTTAGTACTGGCATGATATTCATGACCCAGGTACTGTGATGGATAGGAAAAATGATCCTTGCATCCAACATCTTCTGTATTTCAGCCTGGATGGTACCTGAGATCTTGGGATTATAGTGCCTCTGTTTCTGGTGAAAGGGTTTGACACCTTCCTTCAATGGGATGTTATGTTGGATGTCCTTTGGCTTGAAATACTTTAGATCGGCATAGGACCATGCCAATACATCCATATATTTCTTCAGCAATTTGACAAACTTCCACTTTTCTTCGGGTGTGCAACATTTTCCGATGTTCACAAACTGCGGACACTCCGCAGAACCTAGATTGACCGGTTCGGTCTCTGGAGAGGAGTTAGGATTATCTTGCCTTTTCTTCCTGACAAAATGATCATGTCTATCGAACAAACATTCCAGAGAAACCAAACCTTTTGGAATTTTATTTCCTTTGAGCTGACATATGCCATCACTTCCTTTTGATTCATTGTCTTGATCAGTAACAGATTCACGGCATGTAGAAGTGGATCCTTCAAAATGAAGCTCACTAAAATTTTCTACCTTTTCCAGGAAGGCAATAAGTTGATTGTCATCATTGAATACCTGCCAGTGCTGAGAGTTGTCTGGCACACTTGGGCGGAAAACTACCTCAATGGTATATGTGTCTGTTTTCAACCCTGGGTGGGGGAGCATGAGGGATGCTGAGACGGCTAATGAATCGGCCATGTCGTTCTGAGCTCTTGGAATGGATTTTATTGAAAAAGTGTCAAACTCCTCAATGTTGTCCCATACCACGTTGCGGTAATGCCTGAGCCTTTCATTTTTTACTTGGTATATCCTTTTCACTTGATTTACGACCAGCTCTGCATCACCTTGTACTTTTAGGTTCTTGATTCCCCTTTCTTTTGTGGCTTGCATGCCAAGTAGCAAAGATTCATACTCAGCAGTATTATTTGTGTTGAAAAACTGCAACTTGAAAGAGAGAGGAAAAATCTCTTCCTCCGGGGAAATTAACACAGCTCTGGCACCGCATCCACTAGTTGCACAACTGCCATCAAACTGCAACGTCCATATCTTGTTAAGATCCTCTTCTTGGATGAGAATGTCCATTTTTTCAGACTCAGTAGATAAGAAATAATTCCCCATCCCTGATGATTCGAAGAGAATTTGGGCTTTGGGGTCATCGGAGTTAGTAACCAAGTACTTCTTTTGTGATTCCGGCTCCAATGTTTGCATTACACCTTTGACGGGGATTCTAGCCTTAGACCAGTCCATATGAATCTCTCCACCAACTTCACTGCAAAAGCTCCTCCCTAGTAGAATTCCATATGCTGCCGGAATATCGGCAACGAGGATGGTCATCTTTACTCTTTTCTCTGGGAACGCTGCAAATGCAAACTGCGCGTCTTTGATTTGACCAATCAACGGAACCTGTTTGGTTTCCAAGGAGTAACATCTGCCGAAAGGCTTAGTAAGGGTGAGGCCCAGAGCATGGGTGACTTTTGCCGGCATGACATTATCAGAAGCCCCAGAATCAATTATGCAGTTGCTTAGCTTGTGACCATTGATTAGGAGGGAGAGATAGAAAGGTTCTATTTTTCCTGATGCGGAAGTCAAGGCAACATTTATGCGAGATGCAGGAGGAGTAGAAAGAATTCCTTTTCGGGGAGGTCTGAGAAGTTATGACAGCTTGGCTTTGGATATATTCGGTCAATCTTACAAGCTGCTCAGGGTTAGACTGAAGATATTTGGCTTCAGACATTTGGATCTTGGTCTTTTTAGCATGATCGATTATGTCGAATGCGGCCAAGGGTTGCGTTGATGAAGGAATGAGTCCCTCATTTCACGATGGTGGGGTAGGATTACCGGTCTTAATAGGAATAGGAGAGGGCTGATTTGGAGGGGAGATAGGGGAAAAATATTTCTTCGAAAAAGACTTAATAAGAGGTTGAGCAGGAAGGGGATTACCTCTTTTTGCAATGGTTGGAGGCGTGTTTGACACAGCCTTCTCTTTTTGTATCCTGGCAGCAACTTCTGATTCTTTTCCTTGAGAGCGGGTGAAAACATCATATGACTACCAGCTTGCATATCCTTGGGTACCCTCTTCTTCATCAGATTCCTCCTTGTCAAATTCCATATACCCAATAGTAGAGTCGCCAGTCGGTTCACCGACATCTTGGTCATCTTCACCTTGAGATGAAGGTTCTTCATAATTTTGCTCCTCTTCTTCGATTTTGGCTAGAGCATTGACCAGAGGGGCCTCGAGTGCCAACCGTGGAGCAGTTGCAGGTAAATGCGGCCTTTGTGGGACATTGTTGGAAGTGAAATTCCTTCGTGGGATATCCCGGTACGAAGAACTGGGGGAAGCTTGAGCTAGCTGCTTCTTTAACGCGAGCAAGTCATTCGCCATCTTTTGGAATGCCGCATCTGACGAAGTGGAGGGAAAAGGAGTTGAAGCTTTAGGCTTGGATGGTTCTCATTTTAATTCACCAGATATTAGCAAGTTATCTTCAATCCGAATGGCAGCAGCTTGGGTGAGGACCAGAGTAGTGACTTGTTCTTGCAAGAGTAAAAAACTTACTTTCGAGCTCATGGCGTTCACAAAGAAACACTTCTGATTTTCTGGCGTTGGCAGCATGGCAGGTGGCACACGGTTGATTAGTGAATTGAAACAGGTGATGAAATCATGCATGGTTTCATTGACCTCCTTCTTCAGGTGAGTGATCTTTGACAGTAATGTGAATGTGTCCTCTGAAGGCTTATACCTTTCTTCAAATGCAGTCCGTAATGTGGCCCAACTAGTGATAGATCCAGCTGGCAAATGCTGAAACCATTCTGCTGCGGGTCCTTGCAAGGATTCCAAAAAGAGGCGAACTAACACATCTTCATGGGTCACATCCAAGATGCTACATGACATGATGAAAGTGGATATATGTGAATCCATACTTTGGTTTCCGCTTCCATCAAATTTGGGGAAATTCTTTCAGTTTCCATGAGGGAGCGCGTGAACAGGATGTGGCAAAGCAAGTGGGCCCATAGCATTTCCCCATGGTACTGCCATTTGAAAAGCTGGAAAAAGGACGCGAGCCGGGAGGATGGTTCCACTGAGCAACAAAGCACTGCAAAGGGATGTGGATGCTCCTTGTGAAGAATGATTCCTTCGTGGAGGTGAGACACTTCTGGCCAACCGATCAGCTGAACTCAGTGATGAGAAGCATGCTGGTGTAACACTGAAGTTGTGCCTTTGAAGTAGATCGAAAGTAGGATCAACTTCTCCACGAGCTCTCCTGCTACGAGTAAATGGTTCACCCGCCAGTGTATCTCTCAGATCTGCAATATTTTGGAGCAGATTTAAAAACTCTTTTTGGTTGTACTTGCTGATTTTCTGATTTTTCTGACAAAAATCAGCAGCATGTACCTTTTCTAAATATTTAATTTTATCCTTTTTTGAAAATCGATTGCGGTTTAATGACAAATATTAGCAAGGATAAAATGATGGTCAACTTAGCAAGCTGATTTTTGGATCTTAGAGTTGAATTTTTGCAAGGGTTTGAATTTTTTTTAAAACAATCAGAAACTCAGATCTACGGAAAAATACGGGTTTTTGTAAAAACTCAGTGAACTAAAGATCTCTAACTGGCCCAGATCTATGGATCTCTGAAGAAAATTTTCAGTTTGGATCACTTTTGCAAAAATTTTGGATTTTAAGAAAAAGTTATGATTTGCAAACAGGTAGTGATTTTTACAGTTTTACCAAATAGATCTGTTCGATCCCCAGTAGAGTCACCAAAAACTGTTGGTCTGAAAATCTGTCGGGTGGGCAGATCTATGGATAGACGAGCCAACAGTGTGCAGGGCATAGCCCCTCTTTGAGACAGCAAAGTGAAACTGGTTTATTGCTATTCTACCAGCAGGAATCTGTGCAAGTCTCACAATATTCTACCTTCAGGGGTTTGGGATCTCATCCCAGTAGAGGTGCTTCCAACTATGAAAAGAAAGGAATGGAGAGAAAGATGAGGAAAGATGGGTTCGAAGGGAGAAAAGAAATGAATTCCAAAGCAGAAAGGTCAGAGGGTTTATGTTTTGGGATTGGTAATAAATGGAGCCAAACCTACTTGCATAAACGAACAAAGCAATACTGATGAACAAATGACAAGAAAGTAGAGATAGATCCAACAGAATAAATGCACAGATCTGACATAAGAAAGATCAGATGCCCATAACACACATATTCAGCACAAAGTCTTAATATTTGTATTAATGTTTCTTCTGTTACAAAAAGTACAAAGCCTTTTCTTCTCACTTCTATTTTTTATCTAAAAAATGTCCACCCCTTGAATACAACAAGTATTCAAGTATTTATAGAAGGAGGAGAAGAGAGAAGGCAAAAAGAAACCAACAACTAATTACAAAAATTTACAAAATATCTAAAAGTCAACTGTTGACTTTTGGGACAACTTGGTGGATGACAACATCCCATGGTGCAACATGGATGATGTCATCATTTGTGCCAACATACTTTTAGATATTTACAAAAAGAAAGCCAAGAGGAGGAAGGCTATTCGTCGTCATCTCATGGCTGGAAGGGAGTATCTTGCTTCTGCTCAGGAGAGGCAATGTGGAATTGAGCCCGGTACTCCATGAATTTGCTGACCATCGGCTGAAGTTGATCCTGGGCAGGACCCTTGGTATGATCACCGATGACCTCACAAGTCTCCCATTCATCTCTGAGTTTTTCAGGGAGCTTGAAGTACTCATTACCTACCTCCATCAGGTACCCTACAAAATCACGGCAGGCCAGAAGGTTATTGATGGATTCAGTGTCAAAAGTAACTTCTGGCCCTAATCCTTGCGAGATGATCTCTTTGAAGATCTAGATGGTTTCATCTGCCTTCCTCAAGGTGAATGATGGAGTGAGCAAGCCCAGAGACATCCTTAGGATAATTTTCTCCATTTGATGCATTGCATCCAGGGCTTCCTCCTTGACCTTATCTATCTTCTCCAGGACAAATTCCATCTGATCGACCCGGTAGTCCAAAGCAGCAAGGATCTTGTTGGGTGCTCTGGGGTGATCGAAGATGCCGAATTTAACTAAATCTTCGACTGAACAGTCGAGCATCTTCTGGAATGTCTCATGTTGCAACCTAGCATGGTCCAACTCTTCGGAGATAGGTCCTGCAATCACCTGGAGTTCCTTGTTCACCTGACCAATGTTCTGATATAACTCGGTGAACTTGATGATTACTTCCTCACTGTCTTTGAGGATCTGGTCTCTCCAGGTGGATACTGCCATGCCTTGTTCACCAATCTTGGTGTATTCATTTATCTTATCCTGACTAAGGGCCTCAGGAGTTTCAGTGGCAGTTGTAGGAGGTGCACTGCCCATTTTCTGCAGGGCGTGGAGAAGATGCTTATTCTGCTCTTTTAGTAGCCTCTCCTCTTCCTTTGCTTCTTGAAGCTTCTTGCAAAGGGCATCCACCACAGATAGGGCCTCTCCTTGAAGGCTCTCGGATGACGTTCCCATTGTGACCTGCGTCACTGTATAATCTGTAGGGGACAGATCCTTTTTATCCTTTGTGGGATCGGGATACGTGATCTCCATTACTCTTTCTCCCGATGCACTCTGAGAGAAGCGGGTTATCAGATTTTGCTTCTTAGCCCCTTTTGTTGGGATGATGGAGAAGTCCATAGGTGCAATGGGGACTTTCCTCTTATGCTGACTCAGGTGCTGGGAGATCCATGCTGGACTTAAGGGAGTGGGACCAGAGGTGGAAGAGGGAGCAGCTGCAGTGGATGAGGGGAAATGGGTTGAGACACTTGGTGGTGGCATTGAGAGAGAGGCCAAGAAAGTGCTCACAGGAGGTAGGAGACACTGCAGGGGAGGTAGGTGGGAGTGGAAGGGAGCTGAGAGATGAGAGAAGAAATGGTGGGGGACAGCTCCGTGAGGGAAGAGAAGATGGAGGAAGAGGAAGGGGGAACAGTAGAAGATGGGGGAGAGGATACAACCAAAGGAATGGTTTCTTGGGTGATGGGAGGAGGGGAAGGAGGAGTGGGAGAAGGGACGGTGGGAACTCAAATGGTTGTAGCAGTGGCAACATCCTGAGTGGATGTGCCTATGTTGGAACACTCTCTGCCGCTTCTTTCTTTGGAGATACCAGGGTTACAACCTATTCCTGTGTGGTGGAGGGAGGGCTCTCAGGAGCTTCTTCTTGAGTGGAGCTTGATTCTCCCTCTTTATCTTTACCTTTTCCCTTTGGAAAATGCTTCGGCCTGGAAGGTGCATTTCCCAAAGGGGACGTGGTGAAATCTACTCCAAGGTAGATGAGGCCGTTCATTCTGCACCAATGCTCTGTGCGCTGCAATGTGCCCTTAACCCTCTCCTCAATGGTCTGAGGTGCCTTTGTCCTGTCAATCTCAGCAAATGGCCAGTTGTCCCCATCTGTATCTAGATATACCTGATCAACTTCTTGATCGGTTGTTTGGAAACCTTTTGGAACAATGGCCATGCCATATTGAATAATTTCTGCTAGGGCCAGGTGGGAGTGATCCTTTCTCCTGAGTTTGACCTCATGATACAGGTCGATGTAGATGTCCTCGATCTGTGGAACGTGGATCGGATCGAGTTTTTCCTTTGGGAGGCAATTCCGTGGATCAAAGGTTGGCCTTGCTGGGAAATTGTGCTTTAGATTAAGCAGTTCCAGCTCTGCGAACATTTCCCGGGCCTTGGTGTGAGAAGTGCAGGTGTACCTGCCCACTGTGAGGGGGAAAGGAGTTCCACCCTTCTTCCTTTTCAGGCACTTCTCGTGATATGTTATGAGCTGTCTGGACAGCTCCAACAGGATCAACTTAGGGCCTGCATACCTTGGTAACTTGGTGGGCTCCCCAAGAAGTTGGCTACTCTGAGATAGGTGAAAGTGGGGAATTGTGTAAATAATGCCCCCCACTTCTCGGTTGCAGTGACTATGCTCTTGGTCATCCGACCGTGAGTCATATTGGGCCTCAATAGGTAGATGATGCCGTAGAAGAAGGCATCATTGATCTTGGTGAACTGTGGGATGTTGTTCTCCAGCTTCAATTCTGGGTAGTATTCATATATTTTTACCTGGGGCCACACCCCGCATCGGCTCAGTGCTGGATAGTCTCTCTCTGAGGCTGCAGCGTAGACTACGTAGGAGTTCATGTAGAACCTCCCTATTGTGGTGAGTTGTTGGAGCTGCTCAGAGATGGTGCTGCTGATGATCTCTGCCCACTCAAAATGCTGATCAGGCACGTTCTTATTCATTGTTTCCAGATACCTGAGCATCCATTTGTGGAAGTAATGGGCATCAGAAAGCCCAAACACCCTGCTTAGGAAGGTGATGGTATCACTCAGTTCCTCAGAGAAGTCACTGCGGTGAATAACCTGTGGCCACCTGGTTATTACCTTTTTATTTTTCAGGTACACCTCGTTCATTAACTGCATGCATTTGTCTTCATTTTCTTCCCATGCCTTGATGCAGTCTTCTTGGCTTATAGCCACAAAATGCTGGTGGTGGGGAATACCTAGCATGATCTCGAAGTGCCGGGCAGTGAGGTTGATTATGACCTCGCCCTTTTCGTTCTCGACACACCTTGTGTCTTTGTTATAACAGCGGGCCACCACCATCATAAATTCATTATTTACTGCACTAACGGGGATTCCCCCAGTGAAATGCAGACCACTGCCCACCAGTTTGTCCATCCAAGGACTGCCTGTGACCCTCCTGGTTCTGGCCCAAAAATCCTCCATGTCGATGTGGCCAAGTTCGGAATCTCTGATGTCTAAGTCACATTCTGCCTGGGACTCGGGCATTCTGACCCTTTGATATTTGTATTTCATATCTTCCTCCGTGAGTTTGGCCTTACCCTTTGACTTGGTTGGCCTTTTGCTTGATGTAGACATATGTGAATCTGAGTTCAGTTGCTGATCTGCAAGAAGAAGGAGTGAAGTCCAACGCAGAAGAGCCATGTTAGCTGTCAGATCTTCCATCAAAGCTTTACAGAATGAGGAGTTAGCAATTTAAAAGCCTCTGGGTGTAGGGCGCAGGAAAATTGCAGGGTGCAGGGTCAAAAGTATGGTGCACTGAAGTGGAGTGTTGCAAGGAAGAAATCAGTGCCAAAGGGCGCAGGGCGCAGAAAATTTACACATAACATCAATGTTGTTACAGAAAAATTTGTGCCTGTGCCGTTATATAAGGTTTTTTAACTGGGGCAAATAAGTTTGGTGTTGCATGGGAGGCAGGATGCGCCAATGGCAAAGATATGGGACATGTTGCATGGAATTTTGGTGCGCCAAGGGTGCAACATTAATGTGTGTACCACTGACTTTATGTGTGCCAAGGGGCCTTTGGCGCGGCGCAGGAAGAGATTGCATAACAAACTTTGTTGGTGTAAGCAGGGTTGCGCCTATGCCTGAGTAAGGATTTTCTAGTTTTGTATGGCGCAGGAAGGATGCGTGCTGCAATTAGGGACAGTGCACCCTCTTGGCGCGACTGTGTTTTATGTAACAGGAATGGCGTTTTGTGCCAAAGGAAAACCTATGGGTGGAAATGATAACTTTTAGGTTTTCTTTCCTCTGATGAGTTTGTGATTTTTTAGGTTTTATCGACATGATTCGACAGTGAGGGGAACATAGCAAAGAAGATCTTGGGTTCATTTTTTGAGACAAAGCCCTCCAGGCCAGCAGATCTGGAAGGAGGGGAAGACTGGTTTTGGGGGGAAGCCACTTAGGTTTATATATTTAATTCAATAGCAAGCAAAACCACAAAGCAACAAGCAAAACTCACAAGAAAAGCAAGGACCACTCACCGGAGATATATAGACTGAGAGAAATGAAGTGGGGTCCATGAACGCGACACGAGGATGGCAAGAGCGCTGACAGGTGTAGAGGAATAAAGTTTTCACGTGTTTTTCAATTGTGAAAATGACAGGCGGATGCGCCTATATATAGCAAAAGGTGCAATAAATGTGCCACCAACTTTTTCAAAGGGCGCACCAAAAAGTATGTCGACATGAAAATATTTGTGCCCTTTGGCGCGGTTATGCGTCTAACAGCAAGAAACTATCTGCGCCTTGGCACAAATTTAGGACTGTCAACATGGGATTTTGAGTGCTTTGGCGCACCGCTTAAGGGTGCAACATTTTTGTTGTTGACATGTGGCGCATGCGCCTTGGCGCAAGGCAAGAAAGGTGCATCACGGGGAGGCACAACAATTGTTGTGTTAACATTCCAAAGGGTGCGCCAAAGGAATACAAGGGGGCACAAATAACTTTTGTGTTGCATGAACAAAATGTGTGCCCAGCCAAAAAAGGACCAAAATGACTAAGTTCGAAAAACTGGATTTCTCGAAAAGGGTTTTACGCCATTCCGAACGCTGAGGGACGTTGACGAAGGACCCAAAAAAAAATTTTGGTATGGTTTAATACCCAACATGGCCCAAGAATTTCCTTACATCCTTATGCTTTTTAGGTGTTGGCAGGTTTATAATCACTAATGGTTTTACCAGATCTACCTATAGATGACAGTTAATGACCTAACAGTATCCCCTCAGACATTCTCATGTAGCATTTTTTGTTGCTTAAGGACATAATATGTTCCTTGCATCTCTTTAGAACCTTTTCTAGGTTGTTCATTACTTATCGAAAGTACTTCCATGGATTGTAAAATCATCTATTTATACCTCCATGCAATTATTGGTTAGAAATGAGAAGATGCTAAGACAATAATCTATTTCTTTTTTTTAGCATGTAGAGCATCAAGTTGATTTTCCATATCATTGACAATCCGTTGCTTCATGTTTTTAAATATACTAACAATATTTGACTTAGATATGTCCCCGATTGTTTTGGTAGATAATCCACCTCTTGATCTTACATACCTTACCCTCTTCATGGTAGCTCTTGAATAGTTTTTATAGGATTCAAATGTTTGGTAAAAAGTAGCCTTTAAAATCTCCCCTGCTTCTATTAGATCTAGAGCATCCATGTCCTCCTCACTGAGTCCCTTCAAAAAGAGTAATTTGAGGGAGTCAGGTAGTATGTTAGCGGTGTTTTTTGACTTCTAAACAAAGAACAAGAACCGTTCTAAATACTCCTCTAATTGTTCATCATATTTTTGTTGCATTTTGTAGATTTCATCGCCTCCTCTGTTGCTTGGTCTGCAATAGTCATGGTATTTATTAAGGAACTTCTTCTTCATGTGTTCCCATGTGGTATTAGCATTACTTCCTAATCCCATGAACCACCTTAAGTCTTCATCTTTGATTGTTGTAGGAAACAATTTCAATTTATGTGCATCAGTGGTATAATCATAGCTACTACACAAAACATCAAAATCAAAGAGAAAGGTGTCTGGATCTTCTGACATAGCTCCCTGGAAATCTAGCAAAGTTGATGGATAAATATTCTTCAATCTAGTAACTGTTATTTTCTCATTTATTATCCAATTTTTCCACTCAAGAAATATTGATCAAACACGACCTTGCACAAGAGAAATGGAGAGGGTGGTTCAATCGTGCGAGCTCGCATCTGATTTCAAAAATCAAGTTGCAGACATGATCGTCAATGAAATGCAAGATCAGTAAAAGGTGGCCAAGAGAACAATGACAAAGATCAGAGCTTGAGGAAAAATGGAGAAAAGGCTCTAAGTTTTCAGTTTTTTGCATTTTTGGCACTTCAGAGAAAAGCAAGGCAAAAATCGACAGGCAATGACCATAACTATGGAGGCATAAATGCATGCAAAAAGTATTCAGTTTGTTACCGTATTCCACATATTGAAAAGGAGAAGACCTGTGTAATATTTTGGAGAAAATAAAATTTTGTATCAGGTTATTGGTCTACAGAATGTTCCTCAATCTCATTGGTGTGATACCAGCGGCTGAGAAATTGTAAAATGTCTATCTCTTGTAGAAAAGGAGGGAAACAGTGTGTTCAAAAGACAAAGTATATTTCCCTTTCAATGGATGAGGTTACTACAGTGGATAATACTTCATGGATTTGTATTCATGTTTACACATTTTCTAATGAAATAATAACTCCACACCTCTTAGCAATTCATAAAATGAATGAGAATTGAAATTCTACAAATATTTATAAATTGGTGGTCTCAAATCCGAAGGATATCGCTAGAATGGATGACTTTATCATTACAACAAAATTAGTTTGTGTCAGAACCGATGGTGTAGTTGTAATGCATGGACCCATAAATGGTCTATGTGTTTGACTCCATACAATTGTTTCTGCTTATATGATTATTATCCATTGCATGGCTCATAGAATGAATCTGGCTTACATAATTGTGAGCACATTTGAAAATGTAGCTAAAGTGGAGGAATTGATACGTTATTTGCATGCTTATTATTCTAGTAGTCCAAAGAGACTGTTAGAATTTCTGATATTTTTAATTTGATCAAAGATGTATATGTAACGCCCCGTGCATCGAGGACTTCTGGTTCTGAGGAAGGAAAGAAAACTAGGCATGAAACATTTCCTCTTCTTTCGACAACAAAAAAATTTCTACCTGGCAACGTGTTATCTTCTTAGAGGAAAACAAATTCCAAATAACAATAAAAATGCCATAATAAATAATATTATTTCATTGATGGTGGTGTGAAAGATAAGTGGGTTTTATCCATATAGCATATCCTAACTATAAGCATGCATTTGGCCTAAATATGTATTTTGTACTTTTATGAAAACATTATATGTTTTTTTTTTTTGGAGTGGTATTGGATTAAAATTATTATCATGCACCAATAGTTTTTCTACGGGGTAAAACATCTCCCCTAGCATCGTTTACAACATCCCTTTCAATTCTAATACCAAAGTTTATTCCTACATCTGCATCTGGAGGTCTTCTTTCATATATATAATCTAAGCAGACAATTCTCAAACCTTATGTAACGCCCCGTGCATCGAGGACTTCTGGTTCTGCCACCCTGGCCTCCTCCCAACCACCCGGCCTGCAGAATTTTGACCATAGTGTCTTGTCTGTCCTTGCGGGAGGGTGAGCGGAGTCACGTTTTTCCTTGCCGTGATCTCCTTTTGATCCTCTTTCAATGCGTGCAGGTGGGGGTTAGGTGCGTCTGTTTTTCCTGTGCATTTTTTTCTTCTTTCCTGGCATATTTTTCTTTGCCTTGGTTGTTGTGTGAGTCTGGTTTGATGTGGGTGTTGTTAAAGCTACAAGATAGTGTAGCAGGCATGTTACCTCCATTCTCTTGGGCGCTGCGAGGAGTTTTTTGGTTGCACGCGACCACAGTCGTGTTCAGTTGTTGCAAAATCTTGCAGCTGTTGCAGAAGCTGTCTCGAGCACTTCCAACGTGCAGGTTGTCCGCTATGTTGTTGTCTGTTCAGTTCGACTGCATCCTCAAACTCAAGGGTCTTTCCCCTTCTGGTTACATTCTCAATCGATGAAGTGACAGTGAAAGTGTTGCAAGGGCAACGTGTTGGCTGGAATGACCATTTTAGGCGTTCTGTCCATTCTGTTCTGGACGTTGCACACGACCACAGCCATGATCGGCTGTTGCAAAATCTCGTAGCTATAGTAGGAGAACGAGATAAAGTTGTAGATTGGGCTGTCTTGACTCTTTACTTTTTGGGAAGTTGCCTCTGTCCAGGTGGCAGATCTCGCATAGAAGAAGCCCGATCAAACCTTGAGGCAAGTTTTGCAATGAGGCTGAGACGTGTTCACCACTGTTCCTTGTTGTTCTGGCCATGGGTTTGATATGGCGGTTACAGATGAAGCTACAAGACAGGGAGGTAGGCGTGTTACCTGCCGCGTCCTTTGGGTGCTGTATGGTGTGTTCTTGTTCAAGATCCACAGCAACTGCCTGTAACAATTATTAGCTAGGTAGCAGGCTTGTTGCATTAGTAGAAGCTGGGTTGAGCGCTCCAACAAGCAGGTGGTCCAACCTTGTTGATATTTGTTCAGCATTGTTTACACCCTCGAATTTGGGACTCTCCTTCAAGGAGACAGATCACACCCATGGCACAGGAGATCTATGCAATGTTGGAGAAAATGTCTTGGGAGATGAAGGTAGGAGGATATTTTCTTTCAGATCCAGATCTGTACTGAGTTGTTCCTCCAAATTGACCTTGGACAGTGAGGGTGTTACCAACAGACCGGATGAAATTTATTAATGAGATTCTCTATTGCTTCCTTACTTGTTTTACGATGTAACTCATGGGAGAGAATCTCATAGGCGTGGATCTGTACTATATCAGCCCAAGGAAAGAACCCATGATGGTTTGCTTGATCAAGAGAAATGGTAACTCAGTTAGCAGTGGGACTACTTCTAGCCTGTGGCAGGAGCCTGAAGGATGTGCAGAGAACTAAGGACAATTGTTCCATCTTGTTACCTCATTTCAGGGAGATCACTTTGCTTAGAATTTTGCTAATGATAATGTTGTAAGGCATGGATCGGCTAGGACTCAAATCAAGGACCTCCATCAGCATTGCTGAGCACTCTACCTTTGAGACAACGGTCCTTCGCAGGTTTGGGGTTTGCTAGTTGTTTGGTTTCCTGTAGGTAGGGTTCAACTTTGCAATCTTTTAAGGCCGATCTGCTTCATATCAGAATATTCATGAAGCACAATTTGCCTTGCAACTATATGAGCATCTTCTACGAGTCAATATGTTGGCAGGCATAAAGGGTGCTATTGGAATTATCACACCTTACAAGCTACAGCTGCAATGTTTGCACCGAGATTTTGATGCTGTCCCCAAATCTGATGAAGGAAAAGGTTGTGTATCATCACGGTAGATGCCTACCCGAGCCAGGAGCGTGGTGTAATCAATTTGTCTCGTGTCCGAGCTTCAAATCATGGGGTTGGTTTGTAGCTGTTTTTCACTGCGTGGTTGTGGCGCTAGCTCGAGCTCGCAAAGCACTTTGGGTTAAAGGCAAGCAACGGCATTGAAACAATCATATGCATGGAGATGGCGTTTTAAACCAGGCATGTTAAATCTACTCTCTGTAATAGTTTTCTACCTTCTTTCAGTATCTCGAAATGAATTTTCTTTCCTCTTGAATGGCGCCTAGACTAGATGTTTTCGTGGTTGTTTATATCACTGCCTGATTGTGTGGTTGTTCCTTTAAATCTTATTCCAATTTCGCTGATTTTGCTTGTAATGTTCCTTCCTCTCTTATAGCTTACTCTATTTCATATTTGTCTAAATGGGTTACTGCAATATTGAGTGATGCAGTCTAGTTCGTAGGGAAGGAAACATTATTGAGTTTTGTTTGCTTATATGACTTTCTTTTAAAAAAGAATTCTGTGATGGTAATTATAATTGAAGGTTACTAAATAGAAGGTTAAGCCTACATACCTCTTTTGGTTGAATAAATACGCATTTCCTGTTTAGGGCTCTCTTGTTTTGCTAAAAGGTACATTAATAGTGACGTTGTGTCTGAAACTTGTTTAAGCCTATGGGCATTCCTTACTTTATGTTTGATTAGAAAATGGCATTTGGGATTTGTTTTTAGAACTGTACCTGGTTGACTGTTGTACCTAGTCTAGATGAGGGATAACCTGGCATCTATTTTGGCCTCCACGTGTTGAGAGCATTACTTTACCTAATTCTTGATGTAAACTCTTGTATGATTAAAGCAAGGGGAAACATTGTAAGTTTAACTGAATGAAATCTCTACAATTTTTATTAAGGGTCGCAAGCAAGCTATTACTAGCTAGACTGAAACAAAAGTTGTAGGTGAATCCATGGTACTGGACTCGTGAACTCGTTTCCTGTTAGATGACAGTTGATTTCAGTGATAATATCATAGGTGGCTGTTATATTTATCTGTTTGATATTTGCTAAGACTTTTCCTCGATAAGCCCACACGGATCGGGTAAAATTTTCCATCTTCTTTACCTTTGGCAAGGAGTTCATAGGACTTCTAGCCCTGACCGCACTGCGTAACCTTCCTGATAGCTATGTGCGTTGGTTCTTGGTTTGTGCTTGTACTCGTGGTAAGGTCTTTTGAGTCTGGGGCATCGTTGGTGTTTTGCCCTCTGCGTATCGAATCCCTTGTTTTCGAACTCGAATACCTTATACTTCAAACTTGGTTACTAAAAGGTCCCATTTTGTGGCCTTGTTAGGGAAATCAATTTTTATTTTAATGTTTATTGACATTGTCTGAATTATATAAAAATTATTAACGACTTTTGGGTTTAGTCTTCCCTTATATTATGTAGAGAAGTTGACGATTAGGATAGGGTTTGTTGGTAGAATAATGGCCCTTTCTGTGTCTCTTTCGTACGCTTTTGGAAAAGTGGATTTGTTTTGGTTAACTAGTACTACGTTTTAAGAAATCCGATAAGGAGGTAGTGGTAAACTCCTTGGTTAAAACCAAAACTATAGTTGTGTTCTTTTAAGGGCATCGAACCCATATTACTTTGAAGCCCCCCCTGGAAGAATTGGATAACGTCATTTTTGCTTCGCGCCTACGATCATAATTAGTACGCTTTGTCTTCTCTTGGACCCCTTTAGTTGGATGGAGTAAATTTTGGATTCCAATCACGTAACCCATAGCATTACATGAAGGAGATATCAACACTCTTGACTTTCTTGTTCCCAACCCATAAGGTCTTGCCTTGATTTATGTAATTTTGTTCTTACTAGTATTTGGACTTTCTCCTTGTTGGATGATTTAGTTTTCTCTCTCATGAGATTAATATTGGAGTTGTGAGTTGTGTTTTAATCCATTTCTGAATTTAGAATATTCCTTTCTTGATATTGTTAATTGTTAGCTTACTATTGCATTGTGTAGCCTTAACATGCTCAGTTCTTGCGAACTGACTTTAGTTAATATTTGTGCAGATGGATTATGCGAGTAGACTAGAAGAAAAGAGTGTAAAAGTTTCATCTGTACCATTATGAAGTTCCTTGTAAAAATGTCCAATGTGTTGTAAATTGTGTAACATTGCTTGTAAAGAGAGTTGATATGACCTCTTGCCTTGTATTGTTTGGTAATGGTGAAATAAAGTGTCTTGTTCTTGTGTAGTTAAGCTTGAAATTATCCTTGTGAGAAATGGCTTTCAATCTTTACATTGATATGAGTATTGTAAAACTTTGATCTTGAGAATAAATTGTTAAGTTAAATCTTTCTAAGACTTAGCGACAATATTTTATAAGTAAAGTAAAATGAGTCGGTTAACCCTTAAAGAAGCTAAACAAAAATAATAATTTTATATTCAACAAATAAATGTAAAGGTGATCTATTTGAAATCAAATACTTCCATGAGTGATCAAAATGAAAACATCCTTTGTGAAGTAAACATTTATAAATTGATACCCCTAGCTAAACTAGCGAACACTATCCCTTTGGGGTGAACTCTTAAACAAGCTTAAAGGAAAACAATGGTTAATTTCTGGAAGATATTAAGATTTAGTAAGTAGGAGAAGACTTTAAGTGAACTACTCTACAGTGTTTAAGAAATTAACTTAGTTGGTGAGATGAATTTGTGCGAACCATATATTGATTCCTTCTGAAAACTTAAGTCATGAGCTAAAGGGTGTCTTACCAAAATAAATAAACCCTGACCATTTCTTACTGTGGCTTGCCCTAGCTGTGAGTGTGTCATGTGGTTGGACTTCCATGTTGTCTCGTCAAAAAGAAAAATAAATTATCCTTGATAAGTGTGAACGTTTCCGTGCTGACCTTGTGGTCTTCCCCGTAACAAATGGTTCCAAGTGTTGGTTGTAACCTTGTGACGACATGTTGTGTCGTGTTGAGTCAAAGCAAGTAAAAAAAAAAAAAAAAAGTTATCCTGTATTTCACTGTGTAGTTCTTGTGTTGGTATTTTTTTGGTGTGTTACATCTAACAGATACAAAAACTTTACTCACACTCTACAGTATTTTTCCCATGTTGAGGGAGCTTAATATTTTAATGAAGCATGCACAAGATCATTCTTTCTACATAACTGACTTCATAAGACTTAGAAGACATGTGTGTTGGAGTCTTGAAAGTTTATATATTTATGATGGTATTTTTTAGAGTGCTACTTTTGAAAATTAGAATGCATTAACTGACTTGAAAAATTCCAGGTGCCCCCTAAAATAAAATATACATGATCATCTGTGTATAACGACACATGAAAAAGAGATTTCACTTCATACATTTCAAAAAAGAGTTGATATGGTTGTCTCAGAAATGGAAGAAGTAAGAGTGACATGAAATTTATATGATGCAGTATTATTGGAAATTAGGAATAAATTGAGAAAGATTTCTGAATCTTTAGCTAAAGAGATCCAGAAAAAAATGATAAAATGATAAAATACTTGAACCAATGGGAGTTATAAATCAATTTTTTTCGAATTTGTTTGGTGCTAAACCTTATACATCTATCAGTCCTTTATTTGTCAAAAACATGAGTAATCTAATTGACCATTTCTCTGAGACTGAAAAGATAAATGGAGTTTCTATAGAAGGCATTTTACAAAGAAAAATACTTATTTTCGAGTCAATGGATTATGCTAATACTATGATGCGACAAGTTCATCTTATACAAAACCCATAGGAATATGGTGTCATCAAAAGGATTTGGAATGATATTTGTTCTAGTAGTATTCCAAGTAAAGATTTGAGTGAGTATATTAAGCTGTATGAACTCTATCGAACAATGATTCTGGGTTTTGTGGAAGATGAGAGGGTTTTCAGTGCATTTTCCTTTTTAAAGACAAACGTTTGAAAAATATTGGATAGGAATATAGAAAGTTGTCTGAGGTTATATGTATCACGTTACTCAGTGGAGTATTTTCCTTACAATAGAGCACTCACATTATGGAATTCATTAGTAGAAAGAAGAGGAGTTAGTAATATTTTTCTTGATCCAAAGGATCAAGAAACATCCACAGATTATGCTATAGTTGATTTCTAAGCCATGAATGAGAATTTTTCTCCACGACTGTTCCAATTCACATATATTTCATTTCTTCAAAACATTATTGAGAACATTTACAATAATTTGATGTAATAAGTATGGATGTATTTCATACAGAGATTACAACTTTTAATAAATGTAATATTCTATTTGTCTTTATTTGATCCATTGCCATTGGAACATTGTCATTATCATTTTCTTGTATCCCATTTGTTTTTTATATTTGGTATTCATACTTAAATAAGGACATATTTGTCTTTTATATCTATTAATTGAATTTTTTTACATATGAAAGAAATAAGAAACATATATATTTTAAACAAACAAAATCATGAAAATTTAAGCAACATTTACGTAAACAAAGAAACAAAAACATCATTTGTATTATGTAAACAGGTGTGTTGTCACAATTCCGACACTGACGTAGGAATTAAAAGATAATGGCTAGACATTTTTTGGTTTTTATTTTGTGTGGCAAACGTAACGAAAAATATGATTCAAAATCATAGGTAGAAAAGAGAATGCCCTCGTAATGTGTCCATATATGACATATCTTGTCCATAAGCTTTGAAATGTTAAGTACAAACCCCTTTTTGGAATTTTATTGGCCGACAATGCTTTATGATCTGATACTTTTCTTCATAAACTAATCTGCCGCATGAGAGAACGATTTCAAGAGTACGTTGGAATTGTAACTATATTTAATGTTAATAGATTTCAGCATAATATAAATGATGTTTTTGTTTCTTTGTTTACATAAATGTTGTTTAACTTTTCATGATTTTGTTTGTTTAAAATATTTACTTTCTAATTTCTTGCAGATGTAAAAAAAATCAATTAACAGATATACAAGACAAATATGTCATTATTTCAGTCTGAAAATAGAATATAAAAAATACATGGAATACAAGAAAATGATAGTGACAATGTTCCAATGACAATGGATCAAATAAATACAAATATAATATTACATTTATTGAAAGTTGTAATCTCTATATGAAATACATCAATACTTATTACATCAAATTATTGTAAATAGTCTTAATAATGTATATAAGAAATTAAATCTATCTGAATTAGAACAGTCATGGAGTAATAATTTCATTCGTGTCTTGGAAATCAATTGTAGCATGATCTTTGGATGTGTCTCGTTCTATCAGGTCTAGTAAAAAATTACTAACTCCTCTTATTTATACTAGTGAATTCCATAATGGGAGTGCTCTATCATAAGGAAAAGACTCCATTGAGTAACGTGATACATACAACCTCAGACAACTTTATATATTTCTATCCAATCTGTTTCAAACTTTTGACTTTAAAAAGGATAGTGCACTGAAAAACCTTCTAATCTTCCAAAAAACCCATAATCATTGTTTAACAGAGTTCATACAACTTAATATACTCACTCAAATCTTCACTTAGAATACTAGTGGAACAAATATCCTTCCAAATCCTTTTAATGGAACCATATTCATGTGGGTTTTGTAGAAGCTGAACTTGTTGTATAATAGTAGTAGCACAATCCATTGACTTGGAACTGTGTATTTTTCTTTGTAAAATACCATCCACAGTAACTTTGTTTATCTCTTTAGTCTTAGAGAAATGGTCACTTAGATCACTCATGTTTTTAAAAAATAAAGGACTAATAGATGTATAATGTTTGGCACCAGAAAAATTCCAAAACTATAGATTTATAACACCCATTGCTTCAAATATTTTATCATTTTTGAATCTTTCCCAGATCCCTTTAGCTAAAGATTCAAAGATCTTTCTCAATTCATTCCTATTTTCCAATAATATTGCATCTTATAAATTTCATGTCACTCTTACTTCTTCCATTTCTTAGACAACCATATCAACTCTTTTTGGAATGTATGAAGTGGAATCTAATTTCCATGTGATGTTATACACATATGATCATGTATATTGAATTTTAAGAAGCACTTGGGATTTTCAAGTTTCTCAATGCATTTTAGTTTTCAAAAGTAGCACCCTGAAAACTCCCATAAGAAATATATAATCTTTCAAGACTCTAGTACACACGTCTTCTGAGTCTTATGAAGTCGGTTAGGTAGAAAAAATGATCTTGTGCATGCTTCATTAAAATATTAAGCCTTGTTAACATGGGAAAAATACCGTAGGGTTTGAGTAAAAGTGTTTGTCTGTTAGATGACACTATAGATCTTTATCTTTATCTACATCCATGTGGTATTTATACATAAATCTTGTCAATGAATGATATTCATCAAATACTCTACAGGTAGGTTCATACATAGATATCCATCTGGTATCTACATCTTTGAGAATATTTTTCCCTTATGTCAGTCCAATTACAAATTTCTGAAATTCTAAAAATATTTTTTGACTGCTAGAATAAAAAGTATGCAAATCACATTTCAATTCCTCCACTTTAGCTACATTTTCAAATGTGCTCATAATTTTGTAAGCCAGATTCATTCTATGATCCATGTAATGGAAAACAATCATATAAGGAGAAAAAATTGTCTGAAGTCGAATACATAGACCATTTCTGGATCCCGACATTACAACTGCACCATTGGTTCCGACACAAACTAATTTTATTGTAATAAAAAATTAATCGATTCCAACGATATCATTCAGATTTAAGACCACCAATTTATAAATATTTTTAAAAATTAAAATTCTCGGCCATTTAATGAATTTCTAAGAGGTGTGGAGTTCTTATTTCATTAGCAAATGTGTAAACATGAATACAAATCCATGAAGTATTATCCACTGCAGTAACCTAATCTATTGAAAGGGAAATATACTTTACCTTTTGAACACACTGTTTGAGATGCTTCTTTTCTACTAAAGATAGGCATTTTGTAATTTAACATCCGCTGGTATCTGACCAATGAGATTGAGGAACATTTTGTAGACCAATAACCTAATACATAATTTAATTTCTCCAAAATCTTACATGAGTCTTCCCATTTACAATATATGGAATAAAATTGTAAAACGAAAACTTTTTGCATGTAGTTCTTCCTCCATAGCTTTTATCAATCTTCCTACTATGGTGCCACTTTTTTTACTTATATTTTTCATATGTTTTTTTTTCTTTTCATATTCTTCTATGTATTTTACATGTAGACACTATTTTTCATCTTTCCATTTATGTGTTCTAACTATGTTGTCATCCTTTTGCTTTTGGAAAATGTATATTTTCCCATAATGCTTTTAAATTGTGTCCAGTTTGAGCTGCATCGTGTGAACCTTCCCCTATTTCCAACCACATATTTGGCACCGAAATTGTGTTGGAACATTATTACCATTTTCAGTGTATATAAGTTCAATAAACAAATATTTTGTAACCTATTCGAACTGGAAAGTCCTTCCAATTGTCTAGTTTATTTTCTTTCTTCTGACATATTTTCTTTTATTTTCCTAGGGTTCAAATTTTGCATCTGGGCTCTTAGCAATAATATCTTGATTCTCGTGTCCTTTTTTTTTGGAAATAGACCTTGGAGTAGAATCTTTCTCTGCTAGTGTATCATGAGGATTCGATGAATTTTCTTGTACTTCTATGTCATTAAGGGAAGAAATGTTTTGCTCAACATATAAAGGATCATCGATATATTTAAATTGATTATTTTGTGAAGGAATTTATGAAATGTTTTCATATAATTCTATAAAATTGTTACATGTATAGTATTAATTTTATCTATATTTAAATTTGTATATAGAGTACAAAGAGTTTAATGAATAGTATGAAAAACATAATTATCAAATCGTGTAAGACTAAATAACTTGTAAATAGCACATACCGATATTTTTCAGCTGATTTAGAAACCCCCTTTGTTTTTTTATTTTCTAAAATAGCCAAGCAAAGTATTTTCACCCTTTTTTGAACTGGCTTAATTTGTAACCTTCTTACCCTAATTTATAGAATCTATGACCGCTAAGGGACGACTCTTATGTTCAAAGGATATGAGATTGGATGAATTAGGGTTAGATGGATCTAGGTTAGACGTCTCTTGGGTTAGATGAATTTATGGTTGGAATGGCCAAGGGTTGGATGAAAAATTTAGACGGTTAAAGTGTTTTACACCTAAGCGGTTAGACGGTTAAGTGGTCGGATGGATGACGCGTTGGACCACTAAGGGTTGGATGGCTAAGAGATTGGACAAAAGAGTTGGGAGGTTAAATGGTTAGACGTGGTTGGATAGATAAGGGGTAGGATGGCTGAAGGGTTGGACTACTAATGGATTAGTTGGCTAAGGGGTTGAATGGGTCTTAGAGGCTGAGTTTGTACGAACTTGAGGTTGGAGTCTAGATGGATTACAATTGAGTTTTGACAACATATGTTGTATGGTGCTTGTTGTTTATGTTTACTTCAGTGAATATGCACATGAAATGATTCAAAATGGTGGTGAATTATATTCATAAGCTCTTATATATTTGTAAAATCTAGGCACAATGAATAGTACAAGGGACATGTCTATGGAATTTTTTAGTGAATAAGTTGGCTACGAATCACAAGAAATTAGCCAATATGAATTTCCATAAACCTCGATTTTCATGAGTTTACGAAAATTCGCCACTCAAATTTTCCCTGAGAAAAAATTCTCACATATGAAGGGGAAACCTTCATATTCTATGTTTTAAGTTGTATACTCATATAAGGTTGTCTTTGGGTCAATAGACATGGTTTTACCCAAAGAATCTCCGATGGAAAATAATCATTTCTCATCCAGAAATTGGAGAGGAAGATATTGAAAACGTATCCAAACATGTTTAACTTAGAATTTTTTAGTAATAGGATTGAAAAGAGGGAACCATGTCTTCATAAACAACTTTTTTATTGATATTCCCAAACGCTATCAAAAATAAAATTTGTATTAGAGGATTTATCAAATAAAATAATGAAGACACCTATATTTGTGGGGTAAATGTCCATTTTACCTTCCAGTATCAGTCTCTAGAGAGGAGATCCAGTCATGGAGTGTAGGAAGACCCGAGGAAAGATTGTTGAATTTGTAGATTAGTCCATTTTCCTTAAAATATGCCTATGATTTAAGGGCATATACTCCAAAGGACACTGTGGGAGATGACTTAACATACGCCATAGGCTTAGAAGATGGAAAAGCAAAGGATTTAGCTGTATCTTAAAAAATCTTACTACCAAATCCTCCCTGAACCGGTTTTATTCTAGATCCAACCCCCTAGACTAGATGCATCGGTGCCTACAGTACCATCTATGCCAAGGGAGGACAAGCCATTAAGGATTTGTACATACTTAGCCCCCAAAGAGGGAGAATCACATGTAGCCAAAGATGTAGAGACGTAGACTGGGACATGGGAACTAGGGTAAAGAACAGAGCATTTACCAGCAATCGCCAATGAACCAACCGTTGTTCCATTCTTGAAACCTCCAATATTGCTACCATGATATCCACAAATGCCAAGCCCAGAAGCGTTGTCCCCAAGCTAATGGCTAAAATTAACGGTTTGGAATTATGTTGAGAGCCGAGAGGTCTATGTTCATAGTTTATAAAATGTAAGAGTTTATGTGATGACCTTTTTATTCAAAGGAACTCAAAATTTTACTTTTTATTTAGGAATGTAAAGAAACAAGTGTGAAATTAAATAAGTAACTATGTTTGAATAATATGATTGAAATTCTGTATGTAAACCAATCTATTTATTTTTTGAATTTTACATGTATAAGATTATATATTTAAATTTTAACTGCTTTTGAATGTAAGTAGCAATGTTAATTATAATTTAATAATTTGTATCTGAAACCTTTCGTTTCAATAACAATGAAGTTCTACAATAATTTCAATGCTTGCATCTAAATGTAAGAGTTTATAATCTTCTAACAATGAACTTTTTTCACAAATTTGTAGTAACATGTGAAAATATTTTGTTATATTTATTATTATTATTATATCTATAATTATTATAATTATAAATATAATTACACTGGATTTAAACTCATTGTATCATGGAGGGGATTGAATGGATGGTTGAGCAGGGAAACAAGGTCAAATTTATGTGAATAGATCTTGGTAATTATGCATGGATCTAGTTTCTTTACATCTTCCCTAAAGGAATCTCAGTACGTGAGTGACTGGAAATCTTGGGGGTTGAGCGTGTTCTTGGGAAGTGAACTCTTAATCCCCTCTCAAAATCAAACCTGAAATAGAAACATAGAAAATCCATCCATTGTTCATGCAAAAAGAGTTGAATGAAAGGGAAAATTACAGTCATATGGGATTTCACTTACTCGAAGCTTTGCTAGCATGAGGCCAAACATGGACCTTATTAGGGCCTATGCTTAGAAGAAACTGGGCTCCTAAGGTAGACATATCTGTGGTGAATATTGAAATTAAATCATTCTTGTTTTAGTTCAACAGGGATGAGGAATTCCTCAGAGCCATTAATAGTGGCCCCTGGATTTATGGGAAGACGATAATGCATTTGACCAAATGGTGACCTAGTATTGACATGAAAAGTTTGAACCCAACGCATTTCTAGTGTGGGTGAAGTTACTTGACTAAAAATCTCGAGTTTAAAAAGAATTGAGGTGCTGAGTGGGATAGCTAGAGACATTAGCGATCTACTGGTCATATATTCAGCAACTCTTTCCAAAACAAGGATTGTCTCAATGAGAATGTGTGTGTGAATGTATCTCTCAGAAAAAGCTACTCTCCTTTATTCATCTTAGCTCAGCCCATGAGGAAGTGGTATAGCACTCTGGTCATTGGTATGAACCATCCCCTAATACTGTCAAATGAATGTAGTTCATATAGGTCATTACATTGTACCTCTTACGGCAAGGGAAAGGTTCACGAATTGAAGTTAAAGACTTCAACTTGCGGTGAGCGCATTGTGTCTTTTCAATTTATTAATCCCCAGTTTTCTAGCGGACTGAAACCCATTGTTAGCGGTGAGTTGTTGTTTGGTGGTGGGTTGTTTGTTGAACGCGTGGAGGGAGCGATGGTTGTGCTTGGCTTGGAATCCCTAGTTTCTATTTCTGCGTCCCTAATTCAATCAACTTTTAAAAATACCAATGGTCTCTAAACTAACCCGACTAATTCGGATGGAAAAATTGAGGAGGAAAACGAGGACCCAACAGAACTAAGGATGTGGATGATTATACTTATAGGTATGAAATGGATATATCAATGCAAAAATCACTGTGTCATCCCTTATTCTGATGGTGAAAGTGTTTGATTTTGAAGGATTTGTTTGCAGGTCACAAGATGTGTTAACTCACTAAGGGGAAAAAATAGAGACTTGAAGAATCAGAGTACATCTTATAACACCAAACATGAAATTTCAAATACGGTTGTCGAAGAAAACCCTTTGGGTTATTTTAAGGTGGTTCTGGTGATTAACAATGAGGATAATCTGAAGCTTTTCTCTCG
Organism: Taxus chinensis; assembly: GCA_019776745.2. Taxonomy (NCBI): domain Eukaryota; kingdom Viridiplantae; phylum Streptophyta; class Pinopsida; order Cupressales; family Taxaceae; genus Taxus; species Taxus chinensis. The sequence continues at coordinate 151,419,708 of CM034157.1, forward strand.
GACGTCCTAGCCCCAAATTGATCTGGAATCTTAAAGGTTCATGCCTTTTGGGAGGGAAAAAAACCAGAGACTATATCAAGGAGACATTTGGGCTTATTGTTGATTCTGATGATGGGGGCACACAATGATATCTAGAATGAACTAAGTGGAAGTAACTATTTGCGAACTATGTTCCTGATATTAAACATGGATTTGATTTCCTGGGTTAAGTTTGAATTTAACTCTCTTTGCTATGGTTATATTTTTAAGTTTGTTCCTTTATGGATGTTGTCACGATGCATCATATTCTTTGTAAATTTTTGGGGAGCCATAATCCCTTCTTATTGATCTTATTTAATAAAAATAAATATAATAATTATAAAATTTTAGATTTTAAAATTATCATACCCATTTTAACTTCTTAATAATATGGTTTGTTAATTTTATTGTTCTAATAAGCATAATTAACAAAATTCAACCCCTATTATTTTCATAAAATAAATGTAATGATAATAATAATTGAAAAAGCACTAACGATGACTCTAGAATGCGATGGCGGTCCAATTATTATCAAACACACGTACTCATGTCATCCGGAGCAAGAAGATAATGAATTGTAGAGCGTTTCCTCGTACAACTGCTAGAGGACTCAATTATTCAGCTAATACACTACCCTAATAAACCATTGTTCAAACCCTCTCTTCTTCAAACTTTCTATACTCACACGTGTAGGGATCACTTGTCTTGGATTCAAACATCTTGCACACATATAACACTCCTCAGAATACAGGGATACTTCCTGGCAAATATGGAATGCAAGCCTTCGTATGTTTCACACTCTAACCCTTGGGTCACATTCTTTTCACTTGCTCACTGTTAAAGGAGTTCAAAAATTGAACTCAAACCATGCACTTAATCCATCTTATATCTATTCAAAAACATGAAACTGAAGAGGTATAGAAATTTTAGCTTGACCAATTCATCATCGATGCAAATGTGAATACCAACATATTCATAAAAAACATTCATAATGGACTCATAGGTCGATCATGCTTTAACTACACTATGACAATCTCAAATATAGCTCAAAACTACATCGACATTGATTCATCAATTAGATATCCAACTATGCACCGCCGATGAGTTTAGTTGTAAATATTCCAAATACTTTTTCTTCTTACGAATAGTGCGAATATTATCCCTTAACACCATATTACAAGTAAGTGCAACAAGTTGGGGGGCCAAAAGGAGGTCTTAAGTGGACGCATTTTTCTGAAAATTGTATTTTGTTTGAACTTGTACGAGTTTTGATAAAAAAGTTACACTCAAAATTGGAAGATGTTGTAGGACATATGAATCATAGTATTTTGAGTCTAGTTTCTAAGCTACTATTTCTTTTATTGAAAATAGATAAGTTTAAGTGGCGGGTTGAATAACTAAAATACCAACAGGTGCTCCATTTTTGTGTTAAAAAATCCCATAATAGAGTGACCATGTTTCGTGCCCCCCACCATTTTTTGAGCACCATTTAGTATTTTGGAAAACCCTTTGGTAGAAAGATAACTAAGAGCATCTAGTAAACGGGTCGACATTTTCATTAAAGATTTTTTTAGCACAAGTATTTATTTACCTTTATGATTTTTCTAGTACAAAATGTCACCCTTTTTTGTGCATATTCTGCAATCTCTGCAGTCCATGCAGCTACTTACCTACCTGGCAAATTTTGTCTAATAGTTCACGTGGATGATCTGACTACTGTTGATCTCATTTTGGACATTATTATGTTTTGATGTTTATTATGATGGTGTAGATGTTAGATCATGGATTATTATGGACCTTGATTCAGTTAGCATGCATGATGATTATTAGAGACATTATTATATATGGATGATGATATACTGTTTGACATGGACATATTATAGATGTTGATTTTAGACTTATGACATTGGATATTTTGAGTAGCTCTAGTATGGTAGATTCATTGGATGATGATATAGTTGATTTATTTAATTAAAAATGATAATGTTAAATTAATGATATTGTTGTGATTTGTGTGTTTAGATGATTTTGAAATATTGTTTATATCATTTTGGATGTCTGATGCGGCCACGAGGCCGAAGGAGGTATTTGCATTTTGCAGGTTAAAAATCACAACAATGTCGGGGGACTGGAGACTAACCATATTGAAATTCCAGGTGAAATCAACAAGGTCACCATGGCAACTATGTTATGTGTTTGTGTGTTGTGTTATGTTAGGAATTCCCATGGGGGGGATTTCCATTATATGTGACCATGGGATATGTGTTTTATTTATGTGTTCCCTTTTTTTTATTGTTGAATGTATTTTTATTTGTAATATGTTCTTCCCTTTTATTTAATTTATATGTGATGGATTTAATGTGAGAATCATATAGTTCAATTTTATTTAATTTAATTGGGATGTGGAATGTAAGTAATAAAGTTGTTGTCTTAGTTATTAATTAAATTGGATTTATGTCATGTATAACCATATGTTAAATAAATAAATCATTATGTCAAAAGAATGTAATAAATGAAGTCATAGGTATTAATGCATGTTGTAAGAATGTGTAAGTGATGTGTAAGTTGTGTAAGTCAGATTTTGGAGTGTAGAACACTCCATCCTCTAAGGAATTCGAATTTGACCTTGGAGGCCAAATTTGGAGGCTTGTGGGACAAGTTAAACTTGTCCCACACCTCTTAAAATCATCCACCAACCATACCTATGGTTTTGGAGTCAAAATTAATATTTTTAATTGTATTTTGAAATGACTATGTGTAAGCTTTTATTGCACTTTTCTTACAAGTTTTTAATTCAGTCCTTGTTAAAGTATGGGTTAATTTTTGAGTGTGTAAGTTGCTTGTCATCTCCATTTATTGTGATTAATTGTGAAGTTGACTTTCTCTTTTGGGGTTGAGTAAGAATGATGTGGCATCCCACTTGGAATCCACATCATCCTCTCCCTCCCTCTCCTTTAAAATTTGAATTCTTCTCTTGTTGGAGGTTGTTGAAACTTTGCTTTTTCCTCCTTGGGTCGAATTTTATTGTTGTTGGAGCTTGCTTTGAGGAAGGAGTTGGAAATTATTTTGCATGCTTATACCTTGCTATTTTGGGACTAAATTTTGAGCACTGAAGGAACTGCTGTTTGGGAAAACAATCTCCACTATGGAGAGGTAGGATCTTGTCCTTTTAATATGCTATTTTTCCCTTTTCTTGCATGAATGAAATAGTGAATGTGCTGTGTATTCATGGCTGGTTGGGTAGATTGCTTAGGGAAAGGTGTAGGAGAAGACTATGGGGTTTTATATGGGGGGGCATAAGGGATTTCCAATGGCACTTATTCTATTGTGGAGGGAGTTTTGGATTGGGATCCACCTAGGAAAAGAAACTACTTGCATTTCTTACTCTTGGGGGGGCATAAGGGATAAACTTGGGGGGGGGGGGGGAATAAGGAGGGGTTGGGAGATATAAGGTTTATGGGTTGATATGTTTATTGGTGGTATGCATTTGGTGGATGCCCAATTCCAAATTGGGAGGCATAAGGAGATTCCCCATAGTTCTTGCTCTTGATGGCTTGCTTGATCAAGCCCATGTATTGTGTGTATGATTCTTATTGCAGTTGTGAACTATTGTCTTTGTTTGGACTGTACATTTTGTTGTTCTATGCATGTGAAAAGAATGTTGTTTGTTGTGAAAGAAGCCTTGCTGCCATGTGTTGATGTTATTTCTCTATTTCAATATGGTTGGGGCTTGGGGGCCAATGGGGAAAGATGGCTTCTCCTTTCCCATTGGATGTCTTGGTTGGGTGGAGAGCGTTGCCTTTCCCCCTTCCTTGTTGTGATCAAATGAAAAGATGAAGAAATCAGCATGTTGTTGTTTTGGAGCTTGGAGAAAATGCAGTTTTGATAGTCCCTTTCCTTGATAAAATTTAATGTAACCTTCCCACTTTGAAATTGATGAATGGAATTGTTATTTGAAATGAAAAGATACTTTGCATTGTAAGGAAGGATTGAGATCCATTTGGAAAATGTAAGGAATTATTATTTCATACTCTGTTTTGAAAATAATGTGACAGAATGTAAATCTGCTTATATTTTGTAAATTGAAATTTATGGAAAGGATGAAGTTGTAAAGTGTTGTTGGAAATCAATGAAATGAAATAAATCCCTCTTTCTCAAATTGTACTGTTGTATTGCAATTTAAGTTTCTGTTGTTTTGAAAAATCTCTGTTGAAAAAAGAAAATGCGTGTGGAAGGAAAAGACAACATTATGTTCTTTGTATTTATTTAAAATTTGAAATATCAAATATTGTTGTTTGTGCTTTGAATGAGAAGATAAATCAATTAATTGTTTTAGACAAGAATGGAATGTCTTAGAATAGATTTGTAAGAATGTTTTCCCACAAGTTGTCAAATTGATTAATAAATTGATTAATAAATGAATCTTTGTCTTCATCCCAAATCTGGCATTTAAAATTATCTAATAAATGTACAGTTCAAAATTACAACTTAAATTAATAAATGAAACAATGTAATTTATATGTAATTAAGTCCTAATGAACCTCAAATAGACCTCAACATTTAAGAAAGACATTTTAGAACTTCATAAAATCAATGATTTAGAACTTGCACATCCTTTCCTGTCAAAAGATGTAAAAATATCAATTTTGCACTTCAATTCCAATAAATTGAACCTTAAAAATACTCTGAAACATACCCAAGATCAATCCTCCATGTTCAATTGACATGTCGAGAAGGAGAAAATGAAAATTTGATCAAAATCTTACAAGTTGGAAAAATTACCAGTTTTGAATTTAAACCCTGCAGATCGATTTCTTAAAATTGACCTTCAAAACTTCATCAAAATCCAAAATTGATGATTTATGTGCAAAGAGGACTCTGAGAGATTTCCAGAAAGTCCTTGTTTTCCCAAAACTGACTTTTCTATCAAAATTTATGGCCATTTGAAGTTTTACTTCAAAATGGCCATCCAAAAATTAATCTAACTATATAAAAATCAAAATTTAACCTTTGGAAAAATTTCCTCAAAAAGTCTGCGGCCCCGCCACCCTTGCAACCAATCATGTGTTACCACGTGGCACTTTAGAGGGTGAATATTTTTGAAACTTAACATTTTAAAATTTTGACCTTGGGAAATTTTTCCCATTTTGCCCCGCATCCCGGCAACCAATCACGTGGTGACACGTGGCATGGATGGCACGCGGATTGAATTTGAAAATTTAACCCTTTGTCTCTTTTGGAAAAATTTCACTTTTTCCTCCTTGGACCCACACCCCTGCAGCCAATCAGGTGCTGACACATGTCCCAATGGACATGCAGGTTCGCGCAAGTCTTTTTGACCTTTAAACGCCTTTGGCATAAAATTTTAAATCGCTCCGCCACTCCGTAGGCCCGCATCCAATCAGAAGATGCCACGTGGCCTTTTATGCACAAATTTGGAGGAAAATTTTCCTTCAGAAAATTTGGTTTGTTTTGTACCTTGGGAAAAATTCCAAATTTTTCCCCGCGACCTACCGGCCACCGTCCAATCATGTGCTGACACGTGGCAAATGGGACATTGGCAGAGGAGTGCGAAGATATTTTCCTCCTTTGAGATTTTAACTCATAAAATCTCAATTTTCCCTTTTGTTGCTACCACTCTGCTTCTCCCACGCCAATCGGGAGGTACCATGTGTCCTTCCCAATCAGACCCGTTCCAGAGGTTTTTTACGCTTTTGCACTCAAGGAGACAATTTTTTTTAATTTTCCTCCCCGCTCCGCTCAAAGGGAAAAGTTTTTCTCCCTAAGCCCGCATACTCTCTCAAAGGGAAAATTTCACCCCAGAACTCCACCGGGCCATAACTTGAGATTTATAAGGAGTTAGGAGGACTTATTTATATGGTTGGAAAGGTGAGAGAATTTCCTATCCAATGGGACATGATTTAGGAAAGTTTTGATGACTCTAAGTTATGTGAAAAATCAAGTTGAACCCTGTAAGCCTGTTAGGGCAGAGATGAGTGGGATTTCACTCTCCTAACCTAAGTGATGAATTTAACCTCTTGTTTTGACCTTGTGCCTTGTCAAAATTATTTATTGTTGCAAGAAGTAATTCTTACAAGTTAGCCTTTCTTGTTAACCCTTATTTGGTTTGTGCTAACTGTGATCTTGTAACCCTCCTTGCTAACATTCTTAATAAAAAAAATTATTCCATAATTTTCCTAGCTAATCCTAGTTTGTTTCTTGGTCTCAAGTGGTAGTTTGAAGCGGGAATTACACTTGGTATCAGAGCAAGTGGTTCAAAGGCTTGGACCATTGGGCACACTAGAAAATTGAGACTTGAAACTTAAAACTAGCAAACCTGTTAATCTAGAAAACAAAACTTAACAAAATTGTTCATGATAGTAAACTTAGAAACTGGAAGTTGTATAACTTAACAAATGAACTGACTCTCACTTTGTTCTATGTAGGAGGAACAAATGGAGTGAGAGAAACATTCACAGAGACCCAAATTCACCACCACCATCACCACCACCACCATCAGATTAGGGTGTAGCAGTTATTCTACCTCAGATTCTACAAACCCTTCAGGATGTTAATGCCACTCTACATGGAGGATCAGTAGGAGGACATTTACGCAGACATGATAGAGTTACTTCTATTGAGGGACATGCACCTCCTCCACTCAATGAGGAGCATAGAGGAGAGAAATCCCATGCGGAGTTAGTCAGAGTGGATTCACCACCTAGGAGACAGGGTGACAGAGTTCTGGAGCATAGAGAGAGGTCTCAGAGCCCTAGGCTTAGGGATGAGCTTGCAGAGAGGCCTAGAGGCCGACAGACCACAGCAGCAGATCACATCAGGGAGATCCTAAAGCTTAGGCCCTCACATTACTCAAGTGATATAGGTGGATTTCATGTAGAGGCCTGGCTAGTGAGCTTGAGCGGTTGCTTCAAGCTTTGTCCTTGTTCTAGCAACATGAAAGCTCATGTTGCGATCCATCTACTGAGGGATGGAGCAGGAGTGTGGTGGAGGAAAGAGGAGTAGAAGCTCTATGTTGATTCAGAGACAGTGACTTGGGAGCTATTTGAGGAGAGATTTAGGAGCAGATATCTATCATGGAGGTTCATCCAATAGAGGATTGACAAGTTCCATGACCTCCGATAGGCTACCCTTTCTGTAGCAGAGTATGAGAGTAGATTTCTAGATCTACTTCAGTATGTAGAGTACATGTAGGATGACCACGTGTGGATTCACAGGTTCATCTAGGGCCTTAATTTAGACATTGGAGGTGCAGTTCGGATTCACTACCCACAGAACTTTAGCAGAGGCCATAGAGAAGGCCTATATTGCAGAGGAGACTCGGGGTAAAACCTAGCAGGCTAGAGACTGAGTCAGGAGTCGCATTCAACAGATGCAGGATGATAGATCGAGAGGTTTGTTACCTCTTCCTTGTGGTGGGCAGCATTCAACACAGTCATCCTTTAGGCCACAGCAACAGCAACAGTAGTCCCACCCACCATATAGACCTCCTCATAGAGCTGATGCACAGAGAGGTAAGAGTATGGGGCCTCCTCCTAGGGGTCCCATCAGGACACAGGGTGGACCTAGAGCTCAGTCAGCTGGAGCTCGCCAGTAGAGGCCACAACAGACCATAGCCAGATCATCAGGATCCACACCACAGGCTTCTAGGGCACCTACTAGAGGTGCTGCTCCTTGGAGAGGATCAGGTGGTTGCTTTGGATGTGGAGTAGCTGGACATTTCTGGAGAGATTTCCCTCAGAACCCTAACAAGGGTAAGGCACCAGTTTCTGAGCCGATAGTTGGTGACATGGGGTGCAGCCATAGGATTTATGTAGTAGTTGAGAACCACCAGGCAGAGCACCAGAGCATAGTCATTGAGACCACAGGTAGCATTGGTGGTATTCCTACCTCTGTATTGTTTGATTCTGGTTCTTCTGATTCTTTCATTGCACCATCTTTAGTAGAGCGATGCAGGCTGGTGGCAGTTAGGTAGGGTCTTAGTTGGGATGTCGAGATGGCTTCTGGGGCCAAGATCTCTGTGGACTCCTTAGTTAAGGAGTGTGTAGTGGATTTGGGACCTTTCACCACCACCTCAGATCTCCATATTCTTCCTTTGGGCTCGTATGGAGTTATATTAGGCATGGATTGGTTATCTGCACATAGGGCCAGGATGGATTTCTATCACAAGACTATATCTTGTGCAGATGATCTTGGAGTTGAGTTGGTGATTACAGGGGTCAGGAGACCCATTTCTATTCGTACCATTTCCGCTATGCAGCTTAAGCGGTGTGTGTGATGGGGTTGTCAGATGTATGTTGTTACAGTTAGTGATAGGTCAGAGGATGGGTCTAGTGGACCATCGCTAGATGATCATCCCATCTTGAGAGAGTTTTCTGATGTATTTCCAGGGGAGCTACCAGGGATGCCACCCCCATGTGAGATTGATTTCCATATAGACTTAGTCCCTGGGAGTAGAGCCTATCTCATGGGCACCTTATCAGATGACCACCCTGGAGCTCTATGAGCTCAAGTTACAGCTTGAGGGCCTTCTGGAGAAAGGCCTTATCCATCCTAGTGTATCCCCTTGGGGTGCACTGGTGATTTTTGTGAAGAAGAAGGATGGATCATTGCAGTTGTGTATTGATTACCGCCAGTTGAACAAAGTGACGATCAAGAATCATTACCCTCTTCCTCATATTGATGACTTGTTTGATCAGATGAAGGGAGCCATGGTGTTCTCTAAGATTGATCTCAAGTTGGGCTACCATCAGTTGAGGATTTCGGAGGCAGAAATTCATAAGACTACCTTCTACATGAGATATGGGCACTATGAGTTCACAGTGGTGCCTTTTGGTTTGACGAATGCCCCTGTAGTGTTTATGAGTTTGATGAATGGGGTATTTAGAACCTTTTTAGATCACTTCATGCTCATCTTCCTTGATGAAATTTTGATATACTCATGTACACGTGTGAGGAGCATGAGGGGCACCTTCGACAGGTTCTTCAGTGTCTTCGATGAGCAACATCTTTACGAGAACTTGGAGAAGTGTGCTTTCTTTCAGATAGAGGTGCATTATTTGGGTCATATCATTTCTGGGGAAGGTATCACAGTCAATCCTTCCAAAATTAGAGCCATTATGGATTGGCCAACACCCACTACAATGACTAAGGTGTGAAACTTCATGGGTTTAGCAAGGTATAACAGAAGATTTGTTCAGGACTTCTCTCAGATTATGCACCCTATCACTTCCCTTCAGAGTGGAAAGGGAAGAAGTTTTTTTGGATCAGACAGATGTGAGCAGCCTTTAGGACACTGAAGGATGCCTCACTACAACACCCATTCTTGCAGTGCTCAGATCCACAGAGGTGAGTTCTTTGTTTGCACAGATGCTTCTTTAGCAGGGCTTGGAGGTGTGTTGATGCAGGATGTTAGGGTTATTAGATTTTGAGTCTCAAAAAATCAAGGATCATGAGAGCTTAATTATCCTACCCATGATCTTGAGCTTGCGACAGTTGTGCATGCTTTGGTTAGATGGAGACATTTTCTTCTTGGATGGAGATTCACACTCAGGACAGATCATTTGAGTCTTCGCCACCTCTTCACACAGCCCAATCTAAACGCTCGTCAACGGCATTGGATGGAGTTTCTTTGTGAGTATGACATGGAGATAGAGCATGTGAAGGGGAAGGAGAATGTGGTAGTAGACACTCTCAGCAAATGGAGACATGTTTGTTATGGCCACTACAGTGGAGCATAGATTTACGGAGTAGGATTCTTCAGTAGCTTCCTACTTGACAACTTCTACCTTTTAGCTAGAGCATAGATTGAGTCTCAAAGACCCCTTGAGGGGAAGTTTAAGGGTTTCACCTTAGAGGCAGATGGAGTTCTCAAGCACAGAGGTAGGATATATGTTCCTAGAGATGGAGGCTTGAGGCAGGATATCTTGGCAGAGGCACATCGTGCACCTTATTCAGCCCATCCAGGGGTGAAGAAGATGCACGCCACTTTGAGACAGTTGTATCATTGGAGAGGACTTCATCGAGATGTGGCTTAGTTTGTGTCACGGTGTTTAGAGTGCCAGAGGGTTAAGGCTGAGCATCAGCATCTAGGTCTTCTTTATCCTCATGCCATACAGAATGGAAGTGGGACACCATTTCCATGGATTTCATTATTGGGCTACCTATGTCGAGATATCACCACGATGCCATTATGGTCACGGTTGATAAATTGACAAAAGTGGCTCACTTTTCTCTGGTGAAGACCACTTATACAGCTAGAGCAGTGGCACGAGTATATTTGGATGAGATTGTCAGGTTACATGGGATTCCGTAGAAGATTATTTGTGACCTCGATCCTTTGTACACCTCACATTTTTGGACTACCATCCATTATGTCCTTGGGATGAGATTAATTTCAGTATAACATATCATCCTAGAGATAGATGGTCAGACTAAGTAGGTGAATAGATTTTAGAGGATATGGTCAGGATGTACGTCATGGATCACGAGCAGTCTAAGTGGGAGGATTATATTTATCTTAGTGGAGTTTGCCTATAATAATAGTTTTCAGAGTTCTATTGGCATGGCTCCATTTCAGGAACTATATGACAGAGAGTACAGGACATAATTGAGTTGGGATAGGTTAGGAGGATAGGGTATCTCTTCAGTTAGCCAGCTCTTTTGCAAGATATGGAGCAGTAGGTTGTCTTGATTAGACAAAGAATACATGAGGAAAAGGATAGGTAGAAGAAGTATGCAGATATCATAGGAGTTGATCATATTTTTGAGGTTAAAATGAAGGTTTTTCTTCATGTCAGACCTACATAATAGCCCTATCCATTATAGAAAAGGTTCTAAGTTAGCTCCTAGATTTGTGGGTCCATTTGAGATCTTGGAGTGTATTGGTCCCTTTAGCCTACCGCTCTAGCCTTGCCACCCAACTTGTCTCGCGTACATGATGTTTTTCATGTTTATGTATTAGGATATACATTCTAAATCCTTCTCATGTATTGGATTGGACTGCATTGCAGGTAAAGGATCAGGGGCAGGTGATGGTGGATCATGTGTATCAATAGTGCAGGACCCTAGGCTTTCAAAGGTGAGAGATTGATCAGGTGCATATCCAGTGGGATTGGTACAATGAGACATCATCTACATGGGAGGACGCCACCTTGTTATGAGCCCAATTCCCACACTTGTTCCAGTGACTTCCACGAGGAATTTGAGTCTAAGGGGAGGGGGATGTAGTGCACACTCCTCTTAGACACTTATTTTATATGATTTTGATTACTATTGATAAGAGACATGGACACTCTTATCATATTTTAATTAGCATTATAATGGATAGATATTAGACAGTTTGATTATTATATGTTGCGAATTCATGTTATATGATTGTATGGATTATTAGATACATTAATATATGATGATCTAGATGATATTTCGTTGGATATGACATTTTTGGATCCTTGACGATGATGATTACATTTAGATCTGTTTGGACTGACCTTAGATGATGATATATTGATGTTATGACTTATCAAAATTGAGATGTTCAAATTGCAAATGAGTTGTAGAAATTCCTAATTTTGATGATTTTGATTGCTTATAGCTACTTGGTTGATGTCTGATGGATGATATGTGTGTGTGTGTGTGTGTTTTATTTTATTGATGTATTTAATCACAACAATGTCTTGAGGCTGGAGATAGGTATGTTTGATTGTTGCAGGAAATTATATCAACAAGGTCACCATGGCAAGAAGTTATGTGTTTGGAGTGTTGTGTTATGAAGAAAATCCCATGGGGGGGATTTCCATTATAGGTGACCATGGAATATGTGTTTTATTTATGTGTTCATATTTTTATTATTGTTGTATGTATTGATTTTTTAAGAGTGTTCCCTTGGGAGTGACCTCAAAGGTGACCATGGGTTTATGTGTTAATTTTTCACTAGTTTCTTTCTTTTTTTAATTGGGATGTGATGTATCCTAAACTTTATTACTTATTATTAAATTGGACCATGTTTATTAATTAATCATGTGATTGAGATAAATCATTGAGATGTGAAAAATGGACAATGTAATTTGGGTCATAGGTAGTCCTTGTTGTAAGAATGTGTAAGGATTGTCAGTTGTGATTCTGATTTTGTGTACTCAACACTCCATCCTTCGAATCTCGAATTTGACCTTAGAGGCCAAATTTGGAGGCTTGTGGGACAAGTTAAGCTTGTCCCACACCTCTTAAAATCACCCACCAACTATACCTATGGATTTGAGTCAAAATTAATTTTTCTAATTATGTGTTTTGAAATGACTAAAGAGTAACTAATTATTGCACTTTCTTACAAATTTTTTAATTCAGTCCTTGATAAAGTATGGGTTAATTTTTGAGTGTGTAAGAAACTTGTCATCTCCATTTATTGTGATTATTTTTGAGTTGGGTCTTTCTGTTTTTGAGATGGTTGGAGTAATAATGATGTGGCATCCCACTTGGAATCCACATCATCCTCTCCCTCCCTCTCCTTTAAAATTTGTAATTCTTTCTTGGAGTTTTGGGGGTTGAAACTTGCTTTTTCCTCCTTGGGTCAAATTTTACATATGTTGGAATTTGCTTTGAGGAAGTTCTTGGAAATTCTTGGATGATATACCTTTTTTTGGGACTTGGATTTTGAGCACTGAAGGAACAACTTTTTGTGGATTGAACAATCTCCATTGTATGGAGAGGTAGGATCTTACACCTTTTTATATTTTTTTTCCCTTTTGTTGCATGAATGAAATGGTGAATGTTTGTGTATTCTTGGTTTTGGTTGGGTAGATTGGCCTAGGAAAAGGTGTAGGAGGAGAAAATGGGGAACCATATGGGGAGGGCATAAGGGATTTTCCAATGGCATGTTCTATTATGGAGGGAGTTTTGGTTTTGGGATCCACCTTGGAAAAGAAAATACTTGCATTTCTTACTATATTTACAAGGGGGGGCATAAGGAGGGGTTGGGAGATATAAGGTTTATGGGTTTGATGTGTTTCTTGGAGTATTATTTTGGTGGAACCCAATTCCAACTTGGGAGGCATAAGGAGTTCCCCATAGTTCTTTCTCCCTTGGCTTGATTTGATAAGCATATGTATTGTTTGAATAATTTTATTGCAGTTGTGACTATTTTGTCTTTGTTTGGATGTGTATTTCTTTTGTGTTGCATGTGCATATGTTGTTTGTAATGTGATAGAAGCCTTAAAAGTTTCCATGTGTTGATGTTAATTCCTCTTATTGCTCAATATGGTTGGGGCTCAGGGGCCAATAGGGGAAAGATGGCTTCTCCTTTCCCATTGGATGTCTTGGTTGGGTGGAGAGCGTTACCTTTCCCCCTTCCTTGTTTTGATCAAATGAAAGATGAAGAAATCAACATGTTGTTGATTTGGAGCTTGGAGAAAATTTGTATTTGACAAAAGTCCAAATCCTTGTTGTAAAATTTATCATGTTTTTTCCCACTTTGAATGGATGCCTTGTATTGTATTTTAAAAAAAGCGAAGTTCTTGTAAATTAATTTTTAAATTATGGAATTGGTTGAAAGAATAAATTGTATTATTCAAAATCTCTGTTTTGAAAAATGAAACTTTTAAATACATTTATTGTAATATTTGAAAGAAGATATTTTGTAATGTTTTATTGGAAATCAATCTTATCAAATACATTTTCTCAAAGTTTGTAATGTGTTGTATTAAAAAAAAAAGGTTTCCTAGTTTTGGAAATATATCTCTGTGTGAAAAGAAAATACGTATGGAAGAGAAAAATGAACTTACATTCTGTTCTGTTATATTTATCTTAAAAGTAGTTGAAATATCATTAGTATGGTTGTTTGATTTTTATAACTTGAATGAACAAAGAAAATATTTAATTAATTGTTAAGACAAGAAAGGAATGTCTTTGTCAGTTTTTTTTGAAAGGAATGTAAAAACCAACAATTGCGGATATGAAAATTGATTTATAAATGATTAGTAAACTCATGTCTTTATACAACTAGTTAAATCTATCAATTAACCTTAGTTGCAAAAATATTACAGTTGGAAATTAAAACCTTTCAATATATATATGAAATATATATAATTATAAAGATGTAATATATTATATATGAACTCAATATGACCTCAATATTTAATGAAATACATTTTAGAACTTCATAAAATCAATTTTACGGAACTTGAAATGCAATCGTTTCGGGTTAGAGTTGCTAAATTATTTTAAAAACTCATATATAACAAATTGAACCTTAAAATTACTCTATAGTGGAGGCCCGTTGGGCCGCGACCCAACCTCCATTAAAATAAATACAATGTTGAGAAGAAGCAAACCCCCACCCCAAATTTGATCTTAAATAGTAGGACAAGTTGGAAAATTGCCAGTTTTGAATTTTAAACCCTGCAGATCCCGCCCCCCCCCCCCCCCCCCCCCCAAATATAAACCCTAAAGCATATTAAACAACAACCCAATTCAGTCTTACAAAATTGTGGGTCGAAACTATTTCATAAAAATAAATATTAATATTGATATTAAAGAAACTCTAATAGATACATATATGAATAAATCACCTTATATGGGCATAATGACCTTTCCTATCAAAGGTTATGGCCATTTTTTTTACTTCAAAAACCACTTTCAAAAATAAAATCTAACACTACACACAAACACACACACACAACTTTGGAAACATATATTCCTCCCAAAACATTCTGTGGCCCTGCAAATATCAGCCAATCTATGAAAAAATGTGGGCACTAGGGTAGGGGTGGATACCCAAAACTTAACTTTTGGAAAATTTGACCCTTAAATAAAAAATTTCCCATATATATTTTTGACAACCACAAACGGCCCCGTAGGAAATAAAATAATACAAATGGCTTGGGGTTTCCTTGCATTTTTTAAAACTTAAAATAAAACCTCTTTTGGAAAAAATTTTTTGCTTTTTCCTCCACGGCCCTCAACCCCTGACCAATCAGGTCCACCTGACATGTGTCCAGGTGACATGCACAGACAACAAGTCAAATTAAAAACCCTTTAGGGTAATAAATTTAAAACAATCCCATAAGGATTTTAGGGCTTGTTGGGTAAATCTTAGATGCCACGTGGTTTAATAGATCTAATCCAATGCTTGAGAATTGTCCCAACAATTTTCCTTAAGAAGTTTACATTTTTATGGGAATGGTATTTAAATAAAATGGTATGAGTATTAAGTGAATGGGGCCACTTCAGTAGTTAGACCATAAGTTGTAACCCCATTTACGGGGTTCACCAATCTAGGGGGCCAAAACGGGTTCTTAAGTGGACGTATTTTTCTGAAAAAAAAAAAAAAAAACTCAACTTGTACGAGTTTTTCAAAATAGTTACACCCAAAATTGGAAGATGTTGTAGAAATATGAATCGTATCATTTTGAGTCTAGTTTCTAAGATACTTAAATTTTATTGAAAACGAGATAATTTCCTAAATGGACATGATTCAAACAACTAAAATACCAACATTAATCATGTCTTTGTTAAAAAAAATAATAGAGTTGACTTTCGTGCCCCCCACCATTTTTTTAGCACCATTTAATAATTTAAAACCCTTCTGTAGAAAGATAAGTGAGCATCTAAGTTTGGGCTCCATTTTTTTAGATTTTTTTAGTGAATAATTTTTTATTTATATTTTTCTAGTACAGAAATTTTATGTTTTGAAAAATAATGAGCTTGTAACCGTGCCCCCCCCAACTACCTCTTAAAAAAAAAAAATTAGATTCCATATTTTTTGAATAGTATAGAATTATGCCTAGTTTGGGTTACTATAATTTTTTAATTTTGATCACCCAAAAAAAAAGATACACCATGAAAGATAGACATATTTACACTTCAAAAAACATCTATAAAAATACATAGTTAGAAAATAAATAATATGGATACCTTATATTAGTCAAAAAAATTGGAAAATTATATTTTAAGATAGAAGAGACTCTGCTCTACGTCGTGGTATATTTTTTTTGAAATGGATCGATTGTTTTATTTTGATTTCTCATAGAGGAAGTTTCATTTTTACATTTTCTTGTAAAAAATCATTGTTTGATGTGTTTGTGCAGGTCCATGCCTCAAGCTTAGGGATTCAAATCGGATCCCAAGCCTTAAGGCATGGCTTGGCAAAATAGAAAACAAAAAACGCGTACGCATTCTGTGTAGCATTAACATAATGCGTACGCATTATGTAATGTGTACGCGTTCTGTGTAGTATAAGCATTATGTATGCTTTTGACATGCTTCTATTTACATAAATAAATGTTTGAGTATAAGTTTTTCATTTATTATTATTTATATTTTATTATTTCATTTATTATTAGTTCTACAAAAATAAATGTTTAAGTACAAGTTTTTCATTTAAATTCATTTATGTAAATATAAGAAATTAGGGTCACTCTGCACCTTATGGAATTAGTGTCAAAGCTCCATGAGTCATGGTTTAGGAGATAGTTTTTTAAAGTATAATCTGGTCAGTACATAGGTAATTTTTTAGGATTTCAGCGTTCAGCCTAAATATTTTAACATTTAACTTCTACAATTGAAACCCTAAACCATAGGTCATAAACCTAAACACTAAACTGTAAACCTTGAGCCCTAAACCTTAAACCTTTAACCATGATCCCTATACCATAAAACCTAAACCCTAAACCTACACCTTAAACATTCATCCCTTACCCATGATCCCTAAACCCTGAGCCTTAAGCCCTAAACCCTAAACCATAAACCCTAAACACTATTCCATGAACCATGAGCCCTAAATGCTAAACCCTAAACCACTGAACCATAAAAAATCCCTAATCCTAAACCCTAAACACCCCTGACCCCTAAACCCTAAACCCTAGACCATATACCCTAAGACATAAGCTTTAAAACCTAAACCCTAAACCCTAAACCTAAACCCCGATCCGTAAACCATAAACCTTAAATCTTAATCCCTAAACCCTTAATCCCTAAACATTAAATCCTAAACTCTGAACCCTGAACCATAAACCCTAAAACGTGAACCGTAAACCATACACCCTTATCCCTAAACATTAAATCCTTAACCGAAAAACCTAAAACCTAAACCCTAAACCCAAAATCCTTAACCTCGATCTGTAAACCCTAACCATAAACACTAAACCCTAAACCCTAAACCTAAATCCTAAACCATAACCCTAAACCTTGAACCCTAAACCCTAAATCCTAAACCTTAAACCCTAAACCATGAGCCCTAAACCCTAAACCCCAAACCATATTTCATCGATATTTTCTAGTCTCGTACCTAGAACCATCATTGAGTCTGCTTATAGAACAACCTTGTTTATGAGAGGTTGGAAAAGTAACTAAATGGATATGACATCTACCTTGTGCCTTGTAATTCATATATTACACATCTCTTCCAAACTTTTTTCTCCCCACATATACTTGCGCTCTTGAATGTAAATTTATTCAAACTCTGAAACAAATTTCACATTTCTCATATTTCCATGTATGGTATTATGCAAGCTAGGATGACCCATTGGAAGCTGGAAAAAATAACCATCACAACAAAAAAATTAATCTTAAAGGAAACAAAAGAAACATAGAGAATATATCAATGCAGAGGTGTGGGATCATAATTGAATTCCCTATAGTATCCTCTCCTCCGGAGAAAGATAAAGTTCAATTGTTCTACAGGAATGGATAGTAAATTTGAAATAACTTCCTAAAGAGTTAAAAATAAGCATAGAAATAGGGGAATGGCTAAGAACACTAAGGGGTTATCAATCACGTAGTAAATATTTCTTGTTTAGTTCAAAATTGGAGTTACCTAGCCTACGACTTAGTGACCTTCCATTTATTGATAATTCTTTATATGATAAACCCATGGATGTTTTCAAAATCCCCTGAATAAAAAGATAGGGGTAGTCATCAATCCTAGTGAAGGGTGTGATGTGATTTCCAAGAAAATTGAAATTCATATAGATTTAGAGGTCATAACACGAATTTTAAAATATCTCTATCATTATAAATGGAATCCAAGTCATAGTGTCTCCCTGTACATCCAAGGATTGAGGACTACTAGGGTCTTTGGAAGGATTGGACAATCAGGAATATGAAATTTCCCTCCTTTAAAATATCAACAGATGAAAAACATCAAATTTTTATGACTCTCTTTGAATGTTCTACCTACAAATTCGATGAACCCTGAACTCTGTGACCTAAACCCTTAACCCTCTACCATGAGACCATAACCGTAAACTATAAACCCTAAAATGAAAATAATAAATCATAAACCCTAAACCCTAAAACCTAAACCCTAAACCCACCCTAAACCCTTAACCCTAAACCCTTGACCCTAGACCCTTAACCCTTAGCCCTAATCCCTAAACCTTAAATACTAAATCCAGAGCCCCGAGCTCTAACCCCTAAACCTTAAACCAGTAACTCTGAACCCCGAACCTTAAGCCAAAAACCAAGAACCATGAACCCTAAACCCTAATCCCTAAACCATAAACCCTAAACCTTAAGCCTTGAACCCTACACCCTAATCCTTGATCCCTAAACCCTAAACCTTAAACCCTGAGCCCTAAAGCCTAAATCTAGAGCCCTAATCTCTAACCCCTAAATCTTAAACCTGTAACTCCTTGAACCCTAAACCCTGAGTCGTAAACCTTAAACCATACACTGTAACCCCTAAACCCTAAACCCTAAGCCCTGAGCCCTAAACCATAAAACCTAAACCTTAAGGCCTAAATGTTAAATCCTAAAGGTCCCTAAACCCTAAAACTCAATAAACTAAACCCTAAACCCTAAGCCCTAAACCCTAAACCCTAAGCCCTAAACCCTAAGCCCTAAATACTAAACCCTAAGCCCTGAAATCTGCTACCCTAAACCCATAACCCTAAAACCTAAACCCTAAACCTTGAGCCTTAAACCCTAAACCCTGAACCCTTTGCCCTAAACCATGAACCCTGACCTTTAAACCTTAAACCTTAACTCTTAAACCCTAAACCGTAAACCCTAAATCCTCAACCCTAAACCTTAAACCCAAAGCCCTAAACCCTAAACCCTATACCATAAACCCTAAGCCCTAAACCCTAAACTCTAAGCCGTAAATCCTATACTCTAAACCCTATAACTTAAACCTTGACCCCTAAACCCTAAACCTAGAGCCCTAAACCCTAAGCCCTGAACCCTAGACCCTAAGCCATAAGCACTAAGACAAAACCCTAAACCTTGAACCATTAAACATAAACCCTAAACCCTAAAAACTAAACCCTGAGACCTAAACCCTGAACCCTCAACTCTCAACCCTAAACCCTCAACCCTGATCCTTAAAACCTAAACCCTAAACCCTTTTCCCTAAACCCTGAACCCTGACCTTTAAACCTTAAAACCTAACTCCTAAACCCTGAATCGTAAATCCTAAATCCTCAACCCTAAACCTTAAACCCTAACTCCTAAACCCTAAACCATAAACCCTAAATCCTTAACCCTAAACCTTAAACCCTGAGCTCTAAACACTCAACCCTATACCATAAACCCTAAGCCCTAAACCCTAAACTCTAAGCCCTAAATCCTAAACCATAAACCCTAAAACCTTAACCATGACCCCTAAACCCTAAACCTTGAGCCCTAAACCCTAAACCTTAAGCCTTGAACCCTAGGCCCTAAGCCATAAGCCCTATCAAAAAACCCTAAACCTTGAACCCTCAAATATAAACCATAAACCCTAAAAACTAAACCCTGAACCCTAAACCCTGAACCCTCAACTCTCAACCCTGAACCCTAAACCCTGAACCCTGATCCCTAAACCCTAAACCCTCAACCTTAAGACATAAAGCCTAAACCGTCAACCTTGACCCCTAAACCATAAACCCTTAAACCTTGAGCCCTAAACCGTAAACCCTAAACCCTTAACCCTTAACCATAAACCCTAATCCTTGAGCCCTAAACCCTAAACCCTAAAATATGAACTATGAGCCTTAAACACTAAACCTTGAACCCTAAAATCTAAACCTTGAGTCCTAAACCCTTAGCCCTAAACCCTAAACCATGAGCCCTACACCCTAAACCCTAAATCATAAACCCTCACCCAAAGGAAAGTCCTAAAAAGATTGTTTAGCGTGTTTCATTGTGTAATGCTTAGTGTTTAAGGTGATTGATCAACTCATTTAGTTTTTATGAGAGACTACTTCCTTTGAAGGCCTAAAAAGAAATTTTTGGCCATTTTGTAGTTAATTGAACACCCTTCAGAACAAGCTAAAATGAGCTAGTCATGTCATCAAGTTATCAAGGACCATTATTTGTGAAGTATCAAGGCATTGTTTGTCTCCATAAGAGACATATGAGCAAAAGCATGTATAATAATCATGAATTTGATTCCATGAAAGGATGCTTTTAGAGCTAGGAAAGGTGATCGGATGATCTTTATATGGAGCACCATGTTTCTAAGAATGAGCAATCATCTGAGTTCACTTGATGCAATTCAACCAAGGTCCTAGTTGTTTTAGGTTGTGCCTTGCAACTAAGGTAAGAAGACCTATTTTGTAACCTTGTAATGGTGAAGGAGATGAAGATGTCCTTCTCTTTGCTTGAAATTTTATGATGGAGACCTTGATGAAAACATGATCAACACCCCAGATCTGAACTCTCACAAGTTGTCACTTCTCAAAACATGGGTATGTTCTCAAAACAAGGCAAAGGTTACTAGAGACATTGGAAATCCTGATCTGTTATGCATACTTTTGCAAATGGATTTTGATCTTCTGTGGGTATACAAATGCAAATCAGGGATAGTACATGATAGGATCTTTGTTATTTAGATGATTTTTGGTGGGGGATTGACAAGACAAACTGGGATAGATCAGATCTTTGACAATCTCTACAATACTTGAACAACTATCAGATGAAATGCCTCAAATAATCAAAGATGTTCTTTCAACCAGAAGAGGCACAAATGGAAGCCCAAGTTGCACTCTTCACACAATATTTGAGAACTTACCAAAAAATCTTGAAGTAAAGAACTCAATTAAACACAAAAATCCATTATCAAACCATGCCTAAGGTACCCCCAAAGGCTTACAAACAATCTCTACAGTCAAGGAAGGTAAAGTGATTTTAAATTTGTTTATCTCCTTATCAGATGAAGGCTCTTCTGAACATGAGATTACAAATGCCACTAAACTATCAACAAGAAATGGAGATTCTGTGTGATTTCTAAAGACTTTCAATGCAAGATTGCAACAAGAACAATGAAAACTATTTACAGGCATTTAAAAATGATAACAGACACCATATTTCCTGAAGAAAACAAATATTTAATTCAAAACTTGTTAGATTCAATAGCAGGGGAGAGTTACATGAACAATCTCAGAGTTGTGTGATGGCTATACACTTGTAACCAACTCACATACATGAATTTCCAACACATGAGACATTAACCTGGTTCTTTGGTGGATTTCTCAGAAAATGAGCTTTCTCTCAGAATTTGCTCGTGATTTTCAACTCCCAACCCTTTACAATTTCTCCAAAATGCATTATATACCTCATGCCACATTGGAGCCTTCTTTCCCAAGCAAAGAATATGCCATGGGATCAAATTTTTTACAACAATTCTCATGATTCAATGAAAATGACATCAAACAAAAAAACACTCGCAGGTTGCCAGGTGTGCCAAAAAGATTAAATCATTACAAATATCTGGATCATTATCCATCCTGGAGGCATGTTTTTCATCATTGAGGCATGCAAACACCTCTTACTCATCATTTTCACCTTTTTACCCTTTTAAACTACCTCTGCAACTTTTGATTTTTTCATTTCACGTGTTTGCTCGGGCTGGGGCAAAAATTTAATTCAAAAACACCTCAAATCAAAGAATTAAGCCATGAAAGTGATGTCAATGATCCTGGAAGGCCAAGACGACACAAAATCACTATAAATTTGATGAATTTTGATGCAAAATTTGTGATTCGAAGCTTTCTGGAGGAAAAATGGCAGCCAAAAAATGAAAATGCATCAATCTTATCCCTTTTCCCTTTAATCTGCTACGTGTCAAACTATGATTGGGAACAAATTGGGATTATTTTTGACTTTTCCACATTTTTGGAAAAATGGAAAATTTTGACTTTTTTCTCCCACCCCTCCACCTTTGAATTTTGGAGCTGACACATGGCACATGGTGGGTCCCATTGAAATCGTGCTTCAATTCTGCGCATTTTGACCTTTTTGGAAATTGGGAAATTTTTCACTTTTTGCCCCGCGCGCCCACACCTCTGATTTTTTCCTTCTCCATGTGTCTCCTTGTGATTCGCTAGCAGGCCAGCGCATCAAATTTTGATTTTGAACTCCTTTGTGCAAAAGGGAAAAAATATCCTTCTGCCTCCACCAGCCCACCGACCCACCTTGCCCTCTGCCACGTGTCATCTCAATCATTTTCTAGTGGACCCGTGGGCTCCAAATTCTTCATTTTGAACTCACTTTGTGCCAAAAAGGGAAAAAATCCCCTTTGTCTCTACGGGCCCGCCGACCTAAACACTTCTCCTCTGCCACCACGTCCATCTCCTATTCACTACGGAGTTTCGGGCCAAAACTTGACTTTAAACCATTCGAAGTTTATAAAAACTTCAAAATCACCAAAAAGTCCTTCACCGTCCCGCATCGACCCGCTCTTGCTCTATTATGAACACGTGTCCTACCTGTGATTGGCTACGGAGCCAATTTTTCATTTTTACCTTCTTGCCCAAAAAGGAAAAAAGTTATAAAACTTTCCTTTGGCCCCTCCCTCCATTTTTCCCGTTTTGGAAACGCGTCCCTTCCTGAAAATTCATGTGGACTTGCAGATAATTCGAAAAATTTCAATCGTTAAGCTACCTTTTTTTTGCTAAGGCCAAACATTTCAATTTTCCATCTGCACCCACCGACCCACTCAGAACGTGATGCCACGTGTCCTCCTCTGATTGGAGTGGAGTAAAACTATTTTGAAATTTTGATAAAATTAGAGCATGAAAAAACTCTAATTTTCCCCTTGGGATTGGCCCGCAATTTTGAAACTTTAAGACACATGTAGTCCTCTCTTGCAATTGGCTACGGGCTTTCGAGCTAAAATTTGACTTTTAGAATTTTTGCAAAGTAAGGTCTAAAAACCTTAAGGGAATCCGACCACCCACCATCCCGCCTGCCAATCAAAACATGCCACATAGGCAAATTTGGAAAAAATGGGTCCTTGGGCCCGAAAATGCCCCATTTGCTTGAAAAGGCAAAAAATGAAAATTTAGAGTGCCTCCCTACCTTTCCTCAACCAATGCAAACCTGCCACATTGCCAATGCCTTCCGATGATGAATTTGATGGGAAAATGACACCCTTATGACCGTCAAAACGTAAAAATTTCAAAGGATGCCCTAGAATTTCAAAATTTTCAACAAGGATGGCAATTTTTTGATTTTGAATTAACTGAAGCTGATTTTACAACATTTTCGACCTTGGGATTGGATTTTCAAATACGAACAAGTATGAATTGATCAAATTCAATTTTTTCCATGATCTGGCAAAGGGAAAAATGAAATAGCCCGCAAAATTGGAAAAACTAGGGCACAAAAAAGGGAAAACTTGGATTATTCTTTCAAATTAGGGAAAAACAACAAGTTTGTGGGCATTTTAAAACATTCAACTAGAGGGGAAGAAATTTAGACCATCAATTCAAAGGGTAAAACATTTTTGAGCACATATAGATTTGAAAAATTAGTGCAACATGGTGTTAACTCAAAAATGGCACCAACATCGGCTCTTGCTTGGGGATGGGCACTCCCAATGAGTGCCACAAGGACAAAATGTAGACCAAGTGCCAAAATATCCATTGGGCAAAGGAGTCAAGAGCCAAAATCACCAAAACCAGCTGAGAACCTGACAAAAATGGCTGCCACATAGCAAGGCAAACCACAAAACTGACAAAACACCAAAAACAGAGCAAAAACCAAACACTATACACTGTACAAGCTGTGCATACCTCAAATTTGGGGATTAATCCAAGAAATGCTTCAAATGTCTACCATTAATAGGAAGCTCAAGCAATTCCCCATCTAAATCCTTGAGAAAGAAGGTATGCTCACCAATTCTGATATCAATGGCATAAGGGCCCATCCATAATGCATCAAATTTGCCATGCTTGCCCTTGTCTTCATGCCTACTATCCCACAACAAAACCAAATCTCCAACATTGAAGGCTCTAGGAGTGACCTTCTTGTCAAACAATCTCTTCAATTTTTCCCTAAATCTGACATGCCTTTGATGGGATGCTCTTCTCTCCTCATCAAGCTCAATAATCTGATTGATCCTTGATTCATATGGGCCAAGCTCCTGATCTTCTAACTATTGAGAAAAGTGAAATGAAGATAATTATAGGTGCAAGGGCAACAAAGCCTAAGTTCCATACACCAATTCAAATGGGCTTTTACCAGTAGCTCTTTTAGGAGTTATCCTATCAGCCCAAACTACAAATTTCAATTTTTCACCCCATTTCTTCTTGTTTTTTCTCCAAGGTTCTTCTAATGATCTTCAACAAATTCTTATTGCTGGACTCAGCTTGTCCATTCCCTTGGGGGTTATAGTTTGAAGAATAAGTCAGATTGATTCCATATTCATTGCACATTGCCATTAAAGGTTTGGCTCTAAAGCACATGGCATTATCAGCTACAATCTTGACTGGGACTCCAAATCTACATATGATTTGATTCAACAAGAAGTCCATAACTATTTGGTGTGTTGCTTTCTTGGTGGGGATTGCCTCTACCCACTTTGTAAAATAATCAGTGGCTACAAGGATCCACTTATGGCCAGCACTAGAAGGATCTGAAATCTCACCAATGAAGTCCATCCCCCATTGCTTGAAAGGAGCTTCAATTGATACAGGCTGTAAAGGAAGGGAGCCTGAAGCTTTCAGTCTTCCAGAGAAACGTTGGCAACTATCACATTTTCTAACCAGCTGGGTTGCATCTTTGAAGAGAGTAGGCCACCAATAACCAGCTCTCAAAATCTTATGTGTTGTTACTCTTCCAGCAAAGTTTCCTCCACAAACTCCCCCATGGAAATCAGCAACTATCTTGGGAGCTTCATCTTCAGTTATGCATTTCAAGAGGACACCTTCAGGGTTCTTCCAAGCCAGCCCAAGGTCTATGATGATGTATTTTTGAGAAGCCAGCTTGAGGGCTCTTTTCTGATTTTTATTTAAATGATCTAGGGTAGCAAAGGTGTCTGAGGTAAAATATTATATCCTTGTACCACTCAGAACTTACCAACTTTGCAAGAACATCTACCCTTTCTTCCTCTAGCTGATTCACTTCCACATTCTGCAAGTTGCTCTCAGCCATGAGCTTAGCAAGGCCCAAACCTCTTACCAACTTTGTGGTTTGGATGTCCATATCATACTCTTGCAGCTTGTTCACCCACCTACATATTTTTCTTGAGATCTCCATCTCTGATAAGATGTCTTTCACCATGGTGTGGGGAACATAAGCAACAACTTTTGAACTCAATATATAAGGCCTGAAAACTTTTGTTGCTTTCACCAAGGCAAATGCTTGTTTCTCCATGATTGTATACTTCAACTCAGCTGCTTGTAAAGCCTTACTAAAGAAGGCAATAGGCCTCTCAGCCCCATTCTCATCCTTTTGCAGCAAAACAGAAGCAATGGTATACTCAGAGGCAAAGGAAAAGATTTGGAAAGGCCTCTTATATTTTGGGGTTGCTAAAATAGGTGCATGTTTGAGTGCATCCTTAATTCCTTCAAAAGCTTGAATGGAAGCCTCCTCCCACCTGATAACTTGGTCCTTCTTTAGCATGCTTGTGATTGGAAGAGTCAACTCAGCAAAGTTGGAAACAAACCTTCTAATAAAATTAATCTGACCAAAGAAAGATTGGATGCCTTTCTTGGTTCTTGGGATAGGTACTTTGCTGATTGCTTCCACTCTCTCAGGGTCTATCATTACACCATATTTTGACACAATGTGACCAAGCAGCTTGGTCTTTTGCACACCAAAATGACACTTCTTTGGATTAAGAGAAATTCCATACTCCCTACATCTGATCAGCATCTTCTCCAAGTGCTGCAAATGATCACCTCTCTGCCTTGAAAACACAGTCACATCATCTTGGTAAACTGCAGTAAACACACTGATGTAACCAGAAAAAAGCAACATCCATTTCTCTTTGAAAAGTGGCACCAACATTCATCAAACCAAAGGGCATCCTAACAAAAACATATGTTCCCCAAGGAGTAGTGAATGTTGTCTTAAGTCTTTCTGATTCTTTGACTACCACTTGATTATATCCGGAGAAACCATCCAATGTAGAAAGCAACTCAGACCCTGTCACAAGCTGCAACATATTTTCCATATTTGGCAAGGGATAGTTGTCCTTCATGGATGCTTTGTTTAGATTTCTAAAATCCACACAAATTCTGATATCTCCATTCTTCTTTCTGACTGGCACAAGGTTTGCAACCCAAGATGAATATCTAGTGGGCTGAATGATACCTCCATCTCTCAACTTCTTTAATTCCTCTTGCATTTTCATGGAGAGAAGTGGATTAATTGGCCTTTGCCTCTATCTAAATGGTTTGGCATTTGTTTCAAGAGGGATCTCATGTTGAAACAAGTCTTCTCTATATGCTTTCAGCTCTGAATAGGACCAAACAAGGCAGTCTTGATATTATTTCAACAATTGGAGCATAGGAATGTTTTTCTTCCTTGTTTAAATTGCTGCCCAACCAAAATTTTCTTGGTTTTTCCTTTGTTCCCAATTCATGCTCTTCCACATCCCTTGAGGCAGACATGTTTCTATTTATGATGCAATCAACATTGTTAAAATTTGACTCAAGTGCAACAAGACCTCTAGGAATGGTGTTTGTTTTCAATTGGATGATATATTTTCCAAACAAAGTCTCTCTTCCTTCAGTCATACACACCATTGGTTCCCAATCAATATGCTGATCTACAAACTCACCTTGATTTTGCAAGAACCTTTGCACTTGAGAATCATCATCAAACACTTGCCAATGTTTGATGTTGTTTCAGGGACAGCTGGCCTAGTCAACACTTCAACATTGTACTCACAATAAGGTGAAACGGTGCAAAACTCCAAATCTTGACCCCAACACTACCAACTTTTCAGCAGCAACATTAAAACTTCTGTCATGGTGCATAATATTGAAGGAATCAAACATCTCAACTAGATCCCAAACTGCATGCTTATACTGCTTCATCCGCTGATTTTTTGTAGCATACAGTTTTCTTATTTGTTTGACAACCAACTTTGAATCTCCCTTTGCAATGATGTCCTTGACACCATACTTCCATGCAATTCTCAGACCCAACAACAAGGCTTCATACTCAGCAATGTTGTTAGTACATTCAAAATTAAGCTTGAAGGAAAAAACAAATTCTTCCAAGCTAGGAGAAATCAGAATTACACCAGCACCATTTCCAAATTTGGAGCAAGCTCCATCAAATAGCAAGGTCCAAGGAGAACATACCTTATTCAAGGCACTTTGACTAATCCATTTTGTGTTCTTTTCCATCAGCAAAACCAATGAAATTATCAGCATCAACATCAGCAAACAACACCTCATAGGAAGCATTATTTGGATCCTCAATTAGATGTAACATTTTCTTTTCTCCATAGAGCTTGACAAGGCTTCCCTCAATGGGAATAGTAGCAAAATACATGTCCATTTGGACACTCCCTCCAACACTTGCAGCCCACTTTCTTGACAAAAGCATACCCCATTTGGCAGGGCAATCAACAATCACAACATCCAATTTTAAATTCCTCCCGGGATAAGATGCAAGCTGCACAACCAAACCTTTTACACAACCAACCACCGACACTTCTCTTAAGTCCATAGTAGTACACTTTCCATAGGTTTCTATCACTTTGATATCCAACTAATTCATAACTTTTAGAGGCATGACATTACATGATGCACTGAAATCAAACATACAATTGTGAAGTAGCCTAATATTTATAATCAAAGTTGTGAAAAATGGATCAACATTCAATTGGGAATCAACCAAAGATGTCCCCAAATATACCTTAGGTGTCTCTCCAAGATCTTCTACTGCTGGTGGTGTTTCAAGGTCAACAATGACTTGAGGGGGAGTCTCAACAACATTTACATTTCTGCCTGGAGTGATCTTCTCTTCTTTCAATCCCAAGTACTCAAATGCTCTCTTCTTATGCTCAAGAATTCTAAGCAACTCAATGATTGGAACACTCACTTTAATTTGGCTCAATACTTGGGCTATGTCATAGGGAACACTCTTTGGTAGGACAACATTGGAAGGGAGACAAGAAGATTCATTAGATGGTAAGGGATTCTTGGCAGCTTGGGCATGAGGAGGACTGTAATTTTTGTTTGGGACAATAGAGCTTTTGGCAAGTGTTTCTTTCCTAGGAGATTCTTTTGGAATGCTTGTGAGCAAGGGTGTTTTAGGTTTGGCTTGAGGCCCAACTCCCTTAACAACTTTGCTTCTAGTGTTATAATCTTTCTCTTGAGCTATAACAACATTCATCAACAATTGTTTATCTTCCTCTGAAGGGATACCACCATCATACTTCTTAATCATCAAAGCTCTTAAGTATTCAAAGTCATTGTTAGGAATTTCAAATGCTTGCACTACATCAAATTCAAGAGTATGAGGAAGAGAAATAACTTGTACCCATTTGATGCAATCCCAAAAGGTAGCAGTAGTCCTAGCACTTATTAATTCAGTAGATGTTGCCTCTCCTTGTGAGCTTGAAGAACAGCCCACCATGCAAATATCATCATCAGTTCCATCATCATTATTAGCTTCACCTTCTTGTTGGTCCACTTCACATGGAGTATGGGGTAGAAAACACCTATCACACCAATTCAATATTAGCAACTTCATCAACAACAACAACCCTAGCAGTTAGAGGGATTAGGAACCAATCTATTTCCTTCATGTGCTTGGGGTTGTCTATTTGCAGATCCAATAGGCCCTTTACCCTATCATCAAACCTTTGATCATTCCTATGGATGATTGCCAAATATATCTTGTGCTTGTTACCTAGGATGACCCTGTGAAGTCTGCCCAATTCCCTTCTCAGCTCTTGCCAACTTGTATGAGATTTCTTTGACAGCCCCTGCCAAAGTTTTCACAACCTCTTCTAAATCAACACCTTTGCTAGCTTGAGGTTTTTAGGGTTTATCAATTTTACACCATCTCTCTTGAGAGGTTTCCCAACAGCCTTGATATTTTTTCAATTTGAAGCTCCATGGTGAAAGCTTGCCTTAGATTGGTTGGGTTCTTGTCTCTTAGGTAATAGGTTGCCTTCTTATCAAATGCATATGCATATTTGATTAAACAAGATTCATCACAAGGCCTCAAACCAATTAGGCAAGCCTTCTCAAAGTTTTGTTAAACCTTGTGTTGAAGTCATGGACTGATTCATTAGGGTTCTTCTTGATATTCTCAAACTCAGATAAAAGAAATCTAGGATCAGTCTTGTCACCATATTGCAACCTAAATGCATTTTTCATTTCAGTCCATGAATCAATAGAATTATCAGGTAGAGCCTTGTACCAATCCCTAGCCATCATCTTCTAGTGTATGAATAAACAATTTGACATACACATCCTCAAACTCTATCTCAAAATATTCCATCATATTATCAAAAAGTTTGAGATGCTGATCACCAGTAATAGCATTGTTACCCTGGAATTTTGGCAACCTATTTCTAACATCTTGTGGGACAACATTTGGGTAACCATCCATTCCTCTAAAATTTATAGGACCAAAGGTGTTAACAACAAATGGAGGTCTATGTTGAGCCATATTTTTTGGTGGGGGTGATCTTGGAGGTGAAACAAGCTGATGAGGAGTAGACGTCTTTAGGGAATGGGAATGAAAACTTCTAGGCATATCTCTCTTAAGGGATCTCATTCTTGATGATCTCTAACAAATTTAGAAAATATAGGAGCAGATTTAGGAGCAAGCCTTTCAAATGCATAAGAAGGTCCCTCACCTAATGGGGAATTTCAAATCAGCAATAGGATTGTCTGAATCAGATCCACTTGAAGAAGAATTGCAGTCCTCAATAACAGGCTGCTCACTTTCAAAATCAACAATAGGGATCCACTTTCTTGCAGTCAAGTCTCCAACAACCTTCCACACCTTTTATCCCCTCTAACTCTGAGTTTCTTGAATTTGTAAACAACTTCTTAGCAGATGTCCTTGATGAAGAGAGATCTTCTTCCTTCCAATTTTGCAGGGATTAGCAACAAACTAGTAAATGATAGAAAGGTAAGACAACTGGTATTTTCAAGATCAAATCAGCATGGAGTTGCCACTAAGGGAATTTCACCTTAGTTGTGCAAAATGCACTAAAGTAATCTGTCAAATGTTTGCTAGCACTGAAAACCTTTGCAAGGCTTTATAAATCATACCTTCTTCTTCTTAGATCAATCAATCACAATGCATTACCAAAGTGTATAAACTACTAGGAAATGGAAAAAAGGGCAGACAGAACTTGAAAATTTTGCTTAAAACTTGCATATCTAAAGCATATAATGATATTTTAACAATGTAACAGCTCAAATACTTGAATACACAAATGCTCAAACTCTTAAAACACTCCAAAAACACCAGGAAATTCCAAGAAGTCAATGGACAATGGTGCCACTCGTGTTGGTATCCAAATTTTTTCTTCTTTTTAGTCTGAGAAGCACCATAAATATGTCATGGAGCTTAAAGATAGATTAGACCATGTTGTATGTCATTGGTAGCCGAGGGATATGGTCTAACTGGCACTTAGGTTTTTTGAGAAATGGATAGCACTCCAATAGGACTTGATCTTGTCCTAGTTGTTTTAGGTTGTGCCTTGCAACCAAGGTAAGAGGACCTATTTTGTAACCTTGTAATGGTGAAGGAGATGAAGATGTCCTTCTCTTTGCTTGAAATTTTATGATGGATACCTTGATGAAAAGTATGATCAACACCCATAGATCTGAACTCTCACAAGTTGTCACTTCTCAAAACATGGGTATGTTCTCAAAACAAGGCAAAGGTTACTAGAGACATTGGAAATCCTGATCTGTTATGCATACTTTTGCAAATGGATTTTGATCTATTTGTGGGTATAAAAATACAAATCAAGGATAGTACATGATAGGATCTTTGTTGTTTAGATGAATTTTTGGTGGGGAATTGACAAGATAAACTGGGATAGATCAGATGTTTTGAAAATCTCTACAATACTTGAACAACTATCAGATGAAATGCCTCAAATAATCAGAATGTTCTTTCAACCAAAAGAGGCACAAATGGAAGCCTAGGTTGCACTCTTCACACAATATTTGAGAACTCACCACAAAATCTTGAAGTAAAGAACTCAATTAAACACAAAAATCCTTGATCAAACCACGCCTAAGGTACCCCCAAAGGCTTACAAACAATCTCTGTAGTCAAGGAAGGTAAAGTGATTTTAAATTTGTTTATCTCCTTATCAGATGAAGGCTCTTCTGAATATGAGATTGCAAATGCCACTAAACTATCAACCAAGAAATGGAGATCCTGTGTGATTTCTAAAGAATTTCAATGCAAGATTGCAACAAGAACAATAAAAACTATGCACAAGCATTTAAAAATGATAACAGACACCATATTGCCTAAAGAAAACATAGATTTAATTCAAAAATTGTTAGATTCAACAGCAGGGGAGAGTTACATGAACAATCTCAGAGTTGTGTGATGGCTATACACTTGTAACCAACTCACATACATGAATTTCCAACACATGAGACATTAACCTGGTTCTTTGGTGGATTTCTCAAAAAATGAGCTTTCTCTAAGAATTTTCTCATGATTTTCAACTCCCAGCCCCTTTACAATTTCTTGAAATTGCATTATATACCTCATGCCACATTGGAGCCTTCTTTCCCAAGAAAATAATATGCCATGGGATCAATTATGTTACAACAATTCCTCATGATTCAATGAAAATGACATCAAATAGAAAAACACTCGCATGTTGCCAGGTGTGACAAAAAGATTAAATCATTACAAATATTTGGATCATTATCCATCTTGGATGTACGTTTTTCATCATTAAGGCATGCAAACACATCTTGCTCACCATTCTTCACCCGTTTACGCTTTTCAAACTACCTCTGTAACTTTTTTTTTTTCATTTCACATGCTTTCTCGGGCTGGGGCAAAAATTTACTTCAAAAACGTCACAAGTCAAAGAATTAATCCATGAAAGTGATGCCAATGATCATGGAAGGTGAAGACGACACAGAATCATTATAAATTTTATCAAAGTTATAATTTCATCAAATTTCAATTCAAATTTATAATGATTCAATTTAGCTCCCTTGTCTTTAAACCATTCAAAGTTTAAAACACTTCAAAATCACCAAAACCTCCACTGGCCCACTGACCCGCCTTGCTCTGTTGGACACATATCTACCTGTGATTGGCGCAGAGCCATTTTTCATTTTTACCTTCTAGACAACGAAGGAAAAAAGTTATAAAATTTTCCTTCGGCCCCTCCCTCTACTTTTTTCCCTTTTGGACACGCGTCCCTTCCTGATTCGTTGCAGAGATTTGGCTCAAAATTTCAATTTAGCTCCCTTGTTTTGGTAAAGGAAACATTTGAATTTTCCATTCACTAGGCTGCTAACCTGCTCAGAATTGATGCCATGTGTTCACCTCTGATTGGAGTGGGAAAAAATGATTTTGAAACAAATTAGAGCCAAAAAACTATACATCCCCTCGCGGCCCGCACTTCCATTTTGAAACTTCTAGGACACGTGTCCTCTTGCTACTGGCTACGGGGTTTCGGGCTAAAATTTGACTTTTAGAATTTTTGCAAAGGTAAAAAAAGCTTAAGGGAATCCGACTACCTGCCATCTCGCCTGTAAATCAAAACATGCCATGTAGGCAAATTTGGAAAAAACGGATCCTTGGGCCCGAAAATGCCCCATTTGCTTGAAAAGGTGAAAAATGAAAATTTAGAGCACCTCTCTGCCTTTCCTTAGCGAATGCAAACCCGCCATGTTTTCAATGCCTTTCGATGATGAATTTGATGGGAAAATGACACTTGTATGACCGTCAAAACGTAAAAATTTCAAAGGATGCCCTAGAATTTCAAAAATTTTAACGAGGATGGCAAATTTCTAGGTTTTAAATCAATTGAAGCATGATTTGACATTATTTTCGACCTTGGGAATGTGTCTTCAATTGCAAATAGTTAAAATTTGATCAATTTCAATTTTTTGCATGTTCTGGCAAAGGGAAAACGAAATAACCCGCAAAATTTGAAAAACTAGGGCAGAGAAAAGGGAAAACTTGGATTATTCTTTCAAATTCGAGCAAAACAACAAGTTTGTGAGCATTTTAAAGCATCCAACTGGAGGTGAAGAATTTTAGATAATAAATTCAAAGGGTAAAACTTTTTTGAGCACATATAGATTTGAAAAATTAGGGCAATAAGGTGCAAGTTAAAAAAAGGCACCAACAGAACTTACTGAAAATATTAAATTATATAAAGGATTAAGGGTTTGGTATTAAAGATTGGATTACGAAATATGATATTTTTGCTATCATAAATGTTTACAAATAAGACATTTTGTTAAGGAGTGTGGGAATACCAAGCACAAAAGTGGAGTCAATTCTACTTAGTGGAAGGATTCCCTCCTCACTTTATCATTGAATCCTCTTCAGCTCTTGAGTATTCTTCTCTCATAAGCAATCACATGGTAATTTTGCAGAAAGATACCTCACAAGCCTTCACCAGAGGTATCAGTAACAATCGTAATATTCCCATTTACATCTATAACTTTCAGAATAGGTGCTAAAGTTAATTTCTCTTTAAGAAAAATGATATCATTTTCACATTTTTCAGACAAAAACAAATTTATTATATTTTTTGTAGTGAGGTAATTGGACCTCTGACTTTCAAGAATTCCTTTACAAATTTTTTATAGTATCCAGCCAACCCCATGAAGCTTCTAACTTCAAGTATGTTTTTAGGTGTTGGACATTCTATTATTGCTGTAATTTTTTATGGATCTAGAGAAATTCCATAGCTTTTTGTAATTATCTGTCTGCAAGCCTTTCTTAGTTGACTTTGTTTTCCCTTCTCCGGGCAAACACTGGAAATGGTTATTATCATGGCTTTTGAGCCCTTCCTGTACACAGGGTCTAGTCCCTTCAAAACCTATTTTCATTAATGCTCATCAAAAACTATGTTCAATATAAATGTATTGACTGATTCTAAGGTTAAATAGCACAATAGATCTTGCATGGTAGAATTCATATGCGTGAAATTTCTTAAGTCTATCAATACTTCTTAGATCTAGATCTGGAATATGTTCTAGAGAATGTCGTATACTATTTAAGGATTTAACATTAACTCTTCAAAGTGTCCTTACCTTGTCAAAGAAAGTGAGGGGCCTAAGTATCTTTCTTATTCAGGTGAGTGCTCCTCTAATAGATAGTATCATCGTGCCTAGGATTTCTATAAATTTAGGTAAACCATCATGCACTATGGACTTATTAAACATCTTATTATTCAACTAATTCTCAGGAAGAGGGTGTATCCTAACCAGTTATTGATTTTGATTCTAACCCTAAGCATCCAATATTCAATGCATAATTCTAAGTGTTCCATCTTTCTCTTAATCTAAATATGATTTAACCCTCCCCAAGGATTGGGTCAACAGTTTGATCAGAGCACACTGTGATAATAGTTCCAAGTTGTGTAATTCATCTGGTAACACCTTCATCCCTCATTAACCATAACTGATTCTTATCAACTGGATGCCAGTCACGTTTTGATGTCGATCATCGGAAATCAAATTATGGATACTAGTTAGAAACCTTTTATAAGGACATTGTTGTACTCATGTAACCGTGGATAATCTTCTATCTAAATCCTAAAGCATTCACCTAGAATCTTCTAAGCATCAATAGCATAGAAGTACATCCAACCAACTTTGTTCTTATCCTTTTTAAAAGAGTATAAAGACTGATTTTGAAGGCACATTCACGGTGACACTCCAGGAAGACCACTTCCGTACTCACTGAACTTCACTAGGTTCTACATTCATTAAGACCATCACCTTTTTCACCCACCAAGTTATTTATTTTTACAAGTAAGTGCATTTGATTCTGTATTGTTTCATACACTCATTACTATTATTTATGAGCTTGGAGGAGCATTAGTAAAGGTTACTTCATTCCCTAATTCCAACAGTTCCAATGTTGTCAGCCTAATAGACATCCCTGTCCAGCCAGTGTGGATGCCTTCCAGTTTTATATTGAATTCCTAGACCCTCTTATACACTAACCAATTTTTTTTTAATCTTCTTATTATTTAGTACCCAGCTAAATTCCATTTACCAATATCAAATCAAAGATGGCTATCTGTAAACCACCATAATCAACTTTCACAAAATTTCCACTTTGACATTAGCGTAACCTTACTTTCATCAGCTTTCTATCCTTCACTAGCAAGATGAATCACCGGTCGAAATCGATTACTGTATCTCTTGTCAAGATTTTACTAAAGTGAAAATTGTTACACCCATAATGAACTAATATCACATAAATATAACATCCCTCGCTAGTCCTTACCTAAAACTTGGTTTAGACCTCCCCTTACTAGTTGCAAATTGTTATGGTCAACTATTTTTCTTATTTTACCATTCCGATAGAACCAATCTTAATTACTATATTTTTCTTGCCGGTATCGGCCATAGATACACCATTGTCAGTCACACCCAAATAACATCGCACTCTGTTCTAGCAATTATTAGGTGTTAAACATGATGCTCTCTAATTACCCATATATTTTTCTTCTCAAGTCTCTATCTGTAGACCCTAGTTTGTGAGTTCCAGATCCACTACCCAACCTATTCACTTCTGATCTTATGGGACCTTCATCCAATGGACATCAACTTCACCTATTTTCACTGGGATTGACATCCGATAGTAATCTGAGATACCTAAATTTCTCATCAGTACTAGCATTAGGTACTCATTTGTTTGCATGTGAATTTCTTTTAGTTAAATTTATATATATATATAATAATACTTTGTTGAATTATCAGTGTGTGATTGACAGACATCGAGGAAGTATCACACTTCCTGGATAGTTAGCTCACTGTAGACACATATAATTGTCTAAAGTATTCCTTAAACTGATCTTAAATTGTGCTATTATACCTCTTTCTCACCCAAATGAAATTTGACATATCGTTTATCACACATTTTTAGGATGCTATCATCATTGGAGATTGATTACATTACCAAACCGCTTTGGTTTTCTAATAAGTTTCTAATTTTGTCCAACTAATACTTCTATTTTTAACGATCCAATTTTCAGCCCCTTTACCTAAGGCTATAGCGTTGAACTTTGATGGGATGATCCTCTAATGCTAATTAATTGATATCAAGATTACCAAAATTATTCCTAATTATTCTAAAGTTCCCCTTTACCTATCTATCATTCAAGTTTACATTATTTCTATTTACATTTGACTTAGCCCTTTGCTATCTAGATTAATTAAATATTATTAATTAATCATAGCTTGTTTTTTATCAGTGTTATCATCATTTATTTGGTTAAATCCCTCTCATAGTCTAAATCGTCACTAATTTTCCTTAAAAAGCTTCCATGAGTTCTGCTCATGAAACCTATTAATGGTAATCACTGTGGATCCTAATATAATAAAATCTCCCTCAAACTTCCCATGGGTTGCTTCTAAAGGTACAAACAAAGTTTACTATTTCTAACGTTTCCCCTTAACTCTTTCTAAACCATATTCTATATCCACAAAACCCAACCTATTCCATTTATCCCACATGAAGGAATCAATAGGTCTATTCTTCTATCCTTGGGCTATACCTTAAAGAGTCTCCTCCTACCTTAACACCTAATTTACAACTCCTTGAAAAAACAACTTAGTGGGCATATAGTAAATACACTATAGCCATTTTATTCCCATCTTTGACTATTTCTCCTAGAATGATTTAATGATCATACTATTTACATTCAACAACAATAGAAGTTATAATGTCATCAGATGAAAAAACAATGGATTTACATCAATAAAGGCTTATGGTAAGCCATTGAGATTGACGAACCTCCATATTTGATATCTTTCAAGGAACTACTAAATCTCCTTATGATAGCTAAGAGATCTTACATTGATTTTCAAGTTTTATTAATTTAGCTTTCTAACCTATAATTCATCAATCGTTCCCATGTCAACATCTCAACTATTTTGTCAAACTTCAATGAACATGACATATGTGATGATGTCTTACTTGTTTAGCTCTTTAGCAAACAGTTTCAAATTACCTTCATCAAAGAAATTTTTTCCCATAACCAGGTCTGCTTCACTCTAGTTCTCAATTACATAATTTGAACTCAAATTCAGTTGAGTTTAATTCTTATAACAGATAACCGCATGCAACTGTAAAAATCTATTCGTACACCAAAATCTATTCATCATATATTCCGGTGATCTATCGTTTCCTATTCATGATGAAGGGCACAGGTAATTGGCATTTTCATCAACTCGTAACCATTTTATATCCCTTAAGCTAATAAGGTGATACTCAGAATAGCATATTTTTCCACACAAACAACCTCGTATCTGAATGCAAAAAAAATTATTCATCAGCATCTCGTCCCTTAATACTATGAACATCGCACAACTTATCATTATCTCCTGATACTTTGTAATATTTAATTCATAACTGTTCATGTCTTAAGATTCCTTGATGGCATAGCTTCGTCAATCTGGATTACGTCCTCCACCCTGAAGTTCCGATGTTATATAGAATGTTCCATACTGACTTCTGGAATGCCATCCCTCCCCCAACATAAATATTATTAATTGGAACAACGTAATTAGTTACTTGAGGACATTAGGGATCGCAGCGATACATACTGGATAAAATTAACCCAGTGTGTCCATATCAATTTTCCAAGGGCAGATCTCATATTTTCACCATTATTCCCTTATCAAGTACATTATGCAGTCTTAAAAAATGTTTAACGATCATATTGTCGCAATTGTTACCGTCATTAATTAATTAACCACCTATGACATTGTTGTATTACCTCAAGATTAAATCCATAATATTCTCAAGGGTACAACCCATCATAGTCAACTATGTGCCATCATCAGTTTTAAACCACCTCATTAGTATAACTATCTACATACTACTTTTACATACGTTGAACATGATAACTAGAACATATTAAGACTCTCCTTCAATGAATAGTCTTATGCCATATAACTCCTTGAGCTCTCATCAGCCACTAAATATAGTATATACTAAATTAACACCCATTAATCAATATCCTATGAAGTATTATATAAGATTTGAAATATTCATTTCAAGAACAATACATCAATTCACAAGTAATCTTATTTAACAGTTTAAAATGGGTAGTAGCCCTAAGTATTCTTATAGGATGCAAAAATATACCTTTTTAGCAGGTTTATATCAGTTTTCCAACACTTATTAATCATACTTCCTTGTAATAAAGAATGTTTCAGCTTTTGGGAATAGAGTTGCTTCTATCCTTTCATTCCTTTGAGAAACAGATAAGGGTTAGGGCTAGGAGGAATACCTGTTGAATGTCGAGAGGGTGTGCGCGTACCGTAGAGAAAGATCAGATCGACTGCGAAGAACTCCTTTTTGTCTGGGAAGGACTACCTGCAAGTAAGAATACAAGACCACCAGATTTTAATTAGACAATAAATGAGGGAACTGCCTTGGGCCCAGGAAATATAAAACTTCCTTTCGAAGGTGGTCAGTTCCCCTGCTAATATGAATTAACACAAATTCTAACAAATAAGCTATTGTCCAATTACAATTTGTTTACCTTGTTAGAACAATAGAGAAAGGGCTGGTCTTGGTTTAGAATCACGGTGACCGATGCCGGTCACTGTAACCGGTACCGGTTGTTGGTAACCGATATCGGTAGGGGCAATGTTTTAGGGGCTTTTGGTGAAGGTTGGTTGTAAGGTGGTTGTGTTGTTTTATAAGGCTGATAAATGGGTGGGGTTAGGTAATGGGGTGATGAGAAGGACTCAGAGAATACGGGGGGTGTTCTTGGGGTAACGTAAGGGTGGAGGAATGACAGTTAGATGTAGTGTGTTGCTGGGTAGTAGATCTAGGAATAGACTTATGATGGCTGTGATTCAGAAGTTCAAGAAATGTTATTAAAAGGACATACAAGATATTACTTACTGATTATTGATGAGGATGCAGGTCCAAGAACTGTGATGACGATGGCAGAACTTAGGTAGGATGACCTGACAATCAGGAGATGAGCTATCTTCCCTCCCGATGAACAGATGAGTGTCACAAGGCTCTGGTTACTCAGTTGCAGTTTTTGGGCTTGATGTCCTTCTCTGCAAACTCTTCTTGTTTCTTTTTCACTTGTCTCTGTTCAGCCAAGTAAAAATCCGGATCCTTCCAATGACTTCTGATTTGGATCCACGAAAATCCAACCCTTTGTTTTTGGTTGGGAGTGGTCATTTACAGGGAACCGATGGCGGTTACGCAACCGACGGCGGTCGAGTAGGAACCGGTATCGGTCAGGTCAAAGCGGGCTATTTTTGGTAAAATAGCCAGCTTTCCCTCCTTTTCTCCCGAGGGATTAGTTGCGGGCTTGGTCAAGTCATTATGAGGTTGGTTTTAGGTGCGGGTGAGGAGTAATTAGTCATGGGTGTGGATGTGGACCAAGTTATAGGTCTTAATTAGGTTAGTTTAGGGTTAAGACTAGGTCATGATGAGGTGGCGAAATGAGGTGGCAGGTATGGCGATGTGGATTTATTAATTATAAGGTAATTAATAAATAATTGTGTAAGGTTTAGGTGATGAGGTTAGGTTGCGAAATGAGATGCGGGGCACAGGGGGTCGTAAGACACAAATTTGGTGTCTACATTAGCCCCTTGTTGTCGTGTAGCTTGTCTTTGTTAAAGCTGCACGGACAATAATAAGAAGTGGTTACCCCTGTTAAGGGTATAGGTAATCCCCCTCAAATCTATCACAGATTGAGGTAGCGTGAAATCAGGGATAGGGTTGATAAAGGGAAATGGTGTTGAGATGATGGTAAGATGGTGGGGTAGGTCCAAGGAAGCAGACGCACGTTGAAATGCAGTAGTGCGACCAGGGTACATGATTTGAAGAGCAAACAAGCAATTCATAGGCAAAGGTCGATAGTTTATCCAAACAAGGGTGATATAATCCTGGTATCCAAGGCATAGGAAGTAGCTCCAGGGGATATAACGGGTAAGGTACAGGAACGGTTAGGCATGTTCGGCAGTACCAAATGGTTGGTTTGGTTGAGATAAACGTCACGGTCTTGGTCTAGGCAAAGTTGGTCGACTGATCAAGTCAAGGACCCTAATCATGCTAAAACACGAACAGGTGAGCTCGA
This sequence comes from Taxus chinensis, assembly GCA_019776745.2. Taxonomy (NCBI): domain Eukaryota; kingdom Viridiplantae; phylum Streptophyta; class Pinopsida; order Cupressales; family Taxaceae; genus Taxus; species Taxus chinensis. The sequence continues at coordinate 151,460,215 of CM034157.1, forward strand.
TTGAACAAAAAGCTACATGATGGGTGGATAAAATTGTAATTTGTTGATTTTGGGCGAGGTATTTAATTGGTGCGGCCTTGGGTCGGGCCAAATGGTTGGGTGCGGCCTTGGGTCGGGCCAAATGGGTTGGTTGCGGCCTTGGGTCGGGCCAATGGTTGGTTGGGCCTTGGGTCGGGGCCTTGGGTTGGTTGGTTGCGGCCTTGGTCGGGCCAAATGGTTGGTTGGGCGGCCTTGGGTCGGGCCAAATGGTTGGTTACGGCCTTGGGTCGGGCCAAATGGTTGGTTGCGGCCTTGGGTCGGGCCAAATGGTTGGTTGCGGCCTTGGGTCGGGCCAAATGGTTGGTTGCGGCCTTGGGTCGGGCCAAATTGGTTGGTTGCGGCCTTGGGTTGGGCCAATGAAGTCAACAAAGGGTTTTCAGCGAAGGTGGATATAGGCGATGTTGTGAGAAAGGGCGATTAGTAAATAAGGGCAGAAATTTGGTGAAGGTAGGTATTAAACCGATATCGATTGTCTATGACCGGTATCGGTTAGGTGACCGATACCGGTTCCTTAGGGCACAATATAACCGATATCGGTTATAGGTCGAAAACCTATAAAAAGAAAAATACGGCCTGTCATTGTCATATTGTCAATTTGAAAACCAATTTTAGTTGTCTGAGGTCTTTTGTTGAGATTGTTGAGTTTGTCGGCTGAGGTGGCACTATTTGAGTGGAGAAGTGAGTGATTGGTAGGCCCTAGCGAGGAGGAGGCAGCATTTGATTGGTGGAGGACCCAGCAGAGGAGTTTGAGAGCCATGGCACAGCCAGGAGGAGCTGGAGGTGCTGGACCAGCTGGACCACCACCACCTATCCCACCACGACGACGTGTCGTCGTACCGGTAGGTTCGAAACCTCTCATTGTGTGAATTTGATGTTGTTAAACTATATTGGGGGTTTGGGTAGGAATCCATGTTTTTGATAAAATAATTAATAAATGGAAGTGGTTTGGAAAAGGGAGAGGGTATAGTAGGTTAAATAGGCTAAAAGGCGGTAGGGTGGGTAGGTTTTTAGGATGTTTTAATGGGTAAAATGGGAGTAATAGGTCAAAGAAGGGTTTGGGGGGCCGCGTCGGGTTCAGCTCCGGGATTTTACAGTGACCGATGCCGGTCACTAAGCGACCGGCATCGGTCACAAAGTTTTCGGGCAAGGTGGGTTTGTGGTGGACCGGTGTCGGTCGTACGTCGACCGGCGTCGGTGGAGAGGGGACCGGTGGCGGTCATGGGTGACCGGTACCGGTCCCTAGTTAGGATTTTCTATTTTGTTGCTTGGTTTTGTTGTGGTTTTGGGTGTTTGGTTGTTATTTGGGTGTTTTGGTTATTGTTTTGGGAGTTGTGGTTATTGTTTGGGTTTTGTGTTTTGGGGGTGAAGAGGGAAGGGGTAGAGGTTGATAGGAAGGTTGGTTGGTGGGTGGGGGGGGGAAAAGGGTGGTTGTGTGGTCGGGTGGTAAAAGGGGGTATAGAAGGTTAAAGGAGTTGTTGTGATAAAGAGTAGGGCTAATGCAGTGAGTTGGTTTTGCAGGCACGTCAGCAGCTGACGATGCGGGATAGGATGCCCCCGTTGTTGAGACGGATGCGGCCACACGTGTCCGCAGCGCAGTGGGCCATCATGCGCGAGGTGGGACTCGGCGGAGTCCAGCGTTATAGGGTGATAGATAGGGATCACAGTCTGATGGTTGCCCTCATCGAGAGATGGGATCCGGCGACCAATGTGTTCCATCTCCCGACGGGAGAGATGACGATTACACTGGAGGATGTGTATCGCATCCTTAGACTACCGATCGATGGAGAGGTAGTCTTCCAGGTGGATGCAGAGACAGCCATGGACAACATTTTACAGGTATTCGGGGATGCAGCCGCGCTATTGACTTATCACAGCGCGAGCATTGCCTATGGGGACATGTATCGTGCCCATAGACATGAGACACGGCTTGCCGTGTTGATGATGATCGGCATCACATGCTTCGCCCTCCCGGACTCAGAGGGAGGCCGCTTTCCATGGGCGCTGATGGGGGTACTACACGAGATGGTGGAGGAGCATACGTGTTATGCTTGGGCACCAGTATACCTGGTGCAGTTATACAGAGAGCTGTGGGGCTACCGCCGGATGAGGTGATTCGGGATTTGTTCTACATTCTTGTTACATTGCTGGGCATATGAGCATATCATATGCATTCGACCAGTAGGGCTGCCCCAGCAGCCAGGGCCACAGGTGATCTATAGATATGGCTTTCAGAGGTGGCTGGGGGTCGTGGGCCAGCCACGAGCAGTTCTCGCCGGACGGGATGTAGCGTATTACCGGCATGTATTAGAGGGCGTGACTGCCTTGGATATTGTATGGAGGCCTTACAGAGGTCATCAGCCCCGCGGAGGAGCCCGATCACAGTTGCGGTGGATCCAGTATACATTCTGGATAGCGGGACGGAGGCCGGGAGAGCATGAGCGGATACCCCTGGAGAGGGTACGACGGCAGATGGGGCTACGACAGGATGAGCCACCTCCCTTCCCTCAGTACCGGAGGGATGATGTAGAGGCCCCACTACCTGCACCACAGCCCATGGACCCAGATTGGGTAGCCGAGAGGCCAGCAGATGATACTGTAGATGACACCGGCTGCACAGGAGCATTTTTGGTATGGTGGGCAGGGGAGAGAGCCGCGAGGAGAGCACAGCCCGCACAGCCAGACTTAGCGGCTGTTAGAGCAGAGAGGGACCAGCTCAGGGGACAGGTACAGTTGTTACAGGGGCAGCTTGCTGCTGCACAGGCACAGATAGGTGTCCTACAGGGGCAGTTAGCCCAGGCGCAGGTACAGGCACAGGCACAGGCACCACCAGCGGCAGGCACCACCAGGCACCACCAGCAGGGCACCGCCACACAGCCACAGCACAGGTACAGGTACCAGCCACAGGCACAGGTACCGCCATAGGCACAGGGTGTATTGGTAGGACAGGGGCCATTGACATTAGGAGTCGGGGGACCAGCCCCAGCAGCTATGGTGGCACGGGCCCGTTATATGGAGGCGAGAGCGGAGGCCCGGTACTATCAGGACGTCCTTGATGGTACCGGGGCTGACTATCAGCCGTATGCGGTGCATAGAGCGGAGACCTCGCGGAGTCAGAGATCCCAGGGTGGTGCAGCTACAGCCGGTGGGTCGGTGACAGGGAGGAGGCGGGAGCCAGGGCCAGGACCCGCAGGGAGAGGTGCCGAGGGTGGTGGGGAGAGTTGAGACATCCCTGGGTCAGAGTTAGATGTTTTTGTTTGTATTGGATTGGATATAGGCACTGGTCTGCGAACCGGTTATGTTTATAGAGGCCTGCGTGCCCACATATGATGTATTCATTCATTTATTCATTTATTGTATATACCGGCCTGCGAGCCGAGTACAGGTTGTATAGTTGATACCGGTCTGCGAGCCGAGTATATTTTTGATATGAGAGACCGGCCTGCGAGCCGAGTCGATATTTTGACAGTTATTGCGGCCTGCGTGCCGGCTTTGTATTATCTTGAGATCACAGAGGCCCCTATGCAGGGTAAGTTGTATATTTGAAACCTTGGATATATATATATATATGAGGATTTTGACCCATATGCTGTGTTTAAAATGTTTTAAGTATTTTGTTGATGGTTTGTGAAATTGAATGTATGATGAGTTTGATCCACATGGTTTATATATTGATGGTGTTGATGTCTTTTGTTGATGGCTTTTTGAAATGGAATGTATGTATATATAGATGATGAGTTTAATTCACATGTTGTGTATGCTGATGGGTTTGATGTATATATGATGTCGTATGTATGTTGTCGATGGTTGTTATAATGTAGATGGATGATGTTGCTGAAATTATGAGGATATATATATGTGATTTGGATGACAAATATTGATAATGGTGTTGTTATGCAGGAAAAAGAGGCGGGCGCCACAAAAATTTGCAAAAACGAAGAAACGGCTTAGGTTTAAGCAAAAAGGGGACACATGACCGATATCGGTTATGTAACCGATGTCGGTAGCTATACGACCGATAACGGTTATGTAACCGATATCGGTTATTTCGAAATTATATTTCCTAAAAATAGAACTGCTTGGTTGGCAACTTAAGTTCTTATTTTTAGCATTCTTATTTTTAGAGTCATGCAACAAGTTAAATACGTGAATGCGACGCTGTTTAACGACTGATACAGGTAATTGCATGAAAGAATTTGAGTGATAAGGAGGAAAGAGACAGGTGAAGTGAGTGTGGGATGAGATTCAGAAGGCAGAAAGACAAGTTATATTTGAAGAGGGTGGTGAACATGGCTGAACGAGGAGAAGCATCCAGCAGGCAGGGACGAGGGGGAAGACAAGTTCCACCTCAAGCTGCTGCATCCCGAGAGGTAAACTGTTTGGTTGTAATTTGATTCTTGCATGTTTTGTGTGAATAGGATGAGAGAGAGTAAGTGGGTAAAGATGAGAAAGAAAAGGTGATAGGCAAGGGTTTGGGATGGGGTGAGTGCTATGGGGTAGGTAAGCAGGGTGGTCACGTATGTTTTTAGGTATAGATAGGAGTAAACGGGCAAAATAATTATCGTAGGTGTATGTTTTTAAGCAGGGTGTATATTTTTGACAGTGACCGGTATCGTTTAGAGATAACCGGTATCGGTTAGCAAACCGGTATCGGTTATCTATAACCGATATCGGTTACTGTAGGAGTTTCCAGAATTTGAGAAAAAACCCGTGGAGATTTGTTTTATTGAATAATTATGTGTCGTTTTGATGTATGCAGGCGGAAGCAGGGTTAAGGATGAATGATACTGTGCCAGCGTTGTTGTCACGAATCCGAGCGGATGTAACACCAGCTGAATGGGCATTGATAAATCATTTGGGGTTAAGTGGAATCCGCTATTATTCACGAATCACGCGTAACCATGCTATGTTGCAGGCGTTGATTGAGAGATGGAATCCAGAAAAGAATACCTTCTATCTGCCAACAGGGGAGATGACAGTGACATTGGAAGATGTGTTCCGTATTTTGAGACTCCCAATGATAGGAAAAATAGTGTATCAGGCGTTGCCTAGCGCGGGGCGGGCAGCGATAACAGCAGTATTTGGTTCAGCTGCACGAGATTTGACACAGCGAGGTTTAACATTTACGTATGGTACAATGTATGCAACACACCCTGAGGAAACAAGGTTGGCCGTGCTATTAATGATAGCGGTGGGGTATTATGCATTACCGAGGGCGGAGGGTGGAAGATTTCCAAAAGCATTGATGAGTGTTATTTGGGAAATGATAGAAATGAGCGTGACTTTCGCATGGGCACCCGCATATCTGGCAGAGTTATATAGGGGTTTATGGGCCTGCAAGCGAAAACACAGGACGACACTGGATTGTTCGTACTTATTACATTGTTGGGCCTATGAGCACATTGTTTGTGTGCGTCCAATAGGCCGACCCATCGAGTCGGGAGAGGCAGGAGTGCAGAGGTTGGGATTCAGACGATGGGTCCAGACAGAACAAGAAGCGAGATCCCAGGCCGTGATAGATGACATCGAGTATTATAGACAGGTATGGGAGATGGTGACGATTGCGGATATTTGTTGGAGGCCTTACGGGAACTATATGGTGACAGAGAACATAGCTGAGGAGTTAAGGGGTGTGGAGCGATTGAGGTGGATCGCAGGGCACAGGCCGGGTGAGTACGAGAGGATTCCTCTAGATCGCGTGCGGCGACAATTTGGGTTCGTTCAGGATATACCTATGACATATAGACCATACATGAGGATCGACGCCGAGGCAGCATTCTCACCTCCCCGGCCTACACCTCCAGAAGGGCCAGAAGAGATAGCAGCCGATCGTAGGGTAATGGATGCGGGAACGACAGAGGCCTATAGAGTATGGTGGGTAGCAGAGCTGCGAGGTGCACGTGAGCGCCCTGACATAGCTGTGATTACAGCGGAGAGAGATCGTCTGCAGGATTTAGTTCACCAGCTTCAAACACAGGTGAATGAGACAACGGGATTGTTAGAGGTTTCACAGTTACGAGTGGAGAGACTGGAGGCAAGATTCCTCCATGCGAGAGGACGTATTCGTATGTTACAGGAGATGTTGGCGGATCAGTGGGAGGAACTAATGGCAGTGGCACCTTTGAGGATGGAGAGGCCAACTGAGGGGCATCGACGATCACGATCACCACCTGATTCGGGAGGAGGTGCAAGGGTCTAAGTGAATTTCATAGGAATATAAGAATAAATAAGGATGCCGACCTGCGAGTCGATGATAGAGAAGGTGTATTTGTTTATCATCTAAAATAAAACTAAATATGTATGTTGTTTTGAGTGATGATAATAATAAGAATGGTTGTGTTTTGGATGTTGTTTTTGTTTGTTTTGAAAAAGGATAAAGATGAATGTTGGCAAATAGAAATACACAAAAACTATTTATATTTACAACACATGATAGGGTATGGTAGGGGATGGTCGAGCTAACCTTGGGAGACCCCATGTCTCCTAAGTGCTGCCTACATAGCCCATTGCACAAAGCAAGGAGGGGCCTCAGACCGATGTAGTTCTCCCTTAGGACCAGGGAGAGGTGAATTCAGGCAATTTGGTTGTGGTTAGGCAATTTGTCGGTTGGTAAAAATTTGATGTTGGTAGGGTAATGTTGTTGGTGTAGGTATAGGTGAAGCGAAAGTTAGCATACCCAAGTAGTAGGGAATCGTGTCCTGATTAAGGTCAACACACAATCCTAGAGTCGAGCAAAAGAGGCAAGAGTGTCCCGTAGTTGAGAAGAGCTAAACAAACCACATATTAATGTAGGATGAGCTTGAATCCCTAGGTACCTTGCATAGGCGAGAAGTCGATAGGTGAAAAGAGTTGTATAATCACAATATATCGGATATACGTCACGTCCCTTGAGTTTTGTTGTTTTGACGAATGGTGAGGTGAGGTGGCCGGTATAGTTGGGGTGCAGAGAACTTATTATAAGATGATTATTCTGACGAAAGAGAACCAAACCTAAATAGGCAAGTCCATGACTCAAAAGTGCTTTGAAATACTGCTTTTATTTTTTTTTATTTTTCTGGATATAGACTGATCGATGCGGGAAGTCTACATGGGATATGTATGTATTTTATTACTCTTGAGGTCTTCACGAAGCTGATCAATGCGAGAAGCTTCTGATAAAGGCTGACTGTGTATAGCTGTCCTTCAAGGGAGCAGTCTATTTATAGTAGCAGATGCGGTGTTTATGTATAGCTGTCCTTCGGGGGAGCAGTCTATTTATAATAGTAGAAGTAGCTTTGCACATAGCTGTCCTTCGAGGGAGCAGTCTATGTATAACTTTAGAGGTCTAGATGTCCGTTTGGCATGAAGCATCTAGTTTTGTAGGAAGTTTGACTCAAGAAAATCCCATAAGTGTTTAATTAAGAATGTGTCATTTTGATACTTTGAAGTCATGGACTAGACTAAAAAGGGGAAGGCATCTTTAAGGGGAGGTGATAATCAAACCATGTGAGCTTGATTTGATTTTGAGATGTAGGAAATAAAGTGTATGCGGTGGTAAATGAGCTCAAGGGACGAGCGCAAGGTAGATAAGAAGTGATATAACACTGAATTTAACAGTAGAATGGTCGAAGATGCAAGGCATTAAGGGGTTCAGGCTCAGGTTTACCATTAAGCGAAGCTAAACGATAAGTGCCTGATCCATAAGTGTGAGTGATAATGTAAGGCCCAATCCAATTAGGAGCAAATTTTCCACGTTTGCTCTTTTCTAGTTTGGTTACATGTTGATTCTCTTTGAGGACAAGATCACCAACCTTAAAGGTACGCTCATGAAGTCACTTATCATAAGCACGCTTGATGCATTTTTGGTAGATTTGAAGGTGGTCAAGAGCCATAAGACGTCGCTCGTCAAGAAGCTCTAATTGGGCTAACCGCTCTTGGCGGAAATCATCGTTGGTGAGAATATCCTGAAGAGATATTCTGAGGGAGGGTATTTGTATTTCGAGAGGCAAGACAGCCTCGGTACCATATACCAAAGAAAATGGTGTGGCATTAGTGGAGGTACGAATGCTAGTACGATAAGCCCAAAGGGCAAAGGGGATGTGATCATGCCAATTTCTTCCAGAATCATTAACAACTTTCATGAGGATTTTGGTTAGGGTTTTATTAGAAGATTCAGCCTGACCATTGGCCTGTGGATAGTAAGGTGATGAGAAACTAAGTTTGATACCAAAGTTGTCACAAAGGTCTTGTAACAACTTATTTTTGAAAAATTTTCCATTATCTGTTATCAGGCGATGAGGAACACCAAAACGACAGATAATGTGATGGTTAACGAATTCTACAATTTTTTCTTTTTTGGTTGAAATGAGTGGAATGGCCTCCACCCATTTTGTGTAATATTCGGTTGCTGTGATTATCCAACGGTGACGTTGCGAAGAGGGCGGGTGAATCTCACCAATAAGGTCTAAACCCCATTGTGAGAAAGGCCAAAGATCTCGTGTGACCTGTAGCGGATGGCTAGGAGTATGTTGAAGGTTGGCATGTTGTTGACACATAACACAACGCTTAACATATTCGTAGCAGTCGTTATTAAGAGTAGGCCAATAATAGCCTAGGCGAAGGATCCGTTTGGCCATGGCAAGGCCGCTAAAATGTCCACCACAAATACCGTCATGGATCTGTTGGATGGTATAGGTGACCTCCGCGCCGGTTAGACATCGAAGGAGGATGCCATCAAAGCCACGTTTATAAAGGAGTCCCCCCATGATGACATAACGAGAAACACGTTTAAGAAAAGCATGTTTGCCGGTACTAGTAAGGTCAGGTGGGAGAACGGAGGTTGTAAGGTAGTCGTGAAATTGGTGATACCAGGTATCCTGTGAATTAGCAGACACATTATTTATCATACAAATAACCGGGGCTGAGTAAGATGGGGCAAAGAGTTGTTGGACCAAGACAAAAATTTCAGATTCAGTTGATGAAGCAGGAATTTGTGAGGCTAAGCTAGCCATAGTATCGGCAAATTTGTTAGTGGAGCGGGGAATGGTCTGGATAGAATAACGAGTAAATGAGGTCAAAAGTGAATCCACGTAATGTTTGTACTTTTGAAGTTCCTCATTTTTACATTGGTAGATGCCCATAACTTGATTGACTACCAATTGAGAGTCGCCGAAAATATTAATAGATTTGACACCTAAGTGTAACGCAACCTGGAGACCCAAAACAAGGGCCTCGTATTCCGCTGTATTATTAGTGCAGGGGAAATCGAGCCGGAATGAAAGAGGCATAGGCTCAGCGTCAAGAGGAATGAGAACAACGCCGGCCCCTCCGCCGCGCTGGCATTTGGATCCATCGAAGAAGAGGGTCATTGGATACGACTCTTCCCTGAGTGAAAGAGTGGCGATGAGTTCGTCAGGGAAATTAAAATTGGTAAATTGTTCCCCAGGTAAAGGGGCCTCCGCGAGTTGGTCTGCAATAGTTTGTCCTTTGATTGACTTCTGGTGTATAAATTCAAGGTCAAGGTCAGCAAGGAGCATAAGCCATCGGGCGATGCGTTGGTTTAGATGTGGTTTGGCATACATATAATGGATGGGGTCCGTGTTGGTGATGATGAAAGTTTTGTGATTCAGGAGGTAGTGTCGGAGTTTGGTGGCTACGAATGATAGGGCTAGGCACAATTTTTCTACATGTGTATACCTAGTCTCATAATCCACGAGAGTACGACTTATATAATAAATGGCTTGTTCTCGACGTGCCGAGTCCCGATGTGCGAGCATGGCTCCTATAGCATGGTCAGTGGTAGAAAGGTAAAGGTAGAAAGGGTGATCATCCTGAGGTGGGATAAGCACGGGTGGCTGCAAGAGATAGGCTTTGAGAGCTTCAAAGGCTTGGTGACACTCTTCGCTCCATTGAAAGGCAATGTCCTTTTTAAGAAGGTGATGGAAAGGTTGACATCGATCTAAGAGTTGGGAGATGAAACGCCGGATGGATTGAAGTTTACCTTGCAAACTACGCAATTGTTTGAGGTTTTTGGGTGGGGGCATTTCTAGGATAGCTTTGACTTTAGATGGATCGACCTCAATGCCACACAAAGAGATGATAAAGCCAAGAAGTTTTCCCGAAAGAACACCAAAGACACATTTCTTTGGTTGAAGCCGGACCGAATATTGTAACAGGCGATCGAAAATAATGGTTAAAACATCGAGATGTTCACTGCGATGTTTAGATTTGCCAAGAAGATCATCGACATAATCCTCAAGGATAGTGTGCATAATGTCATGAAAAATGTAAGTCATAGCCCGCTGATAGGTCGCACCAGCATTCTTAAGGCCAAATGACATGACACGATAACAAAAGGTTCCCCAAGGAGTGATGAAGGTAGTTTTATGTTGATCGGCCGGGGCTACCAAAATTTGATTGTATCCCAAAAAGCCATCCATGAGAGAAAGCATCTCATGGCCCGCAGTGAGATCAACAAGTTGATCAATACTTGGGAGGGGGAAGTCATCCTTGGGGCAAGCGAGGTTAAGGTCTCGGAAATCCGTGCATATCTGAAGTCCCCCCGTCGCTTTAGTGACAGGTACGATGTTAGAAATCCATTGAGGATAGTCAATAGGCAAGATGAAGGAAACAGAAAGAAGTCGTTGAAGCTCTTCTTTGACCAAGAGGGCAATGCGTGGATGCATTTTTCTCAGTTTTTGTTTGACTGGTTTGGAATCGGGTTTTAGGGTGATGTTATGGACAGCAATGTCAGGATCAATTCCTGGCATGTCAGCGTAGGACCAAGCGAAAGCTTGGTTGCGGGTACGGAGAAAGGTAGTAAAGGTGACTTGTTCTGATGCGTTAAGGGATTGTCTGATCTTCACAATGTGAGGATCCTCCTCTGTGTGGATGTTAATTTCTATAGTAGACTCATTCAACATGGTTTGAGTTTCAGACGGTAATGCGCGTTGAATATAGGAGTCATCCGCACCAAGGTAAGTGAGGATGGAGTCGTCATCTTGGCACTCAACAACATTAATTGAAGGTGAATCCTCTTCGATCATGTCTGGATACAGAAAGGGAAGAGAAGACGGGTCCTCATTATCACGTTGATAAGTGAGAGGACCTAGGAAGATAGCATTTATGAAAAAAAAAAAAAAAGTTAGGAGGGATAGATTCAGGATCTATCGACTCTGTGGGTGATGATGGCAAAATGGGTGATGATGGTTCGGTAGGGGTGACGTCGTCATCTTCCAGGAGACAACTGACACGAGGTTCCTTTGGTGTAAGTGTTCCAGGAAATCTGAGACCACTACGATCATTGTGCTTGTGTGTAGTTACGGGAATGATTGTATGTCGGCCTTGTTCATAAAGACCAAAACCAAAGCCTTTCCAAGCACAGCGAGTCAAGAAGGTGAGGGCGAAACGACGATTTGTCAGGTATTGAAAATTGGATTGGAAAGGAACCACACCAAGAGGAGGTTCAGGGGTAACGGAGGATGCGTCGACACCCCCATACGTTAGGTTGGTGCGGCAATGAGGAGGTCCGTAGGGGATTACTTCCCCCATACAACGGTCATAGGTAGGATGTGTATGTAAATGTCCGTACTCCTGTGGGGTATGGAAAGAACTAACGTTATATAGGTGATACTCCCCCAGCGTAAGGTGTTGAAAAACATCTACTAAGGGGTTTGAGGTTGGGATGTTAGCTGCGGGAAAGGAAGTGGTATTTGCGATGGCGGTTTCATTGGTTGAAGGTGTAGGTGCGGTTGAAGTGGATGATAGAGGTGTGGTTGGAGTGGATGGTTGGGTTAGATGAATGGGTGTCTTGACTGGTACAAGCACATCATTAGGGCGATATAACATATTGCAGGTTTTGAAGGGGGGAGGATCAGCTTTTACAGTGTAGGACTTCCCTTCGTACTCAAATTTTATGCATCTATGTAAGGTGGAGGGAACGCATCCCATAGCCCGGATCCAAGGGCGGCCTAACAACATATTGTATTGGAACTCTCCCTCAAGGACATAGAAGAGTTCGGGTAAAGTGCGTGGCCCTACACGAATGTTAAGGATCACGGTGCCTAAGGTAGAAGTAATAGCATCATTGAATGACCGCAACATGATGGGGTTGGCACACATGCAACTAGAAGGGATATTCATTTGTTGGAAGGCTTTTGAAGAGATGATGTTTAGGCTAGCGCCCCCGTCAATCATAACACGACGTACCCGAATGTCCCAGACGTAAGCTGAGATGAAAAGAGCAGGGTCAGGATCTTCAGCACCAAAGTCGATAATTTCGTCTTTGGAGAAACTGACAGCAGCGGCTTGCTGTACAGAGACAGAAGTGGTTGGGGAGATGGGTTGTTTGGTGAGTGAAGCAACGTGATTGGGTGTGAGAATGGAGGTAACAGGCAAGGTTTCATCAGGTAAGACCTCTATCCCTTGAAGGATTTCAACGAGAGCTTGTCGATGAGATTCAGAAGTCTGAATGAGATCATACAGTGTCATTTTTACAGGTGATTGGTGAAGCTGTTTGATCATGGTTCGGTGGGAAACTCCATTAGAGATGGGGTAGGTGGGTCCACGAATAACCACTTTAGGTGGTGGTGCGATCGGGATGGTGGATGGAGAAAGGGAGGCCGCAGGTGTGCTTTCTTTCGCTTTCCCATTGTTTTTCTGCCCTCGAGTAGCAACACTAATCATATTGATCTCGTGAATACGAGAGGAGGAAGACGGTAGGGATAAGTCATGGTCTTCGAGAGGTGGGGCTGTAATAATGATAGATCTTGGTGAGGCGGGGACAGGTGGTATAGGAGAGGGAATTGAAGCTAAAGGTCTCTCTCTTCGTAAGTTGTCTTTCTTAACTTTTCTGTCTGAGAGAGGTGACTGACGAAGTATGGCTTTCAACGCTTTGCATCCCTCTACGTCATGTCCTGGTGTGCGGTGGTAAGTGTAGATTTTAGACTCATCATAACCTATAGGTCGAGGTTTAGATGGATCATAAGGTCTAAGTGGGGGTAGGGAAATGGTCGCATTCTCCACCAACATAGCAAGGATTTTGGCGTAAGACCCTTTGAGTGGGTCAAAGTCAGAGGAAGATGAGGCTATTGACTGGGTAGTTTCTGGTAATGACGGGGTATGGTTGGTTTGTATGGGTGGTGGTTTAGCCAAGGAGTTTTGATAATGGGTTTTAACTAAACGTGGCTTCTTTGGCGCAGAAGCTATGTTTAGCTGGTTAGATGATGAGGCCACAGATGATGTGGTATCAGAAAACAACCACGGAGAAATAGGAGTGACAACAAACAAATATTTTGATGATGGAATTTTTTTAGGGTTGGTAGGTGGACAGGATACGCGGGGTGACGGTGTTGATGTACCCTTGGATCTCTGTATGGGTGCAGAAGGCGTAGGTCATTTTAAAGAAAACGCAGGAGGTATGATATATTGATGCAAGGTGGAGGGATGAGGTCCCAATATGGAAGGTAGGTGTGACGACGATGGTTTTAGTTGTAATAGAGACATAGGTTGAGGAGATTGAGTCTGTCTCCTAAGTGGATGAACGGATTTATTTTTAGATAAATCAAGCCGCTTAGGTGGGTGTGTTAGACTGGGTATTGGTGAGGTCCCAAGCATAGGGGAAGATTGGGTTAGGTTAATAGAGGTGGATGAGGTATTTGGTAGAGATGAGGGGGGTGAAGATGAGGACATAGGCATTTTAAGCTTCTGTAAACACTTCGGGTATATGGTAGAGGCATCTGGGTTGGTCATCTGCATTTGAGTAGAATATGGTGTACTCAAACGTTCCCATAGGACCTTTCTATCTTCTGGGGAATGACAGTCCTCACGTGTGAATAGGAACTTTTGTATGGAAGAAAGGTGGGTTGTGATTCCGGTCCACTGTGGGTGTGATACAGGGGGAAGATGAGGCACTGTATCAATGGGCGTTAAGAGGTCAACCGGTTGCTGAAAAGATTTAGGCGATGAAGAACTAATAGGTAGGAGGGCGTGTTTGAGAGGATCCGTCATGTTTAAAGAATGTGGTGATGTCGGTGCAAGAGGTTTCTCGTCTAAGGATGACAAAAGAAGTGGTGAACCTTCCTCTTGTACAACAAGAATGGTAGAAGGAGACGTTTGGGAAATAGATAAGTTAGATAACATCCGCTCACAGTCTTGCAAGGATGTGGTGTAAGAAGGCTCATTTGTGAGAAGGGAACTCTAGGCGGTTAATTCCTTGATGGGTAAAGGAATGGCAAGGATTTTTTCTTGTCTTGATGGTGATGAAGGGGGTTCGGGTTCCTGCATTAGTGAAGAAGCTTGATTCAGAATTTTTCGATAGAGGCTTTTGGCTGGGAGTCGAAGACTGCATGGATCTCATGAACACTCTCCTCGGCTAAGATATCTTGGTTTATATTACTGTTAGGAGAGTGATTCGGGAATGGTTTGTTGAAAATTTTCAAATTTCGGTTAGCAGGAGCATTAGGATTATCGAGGGCTATATCCCCTGCATCAACCATTTCCTGCACTATGTTTTTCAACATCTTGCAGTTTTCATGACTGTGTCCCTTCACGCGGTGGAAGTTACAGAAGTCATTTTCTTTGTACCAAGAAGGTATGGCGCGAGTGGAATCAAACCCGGAGTGAGGTTTAACAGGAGGTAAGGTAATGGCTCCTGCTTTAAGCAATTTTTCCAATATCACACCATAAGTTTCTCCCAAGGGGGTGTAATTGATGGGCTCAGCTTTATACTTATAGGTGGTTTTTGGTGGGGTATTAGACGGTGGTTGGGATTTGACCATCACCGCGTGCACAGCTCCTTTTGATTTCGAAGCAGTCGATGGGTGAGGATTGGTGGTGTTAGGTTTGTTGGTGGAATCTTGGGTTCGGAAATTGGGGTTTTTGTTGCGCAACCGCAATTTCTCTTCCTCTAAGGCTCGAATCTCTAGTTTTCGAGCCATAGTAAAGGCTTCGTCAAATGTGTGGAAAGTTTGAATTTGGAGGGTAGGGGAGATGTGTTTAGCGCAGGCCCGCGTAAAAAGTTTGATAAGTTCGGCTTGAGGCAAGGCATACGTAAGTTGGTTGATAAGGCCCCGCCATCGTCCAACGAAATCTGCGATAGATTCGTCTTCAAATTGTCGGATGGCATAGAGGTCGGTGATAGATACTTTCTTGGCAATGTTAATGGAGAAATGATCCAAGAAAGATTGGGCTAGTTGGTTAAAAGAGAAGATTGAGTGCTGGGTTAAAGCACTGTACCACTCCAAGGCGGGTCCTGATAAGGACATGGGAAAGGTGCGGAGTAGTAAGGCATCGTCGTGAGCAATTAGATAGCAGGCATGTCTAAATGAGCGCAAGTGTTGTTGAGGATCCTCCTTACTATTAAAACGAGTAAATTTTGGTAATTCCCATTGAGGAGGATATGAATGAAGGGGGACAGAAGGGTGGATAGGCTCCCGACAAACTTGCTCGTATGTCAAGGCGCTACGACTTCCTGAAACAGAAGCCTCCAGATTTTGCATTTTGTCCATCATTTGTTTGATTAAATCCGTGGTTGGATGAGATGATGGTGTGGTTGCGGTAAATGGAGGAAAATTGGGCCAAGGGCCTCCACTAGACAATGGTGGGGTTAAATGTTGATAAGGTATGGAGGATGAATGTGTTGAGGCGACCGAATAGGGATGTCCTATATAAGACGTTGAGGTCACCGGATACGTGTGTGGGAATGAAAATGTGGGCGGAGCTTGAGAAGGAAAGCTCGTGTGGATAGGTGGCAGAGAGAAAGTCATGAACGGAACAGTCTGCAAGAGAGACGAGGTAGGAGCAGTCAGCGGTAATGACATGTGGGGCCCAAGATTAACCAAAGGAAAGCCAATCTGTGTCGTATGAACCTCTGAAGCCGCTGGATTGGGAGACGGGGCTAAGGATGCAGCAGGCAAAGCGGAGTTATCAGGCGGAGAAGGAGCTAAATGAGCAGCTATACTAATAGGCATGCCAACAAGGAGTTGACCATCGGGTGTACGGTCAGGGGCATGAGACAAATAGTATTGTACAGCGCTAGGATTAGCATCCAGAAATTTGGCAAATTCCTTATCTCCTACAGGAATTTTGGGAACCTCGCTGGTATCCGTAGGATTCCCTATAGAATGTGAAGGGGGTGATTCAGGAAAAGGCACAGAGCAGGCATGTGAAACCATGGCGGTGGCTTGCTTCCGAGTGATAACAACCATGGACAAGAGTACACAGTAGGGTTTCAATCTATCAGGAACAGAAACAACCTCAGAATGTTGAAATTGGTAGGTTGCTGGTTTGTCAGGAACTGTAAAAGACAGTAACCGATATCAGTCTGCTAACTGATGTCGGTTAGACTGTAGCCGACGTCGGTCGGTTAACCGATGTCGGTATAATAAGACTGGTATAAGAAAATATAAGAAGCTGCTGATTTGAGTTTTTAACAATGCTTAGTACATCTATCAAATTGTTCTGAAGTGATAACTGAAACAGTGTATGACAGAGAAACAGAACTGAAAACAAACAAGATACACAAGCAAATTAACAGACTAACCCTAGGATTAGTTTTTATCAATTTGAGCTTATGCCTTAGACGCAGAATGATGTGAGAATCCTAAACAAAAGACTTAGGGGAAATGTCAAGTTTGTTTTGGCTTATAAGGTTACCTCAATCGGGCGGAGGAATACCGCGGAAAAGGGGGGATGTTTTGAGCTGTTGTGTTAATTATGAAGTGATTCGGTATGTGTTGTGCAGTGAAAGTAAGATTAATTTCCTGTCAATACTGTGGAAATCACCCCCACGTGTACGACCTGTTACTTAGTCTACGTTCACTAGAATTGAAAACAACAAGCAAGAATGTAATGCACGTGTTTTAAATCAAAATCAAAAATGATATTCGATGAAGCAAAGAAGATGACTTTCACTAATGAAAAACTGGGAAAGTAAGACAAATTCTTTTTACAAAATATT
Source organism: Taxus chinensis (assembly GCA_019776745.2). Classification (NCBI taxonomy): domain Eukaryota; kingdom Viridiplantae; phylum Streptophyta; class Pinopsida; order Cupressales; family Taxaceae; genus Taxus; species Taxus chinensis. Next base: position 151,477,187 of record CM034157.1, read on the forward strand.
TTGTGAATATAAGAAGAAGAAAACAGCAAGTATGCTCCCTATGTGAAAGCAAGCAAAAAAGAAAGAAACCCGAAATGGGTCCCACCGGGCATGCCAAAATGTTTTGCACAGAATGTTTCATCTTTTGGCAATAGAGTTGCTTCTATCCTTTTATTCCTTTGAGAAACAGATAAGGGTTAGGGCTAGGAGGAATACCTGTTGAATGTCAAGATGGTGTGCGCATACCGTAGAGAAAGATCAGATCGACTGCGAAGAGCTCCTTTTTGTCTTGGAAGGACTACCTGCAAGTAAGAATACAAGACCACCAGATTTTAATTAGACAATAAATGAGGGAACTGCCTTGGGCCCAGGAAATATAAAACTTCCTTTCAAAGGTGGTCAGTTCCCCTGCTAATATGAATTAACACAAATTCTAACAAATAAGCTATTTCAATAATTTTTGGGAACAATAGGGAGAAAGGGCTGAGTTTTGGTCTAGAATCCGGTGACCGATGCCGGTCACTTCCGGTACCGGTTGAGTAACCGATATCGGTAGGGGCAATATTTTAGGGCTTTTTGAAGGTTGGTTGTAAGGTGGTTGTGTTGGTTTACCTAAGGTTGAATGGTTGGGGGAGAGGGTGATGAGAAGGACTCAGAGAATACGGGGGGTGTTCTTGGGGTAACGTATAGATGGATGAATGACAGTTAGATGTAGTGTGTTGCTGGGTAGTAGATCTAGGAATAGACTTATGATCCTGTGATTCAGAAGTTCAAGAAATGTTATTAAAAGGACATACAAGATATTACTTACTGATTATTGATGAGGATGCAGGTCCAAAGAACTGTGATGACGAAGGCAGAACTTAGGTAGGATGACCTGACAATCAGGAGATGAGCTATCTTCCTCTCCCGATGAACAGATGAGTGTCACAAGGCTCTGGTTACTCAGTTGCAGTTTTTGGGCTTGATGTCCTTCTCTGCAAACTCTTCTTGTTTCTTTTTTTTTCACTTGTCTCTGTTCAGCCAAGTAAAAATCGGATCCTTCCAATGACTTCTGATTTGGATCCACGAAAATCCAACCCTTTGTTTTTGGTTGGGAGTGGTCATTTACAGGGAACCGATGGCGGTTACGTAACCGACGGCGGTCGAGTAGGAACCGGTATCGGTCAGGTCAAAGCGGGCTATTTTTGGTAAAATAGCCAGCTTTCCCTCCTTTTCTCCTGAGGGATTAGTCGCGGGCTTGGTCAAGTCATTATGAGGTTAGTTTTAGGTGTGGGTGAGGAGTAATTAGTCATGGGTGTGGATGTGGACCAAGTTATAGGTCTTAATTAGGTTAGTTTAGGGTTAAGACTAGGTCATGATGAGGTGGTGAAATGAGGTGGCAGGTATGGCGATATGGATTTATTAATTATAATGTAATTAATAAATAATTGTGTAAGGTTTAGGTAATGAGGTTAGGTTGCGAAATGAGATGCGGGGCACAGGGGGTCGTAAGACACAAATTTGGTGTCTACAGTTAGGTGGTAGAAAAAGTGAGAAACAACCTTAGGCCTTCAATGTAGGATCTCTTTCTTCCAACTACTACATCAGATTCAATCTGATTCGGCGTTTCCTCTTCCTTCAAGGTGCTAAACTAGGGATTAATGTAGTAAAGACGAGTTTGGAGGGCAGATTCTATTAGAGGCATTAACAATGGTAGTTGATCTTCAACCTGATTTTCCTACTTCTCTCTCTCTTCCTTTTATTTGATAGAATCTATAAATACAAGAGCGGGATTCATTGTAAAGGGTTGGTCTTTTTTTTTTCGTAGGCTCTCCTCTTCCCCTTGGAAAGTGAATTCGTGGAGTTTTAGATCTCCCATATAGACTGTAAACGCAAATTTTCCTTGTTACTATTGTAATGCATCGTATTAAGCCATGAGAGCAATAATACATGTTCTATGGGTGATCTTCATCCCTTTCTGTGTTAATTGTTGTCTTCTGATCCTTCGTTACAACTTTGGTTATTTGTGCATGTTCAATTAGTGTTGCATTCTTCAAGTTTGTGTCTACCAACAAAACAATTGAAAAATCACTCCTTAGGTGTATCATGTTTTGTAGCTTAAGTTTTATTTGGTTTGCATCCCTTCTTTAACTCTATTTCCTTGGAAAATTAGAGTAGGATTTAGGATAGATCCTCTGTAATTTCATGCATACACCTTAACAGAGGACTAGGAACCAAACTTAATCTGCAGAGATTTTCCAATTTTGCAAAGTCCCACACTTTGGGAAAAGCTCAATGTTGTGCAATCACGCCAAATGACCCACTTCTGGAGTGCAATTCTGAGAGGTCAATTTGGGGGTGATGCAATTCAGCACTAACAATTCTCTTGACCTAGTTCGCTACAATGGTTTCAAGTATTTTCCCCCTATCCCGCGAAGTGTGGGACCCTTGCAAGTAACCTCCTCCCCTATGTGAGAATGAGAGCCTTGGAACAAGATATACACAAAATGGTTTTGTTGAAGCAGATTAGAAAAATTTCAAGAAAAATATAATGCTTAGGTGACTAACCTTACTAGTCTACCTCTGTTAACTTCATCCTGACATGTGAAAAATTGGAGCTTGGGATGGAGCATGGAGATTCACCAAAGAATAAATCATAGTGGGTTTTTTTTAGATGTGATTACAAATATCTTATCAGACATGCACATAAAATGTGGATGTATAGACATGGAACACCAACTGTTTGAAAAAATGTGTTAAAATAAATGTGGTCTCAGGGAATTTCCTAATTGCAACACAGCAAAATACGTGGGCATCCTCATCAACCAGTGCAAATATGTCACCAAATCCAACCAACAATTTTCTACTAGATTAGTTCACCTTTTCCATGACATTTCTCCAGGCCTACGTTGAAATAAGATATCTTGAACAGGGTGTGCTCTCCAAGAAAAAAATATAGACTAAAGGAAATTTTGTTGACATGGATACAAATAACCTGGTAGTCATGTATTCTAAAATCAAAAGGAATAGATGAAGCCTTGAACTGTTTGACCAAATTCCATGATAGATTAGAAAAGATGAAGGGTCTTTAACACATTCACAACATTCTTGCATTATTGGCATCATGTCTTCTCAGGTCCTTCAATGGTGTCAATGTGTCAAAAAAAGTGGATGAGCAACAAAAAGATTTGTCAGATGTTGAATTTAAAGATACCAGAATGATTGATAAGAAAAATGGTGGAATTGTGGATGTGTGCAAGATGCTTGACGAAATGCTTGTTAGAGATGTAGAACTTGATCCCACAATTTTGACTGGCTTAGTCCACAAGCATGGTCTCCCTTACCTTAATCCTTTATAATTTTTGTATAATTTGATAATTCATTTGAAATAAAATTAGTATATACATATATATATGAAACCATTAGATACAATACAATTAGATATTATAATCAGGCTATTATCTCAAAACAATAAAACTGCTCCTTATGATTTACCTTACCGACTTATAAATTTGACCATCATCTTTTTTGCTACAAAAAACTTACACGTTGCTATTTAAGGTATAAAATTATATGCTCGTGTGCACTGTTGTTAGCGAGTGTTAGATGTTTCATCAATAAATAACCATTTTGTCTACCTTGCAAAGCTAAAATAAACACAATTTTCCAAGACTCACAAAAGACCTTATGGACCCCAGAATAGAGAAGTGAGGTTTCGTCTTTGTACGTTGCTATGTTGGGAGTCAGTTTCATCCTAAGATCAACCTCAATCAATTGCTGGTGCTCCCTTCACCACTCCTCTTGGAGCTCGGTCACCTTGATTTGCACTTTTAGGAGGCTGTTAAAAATTGAAAAGTTGGGTTTCGTATCGAATCGTCGTTTGAAACTTGAACTATAAAATACTTGTCCACCTTTGAAAAACACTAGTATTTTTACTAGACAATTGCTTGTAACCTTCAGTTTGGGAAAAAAAACTCTTCTATATAGTTTGGCGAAGGCATTTTATAGGCCTCAGGATGTTGTTCAACTAGGTCAAAAAGGCACAATTATGACCGATGGCTCTGAAAAACCATCTGCCAATGGTACACTGTTCACCAGTTCTTGATTCTGTTAGTCCCTTTGGATTCCTATTATTTAGGTGGACAAGTAGGAATTCACCCGTCATGAAATTGCTTATCGAAAGATAGTTTTTGAACACACTTTCTTATCCTTCAAGTCATCTTTGGACATTTTGCAACTACGAGTGAAAATGTTAAGGATTACCGTCAAAACCTAACCAAGTTATTAATGAAGTTTTGTAATAATTTTAAGATGCTAGTATTTAAGGGAAATGTTCATCTAAACATGGGTGTTATTTGATTCCAAACAAATTGTTGCAAAAGTGGGATAAATGTGTTAAATGAAATGTAAATTAATACCTTATAGTGAAATACCAATGTACATTTAGTGATTAAATAGTTGGTGTGTTTTGTTTCTTACCTAAAAATGTAATAAAGAGATCTAAATGAAATAGTCCACCCTAGTTTAATTTTTTTATATAACTACCCTTCCTATGTGATTCTTCGTAGTATATAAAACTAAAACCTTGGGATGAACTAACATCCTTATGCTAGATAACACCTTCTGCATTAAATAAATAAGATAAGAAGTTTGAGTTTATCATCATAGCTTGTATGATGAGCGGAATTTCTGTGAACCCATCATCTAGGAATGACATGGTCAAACATTATCTTGAGTAAGTAATTTCCGTCCTCGGTTTGGTAATCGTGTGTGTAGTAAGGAGAATGTGTTCTCCTAGGGTAGTGCCCCTTGGGAGACCAACTTTAAACATGGTGTAAAATCCTCTTAGACCGACATACATGTTAAATGGTGAAGATCGCCCACCAACCTTGGCAGCCAATTTTAAGAGTTAGGATCATAGATGAACTCGATACCCAATCTCAATTTTCATTTGGGTTTTATGATGTAGTACAAAAAGTTTATTGTAAAACTTAACAACATTTTTGTGTACGATTAGTTCTTGCAAACGTAACCAATTGTAGACGTCTTTGGAGGAATGTGAAATTTTAGGACATTCTCATTTAAGTTTTAAACCATCTTGTGGTGATAATTGATACCCACGTTGTGCAAAGTCTAATGTGAACCCTAACCGCTTAAAATGATGAACTACTCTATCTTTATCTCTCACTTGTCCTATTATATATTGGATGTAAGATGTGAAACTATGTCAGCATTTATTAGAGATAAATCCCTTAGGACATAAACTAGTGGTCTCATTTAGGATTCAAATGCCCCATTAGCAAAAGGTTATACAATCCAGAACAAAAAGGCATATGAATATAGTCATGGAAAACCCACTTGAGTTAGAAGAAAACAATATACATGAAACCTAATCTAGAAACGAAGTAAGGAAGTATGTTGTCATGTTACGTTCCTTCGAATCCTTAACTATCAGAAGGGTAACTGTACAAAGTTGGGGGCCAAAAAGTGGACAAGAATCCCAAAAAAAGTAAAACACATACGTGTTTTGTTAAAATACGCTCGTGTTTTAATTTGTTTGGCTTGGGAATCAACAAACCATAACGCGTATGCTTTTCAAACTAGACAAAATGTGTACGCATTTCAAACTACAAAAAACATGTACGCGTTTCAAACAACACAAAACGTGTACACATTTTGGTGGTTTATACTTACAAAAATAAATGTTTAAGTTTAAGATTTCTTTTATTATTTCTTATACTTTAAATTTATTTTAGTAAATATAAGAAATTAGGGTCACTCTGCACCTTATGGAAGTGGTCTCGTAGCTCCAACAGTTATAATCTAGAAGATAGTTTTTCAAAATCTAATCTGGTTAGTACTTACTCATTTTCAGGATTTCAGCAAACGACCTAAAACTTTCAGGGCATATATATTGCAGTCAGTCTTTGTTTTGAGAAAGCATATAGTCATTTTAAAGGTTTTTTTCCCTTCTAAAATGGATTTTGGCCCTACCATTGCTTGAATTGGTACTAATTTTTAAATTTGGCCCATAATTCACTTTAGTGACCATGAATTAACTCTTTGATGTTTGTAGATAGTTCTTACTAAAAAGAGATCCTCACTTTGTAGATAGAGGATTGTTCCCTGAATGAGATTCTTGTCCTATGGTCAAAATGAGGCGATTGTAACGTGACTCCTCCTTAAGGTGTGATAACACTACTAGGTGTTGAATGAGTTGTTTCGACTAGTACTAAGTGAATTTCATCAAGTGAACTCAAATGATTGCTCATTCTTAGAAACATGGTGATCCATATAAAGATCATCCCCTCACCTTTCCTAGCTCTAAAAGCACCCTTTCATGGAATCAAATTCATGATTCTCATACATATTTTTGCTCATATGTCTCTTATGGAGATAGATGATTCCTTAATACTTCACAAATAATGGTCTTTGATAACTTGGTGACATGACTAGCTCATTTTAGATTGTTTTGAAGGGTGTTCAGTTAACTACAAAATGGCCAAAAATGCGTTTTTAGGCCTTTAAAGGAAGTAATCTCTCATAAAAACTAAATGAGTTGATCGATCACCTTAAACACTATTCCTTACACATTGAAACACGCTAAATGATATTTTTAGGACTTTCCTTTGGGTAAGGGTTTATGATTTAGGGTTTAGGGTTTAGGGTTTAGGACTCAAGGTTTAGAGTTTAGGGTTTAAGGTTTAGTGTTTAAGGCTCATAGTTCATATTTGAGGGTTTAGGGTTTAGGGCTCATGGATTATGGTTCATGGTTTAGGGTTTATGGTTTTGGGTTTTGAGTTTAGGGTTTATGGTTAAGGGTTAAGGGTTAAGGGTTTAGGGTTTAGGGCTTAAGGTTTAGGGTTTAGGGGTCAAGGTTGAGGGTTTAGGGTTTATGGCTCAAGGTTTAGGGTTTAGGGTTTAGGGATCAGGGTTGAGGGTTTAGGGTTCAGGGTTTAGTTTTTAGGTTTTATGGTTGAGGGTTCAAGGTTTAGGGATTTTTCTTAGGGATTATGGCTTAGGGTTTAGGGTTTAGGGGTCAAGGTTTAGGGTTTAGGTTTTAGGTTTTAGGATATAGGGCTTAGAGTTTAGGGTTTAGGGCTTAGGGTTTATGGTATAGGGTTTAAGGCTCAGGATTTAAGGTTTAGGGTTAAGGATTTAGGGTTCACAGTTTAGGGTTTAGGAGTTAGGGTTTAAGGTTTAGGGTTGATGATTTAGGGTTTACGATTCAGGGTTTAGGAGTTAGGGTTTAAGGTTTAAAGGTCAGGGTTTAGGGTTTAGGGCAAAGGGTTAAGGGTTTAGGGTTTAGGGATCATGGTTGAGGGTTTAGGGTTTAGGGCTTAGGGTTTAGTTTTCAGGGTTTAGGGTTGAGGGTTTATGTTTAAGGGTTCAAGGTTTAGGGTTTTGGCTTAGTGCTTATGGCTTAGGGCCTAGGGTTTAGGGCTTATGGTTTAGGGCTTAGGGTATAGGGTATAGGGCTCTAGGTTTAGGTTATAGGGTTTAGGGTTTAGGATTTAGGGCTTAGAGTTTAGGGTTTAGGGCTTAGGGTATAGGGTTTATGGTATATTGTTTAGGGTTTAGGGCTCAGAGTTTAAGGTTTAGCATTGAGGATTTAGGGTTTATGGTTTAGGGTTTAAGAGTTAGGGTTTAGGGTTTAAAGGTTAGGGTTCAGGGTTTAGGGTTTAAGGCTCGAGGTTCAGGGTTTAGGTCGTAGAGTTCAGGGTTTAGGGTTTAGTTTATAGGGCTTAGGGTTTAGTGCTTGGGGTTTAGATTTTAGGGTTTATGATTTAGGGTTTAGGGTTTAGGAACCTTTAGGATTTAAAATTTATGCCTTAAGGTTTAGGGTTTACGGTTTAGGGTTCATGGCTCAGGGTTTAGGGTTTAGTGGTTATGGTGCATGGTTTAACGTTTACGATTCAGGGTTCAGGGTTCAGAGTTATGGGTTTAAGGTTTAGCGGTTAGAGATTAGGGCTCTAGATTTAGGGTTTAGGGCTCAAGGTTTAATGTTTAGGGTTTAGGGCTCAAGGATAAGGGTGTAGGGTTCAAGGCTTAAGGTTTAGGGTTTATGGTTTAGGGATTAGGGATTAGGGTTCATGGTTCATGGTTTATGGCTTAAGCTTCGGGGTTCAGAGTTATTGGTTTAATGTTTGGGGGTTAGAGCTCGGGGCTCTAGATTTCGTATTTAGGGTTTTAGGCTTAGGGCTCAGGGTTTAGGGTTATGGGTCAAGGGTTTAGGGTTATGGGTTTAGGGTTTAGGTTTTAGGGTTTAGTATTTAGTGTTTAGGGTTTATGATTTATCATTTTGGTTTTAGGGTTTAGGGTTTAGGTCTCATGGTTGTGGGTTAAGGGTTTAGGTCACAGAGTTTAGGGTTCATCAAATTTATAGGTAGAACATTCAAAGAGAGCCATAAAAATGTTATGTTTTTCATTTGTTGATATTTTGAAGGAGGGAAATGTCCTATTCCTGATTTTCCAATCCTTCCAAAGACCCTAGTAGTCCTCAATCCTTGGATGTACAGGGAGACACTGTTACTTGACTTCTATTTATAATGATAGAGATATTTGAAAATTCGTGTTATGACCTCTAAATCTATACGAATTTCAAGTTGCTTGAAAATCACATCACACCCTTCACTAGGATGGATGACTACCCCTATCTTTTTGTTCAGGGGATTTTGAAAACATCCATGGGTTTATCATATAAGGAATTATCAATGAATGGAAGGTCACTAAGTCGTAAGCCAGGTAACTCCCATTTAGAACTAAACAAGAAATATTTACTAGGTGATTGATAACCCCTTAGTGTTCTTAGCCATTCCCTTGTTTCTATGCTTATTTTGAACAATTTAAGAAGTTATGCCAAATTTACTATCCATTCATGTAGAACACTTGAACTTTATCTTTCTCCAAAGGAGTAGATATTACAGGAAATTCAATTATGATCCTACACCTTTGCATTGATATATTATCTATGTTTATTTTGTTTCCTTTAAGATTAATTTTTGTTGTTGTGATGGTTATTTTTTCCAGCTTCTAATGGGTCATCCTAGCTTGCATAATACTATACATGGAAATATGAAAAATGTGAAATTTGACACAGAGTTAGAATAAATTTACAGTCAAGAGTACAAGTATATGTGGGGAGAAACAAGTTTGGAAGAGATGTGTAATATATGCATTACAAGGCACAAGGTAGATATCATATCCATTTAGTTACTTGTCCCACCTCTCATAAACAAGTTAGTTCTATAAGTAGACTCAGTGATGGTTCTAGGCATGAGACTACAAAATATCAATGAAATATGATTTAAGGTTTAGGGTTTAGGGCTCATGGTTCAGGGTTTAAGGTTTAGGGTTATGGTTTAGGATTTAGGTTTTAGGTTTAGGTTTTAGGGTTTAGAGTTTTTGGTTAGGGTTTACGGATCAAGGTTAAGGATTTAGGGTTTAGGGTTTCAGGTTAAGGATTTAGTGTTTAGGGATAAGGGTTTATGGTTTATGGTTCAGTGTTCAGGGTTTAGGGTTTAGGGTTTATGGTTTAGGGCTTATGGTATATGGTCTAGGGTTTAGGGTTTAGATTCTAGGGCTCAGGGATAAGGTTGTAGAGTTCAAGGCTTAGGGTTTAGGGTTTAAGATTCAGTGTTTAAGGTTTAAGGTTTAGGGGTTAGGGTTTAGGGGTTAGGATTTATTTTTTATTGTTTAGGGTCTAGGGTTTAGCATTTACGGCTCATGGTTCATGGTTTAAGGTTTAGGGCTTAAGGCTCAGGGTTAAGGGATCACGGGTAAGGGCTAAATTTTTAAGGTTTAGGATTTAGGGCTCATTAGGTTTAGGTTTTAGGGTTTAGGGATCATGGTTTAGGGTTTATGGTTTAAGGTTTCGGGTTTAGGTTTTAAGGTTTAGAAGGGTTTAAATATAGAATTTAAACGCTAAAATTTAAGTTGAATGTTGAAATCCTGAAAAATTACCTATGTACTGACCAGATTATACTATCAAAAAACTAACTCCTAAACTGTGACTCATGGAGATGTGAGACTAGTTCCATAAGGTGCAGAGTGATGCCTAATTTCTTATATTTACATAAATAAATTTAAAGTATAAGATTAAATGAAAATCTTATACTTAAACATTTATTTATGTAAATAGAATCATGTCAAAAGCACATATAATGCTTCATACTATGACAGAACATGTACGCGTTATGTGTTATAGTGCGTACACAGAACACGTACACATTTTTTGTTTTCTCTTTTCTGAAGCCATGCCTCAAGGCTTGGGATCTAGTTTAGATCCACAAGCCTAAGGCATGTACCTACACAAACACAACAAACAAACGAGTTTTTACAAGAAAATATAAAAATGACACTTCCTCTATGATCAATCAAAATAAAACAATCGATCCATTTTTAAAAAATTATACCACGACGTAGAGCAGAGTTTCTTCTTTCTAAAAATATAATTTTCCAATTTTTTTGACTAATATAAGGTATCCATATTATTCATTTTCTAACTATGCCTTTTTATAGTTATTTTTTGAAGTGTAAATATGTCTATCTTTCATGGTGTATCTTTTTTTTGGGTGATCGAAATTAGAAATATATTATAGTAGCCCAAACTAGGCATAATTCTATACATATTCAAACAAAAAAAAAATCTAATTTTCAATATTTTTTCAGGTAGTTAAGGGGGGGCACGATCGAAGCTCCGTTATTTTTCTAAACATAAAATTTCTGAACTAGAAAAATCATAAATAAAAAAATATTCACTAAAAAAATCTATAAAAAAATGGAGCCCAAACTAGATGCTCTTAGCTATCTTTCTACCGAAGGGTTTTCAAAAATACTAAATTTTGCTCAAAAAATTGAGGGGGGCACGAAAGTCACTCTATTATGTTTTTTAAACAAAATTAGGAGCATCTGTTGGTATTTTAGTTGTTTGACCATTTAAACTTATCTGTTTTCAATAAAATTTAGTAGCTTAGAAACTAGACTCAAAATGATACGATTCATGTTTATACAACATCTTCCAATTTTGAGTGTAACTATTTCGAAAAACTAGTACAAGTTGAAGCTTTTTTTTTTTTTTCAGAAAAATGCGTCCACTTAAGACCCCCTTTTGGCCCCCCAGATTGGTGCACTTACCTAGAACATAACTATGATAAATATGTAACTGATGGTTTTCCTTGGGAAGCATGATCCTAAGATGTTATCCCACGGGTTAAGTGAAGCATGATATTCATTGTAATGTGAATTAACCCTCTCGCTTAAGATGAAGAACCTAATTTCTTATAATACTTTTTTATACTTAATTATCAATTATAAATGAACGAAAGAAGCTTGAGCCTAAGTCCTTAAAAAAAAGTGAAATTCACATCCTTTGGACATACTCTTGTTCTGTTGTGTAACAGAGGTATGATATAAATTCAATATGCATTCCGTTAGGAGGTTGAATCACTAGGGATAATATCCTAGTAGCCTTGTAGATTGTATTTATGTATAACAATATTATGTACAACTAATTACCCTACTAAAAATCAAGTGAATTAGACAATTGATATAATGTAGATGCCACCCTTAGGTCAATGAGATCACTCAAAAGTCCATAGGTTAAATCTTAAGCAATATAAAGGAAATCTAGCAAAAGACCCAAAAAAGGAAAAAGGATTGTATGATTCACATGTTATAAGCCTTTCTAGGACTTATGTTAAATACTAAAACATCATGGTAATAAAAGTGTAATTATAACAATATCCTGTCATGTGAAGACCCAACCTATAAGTTTATACTGTAGTTAAATTGTTAAGTGTGCATTATCCAAAAAAAGAGTGACCATGTTTACCATCTAGTGTTTTCATATTATTTATGTGAGTAATGTTGTATAAACTTATCATGGGTTTTGTGAAAACCTAAGTAATCTCCTATAGTGTCATGTGTACTACTATGTAAGTAAAAATAAATAAAATTCTTGCGGTATTTATTTTACCATCATATTTGTGTGTGTAGAATGCGGTCGTTATACTTGGTATCAAAGCGGAGGTTCATAATCTTGAACCTCTGGAATAAATTGGAGTTGTGATGATTTTGGATGGTGGTGGTGGAGATTGGAAGAGTAATGTGATATATATTGTTGTTAAGTTACCAATTTCGTAATTTTGATATTGTGAACTCACATGTTGTGCACGTCACTTAGTGTGTATTTGTTATCCTGTTGATGTGCTTGTGATGAGAGTATACTCTCTCCCTTTTGTAGATTCAATGAGGAATTAATTTGTGATGTACTGCCTTGTTTTGTTTGAAAATAATATTATTGTGGATTACGAACTGTTGGAGGATATTGGCATTATGTGATATGATGGTGTGTTGATGTATTGCATGAAAAAAATGGTGTAAAGTGAATTGGATTGTGTCGTGATGTCATCACCGTGTTGTGATGAATCATGTGTGTCACCATATTGTAATTGCAATTGACTATATGTTGTAATTTTAAACATTGTGTTCTTCATATGTATAACTTATGTAATATGTGACGGATCATGTTGTGATTTAGGGGCATATGGTGATTATATGATAAAATACTGTCAACAATCCTGAGTATCCTAACTAACTTGGCAGGAAGTTCAATTTAGGGTACCCATCTCTTGATCTTAACCACTTTGAAATCCTCCAAATTTGAGTTAGGAATTAGAAGGAAAATAACTCCTTAACGGGACACCTAACTCCAAGCATTTCCATCGCATCTCATCCAAGGTGATGACCTATCGCCTTGTGTTCAATCTTGTACCCTACATGTTCTAAACCAGAACTCTAAGGGAATATAGTCTAAAGGCATTTTGTTCGAAGTGTTGCAAACCCTAAATGTATCGTTTACCAATAACTTCTTCTAGTATGGATAGGAATGGATCACATGAGGATGTGAAAAAGACCAAGTCCCTCTTTGTTACTGCTGTATCAATGGGTGTTGCATAGTATGTTTTGCGGATCATCGTATTAGCCTCAGTAGATGGTTTCACTGTCGTACATCCATTTCTCAATCTGCTTATGATGGTCAAATCATATGGACTCAAACATAAGTGTAGATACATGACTATGTTGAGCCTTGTCGAATTGGTCACCAGATCAACATAGAAATATCTATGATGAGAGTATTGTCAATTATGAAATCATATTATGCATAATGATTTGAATTACTTTAGATGTCATGACAAAACACATGAATTAATTACCCATGTTTTGGTGGCTGTATAAGGCCACATAGTTATTGTGATGTGCAACTTCTTGATACGTATTTTATTCATAAATTGAACATTTTATATTTTCTATGCTAGAACCAGTAGTTTTCTTGATTGATGTGTTATTATATTTTGGGCATTTTATTTGGTTGTTGCACTAACATGTGGATTTTTACACTAATTGTGGATATTTGGCCATTAGCTTTACTTATTTTTAAATTTTATTTTTATGTTTAAAGGTTTAATAGCCTAGCCCATGGCTTGGGATGTTTGCCACTTGGCATTTGAAACAGAGTGTTATGTTGGTTCTAATGTCGTAATGTGTGGAATATGGTCATGGGATGTACCATGGAGTGGTTGAACCTATGGAACCACTTCGTTGTATGGGGGTATATCCAAACGATTTAAGATATCCAGTGGGTTGTTGAACCATGAATTAATATGTCACTTGGGTTAGGGGTGTCAAAACTCTATGTGGCTAGGGCCATAGGGTAACCGACCCCTTTGAGGGAGACATAAGAGACTTGAGGGAGACATAAGAGACCTAAGGGTGACATAAGAGACCCGAGGGAGGAATACTAGACTTGAGGGAGACATAAGTGACTTGAGGGAGGTCATAAGAGACTTGAGGGAGACATAAGAGACATTATGTGTGTGTCAGTGAGTGCACTTGGAGTTATATTTTTATGTTTGTGATGCTTTGGGAGGCATATGTAGTTGTGTTGGTGATGCTTTGGGAGGTATATGGAGTTATTTTGTGATGTTTTGAGTGTATGGTTTATGGTGTTATGGTATTATGATTATTGTGATGTTGTGATTGATCTCATTGTTATTGATTTGATTCCATCTTGAATCTATATAGCTACAGTTATGGTTTTGAGTTGCGTGAAATGCCTATATGTGTACATGTTGGGAATTCCATGTTGTTATAGTCTACCTATGTTAGAAGTAATTTTGTTTTAGGAGCATGCATGTGATAAGTAATATATTTTTAGGGCTACGCATGTTCTTTCCATGGTTCGGTTGAGGTATTATAATGTGATATGGTTTTGAAAGTATATATCATGATGTCCTACAAATTATTGGTGTTGTGTTTGGACCGGGTAGGGTATTATGATGTCAATTTCTACTGAGCACCGACAATTTTTTTTTTTTGAAATCTTGAAACAAATAAATATTAGGAGCTTGACAATAAGAAATAAATTAAAGGAAAATACTAACCGATTGATAAAGTAAAAAAGAATTGCAATTCTTCATAGAACATTAAGAAATTATCAAAAAAATTCCTTTTCCTTAAGGTCACTTTTAATGGTATGTACATTTTATCATTAGTGGGATGTCTACTAATATTTTTCATCCTTTCTTAGGAGATCCATCTTCTAACCTTGAAATTTTTTCACATCAAGGACGATGCTATTCTAAGGGAAGGAAAATGTAGTGCTGAAATTTAGGAAAATAATACTAATAAATTAAAAAAAAAAGTAGATTGCATGCAATTTATGGTGGTAGGGGTGGTTTGGAGTCTGAGTGCACCTTAAAGGAGATGGAAGCAAGACATGACACAAACTAACCATAATGGGGTAAGTTAAAAAATTTTGTCTGATGTTATAAAAGCAAGTGACATGGGATACGTGTTATCATTCACCTCTGCTATCATTTCCTTGCACATAATCCAAGATTTGTTTCTTCCTCTACAGGAAATTGGATAGTTACAGTAAACTTCCAGAATTTGTCTGATAATTTGGGTCTTTGAAAGCATGCATGGAACTTACATGGTTGCGTGGAACTGTTCTAACCTATCTTTTTTCCACTTGCAATATAATACTGCTTAAACTTTATTTTAATTTGCGGGTTATCCATGTTAAAACCTGCGTCAACATTGAAATCTAACCATTTGGATGGTCCACATTTTAAAGCATGCAAAATTGAGGGTTTCTGGTTTGCAGATAGTTGCACATGTGCAAATTGAACTCATCCCAAAAGAAAATTTACATTTAGCACTTCCAAACTACGTTCTAGATTTCTGTGTAGAAAATAACTCAAATTGAGCTTCTAGGAGGCTTGGTGTTGATCTAAGAAATTAAAATTGATTAAAAGATGCATTCCATTCACAAATCTCATAAGAATTTGGCGCTGTGTAACATCTACCAAATGAATGAAGAGACCAACTTCTTATTGGAATCCAAGGGATTGGACTGCAAGTGTTAGTTTGCAGACATGGAGAATCCTCAGCGAGTCATCAGAAGGTTTAAACTATTTGACAAGGTCTTTCAATGATCAATGTAGAATTTGGCTATCATTATTTTGGCATCTGCCAAATATAGAAACTACTCTTATCCCAGTTGATATCAATCAAAGTTAATAGATTGAGATCTTATACACAAGAAATTGTACTGTTGGTTTCTGATTCTATGCACCTGTCCATGTAAAATGCTGGGAAATGCACAAGGCAGTATCTCAATTTTCCATGGAGTTTTGAGCATTAACATGTATGAGTTTATTACCTTTGCTGTTGGTTGGTCTTCCTTGATGGGATGATATTGACCTCCAGGGAAAAATTGTCTTTTGGTTTAGCGTGAGATAAATTTAACAGTGTGGCAACCCAACTCATAATGGATTGTTCACTTTCCTAGCTGTAATAGTTTGGATATAGGTACATGGATGTTGAAAAAATGCAATTTCCAACTTGCAACTTACTAAAGCTATGGTGTGTACAACCGCATGAATATTGTTAGAATTGGAGCTGTTCAAAGTGCTCAGCGAGATTAGTCTGACTGTATGACACCATTGGCATTGCATGGATAGGAAAATCGAGTTTCTTGAAACATGAGTGTCACTGGGAAAAAATATTCGCCAAATGGAAAGAAACTTGCTAGACAATGGATAAAATGGTTATGTTTAAAATGTATGCTTAAGAAAATTTAATGAACAACTTGGCCTTTTATTTTTTACCAAATGCCTTGAGTTGTAAAATAAAAAAATGAAGGGGTTTTGCTCAGGGTAGCAATGTTGGTTGTAATAACCATTGGAAAATGTTTCCTTGAATAACCATGCACCCATCAAAAATTGGAAACAAATGGCATGGGTATCTATTGTTAATCAATAAATAGCTTTACCTATGGATGCAAGAATCCTAAGCAAAATTTGAAATTGACATAATGCCTCAAGTGATTTGGAGCTTCGTGATAATGTACTGCGAGATGTAAACCTGGACCCCCTCAATTCGCTCATCGTTGTGCACATGCATGGTCGCCCTTACCTTTATCTTTATATTTTTTTAATAATTTGGGTTATTCATTTGCAATTAAATATAGAAATGTTAAACCATTAGATATTCTTACAATTGGATATTATAACTATTTAAAGGCTAGTAAAGAAATAAAACAACACCTTATGATTTACAAAACCGACTTACAATTTGACAATCAACCATGTCACTACCACAACCATATGCGATGATAAACTAGTGTGTATAAATTTAGGTGCTCTTATGCCCATTGGTATTGGTGAGAGTTTAGGGATGTTGTCAACTAAAAACAACCATTTTCCTACCTTACAAAGTTAGAACCCTAAGTGCAAATTTCCATAGACCTTGTAAAACAACCCTCTGAGCCTTGTAAACTAGAATTGTCGAAGCATCATATTGTTCCTTGTTATGTAGAGATTTCAGTTCAAGCATTAACTCGACCTTCGTTTAGATGTTTACACTCTCTTTGGCACTCCTTTAGGAGCCCTGTTACTCTGTTTTGCACTTTTAGGGAGTTGCTAAAACTAGAAAGTTGGTTTTTAATTCAACGCATCATTTAGACCCTGAGCAACAAAATTCTTGTCCACCTTTACAAAATCTAGTATTTTTACTAGAAATTTTATTTTAACCTTCATCTTGGGGAAAAACACTCTATCTCCAGTCATAGTTTGGTCAAAGGCATTTTGTAGGTTCCTGTATCGCCATTTAAAACCGAAGTTTGACTAGGTCAAACTATGACCAATTACGACCGGTGGCTCTAGAAAACCATCCATCAAATGAAAATTTTGGGCCAGTTTTGAATTCCTTCAGTTCCTGATTGTAAATTTATTGGTGAAAATAGGACCAGGACGTTCGTAGAAATTATGTTAGTTCCTGTGAATTCTTGGTGTATAGGAGGACACATATGACTTTACTTGGGGTGGTTTTTTTCTTCAGAAGACAACATTTGAAAGTGGATTCTTAGCCTCCAAACCTAAATTGAATGTTTTTGCAACTAGCCGTAATACGTAAAAAAAGTTGTCAGACCCCCTGATGGGTTACCAAACCATCATGGAAACTTGTTGACATATGTCAATAACTATTTGAAACTCTATAGTGTGACTTGTTGTGTGAAATTTGACTTGTGACAAAATAGTGTTTCTCTCTCTTCCTTATCTCTTTCTCTCTCTCCTTAGTTGAAAAAAAATGAAATAAAGTGAAATGAAATAAATATGTCTATAACCCTCTCCTTTCGAATGCAAATTATTATTAATATACTAGGTAAATGGAAAACCAATAACATTAATTATGCTAGATCTAGGGTGATGTCATGCCAATGATTTATCATTGATTTCATGCTCACATGGTTTTGTAGGATGCAAGTAAGATGGAGAAAAACATGGTTTTTCTTTATTGTATATTATTTTAATTCATGTATGTAATGGAAATAAAATTTCTATGTCACAATAAGACGTATTATTGAAATTTTAAAATATGAATGAGATGCCAGATTTAGGGGTGCTTCAGGAAATGCACATTTAACTACAGGTGTTCTTTTTATTCAGACTTACATATGGTAAAAAAGGGGGGATTGGATAAATATGTTAAGAGATATTGTGAAGGATAAGTTCAACATTTTCCAAGTATTGAAAGGTTTATTAATGAAGTTTTGTAATATTTTTAAGATGTCGCTATTTAAGGGAAATATTCATCTAAACATGGGTGTTATTTGATTCCAAAAATTGTATTGTAAAATTGGGATAAATGTGTTAAATGAAATTGAAATTAATAGTTTATAGTGAAATTCCAATGTGTAATTGATGATTAAATAATTGGTGTGTTGTGTTTATTACCTTAAAATGTAATAAAGAGATCTAAACAAAACAGTCCACCCTAGTTTAAACTTCGTGTATAACTACCCTTCCTGTGTGATTCTTTGTAGCATAGAAAACTAAAACCTTAGGACGAACTAAAATCCTTACGCTCAATAACACCTTCTATATTAAATAAATAAGATAACAAGTTTGAGTTTATCGTCATAGCTTGTATGCTGAGACACATTGCCGTGAACCCAACAACTAGGAATGACATGGTCAAACATTATCTTGAGTATGTAATTTCCCTCCTAGGTTTGGTAATCGTGTCTGTAGTAAGGAGAATGTGTTCTCCTAGGGTAGTGCCCCTTGGGAGACCAACATTAAAAATGGTGTAAAATCCTCTTGGACCGACATACATATTAAATGGAAAAGATCTCCCACCAACCTTGGAAGTCACCTTTATGAGTTAGGATCATAGATGAACTTGATACCCAATCTCTCACTTGTTCTATGATGCAGTACGAAAAGTTTATTGTGAAACTTAACAACATTTTTTGTATGACTAGTTTTTGCATACGTAACCAATTGATGACATCTTTGGAGGAAGGTGAAATTTAGGTCATTCTCATATCATGTTTAAACCATCTTGTGGTGAGAAGCGAGACCCATGTTGTGAAAACTCTAATGTGAACCCTAACCCCTTAAAATGATGAATCGCTCCATCTTTCTCTCTCACTTGTCCTATTATATATTGGATGTATGATGTGAAACTATGTGATCATTTATTAGAGATAAATCACCTAGGACATGGACTAGTGGTCTCATTGAGGATTCAAATGCCCCATTAGAAAAAAGGTTATACAATCTAGAACAAAAATGCATATGCACCTAGTCAGGGAAAACACTTTTGAGTTGGAAGAAAACAATACTTAGAAAACCTAATTAGAAAAAAAGTAAGGATGTATGTTTTCATGTTAAGTTCCTTCAAATCCTTAACTAACTATGAGAACATAACTATAACAAAACTATAATTGATGCTTGTTCTTAGGAAGTATGATTATGATATGTTATTCCAAGGGTTAAGTGAAGCATGATCTTTATTGTAATGTGAATAAACTCTCTTGCTATGCATAAAGAAACATAATTTCTCATAATACTTATAGTTTACTAACTCAATTATCAATTATAAATGAATAAAATAAACTTGAGCCTAAATCCTTAAACAAAAAAAGTGAACTTCACATCCTTTGGACTTACACTTGTTTCGTTGTGTAACAGAGGTATGATATAAGATCAAGATGCATGCCCTTAGGAGTGAATCCTAGGGATAATACCTAGTAGTCATGTGTGTATGTAAATAGCCTTATGTGCAACTAATTACCCTATTAAAAAATGAGTGAATTAAACAAGTAATTGATATAATGTAGATGACCCTTATTCAATGAGATACACCATAAGTTAAATGTTAAAGAATATAAATGAAATCTAGCAAAAGAACAAAAAAAAAGGAAAATGATTGTATGATTCACACATTATGAGACTTTCTAGAACTTAAGTTAAAAATTGAAATACATCATTTTAATATATGAGTAATCCTAAAAATATCATGTGCTATGGGAAGAACCTATCTATAAGTTTGTACTGTAGTTGAGTCGTTATGTTGTGCCTAGTTATCCAATGGGAACAAAAGGAGTGAACTTGTTTACCATCACGTATTTTCATGTTATCTATGTGGGTAATGTTGTACTAACTTATGTGTTTTGTGAAGTCATAAGTGATCTCCTATATTGTCATGTGTGCAATAATGTAAATCAAAAACAAATAAAAAATTATTCGAGTATTTTTCTTACTGTCGTATTTGTGTGTGTAGAATGTGGGTGTTACATACTTCCTCCTCTGCTCAAGATGCAAATTATTCTGAAGTGGAAATTTTAACCACATGACATGAATAGGAAGAAGGTGGTAGACTTGTCGGTGAAAAATGGCAATGTTGGGGTGTGTGACTATAGTTTGTCTCTAGCCACCATAGGTAGGAATTGCGATTATGGTTCTTTCGAATGTACCTTATATGAAAATTTTTATCCTTACAGTTATAGGTTTTTAATGTGATGTGATGGGGTTGAATGAAGTTATGTTCTCCTCTCCCCTCATTCTTTTAACTATTATAATTATACCTATAATTAAAATTATATAAATATAATAATAATGGTAAAATAACTATAATAATAATAATAACAATAATATTGACAATTTAAAAGTCCTATGATGGGCAATAATATCTAGGAATCAAACTTCATTTATTTTTTTAGGCCAATGTTTTAACCCTAAGTATCAATACCAAATAAATAAATAAGTAAATATAATTATATAACTGCAATTATAATTATTTAACTATAATAATAATAACAGTATTAATATTAACTATAATATTATTATAATCATCTAATAATAGTTATAATTATTAAAATTAGAATATTATTATCATTATTATAATACTTGTAATAGTAGGGGCTTATCCCTAGGTATCAATACAAAATACATAAATAAACTAAATTATATAATTATAAAAATAATAACAACAATAATAATAGTAATAGAATTAGTATTAATTGTAATATTATTATAACTAGTGGGTTCTCCTAGAGGAGCAAGTTTATGCCGAGGGGTGAACTATTTGTTGAATGATTTTTTATGTGAAATCGATGATGAATGTTTTAAATTTTATTTTGCATATTTGAGAGGTTAAATATAGATTTTGGTCAGTGATCAATCCATGTATTAATGTATTATTTATGTCTATTAATGTATTGTAAATGATTTAATGAGATGGATTTTGAAGGATGAGATCTGGATTTGGGTACGGAGGATTATAATTTATATTTATAGAACCAAATAAAGAAACGATGGAAATATTTGCCATACTCAATAGAAAATTCTGTGATGCCAAATGAAGAGAACAATTAATATATAGGTGAGGATTTAGGTTCCTGTTCACATTTTTTATGTAGTCTAATCCAAGTTTGTCAGGCCATAAATGGGTGATTTCCATGAGAAGATGTCAATTGCATTTTGGTTTAGCATCTTAATTGAGATGGCTATAGTGCAGTTGCACTAATCCATGCAAAAAATGTACTGATATGTTGTAGTGAAATATTTGTTTTACCAAATGAAAAATGCATATAATCAAGAAGATGCCCAAGCATTACAAAGCAAGTAGTAGGCATATACATCAAAATGCAATTTGAATGAAATGTGTAGGAAGGGTGGATAGAGTGGACAAAGACGAATGGTAGATCATTTGTTATTCCAATGGAAATGTATCAAGTTAAGGTTTTTTGCAGAATACCCATTCCACCATCAATTTTAGTGGATGGTGGTCAATGTAGTCAGCTTAGGCTCTATTGCTCAATGGTTCTACAATTTATATTTCTTGGCAGATAACATTTTTGCACTTGAAGAGACTTCCGAATGCATTTTTCCGAGCCTTCCTTTGTGTAATGTAAATGCATCGTATAAGCACCTACATGTATAGGCAACAAAAAGTTTTTTATTGACGAAAAGAGCATAGTCACAATGACATAAGGAATAAAAAATTGTAATTAGTCCCGGAAAGAAAACAAACATAAATTTTTTGATTCATTTCTCTAATACTTAATTACACGAATTCAAATTTGGCTTAAACCTAACCAAATGAACCAAAAATATTGGTTTATATGTTTGGCCTAAATCTATTTCAATTACTGGTAATTATATGTCACACCATTATGATTGGAAAGGGTATCACCTACATGTGGTTTTTTAGTAAGCAGTAATTTGCATGACATGTAACTTCAATTTGGACATGATAGAGAAGGCTTTAGTCTACTTAGCTCAAAACCGCATGCGAAAAATGTAGTTGAGTCATTTCTACTAAACCATGATGCATATGAAACACACAACATATCACTATTCTATATGGATTAGATGATAACACTAATCAATCTAGTACTTTGGAAAGTCAAATATCTTTTCCCTGAGCTAGTAATGGATCTACATAAAATCTAAAAACCAACATATCACTAATTGTGTTAAAATGTGGGTATTTTGTACTCTCTAAAATTTTGCAAACCACCATTTTAAGTGGAGCACACCGATGAGATATGAATTTTTTGCGAATAGAGTAACGCATTGGACACATGCGTACATAGGGACTACTCTTCTCTATGTAAACTATGTTTTTATTTCTACCCAAAAAGAAGGGCTTATGTTTCCCGTTTCCTTCAGTATTTTGTGGTATGGTTATTTACGTAATCGTTTGGCGTTGGGAAAATTTAAACAAAAGAATGTGCATCTAGTACAAGGTTGTATAGGTCACTAATAAAAATTGAGCAAGCATTCCCTAGAATCTAGGTGTATATATGTAATCTAAACACCAAAATATCTAAATAGAAATATGAATGTATGTAGTAACTCTTCAAATAATGTGGAGATCATGAATAAGATGGAGAATCCTTCGATCAATTTGAGAAACTCTATTATTGTGATTTAATTTCTATACTACATTAATCATAAGCGTCACTATGATGGTTACACAATTTATTTATTTTTACTCATATTTCAATCAAGAAATAAATACATATAGCCATATCTATGTAATTAACAACATCATGGTGACGTAGCTAAAATCATCATCAAGGTTATGAAATTCCATCAATTGTTTATCAATTTATAAACATTTAAATTTGGTGAGACCATTTCACCAACATCAATGAGACCGTAATGAATACCCTGGTCATCTTAACATATGTCAATACATCAAGAATCAATAGTTTTCAGTTATATAACAAAGTTACACCACAAAATGTGTATCATCATCAAGTACGTCAAATATGTGTACCCATGTCTGTGAGGATTCCATACAAATCCGTAGCAATAATGAGTGTACAACTTATCATAATCAATATATGTTACCTTTTTACAGTAACTATCAACATACTAACAAACATATAATAATAATGTACACGTGTTTAATCATTCATGTAGCATTAAAATCATAGTAAAATAAGTGTCGAAGAGGAGTGCGCACTACATCCCCCTCCCCTTAGAACCATGTAAATTTCAACACAAAAAAAACATATGATATCAACACAAAAGAGATAGGGAAACAAGACGAATATAGATATAATTCATGCCTTCCACGAGGTTTCGTTTACTTTCGTCTAAGAATTTTTTTTCCCTTGGAACCCAGTTTGGTCCTACCATGTATTGATTAAAAGAGCAAGGGAGACTATTAGGCACAGATACATCATGGGACCTCCTCTATGTTCAATAATGGCTAGATACTCAACAACCTTTACCAAATAACTATCTTTGATGGCTTAGAACGAGTTACAACACATAATGTTTAAATGAGGGTTTACTAATTAATCGATGGGATCCTCAATGAATCGACCAACTAAGGTCACATGAAATTTTTAGGAAAAATCATGTACACAAGGTGTTTATGTACAGTCCACCAACACCAATTGGATACATATCATACGGGCATTTAGAAGGGAAGGATATGTATCGATATCCACTTAGGTTGAGGGGACGAATGCAAGGTGCTGTTGATTTAGAGACAAAATTAGATAACTACCAAGGATGACCATAGGAAATTTTGCATTGAGAAAACACACCTTCACTATAGTGGCCAACAATGAATTCAAGGCCCATCAAAACGAGACTTACCAACAAGGAAACCATATAACCGATTTTAAGCAAGATTTCAATTTACAAGGCATGCGGATTACACCATTGGAATTGACTTCATATAATTCGTAATGAATCACTTAAATCTTCATAATGTAACACTATACCAGCGATACGATCTTGAGCCACAAGGTTTAAAAATAAACTTAAGTGTTTTACTTAAATATCGTAACACATGACTAAAACTAATCCTAAGTTTAAAAGATTACCCAATCAATTAAATAACATTCCCAATTTCTTTTTTTTATATAGAGCAATCTTCATCCCATACTATTATATTGACATCCAAGTCAAGATCACTATATCACGTAATATATACATACATACATATGACATATTATGTATACTATATATTTACATCCCACATATCAGCTTAAATTAGGATCTTTAAAAAAACAAAATATTAATATTATAGTCACACTAAGAACTCTCAAGCTAGTTAACCTAGGATCGAAATCACGTGCAAAAAGAGAGGTGCCAACTAAACGATATATCACATAGAGAAACACCACAAACATTCCTGTAGGAATCCTATGAAAAATACCTTATCCTTCTCTTACCCACACAGGACGAGGAGAAAATACATCCCAGTAAGTATACAACAAAGCTCTTATCTTACTGAGACGATCATCAACATTCCTACTTCGGATACTCTTTAGTCAATAAGTATACAATACAAATTCCTACTTCCAATACTACCTAGGTCACTAATGACCTATTCCAATACAAATTAGAAGGGGGCCTCCCTTAAAACTAGTAGATACAGACTCACTCCTGATATCAAGCCATGCAAGATATCATCATTTTTGCCTATCGAGCTGAGAGGAACCAAGGTTATGAACAGTCGTCCTAAAGGTTTAACCAACCGAAAATTACACACATTAATGTTCATGGAGTAAAACGCAGCTCTAGAAGTACATCACTATTAATGAAGGGTACTTCATTATTCATGGTAGGAGGACATGTGTTAAGGTTTAATTAGCTTCCACCAAACGAAAGCATGGAGCATAGGGCCCACTAATATAAACATAACAATGTGCTGGCCATCGTAACAAGCTGATAGTTATCCTTAAATGCATAATGTCTAAAAATTGACCATACTAACCAGTAAGAGGTTAACAAAAACCTAGCATATAACTTGTGTTATAACCATTATAGCATATGTTTATTGTTTGCATATAGCTAAACGGGTAGATGGGAAGTAGATCAAACAGTTACACAGGACCCCAAGACTTAGCTGGTGCAAATTGAGATTAGACACTCAAGGGATCTTTTCAATTAGGTATATCATTCATGGTATTATATCCTTTATGGAATATTACGGGCAGGGTAATAGCAATTTATATAATTAAGGTTGATTTATTGTACATTCTAGTCGTGTTCAATCCCATAGAATTATGTGTTCCATATTCCAAACTTATGGAAACACAGAGTTATAGTTATGTTTTCCTAAGCATATTTAATATAATTTTTCTAATTAATTCATTCCTTATATTATGATATCCTATACCTTGTGTCAATTAAGGAGTCATCACCAATGTTAGTAGAATCTCTCACCATTCTATAAGGGATTGATTCCTTAATATTTATTTGTGGTGGCGACATGAGTGGGGGGGGGGGGGAACCCTCCACACTTCCCTTTTGGCAATTGAACTACAAACTGCACCACTTGTTACGGGGATGACCACAAGGTTAGCATGGAAACGTTCACACCCAAAAGGATAAAATACTTTTTTCTTTATTTTGGACAGAATAACATAGAATCCCAACCACAAGACACTCTCATAGCTAGGGCAAGCCACAGTCAGAAATGATTAGTGGTTATTTATTTTTATAAGACACCCTTTAACTCATGACTTAAGTTTTCATAAGGGTTCAATATATGATTCACATAAAACATCTTACCAACTGAGTTATGTTCTTATACACTATATAGTAGTTCACTTAAAGTCTTCTCCTTTATAAAAATTATTTGTTTTATATATTTATTTGATAGAGATGGTAATTTAATTCCACAGGGCCATCTACTCACACTTACGTTACTAGAACTCGTTCATGCCCTTATGACCACATCGGTTCATGCTCAACAAACTTAAGAGAAAATTACAAGGTACCCTGGATAAAGTTAAAGGAAGAAGGTCAAATGAGTTCACCCTTAAGACATCATTAGTTCTTACTGAGGTTTAATTGAAGCTTGAGGTTTTATACATAGTTAAATAGAACTCTTACTTAGGCTTCACTGAAAGAGTTTATCAAAAGGAAGCTACTTACTTTCAAATGGTCTTAGAGATAAATTGAGTGGTTTCAAAATTTTCTTCTCTTACTTGTTAAATCTTATTAGAAACTAACCATTATTTTCCTTTAAGCTTGTTTTAAGCGTTCACCAAAAGAGTATTGTTTACTAGTTCAGTTAGGGATAACACGTTATATAAAATCACTTTGCAAGGATAGTCTCACTCTTGATTACTTAAGGTATTGTTTGTTTTCGAGTGGATCTCCTCTACAACAGATTTATTTGAATAAAACTTTTAGGTAACTTCTGTAAAGAAAAACCACCCCATTAAAACTTGCATATAACCCATCAATACAAAGTCTTAGAAAGATTTAATTTAACACTTAATTCTCAAGATCAAAGTTTTACAATGTTTATGCCAGTGAAAGGATTGAATAACATTTTTCACTAGGAAGAGTTACTAACCAAATTACAAAAAAGGACAAAACTACTACTTCATGTAATCCTCCGAACAATTCCAGCCAGAGGTCATATAAACTCTCTTTACAAAAAATGCTACAAAATTTACAATGCATTGGACATTTTTACAAGGAACTTCATAAATGGTATAGATGAACCTTTTACACTCTTTTCTTCTAGCCTACTCACATAATCCATCTGCACAAATATTAATTAGAGTCAGTTCGCTAGAACTGCGCATGTTAAGACTACCCATTGCAACAGTAAGCTAACATTTTATAATATCATGAAAGTAAAATTCTAAACTCAAGAATGGATCAAATCACAAACCACTAAACAATATGTTTCACAAGATGAAGAGATTTATACCAGCCAACAAGGAGGAATCCCAATATTCAAGTGAGAGAGATATTCCAAAGACAATCAAGGTGAGACCTTCTCGGTGAAGACAACAAGGCTGAGAGTACTGAGATTTCAGTCATGTAATCCTATGGATTACGTGATTGAAATCTAACACCCAAACATCATTTTATTATTATTAACCAAAAGGATAAAGATTAGTCAAATGACTTAACATATTCAAAATTGTTGGTTAACAAGACTGCATTAACGCACATCCATGTTTTAAGAAGAATATAGGCCCCAACCATATATGAACACAAATCAGTCAAAGATTAAAGTTAACTTCACTCGGCTGAATAAACCAACATACATATAATACTCACAACACTATAACTAAATCTGAAGATTCAATATACCGAACCTAATTATTTTTCATCAAGAAGTTAAATAAATTAGATTCTATCCAACTAAAATTTCATACAACAACTATAGTTGGTTTACACAGGCAAGGATCAAGAAGAAGTCTTTTCACCAAAGGTTGTTATTATCTTACATCACATAATCAGTAATAAACCCGTAATCCACCACTTGTATGATCGTTGTAAGAGTTAAGGACTTAGCTCACTAAAATATGTAACTGAGTCGATTCCTATCTTTTCCATTTTCATACAAGTCTAACCCAATTCGAAGAAAGGTAACCATTCTATTTTCATACATGCCTCAGTCAACACTTACTCAGAAAGTCCTTACCTGAATTATTGAAGGTTTGCTAAGCTACAAAATGGATTTAATAGGAACCCATTTCATTCGATACATGGATTTAAACAAGCAAGGGATAGTCTGTTGGAAACATAAGTGAATCGACACAAGATCCTCTACAGTGACCCAACTCGAGTCACAAACACAAGGTTTACAGTCAGCGAAGGAGGAATACAAGGAAAAATACTCTTCCTGCGAACTAAGCCTTCTCTTCCATCTCTAAACCAACATATGAATAGCTTGGGCATACCCATCTATTTCACGACAGTCTACTCGACCTATCCTCATAGTCGCTCCAAAGAAAACATCTGCTACTACTGAGTTCGATTGAACTCTTTTATCTTATGATACAGTGACTCACGTCACAGGATCTGTATTGAGCAGTCAAAATTTCACTCACGTAGGCCTCTAAGAAAACATCATGCTCACTAGGTGAGGTCTACACACAGATTCAGCCCAAGAAAAGCTTTTACCAAGACACAAACAAACATTTAGCCTAAAACTGGCCATGAATCGACAAATCTACTAATATCCACTAATATTATTCATGGCTCAAGTTTATATTTGCTACTGCTGGTTTAGGAATCGAACTCAATGGCCATTGTTCACTATTGTCTCTAAAGTCACCCGAATTTTAAGAGTTAAGCAAGAAAGTACCCAGGTTAAAGATCTAACACCCACAGTATAAAACTTCAACCATTATTTTGCTATCACATGACGGATACTCTTTTATTTCGAAAAGAAAAAACGAGGCAGAAAGGAATGTATACAGGCTGTCACAGTTGCTATTAGGGTATGAAAAACAAACAACTTCCAACAGTCCTTCCTTTCCTTCAATCAGGGTCGATTCACAAGGAAAAAGCAGAAGCCCATTCTAAATGCCATAACAGATAAAAGAAATAAAATGACATTCAATTCATGACATAATAAAAGGGTAGCAGAAGATTGCGAGGGCAGTTTTAACATGCCTGGTTTAAAACGCCATCTCCATATGCATATGATTGTTTCAATGCTGCTGCTTGCCCTTAACCCAAAGTGCTCTGCGAGCTCGTGCTAGCGCCAACTCACGCGGTGAAAAACAGCTACAAACCAACCCCATGATTTGAAGCTCAGACACAAGATTTACTGATTACATCATGCTCCTGGCTCTGGTAGGCATCTACCGTGATGATCAATAAACCTTTTCCTTCATTAGATTGAGGACAACATCAAACACTCGGTGCAAACGTTTCAGCTGCAGCCTGTAAGGTGTGATTAGTCCGACAGAAACCTTTTTGCCTGCCAAGTCAGGACTCGTTGAAGAAGCTCATATTATTGCAAAGCAAA
Organism: Taxus chinensis; assembly: GCA_019776745.2. Taxonomy (NCBI): domain Eukaryota; kingdom Viridiplantae; phylum Streptophyta; class Pinopsida; order Cupressales; family Taxaceae; genus Taxus; species Taxus chinensis. The sequence goes on from CM034157.1 coordinate 151,506,263, forward strand.
AAGTGCTTCATAAATACTCTGATATGAAACAGATCCGCCCCTATGAGATTCTCTTCCATGAGTTACATCCTACAACAAGTAAGATCTCAATAGAGACTCTTTGTAAATAAATTTCATCAAGTCTGATGGTAACACCCTCACTGTCCAAGGTCGATTTTGAAGAAAGAACTCAGTACAAGATCTGGATCTGAAAAATATCCTGCTACCTTCATCTCCCAAGACATTTTCTCCAACATTGCATAGATCTCCTGTGCCCGCAGGTGTGATCTGTCACCTTGAAGGAGAATTCCGAAATTGAGGATGCAACCGATACTAAACAGATAACACCATAGTTGGACGAACTGCTTGCTGGAGGCGCTCAAAAAGGTTTCTTCCTCTATACTGAAACGTGCCTGCAGCCTGGCTGGAAGTGACTTTCCAAAATGAAAAGGCAAGACAGCTCAACTAAAACTTTATCTCGTTCTTCTACTACAGCTGCAAGATTTTGCAACAACTGATCACGACTGTGGTCGTGTGCAACCAGAACAACAGGATCAACACCAACGGCTCCCTGGGATCGCCCTGCGGCAGCTGTCGCACTTAACTCACTCTGAACTTCACGAGCAGGGAGGAAGGAACAGGCGGCTGCAACCGTTGAAAGCATTTAACAACAAAACATTCAGCCCCATTCTAAACATGACCCATCAGTTGGAAAATCGTTGCAAAAACAGCCTGTGCGGCCATGGCAAGGAGAGGAACAACAAAAGAAGAGCTTCTAAAAGCCTGTGACTCCACTGAACTAGGGTTCTCACACCACTCATACCAAATCCCAACGACAACACTCCTCCCTGCTCACGCGGCCAGAATAGGTCAAAGGAAGCAGTTAGCACAGGGCGCAAGAAATTTGCAAATCAAAGGAATTAAAGAAGGTGGGGCGGCTGGCAGAGGTAAGGCCAGTGGGAGATGGCCACGTACCAGTCTAGATGGCAGGAAGGGGAGGTGAGGGACAGTACAGCCTAGGCACAAGTAGATAAAATTTGATTTTAAAACAGTCCCCTCCAACCTGCGCCACACACCAATATTTTGCTTCTTAATGCATCATGGACCAAGCACATGGCCATTAAACAACTATTTCACAAGGGCGAGTCAACATCCACCACGCAAACAACTAACTTGTACACCATGTTTATCATTTAAACCAATGCCGATTGGGTGCATGCCACACAAAAATTGCATAATGCGAACTGAAGCCACACACTCGAATCTAAGGATTCGATTTACTAGTGTAAAAATACATATATCGTTCTACACCCATGTCTTCTGGGTATTTTATTTTTAAAATATAATCCCATGTAAATGAAGTACGCAACAACAAATACTTAAAAAGGAGTGTATATAATCCAAAGTTACCAGAGTCACTAGAACATCTCCAACGGTAACTCAGTAACAAGTTTATTCATTGGGCTAAAGCAAGTCGAAAAAACCTCAGTCTTTTAATTCTTTGCAACTAACAGTGGGTTCTATCCCAACTCATAACAAAACTGAACCCCAAGCGATAATAAACCAAATGTCCGAACTCATCAACCCTTGTCGATGGGTTAAAGTCCTTGGCTCGACAACGAATAGGAGCAGGATGGAAATGGCTTCAAGGAAAGTTACTAGCCCAATCAACCTTCGAAAAGGGTTTACCGCCCAACAGGGCATTACACTATGCATTGTTTGTATGCCCAAGTTGGCTTTTCTTGAAGGAAAATTCAATTACAAGATGAGCAATGGCAATGTTACGAGTCTATCCTAAGTAATCTCAGTTTCTTTCAATTAATATTGGTAGTTTGGAGGGTCTGCGAGAAAGCTAGTTGTACTTTGCAGTGCAATTTTCGCATAAACAGCTAGTTCTCCCCTGAGTAGCGTAGGTGATCATTAATTAGACAAACAACTTGGCAAGATAAATCGGCAAGATAAACACGAGTCGTACTGAGAAAAACGAAAAAATAAAAAGAAAAGCCACCATGATAAAGATCCAAACATGTTCATAATCTACAAGCACGCAGTTTGTTTTTCGGAAGAGTGTGATGGAAAAGAGAAGAATAAATCACCATCAATCTGCACTGCAAGGATGCATGGGCGGCAAATTGACACTATTGGCAGAGGAGGATGACAAAATGCTTAAAGCAGAAGGGCATCGTCGTAAACATCCTACCGAAGGGTAGTCATGCCTCCGGCAAAATTATTTAATAATAATTATAATTATTTAATAAAATTATGATGATGATGATGATGATGATTATTGTTATTGTTATTATTATAGTTGGGCCTTATACCTAGGTATCAATACGAAATAAATAAATAAATAAAATTATTTTACTATCAAAATATTTTTAATAATTATAACTATTATTAGGTAATTAATAATATTATCATTAATTATTATTATAATTATCTAATAATAGTTATAATTATTAAAATTACATCATTATTATTATTATTATTATAGTTAATATAAATATTATAACTATAATTATTACTATTACAATCATTGTAATTATATTATTATTCTTCATATTATTATTATAGTTATAATAATAATTATAATAATTCTTAATATTTGAATCATATTACTATAATATATAATTATATTTATTTTATTTAACTAATTAAATTAAATTTTTAATTTGTATTCATTTTTGTTATTTTAAATTTTATAATAATTTTAAGACGGGGATGGAGGGGTGAAGGGGGAGGGAGACATGACGGGGGGATAAAAAGGAAGAGGGGTGGTGAGGGGGAACGAACAACAGGATCAACACCACAACGGCTCCCGGGATCCCCTCGTCGGCTTTCCGGGCCTTACTCACTCTGAACTTCACGAGTCCATGGAGGAAGGAACAGGCGTCTGCAACCGTTGAAAAGCATTTAACAACAAACATTCAGCCCCATTCTAACATGACCCTCAGTTGAAAATCGTTGCAAAACAGCCTGTGCGGCAAATGGCAATGAAGGACAACAAAAAGAAGAGCTTCTAAAAGCCTGTGACTCCACTTAACTAGGGTTCTCACACCACTCATAGTACTCAAATCCCACGACAACACTCCTCCCTGCTCACGCGGCCAGAATAGGTCAAAGGAAGCAGTTAGCACAGGGCCGCAAAGAAATTTGCAAATCAAAAGGAATTAAAGAAGGTGGGGGGGGCGCTGGCAGAGGTAAGCCATGGGGGAGATGGCCCACCGTACCAATTACCAGTCTAGATGGCATACGGAGGTGGAGGGCAGTACAGCCTAGGCACAAGTAGATCAAATTTGATTTTAAACAGTCCCCCCGCCTCCAAACCTGCGCCACAGACCAATATTTTGCTTCTTAATGGCACATGGACCAAGCACATGGCCATTAAAACAACTTTTACAAGGGCGAGTACAACTCCAACCACGCAAACACTACCTTGTACACCATGTATTATCATTTAAAAATAAAAAACCAATTCCGATTGGGGCATGGCCACACAAAATTGCATAATGCGACCTGAAGCCACACACCCTCGAATCTAAGGATTCGTTAACTAGTGTAAAAGACATATAATCTTCTACATCTACACCCAGGTCTTCTGGGTTTTTATTTTTAATATATCCCTGTAATGAAGTACGCAACAACAAATCCTTAAAAATAGTGTACGTAAATCCAAAGTATACCAGAGGCAGCTAGAACACATCCAACGGTAAACTCGGTAACATGTTTATTCATTTGGCAGAAAAGCCATTCGAAAAACTCCGTCTTTTAATTCTTTGCACTAACAGTGGGTCTAATCCAACTCATAACAAAACTGAACCCCAAGCGATAATAAACCAAATGTCCGACCACTCATCAACCCTTGTCGATTCGGTTAAAAAAAAGTCCTTGGCTCTGGCTCGACAAACGACTAAGGAGCAGATGGAATGGCTTCAAGAAAGTTACTAGCCCAACACGTTCAAAAGTGTTTACCCCGCCCAACAGGGCATACCTATGCCATTGTTTTTTATGCCCGTTGGCTTTTCTTTGAAGGAAATTCATTACACGGAATGAAGTCATGGCAGTTACGAGTCTTCCTAATTAATCTCATTCTTTTTCAATTAATTTGGTATTTTGGAAGGGTCTTGCAGAAAGCTAGTGTACTTTGCAGTGCAATTTCGCATAAACAGCTAGTTTCTCTCCCCTGAGTAGCGTAGGTGATCATTAATTAGACAAACACCAAAAAACATTGGCAATATAAATCGGCAGATAACACGAGTCGTCTGAGAAAAACTAAAAAATAAAAAGAAAGCCACCAGGATTAAGATCCCAACAATGTTTCATAATCTACAGCAACGCAGTTTGTTTTTTCGTGAAGGAGTGTGATGGAGAGAGATAATCATCACCATCAATCTGCACTGCAGGAGGCATGGGCCGTCAAATTGACACTATTGGCAGAGGCGGGAATGACAAAATGCTTAAAGCAGAAGGCATCGTCAAACATCCTAACCGAAGGTTTAGTCAGGCCTCCCGGCAAAATTATTTTAAAATACTAATTATATTATTTAATAAAAAAAAAATTATGATGATGATATGATGATGATTATTGTTATTGTTATATTATATTTGGGCCTTATCCCTAGGTATCAATACGAAATAAATAAAAAATTAAAATTATTTTCTATCAAATATTTTTTTAATCATTATAAACTATTATCAGGTAATTAATAGTATTATCATTAATTATTATTATAATTTATCTAATAATGTTTTATAATTATGAAAATTTTTACCTCATATTATTATTTTCTGATAGTTAATATAACTATTATAACTAGAAGTTATTACTATTACAATCATTGTAATTATATTATTAATTTACTTCATATTATTATTATAGTTATAATATAATTTAATAATTCTTAATATTTGGAATCATATTAATTTAATATATATTATATTTCATTTTTTATTTAACTAATTAAATTAAATTTTTAATTTGTATTCATTTTTGTTATTTTAAATTTTATAATAATTTTAATATTGTATTTATTTTTAATTTTTTATTTATATTACTTTTTTAAAAATGGAAATAGTTTATTTTATTTATTAAACTACTTTTTTTTAGTTTTCTTAATTTTGAATTGATTATATTCTTAATTAATTTTTTTTTAAATTTGTGTTATTTATTATAATATAATATTTATAATACCAATAATAGTATTTTATTATTATTCATCCTTCCCATTAAATATAATCAGTTACAATATTTCACCTATTCTCACATAACTCTTATTAATATATAATCATTATAATTATTATTATACTACTATAATTGTATTTATTTTATTTCCATACTTCACTTTATTTTTTCTTTATTTTTTTATTAACTATAATATAAATTACCAATCTCTTACTAATAATTATTATTATCATAGTTTTAAGTCCTAATAATTAAATTCACTATACTACTAACAATAATAATAAATTATTATTTTTTATTTTTATTTTTATTTCTATTTTAACAAAAAATTATTACTTTTTAAAATTTTTTTTCATACATTCTTTCTTTTTTTCCAGTTTGCGTCCTTTGCTTTTTTTTTTTTCCTTTTTTCACCCTATCTTCCTTTTTTCTTTCTTGTCTCTCTTCTCCTTTTTCTCCTTTTTCGGTGCTTCCTTTTTCTTTTTCTTTTGTTCCGTTTATATTTATTTTTTCTTCCTTTTCCATACCTCCTTTTCTTTCTTCCTTTCCTTTTTCCCTGTTTTTTGTGTGCTATCTTCCATTCTTCTTACAAACCTGCCTACTCCTTTTTTTTCCTCCCCACTCCTCACTTCACTCTTCTACCCATTACTCTTTACTTTTTAATTTTAATTAATTATAATAATAAAATTTCTGATAAAAACTATTAAAATATTTTTTCCAATTTTATATATTAGTTGTTTTTTTTTTTAATTAATTGTAGTAAGTAGTCCTAAGGCTACTAAATTTGCTAGGTGATAAATTAGACATGAACTAATGAACTAATAGAAAATACCTTTTAGTCAAATTTATTATAAAAGTCAAAATATCATACAACAACGTCAAATAAATATATAAAAAAATTTAATATATTTTATAACTATAAAATTTAATAGTTATAAATATATTAAATTTAATATAACTGGTTATATAACTATAAAATTATATAAATATTAAATATATTATAAAATTTCAAAATATAATATAAACATTAAATAATATAATACAAAAATTAAATAAATATATGAATATAAAAATAAACATTAATATATTTAAAATATAAAAAATATATAAATACCATTTGAATGTACTATAAAAATCTATAAAACATTCAAGTAAATAATGTATGCGTATAAAATTATATAAATAGAATATAAATAGAATCTCCATGTTAACAAAATTTAAAAATATAATTCAAGATGTTGGAATTAAAATGTTTATAAATGTATATAATCTCAACATTTAAAATGTGGTTGTGATTTTCCTGTGATGATAAATTCAAACATTGAAGAATTATTTTAGAAAAACAATTATACAATCTCCACATTTATAAATAAATATTAAAAAAGATTATTAAAAAATGTAAACTCTTAAATTATTTTGATCATATTTTTGTGCAATAATTTTTAAATTACTTAAAATCATTTATTCCTAAAAGATCATTTTTCTGTGTGTGTGTATAATTTTTAATTTTTAAATTTGTGTATATATTTTTTAAATTTATTTTTTATGTTATGTTTATTAATAATATTTAAGTGTTTATTGAATTTAAGATTTGAAATTTTGGCGTTCCTGTATATATCATTATCAAATTTATTTTTTATTTTAATAAAATTCAAATTAAATGTTTATGTAATTTAAGAGTTTAAATTTTCCTGTTTAAAAATCCTAGAATTATAATTTCCATATTAGTGAACGAAAATTAATTTTCGTTTGCATATCTATCTACCAGCTCACTAAAATGTAAACTCTTAAATTCCAGAAACACTTTGTTGAATATTATAATAGTATCTATTAAAAAAAATTAAATATTTCTGCTCACTAAAATCAACTTAAAACAGTCGCCTCAATGTCTATACTAAGAATATATTCGACATGAACTAATCAACTAATCAACTAATATTCGACATGAACTAATCAACTAATAGAAAATACCTTTTCACAAGAACAGGGAAACATAATCTAAAGTTTTTGCATCCTCTAAAGACACATTGTTATTGTAACGTTTTTGCATTTAACGACCGTGAAGAATATAGCATTAGTTTGGGTCATCATCACACAGGGCAAAGAAAGGTTATTGTTTAAGAGAATCTAGGCCATAATTAATTAGTTGGGGTTCATTATCACACAGGCCAGAAAAAAGAGATCATAGTTGTCGCAAATTAACAATAACAATTATTTTTTCCGGTCCTATCTACAGAAGATAAAGTACTGAACTACAAAAGGCTTCAAATTTTGTCACTAGCAGTTCCATGAAATACATACCACATACGGATTGTTGGTGAAGGTCCGGAAACTTTTAAGGAATAGAGATCATGTTGAAACCTACAAGGTAAATGGATGCACATTCCAAAAAATTAAGAGAGTGAATAACAAAAAGGATAGTTGAAATTTAATAAACAACCGAAAGATAATACATTTAAATTTCTTTGAAGATAACTCATATGGGCCCCGCTCTCTGAACATACTCCTGCCCTCGATCATACAGAATATATCAATCACTGAAAAAACTCTGCACACGAAAAAATTATAAAACCTAATTTATCCAATATATTATTAATCCTAATTTTTTAAAATAAACTGCATCTTCTGTATCAAAACTCTGCTCACTGGAAAAAAATATAAAAGCTAAATTATCAAACATATTATTAATCCTAAAATTTTGAAATAAATTGCATCTTCCGTATCAAATAAAGGCATGAATTTTAATATCAATGACAAGAAAAATGTGACAAACATTAACAAATTCACTTCTCTAGCTGAAGCTAGCATGGCCATTTTAAGCCCACCAAAACAGAATCAGCTATATATTTCTAAAATCTAGTACAGGACATCTATCAAACAGGGGCTCTGTTACATCTTACAAATTCATTGAAAAATGGCGTGTAGGAAATGCTCTACGGATGGGAATTCCCTCTAAAAGTATACTCACATGTACTTGCAATTCATTACAAAACTAATTGAGTAGCTTTTGTAAATTAAAATGCCCTGTATTTTTCTTACAATATGCATAGAAACATTACAGCACATATACATACCCTGGAGATGTTAGTCACCATTGAATCTGAAGCGTAGATCAGGAGAATGTTACAGCTTATTCCTCCTCTCTGCCATTAGAGATGTGTTATAATACAGCATGGAACCCTGTATCAGTAAAATGCTTGATCAAAACATAAGCAGTAGATCTGATCCTTGTTAAGGACCCTGAAAAGCTAATAGTATGCGTTCAGATTGTACAGGAGAATTTCCAACCTGCATTATTTGGAAACCCTACAGAGATTACACATGGGATCATTAACAGGGCAAAATAGATCTAAACCCTGTGGATTTGAAAGCCAGACAAAATTTTTAATCCTAACCAGATCTGCAAGTCTCATTTTGAGTTAAATACATGACAAATTGAAGGGCGTAGATAAAGAAATACAGAGCACCTGTTCATCTACAAAACAGAGCACTTACTCAGTCCATCTAACAAAAAAAAATGTGTACGAAACATCTAGCATTATTCTGCAGTCCACTAACACAGAATCAGCCATTTTGAAAATTAGATCTGAAATCTAGTACAGGACATCTATCAAACAGGGGCTCTGTTCATCTACAAAATGAAAAATGGCTTTGTGTAGTGATATATGCTCTACAAGAAATTTGGGAATTCCCAGGACTTTGTAATACTCACAGTACTTGCAATTCATTAAAAACTAATTGAGAGCTTTCTGTAAATTAAAATGCCCTGTATTTTTCTTACAATATAATAGAAACATTACAGACATATACATACCCTTGGAGATGTTAGTCACCATTGAATGAAGCGTATTCAGGAGAATCATTAAGCTTATTCCTCCTCTCTGCCATGACATTCAGAAAAATAACAATTATAATCCTAAATACAACAATAAACATTTCATTGCATTGAAAGGTTTTAAATCCTAAAATACATATATTAAACCATGTATCAGTAAAATGCTTGATCAAAACAAATGTAGTAGACTCTGAACCTTGTTAAGGAGGAAGCTAATCTGTATGTTCAGATTTAGAAATTGTATTTAAACCCTGTACATATCTATATTTCCCTTCAAATATTATTTGTTAGCCGTAACCAACAATGGTAATCAAATGAAACACATGGGATCATTAACAGGGCAAGAATAGATCTAAACCCTGTGGAGTGAAAGCCAACAAAATTTTTAACTAACCAGATCTGAAGCCCTCTGAGTTAAATATAGGTGCATTTATAACAATACATTCAAACCAACTAGATGTAAACCCTGTTAGGCACTTACTAACATTGGATTTAAAAAAATCGAATCGAACCACATCTTGGCTGTACATTTTACCAAATGAAATTTCCTAAAACTATCACACAGAAATTAAACCTAACAATTCCTAAGCGGAAACCTACACCGCAACACGCAGAGGAAACCTAAACTACTGTAGGATGTTTCGAAATGTGTAATCCTAATCTGCAGAATGAAGGTAAAAACCTAAGAAATAATTATCACGGATTTACACCACAAGTTCAAAGAAACAGTGAACAATTTAAGGAACGTACCGTAAATAAGATGCATCGTTTATTAACTACCTTCGCTGTTCTCTTGCACTGTTCTTGTCAGACTCAAACAGAAAACCAAATACACATACAACAAAAAAAAAACAGAGCACACATATTCAGACCAAAAAAAGCTCAAATACACACATAACAAAAACACAGAAAGACAGAAAAACTAGAAAATAACACACATAAAATACAAAAGAGGCACACCAAATGTTTCAAAACATACTAACACAGAAAAAAGAAACTGACTGAAAATGCAAAGCAGCAGGGCCCTGCACGCAGACTCCAGACAACATTAAATGTAGAAAAATAGATGCAAATCCAAATGAAAATGGGAATGAGTGGATGTGTAGGAGTGAGTTATATAAAAGTTTTTGCAACGGCTCTTACATCTTAAGCTTTTTTGCCCCAACAGTCCATCCATGCACCTTTACACCTGTCTTCCAGCTGTAACGGACATATAGGCTCCGCTCCCTGCAGATAATACTTGAGTCGAATCTTCTAGATGTTAAGAGTATTTTTAGGCAGGACTGTGCTTTTTTTAGCACCATAAACTTGATATTAATAACATTAAATCTTAAGCATTATGAGAGTACCCGCGGTGGAATAAAATGATAAAACACTAAATTTCAAAAAATTGTTACGTATTTGCGCCCTTCAAAGAAAATCTTTTGAACGCTTTAGCCACACGCATGAATTCTTGACCATTGTTTCATGTTACGGAAGGCCTAATAATATTAAGGATGGTTAATATATATATTTTTTAAGAATTAAAAAAATGTAAACTACATCAATAACTTTTTATTTTTAGAATTAAAAAAGAGTGCATCAGATAATAGGGAAAGTTAATGTGGGATTATGTAGGGACTTTGAAAGGCGACAAGGAGGTTGTGTTTAATCACTGAATGTTCCCTTACTAAACCAAACGACAACGTAAAAGACAGGATATTTTTTTTTTGAACTTCTTTGCACAAACAGATGCAAACATTTCGTCACAATAGGTTACACAACACTAGGACCACGTGTTGCGGGAGGACCCACAGGTTAGTACGGAAAAACTTCAACACCCCAAAGAGATAATTACACCTTTTTTTTTGACAGACAACATAGAAGTCCAACCACATGACACCTCACAGCTAGGTAAGCCACAGATAGAAATGATTGAATGGTTATTGTTTTGATAAACACCCTTTAACTCATGCTTATGTTGTTCAGAAGGATTCAATATATGATTCGCACACATTCATCTTTACCAAACCAACTGAGTTATTTCTTATACCTGTAGAGAAGTTTTCACTTCAAAGTCTTCACTTTTAGACGACAATAGAGTTGTTTAGTTCCATTAATTTAATAAAGGGAATAAATTAATTCCACAAGGCTATCTGTCCATACTTACGCTACTAGAACTTGTTCATTACCTTGCTACAACAAGAATTCGTGTTCAACAAAATCAAGAGGAACTTACAAAACATTAAAAACTAATTTAAAGTTTCTGTAAATTAAAATGCCCTGTATTTTTCTTACAATATGGTAAAAACATTACAGAGATATACAGACCTTGGAGATTTGGGCAGCATTGAATGTAGCGTATTCAGGAAATCATCAAGTTTCTTCCTCCTCTCTGCCATGACATTCAGAAAAATAACAATTATAATCCTAAATACAACAATAAACATTTCATTGCATTGAATAGGTTTTAAATCCTAAAATACATATATTAAACCATGTATCAGTAAAATGCTTGATCAAAAAAATGTGTAACTCTGAACCTTGTTAAGGAGGAACCTAATCTGTGTGTTCAGATTTAGAAATTGTATTTAAACCCTGTACATATCTATATTTCCCTTCAAATATTATTTGTTAGCCGTACCCAACAATGGTAATCAAATGAAACATATGGCACCACTAACAGGGGAAAAATAGATCTAAACCCTGTGCAGTGAAAGCCAACAAAATGTTGAACTAACCAGATCTGAAGCCCTCTGAGTTAAATATAGGTGCATTTATAACAATACATTCAAACCAACAAGATTTAAACCCTGTTCGGCACTTACTCACATTGGATTTACAAAAATCGAACGAACCATATCTTGGCTGTACATTTTACCAAATGAAATTTCCTAAAACTAACCCACGGAAATTAAACCAAAAAATCCCTAAGCGGTAACCACAGCACACAGAAGAAACCTATACTACTGTAGCATGTTTCGAAATGTGAGATCCTAATCTGGAGAATGATGCCAGAAACGTAAGAAATATTTATCACGCATTTACATCAAAAGTTCAAAGAAACAGTGAACGGTTAAAGTAAATTACCGTAACGAAGACGCATCGTTGAGTATCTACCTTCGCTGTTCTCTTGCAATAATGTTCAGACCAAAAAAAAAACCAAATACACATATAACAAAAAAAAAAACAGAGCACACATATTCAGACCCAAAAAAGCCCAAATACACACATAACAAAAACACAGAAACACAGAAATACTTAAAATATCACATTTAAAATACAAAAGACGCACAGAAAATGTTGAGAAAAAAGCAACTACTCAAAATACAAGCAGCAGGGCCCTGCACGCAGACTCCGGACTACAATAAAAATGTTGCAAATCCAAATAAAAATGGGATTGAGGGATGGGTCGGAGTAAGTTATATAGAACTTTTTGCAACGGCTCTTACATCTTAGCTTTTTGCCCCAACAGTCCATCCATGCACCTTTACACCTGTCTTCCAGCTGTAACGGACATATAGGCTCCGCTCCCTGCAGATAATACTTGAGTCGAATCTTCTAGATGTTAAGAGTATTTTTAGGCAGGACTGTGCTTTTTTTAGCACCATAAACTTGATATTAATAACATTAAATCTTAAGCATTATGAGAGTACCCGCGGTGGAATAAAATGATAAAACACTAAATTTCAAAAAATTGTTACGTATTTGCGCCCTTCAAAGAAAATCTTTTGAACGCTTTAGCCACACGCATGAATTCTTGACCATTGTTTCATGTTACGGAAGGCCTAATAATATTAAGGATGGTTAATATATATATTTTTTAAGAATTAAAAAAATGTAAACTACATCAATAACTTTTTATTTTTAGAATTAAAAAGAGGTATGCTAGCAATTGGACTGAGACTGTAACGACCCAAAAAATTCACATACAAACAACAAAGTAAAAGACAGGATATTTTTTTTTGACTTCTTTGACACATAACATGATGCAACATGTCGTCACAAGGTTACAACCAACACTAGGAACCACTTGTTACGGGGAGGACCACGAGGTCAGCACGGAAACGTTCACACCCAAAAGGATAATACACCTTTTTTTTTTGACAAGACAACATAGAAGTCCAACCACATGACACTCTCACAGCTAGGGTAAGCCACAGAAAGAAATGATTGAATGTTATTTGTTTTGATAAAACACCCTTTAACTCATGACTTATGTTTTCAGAAGGATTCAATATATGATTCGCACAAATTCATCTTACCAACTGAGTTAATTTCTTATACACTGTAGAGAAGTTCACTTAAAGTCTTCACTTTACGACAATAGAGTTGTTTAGTTCCATTAATTTAATAAAGGGAATAATTTAATTCCACAAGGCTATCTGTCCATACTTACGCTACTAGAACTTGTTCATTACCTTGCTACAACAAGAATTCGTGTTCAACAAAATCAAGAGGAACTTACAAAGTATCCTGGGAAAGAGTTAAGGAGATAAGGTCCAGTTAAATTCCTCTTTAAGACGTCATTAGTTATTACCAAGGTTTAATTGGAGCTTGGGGTTTTATACGTAATTATTAACACTTTTACTTAGGCTTAACTGAAGGATTTTATCAAAAGGAAACTACTTACTTTCAAATAGGCTGAGAGATAAATTGTGTGGTTTCTAAATTTTCTTCTCTTACTTGTTAAATCTTATTAGAAACTAACTATTGTTTTCCTTTAGCTTGTTTTAGGCGTTCACCAAAAAGGAGTAGTGTTCACTAGTTTAGCTAGGGATATCAATTTATAAAAAAATTTACTTTACAAGGATAGTTTCACCCTTGAGTACTTCAGGAATCTCTTGTTCTCAGGTAAGTCATCTCTACATTAATTTATCTGAATATACATATATTTTAGTTAACTTCTATAAGGGTTAACCATTCCATTTAATCTTACTTTTCTTACCTGCCACCTCGGCTTTCCCTCCCAACCACCTACCTGCCAACAATTATGGCCGTCTTGTCCGTCCTTGCGTGAGGAAAGGGGTAGAGTCGCGTTTTTTTTTTCTTGCCGTGATCTCTTCAGGATTCTCCTTCAATGCGTATGGGTGGGTGTTGGTTGCACTAGTTGTCATGGAGGTTAGGTGAAGCTACAAGCTAGCTAAACAGGTGTCCAGCTATGTTGTGGTCTGCTCAGTATTCAATGCATCCTCAAAATCGTGCTGTACAGGCAGCTACAGTGGAGCGCGGAACTGGAAATTCTTCTCGGAAAGTTCCGTGAGGAAGCTTTTGGTGAAATGCAGCAGCTACAGGGTAGAGAGGTAACTTATCACAGAAAAATCAGCGGCCTACCAGCAGAGAGCATGGGCGTTTACCTCCTGCTTGCTGGGCGAGCCCAGGGAGCCGTGGTGTAGATCCTGGCATTCTGCTTGCACGAGACCAGTCGTTGATCCAGTTGTTGCAAAATCGTTACAGCTGTAGCAGAAGCCATTTTGAGCGCTTCCAACAAGCAGGTTGTCCACTATGTTGTTATCTGTTCAGTTCGACTGCAGCTTCAAGTTCGGGACTCTCCTTCAAGATAGTTTTTATCAAAATCGATTAAGTGACAGTGTGAGTGTTACCAGGAGACCCGATGAAATTTATTACAGAGATTCTCTGTTAAGACCTTCTTGCTGTTCGATGTAACTCATGGGAGAGAATCCCATAGGCGCGGATCTGTTTTAGATCAGAATATTTGTGAAGCACGTTTGCTTTGTATTGTTTTTTTGGAGCATGCGTTTTGTGTAGGTGACAGATCACACCTTCAGGCATAGGAGATCTATGCAGTGTTGGAGAGAACGTCTTGGGAGATGAAGGTAGCAGGATATTTGTCAGATTCAGAACAGGTACTGAGTTCTTTTTTCTTCTAATCGACTATGTGACAGTGAGAGTGCTTCCAACAGACCTGAAGAAATTTATTTACTAAGATTCTCTATTGATTTCTTGCTTGTTCTACGATGTAACCCATGAAAGAGGACCTCATAGGTATGGATCTGTTTCATATCGGAATATTCATGAAGCACTTTTTGCTTTGCAAATTATATGAGCATCTTCAACGAGTCACTGTTTTGGCAGACAGGAAGATGCACATGAATTTCTCCGTTTTGTGATAGAACCTGTAACAATGTCTGCATAAAGATGTACAAGGATCATACTAATTGAGGGGGGGGCAAGCAATTAAAGCAGGAGCCCAATACCATTGTTAAGGACATTTTTGGCAGTGTATTGCAGAGCCAAGTCAAGTGCCTTTCTTGTGGGACTGAGTCGAACAAGATGGATGAGATAATGGATATCAGCCTTGAGATTTTGCACGCCAACTCCTTAAAGGAACCTCTTGGCCGATTCCTTCAAGTTGAGGTGCTCGATGGGAATAACAAGTACAACTGTGAAAAGTGCAAGAAGTTGTCAGCAGCCCACAAGCAGTTGTCAATTATTCAAGCTCCAAATGTTCTAGTGATTCAGCTGAAGAGATTTGAAGATGTATTTGGTGGCAAGATAGATCGCAACATTATTTCCGAGGAACACTTGGGACTTACTGGCCATATGTCTAGAGATAGTCAGGACCCAAGGCCAGAGTATACACTATTTTGGTAGCATTGTCCATTCAGGCTATTCACAGGACTCTGGGCATTATTATGCATATGTCAAGGATGCAAATGCCCGCTGGTATTGCTGTAATGATGCCCATGTTTCTGCAATCACCATACAGGTTGTCTTGTCAAAAAAAAAGTATATATGTTGTTTTCCTTCGGAGCAATCCAAGACCAAAGCGAGACAAAGAAATGATGTCTTGTAATGGTGTAGATTATAGAAACTCATCTGGCAATGGCTTTATAAACTTACAAGCAAATGCAAAGAGCAGGTGTAAAGCCAAACTCCACAACCTTTGATAGCATCTCCATGTCTATACCAAAGTGGGATTGTTTGAGCAGGGCATGGACGTTCTCCAATGCTTTTGAAAAAGAGATTTTCGTTGCTTGTTGTATCTGCTAGTGTCCTGGGCACATAACTATCTTAGACGGATTTTACTCCTGATACTGGATGCTCAGCGAAGTGTTCGGATGGTTTGGGAAAAACTTGAAAGAAATGTGGTCTTTTGGACAGCAATGATTGTTGGTTGTGGACAATTGGGTGGGTTGAGACACCTTGGAAACTTGGATCATAATGGAGAAGGTACAAGGCTGTGTCAAATGCTTTGTTTGTTGGGCGTTGGTAGATACTTATGCAAAAGGGAAGCAAGCATAAGACACCCATACTGTTTGACAAAAAAAAAAATCCTCCTCATTTGCTTGGTCTCGCGGATCGTGAATGTGGACTGCTTAGAACTGGTGCACCCGGATTCCAGTACCTACGGTTCTTATGCTGACCCGTGCGGAGTCTGTACGACTTGTTGAAGCTGGAGAAACAGGCAAGATATTTCTACACCTTTCTACTGCTATTATATTTACAATTATTGCGAAATCGAACCACTTTTCCTTGCATTGTTTTGTCAGTTGGATGTCGTGATGAGAGATTTCCCTTTCTGCTTGTTTCTCCTTGTTTTAGCTTTTATTGTTGATAGTATGTGGGTCAAAAGGATGCGTGTGCCCTCTCCTCTGAATGTTATGTTCCCTTACTCGAATGATAGAACTTCATCTGTTTGTTTATGTATTAATTCTTCTCTGCGATTGAGTTGCAAGTTGTTATGTTGATTATCTAGTATTTTCGATATCATGGAAGTAAGTTACGATAACTGTGAAGCTCCTCCCTAGCACCCAAGTTGTCTTTTGACGTTTTGTTAGCTCCTTCGCAAGTCCCTTTGATAACCTTTTGGCATCGAGAAGGAAAGGTTGTGAGAATGTGTGATCAATATTTGGGGCTAGCCAGCTTGAGTTTCGGTAGTAAACTTTTAGAATGAAAACATTTGTTTGCGATGTGTTTTCCTGATCGCGTGTTTAGACTCATATCTTACCTTTCATCATGTTTCTAGGCTTGCAAGGCGATTCTCAAGGAGTACCTTGACCATCCCTATCAACTTGAATCATAACTAGCCTTTCGAATCAGCTAAGCTCGAGGTTTCCTTGTGCGAATCCAGTACCTCGTTGACACTAGATTAGTTTTGGCCCAATCGCCCTCTGTGAATTTATTTCTGATGGCGCTCTTCTAGTTTTCCTAACTGGCATTATTTTTTTCTCCCTTGTAACGTTAACGCTATTAATTAATATTGGTCAGTTTTTATGCATGTAATTACTGTAATAGTTTGTGATGGAGATTTCCTTAAATGTGATTGACCTTCGGGAAAACTCAGCTTTCGTGTGATAATCTTATGAATTCATAGCGGAAGGTTTTGTTTTGATAAAGTCACTTAGAAATTAAGTTTGTATCTATTTGTGCGACGGTTGACGGCGTTACCAAGGGTTGCCGTAAAATTTGGTTGTTTTGGGATATGGGTAATTTATTTAAAATTAACCAAACATTAGTATTGTAGTGGAGGTTTGCAAATCCTTAGTGTTATAAAATTTGTTGATGACATTATTGTATACCCTTGTGTGACGGAACCCCCTTCTTCTCTCGCATGCTTGCTACTCGCCTGTAAGACTTTGACCCTTCCTGGATGATTGGTAAATCTATTTGTAGTTAATGGTCAAAACTAGTATACTATGCCTTCGCTTCGAAACTTATATTGTGTGTAAACTCTATTTGATTTCCGGTTTGAAACTCATTTGTACATGACTTTTTGTGTTAAATTTTGAAACCCGTGTTTCCCCTTTCTTGGGCCGATCAACTTTTGTTCTTTTAGAAATGTATTATTTTAGCCTATGCGTTGGTACCTTTGATAAAATTCTAGATGGTTGGTCTATTTATATCAAATCTCAATCTTGTAATCATTCTTATTTACTTACTTGATGGGAATTCTGTTCTTTGCTAGATTGTTTATATCTCCTTATAGGGCCAAGGGCCATTCTCATACGATTATTACTTTCGTTGTTTTGCTCCTAACTGAAGTACAAGGTCTTCTCCTTCTTGATTGGCATGATGAAGACTTTAATATGACTTGATGTGTTAGTAGTGTTTAGAGGTTTGAACCAATTCTTGTAATAAAGTGCTTCTTTTTTGTGATATTGTTAGATAATAGTTATGGTGGTTTTGTGTAGCCTTATCTTGCTCAGTTCTCGTGAACAGACTCTTGTAGAAAATTTGTTGCAGATGGCTTACGTGGTTAGATGATGGAAAGACTTGTAGATTATTGCATCAATCTTGGTTATGATGTTCCTTTGTACGAATGTGTACTATGTTATAAAATTTGGAAAGGGCCTTTGGACATTTTAGAAGAAGGGTCAGTGCCTAGTAAATGTATTGTAGAGTATTGTTGTTGTAACTGTTGAAACTTTGGCTTGTTTGGTTATCATGTGAAAGATGAAATTTGATTACCGCTTGGTTATGGGATATTCTAGTGAATTTTAACCCTTAGAATAGTAGCGGGGCATGTCCCATGTTATTACTCTCTTGCTCCCTAGTCTTGGTTCAATAGAGATGGTATGTCCCTTTGATTTGTGCATCATGTTGGAATGAATTGATATAACCTTGTTTTGTTTCCGCAAACGAGTACTGTTAAACTTTGCTCTTGAGTTAAAATGTTGAGTTGTAAATCCTCCTAAGGCTTAGTAGCAATGAGTTTGTAAGCACTATAAAGTGAGCTGGATAATCCTGATAAAAGTTAAACTAAAAATTTATATATATGAATATATTATGTAGATGTGATCTACTTGATAACCTTTGAGACCTGGAACAATCAAGAGGAAACTATCTTTTGTAACGAAATATGATAACTTATTATTATTTTTTTATTTGAGCCAAGCTAATAAACATTATCCTTTTATGGTGAAACCTTAAATGATCTCATGGTGAAATCAATGGTTAGATTTTAGAAGATGATAGGATTTAATAAGTAGGAGGGAAATTGATTAATAAAACCTTAAATATCTCTTTATCGTTTGAAATGTTCTCCTTTGTCAAACTTAATTAAGTAAAGTCTAGATGGAACATTTAACCAATCTTGATAAACTCTTAACCTCAATGAAAGATTGATAGTAAACCATGTGACCCTGAAGCTAAATTCTGTTGTCCTGTTCTGTTAACCCATGCCTTAATTCATGGTGATATTTCTTAAGCAAGGTCAATATTTAATCCTTAAACAAGAAGGCTATTGTTATGAACCCTAAGCGGTACTTTTCACTCAATCGGAGCTTATGCCTTCACCTGTGCAATAGAGGTGTGGAACATGTGTTAGTGGCTTGAATAAGATTAATTAACCTTGTAAGAAATGGAAAATGTTCTAAAATCAAATGAATAAGAAAGATTTGGACATCAAATTGATGATCCCAGTTTAGAAAGCTTGGCCTTAAGCTATTTAGTCAACCGTTGAAAAGAAAGAAGTTCTCCCTTGTGAAAAGAATTGTGTGAATCATTACATGAAATTTTATAAGAACGTAAGTTAAGAATTAAGAGACACTTTAGTAAACAAGAAAATTTAACAAGAAATTCCTCATGGGATGCCCTAGCTGTGAGTGTGTCATGTGGTTTGGACTTCCATGTTGTCTTGTCAAAAGAAGAGTACATTGTCCTTGATAGGTGTGAACGTTTCCGTGCTGACCTTGTGGTCTCCCCCGTAACAAGTGGTTCCTAGTGTTGGTTGTAACCTTGTGACGACATGTTGTGTCGTGTTGAGTCAAAGCAAGTCAAAAAAAAAAAAGTTATCCTGTATTTCACTGTGTTGTCCTTGTGTTGGTATTTTTGGTGTGTTACATTTTGGTATCAGAGCGTAGGTTCATGCTCTCGAACCTATGGGCCGGATTGGTGTTGTATGGTGATGTTGCATGGTGGTGGTGGTGTTACATGATGATACTGATGATGATGATGATGTTGCATGATGATGATTTATATTGGAAGAGTAATGTGCTTTAAGCGTGATGTGATTATTGTCGTAATTGTGATATTGTGAACGCACGTGATGTGTATGTCACTCAGTGCGTATTTGTCATCATGTTGATGTGTTGGGGATGAGAGTATTCTCTCTCCTTCTTGTGGATTCTAGGAAGAATTCACGTGTGAATTATTGTTTGTGATGTGTGAAAAGAATTCTAATGTGGATGACGTAGTGTTGGAGCATTGTGGCATATTGTGATATGTGGGTGTATCAATGTGTTGTATGACTAGTTGATGTTAAAAGAAACGAGTTGTATCATGATGTTTTTACCATGTTCTGAAGAAACGTGTGTACCACCTTGTTATGTTGCAATGTATGTTATGTTGTGATGTACTATGTTCATCGTATATATGAGTTGTGTAATATGTAATGCTTCATGTTGTGATTTTGGGTCATACGGTGAGTGTATGAACCCTATCGTATTGTGATTGCACTTTGGGTGCAGAATGTGGTAAAGTGATGTATTGCGCCCTGTGAATGTATAATTGTGATCTACCCCGTATACCTACCATACGTGAGACGTTATGGTAGCTATGTGTGTACCACCATGGTGTTAGTGATGTAGTTACATGTTATGTTGTGAACCTTACACTAACCGACCCTGAGGGAGATCGGTAGAAGTGTATGTTGAGAGTGAGGAATGGTGTACCATGGGTCAATAACTCGAGTCAAAACTCGGTTTAGTAGATTACATGTGACTCTTTCCTCTCTCCCTATGTGGTTGTATGTATGCAACCTAGTGTATCTATGACTATGTTTAGCCTTGTCGAAGGGTGGCGGGATGACAGTTGTATTATATATATTTTACGAGCTGAGGCTCGATGTTCCGAGTGCCAGCAACTCGTTGAGTACCCCTTTGGTGGCTAGATAAGGCCACACAGTTATCGTAATGTGACATTATTATAAGTTGATTTTATTCGTAAATTGAGCTTTTTACTTTATTTTGCAAGGACCAGCATCTTTTCTTGATTGCAATGCTTTACAATTTTGGGCATTTCCTTGGTTTGTGGCACTAACATGGGGATTTTGATACTAACTTTGGCCATTTGGTCATTTATTTTAGCTTGATTTGGGGTCTTCTTTTAAATTTGGAATTTTTACCGCCTTGCCCAAGGCTTGTACTTTGCCACTTGGCACTTTGACTGGATTGTTGTGCTGGTTCTAATGTCGTGATGTGTGGAATAGGGTCATGGGATGCACCATGGATTGGTTGGACCTATGGACCCGCTTCGTTGTATGGGGGTACGCCCCAAGGGGTACATATAACTAGCGGGTTGTTGAACCACGCGTTATTATGTCACTTGGGTTAGGAGTGTCCAAACTCTATGTGTCTTGGACCAGAGGGACAACCGGCCTCCATAAGAGTTTGAGGGAGGCATAAGAGACTTGAGGGAGGCATAAGAGTTTGAGGGAGGCATAAGAGACTTGAGGGAGGCATAAGAGTTTGAGGGAGGCATAAGAGACTTGAGGGAGGCATAAGAGTTTGAGAGGCATAAGAGACTTGAGGGAGGCATAAGAGTTTGAGGGAGGCTTATGATATTTGTCTGTATGGTTGATGTTTCAGGATATATGTTGAGTTATTGTGATGTTTGGTAGTGGTCTTTTGATGTATGTGTTACTCATGTCAGATGGTTATGTGTTGTGATGTTGTGGACATGTCATTGATTCCCTTGTGGACACTATGTACCTGTAGCATGGTTTGTTGTTATGTGAGTCTTTCATTGATGCAAATTGAGGAAATGTCTGGTGGATTGTAGTACTCTTTTGTTTGAGTATTTGGTATGTCAGTCATTGATGTGTGACGAGTACTATGTTATGTGGACTGTGCCGATTCCATTCCGTATTTGAGTAACCTTTTGTGGTGTAATACAATCTTGAAGTATATACTTGTGTGCTTGTGAATCTGTAGTGTCTTGTGAACCTGATAGGGTGTTGTGTTAGCAGTTCATGTTGGGCACCCACAATAAGGAATAAACCAAAACTCTTCAATGATGAAATTTTAAAAGCAATTAAACTAAGAATAATGCTAATGGAAAGAGACTAATGAAATGATGAACAAGAAAGAACTGCCAATCTTCACAGAACATTGAAAGTTAAAATTTCTACCAAATGTTCCTAAGGCTACCCTGTGACCGTGCTTTAATCAACTGAAATTTTAAACCATAGGGTGTAATGTCTCCTCTACCTGTCCTTGGTTGCGAACCATTTCCTTTTCCTTTGTGTAATGTCACATCGAGGACGATGCTTTCTTAAGGGGAGGAGAATGTAATGCCCAGCTGGGCATCGGAAACCTACCTGCCACCTTGGCTTTCCCTCCCAACCACCTACCTGCCAACGATTATGGCCGTCTTGTCCGTCCTTGCGTGAGGAAAGGGGTGGAGTCGCGTTTTTTTTTCTTTGCCGTGATCTCTTCAGGATTCTCCTTCAATGCGTATGGGTGGGTGTTGGGCACACGTTGATGGATTAGATGGAGCTTCAAGCCAGTAAGCAGGGTGTATGAGACGTTTCCTTCCTGTTCCTCGTGGGTGCTCCTTTTTTGTCTTCCCTGGCATCCAACAAAAACCTCCTCACGCCTGGAGCTGGTGCCTCGAAAAAAGTCCTGGAATGGTTTTTCTTGTTGTATCCTGCAGGCGTTCGGGTGAAAGGAGGCCTGTTTCCCTTCTCCTGGCCGCACACAGCTACCAGCAAGAGCAGTGGGCGTGTTTCCTCCTCTTCCTGGGCCCTGGGGGATGTGTTCTTGTAGATCCTGGATTCATAGCTTGACCGACCAGTTGTTTCCAGCCTGCTGCAAAACGTTACAGTATAGTGGAAGCCTTCGGGAGCGCCTTCCAACAAGCAGGTTGTCCAACTATGATGTTATCCGTTCAGTGTCGACTGCAGCTTCAAGTTCGGGACTCTCCTTCAAGATAGTTTTTATCAAAATCGATTAAGTGACAGTGTGAGTGTTACCAGGAGACCCGATGAAATTTATTACAGAGATTCTCTGTTAAGACCTTCTTGCTGTTCGATGTAACTCATGGGAGAGAATCCCATAGGCGCGGATCTGTTTAGATCAGAATATTTGTGAAGCACGTTTGCTTTGCTGTTTTATTGGAGCATGCGTTTTGTGTAGGTGACAGATCACACCCTCAGGCATAGGAGATCTATGCAGTGTTGGAGAGAACGTCTTGGGAGATGAAGGTAGCAGGATATTTGTCAGATTCAGAACAGGTACTGAGTTCTTTTTTCTTCTAATCGACTATGTGACAGTGAGAGTGCTTCCAACAGACCTGAAGAAATTTATTTACTAAGATTCTCTATTGATTTCTTGCTTGTTCTACGATGTAACCCATGAAAGAGGACCTCATAAGTATGGATCTGTTTCATATCGGAATATTCATGAAGCACTTTTTGCTTTGCAAATTATATGAGCATCTTCAACGAGTCACTGTTTTGGCAGACAGGAAGATGCACATGAATTTCTCCGTTTTGTCATAGAAGCCTGTAACAATGTCTGCATAAAGATGTACAAGGATCATACTAATTGGGGGGGGGGCAAGCAATTAAAGCAGGAGCCCAATACCATTGTTAAGGACATTTTTGGCAGTGTATTGCAGAGCCAAGTCAAGTGCCTTTCTTGTGGGACTGAGTCAAACAAGATGGATGAGATAATGGATATCAGCCTTGAGATTTTGCACGCCAACTCCTTAAAGGAACCTCTTGGCCGATTCCTTCAAGTTGAGGTGCTCGATGGGAATAACAAGTACAACTGTGAAAAGTGCAAGAAGTTGTCAGCAGCCCACAAGCAGTTGTCAATTATTCAAGCTCCAAATGTTCTAGTGATTCAGCTGAAGAGATTTGAAGATGTATTTGGTGGCAAGATAGATCGCAACATTATTTCCGAGGAACACTTGGGACTTACTGGCCATATGTCTAGAGATAGTCAGGACCCAAGGCCAGAGTATACACTATTTTGGTAGCATTGTCCATTCAGGCTATTCACAGGACTCTGGGCATTATTATGCATATGTCAAGGATGCAAATGCCCGCTGGTATTGCTGTAATGATGCCCATGTTTCTGCAATCACCATACAGGCTGTCTTGAAAAAAAGTATATATGTTGTTTTTCTTCGGAGCAATCCAAGACCAACTGAGACAAAGAAATGATGTCTTGTAATGGTGTAGTTCCATTCTAGAAACTCATCTGGCAATGGCTTTATAAACTTACAAGCAAATGCAAAGAGCAGGTGTAAAGCCAAACTCCACAACCTTTGATAGCATCTCCATGCCTATACCAAAGTGGGATTGTTTGAGCAGGGCATGGACGTTCTCCAATGCTTTTGAAAAAGAGATTTTCGTTGCTCTGTTGTATCTGCTAGTGTCCTGGGCACATAACATCTTAAGACGGATTTTATCCTGATACTGGATGCTCAGCGAAGTGTTCGGATGGTTTGGGAAAAACTTGAAAGAAATGTGGTCTTTTGGACAGCAATGATTGTTGGTTGTGGACAATTGGGTGGGTTGAGACACCTTGGAAACTTGTTTCATAATGGAGAAGGTACAAGGCTGTGTCAAATGCTTTGTTTGGTGGCGTTTGTAGAACTTATGCAAAAGGGAAGCAAGCATAAGACACCCATACTGTTTGACAAAAAAAAAAATCCTCCTCATTTGCTTGGTCTCGCGGATCGTGAATGTGGACTGCTTAGAACTGGTGCACCCGGATTCCAGTACCTACGGTTCTTATGCTGACCCGTGCGGAGTCTGTACGACCTGTTGAAGCTGGAGAAACAGGCAAGATATTTCTACACCTTTCTACTGCTATTATATTTTCAATTATTGTGAAATCGAACCACTTTTCCTTGCATTGTTTTGTCAGTTGGATGTCATGATGGGTGATTTCCCTTTTCTGCTTGTTTCTTCTTGTTTTAGCTTTTATTGTTGATAGTATGTGGGTCGAAAGGATATGTGTGCCCTCTCCTTTGAATGTTATGTTCCCTTACTCGAATGATAGAACTTCATCTGTTTGTTTATGTATTAATTCTTCTCTGCGATTGAGTTGCAAGTTGTTATGTTGATTATCTAGTATTTTCGATATCATGGAAGTAAGTTACGATAACTGTGAAGCTCCTCCCTAGCACCCAAGTTGTCTTTTGACGTTTTGTTAGCTCCTTCGCAAGTCCCTTTGATAACCTTTTGGCATCGAGAAGGAAAGGTTGTGAGAATGTGTGATCAATGCTTGGGGCTAGCCAGCTTGAGTTTCGGTAGTAAACTTTTAGAATGAAAACATTTGTGTGCGATGTGTTTTCCTGATCGCGTGTTTAGACTCTTATCTACCTTTCATCTTGTTTCTAGGCTTGCAAGGCCATTCTCAAGGAGTACCTTGACCATCCCTATCAACTTGAATCATAACTAGCTTTTCGAATCAACTAAGCTCGAGGTTTCCTTGTGCGAATCCAGTACCTCGTTGACACTAGATTAGTTTTGGCCCAATCGCCCTCTGTGAATTTATTTCTGATGGCGCTCTTCTAGTTTTCCTAACTGGCATTATTTTCTCCCTTGTAATGTTAACACTATTAATTAATATTGGTCAGTTTTTATGCATGTAATTACTGTAATAGTTTGTGATGGAGATTTCCTTAAATGTGATTGACCTTCGGGAAAACTCAGCTTTCGTGTGATAATCTTATGAATTCATAGCGGAAGGTTTTGTTTTGATAAAGTCACTTAGAAATTATGTTTGTATCTATTTGTGCGACGGTTGACTGCGTTACCAAGGGTTGCCGTAAAATTTGGTTGTTTTGGGATATGGGTAATTTATTTTAAATTAACCAAACATTAGTATTGTAGTGGAGGTTTGCAAATCCTTAGTGTTATAAAATTTGTTGATGACATTATTGTATACCCTTGTGTGACGGAACCCCCCCTTCTTCTCTCGCATGCTTGCTACTAGCCTGTAAGACTTTGACCCTTCCTGGATGATTGGTAAATCTATTTGTAGTTAATGGTCAAAACTAGTATACTATGCCTTCGCTTCGAAACTTATATTGTGTGTAAACTCTATTTGATTTCCGGTTTGAAACTCATTTGTACATGACTTTTTGTGTTAAATTTTGAAACCCGTGTTTCCCCTTTCTTGGGCCGATCAACTTTTGTTCTTTTAGAAATGTATTATTTTAGCCTATGCGTTGGTACCTTTGATAAAATTCTAGATGGTTGGTCTATTTATATCAAATCTCAATCTTGTAATTATTGTTATTTACTTACTTGATGGGAATTCTGTTCTTTGCTAGATTGTTATATCTCCTTATAGGGCCAAGGGCCATTCTCATACGATTATTACTTTCGTTGTTTTGCTCCTAACTGAAGTACAAGGTCTTCTCCTTCTTTGATTGACATGATGAAGACTTTAATATGACTTGATGTGTTAGTAGTGTTTAGAGGTTTGAACCAATTCTTGTAATAAAGTGTTTCCTTTTGTGATATTGTTAGATAATAGTTATGGTGGTTTTGTGTAGCCTTATCTTGCTCAGTTCTCGTGAACTGACTCTTGTAGAAAATTTGTTGCAGATGGCTTACGTGGTTAGATGATGGAAAGACTTGTAGATTATTGCATCAATCTTGGTTATGATGTTCCTTTGTACGAATGTGTACTATGTTATAAAATTTGGAAAGGGCCTTTGGACATTTTAGAAGAAGGGTCAGTGCCTAGTAAATGTATTGTAGAGTATTGTTGTTGTAACTGTTGAAACTTTGGCTTGTTTGGTTATCATGTGAAAGATGAAATTTGATTACCGCTTGGTTATGGGATATTCTAGTGAATTTTAATCCTTAGTATAGTAGCGGGGCATGTCCCATGTTATTACTCTCTTGCTCCCTAGTCTTGGTTCAATAGAGATGGTATGTCCCTTTGATTTGTGCATCATGTTGGAATGAATTGATATAACCTTGTTTTGTTTCCGCAAACGAGTACTGTTAAACTTTGCTCTTGAGTTAAAATGTTGAGTTGTAAATCCTCCTAAGGCTTAGTAGCAATGAGTTTGTAAGCACTATAAAGTGAGCTGGATAATCCTGATAAAAGTTAAACAAAAAAATTTATATATATGAATATATTATGTAGATGTGATCTACTTGATAACCTTTGAGACCTGGAACAATCAAGAGGAACTATCTTTTGTAACGAAATATGATAACTTATTATTATTTTTTTTTATTCGAGCCAAGCTAATAAACATTATCCTTTTATGGTGAAACCTTAAATGATCTCATGGTGAAATCAATGGTTAGATTTTAGAAGATGATAGGATTTAATAAGTAGGAGGGAAATTGATTAATAAAACCTTAAATATCTCTCTATCGTTTGAAATGTTCTCCTTTGTCAAACTTAATTAAGTAAAGTCTAGATGGAACATTTAACCAATCTTGATAAACTCTTAACCTCAATGAAAGACTGATAGTAAACAATGTGACCCTGAAGCTAAATTCTGTTGTCCTGTTCTGTTAACCCTTGCCTTGATTCATGGTGATATTTCTTAAGCAAGGTCAAAATTTAATCCTTAAACAAGAAGGCTATTGTTATGAACCCTAAGCGGTACTTTTCACTCAATCGGAGCTTATGCCTTCACCTGTGCAATAGAGGTGTGGAACATGTGTTAGTGGCTTGAATAAGATTAATTAACCTTGTAAGAAATGGAAAATGTTCTAAAATCAAATGAATAAGAAAGATTTGGACATCAAATTGATGATCCCAGTTTAGAAAGCTTGGCCTTAAGCTATTTAGTCAACCGTTGAAAAGAAAGAAGTTCTCCCTTGTGAAAAGAATTGTGTGAATCATTACATGAAATTTTATAAGAACGTAAGTTAAGAATTAAGAGACACTTTAGTAAACAAGAAAATTTAACAAGAAATTCCTCATGGGATGCCCTAGCTGTGAGTGTGTCATGTGGTTTGGACTTCCATGTTGTCTTGTCAAAAGAAGAGTACATTGTCCTTGATAGGTGTGAACGTTTCCGTGCTGACCTTGTGGTCTCCCCCGTAACAAGTGGTTCCTAGTGTTGGTTGTAACCTTGTGACGACATGTTGTGTCGTGTTTGTGTCAAAGCAAGTCAAAAAAAGGAGTTATCCTGTATTTCACTGTGTTTTCCTTGTGTTGGTATTTTTGGTGTCGTTACATTTTGGTATCAGAGCGTAGGTTCATGCTCTCGAACCTATGGGCCGGATTGGTGTTGTATGGTGATGTTGCATGGTGGTGGTGGTGTTACATGATGATGCTGCATGATGATGATGATGTTGCATGATGATGATTTATATTGGAAGAGTAATGTGCTTTAAGCGTGATGTGATTATTGTCGTAATTGTGATATTGTGAACGCACGTGATGTGTATGTCACTCAGTGCGTATTTGTCATCATGTTGATGTGTTGGGGATGAGAGTATTCTCTCTCCTTCTTGTGGATTCTAGGAAGAATTCACGTGTGAATTATTGTTTGTGATGTGTGAAAAGAATTCTAATGTGGATGACGTAGTGTTGGAGCATTGTGGCATATTGTGATATGTGGGTGTATCAATGTGTTGTATGACTAGTTGATGTTAAAAGAAACGAGTTGTATCATGATGTTTTTACCATGTTCTGAAGAAATGTGTGTACCACCTTGTTATGTTGCAATGTATGTTATGTTGTGATGTACTATGTTCATCGTATATATGAGTTGTGTAATATGTAATGCTTCATGTTGTGATTTTGGGTCATACGGTGAGTGTATGAACCCTATCGTATTGTGATTGCACCTTGGGTGCAGAATGTGGTAAAGTGATGTATTGCGCCCTGTGAATGTATAATTGTGATCTACCCCGTATACCTACCATACGTGAGACGTTATGGTAGCTATGTGTGTACCACCATGGTGTTAGTGATGTAGTTACATGTTATGTTGTGAGCCTTACACTAACCGACCCTGAGGGAGATCGGTAGAAGTGTATGTTGAGAGTGAGGAATGGTGTACCATGGGTCAATAACTCGAGTCAAAACTCGGTTTAGTAGATTACATGTGACTCTTTCCTCTCTCCCTATGTGGTTGTATGTATGCAACCCTAGTGTATCTATGACTATGTTTAGCCTTGTCGAAGGGTGGCGGGATTGATGTATATATTTTACGAGCTGAGGCTCGATGTTCCGAGTGCTAGCAACTCGTTGAGTACCCCTTTGGTGGCTAGATAAGGCCACACAGTTATCGTAATGTGACATTATTATAAGTTGATTTTATTCGTAAATTGAGCTTTTTACTTTATTTTGCAAGGACCAGCATCTTTTCTTGATTGCAATGCTTTACAATTTTGGGCATTTCCTTGGTTTGTGGCACTAACATGGGGATTTTGATACTAACTTTGGCCATTTGGTCATTTATTTTAGCTTGATTTGGGGTCTTCTTTTAAATTTGGAATTTTTACCGCCTTGCCCAAGGCTTGTACTTTGCCACTTGGCACTTTGACTGGATTGTTGTGCTGGTTCTAATGTCGTGATGTGTGGAATAGGGTCATGGGATGCACCATGGATTGGTTGGACCTATGGACCCGCTTCGTTGTATGGGGGTACGCCCCAAGGGGTACATATAACTAGCGGGTTGTTGAACCACGCGTTATTATGTCACTTGGGTTAGGAGTGTCCAAACTCTATGTGTCTTGGACCATAGGGACAACCGGCCTCCTTGAGGGAGGCATAAGAGTTTGAGGGAGGCATAAGAGACTTGAGGGAGGCATAAGAGTTTGAGGGAGGCATAAGAGACTTGAGGGAGGCATAAGAGGGAGGCATAAGAGTTTGAGGGAGGCATAAGAGACTTGAGGGAGGCATAAGAGTTTGAGGGAGGCTTATGATATTTGTCTGTATGGTTGATGTTTCAGGATATATGTTGAGTTATTGTGATGTTTGGTAGTGGTCTTTTGATGTATGTGTTACTCATGTCAGATGGTTATGTGTTGTGATGTTGTGGACATGTCATTGATTCCCTTGTGGACACTATGTACCTGTAGCATGGTTTGGTGTTATGTGAGTCTTTCATTGATGCAAATTGAGGAAATGTCTGGTGGATTGTAGTACTCTTTTGTTTGAGTATTTGGTATGTCAGTCATTGATGTGTGACGAGTACTATGTTATGTGGAGTGTGCCTATTCCATTCCGTAATTGTGTAACCTTTTGTGGTGTAATACAATCTTGAAGTATATACTTGTGTGCTTGTGAATCTGTAGTGTCTTGTGAACCTGATAGGGTGTTGTGTTAGATGTTCATGTTGGGCACCCACAATAAGGAATAAACCAAAACTCTTCAATGATGAAATTTTAAAAGCAATTAAACTAAGAATAATGCTAATGGAAAGAGACTAATGAAATGATGAACAAGAAAGAACTTCCAATATTCACAGAACATTGAAAGTTAAAATTTCTACCAAATGTTCCTAAGGCTACCCTGTGGCCCGTGCTTTAATCAACTAAAATTTTAAACCATAGGGTGTAATTCTCCTCTACCTGTCCTTGGTTGCGAACCATTTCCTTTCCTCTGTGTAATGTCGCATCGAGGACGATGCTTTCTTAAGGGGAGGAGAATGTAATGCCCAGCTGGGCATCGGAACTCTCTTTTTTTTCCTACCTGCCACCTTGGCTTTCCCTCCCAACCACCTACCTGCCAACGATTATGGCCGTCTTGTCCGTCCTTGCGTGAGGAAAGGGGCGGAGTCACTTTTTTTTTTTCTTTGCCGTGATCTCTTCAGGATTCTCCTTCAATGCATGGGGCAGTTGGTTGACTTGTTGTGATGGATTAGATGGAGCTTCAAGCCAGTGAAGCAGGCGTGTATGAGATGTTTCCTGTTTCCTGGGCGTTCTTTTTTGTCATCCAAGGAATGGTGCATGAAACCTCCTGTTTGGTGCGGAAATCCTGGACATGGTTATTCTTGTTGTTTCCTGAGGTAGAAGTTATGGGTGAAATGGAGGCCTGTTTCCCTTCTCCTGGCCACACACAGCTACCAGCAAGAGCAGTGGGCGTGTTTCCTCCTCTTCCTGGGCGCTGGGGGATGTGTTCTTGTTGGGGATCCATAGCAGAGACCTGCCGTTGTTTCCAGCCTGCTGCAGGCACGTTACAGTATAGTGGAAGCCTTCTGAGCGCCTCCAACAAGTAGGTTGTCCAACTATGATGTTATCCGTTCAGTTTCGACTGCAGCTTCTTGTTCGGGACTCTCCTTCAAGATAGTTTTTATCAAAATCGATTAAGTGACAGTGTGAGTATTACCAGGAGACCCGATGAAATTTATTACAGAGATTCTCTGTTGAGACCTTCTTGTTTGTTTCGATGTAACTCATGGGAGAGAATCCCATAGGCGCGGATCTGTTTTAGATCAGAATATTTGTGAAGCACGTTTGCTTTGCTGTTTCATTGGA
Organism: Taxus chinensis; assembly: GCA_019776745.2. NCBI lineage: Eukaryota > Viridiplantae > Streptophyta > Pinopsida > Cupressales > Taxaceae > Taxus > Taxus chinensis. The sequence continues at coordinate 151,537,625 of CM034157.1, forward strand.
GCATGCGTTTTGCTGTAGGTGACAGATCACACCCTCAGGCATAGGAGATCTATGCAGTGTTGGAGAGAATGTCTTGGGAGATGAAGGTAGCAGGATATTTGTCAGATTCAGAACAGGTACTGAGATCTTTTTTCTTCTAATCGACTATGTGACAGTGAGAGTGCTTCCAACAGACCTGAATGAAATTTATTTACTAAGATTCTCTATTGATTTCTTGCTTGTTCTACGATGTAACCCATGAAAGAGGACCTCATAAGTATGGATCTGTTTCATATCGGAATATTCATGAAGCACTTTTTGCTTTGCAAATTATATGAGCATCTTCAACGAGTCACTGTTTTGGCAGACAGGAAGATGCACATGAATTTCTCCGTTTTGTGATAGAAGCCTGTAACAATGTCTGCATAAAGATGTACAAGGATCATACTAATTGAGGGGGGGGGGCATGCAATTAAAGAAGGAGCCCAATACCATTGTTAAGGACATTTTTGGCAGTGTATTGCAGAGCCAAATCAAGTGCCTTTTTTGTGGGACTGAGTCGAACAAGATGGATGAGATAATGGATATCAGCCTTGAGATTTTGCACGCCAACTCCTTAAAGGAACCTCTTGGCCGATTCCTTCAAGTTGAGGTGCTCGATGGGAATAACAAGTACAACTGTGAAAAGTGCAAGAAGTTGTCAGCAGCCCACAAGCAGTTGTCAATTATTCAAGCTCCAAATGTTCTAGTGATTCAGCTGAAGAGATTTGAAGATGTATTTGGTGGCAAGATAGATCGCAACATTATTTCCGAGGAACACTTGGGACTTACTGGCCATATGTCTAGAGATAGTCAGGACCCAAGGCCAGAGTATACACTATTTTGGTAGCATTGTCCATTCGAGGCTATTCACAGGACTCTGGGCATTATTATGCATATGTCAAGGATGCAAATGCCCGCTGGTATTGCTGTAATGATGCCCATGTTTCTGCAATCACCATACAGGCTGTCTTGTCAAAAAAAAAGTATATATGTTGTTGCATCTTGGAGCAATCCAAGACCAAAGCGAGACAAAGAAATGATGTCTTGTAATGGTGTAGATTCTAGAAACTCAGGAGAGCAATGGCTTTATAAACTTACAAGGAAATGCAAAGAGCAGGTGTAAAGCCAAACTCCACAACCTTTGATAGCATCTCCATGCCTATACCAAAGTGGGATTGTTTGAGCAGGGCATGGACGTTCTCCAATGCTTTTGAAAAAGAGATTTTCGTTGCTTGTTGTATCTGCTAGTGTCCTGGGCACATAACTGTCTTAAGACGGATTTTACTCCTGATACTGGATGCTCAGCGAAGTGTTCGGATGGTTTGGTCAAAACTTGAAAGAAATGTGGTCTTTTGACAACAATGATTGTTGGTTCATGGACAATTGGAGTGGGTTGAGACACCTTGGAAACTTGTTTCATAATGGAGAAGGTACAAGGCTGTGTCAAATGCTTTGTTTGTTGGGCGTTGGTAGATACTTATGCAAAAGGAAGCAAGCATGACACCCATATTTTTGACAAAAAAAAATCCTCCTCAATTTTGGTCTCGCGGATTTGAATGTGGACTGCTTAGAACTGGTGCACCTGGATTCCAATACCTACGGTTTTTATGCTGACCCGTGTGGAGTCTGTACGACCTGTTGAAGCTGGAGAAACAGGCAAGATATTTCTACACCTTTCTACTGCTATTATATTTACAATTATTGTGAAATCGAACCACTTTTCCTTGCATTGTTTTGTCAGTTGGATGTCATGATGGGAGATTTCCCTTTCTGCTTGTTTCTTCTTGTTTTAGCTTTTATCGTTGATAGTATGTGGGTCAAAAGGATGCGTGTGCCCTCTCCTTTGAATGTTATGTTCTCTTACTCGAATGATAGAACTTCATCTGTTTGTTTATGTATTAATTCTTCTCTGCGATTGAGTTGCAAGTTGTTATGTTGATTATCTAGTATTTTCGATATCATGGAAGTAAGTTACGATAACTGTGAAGCTCCTCCCTAGCACCCAAGTTGTCTTTTGACGTTTTGTTAGCTCCTTCGCAAGTCCCTTTGATAACCTTTTGGCATCGAGAAGGAAAGGTTGTGAGAATGTGTGATCAATGCTTGGGGCTAGCCAGCTTGAGTTTCGGTAGTAAACTTTTAGAATGAAAACATTTGTGTGCGATGTGTTTTCCTGATCGCGTGTTTAGACTCTTATCTTACCTTTCATCGCGTTTCTAGGCTTGCAAGGCCATTCTCAAGGAGTACCTTGACCATCCCTATCAACTTGAATCATAACTAGCTTTTCGAATCAGCTAAGCTCGAGGTTTCCTTGTGCGAATCCAGTACCTCGTTGACACTAGATTAGTTTTGGCCCAATCGCCCTCTGTGAATTTATTTCTGATGGCGCTCTTCTGGTTTTCCTAACTGGCATTATTTTCTCCCTTGTAATGTTAACGCTATTAATTAATATTGGTCAGTTTTTATGCATGTAATTACTGTAATAGTTTGTGATGGAGATTTCCTTAAATGTGATTGACCTTCGGGAAAACTCAGCTTTCGTGTGATAATCTTATGAATTCATAGCGGAAGGTTTTGTTTTGATAAAGTCACTTAGAAATTAAGTTTGTATCTATTTGTGCGACGGTTGACGGCGTTACCAAGGGTTGCCGTAAAATTTGGTTGTTTTGGGATATGGGTAATTTATTTAAAATTAACCAAACATTAGTATTGTAGTGGAGGTTTGCAAATCCTTAGTGTTATAAAATTTGTTGATGACATTATTGTATACCCTTGTGTGACGGAAACCCCTTCTTCTCTCGCATGCTTGCTACTCGCCTGTAAAACTTTGACCCTTCCTGGATGATTGGTAAATCTATTTGTAGTTAATGGTCAAAACTAGTATACTATGCCTTCGCTTCGAAACTTATATTGTGTGTAAACTCTATTTGATTTCCGGTTTGAAATTCATTTGTACATGACTTTTTGTGTTAAATTTTGAAACCCGTGTTTCCCCTTTCTTGGGCCGATCAACTTTTGTTCTTTTAGAAATGTATTATTTTAGCCTATGCGTTGGTACCTTTGATAAAATTCTAGATGGTTGGTCTATTTATATCAAGTCTCAATCTTGTAATCATTGTTATTTACTTACTTGATGGGAATTCTGTTCTTTGCTAGATTGTTTATATCTCCTTATAGGGCCAAGGGCCATTCTCATACGATTATTACTTTCGTTGTTTTGCTCCTAACTGAAGTACAAGGTCTTCTCCTTCTTGATTGGCATGATGAAGACTTTAATATGACTTGATGTGTTAGTAGTGTTTAGAGGTTTGAACCAATTCTTGTAATAAAGTGTTTCCTTTTTGTGATATTGTTAGATAATAGTTATGGTGGTTTTGTGTAGCCTTATCTTGCTCAGTTCTCGTGAACTGACTCTTGTAGAAAATTTGTTGCAGATGGCTTACGTGGTTAGATGATGGAAAGACTTGTAGATTATTGCATCAATCTTGGTTATGATGTTCCTTTGTACGAATGTGTACTATGTTATAAAATTTGGAAAGGGCCTTTGGACATTTTAGAAGAAGGGTCAGTGCCTAGTAAATGTATTGTAGAGTATTGTTGTTGTAACTGTTGAAACTTTGGCTTGTTTGGTTATCATGTGAAAGATGAAATTTTGATTACCGCTTGGTTATGGGATATTCTAGTGAATTTTAACCCTTAGTATAGTAGCGGGGCATGTCCCATGTTATTACTCTCTTGCTCCCTAGTCATGGTTCAATAGAGATGGTATGTCCCTTTGATTTGTGCATCATGTTGGAATGAATTGATATAACCTTGTTTTGTTTCCGCAAACGAGTACTGTTAAACTTTGCTCTTGAGTTAAAATGTTGAGTTGTAAATCCTCCTAAGGCTTAGTAGCAATGAGTTTGTAAGCACTATAAAGTGAGCTGGATAATCCTGATAAAAGTTAAACTAAAAATTTATATATATGAACATATTATGTAGATGTGATCTACTTGATAACCTTTGAGACCTGGAACAATCAAGAGGAAACTATCTTTTGTAACGAAATATGATAACTTATTATTATTATTTTTTATTCGAGCCAAGCTAATAAACATTATCCTTTTCGGTGAAACCTTAAATGATCTCATGGTGAAATCAATGGTTAGATTTTAGATGATGATAGGATTTAATAGGTAGGAGGGAAATTGATTAATTAAACCTTAAATATCTCTCTATCGTTTGAAATGTTCTCCTTTGTCAAACCTAATTAAGTAAAGTCTAGATGGAACATTTAACCAATCTCGATAAACTCTTAACCTCAATGAAAGATTGATAGTAAACAATGTGACCCTGAAGCTAAATTCTGTTGTCCTGTTCTGTTAACCCTTGCCTTGATTCATGGTGATATTTCTTAAGCAAGGTCAAAATTTAATCCTTAAACAAGAAGGCTATTGTTATGAACCCTAAGCGGTACTTTTCACTCAATCGGAGCTTATGCCTTCACCTGTGCAACAGAGGTGTGGAACATGTGTTAGTGGCTTGAATAAGATTAATTAACCTTGTAAGAAATGGAAAATGTTCTAAAATCAAATGAATAAGAAAGATTTGGACATCAAATTGATGATCCCAGTTTAGAAAGCTTGGCCTTAAGCTATTTAGTCAACCGTTGAAAAGAAAGAAGTTCTCCCTTGTGAAAAGAATTGTGTGAATCATTACATGAAATTTTATAAGAACGTAAGTTAAGAATTAAGAGACACTTTAGTAAACAAGAAAATTTAACAAGAAATTCCTCATGGGATGCCCTAGCTGTGAGTGTGTCATGTGGTTTGGACTTCCATGTTGTCTTGTCAAAAGAAGAGTACATTGTCCTTGATAGGTGTGAACGTTTCCGTGCTGACCTTGTGGTCTCCCCCGTAACAAGTGGTTCCTAGTGTTGGTTGTAACCTTGTGACGACATGTTGTGTCGTGTCTAACAAGATTATCTTTCAATTAAATAAAAGCACCAACGACATTAAGTTTATATAATAAATACAAGTATCAATCTTACATTGTTCATCGATATTACCCAAGTATCAAACCTTCATAGATAATCAGTGGTATGTAAGTATAGTTTGGATATTTATCCCGCAATTTTAAGATTATAATTATATTAACAAGGATTCCACCAATCCACAGGTTCATGTATTATTTAGGTGTCCTTTTGGTTGCTTATTCCATGTCTTTATATATTTCTTCTAGTAAAAGAGTCCAACTCATAAGAATGAGTTATGATCGACAATACTGTCATCTGTTGGTAATATGCCAAAGATACATTTGACTAGCTAAGATATGCAAGCGCAGCCCAAGCCACTATGAATGCAAGTATCAACATTAACTCAACTCCTAATAAGATGCGAGTATCAATTTTTAGCTAAACGTAATAATAATCATAAATAACTAAAATATTCCACTCGTTAACCAAGCATTGAAATAACATATTTATCCTTACCGGTTACCTGATAACATAATATACCCTGTTATCTAATTCAACCTCCACTTGCATACCCCAATCTATGGGTATTAATAATTGTTCTATAAAAATGAAGTTAAATAATTTCAGGTAGACTTATATCCTTACTGTCATACATGGTAAGCACAGTTCCATTATGGTAGCTGTCACCTTTACTTAAGGCTATGCATGACTCCATTTTAGGGTAGTTATCTTAACTTCCCTATTCATCTGTTTTCCTACCAAAAGTCTTTCGACAAGCTTCAAGGTCAAAGTATAAGATAAATTTATAATTTTATATTTCAAGCGTTGCCTAAATTTGTATGCATGAGGGTATCACAAATCAATCAAACTTGAAGAATGTCGATGTATCCAATATTACTTTAACCGATCCAAAGGTCCAAGTAGTGCCTCAAAAATTAAGCCAAAGAATTATCCACACAGGATTATGACTTGCGTGCATAACATATTCGTAAAGGTCATAGAAAACCCATTAACACATGCTTCAGGAGGGTTCCAATCTAATAATAAGCTCATAGTAATAATAATAGCAGAGGGCCTGGTGAGGGGTTTTCCATAATCCCCAAGGTAAATGATAATCGAATGACTCAGATGGAGCTATCTAGAAAGACCAATTAAACTAGTATGACTCTTCCCAAATAGAAGCCCCCAATTCTAAAGGGGTTTATATCGTTATCAAACCACATTAAAAGACAAACATAGTCTTCCAAGAAAATTCCCGTTTTCAAGCCATGTTCTACCAATATAAAAAAAAAACACTACAAGGAATATTCTACATCTCATACACGCACCACAATATTTTCTACAGAAACCACTGTTCACAGGAATAATCATGGCAAAATGATAAACCAAATTTATAGATCGATAAGCGAGAATCACTGGAGAGATTTCTTCTTGTCAAATAGTAATTAAGATAAACGGGTAAAGGGGGAGAGAGATCAGCTCATGCAATTATAATTATAAGTCATCCGAAACCCATCTCTACAGAATTCAAACAAAAATAAAATTTGTAGAGATTGATTTACCCAAATACTAAAGGAAATAAATTATTAAGAGAGAGGGTTAGGGCTTATCATGCCTGTTTGGGGCTTCCTCAATGCAGCCACGTCGAACCAAGGCTCGGGCAACAGCAACACAACCTGCGCAACTTCTCTTCCTCAGCCTGTTGAAGGTCCAAACCCTGTTAACGGCCATGCTGCTGTAACAGGCCAGAACCCGTGTATCCACATAGAATTACAGGCACCTGGCAGGGTAAATGCAAATGAACGGCAAGCTGCAAACATTCTGCAAGACCCAGCATCACACAAATCTTGATGGTTGTTTGTGCACCTTGACAGTTGTCCAACTTTTGGTTCTTCAGTCATCGATTTAACTGCCTTCAGCAAAATTATGTCTCCCGAGTTCTAATTTCAAAGCCCGGATTTCAACAACAAAAGAGGGGTTTTAAGCATCAATATCAACTACACTTATTGTTTTCACGAAATATGCGAGTCACATCAGAGAGAAGACCAACTCGGTCACAACTGCATAATTCAAGTCTCATTCCCTCAGAGATTCTTCTTTCTATAGCTGCCTCTAAATAGTGGATTATTCTTTGCCTTTCTGCTCCCGAGTTCACTGGGCAGCCATCCATATGTCTGATGTAGTACTCCTGGAATGCATCAGGTCCGTCCGAATCAACTGATCCATGAAATACAACATATTGCATGTCGGTTAAAGTGCAAATCGTGTCAAAGAGAAGTTTTGGTCTGTCCTTAGACTTAATATTAATGACAGAATAACCTTTCTCAACACCGTTCTGCACAGTCACTATAGGCCTGGTTGTATCATCCCTGGATTCTAGCAGAATGCTATGCACTCTTTCATAGTCACGATCTGCAAACATCATTTGATGTAGATGCCTTTCAGATCAAATCCAACATGGAATTTCCAATTAGCCCACTCAACCATATGACCGTGGAGTTTAAAGCTTGGTCCCTCAGGTTGTTCTATTGAAATTGGATTAGTTTTGAGCCCAAAAGGAGGCTTCTGCCTCCTTGATCTTCTACCCAACGATATTATACTCATCTAAATCTACTAGCACTGTAACACCCTCAATAGGCATGGCATATATATTAACAGTTCCATTGGGATAAAAACACTGGACGTTGATAATTCTGTTGCCCTGCTTCTTTTCTCCAAACCATCCAATAGAGAAAGTGCTGCAAACAACTGATTTCATGTCAAGCCCTCTGTTTTTTTTTTTGGACTGTATGAATGGAGGATACTCCATGGGCAACCCAATGGCTTTAGTTTTCTCCTCTATTGTAAAAATGGGATACCCAAATCCATGATAGACTTTATCATACACAACAGTTTTTGATGTAATGTACAAAAGAAGTTTGTGGGTTTCCCCTGGTATTCTTGCAATTACAAAAGCCATTCTTGGAGGTAGAGGAGAAGAGCCACGTTTCCATTGATAGACAGCCTCCTTCTCTGGTGCTTCGAAGCCCATGTACTGGAAGCTTATGTTCTTCATGTGGAGGCGGCCTAGCTTTGATTTCAGGATCACTAGCTCGCGAACATGGCTGATTTCAGAGCTTGTCAGAGGATCCAGAGGATGTAATTCTTCTCCACCGGCACTCAAACTCAATGCAACCATCACTAAACTCAGCAACATAATACTTGTTCTCATTTTTGCTCAATTTTCTGGAATAGAACAATAATCTTCACAGCTACAAATCTACGGCTTTGGCTCTTCTGCGCTCAAAAGGCTTCTACTTTACTGCAACGTGCCTGCTGCCTGGTTATTTACTGTTGCAGGTAGTTGCTGTGGATCTCCAACAAGAACACACCTTACAGCACCCAATGAAAGTGGAGGTAACATGCCTACAACCCTAGCTGGTCTCCACGCCCCTCCTCCACAAGGAACCAGTCTCCACCTGGACGGAAGCGACTTTCCAAAATGAAAAGGCAAGACAACCCAACTAAAACTTTATCTCGTTCTTCTACTACAGCTGCAAGATTTTGCAACAACTGATCTCGACTGTGGTCGCGTGCAACCAGAACATCAGGTCTCCTGGTAACACTCTCACTGTCACACAGTCGATTTTGACAGAAATATTTTGAAGGAGAATCCCGAATTTGAGGATGCGTTCAATACAGAACAGATAACAACAGCTGGACAACCTGCTACACTAGCTTGTAGCTTCATCTAACCACCACATCAAACCAAACTCACGCAGCAACCAAGGGGCAGAGAAAACGTGCCAGGAGGAAGAAAAAACGTGCCTAACACCCACCTATACGCATTGAAGGAGAATCCAAAAGGAGATCTTGGTGAAGGACGTCAAGACTCCACCGACTCCCACTGTCTCACGCCAAACAGGAAACATAAATTGCCACCTAACTGCTAACCATAGCAAATTTTTTATTTTATCTTATTTTTGGAGCCCCACGCTTTGGGGACAGGCCGCTTGCTAGGAGCAACAATGAACGGGCATTACAGAGACGGTGTAATGGACATGTAGAAAGGGGAAGAGTCAAATCTAACCGTAAATTGTGAAGGATCGTGACGCTTATGGATAAGGAGAGACAAGTGCATACAAGATAATAGGGAAAGTTAATGGGGGATTAATGTAGGGACTTGAAAGCGAACAAGGTTGTGTTGAATCAATGAATGTCCCTTACTAAAGGGAATGAAACTTCCCCAACAAATGCAGAATTTTGTTTTCATCATTTTGTATATGAGAGAAGCTGGTGGTCAAAGTCGATGGCATGGCCGTGGAGGTGGAACCCAACAGTGTCGTTGGTCGCATCAAACAAAGATATCCTTTTCAATGACATTGCAATCATTCCTTGAGAAGGAGGGAATGCAATGCAAAGGAAGAGGGAAAACATATATAAGGTTGACAAGAATATAATTTCTATAATATTTTTAAATAGCAACAATATTAAAACAATAAAAATATGGTCTCTGTTGTGGTATTTATATCATCTAATGATTAGATTAAATATAGGCATGCCTAATTTTATTTTTGGAGTTGAATGTAAAGGTCCAAAGAAAATTTGGAGATCCGTTCAAGAAAAAATGAGGCAATATGCAAAAGTCTTAAAGGCTAAAAATCAAGATATGATGCAAGAGCATCATAAACACTTTGTAGAAACTATGTAAATATGTCAAAAGGGATAGAAATAGCAATTGCATGTGGAATGTGTGATGGATACACCAGAGGGGATGCATCAAAGAAGTTAAACTTTATGGAAATAAACATTGAAGGAGGAACAAGGGAGATGAAGAAGGAAATTAAAGCAGGCGAAATTCAGGAGTGTGGAAAATGTTGGGGGGGAACCTACACGGAAATTATTTTTTACAACTAAGAATATATGAAACATGTGTCAAATTCTTAATAATTTGAAATAAAAAGGGGTTTTAGTACGCAAGTTATCGAGGCAACATATATGGTCGATCAATGCTTCTAAGGGAAACTTAACAAGTTTGAATCCCAAACTCTACATATGTTAGATAAGGAAACAAAATGTTAAGATTTCCTTATGTAGTCGATTTCATGAAAATTAATGATTAGAGTTTCTAAATACCAGTTAAGGTAGTGACTAGGGTTTCCCGCCATTAGTAATCCTAATGATTTTTTCTTTCAATGACCTCTTAAACAAAACCTCTAACTCTCATCTCTACAATGCATACTATGTAGAATTATTTAGATTCAAATTTGGAAATTCCTATTAGCATGATTAATGTTTTCAAAGGCATTAGAAAAAGAGAAATTTCAATCTCAAAGGACCATTAATGAAAATACCAATGCATGTTGATTCAAAAATTAAATGCAAATAAAATCACACTCATCAACTTTATCACGAAGCCAAAAGAAGTGCAAGGAGGAGACTAGGCATTTACCTTACAATTCACTACAGAGGAGAATGAGTCAAGAAAGCTAATAAAAGGTAGATTTCATGAAAGAAAGCGGAACACAAAAACCTTATGTGGGACCTCATATCCTCAAGAAAAATTTTCTTGGTATCTGCCCATTGTAATAATTTTCACGCATTGGTATAATTTTGAAAAAATCTTATCAACACAAGTATTTATTAACATTACAAATTGTAGTGCCACAATTTTTTTAAATAAAATGTAACTAAATTTAAAAGAAAAAGTTGTGGAAAATAATTGGGGGAATTGATTAGGAGTAGTTGGAGTTTTAATGAAAGATTGGTGGGTAAGTAAGAAATGAAACAACATGTGGTAGAAGTCTAGAAGGGTTATGGGTGCCATTCATTCCAGCTAAGGTGTTTGTCAAATTATAGGATCCTCTTCATTGTTTTGCAGCTTGGAATGGGTGGAGTTAGGTGGAAGAAATGTGAAATATGTGAAAAAGATGACTTAAAGTCATGGGTGACCAGGTTCTTATGTCACATCTGTAGGATTTTTCTCTTTCACTTTCCCTTACACAAAATGGGAGCTTTCTACAAGGTAGACTCTTTCTGAAGGATGTTAGATGTAATAATAATGCTCATTTCCATGTTTCTAGTATAATAATGTAAGGTAAATTCCATGCCATTCACATCCTTTTAGCATAAGGGATTCCATGATATGCAACTCAGCCTGATAACATTTGGTGAGTAAACGAGGGAAGCATGTTTGTTTGTCATGCTTTTTTACAATAGACCATATTTGAGTTAAACCTATAACTGATATGGATGATGGGGTGTAGATGGTGAAGGATGATAATTCTTTGGGAGAAGATAATGACACAGAGGATAATGGCACAAGAATGGAATATTAGGTTGGCTGCCAGGTACATTATCTTTCAAAAGGATATAGCATTTATCATTCAACTGATATTATGGAATGACGTGAAAGTAGAGATGGAATTGACTGTTATATTCATTACTTTCATCAAAACAAGAGACTTGATGAAGGGTTCCTTCTATGAGGATCATGGATTCATTTTCAGAAGATGAACATGCATTACTTCCCACAGCTAGAGAAAAGCTTGCTCCAATGGCCACTCAAGGAACATCAGATATTGTTCAGCCAAGTTGAAGGGATTCAAAGTTGGATAATTTAGGAAAATTAGATCGTAAGGTAACTCACAATCTAAAAAGGGGTTATGATGGAATACAAAGTGTACAAAAGGGAGTAAAATATCTCACACTTATAAAACAAACACTGTAAAAGAGCACAAAGAAAAGAAAAAAAGTCAAGAATATTTAGGTTGTGGAGCTTGGAAAATATGAGGTTGATGTATGGTAGTACTCGCAATATCATGAAGAATACACTATTGTACACAAGATTTACATATGTGAATTTTGCTTGAAATACATGAAGAAGAGAATGACATATATGCATCACATGAGTTAATGTGGCATGAACTGCAATGATTATAGGAAACCAAATCTTAATGAAGAAGGGACAAGATATTTTTGTCAGATGTTGTAGTTGCAAGTGCTATAGTAGGTATGTATGGAAAATGTGGAAGCATGTGCTTAACATGTGAACTATTTGACTAAGTTCCTTAAATGTGGCCTCATGGATTGCAACAATAGCAGGATATGTACAAAATGGGTTTTTTAAAAATGCCTTGGAACCTTTCAAGAAAGTGCAAATCCAGACTTCAAAACCTTTATCAGCATCCTCCACCTAGGGGTCAAATGAAGGATTTACAATAGGGAATGGACATCCATTAATAATAATGATTGTTGTCAGGCTTCTTCGATGCTGCCAAAAATTTCCATAGAAATAGTCTACGCCGTAAAAATGGGTGTCTAGGTAGGGGATTTCTCATAACCGTAATGATTGCTACTGGAATTTTTTGCTGCCACCAACAACATCTACAGAAAAAGTTGTCACCAAAAAAATGGGGGTTTCCTGGTAGTGGTTTTCTCATGTAAAAATTGAATCCTATAAATATTTCATAGAACATTAAAACATTTCGGCATATAACTTTATCATTTTTGTGGAGCGGTTGATCAGAAGGATGTGAGTATCTAAGGTGAACTCATCTACTTCCAGGCATGGTTTCCCTTACCTTTTCTTTCTTATTTTTCATAGTTTGGGTTCTTCATTTGCAATATATTAGAAGCGTGAAACCACTCGATAATCTTACAAATGGATATGTAACCAAATTTAAATAGTATAAAGAAATAAAACTCCACCTTGTGATTGAAGAAACTGATTTTTCAATTTAAACATTTATTGTGGTCACCACCATAACCTTTTACAATGATAATAGAGTATCTGAATTAAGTGCTTGTATCTGTTGTTATTAGCCAGTGTTAGATGATGTTGTCAAATCAAACAACCATTTCCTACCTTGCAAAGTTATAAAAAATCAAATTCCAGAGGCTAGCAAAACAACACTCTCGACCCCATACAAGATCTGTCGAGTGTCGTATGAGTTCCTTGTTATGTAGAGATTCGTGTCAAGTATTAGCTAGGTCTCGTTTGACTGTTTATACTCTCTTCGCACTTTTAGGGAGCTATTAAAAATAAAAATTTGGATTTCGTTTTGACTCACCATTTGAACCATGAGAAAAAAAATTATTATCCTCCTATGCAATCATTGTTATTTGATTATTATTGATAGTTTTACAAAGGCATTTTGTAGGCCTCTGTTCGTAGTTTGACTAGGTCAAACTGGACCAATTACGACTGGTGGCTCTAGAAAACCCGTCGCCATTTGAAATCTGTTTTCCAGTTACGAATTCCATCAGTTCCTGTGAATTCTTGGTGTATAGGAGGACACGTAAAAACTTACCTGTGGTGTGTTTGGCCATCGGAAGGCAACACTTGAAAGTGGTTTCTTAGCCTTCAGGTCTAGATTGAATGTTTTTGCAAATAGTAGGAAAGTGTAAAAAGAAAGTTGTTGGACCTCCATCGGGTTACCAAACCACCATGGAAACTTGTTGACACTTGTAATAACTGTTTGAAATTCTATCATGTGACTTGTGTGAAATTTAACTTTTCGCAAAATAGTGTTTCTCTCACTTGTTAGAAGTGTTTCTCTCTTCCTTATCTCTTTCTCTCTCCTCCCTATCTCTTTCTCTCTCCTTGGTTAAAAAATGAAGTGAGATTAAATGTAACCAATACACGTCTCTAACCCTCTCCTTTGGAATTAAATTTTATATTATTATGTAAATGAAAAAAAAACCAAAAGACGTTAATTATGCTAGATTTAGGTGGATGCCATGCCAACGATTTATCGTTGATTTCACGCTCACATGGTTTTGCAGGATGGAAGTAAGATGGAAAAAAGGCGTGGTGTAATTCATCGTTTATTATTATAATTTTTATAAGTCATTGTAAAATGCTATATATGTATAATGTAGTCTCATGCTACTAGAAAATGTTATATTTGAAATTTGCTAATATGTGTGGGATGCTAGTTTTAGGGATATCTTAGGAAATGTGCATTTAATCACAGATTCCGTTTTGATTCATAGTTGCATGTATGGTAAAAAGGTTTTGAAATATATATATGTTAGATTGAATTTGAAGTTAATACCTTGTGGGGAATTTTTTAGTGTGTCTATAGACATGATTCGTTTTTTATTGTGTCATGTATTCTTACCTTGTAAGATGTAATAAAGAGATTTAATCGAATACACTCAACCCTAGTATAAGATCTATGCATAACTTGTCTTCATTGTGTGTGATCCTTCGTAGCATAAAAAATAAAATAAAAAATTTGAAACCATAGAATAAACTTAAACCTTGTACTCGATGGCACATCCTAGTTTAGGTAAATAAAACCCCTAGTTTGAAGTTTACTGCCATCAGAACATATATGTTTAGTGAGCATTTTTGTGAACCCATATTTTTGGAATAGGAACGATGTGGTCAAAAATTATCTAGAGTACGCGGTTCCCCTCCTAGCGTTGGGAATATAGTGTGTATTAAGGAGAATGTGTTCATGCTAAGTTAGTTGTAACGCCCACTATTTCAAACACACAAGACTTGGAAAAAAGTAAAAAATACAGGATAATTTTTTTTGAATTGTCTTGAATGTATATGCACATGACACATTACCATTTGTGGGGACACAAAGGTTACAAATAACTTTTTGAACAACTTTGATTACAAATATGACCACATAGACAACACTAGAACATCCAACACCCATCAAGGACAATTCACTTTCTCTTTGAAAAGACACCACAAAGAACTCAACTACAACACATAGTTACAATTCAGGACAACCCACTGTGAACATCTTCTTAAGGTTATTTATTTTATTTTTTACTAAAACACACCCTTCAAACTTTATCTTACGTTCTAGGAGATTCAGGTTTGATTTGAGAAAATTCTTCTTACAAGGGTTATAATACTTTGTTATACACTTAGAGACATTAGGTGTAATTGGGTAAAAATTTCCGAAAGAGGATCATCTTTAATGTGACAATTATTGGGATTAAATACATGATCAGATTATTCATGTTGTAGTTGCAACTTCTGTAGTACTAAGAGAAAAGGGAAGGTGATCTATGTGAATTGTTTGCTAAGTTCCCCTTGCAGTATTGAATTGAATTAGTAGCAAGATATTATGGGTTTCTTAAACCAACACAAGCTGAAAACAATCCATACTTGCAATTTAGATCCTCCCTAGGAGGTAAAACGAAGGAGGTTGAATAATGTCACTTTTGGACATCCATCAATAATAACTGAATTACTGCCATACTTCCAATTAACTTAAAGAAGCTACAAAATAGTCAGACCATAACAAGTTTTCAATTCAAGATGAGTTCAAATAATACTTTCATAACCTCCTTGTGCAAGCGATCAACTATTAACCATGCTTAAGAGAATATTACAATATACTATGGCAAGATTTAAAGTGATAAGATCAATTTTTTTCATCATCATGATCTCTTTAGTTAATTAACCAGTATTTTACTGAGACTAATAGTTCAACTAGATTTGGGTAAAAAAATTCATTTAGCATTCTCTTGATTAAGTTTGCTAAAGGGTGCAAAAGGGGTTCCCAAAGTGGAAGCATAAAACTTAAGTGTTCTTATTCAAAATCCCCTACTAACTGAGACATAACTATAACCCCAAAACCAACAATGATTTCACTTTTTCTTAGAATGCTTATCGTTTCGTGACCAAGACAATAAATTTTAACTCACAGCTTAAGGTTAGCAAGGGTAGATTATTTTACATTGTTAGATAAACACTTTATTTTGAAATAAAGACTCTTAATTTTATCAACTAAGTACAACTTCATTATTATCTTCTTTATTTATTCATCTATGTATTTGTCTTATTTTATCTTTTATTGTAATTTGAAAAAAGGGATTTTCAACCCACAAAATTATGCCTAGAATAACATTGATACCAATACCATGGAGGGTTACTAAACCAACAAGTATTATGACCTGAAAGAAGAAATTACCGTTATTTACCGAGAACAAAAAAACATGGTTATAACATTTCCATTCAACATGGCACATGAACCAAAGGAATCAAGAGATTGGATTTCACTTTGGTTAAGAAAAAGAAGGTAACAAAATAGTCCAAGCCATGCTAGAACATTTTCATGACTGTAAATGATATTTCTAAAAGAATACTCATAACAAGATCAAGATTGAATATTATTTCTCACAAAGGTAATTACAAGTTTAACTACAAAAGAACAAGACAAATTTATTTCACAATTACCAAACAATCAAAGGCAAGAGGCCTTCCAAACTCCATTACAAGTACTAATGCAATAATTACAACACATTTGACTTTCATAAAAGGAACCACATAAACAACTCAATGAAACCTTTACAATTTATTCCTTTATCTACTCGCATAATCCATCTGCACAAGTATTAACTTGAGTTAGTTAGAAAGAACTAAGCATGATAAGAGCTACAAAATAAGACATTGTGTTGTTACCTAAATATTTTATAGAACGAGAACCGTTGTTAATGAAACAACCTCGGAAATGTAAGTTAAAAATTTGTGAAAAGACTTTCCAATAAAACAACAAGGAAGAAAATAAATCTCACAGATCCAACAAGGAGTAGAATTTAAATACGATCTCATCAATTCAATTCTGTTGAGTCTATTCGAACACCAATATGCACTTTTACCAATTGCTAATCATCTAAACATGGGTATTTAGGAAGGAAGGAATTCATATGTCCTATGCTAACCTTATCCTTCCTGTCAAATCACAACCCATGTCCCTCAACTAAACATATTTTACCTTTTCAAGAAGAAACACAAGTATTAAACAAATACCATTCTCTAATTAGTATAGAAATGTTTATTCAAAATTTTGTGACTTGGAAGCACTAAAAGATAAACCAAAATCTAAATACATTTCTTCAACTACTAGACTATTTTAGGGCCCAATGCAAAGTCAAAAATGGGATTGATCTAGAACAAGCTCCTACACTAAGATGAGGAAGACTCAATCAATTGGAACAAGACCAGATAAATTACATACAAAGCTTTGAAGGTAAGGGTGATTAAGTAAACTACTCAAAATATATTATGCCAACAATGGAAAAGAAATCCCTAATACTCATTAGGCAACAATTTCCTATAAAAGAAGCTAATAGTTTCAACCCTACTAATTTCATCGGTGTGTTTGTTATGAGAGTCATTTCCAATATGATGATAATTAAAACTACAGCCATATTTTAAAGGGAGAAAATAAATTTAAAAAAAAACAAAAAAATAACTCCTAATTCTTCTTCAAAAATCTCCATCAATTCAATCATGCCATAATTTTTCCACTACACTACAATCCACATGCTATCAGCTATCTACAGGAAGTTATATACAATCACAAATGGCTTAACATGAATAGAATTTTGTCACCTATGTAATGCCCCGTTTGGCGGTTACCCAGGTTCATGGCGTAGTGACCTTTCCCTTGTTGGGTCGTTACAACTTGAGATGGATTTCAGAGTAGTTTTTAACAGTCATCTCAAGTGCCCATATGATATTTTGAAAAAACCCCATAAATTGTATTTAACTTTTTTTAATTCTAACATTCCGAGATGGACGGAATTTGAAAAGCATGAAAATATTGACTAGATACCATGCCTTAATTCTCTACATGACGTTAGAAAATAGAAAATTTGATCATATTGTATTTGGACTGAAATTGTTGTATTTGTAATGTCATAGAATGAATATTCTACCGTGTTTGATAGAACCGTGTCATTGTATGTTTGTTTGATATATTTAATTCAGAAATAGATAGAATGCCGAAATTTAAAATTCAACTTAGCCTTAACCAGGTCTGTTATTTTGTTCTATAGTTTTGTATGCTTGTTTGCTCGCGGTAGCGCTTCAGATGTTATAGTTGAGACGCAAACTTACTATCGATGTTAATGAAATGAAATAAAAAAAATAAGTAAAATAAACAAATAAAGGAATGCAGGGGTTGCGTGGGAAAGAAGGGGGGGTAGGTGTGTGGCGCAGGTTGGAGGGGACAGTGAATTAAAATCAAAATTTTATCTTCTTGTGCCTAAGGCCCTACCATCCCTCACCCCCTTCCTGCCATCTAGACCTGTTTGGCGTGAGACAGTGGGAGTCGGTGGAGTCTTGACTTCCTTCACCATGATCTCCTTTTGGATTCTCTTTCAATGCGTATAGGTGGGTGTTAGGCGCATTTTTTCTTCCTCCTGGCACGTTTTCTCTGCCCCTTGGTTGCTGCGTGAATGCTGGGTTTGATTTGGTGGTTATAGATGAAGCTACAGGCTAGTAGGCGTGTTACCTCCACTTTCATTGGGTGCTGCGGGGTGTGTTCTGGTCGGGGATCCACAGCACGGCCTGCACAGTAAATAGCCAGGCAGCAGGAAAGAACTCGAGCCCCAGCAGAAAAATAGGGATATTTGCAATCCTTCTCGAAGGCAGCAATCCACTGGTTATCTTTAACTAAACATGTCTAGTGAGGGCGGTTCTAGTTCTGGTTCAGGCAGTATGAAATATAAAAAAAACATTGTTTTGGTTCTTATAGGACCACCTGCCAGCGGGAAGAGTACCTTCTGTGAAAAATTCATTGAGGGTGCGCTTGGTCTTTCAAGCTTTCTGGGTCGGATGAATCCAGGCAAGCGACGATGCCCTACCAACATTGTCCAAGATCGAGCTTTCCAAGTCTCTGCACTGACAAGTATTTCCACACCAACAAGTCATTTAGGAAAGGCAATATTTGAATATCCTCAAGTTTACGCTGTAACTTCATTGGTTTCGCAAATAAAACAGAGACTCGAGTTCAGCGGTCTTTTACCAGTCTGTACACTGTAGATTGTAATCACAGGGAGCAAATAGATGATTTTTTTTCATGGTGTCTCTTGATTTGAAAAGGTGGAGAGTCGCAGCAAAATGGAGCTTTGTTTGAATGGCCTCCTGATGAGAGAATCGTGGCAGTTGAGCTTCACAAGGAGGCAACGGACTCTTATTTGGTGTATGCTATGTCTGTTTTGCTTGGACGTGCTCAACTCGGTGAAGCCAATAAAATGGTGCATGCTTTTTGTGTAGGTGACAGATCACACCCACAAGCACAGGAGATCTATGCAATGTTGGAGAAAATGTCTTGGGAGATGAAGGTAGCAGGATATTTTTCAGATCCAGAACATGTACTGAGTTTGTATCTTCAAAATCGATTATGTGACAGTGAGGGTGTTACCAGCAGACCTGATGAAATTTATTTACAAAGATTCTCTATTGAGATCTTACTTGTTGTACGATGTAACTCATGGAAGAGAACCTCATAGAGGCCGATCTGTTTCATATCAGAATATTCATGAAACACAATTTGCTTTGCTATTATATGAGCTTCTTCAACGAGTCACCAAGTTGGCAGGCATAAAGTTTTCTATTGGAATTATCACACCTTACAAGCTACAGCTGTAATGTTTGCACCGAGAGTTTGATGTTGTCCTCAAATCTGATGAAGGAAAAGGTTTATATATCATTGCGATAGATGCCTTTCAGAGCCAGGAGCGTGATGTAATCATTATGTCTTGTGTCTGAGCTTCAAATCATGGGGTTGGCTTTGTAGTTGATATTCGCCACATGAATGTGGCACTGGCACGAGCTCACAGAGCACTTTGGGTTAAGGGCAAAGCAGCTGCATTGAAGCAATCTAGTGACTGGTCAGCCTTAATTGAGGATGCTAAGTCTAGGGACTGTTTTATGGATATGGAGTCTGTACCAAGAGATTGCTTTTGGTTATAAAGCCATCTTCTTTTGCTTTGTCTCAGACTAGGGCTGCTCCTAATATGAGAGCACCAAGGTTAGGAGGTCCAAATCATAATCAATCAGATGCATATGGAGATGGTGGAGGTGTTTGGATGAATGATGAAGGATCAAGTTCAATTGCCAAAAATGGGGCCTACAGAAGTTCTAGGGCTAATTTTGGAGCGGTGTTGGGAGGATGATGGCAAGTATTTTAGACCACCCACCCTGGCCGTGAACTCCTACCTGTGCCAACGTGAAGATGGTCGATGTTTGGGCACCCAACGAGCTTGAAGAAAATGGAATTTGGCTTGGGTTGTTGTTGCTGATCCGGACGATGTTGAATCTGGAGAAAAAGGCAAGATATTTCTACACTTTTCTACTGTTATTTTATTTAAAATTATTGTGAAATCGAACCACTTTTCCTTGCATTGATTTGTCAGTTGGATGTCATGATGGGAGATTTCCCTTTCTGCTTGTTTCTTCTTGTTTTAGCTTTTATCGTTGACAGTATGTGGGTCGAAAGGATGCGTGTGCCCTCTCCTCTGAATGTTATGTTTCTCTTACTCGAATGATAGACCTTCGTCTGTTTGTTTATGTATTAATTCTTCTCTGCGATTGAGTTGCAAGTTATTATGTTGATCAACTAGTATTTTCGATATTATGGAAGTAAGTTTACGATAACTATGAAACCCCCTCCCTAGCACCCAAGGTTGTCTTTGACATTTTTTGTTAGCTCCTTCGCAAGTCCCTTTGATAACCTTTTGGCATCGAGAAAGGAAGGTCGTAGGATTAGTGTGATCCATGCTTGGGCTAGCCAGCTTAGAGTTTTGGTATTAAAACTTGTAGAATGAAAAGGTTTGTGTGCAATGTGTTTTCCGTCTCGCGGGTGTAGACTCTTATATTATCTTTCATCTTGTTTCTAGGCTTTTAAGGCCATCCTCAGGAAGTACCTTGACCATCCCTGGCAACTTGAACCATAACTAGCCTTTCGGATCAACTAAGCTCAAGGTTTCTTTGTGCGAATCCAGTACCTCGTTGACACTGGAATAGTTTTGGTCTAATTCCCCTCTCGGAATTGTTGTTGATGACATTATTGTGTACTCTTGTGTGACGGAACTCCCTTCTTCTCTCGCGTGCTTGCTATTAGCCTGTAAGACTTGGACCCTTCTTGGATGATTGGAAAATCTTTGTAGTTAATGGTCAAAACTAGTATTCTTGCCTTCGCTTCGAAACTTATGTTGTGTGTATACTCTAATTGGTTTCCGGTTTGAAACTCAATTATGCATGGCTTTTTGTGTTAATTTCTGAAACCCGTGTTTCCCCCTTCTTGGGCCGATCAACTCTTGTTCTTTTGGAAAAATATTATTTTAGCCTATGCGTTTGGTACCTTTGATAAATTTCTAGATGACTGGTATATATATCAAATCTCAATCTTGTAATTATTGTTTAATTACTTACTTGATGGGGATTCTGTTTTTGCTAGATTGTTTGTTTTCTCCTTATAGGGCCAAGGGCCATTCTCATATGATTGTTACTTTCGTTGCATTTTCTCCTAACTGAAGTACAAGGTCTTCTCCTTCTTTGATTGACATGTTATAGACTTTATTATAACTTGATGTGTTCATAGTGTTTAGAGGTTTGACCCAAATTCTTGTAATAAAGTGCTTCTTTTCATGATATTGTTAGATAATAGTTATGGTGGTTTTGTGTAGCCTTATCTTGCTCAGTTCTCGTGAACTGACTCTTGTAGAAAATTTGCTGCAGATGGATTTTGCGTGTAGATGAGGGATAGAATTGTAGACTTTTGTCATCAACCTCAGTTGAGAAGTTCCTTTGCTCGAAACCTTTGTATGTTGTTCAACTGTTGTTAACGTCCAGTGGAAAGTTTAAAAGAGGATTAATGTCTTAGTATAAAGTATTGTGGACTTTGTCATCTGAACTTTGGAAACCTTGTATTGTTTGACCATCATTGAAATTATAAGAAAATTTGGTTATTGTTGTTGAGTGACTTTGTTGGAGTATCAATATTTTAAGAATTGATGTAATCTTGTTTTGTTCTTGTAAATGAGTGTTGCTACAACCTTGCCTTGAGAATAAATTTTGAGTTAAACCTTGGTATGACTTAGTAATAAAGTGTCATAAGTAAACTAACATGGGATTGTTTAATACTTCTGGAAGTTAAATTAAAAGTTGCATTCAAATAAAGTAACGTAGGGGTCACCAACTTGAGAGCAAGAAATTCTTTAAGTAAACAAGGGCAGGACTATCATTGCAAGTAAACTTTATATCATGATAACCCTAGCTCCTCTAGTGAACATTATTCCTTTTACGGTGAAATTTGTAAAATGACCCTAAGGTGAAATGAACTGTTAGTTGTTTGAAGATGATAAGATTTAATAATCCAGAGAAAACAAATTGGAGACCTCACCATCTTTCTCACCGCCATTTGGAAAGTAAATTTTTACTCCTTGTTAATACTTTTAGCGAAGCCTAAGTAAAGTTGTTGATAATTCTGGTTAAGAGCTCTAGCTTCAATTAAATACTGGCAATAACTAATGAGGTCCTAAAGATGTTTCATCTCGACCTTCTCCCTCTAACCCTTTTCCAAGGCACCTTGTATCTCTTCTCTTAAGTGTGTTGAACTTAAAACCATGTTGTCTTGTGGGCAAGAACGAATCTTAGTAGCGTTAGTGGTGAGCAGATGGCCTTGTGGAATTTAAATACTCCTTTTTCTTGATAAACGAATTAAGCAAATAAATGTCATAATAGAGAAGATTTAAAGATAATTACTCAGTGTCAAAGGAATAAACTTAGCTTGGTAAGATGAATTGTACGAATCATATCTTGAGCCTCCTTGAAAACGTAAGCTAAGAATTGCAAGATGTCCTTTTAAAATAAATAACCCTCAAGAATATCTCATTGTGGTTGGCCCTAACTGTAAGTGTGTTCTGTGATTGGACTTCTATGTTGTCTTGTCAAAAAGAAAAGTAAATTGTCCTTGATAGGTGTGAACGTTTCCGTGCTGCCTTTATGGCCATCATTGTATCAAGTTGTTCACATAGTTAGTTGTATCCTTGGTGACGACATGTTGTGTCATGTTATGTGTCAAGCAAGTCAATCTAGCATTGACAAGAAACAACAACATAAGGATAAGGAACTCTAGAAAGGTCTGTGAAGATAATGAAATCAAGAATCCACCTAATAGACTCATACTAATATAACCAAGATGACAGAGAGAGAATTATAACACAACATACACTTCAAGTGATCAAGCTCCAGATTGAATATACAAGAAAATTTCTACATATGTCTAAAGGATCAAGGACGCCATCCGGTCTAATAAAAAAATCACAAAAGAAAAAAAAAATCCTTCTCATGATAGAAATTAGGGTCTAAGTTATAAGGATAATTTTTTTTCCCATAACCATAATTACAAAAGTTCACATTTTAAAAAATCACACACTATAACCCCACCCAAAGAGATGTTTTCATGAAAAGAAAAGTTCATTTAATAAAACACTTAGATAAAAGTAGAATAATTAAGGTGTAGGGATTATCATGCCTGAAATTCTCTTTCACCCATTGCATAGACACCTCACCGACCAACAACAACACTCAACGGGTTGAATCTCTGTCTGCAAACATCATGGGCACCAAAATCTCCACATTCTCCCACAGTGGCATGATAGGGAACTCTCAAACCCACAAGTGCATCTGTCTGAAGAAAAGAGGTCCCAAGGACTACCTTGATGGTAGTGAATACACAAAAATGGGTTTAATAGAAAGGCCTAGGAACTCCAAAAAGGAAATAAATATGAAAGGAGGAATGCGAAACTTGACAAACTTGAAAATTTACTCCCAACCTACATCTAAAAGGGGTGATTAGAGCAGGACATGATATCCCTCTCAGCACAAGGGGAAACAAATCTATCAAAAGGAGTCGTAGGTGCCTCAAGATCCACGTAAGCAAAATGTGGGAGAGAACATAAAGTAGGTAAACTTCTTTACCAAACGCCTCAAAGGGATGTGGTTTCAAGGGATGCCATATTTGTAGGATAAGCACAATAGGATCTCCAAAAGCAACCAATAGGTGTCAAAAATGATCAGTTCACCTTTTCCCACCATAAGCATATCCATAGCTGAAAAGGAAGCTTGAAATAGATAAGGACGTCCACTACAACATAAAGGAGAAAGGAACTCTATCATCATTCCAGTTGTAAGCACCCAGGGGGGAAGTATTATGCAACACACATTGACATGAATGATTTCAATGGCTTCTCTCCCTCCAAACCAGTCTGCAAAACTACTCTCTACTCACTTGGCTAGCACAAAAAACATACAAAGACATCCACTGAGTTTTTTCACGCATCCATCCCAAAGGGCGTGGGCAGGTGAGACCACTGCTAGACAGAAATTTTAATAAAATAAAAAAATAAAAACTTTTAATAACCAGGTGCCCAGCAAAGCAGAAGTTTCCAGGTCTAATAAAAGATCCCCTAAATAAAATGGTTCACAAGGAAAGTTCACACGGACACCCAAAAGGCATGTCCAACACGTCTAGCATTTAGGAGTTTTAATGAAATGATAGGTGGCTATTAAATCCACCCATCTCCAGCCAAACAAGGAACTAAAATAATTGGTTAAGATTCACATTTAAATTTAGTAATAAAAACACTCCAAACATGAAGGCGATGGCATGCTCGTAATCAGAGGCAGAAGGGCCACATTGCTGCTCAGCAGGATGCCACCTCCGATGAAAGAGGTACCAGATATACGACTCATTCTGACATTGTTCTAGTCTCACAGAGACTTCGCAGCCGTCAGAAGATGTCTGGTTGATTGATTCAGGTGCCAGCAAACACATGACTGGCAACAAGAAGTTGTTCCATACTCTGAGTGACCGGCCCACTGGAGATCGGATCACCATTGCAGACAATCAAGAGTATATTGCAGCAGGGATTGGTGATGTCATCATTCCTCTTGGAACACGAAGATGTGCACTCACAAAGGTGCTATATGTTCCAGGTTTGACTTCAAATCTTTTGTCTGTAAGTCAACTTCTTAACCATAGAATGCAGGTTGAACTCTTTGTTGAAAAAAGGGGTCAAGTCCTGCATCATTTCCTAGGGAGAGTCAGTCATTGCTCAAGCATTTCTGAAGGGCCGTCTATTTGCACTAGATGCGGTCACTTCATCTAGCGTTTCTCTCTCTCTCTGCATCAACGGCAGAGTCCACTGCACTTTGGCACTTTCGATATGGTCATCTTTCTGCCGGGGCTCTGCATCAACTCAGTGCGAAGGAAATGGTAAGAGGGCTTCCTCCACTCTCCCATTCCTTTACCTGTTTGCTCAGGATGTCTTGCGGGCAAACAACATAGAGGTCCATTCAAACAGAGCTCTTATCATTCTACAGAGCATCTTCAGGTCGTTCACACCGATCTGTGCGGACCCCTGCCAGCTAGCTTTCAAGGTTTTGTGTACTTTCAGCTCATCATCATTGATGATTACTCACGGAAAAAAATGTGGGTATATTTCCTTCGGAAGAAGAGTGAGGCACTTGCAAATTTCCAAAAACCTTCTACCAGCAAGCCACCAGGCAGTCTGGGAAGCCTCTTCTTCTCTCTCCTCCTCAGATCGAGGGGGGGGGGGAATTTGTGTCAAAGAAGTTCTTAGCATACCTAAGCAGCATACCTGAAGCAGCATGGCATTCAGCAACATTTGACTGCTCCCCTATACGCCCCAACAGAACGGGATTTCCGAGCGCCACAACAGGACTGTCATGGAGATGGCTCGTTGTATGCTCTCGACCGCCAAGTTGGAGGATCAGTTTTGGGCAGAAGCAGTCCAGACAGTCCAGTGTATTTACTCAACCAACCGGCACCCCACGAAGATCTTGCAGAACAAGACACCGGAAGAGGTATGGACTGGTCGTAAACCTTCTATTCATCATTTAGAGTTTTTGGTTGTACTGCATATATGCATGTTCCAGATAAGAAAGAAGAAGAAGATCGATCGATCCAAAGACACTGCCATGTCTTTTCTTGGGGTATAGTACTACCTCAAAGGCATATATCGTCTCATGGATCCTGAGACGAAGAAGATCTACGAGAGTCGAGATGTGGTATGTGATGATGAGTCGTCCTTTGACTCCTTGCCACACAATGGAGATCCAGTACCGACCTCGTCACATAGATTGCTCACACATCCAGATGATGAGCAATGATTCTTCTCAGAGAGAGAGAGAGAAGAGCTGAGTGAGTGGAGACTTGTTCGTTGATCTTGGCACACTGGAAAACACATCTTCACATCAGCAGCAAACGTCCGAAATGGGTCCAGAGTACTATCAGGGATGCACACCTGAACTCACTTCCTGGTACTTCTACGGGAGTTAGAACACGAAAATCCAGTACCTCGTTGACACTGGAATAGTTTTGGTATAATTCCCCTCTCGGAATTGTTTGTTGATGAAATTATTGTGTACTCTTGTGTGGACGGAACTCCCTTCTTCTCTCGCGGTGCTTGCTATTAGCCTGTAAGACTTGGACCCTTCTTGGATGATTGGAAAATCTTTGTAGTGAATGGTCAAAACTAGTATTCTTGCCTTCGCTTCGAAACTTATGGTTGTGTGTATGCTCTAATTGCTTTACTGTTTGAAACTCATTTATGCATGGCTTTTTGTGTTAATTTCTGAAACCCGTGTTTCCCCCTTCTTGGGCCGATCAACTCTTGTTCTTTTGGAAAAATATTATTTTAGCCTATGCGTTTGGACACCTTTGATAAATTTCTAGATGACTTGTATATGTATAAAATCTCAATCTTGTAATTATTGTTTAATCACTTACTTGATGGGGATTCTATTTTTGCTAGATTGATTGTTTTCTCCTTATAGGGCCAAGGGCACATTCCTCATATGATTGTTACTTTCGTATTCATTTTTGCTCCTAACTAAAGTACAAGGTATTCTCCTTCTTTGATCGACCATGTTATAGACTTTATTATAACTTGATGTGTTTCATAGTGTTTAGAGGTTTGACCCAAATTCTTGTAATAAAGTGCTTCTTTTCATGATATTGTTAGATAATAGTTATGGTGGTTTTGTGTTAGCCTTATCTTGCTCAGTTCTCGCGAACTAACTCTTGTAGAAATTTTGCTGCAGATGGATCTTACGTGTAGATGAGGGGATAGATTTGTAGACTTTTTGTCATCAACCCTCAGTTGAGAAGTTCCTTTGCTCGAAACCTTTTTTATGTTGTTCAAACTGTTGTTAATGTCCAATGGAAAGTTTTAAAAGAGGAATAATGTCTTAGTATAAAGTATTGTGGACTTTGTCATCTGAACTTTGGAAAACCTTGTATTGTTTGACCATTATTGAAATTATAAGAAAATTTGGTTATTGTTGTTCAGTGACTTTTTTGGAGTATCAGGGTTTTAAGAATTGATGTAATCTTGTTTTGCTCTTATAAATGAGTGTTTCTATCAACTTTTCCTTGAGAATAAATTCTGAGTTAAACCTTGCCATGACTTAGTATTAAAGTGTCATAAGTAAAACTAACATGGGATTGTTTAATACTTCTGGAAGTTTAATTAAAAGTTGTATTCAAATAAAGTAACGTAGGGGGTCACCAACTTGAGAGCAAGAAATTCTTTTAAGTGATCAAGGGTCAAGACATATCATTGCAAGTAACACTTATATAACCTGATAACCGCTAGCTACACTAAGTGAACACTATCCCTTCCATGGTGGAAAATCTGTAAAATGAACTTAAGGTGAAATGATACTGGTTAGTTCATTGGAAGATAATAAGATTTAATAAACTAGGAGAAAACAATTTTGAAGACCGCACAATCTATCTCTCACCGCCATTTGGAAGGTAAATTCTCTTACTCCTTGTTAATACTTTTAGCGAAGCCTAAGTAAATTTGTTTATAATTCTGGTTAAGAGCCCTAGATTCAATTTAAATACTGGCAATAACTGATGAGGTCCTGAAAGATGTTTCATCTCGACCTTCTCCCTCTAACCCATTTTCAAGGCACCTTGTATCTCTTCTCTTAAGTGTGTTAAACTTAAAACCATGTTGTCTTGTGGGCAAGAAAAAATATTAGTAACGTTAGTGGTGAGCAGATGGCCTTGTGGAATTGAAATTCTCCTTTTTCTTGATAAACGAATAAAGCAAATAAAGGTCATAATAGAAAAGATTTAAAGATAATTACTCTGTGTAAAAAGAATAAATTTAACTTGGTAAGATGAATTGTATACGAATCATATCCTGAGTCTCCTTGAAAACGTAAGCTAAGAATTGCAAGACAGGTATTTCTTAAAATAAATAGCCCTCAAGAATATCTC
Organism: Taxus chinensis; assembly: GCA_019776745.2. NCBI lineage: Eukaryota > Viridiplantae > Streptophyta > Pinopsida > Cupressales > Taxaceae > Taxus > Taxus chinensis. Next base: position 151,565,663 of record CM034157.1, read on the forward strand.
CTTGTGGTTGGCCCTAACTATAAGTGTGTTCTATGATTGGAATTCTATGTTGTCTTGTCAAAAAGAAAAGTAAATTGTCCTTGATATGTGTGAACGTTTCCGTGCTGCCTTTATGGCCATCCTTTGTATCAAGTTGTTCCCAGTGTTAGTTTATATACTTGGTGACGACATGTTGCGTCATGCTATGTGTCAAGCAAGTACAAAAATAAATATATCCTGTCTTTTCACTGTGTTTTCCTTGTGGTTGGGATTTTTTGGTGTCGTTACAACCTATGTGATCTATTAAATTTTGTAACAGCTTTCACATAGTCTAAATATTTCACGTAATGTCATTAAACAAATCAGAAGTAACATAGGAATTAATATGTTAGTGATCGTTCCCTGGCTATAAGAGGTCTATTCTAGCATTGTCACGAATGCTATCAACATAAGGATAACAAAGTTTTGAAAGGTCTGTGCCCATTTTTACATCAAGTGCAATCCACCTAATTGACTCAATAGTAATTTACAACAAGATCATATATTGGGAGGTTTGTGTTTCGATCATACACTTTCAAGTGATCAAGCCATCCAGATTGGAGTTAAAAATGTTATTTGAGTAAAGGTACGTGCAAATAATGTGCTTGAAGAGACTCAAGGTTGTTTAGACGATATGCCGGTCTAATGAGATGAGATCATCAATGGAATGAAAATATTCTTTGGTTGTGCTCAAGATAATCAGGGTCTAAGTTTAATTAGGATGATGTTATTTCCCATAACCATAATGGGAAAAGGTCAGGCATCTTTTAAAACTCAGTCTCATCTGCAAGCATCCTTCCAAAGAGCTATGTTTTCATGAAATGGGGAGTTCATTTGGAATAAAGGACTTGGATAATCCAGTATAATAATTAAGGTGAATGGGATTATAATGTTTTGTAATAGATTTCTACTTAAACCACATTTGGCATAGACACCTTATTCAACCATTGTGCAACACTCAACGTGTTGAGGTATCTCTACTCATGAAGGGTAATCATCATTGAGTGCACTAACAATCTTTACAGGTTTTTGCACATTTTTTTATCGGATAGGGAGAGTATCAACCCACAAGTGCCCTCTCGTCTGAAGAAAAAGAATGTCCCAAGGCCTTACCTTAATCTTTAATTTTTTTTTATAATTTGGTTATTCATTTATAGATAAGGCCTAGGAAATATCAAAGAATTAGATATGATACAATATGGATATTAGGAATCCGGTTATTACTCCACAAACAATGAAAATTTCCCCCCTTATGATTTACGTCTACAAAGGGGTGAAATATGAGCAGGTCATGATGTCCCTACTCACCACAAGCTTATACAAATTGCTGTCAAAAGGAGTACCAAAATTAGGTGCCTCTTGTTTCCACTAGTGTTGCCGATTGTTAGATGAGATGTCACATGAAAGTAAGTAAACTTTTTTCTACCTTGCAAACGCCTTAAAGGGAACAAAAAACAAGGGATGTAATATTCAATGTCTCGCAAAACGCACTATTGGTACTCTCTTCAAACCACAACTTCAATAGGAGTCAAAAATGGTTACTTCACCTTTTCCCACCATAAGCATTTGGATAGCTTAAAACTGAAATGCTTAGGTTTCGTATAAGGACGTCCATCGTTTGGACAACATAAAGCTGTGAAATGAACTTGTCTATCATCATGTAAACCACTAGTATTTTTACTAGCACCCAGGGGGGTCATGTTAGCTTCATTTTTGGGAAAAACACATTGACCTGGTTAGATTTGGAAAGGGGGTTTTGTAGGCCTCTTGTTTATGTTGACTAAGTCAAAATTAGATCGATCTACTGAATGGTGGCCAACACAGAAACCTAGCTTCCAATTAGAAAACCATTTTCTGAGTTCTTTGAATTCACGGAAACATGCCAAAGTGGATTCATGGGTATATATGAGGACACACTATTAATTTACCCTATGTCTATTATGTACTCAAAAGGAAGCATTTGAATGCAGTTTCTAATAGCCTTTGAGCCTAACAATTAGCAGCAGTTTTTAGGTCTAACTAGGAGGAAACCGTAAATAATGCATTGTAGGACCCCAGTCGAATTAGCAAACCATCATCGAAACTTACTGAAAATTTTAAATAGCATGTTTGAAACCATTTTTTGCTTTTGGTGTAAATTTTAAATTTTACAATGATTAGTGTTTCTCTCTAAATCCCTGTCTCTTTCTCTCTCTTCCCTTAGTTAACAAATGAAATGAAATGAAATGAATAATATTCCCTAACCATCTCTAAATGTTGCGTGCATATAAAATTATCCCACACATGTAAGGATCGATGGGCCAAGGTGGAAAATGGATTTAATAATTATGATAAGATATTAAAGGTGGATGCCACTGCCTAGACATTTGTTGCTACAAATAGAGTAAGGTCTTCCTTATTTGCGCATATCAAGACTTGATTAGGAGATGAAGCGGTCACTAAAAACATCATTGTTACATGGTTTATAATGATAACTAATGACAATTATAGAGGCTAATTCAAAATTTTGTGAAGTATTGACAGATTTATTTTTAAAACTTTGTAATCATCTTTTAAGATCGTTAGTGTTTAAGGGAAATGTTCATCTCAACATGGGTGTTATTTGATCCCAAATTTTTTAGCTTACAAAAGTTGGATACTATATCATTATAAGGAAATTGAATTTGGCATCGGAATAGTGCTTTCTCTTTGTGAAATTTAGGATGAACTAATCAATTATTGTTGATATTCCTTTTAACTAGGAAAGCACCCTATCAAAAGAAATTGAAATGCAAATAGTCAACCACTTAGTTTGGGATTTGTGCATATCCACCCTGATCTCACATGATATTTATAGGCATATAATCAAATTAAGGGCATTGCAGGATGAACTTAAATATTTACACTTGATAAGGACACCTTCTGGTTAAGTAAATAACATCCCAAGTGAAGAACGTTCCATCCTAGCTCTGAGATAAAGGTTAGCAACATTTCCATGAACATGACAAGAAAGGATGACGTCACACAAACGTTTGATCCATGGTGTATGTGGTCCCCTCATAGCAATGTATATTTGTTTGTGCCCGTAAATAGAATGTGCGTTTCTTAAGGTAGTGATCTCTATGGGAAACCAACATTTAAACATTATTTACAAACCCTCTTCGCCCGACACACATACTTGAATTAAGTGTGTTAGGCGGAAAAGATCACCAAACTAACCTTTTAAAGTCACCTTTAATAGTTGGGATCATAAATGAACTTGATACCAAATCTCAATTATCATTTGTGATTTTTATGATGCAATACTAAGAGTTAATTGTTGAAACTTAACAATATCTTTAGTTTATGATTAGTTGTGTGAAAATGTAACCATAAGATGATGCACTTAGCTTTGGGAAAGGTCGAAATTTTAGATCATTCTCATAAAATGTTATTGAGCCCAAGCATATAGGAGCCTTTTATAACCAAGGATCCTCCTTATGTAATATGCTTGTAATGAGATGTTTACTAGTAAACTCAATAGAACTACAAATTTTACTTAAGACCACCTTTAATATTTTTCTACAGTTTTTTATAAAAAAAAAGTCGAGGAGGAATACATGCCTGAAGATATTTTTACACTTGCTCGAAGGTGTTTTTTACACTTTCCTGAAGGTATTTTTACTAAAACCAAGTTCCATTAAGAGGTGACATTGTCATGCAAACCCACCCTAAAAGAAAAATTCAACAATCCAAGATTTTCATGAAAGTGACAAAACTTTGCAATAATCAAGGGATTTGTGAAGATATCAAGAACCAGCTCTTTAGTTGATATGAACTTGAGATTTATCTCACCACTTAGCACGTTCTCATGGATGAATTTTATATATTTCTAAATGTGCTTCCTCCTCTGATGTTGTTTTTGATGTGTAATCATAGCACCCATGAATGTTTGAAAATTTATGGGTTGAGACTCTCGGTATGATTGCATAACATGGAGCTTCTCTGAAAGTGTGGAACTTTGCAATCGGGAGAGATCTCTAGATGAAGGCTAGTTTCTATTCCTCTGTTCAGGTGCACACATATAATTTGTAGAGGATTTATTATAAAATCTACTCTAACTTGGAAAGGATTCAGGATTAAGAAGATGTATGAAAATAAACCTAAACTAACAAAGGTGGTGCACCAAAGAAATGTTCAACACCTGTGTTTCCATTAAACACAAACCATAAAAATGTAATACAACCACCATGCACAAATAACAAGGATTTCAATGAGAGATTAGGTAGATACAATTAACATAAGAGAGGGTTGAGATCATCCAAAGACTTATTTTTATTGCTCCAAGAATTTGAATATAGTCCACTACAATGGCAGAGAGGCACAAACTTGTATTACAGTTTGAATGGGAGGTTTGAACTCTATAAATCCACTTACAGAGAAGAGAAGAAGGGAAGGTGCAAAACAAAAGGTCCAACCTTTTGAAAAATTCCCCTCCTTACAATATATAGGAAGAATTAGAAAGAGATAGAAGAAATCCAGAGTTTTTTTCAACCACCCCAAAAGAGCGATGAATTTTCCTGCAACAATGATGGGTTATACTACAAAACACATGCCTCCATGTGTAGTTCCTTGTTGGGAAAGAAAGAATCCCAACCCTAATTATGGTGGTAGGTGAGAAAGCTGGGGCACCTCAAAAAATGGTGAAATGTATTTCTTCATTTTGAATAACTTAGTAGTTGTGTATCAGACGCCAAGATCTTTTTAAAAATTTATTTCTTGTGCAAATCTGATCTCCCAGTCAAAATTTAGTTGTGATTATTTCTGCAAGGTCGTAGGTGTCACTCTGTGAAGAATGGTGGGTTGTTACCCCTGTCTTTCATTCATGAGTCCAAAATGCATGCAACCTCTGAAATATATGAAATTCAGACTGTTGTAGACATTTCCACTTAATCGTTGTATTGGGTTACTATTCATGTCTCCAATTTTGTTATGATGAGTTCCAAAAGTCTGAAATTCTAAAATTCATGGACTTTCAATGAGGAGTTCACATGAATTTAGGCTTTGAGTTGTGTGAAAATAATTTTCATTGTGGATTGTAGAGTGTTCGAGACTTCTGAAACTCCATGGTATGTAGGTGGTCCATAAAAACCAAAACTCTAAAATTTGAAGAGTCCAAAATTTTAGACTGTATCATGATGTCGCGACCATGTTGCAATGAATTTTGTGTGTCACCATAATTTATTGCAATTAATTATATGTTGTAATGTTATTCAGATTTGTTCTAAAAACCATGTAAAGTCTGAAATTTCGATACTGATTAGACTGTTAGGATTTCAGGGACATTTGGGGCCCATATTTCCAACTTTTCACTTAAGTAGTTCCGAAAGTCGGTGCAAAATGTTGAACTTTCGAGATATTCAGGTAATTCACGAAATTTCATGCCCATTGTGTTGTATCCTGTATATATATATATATATATATATATATTTAAATATGATAGTGCCATATATATATATCATGTGTAAAATAAAATGGTTAATTTGCCTGAATCTCCAATGTGTTAGTGATGTCCTCATGTGTTATGCTTGTGAATTTATTTCTAGACAAATGTAAGGGCCACTCATTGTTAAGAGTGTACCTGTGCTTCTCCAGGTTGTCATAGCCTTCTTGCAACTTGATGTTTTTGGATCAGAGGCTGTAGAGCTCTTATACAGACTGAACCAACCTCTCCATTTCTCGTGTGTAATGTTTTGTTCGATCAATTTTGACTCCATTATGGAAGGGAATCAAATTAAGCTAACAACTTGTACTAGATTATGTGTCCCCCTACTCTATGGTTCTATTGGGTTTTCCTAGAAAAAAAGGAACACTGTGTGGATCCTTGACTATCTTTATCTCTAGTGGGAGTATGAAGGGATGATTTAGTCAAATATGATGCCTTTTTTACAACTTCCATATGTGCTTCTATACTTAGCTGAGTCTCGATGTCAAGAGATGCCAGAAACTCATTAGAGTACCTTTATTTCTGCACCAAGTATATGGCACCTACATTGTTATTGTGATGAGTTACATAACCAGAAGTAGATTTTTTCATCCAATTAAACATTTTACCTTTTCATGATCAGAATCGACTACAATCCACATAAGTTGATGTGCTATCCAAAATTCATCCCCGAAGGTAATTTTTATAACTTGGTAGGCCAGAGCAAGTGAAAATGGTGAAAGGAAAAAAATACACTATGGCTATTTGGGTATTTGCATTTTCTTATATGTCTAAACTTCCCTTTCATGTAGAAATTTTTTATATCCTAGCCCAAGGAGTTAGTGGATTTTTTCCACTAAAAATCTAAAAAAAATGAAGTGTTAGGCTTATTTCTCATGTTGCATTGCGGTGGTATAGGGTCATGAGATGCACCATGGAGTTCAGTACTAACCTTTGGGTCCAATTCATGAAAAGGAAGTAATGTATTATGAAAAAAGTGGAAAATGTTATCCCAGGCATAAAAAGTTCACGCGCGACAGTCAGGACCCAAAAAGCCAAAATGACCGAAAGCCAAAGAAATGTAGGAAAAGTCTGAAATTCTTTTTTCCTAGCACAATCCAGGGTTGCCGACCTTAGTTGAGTGAAACAGGAATGATGTGACGGCTGCATAAGATGTTAAAATTTTTGTAAGGTAGTATATTGCAGAAATATAGATGGAAGTCAACGCCTATGACAGCCTAGTATATACACTGAACACGTAGGATGGGAAATACCTAAGTCAGGCGGCACATCAAAACATCAGCCCAAGCTACACCAGGAAAAGTGGTACATCTAAACCCAAAATTAGATAACAGGAGGCCTGACACAGTATTTATAATGGGAAACCTGAGTAGGATAAAAAAGGTTCTTAATGAGATCATAATGCCTTTTACAAATAGAGAATTATATTTTGTACATGCCAAGTTTGAATGATGTGAAACCTCCTGAGAGGAACTTAATTTTGGGTTGGACCATAAGTTTTACCCAAGAAGGTAATTGTAATATCAATTGGATTTTCAGACCATGTTGGTAGGATTGGTCCCGAATATGGAGTCAAATGAGGTAGTTTAACCTCCAGTGACTCCTAGTTGAAGTATAAGTGTGACTCAATCCCGTAAATATTCATTTCTATGCCTTAAAACCAATTAAATAGTTAAGGACATATGACTCTAGATAAGTCAATATTTAATTAAATAGCCAAATGTCATAAATCATTCATGAATGATTATAATTACCATTGGAATTAATGGTATAAATATCCTGACGTATAAATATTTAATGAATAGTAAGATGATATTTAGAATGCATTAATAAATTGATTGTATATTATAAAAAGTGATGGGACCCAATTATTTTATGGTGGTTGGAAAAACCATTTAATCTTTATGGGAAACATATTTCCCCCTGCTTTAAATGTTATGGGAAAACATAACTTTTCCAAGATAGTAGAAACATGTACCAAAGAGGTATGACATGGAAGGATTTATGACATCTGCTTGATATGCCATAAAGTGAAGCATTTAGGCCCTAGCATAGTGTGGGTGAGAGGAATTATTACTGGTCATCATACTAAAGTTCCCTTTTTGTACAAAACTAATGTTAGAATTAGAGTGATGGGATCTTCCACCAATGGTTAGGGTATTTTATTTGTGAGTTATTACATCTATGTGACAGGTTTTAGGATTGTGTAGCAAAGTTATTGTCCTGAAGTGCATATTAGGACTCATCTTACATGACCCAGGAAATCCTTATAATACAATAGATTGAATTTTACAATAGCTATAAAGCAAGGACTAAAGACCATTGTGGATGTACTTCCCCTGTTGTGTTTAATATGCATTTTACTAGAGCACTTCATATCTAATCAAAATATATTTCTAGGATTTACATTCTCTTACAGGGGATTCTTAGTCATTGTTGTCTCTCATATACAAATTGCAATATGTATTTTCTAGTAAAAACTCAAGTATCCATTTGGAGCTTGTATTCATGCAATTGTAAGCAACTAATACGCATTTTGAAGTTTTTCATAATGTGGGACATTTAATTAATTATATGGCTCCTCAGGGGCTTTTCTAAGATATCAGCAACTTTCTCTTTATTAGCTTTGTGTATTCTATGCAGATCTATCTAGTCATCTTAGGAAATTTAGAAATGAAGTGTTTTGTAGAGTAGATTCTGGCAATGTAAATTCATTTATGGAAGTAAGAACAAGGATTATTATGTGCAAGAGATCATTCATAGGGTTGTCACATGACAAAGGAAAAAGTAGGATGATAATTACACAAAATTATCTTATGAACAACCTAATTTAGGCATAGCCTCTTTTAAATTCCATTCACTTCTATACTCAGATTCTATTGAAAGAAGAAATATTGGCATTCTTAGTCTAATGCAACCCATAATTGATAGTGACTTTAATATATCTAATAATCCTTTTTGCAATATTCCAATGATCTCTATAAGGTTTCTACATAAACCTAGAAGCAATTCCTACTGCATAGGAAATATCTAGTCTGGCGATAGTTAGAAATATAAAACTACCAACTAAATGCCTAATATAAAGTAGTATCAATTTTTTCACATAAGTTTAGGAACAATTTTCACTCCAACTTCCATATAGAATAGAAATTGGTTTACAATCAATCATGTTAAAAAATTTTGACTACAATGGTTACATATTATGCTTGAGAAACAACAATATAATATTTTATCTTGAAATACAGCCATGCATAAGAAATTGATGTAAGAAACTTAAATATAGTCATTTCAAAGTATTGTTTGCATATTTTTCTTTAATTCTACAAATTAAAGCATAGATTATCACTAAGTGATAAGCAAATCATCAACATATATACAAACAATGATAATATGTGATCCTTCTTTGCTTAATGAATAGATCATTGTCAGAAGAAAATTAACAAATCCTAACTTTTTGAAGAAATAAGCTATAATTTTCCTCATACCAAGCTCTAGGAGCTTGCTGTAAACCATCCAAGGATTTTTTCAATTTACAAACATATTTTTCTTTACCTAGTTAAATTTCAAATCCTTTAGGTTGAGACATCTAAACTTCTTATTTTAAATACCATTCAAAAAGGATTTTTCACATCCATTTGGTGGATTTCCCACCCAAATTGAGTGGCAATTGCAAATAAGGTCCTAACAGTACTCATTTTAGCTACAGGGGAAAATGTATCGACATAATCAATACCAGGTTTCTGAGTGAAACCTCTAGCATACAATTTAGCTTTATGTTTTTCATACTACGATCTAATTATATTTTACTTTGTATAACCACCTAGACCCTATGATACTTCTTTTCTATAGAGGTGGAACCAACTCCCAGGTTTGATTTTCTGTTAGGTCATTAAAATGTAGCCTTGTATTGCATTGATCCATTCCCATCTGAGAATATTCATTCCAAAATTTGTGGCTCAAGTTGGATACAAGGGTCATTAATGCATGGAAACGTATGATGGCTTCTGGTCATTTTTTCTGGAAAATCAATAGGATTACAAACAATTTCTAACACATGATTGAGCCCATTTTTGTTCCTTAACTAGGGTTAGTTGAAATGAGAATCGAGAAGATCTATAGTATCAACACAAGAAACATCATCATGACCATTTACTATATTCTCATTATCAGAATCATAACCATCATTAGAAATATTGAAAAGTTAGGAACATCTTTAAATTATTAGATGAACAAAAGTATTTTTCCAAAACCACCACATTGCAGTTTTTAGTTACTTCCCTTTATATAGGGTCGTAAATCTTTATACATGCAGTGTTAACACCATATCCAATGAAAACACAATAGAAAAAAATCATATCAAGTTTCTTTCTTTTCTTTTTAGGAATGTATAAAGAAGCTGGACTACAAAAAAATTATAGATGTGAAATAAGGTTTTTTATTTGACCATTTTTCTAAAGGAGTTGAAACCAATGATTAAGGATTTGGTGGGAACCCTATTTAGAATTTAGATGTGTTCATTGCTTCTACCCACAGAAATTTGGGAAGACTAGTAGAATGAAGCATAGTGATGAGCCATATCTAAAATAGTCTTATTCTTACGTTCTGCAACACCATTAGATTGGGAAATGAGGAGAAATTATTTCCCTTTTAATACCATAATCAATACATTTTTTTTTCAAATGCTTTTCTAATATATTCACCCCCATTATTTGTTCTAAGTCTCTTAATTTTATAATTTGAAGATTTTTCAACAAATGCTTTAAATTCCTTAAATTTCCCAAGTACATCAGAATAATTTTTAAGAAAATATGACCAAACCATCTTGTTGAAATCATCGATGAAAGTCACAGTACATAAATAACCATTTAATGAATCTAATTCAAGAGGTCCTCTAACATCACTATAAATAAGTTCTAGTGGGGAAGAGGAACTCTCTTCAAGATATAAGTGAAATGGTTTAGTATTTTGTTTTGAGTGTAAACACCCTTCACACACATCATGAGAAGAATACAACACCGAAAAACCTTTCATAAGATTATATAGTAGCCATTTCATATAAATTCAGATAATCTACATGTCCTAATCTTTCATGCCATAGTTTTGAATTATTCAAACTTTGAGAAACAAAACAGGATGCAGAGAAATCATCACAAATATACAGACCATTTCTTTGAATTCCTTCAACTATTATATTATCATTACTATCCTTGATATACTAAGTATCTTTCAAACTTTGAATAGCCAAACCATCATGAGTCAATTGAGAATATGATAAAAGGTTTTTTTTGAGCTTAGGAATCAAATAAAACATTATTCAACACACCATTAGCAAATTTTACTTTTGCTCTCTCTATTGCTTCTAAATATGAGTTATCACTAAGATACACACGTTCATTTATTTTCAAAACATCAAGTAAAGAATTTGAAATACTAGTCATATGATTTGATGCACCTTAATCTATAATCCATTCAGAATTAGAGGAAGAATACACCGCAACATATAATGCAACAGTTTTAGGAATATCATTAGAGCTATCCTTTTTCCTTAAATTGTATTTTAGAAGAAACAATTTGTCTTTTTTATTTTTATGGATAGGTTTCTTAGTTCTGCAACGCTTCCTTTTTATGTCTAAATTTACCAAATTTGTGACATTTACTACTAAAGCTAACACACAATTGATTAGAAGAAAATATTTTCTTATTAACAAAAGAAGATTTAGATCTAATTTTTGATCTGAGAAGGGCTTGTGAGGTTTGAACTTTGAATTTTCTGAGCAAGAAGTGCCTGAGAGACATTCTTATTAGAGAATGGAGTTCATCATCACTTACTCTTCCTGTATCAAAAGTGAACTCAAGGTATACAAATCAGGTAGATCATTTACATTCTGATATTTAGAGTTCAAGATAGAAATAAAATTCGTAAATATTTCATGTATATTTAACTGAACAATAAAATAGAATAATTTTTCACCAATTAAATCACAATTACATTTTGGATTTAATATTTCTAATTTTGGCTAAGAAATTAACTACTTTTTCATCTCCTTTCATAGGAGTTCTAAGCAAATATAAAACTAATTTAATAATTTTAAATAAACACGTACCTTCATGCATAGATTCTATTTGTGTCCATACCTCTTTTGGATGTTTGATATTACCAATGTGAATGAAGTACTCATATTCCATTGTGTAAAATCATAGAAAGATCCTATTGCATTCATTGCAAATAATCCACATTCATGTTATCTACAATTGCTTGACAATCAGTGGGAAAACCTCAGATTAAGAAACAATTGTCCAAAGTTTCCTCACCATAAGTTCTGATTTGACCCTGATCTTCCAAATGTTGTAGTTGTTCCCTTTAAAATCTAGGTTTTGTCAAGACAGAAATAGTTGGAGTCATTGTTTTCCTGAACCTATAAAACACACCCTATTATAATATACAATTTACCACAGATTTAGATACATATTTATCAAAAAAGTAATACTTTTAATAAAAACAAATCTAAATTTTATAGATCTACATAAAATATTTAATCATAACTAATTTTGTCATTACAATGCATATGTAACCTCCTACTAAAAATAACCCACTTGAGACCCAAGAACAACCTAGGATTAGTTAGGAAAATTATGGAATAATTTTTTTTTTGTTTAAAAGAGTCTACAACTAGGTTACAAGACAACAGTTGTTACTAACAAGTTCCAAAGCCAAATACTATTAATAGAACATATAGTTTATTTTATTAACAATTATAAAATATCATAAGGTCCAAACTTAGGGTTAGAAATCAATTAGGTTAAGAGGGTAATTCCTCACTATACCCACTCTCTAACAGGCTTAAAGATGCAACTAAATTTTTCTCAAAATTAATGCACTCAAAATGTTTCCCTAAAACATTCCCATTAGATAGGAAATTTCCTCACCTTTCTAATGATATAAATAAGTCCTCCTAACTCCTCATATTTCTCAAGTTATGGGACCTGTGGGCCTTGGGGTGAAAATTTTCCCAAGAGAGGGCCTAATGGGCCTAGGGGAGAAAATTTTCCCCAAGGGCGGGTCTGGTGGCCCATGTGGGTCAAAGAAATTTTTCCCTAGTGGGAAGTTGGGGGCCTTTAGTGCCGTACCAATGGTGGGGAACAAAAGTTGACCCTTCCCATGGCAGGCCTTGAACAAAAAGGTGGGGAAGCGTGGGGAAAATATTTTAATAAAATTTCCCAAGCCGGGGCCAGAAAATCTGTGATTTGTGCCTCGCCACGCTGCCCAAAAGTCCACAAGTCAAGACACGTGGTACCAAATTAACATGGAGGGAAATAGGAAAATTTAGGGAGAATTTTTGTTTTTACCATGCGCTAAAGTGTAAAAGGGATCTAATAACCCACTCCTCCACCGATGCCTTTGACACCATGTGGTATTTCCTGATTGGCTGCGGATCGGCGGGATGGGTCGGAAGAACTTAGAAAAATTTTCCCAAATAAAATTTTAAAGCGTTAAGTTGAAAAGGCCACATGGAATCTCCTCCCCATGTGATGCCAACAATCATTTGTGTCGTGCCCAGGTAGAAAGTTTTTTCCCAAAAAATTTCCTTTTTTCTGAAAAACATTCGCACCTTCCATCCACACCCCATCACCTTGCATTCAGCCTCTGATTAGCAGTGGGGTGGGGAAAAGAAAAATTTTGGAAAATTTTCCCAATTTTTTTCTGAATATTTAAGGGAAAATTTTTCGGGCCGTGGGTCCGCCAAGGAAATTTTTGATTTTTTTGACAGTTAGAATTATTTTTTGCCAAATGAAGAAAAAACTTCAGAAGGCCATAAATTTTGATATAAAACTCAATTTTGGGAAAATGAGGAATTTTTGGAAAGCTCCCAATGTCCACTTTACACAAGATTCATTAAATTTTGATTTTGATAATTTTAAGGGGAAAATTTCATAAAAAATGGACCTGCAGGCTTTTAAAAGTGGCCAAACTGGTAAATTTTAACTTATGAAATTTTTATTCAATTTGATCTTCTTCCTCTCTCAACATGTCAATTAGACATGGAGAATTGTTCTTAGATGGATTTAGGATGGATTTGGAAGGTAAGTTTGTTTGATTGAATTCCAATAAAAAATTTACAACTTTGACAGCAAAACAACAGCAAAAGAGGTTTGAGCGTGTCATTTTGCTAAGTTTTTAAGAAATTCCTTAAGTGTTTTTGTCTAATTGAATTTTTTTAGGGCATACATAATTCAATTTAATGTTTAATTTGTTATTTCATTGTTGCAGGTTTGAACTGTGCATTTTTAATAAATAATTTACCAATTTGAAAATACAAAACAGAGATCAAATTTTAAAGGATCTATTTGCCATTTTTAATCTTCCAAGTATTAGAATTCATTCCAATTCTTATAATACATTTAGTTGATTCAAATCAAACTATTAAACAAAAATGTAAATTCTGATTTCAAAAATTTTACACATTTTTCAAAAGAAAGAGTTCTATATTTTCCTCATACGCATTTCTTCCTTTCAAACAGAGATTTCAAATACATTTAAAACTCAGATTTAAACAACAATGAAATTTGGAAAGGTAAATGCAAACTATTATTCCAAAAGACAATTTCCTTCTTTTACAATTCTTGGTTTCTGTTGATTTTCACAATACAATCATATTGAATACAGTTCTTTCTTTCAAAAGAACAGAAAACAAAGTATATCTCTTTCACATTTCAATTTACAACTTTCATATTCAATACAACATATTTCCATTACAAAAAAACATGGATACAAGTTCATCCACTTCAAGTGGGAAAGGTTACAATAAGATTTCATTTCAACAAGGGACTGTCAAAATTTTTCTTTTTCCTTTTTGCTCCAGAACAACAACATCTAAATTTATCATTCTTCCAATTCTGATCACAACAAGAGTAGGGGAAAGGCAACGCTCTCCACCCAACCAAGACATCCAATGAAAAGGAGAAGCCATCCTTCTTCATTGGCCCCTGAGCCCCAACCATAATGCAATAAAAGATGTGATTCAACTCATGGCAACAATAGGTTTCCACAAACACACATTTGCAACATAATTTCACATTTAAAAAACATAGTCAAAATAGAATTTAGTTTCAACTACATTAAATCATGACAAACAACACTGAGGCTTCATCAAGCAAGCCAAAGGAGCAAGAAACTATGGGGGATGCTACTTATGCCTCCCAAAGGGGAAATGGGTATCACCACCTAATTTCAAACCACCAAAATATAGTATATCAAAGCCCTGACATGCCCTTATGCCTCCCCCAAGTACCCCTTATTCCTCACATTTCCTTATGCCTCCCCAACCTCTTATGGCACCCCATAATGAGTAAAGAAATGCAAGCTATTTCTTTGTAAGGTGGAACCCAAATCCCAACTCCCTCCACACTTATACCTCCCCAAAACACTTGTGCCTCCCACAAAATAAACCCCATAGTCTTCTCCTACACCATTCCTAGGCCATCTACCCAACATCCCACAAACATGCCAAAACATTCACAACAATAAAAATTTCATAAACAAAAAAAAGCATTACAAGAGCCAAGATCCTACCTCTCCATGATGGAGTTGTTCCAAGTTCCAAAACAACAAGTTTTATCCAATGCAAGCAATCCAAATCATACCAAGCACAAGCATGCAACAATCTTCCAAAAACTTCTCCAAAGCAAGAGCTCCAAAATAGAAAAGAATTTTCCCAAAAGAAGTTTCCAAAAGTGAAGCAACCCAAAACAAGGAAAGGAATTCAAATTTTATAGAAGAGGGAAGAGAAGAGGATGAGGTGGATCCATGTAGGATGCCACATCACACATCCTCAACCCCAACCCAAAAATTCAACTTCATTCTCCAATGCATAATAAATAGGTGGGTGAATAATATGACATTTTACTTACATACTCAAATCCAACCCACACCCCAAAGGACTGAAATTAAACCATGTAAGAAAAGTGCAATTAAAACTTACAATTTGTCTTCTCAAAATGCATTATAAAAGTCTAAATTCAACTCTCCAACCATAGGTATGGTTGGTAAATAAATTTAAGAGGTATGGGACAAGTTTAACTTGTCCCACAAGCCTCCAAAATCAGCCTCCAAGGACAAATTCGAATTTCCAAGAAGGTGGAGTGTTTCATACTCAAAATTTAACTTACACATCACTTACATATTCTTACACATCTTTTAAAAAACACTTTCATTCAAGGCCAACAACTCTATTAATTACATTCTTATGACATATTTTAATTAATTAACTTAACAACATGATTACTCACAATATTAACACACATTAAATAAATAATGAAAGGGGTAATGTTATCAAAAAATCACAACACTATGGTTTATACAAGGCATATACTTGAACTCACAGTGTGATTGGATAACATGGGTACTATCTCCAAGTTGTGGGACTTGCTACTTGAGATAGACCTCCAGAGAAAGCTGGTTCTTGCTCCTAAACTACCTGCCACAATCTACTCTAATGCAGGAGAAACTAACTATTCTAATCTAAATTTCCAAGGGGCCAGGGAGAGAGAATGCATAAAATGAAAGCCTGCACTAAAGCGGTGATACACCAGAAAAGGAGGGTGTGAGAGTAGTCTTCAAATGTGTGAAATACAGAAGCAAAGTGCACACTAGAAGAGGTGATGACAGTTCTCCATAATCTAGCAAAATGCATTCACAACAATATTTCAAACATACACAATGATAATGGATCCCTGCAAGAACATAATAATAGACACAATATTCTTGTAAAAGGTTGAAGGGGCAAGAAGAATGCAAGAAAACACAGCAGGGGAAGATATATCCACAAACTTATATTTTATTGCTTCATGATATGCACAGTTCAATCTATTACAAGATAAGGGCCTGGATCACCATGCAAGGAGTCCACAACAAGGGCCTGCAACACATTGGCTTCACAAAGCAATTTTGGCAGAGCTTTGCTACAAAAACTACCTCCCCCTTTACAATGAGCCCAACACTCCAATTTATAGAAAAAATGAGAAGGAGAAAGAGAAGGAAAAATAGAAATCCCGAAATATGTCCTTTAACCACCTGTAAGAGGCATTAAATGGAGTGAAATGATTATATATTACTTGCAAAAGGCTCCCCATACTGTCCCAGGTGCTGCAGCAGAGAAAGAATGATGACCATGCCTCTTAATTGCACTCCCAACTACCAAATAAAACACTGTTATGAACCCGGCCACGTTTTCTTAAAAATATCAATCAATTTCTCATCAAATCTTGAATTTCTTGATTTTTGTGCATCGGGCTCGGAGCCATGATTCCAACGGTACCAATTTTGTGCGATTTCGTTGAGAAATGCAAAAGTTATGGCCTTCTGAGTGCGGGCAGCTATTTTGGGTCTGGCAGGCGTTTTCTGTCATTTGACGGGAATGAGCATTAACTGACTGGAGCCGAATATGTTTATTTTTATTTAAATATATCTACCCTCATTAAAAATAAGAAATCAGTTTTTTTGGTGTAGAGGTCATGCTCGTTCCAGAAAGTCCAATTTTGTGAAAATCGGAGCTCGGAGTCAAAAGTTATGGCCGTTTGAAGTTTCAGGGTCAAACGTTGACTTTTCTTCTTTGCCTGCGGCCTATTTCAGCTTATCGGCTGAATTCCTGTCCCCTCACATACTTTTGTCCCGGCTGTCCCAAAATTTCCTATCCACTCCATTCGGGAACCCTTCGAAATGGGTTCCTTTTTCCTTGTCCCTTTTCACCGTGTGACACGTGGCATTCTTTGGTCCCCAGGCTTCCGTCCTGACAAAAATCTTGTCCCACCCGTAAACAGACTGTCTGATTTCGAAAAATCGGCCGAGTTCGCGTCTTTTTGTCCCATCTTGTGTCCCAGCTTGTCCCAAAACCTGCGCCTAAAACAAAAACTTTACTCCAATTTTCCTTGCCTCGGCCATTTCGGCTTTTCGCATCCCTGCTGAAGATGTCCCAACTGTCCCGCAAAACTGCCTGGGACAAAAAATTCTCGACTTTCGGCCTGATTTTCTTTCGATCCCCGTTTCGGCCCCAAGCTTGGTACATAGAAACCTCGGTGCTTTTCGGCACTGGTCGACCCTGCATCCCTTTGACCCAAATGCTTTAAAATAGTCCTGCAACCCTATTTTTTGCATTTTTTCCATTTTTTCTAACTTGTTGGGATTTCTTCTTGGATGGGAGAGTTAGAAAGAAGCCAAGGGGACCCCAAAAACGTGATTTTGGGCCTTGAATCAATCTACTTGCTGGGACTTGAAGAATTTGATGCATGTTATCAAAATTACCTTGAGGGGTGAATTTTGGATAACAGTACCATTCTGACATATCTTTTAGCATTAATTAACTTAACAACATGATTACCCACAATATTAAATCATTTAATAAATAAAAAGGGGTCAATGCACCACAAAATAAAACATGCAAAAAAAAAAGGAACCAATGCAATACACATAAAACCCCTATTCATCACATTTAAATGGTGAATCCCCCCATGGGAATCCCTAACAAAACAACCATACACAAACAATACAAGTTGCCATGGTGACCTTGTTGAATTCATCTAGAATTCCAATGTGGTTGGTCTCCAATCCCCCCATGTTTGTTGTGATATTTTAACCTGCAAAACACAAATACCTCCTTGGCCTCATGGCCATATTAGAACATCCAAAATAATATAAATAAAATTCCAAAATCATCTAGATATATGAATCACAACAACATCTAACAACCAACAAGATCATTTGCAATTTTACTCAACAACTATATCATCATCAAATAATTTCCATTTCTAGGTCTACTCACAATATCAAATATCCACATGTCTGAACAACATCCATAATATAACCATGTCAAACAATATATCAACATCAATATCCAAAATGTCTCTAATAATCATCATGCATCATAACTGAATAAAGTCAACAATAATCCATGATCTAACATCTAACATCATACTATAATAAAGTCCATAATCATGTCCATAATATAATCAAGTAGTATCATGATCAGTATCAAAAGGTGTCAAAGGGAAGTGGGCACTACATCCCCCTCCCCTTAGACTCGACTTCCTCCTGGAAGTCACTGGAACAAATGTGGAAACTGAACTTGTAGAAAAGTAACATCCTCCCATGTAGCTACAGTCTCATCATATCTATCCCACTGCACCTGGAACTTGATCAATCTCTCTACCTCGAAGGCCCAGGGTCCTATGATCTATGATGTGAATGGGCTTACACCATCACCTGCCCCTAATCCTACTAGGCTATAATGACGTCCAATCCAACACATAAGAAGGATTTGCATTATATCTCCTGAGAACTGAAACATGAAACACATCATGTAAGTGAGACAAGCTAGGTAGAAATGCTAGACAGTAGGCCAAAGGGCTGATACACTCCAAGATCTCAAAAGGACCATGAATCTAGGAGCTAACTTAGAACCTTTTCCATAATGGATAGGGCTCTTATGTGGCCTGACACGAAGGAACACCTTCATGCCCACATCAAAACTATGGTCGGTCCTATGTTGATCTGTGTACTTCTTCTACCTGTCTTGTGCCTCCTACAATCTTTGTCTGATCAAAACCACTTGCTACTCCATGTCCTACAACAAAGAATCTGGTCCAAGAGAAACCCTGTCCTCTAATATGTCCCAACTAAGAGGTGTCCTGCACTCTCTACCATACAAATCCTGAAAAGGAGCCATGCCTATAGAACTCTAAAAACTATTATTGTAGGCAAACTCCACCAAGTACAGGTACTCCTCCCATCTAGACTGTTGATCCATCACATACATCCTGAGAATATCCTCTAAAATGATTCACCCGCTCAGTGTGTCCATCTATCTCGGGGTGATATGCTATACTGAAATTGATCTTTTTCCCAAGGGCATACTGCATGGTAGTCCAAAAATGGGAAGTGTACAAAGGATCGCGGTCACTAATGATCTTCTGCAGAATCCCATGTAACCTGAAAATCTCATCAAGATATACCCATGCCACTACACTAGTTGTATAAGTGGTCTTCAATTGAGAAAAGTGAGCCACTTTTGTCAATTTATCAACCATGACCATGATGGCGTCGTGGTGATATCTCAACATCGGTAGCCCAACAATGAAGTCCATGGAAATGGTGTCCCATTTCCACTCTGGTATAGCATGAGGAAAGAGAAGGCCAACTGGATGTTGATGCTCGACCTTTACTTTCTAGAAACTCTAAACAATGTGACACAAACTGAGCCATGTCTCTACTGAAGTCCTCTCTGTGATACAACTTGTCTCAAAGTAGTGTGCATCTTCTTCACCTTCAAGATGGGCTGAATAGGGTGCATGATGTGCCTCTGTCAAGATGTCCTACCTCAATGCCTCCATCTCATGGGAACATAAATCCAAACCAAGACTGTTCCTGAGAAGGCCATCTGCCTCTAGTGAGAAACCATCAAAATTTGTCCTCAAGGGGTCTCTGAAGACTCGATCTCTTGCTCGAACTGCAATGTAAAAGCTGTCAAGAGCTCAAGCTATGAAGAATCCTGCTCCATAAATATGTGCTCACTGAAGTACCCATAATCACATGTCTCCAATCTCCTGAGAGCATCCGTTACCACCACATTGGATCCTTCCCCTTCAGAATGGTCTATCTCCATATCATACTGCAAAAGAAACTCCATCCAATGCTGCAAAAAACAAACGTCTTCCCTTTCCGCTGAACGAGCATTGAGATTGGGCTGCGTGAAGATGAAGGTGTCCTGAGTGTGAATAATTTGACCAAAGAAGTACCTCCTCAAACCAAAGCATGCTGTAATCTACCTCAAGCTAAGTGAGTGATAACCTCAGTCAACTTAGTTTGCGAGTCAAAAGTTGCCCTCCATAACACACCTCTAATCCTACTAAAGAAGCATGATTGTGCAAATGAAAAAATCACCTTCTGGATATGACACCAAGAAATGATAGTGAGGCACCCAAATACTGCAAAAAAACTTCTCCCGTCTGAAAGAAGTGATGGGGTGCACACTTCTCCAAGTTGCTTCCCATAAAGCTAAACCTCTGTCATAGTAGTGGGTTCCATAATAGCTCTAATCTTGGAAAGACACTGCAATAAGAACTGATATGACCCAAAAGGTGAAAGAAAACACACTTCTCCCCTCATGCTCACTCACAAAGGTGCCCCTCGTGCTCACACATGTGTAAATAAAAATGTCATCAAGGAAGATGAGCACGAAGTGATCTAAGAAATTCCTAAATACCCCATTCATCAAACTCATAAATACTGCGGGGGCATTAGTCAAACCAAAAGGTACCACTGTGAACTCATAGTGGCCATATCTCGTACGGAAGGTGGTCTTATGAATGTCCACCTCTGAAATCCTCAGCTGATGGTAGCCTGACTTAAGGTCTATCTTAGAGAAAGTTGTGGCTCCCTTCATCTGATCAAACAAATCATCAATGCGTGGAAGGGGATAACGATTCTTGATCGTTACCTTATTCAGCTGGTGGTAATCAATACACAACCACAAGGATCCATCCTTCTTCTTTACAAAGATCACTGGTGCACCCCAAGGGGATACACTAGGATGAATTAGGCCTTTCTCTAGAAGGCCCTCAAGCTATAACTTGAGCTCGCAGAGCTCAGGGGTAGTCATCTGATAAGGTGCTCGTGAGATAGGCTCTGCTCCTAGAACCAGATCTATATGAAAATCAATCTCACATGGGGGTGGTAACCCCGGTAGCTCCCCTAGAAA
This sequence comes from Taxus chinensis, assembly GCA_019776745.2. NCBI lineage: Eukaryota > Viridiplantae > Streptophyta > Pinopsida > Cupressales > Taxaceae > Taxus > Taxus chinensis. The sequence goes on from CM034157.1 coordinate 151,586,894, forward strand.
GACATATGCAAACTCTCTCAAAATGGGATGGTCATCTAGCGATGGTCCACTAGACCCATCCTTTGATCGGTCACTAACTGTGACAACAAACATCTGACAACCCCATCGCACACACCGCTTAAGCTACATAGCAGAGATGGTGTGAATAGAAATGGGTCTCCTGACCCCCACTATCACTGCCTCAACTCCTAGATCATCTATACAAGATATGATCTTGTGGTAACAATCCACTCTGGCTCTATGTGCAGATAACCAGTCCATGCCCAAGATGACTCCATAAGAGCCCAAAGGAAGGATACGAAGATCCGAGGTAGTGGTGAAAGGTCCCAAATCCACTACACACTCCTTAACTAAGGAGTCTACAGAGATCTTGGCTCCAGAAGCCATCTCAACATCCCAACTATGACCCTACCTAACTACCACCAGCCTGCATCACTCTACTAAAGATGGTGCAATAAAAGAATCAGAAGAACCAGAATCAAACAAAATGGAGGTAGGAATACCACCAATGTTACCTGTAGTCTCAATAAATGTACTCTGATGCTCTGCCTAGTGGTTCTCAACCACTATGTACATCCTATGACTATGCCCCATATCACCAACAGTAGGCTCTGAGATTTATGCCTTACCCTTGTTATTAGGGTTCTGTGGGTAGTCTCTCCAAAAATGTCCAGTAACACCACACCCAAAACAACCACCTGATCCTCTCCCCTGAGTAGCAGGTCCAGTCGGTACTCTAGAGGTCTGTGGTGTGGATCCTGATGATCCGGTTGTGGTCTGCTGAGGTCTCTACTGGTGAGCTCCTGCTGAGTGAGCTCTCTGGGCACCCTGTGTCCTGATGGGACCCCTAGGAGGAGGCCCCATACTCTGACCTCTCTGTGCATCAAACCTCTGTGGAGGTCTATAAGGTGGGCGGGACTACTGCTGCTACTGCTGTGGTCTAAAAGATGACTGTGCTAAACCCTATCCACCATGAGGAAGAGGTACTGACCCCCTCGATCTGTTGTCCTGCATCTATTGTATGTGGCTCCGGACTCGGTCTCTAGCCTGTTGGGTCTTTCCCTGAGTCTCCTCTGCTATATAGGCCTTCTCAACGGCCTCAGCTAATGTCTGTGGACAATGGATCCATACTGCACCTCCAATGTCTAGATTCAGGCCCCAGATGAACCTGTGGATCCACACCTACTCATCCTGCATGTAATCAACATACTGGAGTAGATCCAGAAATCTACTCTCATACTCTGCTACTATAAGAGATGCCTGTTGGAGGTCATGAAACTCATCTATCCACTGCTGTATGAACCTTCGTGACAAATATCTACTCCTGAATCGCTCCTCAAAGAGCTCCTAGGTAACTGTCTTAGAATCAACATGGAGCTTCTACTCCTCTATCTGCCACTAGACACCAGCTCCATCCCTCAGTAGATGGATCGCAACATGAGCTTTCATGTTGCTAGAACAAGGACAGAGCTTGAAGCATCCACTCAAGCTCACCAACCAGGCCTCTTCCTGAAATCCACCTATGTCACCAGAATAATGTGATGGCCGAAGCTTCAGGATCTCCCTGATGTGATCTACAGCTGTGGTCTGATGGCCTCTAGGCCTCTCTGCATGCTCATCCCTAAGCCTAGGGCTCTGAGACCTATCTTTATTTCTTGAAACCTGATCTCCCTATCCCCTCTGGAGTGACTCTAGCTCTAACTGACTCCTCATGGGATTTCTCTCCTCTATGCTCCTAGCTATGCTGAGGAGATGCATGAGCCTCAATGGATGTCACCCTATCATGTCCAACTGAATGTGCCCCTACGGTCCCTCCACGTAGAGCGGCATTAACATCCTGAAGAGTCTACAAAATATGTGGTAGGATGGCTGCTACAACATGATCTGGAGGTGGTATGCCTAGGTCTATGTGAAAAGGCTCCTCATCTTGTCTATGCCTCCTACACAGAGAAAAATGAGAGTTAGTTCCTTATTCTAGGTTTTACTTAGTTTCCATGTTTACTAAAATATGTAATTTCTAAACTAAGTTGTTTTCTAGATTTAAAAGTGTGCTAGGTTTTAAAGTTCATGTCTCAAGTTTTCTAGTGTGCCCAATGGCCCAAGATTTTGAACCACTTCTCTGATACCAAGTGTAATGCCCGCTAAAAACAACCCACTTGAGACCCAAGAACAACCTAGGATTAGTTAGGAAAATTATGGAATAATTTTTTTTGTTTTAAAAGATTCTACAATTAGGTTATAAGACAACAGTTGTTGCAAGTAGGTTTTCAAGCCAAATACTATTAATAGCTTATATTTTTATTAATACGACAATTATAAAAGATCACAAGGTCCAAACTTAGGGTTAGATTAATCAATTAGGTTAAGAGGGTAATTTCTCACTATACCACTCTCTAACAGGCTTAAAATATTCAACTTGATTTTTCTCAAAATTAATACACTCAAAACTTCCCAAAAACATTCCCATTAGATAGGAAATTTCCTCACCTTTCTGGTGATATAAAGAAGTCCTCCTAACTCCTCATATTTCTCAAGTTATGGGCCGGTGGGCCTTGGGATGAAAATTTTCCCAAGAGCAGGCTTGCAGGCCTAGGGAGGAAAATTTTCCCATGCACAGGTTTGCGGGCCTGGGGAAGAAAATTTTCCCATGCGTGGGCTAGCGGAATAGGGAGAGTTTAGTGCATTTTCCCTTTTGGAACAAAAGCATGATCTGCCTCCACATACCCGCAAGCCCAAAGAGGACACGTGTCAGTATTTTAAAACTCTGGCAGAAAATATCCCACGTGGCCGTCTAAGAGGAATTTTAAGATAATGATCTTTTTGGCCTTCGGAAAGGTGCTAAAAAATGCAATTAAAATCCATGCCCTATCAATTTCCAAAGTGCCTCATGTAATGCCACATGTGTCAGTCATCCATTGGCTGTGGTGGCGGGAATTTAGGAACTTTTTTCCAAAAAAATTCCGAAGCACTTAGCTAAAAGGGGATCCGTTCCTCCGCTGACACCTTGTGATGCCACGTGGAAGCACCCTGATTGGAGGAAACTTTATAAAATTTTCCCAAAAATTAAATTTGAAAAGGTTAAGGTTTAATGGGTTTGGTAGGGGCCTGCGGAGGAAAATTTCTGGGAAATTTTTCCAAAATTTTGTTGAACTAGGTGATTTTGACAAAAATAAAGGCTTGCGGGTCAATAGAGTGGCAGGGGAATTTATGCCTTTAGTGTTTTTGACCAAAAAGTGCTAAGGGAAAATTCGGGCCCGCGGGTCCACCAAGGAAATTTTCCCAAATTTTTTTTGACAGTTAGAATTATTTTTGATGCCAAATGAAGAAAAAACTTCAGAAGGCCATAACTTTTGATTGGGAGATCATTTTTGGGAAAACGAGGACTTTTTGGAAATATCTCGATGTCCTCTTTGCACAAGAATCATTAATTTAATTATTTTGATAATGTTTAAGGGGTAAATTTTATGAAAATGATCTGCAGGATTTTAAAAGGCAAACTGGTAAATTTTAACTTATGAAATTTTAATCAATTGATCTTCTTCCTCTCTCAACATGTCAATTAGACATGGAGAATTTTTCTTAGATGGATTTAGGATGGATTTGGAAGGTAAGTTTGTTTGATTGACTCCCAATTTAAAAAAAATACAACTTTGACAGCAAAACGACAACAAATGTTTTGAGCCTGATTTTGCTAAGTTTTCTAAGAAATTCCTTAAGTATTTTTGTCCAATTGAATTTGTTTAGGGCATACTACTTCAATTTAATCATTTAATTTGTTATTTCATTGTTGCAGGTTTGAATTGTGCATTTTTGGATAAAGTATTTGCCAGTTTGAAAATACAAAACAAAGATCAAATTTTAAAGGATCTATTTGCCATTTTCATCTTCTAAGTATTAGAATTCATTCCAATTCTAATCTAATACATTTATTTGATTCAAATCAAACTATTCAAAACCAAAATGCAATTCTGATTTCCAATTTTACACATTTCAAAAGACAGAGTTCTGTATTTTTCTCACACGCATTTCTTCCTTTCAAACAGAGATTTCAAATACATTTGAAACCTAGATTTTAAACAACAGTAGTTCGAATTGTGGAGAGAAATGCAACTTTTATTCAAAAGACAAGATTTCCTTCTTTTACAACTTCTCTTTTCTATTGATTTTCACAATACAATATACAAAATACATCTCTTTCTTTCAAAACAGAAAATAGAGTATATCTCTCCTTTACATTTCAAAATTACAACTTTCATATTCAATACAACATATTTCCATTACAAAACATATACAAGTTCATCCACTTCAAGTGGGAAAGGTTACAATAAGATTTCATTTCAACAAGGGACTGTCAAACTCTTTTTTTTCCTTCCTTTGCTCCAGAACAACAACATGTAGATTTATCATTCTTCCAATTCTGATCACAACAAGAGTAGGGGAAAGACAATTCTCTCCACCCAACCAAGACATCCAATGAAAAGGATAAGCCATCCTTCTTCATTTTCCCCCGAGCCCCAACCATAATGCAATAGAAGATTTGATTCAACTCATGGCAACAACATGCTTTCACAAACATACATGTAAATTTCACATTTAAAACACAGTCCAAAATAGAATGTAGTTTGCAACCACATTAAAACATAGCAAAAAAACACTAAGGCTTCATCAAGCAAGCCAAAGGAGCAAGAAACTATGGGGGTGCTACTTATGCCTCCGAAAGGGGAAATGGGTATCACCCCTTGATTTCAAACCTCCAAAATATAGTATATCAAAGCCCTGACATGCCCTTATGCCTCCCCCAAGTACCCCTTATTCCTCACATTTCCTTATGCCTCCCCAACCTCTTATGGTACCCCATAATGAGTAAAGAAATGCAAGCTATTTCTTTGTAAGGTGGAACCCAAATCCCAACTCCCTCCACACTTATACCTCCCCAAAACACTTGTGCCTCCCACAAAATAAACCCCATAGTCTTCTCCTACACCATTCCTAGGCCATCTACCCAACATCCCACAAACATGCCAAAACATTCACAACAATAACAATTTCATAAAAAAATAAGAATCATTTCAAGAGCCAAGTTCCTACCTCTCCATGATGGAGTTGTTCCAAGTTCCAAAACAACAAGCTTTATCTCAATGCAAGCAATCCAAATCAGCCAAGCACAAGCATGCAACAATCATCCCAAATCTTCTCCAAAGAAAGAGCTCTAAAACAACAAAATAATTTTCCCCAAAAGGAGTTTCCAAAAGTGAAGCAACCCAAAACAAGGCAAGCAATTCAAATTTTATAGAAGAGGGAAGAGAAGAGGATGAGGTGGATCCATGTAGGATGCCACATCACACATCCTCAACCCCAACCCAAAAGTCAACTTCATTCTCCAATGCATAATAAATAGGTGGGTGAATAATATGACAATTTTACTTACATACTCAAATCCAACCCACACCCCAAAGGACTGAAATCAAATCATGTAAGAAAAGTGCAACTAAAACCTACAATTTGTCTTCTCAAAATGCATTATAAAAGTCTAATTTCAACTCTCCAACCATAGGTATGGTTGGTAAATAAATTTAAGAGGTATGGGACAAGTTTAACTTGTCCCACAAGCCTCCAAAATCAACCTCCAAGGAAAAATTCGAATTTCCAAGAAGGTGGAGTGTTTCACACTCAAAATCAACTTACACATCACTTACACATCTCTTACAACACTTCAAACCAAGGACAAAACAACTCTATTAATTACTTTCTCATGATATCTTTTAATTAATTAACTTAACAACATGATTGCTCACAATATTAACATGACATTAAACAAATAATGAAAGGGGTAAGTACACCAGATAAAACACATGCAAACATTAAACAAAAAGGGACCAAATAAAAGAAAACATAAAATCCCTTGGTCACATTTAAATGTATTCCCCCCAGTGGGAATCCCTAACAAAACACACACAGAAAAAATACAAGTTACCATGGTGACCTTGTTGAATTCATCTAGAATTCCAATGTGGTTGGTCTCCAATCCCCCGATGTTTGTTGTGATATTTTAACCTGCAAAACACAAATACCTCCTTCGGCCTCGTGGCCATATCAGAACATCCAAAATAATATAAATAAAATTCCAAAATCATCTAGATATATGAATCACAACAACATCCAACCAACCAACAAGATCATTTACAATTTTACTCAACAACTATATCATCATCAAATAATTTTCCATTTCTAGGTCTACTCACAATATCCAAATATCACATGTCTGAACAACACCCATAATATAACCATGTCAAACAGTATATCAACATCAATATCCAAAATGTCTCTAATAATCATCATGCATCATAACTGAATCAAGGTCAACAATAATCCATGATCTAACATCTAACATCATACTATAATAAAGTCCATAATCATGTCCATAATATAATCAACAGTATCATGATTAGTATTAAAAGGTGTCAAAGGAAAGTTTAATACATTATATTAACCTATTATAATTTATAATGTAAAAATATATTCACTTTAAAAAAGAGGTATATAGTTTATATAATGTAAATAAAAAATAACATTAAAACTACACATATTAAAACTATAGAAAAAAATATTTCAAATATTTTACCCTTACCTCTTCACAAGTTTTTATGAAAGTAAGATTCTTCACAAAGAAAAACTTTTAGGTTGCACAATGAAAAGAAGGGGCCAGTTATTTTGAATACCCTTCCGGGTTGGTTAAAAAAACCCGTAAAAAATAAATAAATAAAATACAAAACATTTTATCTTAACTTATTTAATTTACCTTGCTCTATTACCATGTTAGAATTTAAGGATTCTAACAAATACATATTTAATCAAATTACATATATATAATGTTACAATAAATATTTAAATAAACATCACATCATAACACAAGTAAATAAATAAATACTTACAGGAAATAAATAACACATGTGACACAATATTTAAAGTGAAAAACCAAATAGGGTTAAAACCACTTTGAAACTAACCTTTTACTTCAAAGAACTTATTTTACATCCATCAAGATCACCTCCTCCTTAAAACGCTATTTACCAAAGGTAAAACCAAATCACTTGATTTACACACATTTGATATATTTCTCAAATATATCAAATGAGGACTTAAACTCCTTTTTATATAAGGTGATCGGGTATGTCTCCCGAACCACTTTTTCAACCTAAAATAGTTGACACATATACCTAGGTGAGTGTATTTAATAAATATAAACATAAATGATTAACATTATTAAATACTTACCTAATGTATATTAGCTAGGTATAAATATTTAATAAGAGAAAAGTATTTAATATTATTAAATATTTATCCTATATAATAGTGATGGACCCATATTAATTAAGGGTTGGCCAGACCACTTAATCATTATGTTCCAACATAAGAGACTTGAGGGAGGCATTGTTGGCATGTATTACGTAGCAAATAATTATATATTATTAGGAGTTTTTGTTTAAAATGTATCCCATTATTCTATGTCCATTTGTAACCTCTCCTTTGTTTTGGGAGAATATTGCGATTTCTCTTCCGTATATATTTATACGTCCTTCTGAATGATAAGATATCAGAGATATATAATCTCTATTTCTTCTCCACTTTTTGCTCCTCTCAATCTAGTAATTGAGCGTTCTTCAGTCTAGGCCTGTGTGTAAGAGGAAATCACTTTGAAGAGATCATTGGCCTAGACTTGCAGAGTAGAGATCTGTGTGCAGGAGAAAATTTGGTTCTTGGCGTTATTTAAGTGACCTGTAAAGAGGAAAAGGCGTCAAAGAATTAACATGATCTAAAAAAAATTTGGAAGAGATTTTTTGTTACGTGGAATATTTGTACGCATTTTAAAAATTTTCCCTTTGTCTTCTACCTCCTTGCAAGACGTGTGATGTAATGTTGTATATATATATATATTCTTCTTTTATCAAGTCTTTGGCTTAACTACGCCTGGAGTGACCCTTTTTGTTGAGCATCGAATGGTTGTGTGTAACCCCATTGTCTTAGACATTGTCTTAGTGATGTTTTAGCACCCTCTCTCTCCACCTTGACTTCTCAAGTTGTTATCGACACCTTTGTATGTGGACCGTGTAACGTCTTGTACATTTAACCAATTAACAGAGGATCTTGTTGTTGCATTGTTGAGCTTGATCGTTGCTCATTATTAATGTAAATAGTAATTATATACACACATATATACATAATATATAATTATAATAATGATATTTTTAATTTAATTGTTGATCAACCTTTATTTTATAGTATTATTATTTTACCTTATTGTCAATTATCATCGATATTTTATATTAATTTTCTCTATAGTATTTCTTCTAGTTGTTTCACTTTGATCGTGTCATAGACTGAACCCCATCCCGTGCTGAAGAAGGGGTTACCTGTCTTGGCGCCATGGTCATTCTTTTCTCCGTATTCGTCTTTGAATGTTAACCTCTAGTTTCTCCCCTCGGTCGTTGTAGCCTGCGATCATGTTGTTTTTATAGTTTAGAGTAATGGAGAATTTAATTCTTGCTCCCTCTTGCTTGGTCATTTGCGTGTGATTTAATCTTCTCAGGTTAGCTTGTTCCACTTTATTTAATCTTGATAGCATCAAAGGGGGGGGGGGTAAAAAAAAAACAATCAAGTAGCGTTGATACTAAAATTATGGTAGAATGTAGGTACCTCCTATAACATTAATAATTCTTCATGAAACTGTAGTCTTTTCTTAAAAATCTGCTTCCACATAATAGTTTAGTTAAGGATGTTGTTCACACCATTTTGGACAGATGGAAGGTAGAGGTTGTAATGACTTAGTCATGTGTAGTTAATGTGTTTCAACCAACTAAATAAAGAAAAATTTATTTTACTCTTCTCTTATCCTAATGCGCCATGTTTTTTCCCTTGCCTCACTTTGATAAAACTTGGTTTTAGCTGGTAGTTTGGTGGTGTTTCTTTTCATTCAATGCATATGGATGGTTTTACTTTCACATTGTGTATTGGTGGGAGTGTGTCTTCTTTTTCTTTGTTGGTTGTGTGCCTTGGGGCAAACCACTTCTTAGTTTTGGTTGTAGCAGGTCCTTTTTTCTTCTCACACACTTTGTTTTGGTGGCCGCTTTGTAAGGGTTGGACAGATGAATCTACTCCTATGTTTCCCTTGTTCAACTTTGATCTCTCTGAAATGTTACAGGCCCCTTGGAGTTGGAGGTAGAGTGTATGGGTTGTGTGTGTAATCCTTGACCTCCTACAAATGACATTCACAGGTTTGAACCTCATGCCCTGCTGCTGCTCCTTTCCTGTTCCAAACGTGGAAGAAAATGGAGGATAGGCATTCTGAAAATGGAGAAAAAGGGAAAGGTTTCATGTCTTAGCAAACTCATGGCTCCAGCATGGGGTGCGACTTGGGGACAAGATGACTTTCCAGGCATGTTAAGTCTAACCCTTGAAGTATTTTGCTATCCTTTTTCAATTTCATGAAACAATTGTTCTCCTACCTGAAATGACGTCTTGAAATGGGATATTGTGGTTGAATTTTGACTTCCTTGGGTGCCTGGTTGTCCCCCTGTTCCTTCCCCTGAATTGTTGTTTCTTTATGAGTGGCTTGCAAAGGGGAAAATTGTTGTTGTTTTTACTCTGTTATATTTAGATGGTTGGGAGCAATGTTTTCACGGCTGAGATTTTCTTGCATTCACTGCCCCTTATGGCAGATTGGTTATGGGATTTTGATGGCATTATGACATAGCTTTGTTCTGAATACAGACAAATCTTGGATGTAAGGAGACAAAAATATAATGGAAATTAATAGATCTTTGGGTTTTTGTTGGAGATAGTTAATTATTAGTTTATTCATGCATGGAAATAACATTTCGAATGAATTTAGTTTCATTAATAAAATTTGTATTTTATCCTTTTTGGAGATAACTTTATGTGTAAATGACCCCTGAAATTTGGTTTGCTAATCTGTGCCTTTCCTTCAAATTTTTTTGTAGGCGTATTTATTTTTGTTTTAAACAGAGGTTTTCAATGATACCCTATCAGGGTATTACTACTTACTCCTTGTTAGATTCACCTCTAAGTGGTGACTTGCTAGTTTCTGGCCACTAGTTTTGGCTATAAACGTGGCTATAGGGATTGGGGACACAAGTACTTTATCCTTGAATATTTGATGTTGGCTAATGGGTACATTAAAATTTACATCATGTAACCTATATGACTAATGTGGCCTCCTTGATCAATCAAATTTTCATTCTGAGACTTTTCTATGTTCCTATCTTGAATTGATGTCCTTTTTCTCTTTGTTGGATGACCGGGTACTTGGGTCACTTTACTGGGTTTTAAAATGGAATAAATTTAGCCTGGTTGAGCTTTACGATGAGGAAGGTCATCCTGTTTGCCTTACCTTATTTTGTGTTTGTAGTTTCCCTTCTTGTTTGTTTCATGTGGAGCCATGAGCTCATCTAACTGGTTGGGTGTTTTAAACAACTCAAAAGCTGGAATCTAATGGTTTTATGCTTGTGAGACCATTAATTTGAATACTGAATATTGAATTCTATGCACTTGGATTATTTTGAGGTATTGCTTATTTTTAATGAGTGTAGTTATCTTTAGTCATATGGAATTGGGTTTGTTTTCGTTAGTGAACGTATTGTTAATGGTCTTACGTTCTATGGCCAAACCTCAGTATTCATTAGAATTCGTAATGTGATTTAATTGACTTAGTCATTATTGAAATAGGACTCAAATGCCCTTGAAGAATGGATTTGTTTATGTTAACTTGTATTACTTTTTAATATCTTCGAAAGGAAGAGGTGGTACACTTCTTGTTTAGACTGTAATATGGATTGTCTCTTTTGGGGTTACGAATACCTTTATGCTATGATACCCGGAAGGAGGTTTAAATGGTAACCTCATCTTAGTGGACTTGAAAATGGGAGGCCCTTCACTGCCCCATACTTTGTTTATCAGGTAGTCTGGTTGTCGAGTAATGCCCATCTTGGGTTCTGTCAACTATCCTTCATCTCTTAACATTACCTTATAGAGCCTCTTTTTGATGAGAGAAGTTAGTTCGTGGGTTGAACTTTAGTTTTCAACACCTTTGATCACGTGATGGTTTAACCTCCTTGCTCTGGTTTGGCTGTTCTAGCTTTTAGGCCAATGAAACCTCCTTACTGAAAGGTTTGTTTTACCTTTTTGTATCACATCTATGATTGTATCTAGTATGTTTTGGGATTCACAAATATTTTCGGTGGTGGATGGACCGAGTATTGGATTTCGATCACGTAATCTATAGGATTACATGATCTAAATCTCAATACTCTTGACCTTGATCATAACTGGAATATTTGACTTCCTTCTTGTTGGATGGTGGAAATTTTGTCTCATGTGAGAATTTGGATTAGTGTTTTGTACTTGATCCTTTCATGAAGTAGAACATTCCTTTCATGACTTTGTTAAATGTTAGCTTACTATTTCAATGTGTAGTCTTAACATGCTCAGTTCTCGCGAACTGACTCAAGTTAATACTTGTGCAGATGGATTATGTGAGTAGATAAAAGGAAAGAGTTGTAAAGGTTTCATCAGGTTGTTTTATGAAGTTTCTTGTGTAAATGTCAAATGTGTTGTAATCTTGTAATGGTTCTCGGAAAGGAGTTTGGAAGTCCTCTTGCCTTGGATGTTTGGTAATTGTGAAATAAAGTTGTCTTGTCTTTTTGTAGTGAAACTTGTAGTTATCTTTGTGAGAAATGATATTCAATCTTCACCTTGTTATGAGTATTCTTTTGGTAATAGTATTTATCAGTCATGAAAATGTGGTAGCATGGCTTGACCAACTTGTTGGCACCTCCTTGTTCTCATCCAAGGTCTTTTGATTCTTTTGGTGCCTTGGTTATGTGTGCCATGATGAATAGAATTGTCATTACCATGTTTAGTCTCTCGATTTGCAATGGTAGTTTCTTCTTTCGAGTCATAAAACTTTCCTTTTTATTAACCCTCCATGGTCTTGACATCAGTGCAATTCTTTATATATTTTAGTAGGTAACAATCCTTTTTTCAAAAAGTTAAACAAAAAAAATAAAAAAAATGAATCCCTAGATAAATCAATAAATAAAATAAAACATTATGAAATTGAGTTCTTATTGAGAAATTTAAGAGTTTTATTTGGAAAGAAAGGAGTTTTCTACTAGTGTAAAAAACCTACCCTTGTCAACCTTAAAAACTGCGGATTAAAATTTATTCTCTTTTTTTGTGAAACCTTAAGTCTTGTGCTTCCATTTTAGGAACCCCATGTGTATCCATTATCGAACTTAATCAAGATGTTTGCTAAATGAAGCCTTTACCCAAAATCCAGTTTAACCCTTAAGTCTCATTGAAAGACCGGTTAATAACTAAATAGACCATAATGAAATAAATTGATCTTCTCTCTCTAACCTTTACCATAGTACCTCGTAATCCTTTCTTAAGTTATGATAAAATTGTTAATCCTTGAACAAAGAAGATTATGGTTCTGAACCTAAACAATACTCCACTTCTTTTGAACTTATGCTTGCTTCCTTTGTAATGGAAGTATGAAACAAGTTTCAGTAGTGTGGGTTCAGATAGATAGCCTTGTGGATTGGTTCAACCCACCCCCTTTTTGTAATGAATTGAAATCAAGTTAATTGTCATATTAGAGATGATCCTTAAGCTTGGTTACGCTAATAGTATAAAGAAAAATAAATCTAGCCCTATAAGAATAATTGTATGAATCATAACATGAATCTTCTAGACCGCAAAGTCAGGCCTTGAAAGACTATTTTAGTGAATACATAACCTTAAACAAATTTTCACGTGGAGTGTCCTAAACTGTAACTAGGTTTTATGGGTTGGTCTTTTGTGTGTCTTGTCAAAGAGAAAAGTGAATTGTCCTTGATGGGTGTGGATGTTTCCATGTTGTTTATGTGGTCATCCTTTTATCAAGTTGTTCATAGAGTTAGTTGTAACCTTGGTGACAACATGTTGTGTCGTGTTATGTGTCAAACAAGTCAAAAAAAAATTATCTGTGTTTTTCTATGTAGTCTTGTGTGTCAGAAATAGTGGGTGTTACACTTGGTATCAGAGCAGAGGTTCATGCTCTCAAACCTCTGGGCCAGATTTGTGATTGGTGTGGTGTTACATGATGGTACTACATGATGATGATGGTGTTGCATGATGGTGGATTGATATTGGAAGAGTAATGTGGTTTAAGCGTGATGTGACTATGTCGTAATTGTGATATTGTTGGTGCACATGATGTGTATGTCACTTAGTGCGTATTTGTTATCATGTTGATGTGTTGGGGATGGGAGTATTCTCTCTCCTTCTTGTGGATTCTATGAAGATTTGAGTGTGAATTACTGCTTGTTGATGTGTGAAAATAATTCTAATGTGGATGACGGAGTGTTGGAGCATTGTGGCATATTGTGATATGTGGGTGTGTTCGATGTGTTTGTATGACTAGATTGATGTAAAGTGAACTGAGTTGTATCAAGGATGTTTTTACCATGTTGTGAAGAAATATGTGTATTTCCATGTTATGTAGAAGTTGAATGTTATGTTGTAATGTTACTATGTTCATCATATTGTAATTTGTGTAATATGTAATGATTCATGTCATGATTTGGGGCATATGGTGAGCATATGAACCCTATTGTATAGTGATTGCACTTTGGGTGCAGAATGTGGTAAAGTGATGTGTTGCACCCAGTGAATGTATGATTGTGATCTACCCTTGTATATGTACCATACGTAAGGTGTTATGGTAGTTATGTGTGTACCACCATTATGTTAGTGATGTAGTTGCATGTTATGTTGTGAACCTTACGCTAACCGACCCTGAAGGAAATCGGTAAAGTGTATGTTTGGAGTGAGGAAATGTGTACCATGGGCCAATAACTCGAGCCAACCTTAGGCTCAGTAGATGACAACCTGTGCTCCTCTCTCCTCTCTCCTATGTGGTTGTTGTGTGGATGCAACCTAAGTGTAGCTATGATTTTGTTTAGCCTTGTAGAAGTGGTGGCGAGATGATTCAGATAGAGATGATGATAATTGTACTATTGATATTTTATTTTACGAGCTGAGGCTCGATGTTCCGAGTAACAGCAACTCGTTGAGTACCCCCTTGGTGGCCAGATAAGGCTACATAGTTATTGTAATGTGATATTATTATATGTGTATTTTATTCGTGAATTGAAAATTTTTATTTATTTATTTCTGCAAGGACCAACAATTTTCTTGATTGCCATGTTTTACATTTTTGGGCATTTCCTTGGTTTTGGTACTAACATGTGGATTTTTGCACTAACTATGGCTATTTGGCCATTTATTTTTCTTGGTTTTGGATCTTCTTTTAAATTTTAAATATTTTACCGCCTTGCCCAAGGCTTGTACTTTGCCACTTGGCATTTGGATCGGATTGTTATGCTGGTTCTATTATCGTGATGTGTGGAATAGGGTCATGGGATGCACCATGGAATGGTTGGACCTATGGACCCACTTCGTTGTATGGGGGTATGCCCCAAGGAGTTATAGGTAACTAGTGGGTTGTTGAACCACGTGTTATTATGTCACTTGGGTTAGGAGTGTTCAATCTCTATGTGCCTAGGTCCATGGGGGAAACCGGCCTCCTTGAGGGAGGCATAACTTAGGCATATTTGAGGGAGGCATAAGAGATTTGAGGGAGGCATAAGAGATTGAGGGAGGCATAAGAGATTTTTGTGTATGATTGATGCTTCGGGAGGTATGCTTCAGGAGGTAGTTTTGTATGATGTTTTGGTTATGGTGTTATGATGTATGTGTTACTCATGTTAGTTGGGTTGCTATGTGATGTTGTGATATGGCATTGATGTCCTTGTTGACCCTATGTACATGTAGCTATTTTAAGAGTTATGTGAAAAAAAACTTCATCTGTGAGACTGTGGAAATTTCAGGTTGTTGTAGTACACTTTTGTTCGAGTATTATTTGTCAGTCATAGTTGTGTGACAGGTACTATGTTATGTGGTATGTGCATGTTCCCTTCCGTAAATTGACTAATCTCTTATGGTGTGGTACCGTCTTGAAGTATGTACTTGTATGTTTGTGAATCTGTAGTGTCTTGTATGACCTCGGTAGGGTGTTGTATGACAGTTCATGTTGGACACCCACAAGAATGAATAAACTAAAACTCTACAACAATGAAATTTTAAAAGAACTAAAACTAGAAATAATGATAATGGAAAGAGACTAATGAAATAATGAATAAGAGAGAACTGCCAATCTTCACAGAACTTGAAAGTTAAAATTTCTGCCAAATGTTCCCAAGGCCACCCCGTGGCCATGCTTTAGCATTTGAAATATTAACCATAGAGTGTACCTTTCCCTCATTTGTTCCTTGTTGCTTACCACTTTCTTCCCTCTGTGTTATGTCGCATCGAGGATGATGCTTTTCTTAAGGGGAGGAGAATGTAATGCCCATGTTCGACGTTTACCCCGGTTCTTATTGTAGTGACCCTTTTTGTTGAGCGTTGAATGGCTGTGTGTAATCCCATTGTCTTAGACCTTGTCTCAGTGATGTTTTAGCACCATCCCTCTCCATCTTGCCTTCTTGATTCATTATCGACACCTCTGTATGTGGATCTTGTAACATCCTGTATGTTTAACCAATTAATGGAGGATCTTGTTGTCGCATTGTTAAGCTTGATCGTTGGTCATTATTAATGTAAATAGTAATTATATATATATATATATATATACATAATATATAATGATAATAATGATATTTTTAATTTAATTGTCGATCAACCTTTATTTTATAGTACTTATTATTTTACCTTATTGTCGATTATCATTGATATTTTATATTAATTGTCTCTATAGTATTTATTCTGGTTGTTTCACTCTGATCGTGTCGTAGACCAAACCCCATCCCGTGCTGAAGAAGGGGTTACCCATCTTGGCACCATGGTCATTCTTTGCTCTGTGTTTGTCTTCGAATGTTAACCTCTAGTTTCTCCCCTCGGTCGTTGTAGCCTGCGATCATGTTGTTTTTATCGTTTAGAGTAATGGAGAATTTAATTCTTGCTCCCTCTTGCTTGGCCGTTTGCATGTGATTTAATCTTCTCGGGTTGGCTTGTTCCACTTTATTTAATCTTGTTAGCATCAAAGGGGGGGGGGGTAAAAAAAAAACAATCAAGTAGCATTGATACTAAACTTGCAGTAGAATGTAGGTACCTCCTATAACATTAATAATTCTTCATGAAACTGTAGTCTTTTCTTAAAAACCTGCTTCCACATAATAACATATTTAAGGACGTGTTCTTCACACCTCTTTGGATAGATGGAAGGTGGAAATCATTATGACTTAGTCTTGTGCAGTTAATGCATTTCAACCAACAAATAAAGAAAACATTATATTTTACTCTTCTCTTATCCTAATGCGCCAATTCTTTTTCCCTTGCCTCACTTTGATAAAACTTGGTTTTAGCTGGTAGTTTGGTGGTGTTTCTGTTAATTCATTTATTTTTCCTTCAATTATGGTGGGGTTTCTTCCTGGACACATACTTTCTTTGTTGGTGGGTGACGAATTTGTCTTCACCTTCTTCCTTTCTTGATCAGGTTGGAGACCGGTGGTATTTGTTAGTGTCATGTTATTAGCATTTGGTCCTGTTTTGCCTGGCATCGCACCTTGTACTGCAGTCACTTCAGGCCTAG
The DNA here is from genome assembly GCA_019776745.2 of Taxus chinensis. Lineage (NCBI taxonomy): Eukaryota > Viridiplantae > Streptophyta > Pinopsida > Cupressales > Taxaceae > Taxus > Taxus chinensis. The sequence continues at coordinate 151,603,605 of CM034157.1, forward strand.
ATGAATGTTGCTCCTGTGTTTCTGAACCTATGTTTTCATTTTGCTCTTTCTCATCCATGTTGCTAATGCCCCTTGGACAGTTGGAGGGGCGCTGTTGGGGAGGTTGTGTTAATCTAGTTGAAACTCTCCAGCAAATGCCATTCGCAAGTTTGAACCTCCTGCCTTGCTACTACTCCTTTTTTGTTCCAATCGTGGAAGAAAATGGAGGATAGGCGTTCTGAAAATGGAGAAAACGGGAAAGGTTTCATATCTTAGAAAACTCATGGCTCCAACATGGGGTGCGACTTGGGGACAAGATGACTTTCCAGGCATGTTAAGTCTAACCCTTGAAGTATTTTGCTATCCTTTTTCAATTTCATGAAACAATTGTTCTCCTACCTGAAATGAAGTCTTGAAATGGGATATTGTGGTTGAATTTTGACTTCCTTGGGTGCCTGGTTGTCCCCCTGTTCCTTCCCCTGAATCTCTGTTTCTTTATGAGTGGTTTGCAAAGGGGAAAATTTATGTTGTTTTTACTCTATTATATTTAGATGGCTGGGAGCAATGTTTCATGGCTGGGATTTTCTTGCACTCACTTGCCCTTAGGGAAGACTGGTAATGGGATTTTGATGGCATTATGACATAGCTTCTCTAAATACTGGCAAATCATGGACACAAGGAGACAAAAATATAATGGAAATTAATAGTCTTTGGATTTTGCTGGAAATAGTGAACTAATAGTTTATTCATGCTTGGCAATAACATTTTGAATGAATCTGGTTTCATCAATAAGGAATTTGTATTTTATCCTTCTTGGAGATGGGTGTAAATGACCCCTGAAATTTTTTGTCCAAATGTTAGGCTCTTGTATGTGCCTTTCCTTCAAATTTTTTTATGTTTATTTTTGTTTTAAACAGATGTTTTCAAGACCATAATGGGTATTACTACTTACTCCTTGTTAGATTCACCTCTATGGTGACTTGCTAGTTTATGAGCCGCATGAGTTTTATGTTGTAAAATGGAGTATAGGGATTGGGGACACAAGTAATTTATTTTGAATCTTTGATCTAGGTATGGGTACATTAAAATTTACATCATGTAACCTATATGACTAATGTGGCCTCCTTGATCAATCAAATTTTCATTCTGAGACTTTTCTATGTTCCTGAATCTTGAATGTGATGTCCTTTTTGGAATTTGAGAACCAGGGCTAGACCAATCGGGTACTTGGGTTTTCTCTTGCTTCTACTAAGGTTTGCAAAATGGAATCATCTCAGCTTGGTTGAGCTTTACCAAAAATTCAAAGGTGTATCCTACCTTTGGTATATGAGTGTTTGTCCCTTCTTTTTGTTTCATGTGGAAATGAGCTGTCAAACATGGTTGGGTGTTTTTGAACAACTCAAAAGTGTCCCTTAGAAAGTTTAATGTTAATAAGAGCTTAATTTTTATACTTGTGTGAAGGATTAAGTTGACTACTGAAGCTTTCAGATTCAGGTTTGCACCCTGTTTTAAACGTATTGGGCTATATTCATATGAGTGTAGTTATCTTTCATTCATGATGGAATTGGGTTTGTTGTTGGGGACTTGTTAGTGAACCTATTGTATATGGTCTTTTATATGGCCAAAGGCTATTGGTTTTAGAATTTAATGGGGTTTGGAAAGCTGTATTCATTATTGAAATAGGACTCTCTTAATTCCCTTTGAAGAATAACTTTATTTATGTTAACTTGTTTTACATTTTAATGATCTGGAAAGGAAGAGGTGGTACACTTCTTGTTTAGATTGTAACTACAAATTGTCTGTTTGGGGGTTACAAATACCTTTATGCTATGATACCAAGAAGGAGGTTTAAATGGTAACCTCGTCTTAGGTGGAATTGAAAATGGGAGGCCCTTCACTACCCCATACTTTTTTTATCAAGTATTTTGTTGTTGAGTAATGCCCATTCTAGGTTCTGTCAGCTATTCTTCTTCTCTTAGCATTAATTTGTGGAGCCTCTTTTGATGAGAGAAGTTAGTTCATGGGTTGAACTTTAGTTTTCAACCCCTTTGATCACGTGATGGTTTAACCTCCTTGCTCTCGTTTGGTTGTTCTAGATTTTAGGCCAATGAAACCTCCCTACTGAATGGTTGTTTTACCTTTTTGTATCGCATCTATGATTGTATCTAGTATGTTTTGGGCTTCACAAAGATTATCAGTGGTGTATGGACTGAGTTTTGGGTTAGAATCACATAATATACAAGATTACATGATCTAAACTGTAATACTCTTGACCTTGATCATAACTGGAATATTTGACTTCCTTCTTGTTGGATGGTGGAAATTTTTGTCTCATGTGAAGAATTTGGATTAGTGTTTTGTACTTGATCCTTTCATTTAGTAGAACATTTTCTTTCATGATTTGTTAAATGTTAGCTTACTATTTCAATGTGTAGTCTTAGCATGCTCAGTTCTCGCGAACTGACTCAAGTTAATACTTGTGCAGATGGATTATGTGAGTAGATAAAAGGAAAGATTTGTAAAGGTTTCATTGGGTTGATTTATGAAGTTTCTTGTACAAATGTCGAATGTGTTGTAATCTTGTAATGGTGCTTGTAAAGGATTTTGGAAGGCCTCTTTCCTTGGATTATCGGTATTTGTTAAATAAAATTGTCTTTTCCTTTTGTAGCGAAACTTGTAGTTATCTTTGTGAGAAATGATATTCAATCGTCACCTTGTTATGAGTACTCTTTCGGCAATAGTATTTATCAGTCATGGAAATGTCATAGCATAGCTTGACCAACTTGTTACCTCCTTGTTCTCATCCAGGGTGCTTTTGATTCTTTTGGTGCCTTGGTTATGTGTGCCATGATGAATATAATTGTAATTACCGTATTTAGTCTCTCGATTAGCAATGGTAGTTTCTTCTTTCAAGTCATAATTTTTTTTTTAATAACCCTCCATGGTCTTGACATCAGTGTAATTTTCTGTATATTTTAGTAAGTTGAACAATCCTTATTCTAAAAAGCTAATAAAATAAAATAAAAGCAAAATAAATTCATAAATAAATGAATAAATAAAATAACAGTGAAATTGAGTTATTGTTGAGAAATTTAAGAATCTAATTTGGGAAGAAACGAGTTTTCTACGAGTGTAAAGAAACCTACCCTCAACTACGGATTAAAATTTATTATCCCTTTTGTGAAACCTTAAGTCTTGTGCTTCCATTTTAGGAACCCCATGTGTATCCATTATCAAACTTAATCAAGATGTTTGCTAAATGAAGCCTTTACCCAAAATCCAATTTATCCCTTAAGTTTCAATGAAAAACTAGTTAATAACTAAATAGACCATAATGAAATAAATATATCTTCTCTCTCCAACCGTTACCTAGTACCTCATAATCCTTTTTCTTAAGTTAGATAAAATGTTAATCCTTGAACAAAGAAGATTATGGTTCTGAACCTAAACAATACTCCTCTTCTTTTGAATTTATGCTTGCTTTCCTTTCAAAGGAAGTTGGAAACAAGATTCTCAGTAGTGTGGGTTCGGATAAGATAGCCTTGTGGATTGATTCAATTCCTTGTTTTGTAATGAATTAAATGAGTAAATTTCATATTAGAGATGACCTTAAATAGTTACAAGCTAATAGTATAAAAGAAAAGAAATCTAGCCCTATAAGAATTATTGTATGAATCATAACATGAATCTTCTAGACCGCAAAGTCAGGTCTTGAAAGACTATTTTAGTGAATACATAACCTTAAAGGATTTTACACCGTGGAGTGTCCTTAACTGTAGACTAGGTTTTATGGGTTGGTCTTTTGTGGTGTCTTGTCAAAGAGAAAAGTGAATTGTCCTTGATGGGTGTTGATGTTTCCGTGTTGCCTTTGTGGTCATCCTTGTATCAAGTTGTTCATAGAGTTAGTTGTAACCTTGGTGACGGCATGTTGTGTCGTGTTATATACTTCAAGAAAGTCAAAAAAAATTATCCTTTGGTTTTCTATGTAGTCTTGTGTGTCTTAGATGGTGTGTGTTACACTTCGTATCAGAGCGGAGGTTCATGCTCTCGAACCTCTAGGCCAGCTTGGAGTTGTGGTGGTGTTACATGATGATGGTGATGGTGTTGATGGTGTTGATATTGGAAGAGTAATGTGTTTTAAGAGTGATGTGAACTATGTCGTAATTGTGATATTGTTAGTGCACATGATGTGTATGTCACTTAGTGTGTAATTGTCTGCATGATGATGTGTTAAAGATGAGAGTATTTTCTCTCCCTTCAGCAAATTCTATGTGAATTTGAGTGTGAAACAGTGTATTGTTGTGTGTGGAAAAAATGTGATTGTTTGATTCCGGATTGATTGGATCCTTTTTGTATTTGTGATGTGTGGGTGTATTTGTATGTTGTGTAACTAGGTTGGTTATGGTGAACTGGATTTCTTAAGGATGTCATTAGAATTTGTGTAGAAATATGTGTATTTCCATGTTATATGGTAGTTGACTGGATGTTGTGATGGTGCTCATCATAATTGTAATTCTAGTGATATGTAATGAATAATGTTGTAAATTTGGGACATATGGTGAGTATATGATCCCTATCGTATGGTGATTGCACTTTGGGTGCAACATGTGGTGATGTGGTATGTTATAACCATGACTGTAATGTATGTGATATACCATGTATATGTACCTTGCTAAGGTGCTATGATTAATGTGCGTGAACCACCATTATGTTAGTGATGTAGTTGCATGTTATGTTGTGAACCTTACGCTAACCGACCCTGAGGGAAATCGGTAAAAGTGTATGTTTGGAGTGAGGGGATGTGTACCATGGGCCAGTAACTCGATCTGACCTTAGGCTTAGTAGATGATGACCCTGTGCTCCTCCTTCTCTCTCTCCTTGTGGTTGTTGTATGGATGCAACCTAAGTGTAGCTATGACTATGTTTAGCCTTGTCGAAGTGGTGGCGGGATGATTCAGATAGAGATGATGAAAATTGTACTATTGATATTTTATTTTACGAGCTGAGGCTTGATGTTCTGAGTGCCAGCAACTCGTTGAGTACCCCCTTGGTGGCCAGATAAGGCCACATAGTTATCGTAATGTGATATTATTATATATGTATTTTATTCATAAATTGAACTTTTTTTAATTTATTTCTGCAAGGACCAATAATTTTCTTGATTGCCATGTTTTACATTTTTGGGAATTTCCTTGGTTGTGGTACTAACATGTGGATTTTTGACACTAACTATGGCTATTTGGCCATTTATTTTGCTTGGTTTTGGATCTTCTTTTAAATTTTAAGATTTTACCACCTTGCCCAAGGCTTGTACTTTGCCACTTGGCATTTGGATCGGATTGCTATGTTGGTTCTATTGTCGTGATGTGTGGAATAGGGTCATGGCCAGCACCATGGAATGGTTGGAACTATGGACCACTTCGTTGTATGGGGATACACCCCAAGAAGTTACATAGATAACTAGAGGGTTGTTGAACCACGTGTTATTATGTCACTTGGGTTAGGGGTGTCCGAACTCTATGTGCCTAGGGCCATAGGGAAACCGGCCTCCTTGAGGGAGGCATAAGAGACTTGAGGGAGGAATAAGAGATTTGAGGGAGGCATAAGAGATTGAGAGAGGCATAAGAGATTGAGGGAGGCATAAGAGATTGAAGGAGGTGATTTGTGTGTGCATGTGTGACTGATGCTTCAGGAGGTATGCATTTTTGTATGATGTTTTGGTTATGGTGTTATGATATATGTGTTACTCATGTTAGTTGGGTTGCTATGTGATGTTGTGATATGGCGTTGATGTCCTTGTTGACCCTATGTACATGTAGCTATTTTTAGAGTTATGTGAAAAACTTCATCTGTGAGACTGTGGAAATTTCAGGTTGTTGTAGTACACTTTTGTTCGAGCATTATTTGTCAGTCATAGTTGTGTGACAGGTACTATGTTATGTGGTCTGTGCATGTTCCCTTCTGTAAATTGACTAATCTCTTGTGGTGTGGTACCATCTTGAAGTATGTACTTGTATGTTTGTGAATCTGTAGTGTCTTGTATGACCTCGGTAGGGTGTTGTATTAGCAGTTCATGTTGGACACCCACAAGAATGAATAAACTAAAACTCTACAACAATGAAATTTTAAAAGAACTAAAACTAGAAATAATGATAATGGAAAGAGACTAATGAAATAATGAATAAGAGAGAACTGCCAATCTTCACAGAACCTTGAAAGTTAAAATTTATGCCATTTGTTCTCAAGGCCACCCCGTGGCCGTGCTTTAGTGTCTGAAATCTTAACCATATGAGTGTACCTTTAACCTCTATTTGTTCTTGTTGCTTACCACTTTCTTTCCTTCAATGTCATGTTGCATCGAGGATGATGCTTTTCTTAAGGGGAGGAGAATGTAATGCCCCGTTCGACGTTTACCCCGGTTCTTGTCACAGTGACCCTTTTTGTTGAGCGTCAAATGGTTGTGTGTAATTTCGTTGTCTTAGACCTTGTCTCAGTGATGTTTTATCACCCTCCCTCTCCATCTTGCCTTCTCGAGTCATTATCGACACCTCTGTATGTGGATCTTGTAATGTCCTATACGTTTAACTAATTAACAGAGGATCTTGTTGTCGCATTGTTAAGCTTGATCATTGTTAATGTTAATATATTATATATTAATGTAATGATAATAGAAATATAATTAATGTAATAGTATTATATATATATATATATATACATAATATATAATGATAATAATGATATTTTTAATTTAATTGTCGATCGGCCTTTATTTTATAGTACTTATTATTTTACCTTATTGACGATTATCATCGATATTTTATATTAATTGTCTCTATAGTATTTCTTCTGGTTGTTTCACTTTGATCGTGTCATAGACCGAACCCTGTCTCGTGCTGAAGAAGGGGTTACCCATCTTGGCACCATGGTCATTCTTTACTCTGTGTTCGTCTTCGAACATTAACATCTAGTTTCTCCCCTCGATCATTATAGCCTGCAATCATGTTATTTTTATCATTTAGAGTAATGGAGAATTTAATTCTTGACTCCCTCTTGCTTGGCCATTTGCGTGTGATTTAATCTTCTCGGGTTGGCTTGTTCCACTTTATTCAATCTTGATAGCATCAAAGGGGGGGGGGGGGGGGGGGGGGTAAAAGCAATCAAGTAGCATTGATACTAAACTTGCAGTAGAATGTAGGTTCTCCTATAACATTAATAATTCTTCATGAAACCGTAGTCTTTTCTTAAAAATCTACTTCCACATAATAGTGTAGTTAAGGACATGTTGTTCACACCTCTTTGGAAAAATGGAAGGTGGAGGTTGTCATGACTTAGTCATGTGCAGTTAATGTGTTTCAACCAACTAAATAAAGAAAAATTTATTTTACTTTTTCTTATCCTAATGGCCATTCTTTTTCCCTTGCCTCACTTTGATAAACTTGGTTTTACTGGTAAAAGTTTGGTGGTGTTTTATTCATTTAGTTTTCTTCATTAATTTGGTGGGAGAATTTTCCAAACCAAATCAGTTTTAGTTGTTCCATTTCGGTTTCATTGCTTTGTTTTGGGAGTCTTCTCAGTACGTTGTGAGAAATTTTTCACAGATGAATCTATCTCCTGTGTTTCCCTTATTCAACATGCTCTCTCTCAAATGTTTAGGCCCCTTAGAGTTGGAGGGAGAGTGTATGGGTTGTGGGTGTTAATCCTTGGACTTCCAGCAAATGCCATTCGCAAGTTTGAACCTCCTTCCCTATGCTGCTCCTTTCCTATGTTCCAAACGTGGAAGAAAATGGAGGATAGGCATTCTGAAAATGGAGAAAAATGGAAAGGTTTCCTATGTTAGACAAACTTGTGGCTCCAGCATGGGGTGTGACTTGGGGACAAGATGACTTTCCAGGCATGTTAAGTCTAACCTTGAAGTATTTTTCTATCCTTTTTCAATTTCATGAAACAATTGTTCTCCTACCTGAAATGACAGTCTTGAAATGGGATATTGTGGTTGAATTTGTTTTCCTTGGGTGCTGGCTGTCCCCTTATTCCTTCCCCTGAATTCGTTTATTCTTTATGAGTTTGCAAAGGGGAAAAATTGTTGTTGTTTTTACTCTGTTATATTTAGATGGCTAGGAGCAATGTTTCACGGATGGGATTTTCTTGCACTCATTGCCCTTAGGGAAGACTGGTAATGGGATTTTGATGGCATTATGACATAGTTGTTCTGAAATACTGACAAATCTTGGATGCAAGGAGATAGAAATATAATATAAATTAATAGCCCTTTGGATTTTGCTGGAGATAGTTAATTATTAGTTTATTCATGCATGGAAATAACATTTTGAAAGAATCTGGTTTCATCAATAAGGAACTTTGTATTTTATCCTTCTTGGAGATAACTTTATCATCTGGGAAATGGACCCCTAAAATTTGGTGCTCTGCTAGCCTGTGCCTTTCCTTCATGATTTTTTTTGAAGGCGTATGTGTTTCTTTTTAGTTTTAAACGAGGTTTTAGACCCTGTGATAGGTATTACTACTTACTCATGATAATATTGCTTAAAAAATTACCTATGAGAGGCATAACAATTAGTTTATGGCTGCTAAACGCTAATGGAGTATAGGGATTGGACACAAGTACTTTATCGCTGAATCTTTGATCCTTGGTATGGGTACATTAAAATTTACATCATGTAACCTATATGACTAATGTGTTGCCTCCTTGATCAATCAAAACAAGACCTATGTTCCTATCTTGAATGTGATGACTTTTTCTCTTTGGGTCGATAACGGGTACTTTTTTGCATGGGTTTAAATGGAATAAATCTCAGCCTGGTTGAGCTTTACCAAAATTCAAAGGTGTTGCCTAGTCCTTTTCAAGTATGATCATGTGTGAAATTCCCTTCTTGATTTGTTTCATGTGGAGCCATGAGCTGTCAAACATGGTATGGGTGTTTTTGTAACAACTCAAAAGGGCTGGAATCTAATGTTCCATTTTATGCTTGTGAGACCATTAAGTTGAATACTCGAATCTTCTGGATTCAAGTACTACACTTGGATTATTTTTACGTATTGGGCTATATTGGATGAGTGTAGTTACCCTTTCATTCATGAAGGAATTGGGTTTGTTTGTTGGGGACCTTTAGTGAACGTTGTTAATGGTTTTAAGTCTATGGTTATATGGCCCTCAGTATTGGTTTTAGAATTCGTAATGTGTTTGGATGACTGTAGTCATTATTGAAATAGGAAATGCCCTTGAAGAATGGCTTTTTTTATTTTAACTTGTATTACTTTTTAATGATCTCGAAAGGATAGAATGGTACACTTCTTAAGTTTAGAACTGTAACTATGGATTGTCTCTTTTGGGGTTACGAATACCTTTATGCTATGATACCCGGAAGGAGGTTTAAATGGTAACCTCATCTTAGGTGGACTTGAAAATGGGAGGCCCTTCACTGCCCCATACTTTGTTTATCAAGTAGTCTGGTTGTCGAGTAATGCCCATCTTGGGTTCTGTCAGCTATCCTTCTTCTCTTAGCATTACTTTGTGGAGCCTCTTTTCGATGAGAGAAGTTAGTTCATGGGTTGGAACTTTAGTTTTCAACACCTTTGATCACGTGATGGTTTAACCTCCTTGAACTCGTTTGGCTGTTCTAGCTTTTAGGCCAATGAAACCTCCCTACTGAAAGGTTGTTTTACCTTTTCTGTTTGGCATCTATGATTGTATCTAGTATGTTTTGGGCTTCGCAAAGATTATCGGTGGTGTATGGACTGAGTATTGGGTTTCAATCACGTAATCTACGGGATTACATGATCTAAATCTCAATACTCTTGACCTTGATCATAACTAGAATATTTGACTTCCTTCTTGTTGGATGGTGGAAATTGTTTTGTCTCATGTGAAGAATTGGATTAGTGTTTTGTACTTGCTTCTTTTTTTTAGTAAAACTTTTCTTTCATGACTTTGTTAAATGTTAGCTTACTATTTCAATGTGTAGTCTTAGCATGCTCAGTTATTGCGAACTGACTCAAGTTAATACTTGTGCAGATGGATTATGCGAGTAGATAAAAGGAAAGAGTTGTAAAGGTTTCATCAGGTTGTTTTATGAAGTTTCTTGTGCAAATATAAAATGTGTTGTAATCTTGTAATGGTGCTCGTAAAGGATTTTGGAAGGCTTCTTGCCTTGGATTATTGGTATTTGTGAAATAAAGTTGTCTTGTCTTTTTGTAGCGAAACTTGTAGTTATCTTTGTGAGAAATGATATTCAATCTTCACCTTGTTATGAGTATTCTTTTAGTAATAGTATTTATCAGTCATGAAATGTCGTAGCATGGCTTGACCAACTTGTTACCTCCTTGTTCTTCAGCCAGGGTGCTTTTGATTCTTTTGGTGCCTTGGTTATGTGTGCCATGATGAATAGAAATTTTCATTACCGTGTTTAGTCTCTCGATTATGCAATGGTAGTTTCTTCTTTCGAGTTATAAAATGTTTTCCTGTTTTATTAACCCTCCATGGTCTTGACATCAGTGTAATTATTTGTGTATATTTTTAGTGGGATAGAGCCCTTGTTTCTAAAGTCAAAAGTAAAATAAAACAAAATGAATTCATAGATAAATCAATAAATAAAATAATAATGAAATTGGGTTACCTTGTTGATAAATTTAAGAATCTTAATTTGGAAAGAAATGAGTTTTCTACCAGTGTAAAGAAACCTACCCTTGTTAACCTTTACTATGGATTAAAATTTATTCTCATTTTTGTGAAACCTTAAGTCTTGTGCTTCCATTTTAGGAACCCCATGTGTATCCATTGTCGAACTAAATCAAGATGATTGCTAAATGAATCCTTTACCAAAATCCAGTTTAACTCTTAAGTTTCTTTGAAAGACCGGTTGATAACTAAATAGACCATAATGAAATGAATTTGACTTTCTCTTTGTCTAACCGTTACCTCAGTAGTTCCTTGTAACCTCTTTTAAAAAAGTTATGATAAAATGTTAATCCTTGAACATAGAAGATTATGGTTCTGAACCTAAACAATACTCCACTTCTTTTGAATTCATGCTTGCTTCCTTATACAAAGGAAGTATGAAATAAGTCTTAGTAGTGTGGGTTCAGATAGAGAGCCTAGTGGAATCGATTACCTCCTAGTTTTGTAAACGAATTGAATAAGTAATTGTCATATTAGAGATGATCCTAAGAAGACCTTAATAGTATAAGAGAAAAAGAAACCTAACCCTATAAGAAGAATTGTAAGAATCATAACATGAACCTTCTAGATCCCAAAGTAAAGTCTTGGAAGACTGTTAGTGAATAAATAACCTTAAGAAGATTTTCACAGTGGGACGTCCTGAGCTGTAACTATGTATTGTGGTTGGTCTTTTGTAGTGTCTTGTCAAAGAGAAGAGTGAATTGTCCTTGAGGGGTCTGAACATTTCCGTGCTACCTTTGTGGTCATCCTTGTGTCAAAGTTGTTCATAGAGTTAGTTGTAACCTTGGTGATGGCATGTGGTGTCGTGTTATGTGTCAAGCAAGTAAAAAAAAAGTTATCTTGTATTTTTCTATGTTGTCTCTTTGTGTGGGAGGTAGTGGGTATTACATCCTTAGACATGGATTCCTAGATGTGGGAGGAATTGAAGACATCTATGGAGGATAAAAATGTTTGGTTTGATACCAACAACCTGTACATTTCACTTATGCCAACGTGCTGACTATATTTTCTTTTTTTGGATGTACGTGTGGAGAGACAGACAAGAATTTTGCATGTTGTGTAGCATTATAATTTTCTACTGCATGTAGGTTTTTTTTTAATTTGCTACAAACTTTACTAACATGGATAATTGGTTCCCAACACTAAATAAATCTAAGACATGGTTGCTACTAGTCACCATATTATTTTTTACATGATTTTCCTAGGAAATTATTTTTCAAGGTCGTCAAAATCCACAGGAGCTTTACTAAAAAATCCTAGACGTGGGAGAAGTTTCTCACAGAATAACACCAAATGTCAAGCGTGAATGAAACAATTAGGACTACTGAAAGCTGTAACAACTTACAATCAATAAAACACCATCTAGAGGCTCAAAAAATCTTTGGGTTCTATTTTTCATTGCTTAACGAGATTCACAATACCGAAAAGATTGTATTTGATGAACTGGTTTGAAGAGGACTTCTAGAGTATTTTATTTTTGATGTCAGCTACCAAGTGAAAAGAGTTTAAGAAGAGAAAGAATCTGGTTAGGAAGCAGACTATGAAGATGAAGAATACTTCCCTAACAAGCATCACCGTCTCTAAGCACAAGACTATTGATAATATCTGTGAGGAAAATTCTCACAATAGTGAGTGAAGACTTATAATTATTCTTTGAAATTAAGATAATAAATTTTATTAACATGTTTACACCGAAACTAATTCTATCAGATGTTGAATTACTTAAAGGGCCAAGTTATGTGGCCTGGAATGAAAAAATGTGAACTATCCTTCAGTTTGAAGGATTATAGTGCATCGTCACAGGGTTAGTTTCAGTTCCCATTGCCCCTGATGAAATCATATAATATGAGATGGCTAGTGCTAAAGAATTGATTTTGATAATGTTGAATATCACCGATGATGTGTAACCACATTTTTGGAATGTAGAGAAACCACAATAAGCATGGGATAAACTAGTAACCATATTTGAGGTGAATAATTAGACCAAGACACTCCATCTTTAGTCATACACCCTATCTATGGGGTCAGATGAGAAAGTTGAGGAGTTCTTATGTCGGGCGGTTGAGTTACGAAGGAAGTTACTAATACTTGATGAGAAGGTAGAAGAAAATATTCTGGTTCTGATCACCTTGAGGGAACTCCCTTTTCAGTTCTAAGTGTTCTCTATGACACTAAATGTATCCAAATGAAAATTGACATTCAAAGAACTCATGAACTTTTTGCAGTAGGAAGAAGCCATTAATTCAGTTTAAGATGAGGCCCACAAAAAATCCTTTTTTTAAAAGCCTCATCATGGCCAAAAGAATCAAAAAGGTCCCCCAGAGAATAAAACACAAGCACCTTAGAATAAATAGTAGCAAGCTCAAAAGTCAAAGAGGTGGTGTCAAATCTACAAAACCAACACTCACAACATTGATCAGTGTTAGTACAATTACTTAAAACAAGGGTCTTCGAGTCAATCAATCCCATCTAGGCATGATGATTTCAAAAATTCAAAATGATGTCCCCACTGAAGAAAGCAGAAGGGACATCTCGTAGCTCAACAAGATGATGACTCTGATGAGGAGACACTAGGATCCAATTGTGGTAAGAATCTTATACTAGTTGGGACTAGTACAATATTCTTACCACAATTGGCTCCTTCTAGTGTCTCCTCATCAGAGTCATCATGTTGTTAAGCTACGAGATGTCCCTTCTAGCATAAGAGATTTGAGGGAGGCATAAGAGACTTGAGGGATACATAAAATAATTGTGTGTGTGTGTGTGTGTGTGTGATTAGTACACCTAAAGTTTTTATTTGTATGTTTTTGATGCTTTGGGAGGTATATGGAGTTTCTTTGTGATTCTTTGGGAGTTATAGGGAGTTGTTTTGTGATTGTTTTAGAGGTATATGGAGTTATTTTGTGATGTTTTTGGAGCTATATGTTATTATATTATGATTTATACATACTCATGTAAGGCTGGTCATGCTTTTTGATGTTGAGGATTGATGTTCCTTATTGTGGGCATGCTTGACCCATTTTGATAGTATATAAATAAAATTATGGTCTTGAATTTTCTGAAACCTTCATATGTTTTTTGTTTGGAGTTTCATGTTTTTATAAAATGCGTATGTTATGAGTACTATTTTTTTAGGTGCATCTGTGATAAGTATTATGTTGTGAGGGCTATGTAAGTTCTTCCATGGTTCGGTTCACTTCTTCCGATGTGATAAAGTTGTGCAACTGCATATCATGATGCATTGGGAACCATTGGTGTTGTGTTTGGCCTTTTTTGGTATTGTGAAGTTAGATTCTCTTGGGCACCCAAAAAATAAATAAAAAAAATCTTAAAACAATAAAATATTAAGATATTGAGATTAATAAATATTGTTAAGGAAAAGGATTAATTAGGTAATAATGTAAACCTAAAATTACCAATCTTCACAGAATATTAAGAAATCATCAAGACTTTCCTTCTTCCTTGTAGTCACGCTTGGAAACAGAAATTCTTTTCCCTAATGACACGAGTCAATGATTATTTCCACCTTTCCCATGAACACCTCTTTTAACCTTGAATTGTTTCACATCAAGGATGATGCTCTTATAAGGGGAGAGATATGTAGTGCCATAAAAAAATAATAATAAAATGTAATCAAATTTAAAAGTTAAAGGCGGGGAAAAGCGTTGGGGAAATTAATTGGGAGTAACTGAAGTTTTAATGGAAGATTAGTGTGTGAGTAAGAAATGAAGAAACATGTGGCAGAATTCTCCAGGGGTTATGGGCGCCCATCATTCTAGTTAAGGGGTTTGTCAGATTATAGGATCCTCTTAATTATTTTGCAGCTTGGAATGGGTGGACTTAGGAGGAAGGCATGTGAAATATTTGAAAAAGATGACTTGAAGTCATGTGCAACCAGGTTCTTGTGTCACATTTGTAGGATTTATCTCTTTCACTTTCCCCTATGAAAAATGGAAATTTTTTACAAGGCAGACTCTTTCTAAAGGAATTTAGATGTAATAATAATGTTCATTTCCATATTCCTAGTATAATCGTGTAAGGTAAATACCAAGTTGTTCACATCCTTGTAGCATAAGGGATTCCATGATATGCAACTCAAGCTATTAACATTTGACGAGTAGATGAGGGAAGCATGTTTTTTTTTCATGCTTTCTTGCAATGGCCCATATTTTAGTTAAAACTATAATTGATACAGATGATGGGGTGTATATGGTGAAAGATGATAATTTATTGGGAGAAGGTAGTGGCACAAGAATTAAATGTCAGGTTGGCTTCCTAGTACATTGTCTGTCTAAATGGGATAGTGTTTATCATTCAACTGAGATTATGGAATGATGTGAAAGTAAAGATGAAATTGAATGTTATATCCATTACTTGCATCAAAATAAGAGAATTGATTAAGGGTTACTGTTTTCTCTCGAAATTGCACCCGGAAAAGAGATGGTATCAGGTTTTCTAAGTCTGCAATAGATCTCTCTTTCTCTCTCTCTCTCATAGATACAATGGGGACACCTCAGGTCTGTGGGTATACCTATTTTGAGGTGAACCTCTGGGGTTAAAAGGCCAGTTCCTTATTGGTGTTCACTAAACTGTTTTCTGGGAGTTTAAGGGAAAAAGATGACTATAAATTTAAATAATACTAAGGTGATACACCAAATTTGAGATGAGAACTTGACTGAGTGACATACACAACTGATTTGTGAAGAATTCTTTAGGTGCACGAACCAATTAATACTTTCTGTAGGAAATAAGGGAAAAAACACTTAATTTGTGCTAAGGGAGAATCACAACAGCACTAGTAAGCTAATATGCACAATAAGATTTAGCAGGAAATGGTGAATTTGCAGCAGGGTAAAGTGATTAATCAGGGAATATTGATTCACAAGATTAATATTGACATACACAAGACTGCAGAATAACTTGGAAAGGAAAGAATAATTCACACTCAGAGGGAAAAACTGGCAGAAATTGCTTCAGTACTCATATCAAAAGTTCTCTGGGAAAAATCTCTGAAAAATTCCCCCCCTTTTGTGCTTTGCAAGAGCACACAATATATAGCAAAATTTCATCCCCTTCCTAAAATAGCCTAAAAGCTGTACTCGCCCATGTATCCTAATTTTACCCTTTATTTAATAATAAATAAAGGAATAAAATAATACAAACTAAAGTATGTGATAAAAATAGGAATTATCAGCCTTAGATACAGTATAGTCAAACTGAAGTTGACTATTCTATTTTTAAGAAAGAAAGGTGAATAGTTTGCTAAAATTAATAATTGCTTGCTAGGCAAGTCTTCTTTCTTTACACATGCAAACTCGTCATCTTCTCTGTTTTGTCCTGTTGTGAAGGCATGCAAAATATCATCTCCTGTGTGTAGGAAAAAGGATGCAACCTTTAGCAATATTTGCACAATAAAATTGAAGTGGGGACCACCTCGATTTGTTTGAAATTTTGGATGTTGCCACCTTTGTGGACTAGGAAATTTGCATGTGTTTTTTATAAAAGGGGACCACCCTTGGTCATTGGCATGCATAGTTTATAATTCACCTTTTCGGTGATCATGGCACATAATGTGTTTTGATTTTTTGCATTGGTATTATAGTTTCAGACTTTTGAAAAAGTCCCTTGTAATGATTAATTGAGTGTCCACGTGGGCTGGCCCCCCCTCCTATGATGACTCACCCTTATGTGAACCTTAGCCTATGGTAACTTAACCTTGGGTGGTTTGGCTTGGATTTTGTGAAGTGTTTGGGGCCTTTGATCTTTGTACTGGCATGCATGATGCCGTCGATTCTCCATCTGCAGTTAGGGTTTTGAACCCCGTCATTAATTATGGTCGGTGGCATTTAATTGGGGCTTATCACTTTGGAACCTGTGTGGACCGATCACCGTTCGATCTTCCACTTGGAATTTGGTGATCGGTTGATCCTTAACCATGGGTTAGGGTTTTGAAACCCTAGTTCGATGGAAGGTTTATACACTTGGGCTTCGCACTTGGTCATTTCATTCAGTTTTTCATTTTGTGGGCAAAGCCCTGGCAAATTTTTTCCTCACTCTACATTTTTTATGAAAGCATGGAGATCTTGGAGGTCTTTGAGCCTGTATTTTTCATTTTGGAGACCTTCGACGCCATTCGATTATGACTGGGTGTGCATTTTTGAGGAGCTCGAAGGTATTCTTTTGTATTTCGTTTCCTGTAGCTCGACTTGTAGCTTGGCTTTTCTCTTCTGAGTATGATCTAAAGATCATTTAATCTATTTACTTGTTGTTTATCCTTTGTGGACCATTCGAATGACTACCTTGCTTCTGGTTTTCTGTCTGGTTTTTCGATTCAGTTGCTAATGAGCTCAAATACGAGTTAGCAGAGGGAAGTGCCACCATCATTTTGCTTGTTTGTTTTGTCTTCGTCCTCGGGCACGGTGAGTTCCAACATTGTTTTCTATTTTCCTTTCGAGCTCAAGTTTTAGCTCTACAACTCTGAAACATGGAAATACCAGTCATAATCTTCGCAAATACTTTGCATGTGAAGTCTCTCTCCTACTTCTGTAGTGAACTTTCAAACTCTAATTTATTAAGGCTCCTTTCTGTGCATGAGTTTGATATTTTATAGATATGGCTCATTATTTGGAAGTGTTAACTGTTTTTCTGTTTCTCATTTAATACTCGTACTCTATCTGTTCTTCTTTTGATAGATACATACTTAGTAGTTTGTCATTTACTCCTTCATTCTGTAGATGCATAGTTTGTATATTTTTCTCTTCATGCAATGAGAAAACTGTAACCATTGATTATTTGCAAGTGTAAAAGAAGTGTAAAGCACTTGGACTACCTTTTGTAGATACAACCATTTTATTTCAAATTTGACTGCAGAAGTTCCTTTGGTACTTGTCAAATTATGTATTGGGAATCCACTCCATCCTTCCTGTAGATGCATATTTGTAATTTATGACTCGTTCCTTCATTCTGTAGAGGCAAAAATGCTTATTTTTGAGTAATTTCTCACTGTAGACGCATGCTTGACTTGTTGAACTCTATTCTAGAAAGCATGCTTTGATTGAATACTTGTTGAGCTTTTAGTTTATTTCTTCAGTTGGAAGATGAATACCATATTGTATATTCTATAGCTTTGAGAGTTCACTTGGAATAATGACTTTCTGGAAATTGTATACTATTTCTTTGTTGGAAAGATGATGGCATTCCATTATGTATAATGAAATAGATGCTACTTTTCTGGAAAATGAAGAAAATACCTATTTTCCTTTTCTGTAATGACTTTTCCTTTTTCTGAAGTCATGGTAGCAATTGTATTTCAAATTTTGCATTAAAATATCATTTCTATTTTTCTGGAAAAGTCCATTTTGCAAGGGGAAACTCTGGAAAAAAATTTCTAGAATCCTTCTCTTTCAATTTTTCTTATGATTTAACCATTCTGAAAAGATATAAACATCTCTCTTGCTTGTCTGATTACTTGAATGAGCTGTCCATGCTGGCTTTACTTGATTCATTGCAACTTCTGAAAATTGTGAAGTAGTTGCCCTTTGATTCACACTTGAATTTGGAAATTAAAAAGAACTTTTGATAGCTGTAGCATGATGAAAATCTGGAATACCTGTATGTTTCATTTGATCATGATATCAACTTAGAAGTGATGAAACATGTACTTTTCTTGACTGTTTTTATTCCCTTTGAAGCTCAGATAGTTTAGAAAGCATGTAGTAGCTTAAAAAACATGTATTTCAATTTTGTTTTAAATCAAAAGTCAATTTTACAAGGGGAGACTCTGGTAAAAAATTTTCCAAGAATCCTCTTTTCTCTCTCCCTTTTCAGATTTCCAATCCTGATTTGTAAAATATGTCTTTCTTGACCCATTCTGATGCTTGATGCTTCCTACAAATCATCTGAAACTGATGCTTATTCCCTTTTAGTCATTGCTTTCCTCTTAACCAGATAAACTGATTTCATTCAATGTTGCAACCTGTTCCTACAAAATTCAGAAATAAGTTAGAAATAAATAGGATTTTTGGCCTCTCTTGTATCCATGTGGTTTATTTCTTCTTCTTTCCTTCTTCTGCAAGTTGTTTTCCAACTTCCTTCATGTGCTATTTTCCACATCCTTTTCTTTTACAAGCTACTCCAGCTTCTGCCTTTTCTAACACAATCCTTAGCTTCTTTGATTTTCTCTTGCCATTCATTTCACTTAATGTACTCTACTTTTTCCTTTGCTGCTAGCCTATCTGTATCTCTTTCTCATCCTGTGTCATGCATTTCTATATTTCTTTCCTTCAAGTACCATTAGATACATTGAACTTAGAATATGTATTTGCTTTAGAACATGAGTATTGGAATAACATTGTACCCTGAGCTCAAAATTTGACAGATACTGCTCTTGCCTTGCAGGTAAAAGAAAATGGAGATGGAAGCGAAAGATGGAAGAGTTGAGATGGAGATGGAGATGATGAGGAGCGGGGATAGAAGACAGATAGGAAATGATGGGTTCCTTTTTACTCCTCTACTCTTGTTCTTTAGCACATGCAGTATTCTCATTTCCATGTATATGATGAGGCACTTAGTCATATCCCACGGCTTGTGTGGGAAAACTTATGATCTCTTATGAATAAAGCATTAAATTGAAATAATGAGTTGATTATCTCTTTCTGCATTCAGTTTTCCTTTGATTGTACAATGATGTAGGCAACTCAATATCTCAATAAAATGAATTAACATAAGGGATAATCTTAAAGTGAATACCTGTAACTTCCACTGGATAACCATTGAATGAGATGTGCCTCCTTGTATGTTGTTTGACTGTCTTAGCCTATGCCTTTCAACTTGACTCCTTCCTGCTACTTACATTTAGACATTATTGTCACCATTTGTTTGTTAGTATTTTCTTGACGTAAGTAGTAGGAAAGGAGTCAGTTGTAATCATTTATGACAGTGTAGATGGATGCAATCTCATTAATCACAAACAACTCTAATGAACATAGGACAATAAATCTTATAGGCACCAAGATAATAACCGTGAATCTGATTACTTGAAAACTACCACTATGTCTATTGTTCCAAAACTATACACCTCACATACTCTGCAATCCGATGTCTTCATCAAGATAACACAGTTGTCCTTCGAGGCTTGTGTTCTTTTGCTGAGGATATTCGTGAAATTGCAGACTATGTGATATGTTATGTTTTGTAACAGCACACATAGCTATAGATTTCACTTAATCTCTTTCACAAATCAGCAGTAACAAAATAATCTGATGTAAATTCCCTTAGCTTAGGTATACTTCACCAAGGCTATCCATCGTAACAAAGTTTTGAGTTGCCCATTTTTGCACAAGTGCAAAAATTGTCAACATTTTTAGTGATCCTGCGGGGAAAGCTACCTGCTAGCTTGTAGACTAGTGCCTTACTCTTGTCCAATGGGTATGGAGTCTAAATATGTGACCAAAATCTGCCCTTTTATGAAAGGTCCAACCTTTTCAAAACAACTAAAGCTGGGAAAAGATCTAGCAAACTAGACCACGTGCATGAATGCACTTATTAAAAATGAAGAACGATGCAATGTGCAGAAACTACACTTATTGAATGGGAAATCCTACTCTAACCATCACTATAAGATTTTCAATAATAGTGTTTGAGAAGCATACCATTCACAGGAATGGGAAGTTCCTCTCCATTCAACTTCGAAATATGAAAAGCATTATGTTCTTTACAAGTTGAAATCATGTAAGGACCACTCCAGAGTGTATCAATCTTTGAGTGTCTTCCTGGCTTAGCACGGTCAACATCCCATTTCAACATAATGTCTCCTTCATTTAAGATTTTGAATTTGAATTTCTTTTCAAAATTCTTCTTCATCTGTTTCTAATTTTTCTCCATATTTAAATGAGCTTGATCTCTTAGCTCTTGTAATTCCATCAATTCTACATAACGGACCTGCAATGGTTCACTTTAGAGTAACTTCATTTGATGCAACAAATCTAATGCAGGTAACTCAACTGAAACTGGCATCCTCACTTCTTTCCCATACACAAGCTTGTATGGTGAGTTGCCAAATGATCTCTTAGGGGTCACCCTATCAGCCCAAAATTCTGAATTCAACATTAGATGCGAAGCTCTTTGACTATCCTTGAGTGTCCTTCTGATGATCCTTAACAGATTTTGGTTAGTACTTTCAGCTAAACCATTACCTTATGGGTAATAATTAGATGAAGAGCTCAAGTAGATTCCATGGCTAACAACCCAATCTGTTACTTTAGCATCGAGAAATGCTAGAGCATTATCAGATATGATAGTTGCTGGAACACCAAATCTGCAGACTATACCTTCATAGAAAGCTAGTATTGAAGTTTCGTTAGCATCTTTCAAGGCTACTACTTTAGTCTATCATGTAAACTAATCTGTAGCAGTCAAGATCCATTTTTTCCTTGTGAAGAAGGTGGGTTAATCATTCCAATAAAGTCAAGACCCCACTGCATAAAGGGTTGATCAACTGAAATAGGCTGCAAAGGCAGCGAAGCTAAATGTTCTTTTCTAACAAAGAAAGCACATTTCTCACACTTTCTGATCCATTCAAAACAGTCCTTAAATATGCTAGGCCAATAGTAACCTGCTTTCATGATCTTCAAAGATGTATGTGCTAAGAAGTGACCTCCTACATGTCCTTCATGGAATTCTAATAATATCTTTTGAATCTTGTCATAATCGACACATCGGAGCAAGATTCCATTTATATCTCTTTTAAATAATACACCATCGATGAAAAGATAAGGAATAGCTTGTAACCTGAAATATCTTCATTTTTTCTTATCCATACCTTTCGGATATGTGTCGTGTTGTAAATAGTTAACCAAATCAGTCATCCATCTTGATGCCTGAATTTCTTGAGAAATTTCAGGGTGCTAATTTTCTAGTTGTAACATATTGTTTGATTGTTGATACATGGTTTCAACATACTGTTTTGAAAATTTTGGTTCTGCATCCTATTGTTTCTCCATATCAGCAATTAGATTCTCACATAAACCTTTACCTCAAACTGTCTTGGCAACTCAGATATCAACATCATATTCCATAACCTTCGTTATTCAGCCTGCTCTTTTCTCATTCAACTCTTTGTTTAACAAGAAATATTTCACACTTGGATGAGAAACAAAAATATGAATTCTATTGTTTGAAAGCATGTACTTAAAATTCTTTAGTCCTATGACTACTGAAGGTACTTGTTTTTCAAGGAATGTGTACCTTGTTTCGTAATCATGCAAGCTCTGTCCAAAGAAAGCAATTGGTTGTTCAATATTCTCATCGTTGACCTGAGTTGGAATAGCTGAGATTGTTTCAGCTCCTACAAGTGCATACATTGTAAAATATTTTTCAAAATTTGGATTTGAAAGAGTAGGAGCTTGAGAAATATCTATTTTAATAACCTCAAAACCTTCTCTCCCTTTGCTGGTCCAAGAGAATGTTTTCTCTTTCTTTAGCATGGCTATCAATGGATTAACTAATGCTACAAAATCTGGAACAAATCTTCTGGCAAAGTTTATTTTTCCTGCAAAGATCTGTAATGCCTTCTTGTGATGAGGCAATGATAGTTGTGATATGGCTTCAATTTTGAAAGGATCAATTGCTAAACCTTGTTTAGAAACAATATGGCCAAGTAGCTTACCTTCATGTACTGAAAAGATAGACTTTTTGGGATTCAAGGATATTCCAAACTGCATGCAGATTTGAAAAGTATGTCTCAAATGCATTATATGTTCATCAGAATCTTTTGAGAATAAAGTGGCATCATCTAAATAAACAATTATGCATTTATTTAATAGGCTACGAAAATCCATGTCCATTGCACGTTGAAACATTGCACCAGCATTTGAAAGACCAAAAGGCATTCTTTTATAAGTGTAAGTACCCCACTTAGTGGTAAAATTTGTTTTATATCTATATTCTCCTTGGACTAAAATCTGATTATATCCATTGTAACCATCTAGAAAGGATAGTCTATCTGATCCTGAAACTGTTCTCAAAATCTGATCCATGTTCGGTAGTGGATAATGATATTTTAATGATGCTTTGTTAAGATCTCAAAAATCCACACATAATCTGATTTCTCCATTCTTTTTCCTAACTAGAACAAGATTTGCTACCCAACTTGAATGCTTAACTGGGAAAATAATTCTTTATTCAATCTATTTTGATAATTCTTTCCTCATAAGAGGTTCTATTCTGGGATTTATAGGCCTTTGTTTCTGCCTAACTGGTTTAGAAGTTAGTTGTAATTAAATCATATGTTATGCTAGACTGGGGTCAAAACCTTTCAAGTTTTGGTATCTCCAAGTGAAAACATCTTTAAATTCAGTGCAAAGTTTAATAAAAAATTGTTTTTCGGATAAGGAACATACCTTTCCAAGAAATAAGTTCTTTCCTTCACCAACTGAAACCTCTTCATAATTATCAGCATGAGTAGACATCTTAGCTTTGTCCTTTCTTAACCGGTCATCAGTGCTGAAGATGTCTTCTAATGTGACAAGTCCTCGAGGTAACTTGTTTGTCTTTAACTGAACAATCTGGTCACCATATAGATGCTGTAATTTATCCTGATTTACTGCAGAAAATTCAGCTGCTTGCTGAAAAATCACTTTCAAAAACCTACCAATTAGATTCATTATCAGGTATAGAAGGTCTGACAATTAACTTAACATGAGGCTGAACTTTGTTGTTTTCTATTTGTTCCAGCACTTCGAAACTAGCACCAACTACTGCAAGTCTATCAACATGTTTATTTTCAGCTCTAGGAATAGACTGAATATTAATGGCATCAAAATCTTTCATTAAGTCTAAAAATCTATGCCTGTAAGACTTCATTAATGGATTCTTACATACATTGAAGTTTTTTACTTGATTGATTACTAAGTCAGAATCACCAAAGGCATGTAACATGTTGATTCCTCTTTTTCTGGCACAAAGTAAGCCATGAATTAACGCTTCGTACTCAGCTACATTACAAGTGCATGAAAATTGAAGACTCAAAGCTGTAAAATACCTTTCGTTTGTTGGGGAAGTGAGCATCAGACCTACTCCCCGCCCCTTCTTATTCTTAGCTCCATCAAAATGAATCTTCCAAATCCCTTCTATTGAATTTTCTGTTTTGGATAGCAAGGGAATTGTTGCATTTTATTCATGCATGTAATATACACCGAAAATATGTTCTTCAACCTCTTTAAAAGGATCATAAGCATGTTCTTCAACTATTTTCTCATCCATAAACATGCTAGACACACCCTCTAGCATTGTAATATGAGCTACATCATCAAAATTAGATTGATCTAGAGCGGAATAATTTGCCACTGCATTTGGTGAATGAGGCTCAATATGAAATATAGCCAATGGCTCTTAATTGATGGTAACTTTAGTGCCATAACGTGTAGTGAAAAATAAGAAAGACCAATCAGAAGAGAGGTAAGTGTTGACAATTTTTGCAATTGTGCAAAAATGGTAAACTCGAAGGTTTGTTACGATGGATAGCTTTGGTGAAGTATACCTAAGCTAAGGGATTTTACATTAGATTATTTTGTTACTGCTGATTTGTGAAAGAGATTAAGTGAAATATGTAGCTATGTGTGCTATTACAAAACTTAACAACTCACATAGTCTACAATTTCACAAATATCCTCAGCAAAAGAACACAAGCCCCAAAGGATAGTTTTGTTATCTTGATGAAGACACCTGATTGCAGAGTATGTAAGGTGTATAGTTTTGGAACAACAGACATAGTGGTAGTTTTCAAACAATCAGATTCATAGTTATTATCTGTGTGCCTATCAGATTTATTTCTTTGTATTCATTAAAGTTGTTACAATTAATGAGATTGCATTCATCTATGCTGTCATAAGAGATATCAATTGACTCCTTTCCTACTACTTACATCAAGAAAATATTGACAAATAAACAATGACAATAGTGTCTAAATGTAATTAGTAGGAAGGAGTCAAAATGTAGAATGGAAGCTAATGCAGTCAAACAACATACAAGGAGACATATCTCATTCAAAAAGTGCTTGCTGAAGTTACAGGTATTCATTTAAGATTATCCCTTATGTTAATTCATTTTATTGAGATATTGAGTTGCCTACATAATTGTACAATCAAAGGAAAACATGAATTCAGAAAGAGATAATCAACTCATTATTTCAATTTAATGCTTTATTCATAAGAGATCATAATTTTTCCCACACAATCCATGGGATATGACTAAGTGACTCATCATATACATGGAAATGATAATACTACATGTGCTAAAGAACAAGAGTAAAGGAGTAAAAAGGAACCCATCATTGCCATTTTGTCTTCTATCCGTCACTCCTCATCATCTCCATCTCCATCTCAACTCTCTCATCTTCTGCTTCCATCTCCATCTCCTAATACCTGCAAACAAGAGAAGTATCTATCAAATTTGAGCTCAGGGTACAATGTTATTCCAATACTCATGTTCTAAAGCAAATACATATTCTAAGTTCAATGTATCTAATGGTACTTGAAGGAAAAGAATACAGAAATGCATGACACATGATAAGAAAGAGATACAGATGGGCTGGTAGTAAAAGAAGAGGTAGAGTTCATAAAGTAAATGAGTAGCAAGAGAAGATCAAAGAATCTAAGGATTGATTTAGCAAAGTAGAATCTGAAGCATATCATAAAAGAAACAGTTGTAGAAGAAGGAAAGAAGAATAAATAAAACACATGGATACAAGAGAGGCCAAAAAGCCTATTTATTTCTAACTCATTTATGAATTTTACAGGAACAGGTTGCAGCATTAAATAAAAATCATTTTAATGTTTTAAGAAGGAAGCATCTACTGAATGAAGACAAATATCATTTTCAGATGGTTTACAGAAGAAAGAAGCTTCAGAATGAGTCAAGAAAGAGATATTTTTTCAAATCAGGATCAAAAATCTGGAAAAGGAGAGAGAAAAATAGGATTTTAGAAAATTTTTGCTAGAGTCTCCCCTTGTAAAATTGACTTTTGATTTAAAACAAAATTGAAATACATGCTTTTTTAAGCTACTACATTGCTTTCTAAGCTATCTGAGCTTCAAAAGGAATAAAAATAGTCAAGAAAAGTACATGTTTCATCACTTCTACGTTGATATCATGATCAAATGAAACATACAGGTATTCCAAATTTTCATCATGCTACAGCTATCAAAAGTTCCTTTTAATTTCCAAATTCAAGTGTGAATCAAAGGGCAAGTACTTTACAGATTTTCAGAAGTTGCAATGAATCAAGTAAAGCTAGTATGGACAGATTATTCAAGTAATCAGAAAAGCAAAGGAGATGCTATATCTTTTTCAGAATGAACAAATCATAAGAATCTAGAGAGAGAAGGATTATGGAAAATTTTTGCCATAGTTTCCCCTTGCAAAATGGACTTTTCCAGAAAAATAGAATTGAAAAATAATGCAAAAAATTGAAACAAAATTGCTACTATGACTTCTAAAAAAGTGAAAAGTGCCATTACAGAAAAGAAAATAAGTATTTTCTTTCATTTTCCAGAAAATTAATATTTATTTCATTATACATAAAGTATGCAATCATGTCTGCAACAAATAAACAACATATAACTTCCAGATAATCATTTTGAATGCAAGTGTAAAGCTGCAGAATACACAAGATAGCATTCATCTTCCAACTGAAGAAGTAAAATACAAAGCTCAGCAAGTGTTCAACCAAAGCATGCTTTCCAGAAGCAGGATCAACAAGTCAAGTCTAAGAAGGAAGCATGCCACAATGACCAAATGTATCTACAGTTAAATGGTTTCAACAAAATAGTATGCATCTACAAGAATGAAGGAATGATCCAACATAAATTACAAGTGACGAAGGAGCTTCTACACCAAATTAGGATGGAGTGTATCTCAAAGAGGATAAGGAAAGATTTGACAAGTCAAAATGGAGTACTTATTTTCAAGTTTGCAAATGCTTAGCTGAAGTTTACCATGCACAAAATGAAAGTTGTAAACACTACCAGAAATGGAAGTGTACAAATCCCAAGCTCCTTTACAATTCTTTTACACTTGCAAATAATCAAGGGTTACAGTTTTATTTCATTGAAACAAGAAGAGACATAGATATGAAGCCAACAAAATCTATGCATCTACAGAATGAAGGAGTAAATGACAAACTACCAGGTATGTATTTACAAAATAAGAGCTGAAACAGAGTTCAAGTATCAAATGAGAAACAGAAAAATAGTTAGCACTTCCAAATAATGAGCCATATCTATAAAATATCAAAAACAATGCTACAGAAAGGAGCCTTAACAAATTAGATTTTGAAATGAGTTAACACTACAAGCAATCATAGAGGAAGCTACTTCAATGCAAAAGTTTATTCTGCAGAATGAAGAAAGGGTTATGAACTACAAGGTGCATCTACCATAGTTTTAAAATGAAACAGAGCTAAATACTCAAGCTCAAAAGAGAAAACAGTCAATATTTTGAATGTTGGGCCAGATTTACAAGTTAAATATCAAACTCGAGTACACAAGGAGTTCCCTTACAAATTCCAATGAAGTAATACTCGAGCTCGAGTCTTAAATTCAGAAAAACCAAACCCACAAAGCATTTCCATTCAATGAAAATTATAACTAATATTTTCCAAGATTTAGGGTTATAAAATTAAAACCCGAGCTCGCAAAAGGAAAAGGCAGTCAGTGTTGGAACTCACACAAAGGAAAAAATGAAAAGACAAGCAAAAGATGGTGGCAACTTCCTTATCTTCGTGTTGAGCTCGTTAGCTACCAGAAGTAGAGAACTAGAAGAAAACAAGGATTTATCATTCCATGTAGAAGATACAGAGCAAATAAATGATGAAAATGATCTTTAGATCATATACCGAAAGGAAGGCCGAGCTCGAAACCAAAAAGCAAAATAAAATACCTCCAGATCCTTCAAAAAATGCATGCAATAGTCAAGTATCAATGGTGTCACAAGCTCAGGAACAAAAATACAGGCTCGAAAGACCTCAAGATCTCCAAGCATTCATCATAATCACAGAGTGAACAATTTTTTTTCCAAGGCTTCACCCGCAGAGTGAAAAAATCAAATGAAATGACCAAATGCGAGCTCGCAAGTATAAACCTTGCATTCGAACCGAGGTTACAAAACCCTAACCCATGGTTAAGGATCAACGACCCGTCAAATTCCAAGTGCCAGATCGAACGGTGATCAGACCCACACAGGTTCTGAAGTGATAAGCCCAATTAAATGCCACTGACTGTATTAATGCCAGGGACGAACCCTAACCATAGTTAGAAGATCAACGATGGTGGTGCTACTGAAAACAAAGATCAAGGGCCAACAGAGCTTGCAAAAAACCAAGTAAACGCAAGCCCAGTTAGGGTTACCACCGCCTATGACCGGTAAGGGTCAAGTCATCATGGAGAGAGGCCAGCCCACGTGGACCAACCAATTAATCATTTAGCCAAGACTTTACAAAGTTTGAACTATAGTCCATGCCCCAAAAATCAAAACAGTCATTATATGCCATGATCACTGAAAAGGTGAAAATTATATTATGTGCCAAGGGGTCTAAAGGTGGTGAATCAAATTACATGGTGGGCTAGCAAAAAGGGTAAACCCCTTATATTATATACATGCTTATGCCTAAATCCACAATGTGGCAGCATCTCATACGAACCAAAGGTGGTCCCCACATGGAGTATTCAAACAAAATTTGCAAAGTGTCACTCATGTGACCATCTAAAAAGGTGGAGAAAATCAAAGCATGTATACACTGAAGGTGGTCCCCACTTCATTTTAAATTTTTCAAATATGGCTAAGGTTGCATCCTTTTTCCTACACATGGGAGATGATTTTTGCATGCCTTCACAACAGGACAGAATAGAGAAGATGACGAATTTGCATGTGCAAAGGAGGAAGACTTGCCTAGCAAGCAATTTGTAATTTTAGCAAATTATTCACCTTTCTTTCTTAAAAATAGAACAGTCAACTTCAGTTTGACTGTATTGTATCTAAGGCTGATAATGCCTATTTTATCACATGCTTTAGTTTGTATTATTTTATTCCTTTATTTATTATTAAATAAAGGATAAAATTAGGATGCATGGGCGAGTACAGCCTTTAGGCTATTTTTAGGAAGGGGGTGAACTTTTGCTATATATTGTGTGCTCTTGCAAAGCACAATGGGAGGAATTTTCAGAGAACTTTCCCAGAGAACTTTTTGATATGAGTAATGAAGCAATTTCTACCATTTTTTCCCTCTGAGTGTGAATTATTCTTTGCCTTTCCAAGTTATTCTGTAGTCTTGTGTATGTCAGTATTAGTCTTGTGAATCAATATTCCCTGATTAATCACTTTACTCCACTGCAAATCTACTATTTTTTGCTAAATTTTATTGTGCATGTTAGCTTACTAGTGTTGTTGTGAACTTCCCTCAGTACAAAATAAGTAATTTGCCCTTATTTTCTACAGAAAGTACAAATTGGTTCGTGCACATAAAGAATTCTTCACAAATTAGTTGTGTATTCCACTCAAGTCAATTTTTCATCCAAATTTGGTGTATAACCTTAGTATTTATTTCATTTTTAGTCACCTCTTAACCCTAAAACTCCCAAAAAACATTTTAGTGAACATTAATAAGGAACTGACCTTTTAACCCTGGAGGTTCACCTCAAAATATGTATACCCACAGACCTGAGGTGTCCTCATTGTATCTACGAGAGAGAGAGATCTTTATAGACTTAGATAACCTACTACCATCTCTCTGCCGGGTGCACTTTCGAGAATAACATCTTGCAAAATGGAAACATTTGGGGAAAGCATGTAACGTTACCTCTAAATTTATGATTATACCAACTGTATTGGTTGTATTCCCATCAAGTTGTAGAACACTTTTTTCTGTAGGCTCATACTGTAGGCCTAATTTTTCAGAAATTGACTTTGGCATAACTGTGCTACTGGCACTGCTGTGCACCATGCAGTTATGAACTAAATTTTCTCCAATAATCAGGGATAGATAAAAAGGTTGTAGCTTCCTTATGTCATGAGCATTCACAACCTTTTAAACCATCCATCTAACATCCTTTACACGATCTTGATCAAGTGTTCCAAGGACCATATCTGTATTTTGAATTTCCTTTACTGTTGTTTTTGAACAAATATGTAGTTTAGCTAGTTCATGGGAGAGTAAATCCTGTTGTCTTAGAATGCATAAAGCATCCCACATTGAGATGTTATAATCATACTTCTTCATCACATCAACATTATTAAAAGAAGCAACCGTCTTAGAGATAGATTCAATCGTTTTAGCATAAGCCTTAGCAAAAATTGATTATGCTCAACAGCCTTGGATATCTGAGGGATAAACAATCTTCTTGGATCAGGATGAAGCTTTTTTTGCTGCTCTTTACTAGCTGTAACAATTTCTATTTTCTGAGGGACAACAGGACAGTTGGCTGGTTTCGAGGCTGTAGATGCTAATATATCAGTAATAATGGGCAACACAGGCCTATTTTGTTGTTTTTTATTCTCGGTAGCTTTCTCTTGAGCTCTAGTGGTAACAGCAATGAAATCCTCCTCATTGAAGTTGACCAAATTGTGTTTAGGCACCTTTTGAACATGACTTTCTTGCTGCCCACCCTCTATTTGAGGCATGAATAATCCTTCAGTTTGAGGTTGGGCAACAAGATTTCAGGTTTAGGAAAGCATTTGGACAATTTGTAGCTTGATGAGGCTGATTACAAGGTTGGCACCAATATTTTGTAGCCATATTAACTGGAACCAAAGCGTTAGATGCACTAGGAACATTAGAACCAAACTACCTTTGCTAAGACGACTGCCTATAAATCTAATTATGTTGGTAAGGTTGCCTATTTTGATGGTTTTGTTGATAAGGAGCTTGATATGGTCTATTAGGCAATGTAATCCTATTTTCAATTAATTTTCAGCTTATTTCCCATGGTCTGCAAGGCTTTAAACATATTTGGGGATTGGGTTGCAATGGTAGGCTCTACGATTGTAATAAGCTATGGGATAGGAGCTAGATTTGCCAAAACTGGCATTGTAGGTATTGGTGCTAACTTTCCAACATATATAAGGTTGTTTTCAACTTTTATAGCAATGTCATAGGCCTCTGGAAGAGTAAAACCTCCCATGGATTGGATCATGATTGAAATATCACTATTCAAAGCTCTTACATAATAAAGGAAAGAATGATCAACTTGAGGCTCAACACTTGCTGGGATTCTTTCCTAAGTTGTAGCAAAACGAATGTTGAAACTAGACAAATATTCATGAGGGGCTCTCTTGATAGTAGATAGTTGTTCTATCAGGGACAAATGATCTGAATTGTCTTAGAACTGTTCCAGTAATTTCTCTCCTAATTCATCCCAAGTTCTTATGCTTCCAATCTCTAAATTTCTGTACCATTGCAAGGCGTGTTCTTTAAAAGATGCAGTAAAAAGTCTTAAAGCTACGTCTTCATGAGTAATATTGTGGACTGCACATATGGCTGCAACATCTTTAATATGTTCAGTAGGTGTAACTTGATTTTCATTGGTAAATGATGGAAAAAATTTTGAAGTAGCGTTGGGAATATCATGGTACACTAGAATTACTAATGGGCTGCCATTAGTGAAGGCCACAAAATTTATGGGTGGTTGAATAACCATTTGAAAAACTAGGGTATTGATTGAAAAATTTATACATGGTGAGGGAATATCAAGAGGGTTTTCAAAACCAGATCTGTTATAAGGAAAAGTATTACCAACCCTTCTCCTGCTAGCAGAATTCAAAGGTAAAGAAACAAACTCATGAGGAATTCCTCTTACCGATGATCTTGTAGTCACTTTAGGCATGGAACATGCTACAATACTGGTCTAAAATTAGCTTTATGAAGTTTCCAAAAGATCGTAGAATCTTTTGAATTAATTTGTTGTAGCTCTGCTCCCGAAAGTAACTTTTATTTGCTGTAAATATGCTTTTGATCTACTCTAGAATCTGGGATTTGCATGCATATCTGATTCACAGTCCCACCGAGTGTGTCAAAAACTATTCTCTCGAAAGTACACCCAGTAGGGAGATGGCAGCAGGTTTTCTAAGTCTGCGATAAATCTCTCTCTCTCTCTCTCTCTCTCTCTCTCGTAGATACAATGGGGATACCTCAGGTCTGTGTGTATACATATTTTGAGGTGAAGCTCTGGGGTTAAAAGGTCGGTTCCTTATTCATGTTCACTAAACTATTGTCTGGGAGTTTAAGGGAAAAAGATGACTATAAATTTAAATAATACTAAGGAGATACACCAAATTTGAGATGAGAACTTGATTGAGTGACATACACAACTTATTTGTGAAGAATTCTTTAGGTGCACGAACTAATTAATACTTTTTGCAGGAAATAAGGGCAAAACACTTAATTTGTGCTAAGGGAGAATCACGACAACACTAGTAAGCTAATATGCACAATAGGATTTAGCAGGAAATGGTAAATTTACAGTAGGGTAAAGTGATTAATCAGGGAATATTGATTCACAAGATTAATATTTACATACACAAGATTGCATAATAACTTGGAAAGGCAAGAATGATTCACACTCAGAGAGAAAAACTGACAGAAATTGCTTCAGTACTCATATAAAAAGTTATCTAGGAAAAATATCTAAAAAATTTCCCCCCTTTGTGCTTTGCAAGAGCACACAATATATAGCAAAAGTTCACCCCCTTCCTAAAAATAGCCTAAAAGCTATACTCACCCATGTATCCTAAGTTTACCCTTTATTTAATAACAAATAAAGGAATAAAATAATAAAAACTAAAGTATCATGATAAAAATAGGCATTATCAGCGTTAGATACAGTATAGTCAAACTGAAGTTGACTATTCTATTTTTAAGAAAGAAAGGTGAATAGTTTGCTAAAATTACAAATAGCTTGCTAGGCAAGTCTTCTTTCTTTGCACATGATAATTCTCCATGTTCTCTATTCTGTCCTATTGTGAAGGCATGCAAAATATCATCTCTTGTGTGTAAGCAAAAGGATGCAGCCTTTAGCAATATTTGCACAGTAAAATTGAAATGGGGACCACCTCCAATGTTTGAAATTTTGGATGTTGCCACCTTTGTGGACTAGGAAATTTACATGTGTTTTTGATAAAAGGGGACCACCCTTGACTTAGTCATTCCAACATGTATACATTACTAATTACAACCTTTTCGAAATCATGATTGACATAATGTGTTTTGATAAAATGGCTTAAGTATTTGCACTCTTTTGGTGATTATAGTTTTAGACTTTTGAAAAAGTCCCCTATAATGATTAATTGAGGGTCCACATGGGCTGGCCCCCCCTCCATGATGACTCACCCTTTTGATGAACCTTAGCCTGTGGTAAGCTTAACCTTGGGTGGTTTGGCTTGGATTTTGTGAAGTGTTTGGGCCCTTTGATCTTTGTACTGGCATGCACGATGCAGTCGATTCTCCATCTGTAGTTAGGGTTTCGAACACCATCATTAATTATGGTCAGTGGTGTTTAATTGGGGATTATCACTTTGGAACCTGTGTGGACAGATCACTTTTCGATCTTCCACTTGGCATTTTGTGATCAGTTGATCCTTAACTGTGGGTTAGGGTTTTGAAACCCTAGTTTGATGGAAGGTTTATACACTTGGGCTTTGCACTTGGTCATTTCATTTGGTTTTACATTTTGTGGGCGAAGCCCTGGAAAATTTTTTCCTCGCTCTGCATTTATGATGAAAGCATGGAGATCTTAGAGGTATTTGAGCCTATATTTTTCATTTTGGAGACCTTCGACGCCATTCAATTACGACTGGGTGTGCATTTTTGAGGAGCTCAAAGGTATTCTTTTATATTTCATTTCTTGCAGCTCGACTTGTAGCTTGTCTTTTCTATTCTGAGTATGATCTAAAAATCATTTAATCTATTTAATAAATGTTTATCCTTTGTGGACCATTCAAATGACTGCCTTGCTGCTGGTTTTCTATTTGGTTTTTTGATTCAGTTGCTAATAACCTCAAATAAGAGCTAGCAGAGGGAAGTGCTGCCATTTTTTTGCTTGTTTGTTTTGTCTTCGTCCTCGAGCACGGTGAGTTCAAACACTATTTTCTATTTTCCTTTCGAGCTCTAGTTTTTTCTCTACAACTCTGAAACATGGAAATACCAGTCATAATCTTCACAAATTTTTTATCATGTGAAGTCTCTCTCCTGCTTTTGTAGTGAACTTTCAAACTCTTATTTATCTAAGGCTCCTTTCTGTGCATGAGTTTGATATTTGCAGATAGATATGGCTCATTATGGCTGAAAGTGTTAACTATTTTTTCTATTTCTCATTTGATAATGAACTCTGTCCGTTCTTCGTTTGATAGATACATACCTTGTAGTTTTTCATTTACTCCTTCATTCTGTAGATGCATAGTTTGTATATTCTGTCTCTTTATGCAATGAGAAAACTATAACCCTTGATTATTTGCAAGAGTAAAAGAAGTGTAAAGGACTTGGAATTCCTTTCGTAGATACAACAATTTTATTGCGAATTTGACTACAAAATTTCCTTTGGTACTTGTCAAATTTTGTATTGGGAATCCATTCCATCCTTCCTGTAGATGCATATTTGTAATTTATGACTCGTTTCTTCTTTCTAATTAGAGGCAAAAATGGCTTGTTTTTGAGTAATTTCTCACTGTAGATTCATGCTTTGACCTTGTTGAAATTTGTACCAAGAGAGCATTCAATTGAATACTTGCTAAGCTTTGTAGTTTATTTCTTTCAGTTGGAAGATGAATACCATCTTGTATATTCTGTAGCTTTAATAGATCACTGGATAACATGGGTACTATCTCCAAGTTGTGGGACTTGCTACTTGAGATAGACCTCCAGAGAAAGCTGGTTCTTGCTCCTAAACTACCTGCCACAATCTACTCTAATGCAGGATAAACTAACTATTCTAATCTAAATTTCCAAGGGACCAGGGAGAGAGAATGCATAAAATGAAAGCCTACACTAAAGCGGTGATACACCAGAAAAGGAGGGTGTGAGAGTAGTCTCCAAATGTGTGAAATACAGAGGCAAAATGCACACTAGAAGAGGTGATGACAGTTCTCCATAATCTAGCAAAATGCATTCACAACAATATCCCAAGCATACACAATGATAATGAATCC
Organism: Taxus chinensis; assembly: GCA_019776745.2. Taxonomy (NCBI): domain Eukaryota; kingdom Viridiplantae; phylum Streptophyta; class Pinopsida; order Cupressales; family Taxaceae; genus Taxus; species Taxus chinensis. The sequence goes on from CM034157.1 coordinate 151,638,466, forward strand.
CTGCAAGAACATAATAATAGACACAATATTCTTGTAAAAGATAAAGGGGCAAGAAGAATGCAAGAAAACACAGCAGGGGAAGATACATCCACAAACTTGTATTTCATTGCTTCATGATATGCACAGTTCAATCTATTACAAGATAAGGGCCTGGATCACCATGCAAGGAGTCCACTACAAGGGCCTGCAACACACTGGCTTCACAAAGAAATTTTGGCAGAGCTTTGCTACCCAAAAACTCTCCTCTTTACAATGAGCCCAACACTCCAATTTATAGAAAAATGAGAAGAGAAAAGAGAAGGGAAAATGGAAATCCCGAAATCTGTCCTTCAACCACTTGTAAGAGGCATTAAATTGAGTGAAATGATTATATATTACTTGCAAAAGGCTCCCCATACTGTCCCATGTGCTGCAGCAGAGAAAGAATGATGACCATGCCTCTTAATTGCACTCCCAACTACCAAATAAAACACTGTTCTGAACCTGGCCACGTTTTCTTAAAAATCTTGATCAATTTCTCATCAAATATGGAATTTCTTGATTTTTGTGCATCGGGCTCGGAACCATGATTCCAACGGTACCAATTTTGTGTGATTTCGTTGAGAAATGCAAAAGTTATGGCCTTCTGAGTGCGGGCAGCTATTTTGGGTCTGGCAGGCGTTTTCTGTCATTTGACGGGAATGAGCATTAACTGACTGGAGCCTGAATATGTTTCTTTTATTTAAATATATATACCCTCATTAAAAATAATAAATCCATTTTTTGTGGCATAGAGGACGTCGTGCTCATTCCAGAAAGTCCAATTTTGTGAAAATCGGAGCTCGGAGTCAAAAGTTATGGCCGTTTGAAGTTTCACGGGTCAAACGTTGACTTTTCTTCTTTGCCTTCGGCCGCTTCGGCTTTTCGCGTCCCACGCGTCCTTTGTCCCATTTGTCCCACACTCATCAGTGCTGTCTGGGACAAATTCTTCCGATCTGTGTTGAAATGGGATTGAGGGCTTCCTTTTCCTCCGCAATGACTGGTTGATCTGAGGCTTTCGGCTCCTTCACCTTTTGCGTCCCACGCGTACTTTTGTCCCACCGTTTGGACATATTTAGTGCTGAAATTTCCCATTTGAACCGGCCGGTTGCGTACTCGGTCCCAAATGTCCCATTTTTTGGGACTGTTTGGGACAAATTTTCCTGATTCACCCGGTTCGGCCGGTTCGACGTACTTTTGTCCCAAGCATCCCAATGAAAGTTCTCATTTCGGCCGATCCGTTTTCGCGTACTTCACGTACCTTCGGCCCAACTATTTTAGGTGCCTTGAGTCTTTTCGGCCGGTTTCGCATCCTGCTGCCGTACTAACTGCCCAGATGTCCCAGACTGCCTGTTTCAACAGTTAGTCAATTTTTTCCATTTTTCGGCCAGTTCGGATTTCCATGTCCCGCGCGTCCCTTTGGCCCGGATGTCCCAAATGCTTAGACCAAAGGCCTTTCGGCCGGTTCGCGCCCAGATGTCCCAACATGTCCCGCTATTGCAAGGACTAGGACTTAGCCATTTTTCAAATTTTTTCTGGCCCGAGCTTGTTTTTTGCAATTTTTTCACATTTTTTCAGAACTTGCTAGATTCTTCTTCTTGGACAGGGGAGTTAGAAAAATATGAGGGGACCCTAGAAACATGATTTTTGGCCCCTGAATCAATATAATTGCTTGGGACTAAAGAATTTGATGCATGTTATCAAAATTACCTTGAGGGGTGAATTTTGGATAACAATGGCCTAACTATCTTCAAAAGTCAACTAGCCCCCAGGAATTGGAGGTTGTTTTAAATCATCCTTCGAAATTTTCACAGTGTTCATCAGTTTTGGACACATTTGTTAAGAAATCAACAACTCTACTCACTTAAGAGACATAAAAATTATGTTGTCAAAAAATTCAATAATTATTTATAAAAAAATGAAATAAAAATAACCCATAACTTGGTAGCTTATTCACATCTTGGATAATTTAACAAGTTTTACAAGCTATTTAATGAGGTATTATCAATCAAACTTGAAAAAAGGAAACCATTAAATGTACCAATTAACTTAAACCAATAAAATGACCTTTTATTTAGACAAAAATATTAAAATTATTGTTAAAATACTTCATTTTTAGTTTTTTCAGATCAGCTAGAACTTTACAACATAAATACTTCCCCATTCAATTCAAATGGTTTGAACATGAATCAAAAATTCCCAAAAATAATTGACATCCCTTTCATATGAAGAACTAAAGTTATCCATCCATATAAGGTTCATTTTTTAGATGATCATCGAAATTTGATATGGATAAAAATCACCTAAACATAGATTGACTCAACTTATGTTTACAAATGGTTTCATAAGATCTAAAATGATAATCTTTTGTGGACACTCAAGAACAAAGTATATAGGAAAAGATAAAGATCCCATTCCTAAATTATTTCCACAGTATGTAAAAATTGTCAAAAAAAATAATGATCCTATTTACTTATAAATTGACACAAGATTTTTGACAAGTCCTTTCAAGAACTTGGGTTTATACTTGCAAATGTTACAAATATCATGAATCAGAAAAGCTAAGAAGTCCACATGAAGTGAAAATGTGGTTCTCCACAAAATCCAAGGCAAAACAAATTTTGAGTTGATTTTAAAATGTCCTATGGAAAGAATACTGTTGAATTGATTATAACTACTCAGCATATGACCTTTTAATCAATATGAGGAATTACTCAAGTATTTTTTGTATATGTCAAACCTCAAGAGACAAAATGTAAATTATTGAAACTTCACATATTTTCAATGTAAAATCTTTGAACAAACAAACACGATTAGGATGGAAATAGTTGTTATCCAAAATTCACCCCTCAAGGTAATTTTGATAACATGCATCAAATTCTTTAGTCCCAAGCAATAATTGATTCAAGGAAAAAATTTCATGTTTTAGGGTCCCCTCATATGCACTTTTTCTAACTCTCCCTGTCCAAAGAAGAAATCCAAGTTTGAGAAAATGTGAAAAAATTGCAAAAAATAAGCTCGGGCCAGGAAAAATCATGAAAAATGGCTAAGTCCTAGATCCTACCAGTGCGGGACATAGTTTGGGACCAAGGACGCGAAACCGGCCGAAAAGGTGCCAGGCTAAGTCAGATTTTTGTCCCAGGGTCACATTTCGCAGGGACATAGGGACGCGCGGGACGCAGGACCTGAAAATCCGAACTGGCCGAAAGTTGGAAAAAATTGATTACTAACTGTTGAAACAGAAAGCAGTCTGGGACATCAGGGGACAAAGTACGCACAAATGCATAAAATAGGCCGATTGGCCATTTGTTTGAAATGAGTCCAGGGTTTCGGAACAGTTATGAAGGTACGAAAGTACGTGAACCGGCCGGATCGGCCGAAAATGAGTCAACTTTCAGTCCTGGGACATTTGGGACAAAAGGACGTGAACCGGCCGAACCGGGTGAATCCCAAAAATTTGTCCCAAAGGCCCGGAGAAAATGGGAAGCCCATAATCGAGTAGCGAACCGGCCGGTTTGGCCAGAAACAGGGAATTTCAGCACTTGACATGGGACAAAGGGACGCGTGAGGGATGCGAAAAGCCGAAATGGCCGAAGGCAAAGAAGAAAAGTCAAAGTTTGACCCCGGAAACTTCAAAAGGCCATAACTTTTGACTCCGAGTTCCGATTTTTACAAAATTGGACTTTCTGGAACGAGCACGACGTCCTCTATGCCACAAAAACTGGATTTATTATTTTTTAATGAGGGTAGATATATTTAAATAAAAGAAACATATTCGGCTCCAGTCAGTTAATGCTCATTCCCGTCAAATGACAGAAAACGCCTGCCAGACCCAAAATAGCTGCCCGCACTCAGAAGGCCATAACTTTTGCATTTCTCAACGAAATCACACAAAATTGGTACCGTTGGAATTGTGGTTCTGAGCCCAATGCACAAAAATCAAGAAATTCTAGATTTGATGAGAAATTGATTGATATTTTTTAGAAAACGTGGCCAGGTTCAGAACAGTGTTTTATTTGGTAGTTGGGAGTGCAATTAAGAGGCATGGTCATCATTCTTTCTCTGCTGCAGCACATGGGACAGTATGGGGAGCCTTTTGCAAGTAATATACAATCATTTCACTCCATTTAATGCCTCTTACAGGTGGCTGAAGGACAGATTTCGGGATTTCCATTTTCCCTTCTCTTTCTCCTTCTCATTTTTTCTATAAATTGGAGTGTTGGGCTCATTGTAAAAGGAGAGAGTTTTTTGGGTAGCAAAGCTCTGCCAAAATTGCTTTGTGAAGACAATGTGTTACAGGCCCTTGTAGTGGACTCCTTGCATGGTGATCCAGGCCCTTATCTTGTAATAGATTGAACTGTGCATATCATGAAGCAATAAAATACAAGTTTGTGGATGTATCTTCCCCTGCTGTGTTTTCTTGCATTCTTCTTGCCCCTTTCAACCTTGATTACAAGAATATTGTGTCTATTATTATGTTCTTGCAGGGATTCATTATCATTGTGTATGCTTGAAATATTGTTGTGAATGCATTTTGCTAGATTATGGAGAACTGTCATCACCTCTTCTAGTGTGCACTTTGCTTCTGTATTTCACACATTTGGAGACTACTCTCACACCCTCCTTTTCTGGTGTATCACCGCTTTAGTGTAGGCTTTCATTTTATGCATTCTCTCTCCCTGGTCCCTTGGAAATTTAGATTAGAATAGTTAGTTATCCTGCATTAGAGTAGATTGTGGCAGGTAGTTTAGGAGCAAGAACCAGCTTTCTCTGGAGGTCTATCTCAAGTAGCAAGTCCCACAACTTGGAGATAGTACCCATGTTATCCAATCACACTACAAGTATATGCACTTGTATAAAATGATTGAAGTGCTGTGATTTGGATGAGATATTAGGGATTTGAAGAGCTTGTGTGTTATATGAAGAAGAGTGTAAAACATTTGATTGCATAGTGGATGTGTAGTAATAATAGTGATTGTAGGAAGATACTCATAAAGATTTGGAGATCGTGCATGGAAATATTAGGTTCACCCAAGGATGATATACATCATATTTATGAATCATTTTATATTTTCTATATGAGATAATAAAGCGAATATGTTTAAGTTGAATCTCTTTCATCCATGTAGAATAATTTCAATATTTGAGGGATTCTCTTATGAAAAATAGCATAATATGTTGTTTCCTCATCTTTATGAAGGTCTTTGAGAGTGATTGTTAGAGTTATTATTGATTTTAGCCTTAACCAAGACATGAACATCATTAATAGCAAAAACAACAGTGGAAAATATATCAGCAGTAAAAAAGGCCAAGCATTTGAACCATGTTTGTATGAGTAGAAAAAAGATGAGAAAAGACCTTGTTACCTTCATAGCATCAATTATGAGCATATGATCATGTGTACTTGATTCAAATTTTATAGAACATGTTGAGGAGGTGTTAATGACATGATGAGGTAAAATAAAAAGATAAATATATAACCAAGAGAAAATACAAGGGGCATCAACAATCCCTAGGGAAACTAGGGTTGATGTAAAGATCTTTAGTCACAAGTTGTCATGCCCATGATTTCATGACCCAAAATAACCATCCAAATACCTCATAGAAATTTGGGACAATTTTTTTAAATGTTATTTAATACTTAAACGATATTAAACCATTCTTATTCTAAACCAATTAGGTTTACTAAAGATGCACCAAATTTACTAAAGTAATACGTACACCATAATACCATTATTCGCATGATTAAGACTAACTAGTTTTATTACAAAATCCTCCACCAAAAGGGTAAACCATATGAGGTTGATGCATGGTACTACTTGCAATATCATGAAGAATACAATATTATATACAAGCTTTACATATGTGAATTATGCTTGAAATACATGAAGAAAAGAATGACATAGATGCATCACATGAGTTAATGTAGCATGAACTACAATGATTTTAGGAAACAAAAGCCTAATTAATAAGGGGCAAGATTTTTTTGTCTGATGTTGTAGTTGCAAGTGCTCTAGTATGTATGTATGGAAAATGTGGAAGAATGCACTTAACATGTGAACTATTTTACTAAATGCCTAAAATGTGGCCTCATGGACTGCAATGATAGCAAGATATGTACAAAATGGGTTTGTTGAAAATACCTCGGAACCTTTCAAGCAAATGAAAATCTAGGATTCACATCCTTTGCCAACATCCTCCACCTTGTCGAAAAATGGAGGAGGATTTAGAATAGGGAATGGAGCGGTTCATCAGAAGGACGAGAGTATCTAAGGTCAACTCGTCTGCTTCCCGACATGGTATCCCTAACCTTTTCTTTCATGATTTTGATAATTTGGGTTCTTCATTTTAAAAAAATAGAAATGTTAAACCACTGGATAATCTTAAAAATGGATATGTAACCAAGTTAAAATAGTATAAAGAAATAAAACTCCACCTTGCATTGACAAAACCAATTTTTAAATAAAAACATTAACTATGGTCACTAACATAACCTTTTACGATGATACTAGAGTATCTGAATTAATTTATCGTATATGTGGTTATCACCGAGAGTTAGATGATGTTGTCAAATCAAACAACTATATTTCTACATTGCAAGGTTATAAAAACACAAATTCTAGAGGCTTGGAAAACAACATCCTTAAGGAAGGCTTAATATTAAGGATGGTTAATAATTTTTTTTAAGAATTACAAATAAGTAAATTACATCAGTAAATTTTTATTTTTTGAATTAAAAAGAGGTATGCTATCAATTGAACTGAGATAGTGTAATAGACATGCAAAAAAAGGAAGAGTCGAATCTAACCATAAATTGTGAAGGTTCGTGAAAATTAAGGAAAAGGAGGGACAAGTGCATACAAAATAATATGGAAAGTTAATGGGGGGTTAATGTAGGGACTTGAAGGCAAAAAATTTTTTGTTGAATAAATGAATGTCCCTTACTAAAAAGAATGAAACCTCTTCAACAAATGAAGAATTTTGTTTTCATTGTTTTGTATAAGAGAGAAGGTGGTGGTAACAATCGATGGCATGGCTGTGGAAGTGGAACCCAACAATGTTGTTGGTCGCATCAAACAAAGATCTCCTTTTCAATGACATCACAACCGTTCTTTGAGAACGAGGGAATGCAATGCAAAGGAAGAGGAAAAACATATATAAGGGTGAAAAACATATAATTTCTATAATATTTTTAAATAGCAACAATATTAAAACAATAAAAATATGGTCTATGTTGTGGTATTTATATCATCTAATGATTAGAGTAAATGTAGGTGTGCTTGATTTTATTTTGGGAGTTGAATGTATGGGTCCAAATAAAATTTGGAGATTCGTTGAAGATATAATGAGGCAATACGAAAAAGTTTTAAAGGGTAAAATTCAAGATATGATGCAAGAGCATCAGAAAAACTTTGTACAAACTATCTAAATATGTCAAAAGTGATATAAATAGCAATCACACGTGGAATGTGTGATGGATACGCAAAAGGGGATGCTTCAAAGAAGTTAATTTTTATGGAAATAAATATTGGAGGAACAAGGGAGATGAAGAAGAAAATTAAAGGAGGTGAAATCCAGGAGTGTGGAAAATGGTTGGGGGAACCTACACAGAAATTATTTTTTAGAACTAAGAATATATAGAACATGTGTCAAATTGTTAATAATTTGAAAAAAAAAAGGGGATGTAGGACGCAAGTTATTGAGGCAACATATATAGTCGATCAATGCTTCCAAGGGAAGCTTAACAAGTTTGAATCCCAAACTCTACATATGTTAGATAAGGAAACAAAATGTTCAGATTTACTTATGTAGCCGATTTCATGAACATTTATGATTATAATTTCTCATTACCGATTAAGGTAGTGATTAGGGTTTCCTGTCATTAGTTATCCTAATGATTTTATATCTTATTAACCTCCTAAAGAAAACCTCAAAGTCTGGTCTCTGTAATGCATGCTATGTATAATTATTTATTTTCAAATTTGGAAATTCCTATTAGCATGATTAATGTTTGAGGCATTAGAAAAATAGGAAATTCAAGCTAAGATGACCACCAATGAAAATACAGATGCATGTTGATCCCATAATTAAATCTAAATAAAAGCACAATCTTTAATGTTATCACAAAGCCAAGATATGTGGATGGAGGAGACTAGGCATTCACCTTACAATCAGATATGGAGGAGAATGAGTAAAGAAAGCTAATAAAATGTACAATCTATGAAACAAAGAGGAACACAAAAACCTTATATGGGATCTCATATCCTCAAACCAAAGGTTTCTGGTATCTGCACATTTTCATAATTTGCACGCATTGGTATAATTTTGAAAAAATGTTATCAACGTAAGTAGTTGTTAACATTACATATCCAACTATCGACATCATGCATTATTATTTATGGATTTTCTGTAGTATGTCTTTGTATTTTCATGTGTGTATATATAAGTTATGGTGTCTACATGTATAGTCTTCATTTTGACGACACAATGGAGGATTGGTAATATGTAGGTATTTTCTATTATTTTTCTAGACGCTCTAGGGTGGGAATCAAAATATTCATACATGAGGTGTTTCGATGCCAAAAAATGACAATTACATCTACAAAAGGTAACATAAGTAAACCTAATAAAAATAGTATCAAACTTAATAATACCATTTTAGTGTGTATAATTTAATTCATATGGAGGGGTCATCAGTAAGCATTACTAATGCTTTTGTAATCTCAACAATGCTAACAACTAACCCTTATACAAATGAAAGAGACACATTATTAGCAAAAAATATGGGGAAAATTACTCAAATTGCAAGAAATTACTCGAATTGGTGTAGTTTGAAAAAATATATATCAATGTAATTAGTTACCAACATTACGAATCCAACAGCTGGCATTGTCTAGTATGTTTATGGATAATTGGTAGTTGGCCTTCCTTTTTATGTATTAATAAGAGTGGTATATAATTTTACAGTATTTATTTTGGAGATGAAATGGAGGTTTCTTGTGAGTTTTTTATTATTCTGTAGAAATTTGTAGCTTATGGATCCAAAGATTCATACCCATGGTCTTTCCACCCCCAACATTGACAAGTATATCTATAAAACGTAATACGAGTCAACGTAAATAAAATTTTTATCGAGCTTAAGAATAATTTTGTACCACATCTATTTTTATCTATACGAGGGTTCTGTCAATAAGCATTCCTAACATTTCTATTACTTATAAAATGTTGATAAACAAACTTCATACAAATGAAAGAGAAAGAATGCTTTTAGAAAAAATGGGAAATATTTTCTTTATCCCATTTATGCCACCTTGGCCTCCTCCCAACCGCCCCAACCTGCCGACTGTACTGACTGTCATGTCTGCCCTTGCGTGAGGAGTCGGTGGAGTCATTTTTCTTCACCATAATCTCTTTTTGGATTCTCCTTCAATGCGTATGGGTGGGTGTTGGGCGCAGTCTGGTTGTCCTGGTGGTTAGGTGAAGCTACAAGCTAGCTAAACAGGCTGTCCAGCTATGTTGTTGTCTGTTCAGTATTCAATGCATCCTCAAATTCGGGATTCTCCTTCAAGATATTCCTATCAAAATCGACTATGACAGTAAGAGAGTTACCAGGAGACCTGATGAAATTTATTGCTATGATCCTCTTTTGAAACCGTTCTACTTGTTTTACTGTGCAATAGCTGCGTGAGCCCCTGGCATAGGCAGTGCCTGAAAACTCCATTGACGGTTGTTCCCGCTGGCGAGGGGTGAAAGGAAAGAAAAGGATTTCCAAGCTTTCTCTCAGCTTCATCAGACAAAGTCGTCCTCGAAAACGTTGGCACTCAAATGGATGAAAAGCGGCAGCAGCTCCTTCTATTAATCACAGCCTCTCATTACAAAAGCAGCATGGTCAGCAGAATGCCACAAGTTCCTCCGCCTAACGATGCAGTTGGAATAGACGATCAGATCACCAAAGTCGTGCAACTTCTCGATTGGGAAGATGCTAAGCCTGTCGTAGCCGTGGTTATTTACGGTCTCGGCGGATCTGGGAAAACCATGTTAGCACAAGTTGTTTATGCCTCCTTGAAAGATAAACTCCAACTTGGATGGAGACATTCTCAAGTTACCCTCGTTCAAAACCTGGAAACTCGAGATTCCCAAACTAATGGTGAACTAAATGGCTTAAACAAAAGTCAAAGCTGTACAGAGAAAAAGAGATCTTTGGAGAATCGAGAGGTTAAAGCTCATAGGCCCTTAACAGTTTTCAGGGTAATAAGTGGAGTATTGTGTTTGGTAGTTCTTGTTTCTACGGCGTTTATGGCCTTGATTTTCCTGGCCCCTGTTTCATTCCTGATGTTCTGGTTGCACGCGACCACAGTCGTGATCAGTGGTTGCAAAATCTTGCAGCTGTAGTAGAAGAAAGAGGTAAAGTTTTAGTTGAGCTGTCTTGCGTTTTCTTTTTTTTGGAAGGTCACTTCCGTTAAGATGGTCTTCTGTGGTTTAAGGACATTGTGGGGCGTCATGATGCTGGGGAATTTTCAATGGCTGTTGTTCAAGAAAATCACCTATTAGAGGATTAGAGTCAGCTAGAATCTGATCCACTCACCTCAATAGAGTCAGATCCTCATGGCACATTTTTGGGATATATGATGGCCATGGAGGCCCTGAAACTGCTCGTTACATCAATGAGCATATTTTTTCAGCATCTTCAGAGATTTGCATCAGAGCAACCGGGGATGTCTGCCGATGTGATTCGAAAAGCATTTTTGGCAACAGAAGAGGGGTTTCTGTCTGTTGTTACAAAGGCTTGGCCTACAAAGCCACAGACTGCAGCAGTTGGGTCATGCTGTTTAGTAGGGGTTGTTTGTAGTGGAGTTCTGTATGTTGCTAATCTAGGAGATTCCTGTGTTGTTATGGGAAAGTTGGTCAAGGCTATAGGAGAAGTTATTGCAATGCAGTTGTCAACAGAGTATAATGCACGTATTGAAAATATTAGGCAGGAGTTACAGTATTTGCATCCAGATGACTCGCATATCGTGGTTCTAAAGCATGGAGTTTGGCGGGTGAAGGGAATTATTCAGGTTTCTAGATCCATTGGCGATGTATACTTGAAAAAAGTCTGAATTCAACTGAGAACCTCTTAGAGGCCGATCTGTTTCATGTCAGAATATTCATGAAAGCACAATTTACTTTGCAATTATTGAACCTGCTGGAAAACGTGACAGCTGTGTAGCTTCGACTTTTGTTGGGGATTGAAGAGCATAGACAAGGCATTTTAGCTGTTTTTTTTGAAAGCCTGAAGAATGTGACCGGCATACCTTTGCTGTTTGGAATTGTGAACCTGCAGGGCAGAGTATCTTGCCGTTTGTTCTTATATTCAGAAGATATTACGCAGGAGACCTTTTCTAATCAAGAATCTTGAAAATGTTATGCGAAAGTATTTGCAGTCCCTTGAGCTTTTTGAGGAAAATGAAAGAAAGAAGCTGCTATTTTCACCGCACTCACTTTCTCTCAGAAACTGTCTGGGCTTCCACCAGAAATGGTTTTTCAACCTCTGCTTAAAGACAATATTGTGGCCAAGGGCATCGTGCTGTTATTCATCACAGAATTTTTCAAGGAGTACTTGGTTGATAACAGCCTTGATGATCTCATAGGACGGCTGAAGCGAGGGAAGATGGAAGACAATCTCCTCGAGTTGTTTCCAGTGCAGAAGCGTACTACGAGGCGGTGTGAGGTGGATTTGCGAAAGGACTCAACTGTTAAATTTTCTGCCCCATCTGTCTATCCAGTTATCACTTTTAGCCCTTTGACACCGCCAGCAGCAGTACTCACATCCTTGTCTCATGCTATTGTTTTTATGCTGGCCCGTGTGGAGTCTGTACGACCTGTTGAAGCTGGAGAAACAGGAAAGATATTTCTACACCTTTCTACTGCTATTATATTTACAATTATTGCGAAATCGAACCACTTTTCCTTGCATTGATTTGTCAGTTGGATGTCATGATGGGAGATTTCCCTTTCTGCTTGTTCTTCTTGTTTTAGCTTTTATCGTTGACAGTATGTGGGTCGAAAGGATGCGTGTGCCCTCTCCTCTGAATGTTATATTACTCGAATGATAGAACTTCTTCTGTTTGTTTATGTATTAATTCTTCTCTGCGATTGAGTTGCAAGTTATTATGTTGATCAAGCTAGTATTTTCGATATCATGGAAGTAAGTTTACGATAACTATGAAACCCCCTTCCTAGCACCCAAGTTTGTCCTTGACATTTTTTGTTAGCTCCTTCGCAAGTTCCCTTTGATAACCTTTTGGCATCGAGAAAGAAAGGTTGTAGGATTGTGTGAGCAATGCGTGGGCTAGCCAGCTTAGAGTTTTGGTATTAAAACTGGTAGAATGAAAAGGTTTGTTTGCAACGTGTTTTTCCGTCTCACGTGTTTAGACTCTTATACTATCTTTCATCTTGTTTCTAGGCTTTTAAGGCCATCCTCAAGAAGTGCCTTGACCATCCCTATCAACTTGAACCATAACTAGCTTTTCGGATCAACTAAGCTGGAGGTTTCATTGTGCGAATCCTGTACCTCGTTGACACTAGAATAGTTGGTCTAATCCCCTCTCAGAATTATTGTTGATGGCGCTCTTCTATTTTTCCTAACTTGCATTATTTGCTCCCTTGTAATGTTAACGCTATTAATTAATATTGGTCAGTTTTTATGCACGTAATTACCATAATAGTTTGTGATGGAAATTTCCTTAAATGTGATTAACCTTCGGGAAAAACTCAGCTTTCATTTGATAGTCTTATGGATTCATAGCGGAAGGTTTTGTTTTGATAATGTCACTTTGAAGTTATGTTTGTATCTTTGTGCGACGGTTGACTGTGTTACCTAGGGTTGCCTTAAAATATGGTTGTTTCGGGAAATGGATAATTTATTTTAAATTAATCAAACATTAGAATTGTTGTGGAAGTTTGCAAATCTTTAGTGTATTAAAAATTGTGGATGACATTATTGTATACTCTTGTGTGACGGAGCCCCCTTCTCCTCTCGCATGCTAGCTACTAGCCTGTAAGACTTTGACCCTTCTTGGATGATTGGATAATCTTGTAGTTAATGGTCAAAAATAGTATACCTTGCCTTCGCTTCGAAACTTATGTTGAGTGTATACTCTATTTGATTTCCGGTTTGAAACTCATTTATACATGACTTTTTGTGTTAAATTTTGAAACCCGTGTTTCCCCTTTCTTGGGCCGATCAACTTTTGTTCTTTTAGAAATGTATTATTTTAGCCTATGCGTTGGTACCTTTGATAAAATTCTAGATGGTTGGTCTATTTATATCAAATCTCAATCTTGTAATTATTGCTATTTACTTACTTGATGGGAATTCTGTTCTTTGCTAGATTGTTTATATCTCCTTATAGGGCCAAGGGCCATTCTCATACGATTATTACTTTCGTTGCTTTTGCTCCTAACTGAAGTACAAGGTCTTCTCCTTCTTTGATTGGCATGATGAAGACTTTATTATAACTTGATGTGTTAATAGTGTTTAGAGGTTTGAACCAATTCTTGTAATAAAGTGCTTCCTTTTCGTGATATTGTTAGATAATAGTTATGGTGGTTTTGTGTAGCCTTATCTTGCTCAGTTCTCGTGAACTGACTTTTGTAGAAAATTTGCTGCAGATGGATCTTGCATGTAGATGAGGGATAGATTTGTAGACTTTTGTCATCAACCTCAATTGAGAAGATCCTTTGCTCGAAACCTTTTTATGTTGATCAACTTTTGTTAACATCCAGTGGAAAGTTTAGAAGAGGATTAATGTCTTAGTATAATGTATTGTGGACTTGTCATCTGAACTTTGGAAACCTTGTATTGTGTGCCCATCATTGAAATTATAAGAAAATTTGGTTATTGTGGTTGAGTGACTTGTGGAGTATCAATATATTTAAGAAATGATGTAATCTTGTTTTGTTCTCGTTAATGAGTGTTGCTTCAACTTTTCCTTGAGAATAAATTCTGAGTTAAACCTTGCCATGACTTAGTAATAAAGTTTCATAAGTAAACTAACATGGGATTGTTTAGTACTTCAGGAAGTTAAATTAAAATTTGTATTCAAATAAAGTAACGTAGGGGTTACCAACTTGAGAGCAAGAAATTCTTTAAGTAATCCAGGGCAGGACTATCATTGCAAGTAACATTATATAACTTGATACCCCTAGCTACACTAATGAACACTATCCCTTTCATGGTGGGATTCTTAAACGAACTTAAAGGAAATCTATGGTTAGTTCTGGAAGATAATAAGATTTAATAAACAGGAGAAAACAATTTTGAAACCACACAATCTATCTCTCAGCCATTTGGAAAGTAAATTTTTACTCCTTGTTAATACTTTTAGCGAAGCCTAAGTAAAGTAGTTGATAATTCTGGTTAAGAGCCCTAGCTTCAATTAAATACTGGCAATAACTAATGAGGTCCTAAAGATGTTTCATCTCGACCTTCTCCCTCTAACCCTTTTCCAAGGCACCTTGTATCTCTTCTCTTAAGTGTGTTGAACTTAAACCATGTTGTCTTGTGGGCAAGAACGAATCTTAGTAGCATTAGTGGTGAGCAGATGGCCTTGTGGAATTGAAATTCTCCTTTTTCTTGATAAACGAATTAAGCAAATAAAGGTCATAATAGAGAAGATTTAAAGATAATTACTCTGTGTAAAAAGAATAAATTTAACTTGGTAAGATGAATTGTATGAATCATATCCTGAGTCTCCTTGAAAACGTAAGCTAAGAATTGCAAGATGTCCTTTTAAAATAAATAACCCTCAAGAATATCTCCTTGTGGTTGGCCCTAACTGTAAGTGTGTTCTGTGATTGGACTTCTATGTTGTCTTGTCAAAAAGAAAAGTAAATTGTCCTTGATATGTGTGAACGTTTCCGTGCTGCCTTTATGGCCATCCTTGTTTCAAGTTGTTCACAGTGTTAGTTGTATACTTGGTGACGACATGTTGCGTCATGTTATGTGTCAAGCAAGTAAAAAAAAAAAAGTTATCCTGTATTTCACTGTGTTGTTCGTGTGTGGATTTTTGGGTCGTTACACAAAAGGCTTTATTAATTTTACTTTACCAATCTTGTCATTTACTTCTACTTTGTAGGATGCTAACTAGCTAAAAGAGCCTACTGTGGTAGCGATTGATTACACCTCCCCCAGTATCAAATTCCATTGCATTATCTATAGGCATCCATCAAAGTTTGGGTTCATGTCAATTTTAATCAACTATGAGTGATCCCAATGGGATTTGTGGTAGTGCTTACTGTTAAAATGTCGTTGACATTCTAATCTATGTGTTTGTAGCTCCAATCTTCAATAGTTTGAAAGTCAATATTAGTAATTTGTCATGTCATAATTTCTTATTGTTAGGGAGGTTGAATCTCCTAATATTCATCTTTAATGGCATGACCAATCATTAACAATAGCCAAGAAGCAAATAATTTGTATCCATTCTTGAATAAAACATTCTTATGCTTTTCAAATCAACCATAGAGGACTATGGGGCATGACATAGTTTCCTAAACCATTAAGCACAATACTATTTTTTTACGTAGGATTACATTAGATGTTCTGCACCATGAAATCCTTGGCACAGTCCAGAATACATTAAATGTTACAAAAGTACATAAATAATATCATTTAAAACGTACAATCATTGGAACGCATTATAGCTAGCATAATTCATCCCAGGCCACAACCGTTATTTGTTTGTAAAGGTTAGATCACCTATTAGGCATTTCACAATCAACAATTCTTCATCATGGTTGAAATTATTAATTATTCTTAATAACAGTTGAGCACAAGCCAATGTAATAAAAGGGACTTCAACAGTGGAGGAGCAAGTTTTACAAGTTAGCTCAGTTTCATCTAAATATAGTGATCCAATTAAAATCACTCTAGATATTCATCAAAGTGCAAATTAGATCCATATTTAACTGTATAATCGTACCCACAGAGTTGACCTGCCCAATGAAAATGAGGTTGTCAATCCTTGAATTCCAACTGATTTAAGGGAAGAGGTCTACTTTACGCCCTGAAGAGAGGAATTACGCGGATTCAACTCAAGCTCTAACTGATGAGCTATTAAAGCACTTTGACAAATGCAACGACACTTCAAAGACTAATGTGCTTATGAGGTTGCAAGACCAGCCAAGGCTAACCACATTAGTCATGTGAGGAAATGAAATTAGATCAATTATCACCCCAAAGAGTCGTTCAATGTCATGCCATTTAACTTGGTTCATCTAGATTCAAGTGTATTCCAGAAATTGGATCCCGCCATGGTGAAGTTTCTCATCATGAAGTTCTAATTGCAGTCCCCCATGCAGCTAGTTTGTCAGTCTAAGATACTTGGTAAGTCCTACTATGAGACAATCCTAGTAAATGTTAGTTCCTGCTTGCTCCAAATATATGTCCATGACCATGAATCGTTCATAATTAATTGCAATTTACGATGATTTAATCTTATATCCTATGTGATGCTCAATCCCCCAATCCTTTTAGAAGTGCACACTTGTTTAGCAAGAAAATTAGGTTCACATCAAGTTTACAATGTTTATTTTCCATTTCAACGGTTTCAATTTCAATTTTTTGCTACGAAGGCAAATGAGAGAATGATTAGAGAAGAGACACTAGTAGAGACTAAGGCAGATTTTGAAGTACTGTATTTCACCATGATATTCTTTATTACATTTTAGAGGTAAAGAATACAAACACCAATTATTTAATGGTCCCTTGCCATCTGGACCATTGCATCTTTCGAAGATCTTTATAGTAAATTCAATTTCATTTAAACATATATATTCAACCCCATTTTTTTACCATATGTAAATTTGAATCAAAATATTAAATTTTACACCTATGGTTAAATGCACATTTCCCAAAGCACCCTTAAAACAAGAATCTCATACATATTACAAAATTTAAATAATAATTCTTTCAATAACATTACAATAAATTGGTTCAACATTCTACAATGACCTACATTGTTTCAAATAATATGCAAAATATTATATTACAAAAGCATGAAAGTTTCACCATCCTCCAAGTCTTGATGCCATGCAACCAGCATGAGGTCAACGATAAATGCTGGCATGGCATCCACCTAAATCTAGCATAATTAACATTATTGGTTTTCCATTTACATAATAATAATAATTTGCATTCAAAAGGAAAGGGTTAGGGACATATTATTTCATTTCATTTCACTTATTTTTTAAGGGAGGAGAGAGAAAGAGATAGGGAAGAGAGAGAAACACTATATTCCCAAAAGTCAAATTTCACACAAGACACAAGATAGTGTTTCATACAGTTATTTACAATTTTCAATAAGTTTCCACGATGTTTTTCTAACTTGACTGGGGTCCTACAACTTTTCCTTTTTACATTTTCTTGCTAGTTGCAAAAATGCCCAATTTTGGCTCAGAGGCTAAAGAACTGCGTTCAAAAAATGCCTTCTTTGATAAAAAATGCACAAATGGGTAAATTCCTGTGTGTCCTCCTATATAGCAAAATAATTCACAAGGACTGACGAAATTCATGAACTGGTGAAAGCTTTTTAAGTGGTGGCTAGATTTATGGGGCTACTGGTCGAAATTGGCCTAGTTGCAAACACAACCAAATTTAGCTCGAGAGCTAAGAAATCACGTCCAAAAAATGAATTCCCATAAATGAATGCTTAACGAAAAACTTCCTACATGCTCACCTATATATCGAGAATTCACCGGAGTCGACGGAACTAAGAATTGGCAAATGGGTTATAAACGACGACTAGTTTTCGATTTGAAGCCACAAGCCATAATCGGTCTAACAATTTGACTTAGTCAACAATGACCAAAGGCCTACAAAATCTCCTTTCTAAACTTAGCTAGGAATGTGTTTTTCCCCAAATTGAAGGTTCCAGTAAAGTTTTTCTAGTAAAAATACTAGAGGTTTGCGAAGGTGGAAAAACATTTCGTTGCTTAGGGTCCAAATGATGAGTCGATACGAAACCCAAACTTTTTAGTTTTAACAGATTCCTAAAAGTATGAAATTTGAGGTAACATGAGTTTCCAAAAGGGCAGAAAAGAGATACCAACAGTCAGTCAAGGGTCGATCTAAGGATTTAATGAACTCCCCACATAACAAGGAACAAAGATGAAACTTCACTTATTCTTTTCCGAGTTGTCTAGAAGGTCATTTTGCAAATCATTAAATATTTGAAGAAATTATTTTTTTTTTACTTTGCAAGGTAGACAAAAATGGTTATTTTATCGAAGAATATAACACTCGCCAACACCAACGGAAACAGTTTGAAAACCTAATTTTGGTACCCTAGAAAGTTGAAAGTTTAAGGTTGTGGTAGCAACATAGATGAACGGTCAAATTGTTAGTCGGTAATGTAAATCATAAGGAGGAGTTTTATTGTTTCACACTAATAGCCTGATTATAATATCCAATTGTATCATATCTAATGGTTTAATGCTTTTATTTTATTGCAAATGAATAACCAAATTATATGAAAATTATACAATATTAAGGTGACCATTTCAAGGGAGACCATGCCTAATTGAGCCAAATATTTACAATCCGCAAATGTACAAGGGTTCTCCAGTTCAAATGTTTTCAACCCACATTCCACAATGATCCAACCCTCTTTTAGAATTCTGTGGGGCTACATTGTCCTAGGGAATTTTGATGTTACAGTTTGATCTTTTCTCCAACTTCTAAACATTTGCATACATATTTGTCACAACACATCTAACTACAAGTAATTCAATAACCAACACTTTCCCCAGAATCCCTGATTCCAAATTTTTTTTACGAAAAGAATAATTACAGCTTAATGGCCACCAAGGCCAATTCATCCAAGGAACAAACTAAAATAATCCCCATAACCTTTATAATCTTTAATGACATGTTTATTTGATAAATTTTAGAGTCTGCAACCTTCACAAGACAATAGCTGGGCAGCCAAATCGATTCTATAGAAGATCCATTAGAGAAAATCCAACAACTATGGCATTCAGTTTGAAACTTGTTTCTGCAACAGTGGCATTCTATGGCACCATTCCGTGTGGTTTTTTAGATAGCAAGCAAACATTTCCAACATACCATTTAAGTGATTGCAAAGGTTCATATTGGCTCCTCTGCTGGGCACATAGTACAGTACCCAATGTGAGAGTCAAATCCTTGATAGATTCAATTGTTTTTATAATATTCAAAATCAGTTTACATTGCACGAATTTGCCTAAATAATTATCATATGGAATAGGAAATTTACTCACCTTGATCTGTGACATTAATACTAAAGAAGTCATCCTATAGAAACTCAAATCTCAAAAGCGATTACTGGGAAAGAGGGCCTTATAGTGATTAGCCATGGAAATTTTTCCAATCAGAGTGATACAGATGCAAGCATGAGTAACCGAAAACCTCTTGCCCCATTCTATTAGCAATTGGGCATCGGGGAGAAATATCTTCTCGGAAATTAGCCAGGTAAATTTTGAGAGCCGTTGATTGCATTTGAGAGCACATATGATACCCAATGAGGCATCGACGTTCCAAATCAACATGCTATTGCAAAGCGCTCAGCGCAATGTCTAAGACACGTTATGCCTCCTACTGAAATTCACTCCATTAGTGTAATCCAGGGTGGTGGGGGGTACATTTCCCATTTTAGCGGCTACCCAAGGGCAAAAATTCTCAGTCGAAGGTTAGATCCTCATACAATTCAAGCGACGCCTCATGTAACAAAGGCCAGGTGCAAAGCTCATGATTGGAAAGGCTAGCGGGTTGGTGGAGATTTGGATTTAAACATTTCCCAATCGCATTTTCTTACAAAGTTTCTAAGCAATTTTTTTCCACTAAACCTGCATCCTGTCGCGCGTATGCCTACAGTCAATTGGCCTGACGTGGCAGGGCTAAAACCACTGATTGGCAAGATCCATGGTCGTTAGACACTCCTCATGTTCCTATCGATGTTTGGACACATCTTTTCACAAACATTTGCAGAGCGCTTGAAACTGCCAACATTTGCAAAATTCCTCAGTACTTGTTACCTGGTTTGACTGCATGGTCAATGAGTCTCCTGCTCGTATTAGGCACAGGTCGGGAGTAGGAAACTTTGGAATAGCAAATTTACAAGGATATATTTCTATAAAAGCTAAGTGATATTTAGTATCCATGTTCTTGCCATTTCGGGAGTCTTTTGAGCATGAGTCTGTCTCCATAGTATGCATCAAACCCTAATCTGATTGGCTATTTGCCATATGCGAGACCATTGGTGAGCTCGTCAGGACCCACTGGAATTATCAACTTCTCTTGATAATCACAGGTGGGACTAATTCAGCTCTCCAACTAATTCATTTTAAATACTTTTCCCACTCCAAAAGTCTTGCGCACTGCATGCAACGCATGAAACTCGAGGGGACTACAAATCTTCAGAAAGACCATAACATTTTGGATAACCGGAACTTTGATTCTCCATTCTGGGAAAACCTTGAACTTTGTGGATGCCCTTGCTCAGCTAATCGAAAACTACTCTTTTACATCAAAGGTGATCCATTAAATTTTGATTTTGATAAAGTTTAAGGACCTCTAATGCATGTAAGAGCGAAATTCACTCTTCAGTCTTTGATAGTACAAGACTGGTAGATATTCGACTCATGTAAAATTTAGAGCGATTCAATTTGATCTTGTCTTCCTCTCAAAAAAACATGTCCAAAATAGACATGATGCAGAATTGTATAGAGATTTAGGTGGATTGGAGATAGTGTTGGGTGAGGTATATCTATTTGATTCAGGGACATTGCATTTGAAACCTATGTGTCATTTTTTTATCTGAAGATAAAATGACTAGTGAAATATTTGACCTTAGTAGATGGTGCCAGGTAATTTGAAATATGGAGAAAAAGATATAATTTTGCCGTAATTGACACAAGCCTGCATTTATATCTTGGCATGTTCAATTTTCATCATCCCTTTGATTATAAATTTCTGTGGAAGATTGCAGGTTCAGTCTATTCACTCAGAGTTGGTAAAAGTTATAGTTCTGCATTCGTGAAGTAAAAATGGAAAAAAAAATTATAGCTCAATGGTTAAATATTTTACTTGCCACTTTCTACGAATGAATTGTAGATTTCATGATGAGATTTCAAAAACCATTTAAACATTGGAAAATTTTCACATCACAAGTGAATAAAGACAATACATGTAATATTTTATTGTACGTCAAATCATGCAATTTTTCACAAAATTAGAGTAGTACATTTCCTTTATATTTTTCGCATGCTCAATGTTGGCCTTTTCAATCCATGTAGATTTCATTTTTATGGTGTCATTGGTAATTTGTAACGCATACTATAACAACCAAAGTCGAGTACTTTGAGAACAGGTAATACTATCATTTATTGATTTAAAGAAGACAACTTTCTAACATCCTTTTTTAATTCTTTGAATGCAATTTGCATGTCCTGATATTAGCTTAGAAAACTACAGTTGTCACAACAGATGTTTCATTTATTGGAAACATTTCAAACATAATAATAAAATTTCCCATAATCAACCAAAATTTATTTTACATTAACACGTTAAGACATTTACAAGTTCATCCACTTCAAGTGGGATAGGTTACAATTATAATTTATCTCACCCCAAGTGACTGTCCAACTATCTGGATTATATGCTTTCTCCAGATTTTTCTCATGTGTAACAAATTTATCATTCTTCCTGAATTTGATTCACAACATTGGAGTAGGGGAAAGGAAACGCTCTCCTTTCTAGTGATATAAAGACATTCCTCCTAACTCCTCATATTTCTCAAGTTATGGGTTGGCGAGCCTTCGGACTTGGGGATTGGCCCCCGAGCCCTTAATGCACAAAGTAATAAAAGCGCATGTTGACCTCCAACGTGCATGGCAAGTCAACATGGTGGGGCTTTGTGCACTAAGACAGGACAAGGTTTGAACTTGGGGTCCGCTAAGGAGACATGTATAAAATCCTAACCTCGGCGGGACGGCGGGTGTAGTTTACAACTAGATTAAAACATGACAAATTTTGACTTTTAGGCTCCATCAAGCAAGGGATAAGGAATAAGAAACTACGGGGGATCGCTCCCTCTGCCAAAGCAAATATGAGACACCACGTGTCCGATCACTCACCTGAATGTGAGTCAATCTAGCCAAAATATGGGGAGACTATAGGAAAATCCCTAACATTCCCTTATGCCTCCCAAAATTATCCCTTATCCCTCACATTTCCTTATGCCTCCCCAACCTCTTATGGCACCCCATAATGAGTAAAGAAATGTAAGCTATTTTTTTTTTTGCAAGGTGGAACCCAAATCCCAACTCCCTTCACCCTTATACCTCCCTAATACACATTTATGTCTCCCACATAATAATCCCCACATTTTTCTCCTACAGCATTCCTAGGTCATCTACCCAACCAGCCAACAAACATAAAACAACACATTCACACCTTCAACCATTTACATAAACATAAATATGAAAGAAGAGTATTTCAAGATCCAAGCTCTTTCCTCTCCATAATAGAATGTGTCCCTAAGGTTACAAAACAACAGATGCTTTCCAAAGAAAAAATAGTCTAAGAGATCAGCCAACCTACAAGCATGCAACAATCTTAAAAAAAAACCTTCTCAAATGAAAGAGCTCCCAAAACAGCTAAAGGAATTCACCCAAGAAATGAAGTCTCCAAAAATGAAGCAACCCCAAAAACAAGGCTAATGAAATTCAAATTTAATAGAAGAG
Organism: Taxus chinensis; assembly: GCA_019776745.2. Lineage (NCBI taxonomy): Eukaryota > Viridiplantae > Streptophyta > Pinopsida > Cupressales > Taxaceae > Taxus > Taxus chinensis. Next base: position 151,661,251 of record CM034157.1, read on the forward strand.
GGAAGAGAAGAGGATGAGGTGGATCCATGTGAGGATGCCACATCACACATCCTCAACTCCAACCCTCCAAGGTCAACTTCAATCTCCAATCCATAATAAATAAGTGGGTGAATAATATGACAAATTTACTTACACACTCCAAAATCCAACCCACACTCCCAAAAGGACTGAAATTAAAACATGTAAGAAAAGTGCAATTAAAAATTACAATTAGTCACCTTCAAAATGCATTGTAAAATGCCTAAATTTAACTCTCCAAACCATAGGTATGGTTGGTAAATAAATTTAAGAGGTGTGGGACAAGTTTAACTTGTCCCACAAGCCTCCAAAATCAGCCTCCAAGGACAAATTCGAATTTCAAGAAGGTGGAGTGTTTCACACTCCAAAATCTTAACTTACACATCACTTACACATTTCTTACAACACTTTACAACATACATTTAAGAGCCAACAACTCTAATTATTACTTTCTTATGACATATTTGATTTATTTATTTTAACAATATGATTACTCACAATATTTACACACAATTTAATGATCAACTAATGAAAAGGGTAAATCACATCACAATATAAACACATGCAAACATTAATAAAGGACCAATTAAAAGAAATACATAGAACCCCTTGGTCACATTTAAAGGTAAATCCCCCCATGGGAATCCATAACAAAACACACACAAACACACACAAAAAACAAATACATAGTTGCCATGGTGACCTTGTTTAATTCATCTAGAATTCCAATGTGGTTGGTCTCCAATCCCCCGACATGTGTGTTGTGATATTTTAAAACCTGCAAAACATGCAAATACCTCATTCATCCTCATGGCCATATCAAAACATCCAAAATGAATATAAATATAACTTCAACATCATCAATATATATATATATATATATATATATATATAAACATATATATATATATATATATATATCAAAACAACATCTAGACAATCAACAATATCACTTACAATGTTTAATTAATCAACTATATCATCATCAATTTTAATTCCAATTTGCTCGTTCTACTCACATATATCTAAGTATCACATGTCCTGAAAAATCATCCATAAACATATATAACCATGTCGAACAGTATGTCATCATCCATCTATATAAAATGCCTCTAACAATCATCATGCATAATAATTGAATCCAGATCAATAATAATCCATGATCTAACATCTATCCATCATACTAAATCAAAACATAATAGTGTCCATAATAAGATCAACAGTATCATTATCAGTATTTAAATGTGTCAAAGGGAAGTGGGCACTACATACAGTTAAGGTAGAGTACATTGCAACAGTGTCATGTTACAAACAATTTTTATGGATGAAGTAAAATTTGAAGGACATAAAGGTAGAGTTTTAATTTCCAATATCTATACCCTGTAATAAAACTATTGCAATAAATATACCAAGAATATTGTTATATACTCTAGGAAAAAATAATATTCCCATCAAGTATCATTTCTTGAGAGAACAAGTAGTGGATCAACAAGTTACGCTTTTATACATTGTACATTTCATCATAACACCTTTTTAGATTGTGAGTTAGCTTACGATCAAATTTTCCATAATTGTCCAACTTTGAATCCCTTGAACTTGGCTCAACAGTAATTGAGGTTCCTTGAGTGGCCATTGGAGAAAGCTTTTCTCTAGCTTTGGGAAGTAATGCATGTTCATCTTCTGAATCTGAATCCATGATCCTTGTAGAAGGAACCCTTCATCAATTCTCTTTTTTTATGCAAGTAATGAATATAACAGTCAATTCCATCTCTACTTTCACATCATTACATAATATCAATTGAATGATAAACACTATCCCATTTTGAAATACAATATACCTAGAATCCAACCTGACATTTCATTCTTGCGCCATTATCCTCTACACGATTATCTTATCCTAAAGAATTATCATCCTTCACGATCTACACCCCATCATTTGTATCAGTTATAGTTTTAACTCAAATATGGGCCATTACAAGAAAGCATGAAAAAAAAACATGCTTCCCTCGTCTGCTCGCTAAATGTTAACAGGATGAGTTGCATATCATGGAATCCCTCATGCTAAAAGGATGTGAACGGCCTGGCATTTCCCTTGCATGATTAAACTAGCAACATGGAAATGATAATTATTATTACATCTAATTTCCTTCAGAAAGAGTCCGCCTTGTAGAAAGCTCCCATTTTGTGTAGGGGAAAGTGAAAGAGAAAAATCCTGTAGATGTGACATAAGAACCTGGTCACCCATGACTTCAAGTCATCTTTTCCAAATATTTCACATTTCTTCCACCTAACTCCACCCATTCCAAGTTGCAAAACAATGAAGAGGATCCTATAATCTGACAAACCCCTTAGCTGGAATGATGGGCACCCATAACCCCTGTAGACTTCTACCACACATTGCTTCATTTCTTACTCACTCACCAATCTTCCATTAAAACTCCAACTACTCCTAATTAGTTCCCCCAATTATTTTCCACAAATTTTTCTTTTAAATTTAATTACACTTTATTTTAAAAAATTGTGTCACTACAATTTGTAATGTTAATAACTACTTGCGTTGATAAGATTTTTTCAAAATTATACCAATGCGTGAAAATTATTACAATGGGCAGATACCAAGAAAATTTTTCTTGAGGATATGAGGTCCCACATAAGGTTTTTGTGTTCCTCTTTCTTTGATGAAATGTACCTTTTATTAGCTTTCTTGACTCATTCTCCTCCGTAGTGAATTGTAAGGTAAATGCCTAGTCTCCTCCTTGCACTTCTTTTGGCTTCGTGATAAAGTTGATGAGTGTGATTTTATTTGCATTTAATTTTTGAATCAACATGCATTGGTCTTTTCATTAATAGTCCTTTGAGCTTGAAATTTCTCTTTTTCTAATGCCTCAAACATTAATCATGCTAATAGGAATTTCCAAATTTGAATCTAAATAATTCTACATAGTATGCATTGTAGAGATGAGAGTTAGAGGTTTTGTTTAAGAGGTCATTGAAAGAAAAAATCATTAGGATTACTAATGGTGGGAAACCCTAGTCAATACCTTAATTGGTATTTAGAAACTCTAATCATTAATGTTCATGAAATCAACTACATAAGGAAATCTTAACATTTTGTTTCCTTATCTAACATATGTAGAGTTTGGGATTCAAACTTGTTAAGTTTCCCTTGGAAGCATTGATTGACCGTATATGTTGCCTTGATAACTTGCATACTAAAACCCCTTTTTATTTCAAATTATTAAGAATTTGACACAAGTTTCATATATTCTTAGTTGTAAAAAATAATTTTCGTGTAGGTTCCCCCCAACATTTTCCACACTTTTGAATTTTGATTCCTCTAATTTCCTTGTTCATCTCCCTTGTTCCTCTTTCAATGTTTATTTCCATAAAGTTTAACTTCTTTCATGCATCCCCTTTGGTGTATCCATCGCACATTCCACGTGTGATTGCTATTTCTATCCCTTTTGACATATTTACATAGTTTCTACAAAGTGTTTATGATGGGGTATTGATAAATAAGAGGAAGAACAAACTCAAGAAAATTGAAATGAAAAATTGATGAAGAGGAAGGAGGAGCAAGTAGTGCATGAGTGAATAAGAGAAAGTGAAGTGTGAGAAGTACGAGTAGATGAATGAAGTGTGAATGTTTGGAGTGAGTGGTGAAAGTAAACTTGAGGAGAAAAAAGAGATAAAATAAGAGAAGTAGAGTTTCAAGTCCCTACATTTACTCCTCATCAACTTTCCCTATTATCTTGCACGCACTTGTCCTTCCCTTTCCATGAAGTTGGATGCTAATGAACCTTCAAATATGATTCAATTCAAGCTATTCTAGTATGTCAACGTGCCAACTACACATTGAGTCGACGTGCTTACAAAATTAAGGAGATTGAATGTCTCAAGTAGCGACATTAAATGTTCCTCCAAGCGATTTGTAGAACTGACTAGCATTTTTTGTGGCATACCTCTTGGTTGATAGATCACAAAAATAATAAATAATAAACATTCCTAGTGGTTTTCCTTGAAAGAGTTTCCGTTCCGTGAAACAATGGTCAATAATTAATCCACTTGGATAAAGTGTTAAAAAGACTTTCTATGTTGGGCGCAAATAGAAAATGATTTTTTTAAATTTATCATGTATTATCCCACCGCGGGCTGTGGGTATCCATAATGCTTAGTGATCTTAATGTCATACAATCATCAAATTTATCAGTCAGACTTAAAATATAAAGACTTGGAAGTCGGAGCCTAATTGAAGATACAGCTTGAGTCAAATGTAGAAGATTCTACTTAAAAATAAGCTTGGAAGGAGCGGAGCCTAGATGACCGTTACAGCTGGAAGACAGGTGTAAAGGTCCATAGATGACTGTTGGGTGAAAAAGCTTAGATGTAAGAGCCGTTGCAAAATGTTCTATATAACTCAGTCCAACACGTATAGAATTACAATTTTATTTTGGATTTGCATCTTTTTTTTCTGCATTTTATTGTTTTCTGTGTGCCGGGCCCTGCAGTTTGTATTTTGAACAGCTGATTTTTTCTCTGTTAATATGTTTTGAAACATTTTCTGTGCCTCTCAAATGGCATTTTTTAGGTGTTTATTTTTGTAGTTTTTCTCTGTGTTTTTGTTGTTAGAGTTCTGTATCTTTGTATTTGGGTTTTTTTTTTTTTTGCCTCAATATGTGTGCTCTGTTTGAGTGGCGAGGACAGTGCAGGAGAATAACAATGATAGATAATAAACGAAGCATCATGGTTAGGTAAGTTTCTTTAAATATTCAATGTTTCTTTAAACTTCTGGTGATAATTATTTCTTAGGTTTTTACCTTCATTCTGCATAGGGTTTAGGATCTACATTTTTCGAAACCTGTTACATGTAGTCCCATAGTGTTTCCTCTGCGTGTTAGTGGTTTCGGTTACTGCTTAGGACTATGTAGGTTTAATTTTTGTGCGTAAATCTGAGCGCATACATTAGCATTCCTCCTTAACAAGGTTCAGCCAATCTACTGGTTGACTTTGATTTTTGATCAATCCACTATGAGTAAGTTCCTATACAGGGTTTAAGAGCTGGTTTGTTTGAATGGATTTAACTCAAAAGGCTTCGGTTCTCCAGTAAAAAACTTTTTAGGTTTAGATTTTTGTGCATAAGTTTTAGACGTTCTCATGAATAGGTAAAATGTACAGCCAAGATATGGGTGATTCGATTTTTTTAAATCCACTATGAGTAAGTTCCTAACAGGGTTTAAATCTGGTTCGTTTGAATGTATTTAACTCAAAAGGCTTCAAATCTGGTTAGTTAAATAAATTTTTGGCTTTCACTGCACAGGGTTAAGATCTATTTTCCCCTGTTAATGATCCCATGTTTTTCTTCTAATTACCATTGTAAGGTAGGGTTTACAAATAATATTTGAAATTTCTAAATCTGAACGAGTATAGATTAGGAATTCGAATCCTTAGAGCAAGGTTCAGACTCGCTATTACTTTCATTTTGGTTACATGCCCCATATAGGGCCCCTCTTTTTGATAGATGTCCTGTAGTGCATACAGGATTTCAAGAGCTTTTAAGGGAAGGATAAAATTGTTTAGGTGTCCTGTAGTTAGATTTCAGAAATTGTTATTTGGCTTATTCCGTGGCAGAGAGGAGGAAGAAGCTCAATGATATCCTGAATACTTGTTATTGATATTAAAATGGTGCCTTCATTTGATACTCCAAGGTGCAATGTATATGTCTGTAATGTTTCTATGAAATTGTAAGAATAATACATGACATTTTAATTTAAAAAAACTTTACATTAGTTTCTAATGTTTTGGAACTATAGTGAATGTTGAAGTCCTTAGAATTGTCAAGTGTCAGAATTGTCAAGTGCCTTCTTTTCTAAGCATTGTATCAATTTATAAGTCTGGAGGCTGCTTTGCAGGTGCCCTACTGTTTGTCTTTTACTACATTAAAATTTGTGTCGTTGGTATTTTGTATGCAATTTTTATAGTTTTTCTGTGTTTTTGTGGATAGAGTCCTGTATTTGGGGTTTTTCTTTTATAAGTTTTTCTGTGTGTTTTTGTGGTTGAGTCCTCTATTTGGGTTAGAGTGCAGGAGAAGAACAGCCAATATATTCCCTGTATAATAAGTTCCTTCAAATTTCAGTATAGATTTGACAGATTAGGATTACACATTTTGAAATCTCCTACATCAGTGTAGTTGCCTGGGCGTGTTGTGGTGTAGATTACTGCTTGGGCATTTTAGGTTTAATTTCCAAGTTAATCTAAGGAAATTTCATTTAGTAAAATGTGCAGCTATTATATGGTTGGTTCCATTTTTTGTAAGACCAATTTAAGTAGCTCCCTAACCGGGATTAAATCGGGTGGAGGTGGGGGCGCGCCGAAAATGAGAAGAATAGGCGCCATCAGACAGGGAGAGGTGGGAGCAGAGAAATCGGATTGGGTGCCGTGAGAGGGGAGAAGGGTGGGGATCGTAATGTGTAGAACTAAGGGAGGGGGGGACTAGGGAAGAACGCATAGGGAAGTACGAGCGGCCATCGGGGTGAGGAAGGGTGCACGGGCAATGAGTAAGTGTATGGATGAGAAAGGCGAAAAGAAATTGGAAGAGATAAGGGGGAGTAAAAAAGCGAATGGAGTAAGGAAGAACATAGCTGTCGGGAAGCAGTCATAAGAGAAGAGTAAAGTGAAGGAACAGGGAGAAGTAAGGGAGGGAGAGGGAAATGTGGGAAGCGGGGGGTAGCCATGCAGGGCGTAAAAGACGAAGAAGGGGAAGATGAGCAGAATGTAGCAGATTGATCGAAAAGCACGATAGGGAAGGAGAGGGGGGAGAGTTAAACTTAGGGTTGGGATAAGCACGAGAAGGAAAAAAAGGTGCAAAGAGTTAGAAATCAAAACGAGGGTCTCGCAAATGAGTAAGGACGGGAACAGAACGGAAGTGGAAGCGAAGGAGGAACTTAATAAAGCTGAATGTGTGACAGGGCTAGGGGGGAGATCGAGGAGAATAGGGTAGAAGACGAAAACATACAAAAAAAAGGGAGAGTGTGAAGTAGGGGAGGGGGAACCAAAAAAAGAAGATGGACAAATTAGAAGCTTGTAGATGAAGAGGTGCTCTGTTTTGTAGATGAACAGGTGCTCTGTATTTCTTTATAACGCCCTTCAATTTGTCAGATAGTCAAAATGAGAAATGCAATCTAATTAGGGTTATAATTTTTCTAGATTACAAATAATAATTGAAGGTAAATGGGGTAATGTACAATGATAATCTCTGAAGTTAAAATGCAGGTTAGATTTCTCCTGTACAATGGTCCGATCTAGTGTTTTTTCAAGGGTTCATAACACATAATATTATTTATGATTGAAAGCAGTTCACTGAAACAGGGTTTAATGCTGTATTATAACACATTTAATCAACTATGTAGTGTTTATTGATCTAGTTCAGATTCTGGAGTTCTCTTTATTTTTGTGCTCTACTTGCTTGCATTTGGTTATAACTTTTATTTTCTTCACTACCAATTTTTTTGTCATGGATAAACATTGCTACACTTTTAGAGGGAAGTATTGGACGTGTCCTGTACCATGTTTCAATAAATTTTTAAGTGTAAATATTGTTTACGTGTTCTGTACTAGATTTTAGAAATATATAGCTGATTCTGTTTTGGTGGGCTTAAAATGGCCATGCTAGCTTCAGCTAGAGAAGTGAATTTGTTAATGTTTGTCACATTTTTCTTGTCATTGATATTAAAATTCATGCCTTTATTTGATACGACGATTCAATTTATGTCAAAATTTAGGATTAATATATGTTTGATAATTAGCTTTTATATTTTTTTTTCCAGTGAGCAGAGTTTTGATACAGAAGATCATTTATTTTAAAAATTAGGATTAATACTAGATTGGGATAAATTAGGTTTTATAATTTTCGTGTGCAGAGAAAAGTTTTTTTCAGTGATTTCGATTAAAAGTGAGTCACAACTAGAGTGGATGGCTATTTTAACACATTCCAAGAGCGTTTGAGATTCGACCATATTACACATATAATCCCGAAGGGGGAAAGAGCCATATGAAATATGGAAACCTTTATCGCTTCTGAGGATGTATCCGGCACCTGATTTACCAGGGTTACCCTTGGAGGCCCCATCAAAATTCAATTTCCAAGACCCCAAAGGGGAAGGCCACCATTTAACACTCCTTTTTAAACATTTCTCCACTTGGGAAAGGCCACGTTTGATGATGGTACCAGAGCTGGGGATTTTAATGAGGGGCCAATATTTCCTGATGACAACACACGAGGAGAAAAGAGGATTATTATGGCTATTGTTACTAAATTTTTCATAGATGGTCGCTTCTAATTTGAGAAGAAAAACTGGCAATTCAGAAGACTGCTCATGGAAAAGATGCAAGTTACGCTCTTACCAAATGTGCTAAATTAGGAAGAAAGGAGCTATAGCCCAAATAGAATTGAGGGATCTCTCTTGTCCCATCTTGGGACAAGAAAGGAGAGTATCAATGATATTGTTACACAGATCCCAAGCTAAATTAAGCTTAGCTAAAAGTCAGTTCCAGCTCTCAGAAGCAAAAGTGTAGAAAAGGAGAAGATGATAAATATCCTCAGCTTCCCCACAAAGAACACATTTAGAAGTACCGGAAAATCCCCAAGATATTATGCACAGCAGAGTGAGGATTTTTCTTTTAAGAACAAGCCAGGTGAACATTGCTACTTTGGGTAAGATGGAGGGATTCCAGTAGCCATAAAAATAGGGAGTACCTTTACCAGACATGGAAATAAGCTTTGCATAACCTGCTTTCACAAAATATGAACCCGTAGAAGCACCAAGCCAAATTAAATGATCCTCGCTATCTTATACATAAGCAGATCTTGACGAAAGAGCCTCCATGAAAAAGGATGTCTTGAAAGGGGAAGTGCCAAGGGTGGCAATATCCTTCCAAAGCCAAGAAGGTGAGCCATCATGATGTCTGTGACCATAATCAACAACAGAATTTCCCCAAGAGGCCCTCCAAACATTCATAATTCTATTGAGATTGGGAATAAGATTCAAAGGTGGATGTCCATTCCAACTATCCTCATAAAAATCAGTTAACCTACCATTGTTGAACTACCAGAAAACCAAGTCCGCGATCAAAAATTTACAGTTGCAAATGAAGTTCCAAATGTGGTACCCTTTGGGAAGTTCAGTACTAGAGAACAATAGTTCAGGATTGCCAACCTCTAAATATTTATGGGAGAGCACTTGAAAAACCAACTTATTGGCATCTGATAAAAAGTTCCAAACAAGTTTTGCACCTAGAGCAAAGTTTTGAAGAGCGAGGTCCATTGTTCCTAAACTGCTTAAGGATTTGAGAAGTTTGACAATTTCCCAATTGACCCAGTGAAATTGTCTATCTTCATTGTTCCCCTACCAGAAAAAGGATTGGACGATCTTTTTTGAATTTTTTCAGGACTAATTTGGGGATCAACAAAACTAATTATAATTATTATACTATTATCATTATAGTTATACTATCATTATTATAGTTATTTTACTATTATTATTACATTTATATAATTTTAATTATAGGTATAATTAAAATAGTTAGAGGAATAAGGGGAGAGAAGAACATAACTACATACAACCCATCACATCACATTAAAAACCTATAACTATAACCATAAAAATTATCATATAAGGTACATCTAGAGTGACAGACCCCTAGAGACAGACTAGAGTGACTAGAGTGACACACACCCAACATTGTTGCTTAGCACCAATAAGTCCACCACCTTTATCCTCTTCATGTCACCTGGGAAAAATCTAGAAATAATCTCCACTTCATAATAATTTGCTTCTTAGCTGAGGAGGAAGTTGATGCACAACATTTATATAAATCAACTATATCATCCCTTGGAAAAGGAAACCCGGATTCATGGCAAGGGATGTATTTCCTTTCAACACAACTGTAACGACCCAAAAATTCACACACGAACAACACAGTGAAAAACAGGATAACTTTTTTTTTGACTTGCTTGACACAAAACATGACGCAACATGTCGTCACCAAGGATACAACTAACACTGTGAACAACTTGATACAAGGATGGCCATAAAGGCAGCACGGAAATGTTCACACCTATTAAGGACAACTTACTTTTCTTTTTTTGACAAGACAACATAGAAGTCCAATCACAGAACACACTTACAGTTAGGGCCAACCACAATGAGATATTCTTGAGGGTTATTTATTTTAAAAATACATCTTGCAATTCTTAGCTTCATTTTCAAGGAGACTTAGGATATGGTTCATACAATTCATCTTACCAAGCTAAGTTTATTCCTTTTTCACTGAGTAATCATCCTTAAATCTTCTCTATTATGACATTTATTTTCTTAGTTTGTTTATTTAGAGAAAGGGGGAAATTCAATTCCACAAGGCCATTTGCTCACCACTAACGCTACTAAGACTCGTTCTTGCCCGCACGACAACATGGTTTTAAGTTCAACACACTTAAGAGAAGAGATACAAGGTGCCTTGGAAAAGGGGTTAGAGGGAGAAGGTCAAGATGGAACATCTTTAGGACCTCATTAGTTATTGCCAGCATTTAATGGAAGCTAGGGCTCTTAATCAGAATTATCAACAACTTTACTTAGGCTTCGCTACAAGTAATAACAAGGAGTAAAAATTCACCTTCCAAATGGCGGTGAGAAAGATGGTGAGGTCTCCAATTTGTTTTATCTAGCTTATTAAATCTTATCGTCTCCAAACAACTAACAGTTCATTTCACCTTAGGGTCATTTTACAAATTTCACCATAAAAGGAATAATGTTCACTAGAGGAGCTAGGGTTATCATGTTATAAAGTTTTACCTGCAATGATAGTCTTGCCCTTGATTACTTAAAGAATTTCTTTCTCTCAAGTTGGTGACCCCTACGTTACTTTATTTGAATACAACTTTTAATTTAACTTCCAGAAGTATTAAACAATCCCATGTTAGTTTACTTATGACACTTTATTACTAAGTCATGTCAAGGTTTAACTCAAAAGTTATTCTCAAGGCAAGGTTGTAGCAACACTCATTTACAAGAACAAAACAAGATTACATCAATTCTTAAAATACTGATACTCCAACAAAGTCACTCAACAACAATAACCAAATTTTATTATAATTTCAATGATGGTCAAACAATACAAGGTTTCCAAATTTCAGATGACAAATTCCACAATACTTTATACTAAGACATTAATCCACTTTTAATCTTTCCACTGGACGTTAACAATAGTTGAACAACATAAAAAGGTTTCGAGAAAAGGATCTTCTCAACTGAGGTTGATGACAAAAGTCTACAAATCTATCCCTCATCTACACGTAAAATCCATCTGCAGCAAATTTTCTACAAGAGTCAGTTCACGAGAACTGAGCAAGATAAGGCTACACAAAACCACCATAACTATTATCTAACAATATCATGAAAAGAAGCACTTTATTACAAGAATTTGGGTCAAACCTCTAAACACTATCAACACTTCAAGTTATAATAAGTTTCCACCATGCTAAACAAGGAAGAAGACCATGTACTTCCATTAGGAGTAAAGACAATGAAAATATAACAACCGAAAGAGAAAGGCCCTTGGCCCTAAAGGAGAAATAACCAATCTAAAAAAGCAGGATTCCCATCAAGTAAATAATTAAATAACAATCACAAGAGTGTGATTTGATATAAAGTACCAACCCTCCAGAATTTTATCACATGTACTTCTAAAAGAACAAGAGTTGATCAGCCCAAGAAAAGGGGAATCACGGTTTTCAGAATTTAACACAAAAGGCCATGCATGATTGAGTTTCAAACTGGAAATCAATTAGAGTATACGTACAACATAAGTTTCGAAGCGAAGGCAAAGTATACTAGTTTTGACCATTAACTAGAAAGATTTTCCAATCATCCAAGAAGGGTCAAAGTCTTACAGGCTAGTAACAAACATGCGAGAGAAGAAGGGAGTTCCGTCACACCAGGGTATACAATAATGTCATCAACAAATTTTATAACACTAAAGATTTGCAAACCTCCACAACACTACTAATGTTTGGTTAATTTAAAATAAATTACCCGTTTCCCAAAACAACCATATTTTTAGGCAACCCTTGGTAACACAGTCAACCGTCACACAAAGATGCCAACATAACTTCTAAGTGACATTATCAAAACAAAACCTTCCACTATGAATCTATGAGACTATCAAATGAAAGCTGAGTTTTTCCCGAAGATTAATCACATTTAAGAAAATTTCCATCACAAACTATTACGGTAATTACATGCATAAAAACCGACCAATATTAATTAATAGCGTTATCACAAGGGAGAAAATAATGCAAGTTAGGAAAAATATAAGAGTGCCATCAGCAATCATTCTGAGAGGCGGATTAGACCAAACTATTCTAGTGTCAACAAGGTACTAGATTCACACAATGAAACCTCCAACTTAGTTGATCCGAAAAGCTAGTTATGGTTCAAGTTGATAGGGATGGTCAAGGTACTTCTTGAGGATGGCCTTAAAATCTTAAAAACAAGATGAAAGATAGTATAAGAGTCTAAACACGCGAGACGGCAAAACACATTGCACACAAACCTTTTTATTCTACCAGTTTTAATTCCAAAACTCTATGCTGGCTAGCCCACGCATTGCTCACACAATCCTACAACCTTTCTTTCTCGATGCCAAAAGGTTATCAAAGGGACTTGCGAAGGGGCTAACAAAAAACGTCAAAAGACAAACTTGGGTGCTAGGAAGGGGGTTTCATAGTTATCGTAAACTTATTTCCATGATATTGAAAATACTAGCTTGATCAACATAATAACTTGCAACTCAATCGCAGAGAAAAATTAATACAAAAACAAACAGACGAAGGTCTATCACTCGAGCAAGAGAAACATAACATTCAGGGGAAAGAGCACACACATCCTTTCGACCAACATACTGTCAACGATAAAAGCTAAAACAAGAAGAAACAAGCAGAAAGGGGAAATCTCCCATCATGAAATCCAACTGAAAAATCAAAGCAAGGAAAAGTGGTTCGATTTTACAATAATTTTAAATAAAATAACAGTAGAAAGGTGCAGAAATATCTTTCCTGTTTCTCCAGCTTCAACAGGTTGATATGGAACTCTGACTTTTGTCAAAATTGCAACAGGAGCAAGTGTCTTAGTTGATAAGGCCTTCACATCAATCTTGGTAGGTGCATCAGAACCAGAAAGAAGAATCTCTTCCTTATTTGCACTAATCCCATGGAATTCAACCTCCAAATCTACAAGCGTTGTAGCAAGACTACCATTTCCACTAGACCAGAACTGAGCTATAGTTATTTACACTGTTCGACCACTTTCAACTCTATGGCTGAAGCTTTTCAATGATGGAGACAAGAATGTTACAACACTCTCCCATTCAAGAGATTGAATTTTACGACAAATCTGAAGACAGTTAATAAAAAAACATCGAGGAGTGTCAAAACCATTATGTATTGCATAGCCATGGATCTTCTGGTAACACTCTTACTGTCACATAATCGATTTTGAAGTTACAACTCAGTACATGTTCTGGATCTGAAAAATATCCTACCACCTTCATCTCCCAAGATATTTTCTCCATCATTGCATAGATCTCCTGTGCCTGTGGGTGTGATCTGTCACCTTGAAGGAGAATCCTGAATTTGAGGATGCAGTCAATGCTGAACAGATAACAACAAAGTTGGAAAACCTGCTTGTTGGAGTGCTCAAAAAGTCTTCTACTTTCTGTAACGTGCCTGCCACCTTGCTAATTCCTACTACAAGCCGTTACTATGGATCCCCGACAGAACACACCTCGCAGCAAGGAGAATAAATCAGAGTGGAAGGAATAAATTCCACCCACTGTGAGTTAGAAAGCCACCCACAGAAGGATGGCAGAGAACTTCCATTTGAGGCGCCCAACTCACAAATAAACCTCACCCCTTCACTTTTTTGACAAACTCCATGGAGATCTGAGGAGAAGCTCCATGAATGAGGCCGGGACGAATGACCCACAAAAATGGTTGCATGCTTCTCTCTAAACCAGAAGAAAATTCTACAAGATCCTAGTTAGAGATAACCGTTACGATTCCAAGCACACATAAATGACAGATCCGGGCTTCTGATCGTTCAGCCATTACACACAGCTTGTTTCTTTAGCCCACATACTCACAGAGCTTTAGGACAATCCATTCTCTTCTTTTGCTTCTAACAGAGGACCTATAGTATAAACTAGAAGCCTTGTGTGGAGTTCCTCCATTACTGGTCCCTCCAGCTCATCAAATGCGTTGATTAGCACCAGATCAGCGAACATGGCAGCCAGGGATTGATTTATTTGAAACTGGAACATGTAATTGGTAGCATCATAGTAGAAACTTGGCACGTCTTCCATACGCACCACAGGCATTCCAGGAATGCAGCTGATCTCTTTTTCAAGATATCCATTTGGTAGACAGCTCTTGTTTTTCTTTTCCGATCATCAGTCTCTTCACCGTTTTTTTTTTTTCTACCTCTCCTCTTTCCACAACATCATTCAATGCAATCCCAATATTCCAAACCTGGCTCACATATGTCCTGTTTATTTGCTGCTCTACAAAGAAGGGCCAACAAATCATGGGCACACCTACATAAATGCTTTCAACCGTAGAATTCCACCCAAACAGGTATGTGCCGAGTAGGTAAAAAGGAGTTCAAAAGTCTTGCGCAATCACCAAAAATCTACGCAGCTGGCAAGAAGAAAATCTGGGAAAGATTTGCAAATCAGAAAAAAAAAAATGAGTGCGGCCACCAGTAAGGAGTCCAACACGCTAGAGTTTAATACTCCACCCTCCACGTAGTCAGTCAGCAAAAGAGGCCCCTAACAACAATAAAAAAAATAATTCCCTCTATCCCACACCAAGAGGACATAAAGCTGACCGAGACAAGGCAGGTTGGGGGCATTACAACAACCTATAAATCTTCTTCCAAATCATGCACATGAAAGTGAAGGCACATAATCATTCTTTCCAAGTTTGCATGGTCTCGGTGCAAGAGAAACTGATTAGAGGTAATTGGCATAATGATGGTAGAGCTAAGACTTTGGGCCACGTCAAACACATTGCACCTTCCCGTTGAATGCTTCTAATTCAAAATCAGGTTCTTCATTTTATCGTAAATATATTCCACTTCTACCTCATTGAGTTCTTTAGAAAAAATTAGGACTTCTGCAATAAGTCTCACATGATATCACACTTTATCCTCCCATCCATCCATAAGGAAAAGTAATGACCTATGTATTTTCTTGTACAATCCCTATTATCCATTTTTTCACCCCCCTTTGGAAAATGAATCAACCTAAAGGTCTAGGGATTTGCATTAATGGTCAAATTGGAAAAATGTACATATGTTCACCTTGTTGATGTGTGTCAACCACTTCTTCCTGTCATGTGAAAAATCCTTCTTCTTGTCATGCATGACATGTCACACGTCAACCATGCTTCCTCGATCACACATCAATGCTTGCTGATCATGCACGAAAACCATTCTTCTTGATCATGTGACAATGACTTCTTCTTGTCATGTGATAATGCCTTCTTCCTATCGAGCGTCAACCATGCTTGTTGTCACACATCAACCACTTTCCTGTTGCTTGTGTCAACACTTCCTTTATCATGACAAAAATTCCCTTCCTCTCGCGGCATCAACCATGTTTTCCTTGCTTGTATTAATAGCTTCCTTCCTATTATGCGTCAATGCTTGTCATTCCACCTTCTTGTCACATGTCACCACTCTTGATCTTGTCACATGTCAATGTTGCCTTTGCTATCATGTGTCAACCTCCCCTCATTGTCATGTGACAACATTTCTTCTTGTCATGCAACAAGTCTTTTCCTCTTTGGCATCACACGACTCTTCCCTTCTTGTCATGTGTCAACTAGTGGTTTTATCAGGTGACAACAAATAGTTTCAGATACGGCTAGACATTAATGACACCGTACAAGGTAGCTCAACAACCGATTTAATGAGTTATGGCACCTTGTTTTCCATACAAAAAAGGTTCCATTGAAAAGTGAACCTTCATGGCTTCCCATACCTATGTACATGCATTTAATTAAGGATGTTGGTTGGTAGCTCCTTTTCTCTATATATATGTAAATTCCCCTCATTTGAGGAGGGGAGAGATTTTGAAATTGTAAAGGAACTCTGCAAAATTGTTCCAACACTTTTGTGAGCTGCATGCCTCAAGTTTATGCATTTTTTGAAGGCTTCTTGCCTTGTGCCTATACTGTAATGGATTGTGCATCATTTTAAGCAATAAAATTAGTGTTTTGTGGCTTTTCTTTCCCTAGCTTGATTTATATTGCATTTCTTTCCTTCTATTATATTTTGTAGGTATATTGTGCATATTGTGTTCCTTTGTAGGGCTTAAATTTGTTGTGCTCCACGAGATTGGAGGTTTGAATGTGTTTTGGGACTGTGGCATTTTATCTTCCCTCTTCTTCCCATTTCCCTCCACTTTCACTCACTAGGAATCTCTCTAGTCTTGTTTTGGTGCTATCACCTCCCTTAGTTTAGGATTTACATTTATGTATTTCTCTCTCTCTTCTGGTCCCTTGGAATTGGTAGTTTAGGAGTATGTTAGCATTAAAATAAGTCAGGAACCAGCCTTCTCTGGAGGTTTGTCTCAATTTCAAGGGTCCCACACCTTGAGACAATCCCATGTTAGTCAAAAGTAGGGTTTTGTAATGTGCAAATCCTAGGGTGCTACTTTTCTGACATAACAGTTCTGGCACGCCCGGTGGGAATGAAGTCAATATTTTCATTTTTATCAAGATAGGGTGTGTGTCTTGGTGAAATTCTAGCCTTTGGAGGCTTTACAAAAACACATATGGTGACTCTATCACTTTCATCTTGTGGTTTCAGTAGCCCAAGTTTATCAAGTTCATGAGAAGAATCCAAACAAGGTCAAGAACTAGAGAAGAGGGGATATTTTTCTATCTACACTTATCCCAAGATAGAGAAAGGAAGGGAAGAACTCTTCAAAGGTCTTCATCTCCACCAACTAGAATTTTATCCACACCTCCACATGGAAGACCCTTTCTTCAATTGACTAGGGTTCTCAGGCCACTCAGGATGGCTCATCTACAACCACCAAATAAGCCACCCCCAAAACCATATGCAAATTTCACATGTAGCAGTCCACTTTCCCTTAATGCACAAAATCTGGTCCTAATAGCAACATTAAAAAATATCCCATACTTCACTAGAGAAAATCACACAACTCCCATCGACCACATTCAAGACATTGCAAATGTTTGTGCCATACATGAGATTATTGAGATGGATGTTGTGGTCAAGTTTTTGGCTTCTTATTTCAAAGGAAAAGTGTTGCAGTGGTTCAGAGGCTTGGGAGTAGGATTGATTCAGAATTGGGATCAATTGTGCATAGCTCTCTGTGGCCAATTTGGGGAGAGGGCTGACAACTTATCCCTTTTGGAGTAGATGACTACAATCAAAAGGGCACCAACTGAGAAGATGACAGACTTCAATTCCATATTCCAAAGAACATGGGAAAGGATCCCAATTATGGTTAGACCAACAGCTGAAGGTGCATTTCTCTATTTTCTTAAAGCTCTAAATTTTGATATATCTGTTATGATACAATCTATGGGGGGAATAACCCTACCAGATGCTTATGCCATAGCTATTAGAGCTTGAGAATTTCCTAATTCAAGTCGGTAAGCTCACACCTAGGCCACCTATGCCTCTCTATCTAGATATGGGGAATCCTAATCCTAATCAAGCACCTACAATAGCTCCCATCCCTACTCCAAGAAATCAGAGTTCAAAAGAAGCATCCACTTCTTATTCTAGCCATTCAAATGAACTCTAAGAGGTTATGAAACAATTGTAAAACTTAGGAAATGAGTTGGTAACTCTTAAGAGGTAGCAAGCTCAAAATTATAGACCTTATTAACCTTAGTTCCAACCTAATAAACGTCCATATCAACCAAACATGCCACCTGTTCAAGCTACTAACAAGAACCAAGGACAACCCCAAGCTACTAGGCCATTCCAAGCATATAACCCTAATGCAGTTTCAACATCTAGGGCCTTGGTTCCAACTCAAAACAACATAGCACAAGAATATGAATGGTGTTTCCCATGTAGCCAACCACATAATCAAGCAACATGCTTCAATGGTGCTTTAAATCAAGCATTGATGGTGACTATGACGGGTGTTCCTCAAGAACCAAACCAAGAAGAAATTCAGCAGTAGGTAGCTAATCAAGAAGCACCTCCAAATGAGACAACACTTGTGAATTGGCAAGCTGAGGATTTTTGTGGAATAAATCAGTCCCCTTCTCAAAGTGTGGCAGCCAACACGAGGTCTAAGAAGAGGAATATAGAGGAAGGGAAGTCATCTAATCCAAGTACTTCTCATCCTTCTATCACATTTCGGGGTATTAGCAATCCAAGTGCAACCCCAAATGTTCAAAATCAACCCAAACTACCTTCTAAGCCAACTCAGGTGTTGGTTGCAGTAGCCCATGTACAGGAGAAATTCATGCTGAGTAAAGGGCAAGAAGAAGGAGAATCATATCTCCTTTTAACATTATTTATCAAATGAAGAAGACCAATGTAACAATTTCTATGTGGGAATCATTGAAAATTTTAGGCCAATGGGATTTGTTACAAGCAACCATGGAGAATTGGTCAGCATCAAATGAGTTGTCCAAGAATCAAGAGAAGGTGCTCACTAATGCAGCTCCAAAAGAGGGAGTTCATGGAGGTCAGAAAGGTAAAAACATGAAGCCTCCTCCATTCTATATATCTTTGGTTATTGGGAACAATCTTGTACACAACTGCATGATTGACTTAGGGGCTAGCAGTTCGGTAATGCCAAAATAGATTACAGATCAGTTGGGCCTGAAATATGACCTGGTTTCCAAAGGAGTGGTACAGTTAGATGGGATAGTAGTGGGGACTGTTGGGATCATAAAAGGTTTAAACCTTACATTGCACACATGTCCTAATGTCACAGTTCAATAGGATATATCAGTGATTGACTTGCCACCACTCTTTACAGTGTTCTTGTCAAGAGACTTCACCACCAAAATTGGAGGCTACTTATCAGCTGATTGGTCACATATGCTCTTCAGAACAAGGTATGGAGCTAAGGCTACAATCTGGTCTGAACCTATTGCAAATTTCCATATTGAGCCTCATGTACCAAGCCTAATCAATGTAAATTTCTCAGCCTTTGATCAAGAGGATTTCCCAAACACTCAGGAAACAGATACCAAAGTTGGGGGCATCCCAGATTTGACTCTTGATGAATGGGAAAACAAAATCATCACATGGATATGATCCATACAAGGAAATAGAGGAGGCTGAGTTGGGAGTTTATTGTTTGCACGAGGAAAACACACCCCTTCCTAGCCTCACCAAACTGGATGATAAGGGTGATAATGAAGTATTCCAAGCTATTTTTTGATGGCTCAAGGAGTAGGCAAGGTGCTGGAGGAGGAGAAATGCTTTTTTCACCACAAGGTATGAAGTACTACTCAGCTTTCCATTTTTAGTTTACTTGTTCAAACAATACCGCTGAGTATGAAGCTTTGATACATGGATTGAATTGGGCAAGAAAGAGGGGTATACAAAACTTGCAAGTGTTTGGGGATAGTGAGTTAATTGTCAACAGGTTAGGGGAAAACATGCTGCTAAGAATGATCTACTCAAAGCCTACAAGCATCGGGTATGGGATCAAATTGATGATTTTGAAGCGTTCAATATTCAAGCCATACCAAGGAAGAAGAATGAGGCTGCGGATAGGCTTGCAACAATTGGAGCAACATTTGATGTTGTGGAAAATATTAAAAGAGATAAAGTACAGCCACATATTGTGAGGCCAGTTGTGCCAGAAAATAACACGAGCTGGCAGGTATTTGAGAATGATCAACAGATCATTAATTTCTTGCAAGAGGAGGCTGAGTTCTTGGTTAAAAATCAGGATAAATTGGAGCAATAGTATGGTGATCAAGTGGTTCAACTGAGGAAAAATAAGCTACCAAAGGGTTTAGTGACTCTAGAGTCAATATTCAATCCTAATGATCAGTTTTGGAGGGAAAGAGAAAACATTCAGGTCAAAGGTGAGGATTCAGAGCCAATTTCAGTTGGAGAAAGAAAAACACTTCAAATTGGCAAGGTAAGCACTGAACAAGAAAAATCTGAATTTATACAACTTTTCCAAGAATTTCCAGATGTGTTTTCTTGGAGCTATGAAGATTTGAAAGGATTTAATCCTAAGTTGGCACAACACACAATTGAACTAGATTCGGGAGCTAAACCCATCAGGAAAAAGCAAAGGCCAGTCAATCCTCATATCGAGCCTCTCATGAAAAGAGAACTGAACAAACTCATTGAAGCAAGCATCATCTTTCCAATCAAGCACTCTTCATGGGTAGAAAATCTGGTTTCAGTTAGGAAAAAGAATGGGGAAATCAGGTTATGTGTGGATTTTTGAGACTTGAACAGGGCCTCTCTCAAGGACCACTACCCACTTCCTTCCATGGAGAAAATCCTGCAGGTTGTAGCCAGTTCCGAAAGGTTCTCATTACTAGATGGCTACTCAGGCTATAATCAAATCATGGTGAAAGAAGATGACCAATTCAAGACAACCTTCACCATGAAGTGGGGCACATATGCTTATAGGAAGATGCCATTTGGACTGTCAAATGTCAGAGCCACTTTCCAAAGGGAAATAGATATGGCATTCAAAGGACTGATCAATAAGATAGTTCTTGTGTATCTAGATGAAATCACTATATTCTCCAAGAATGCAACAAGTCACCTCTTTCACCTCAGACAAGTATTCCAAAGATGCAGGAGATTTAGAGTGTCTCTAAATCTGAAAAAGTGCATATTCTTAACTCATGAAGGAAATCTCTTAGGCCACATTGTGTCTAAGGAAGGGTTGACAATTGATCAGAAAGGGTAGAAGCTATTCGAGCATTGTCATTGCCAAGTCATAAGAAGGCTCTCCAAAGATTTTTGGGGAAAATTAATTTTGTTAGGAGGTTTGTTCCTAACTTTTCCCATCTTGTCAAGCCACTAATGATGATGCTGAAGAAGACCATGGTTTTCAAATGGACTGCTGAAGGAAAATAAATATTTGAAGCTATAAAGCAGGCCATTACATAGGCTCCAACCCTCATAAATCCATATTTCTTGAAGGACTTTATTTTATACACTTTTGGAGGCACAGATGCAATATCTGCCATACTAGTACAACCAAATCAAGAAGGACTGGAGCAGCCTATCACATTCTTCAGCCAAAGCCTTCAGGATTATGAGGTGAGATATTCATTCATTGAGAAGCATGTCCTTGCTGTGATTAGAAGTCTAAAGAAATTCAGACATCTAGTGTCAAATAACAGAATTCATCTATTAGTTTCACATGTTGGTGTAAAATATTTTCTTTTGAACAAGGACCTTAATGAAAAGAGAGATGGTTGGATAACCAAGGTCATGGAGTATGATATTGATATAAATGTGACCAAATTAGTTAGGGGAAAAGGGTTGTGTGAGCAGCTAGCTTCTAACCAACATGTTGAATCAAGAGAGGAGGAAGAAGTTGTTATGATGTTGCAAGATAATCAAGAACAGACTGCAGGTGGTATACCCATTCCTTGTTGGACTCAAGATATTGTACATTTCCTTTAAACAGGTCAAAATCCTCAAGGATTGAGTAAAGTCCAAAAGGAGGTATTTTAGACTTCATTGCATCCCATATGTGCTTGTAGATAATATTTTGTTCAAAAGGGATGTGAATGGTGTCCTCCTAAGGTGCATCAAGATAGATCAGATAGAGAGGGTATTGCACAAGTTTCATGATGGAGAGGTAGGTGGTCATTTTTCCCCAAAAGAAACAACTATTAGAATCATGAGGGCTGGTTATTACTGGCCTAATATTTTTAATGATTGCTACTCATGGATCAAGAAATGCAAGAAGTGTGCCTTCTTCACAGGTAAAGAGAAGCTAGCAGCCCTCCCACTCCATCCTATCTCAGTTGAGCAGCCTTTCATGCAATGGGGGCTTGATTTTATTGGGATGATCAATCCAAGTTCCATCCTAGGTCACAAATGGATTCTTACAGCCACAGACTACTTCACTAAGTGGACAGAAGAAATTGCACTTAAGGAAGCAAATGAAGCTCTAGCATTCTAGACTTCTATGAAGGTATTGCAACAAGGTTTGGTGTTCCTTCCACTATAATATCAGATAATGCCTTATTTTCATTGGAGAAAAGATATCTAATTGGGTTGTTAGAAATGGCATCTACTTGAGCACTTCTTCTAACTACTACCCTCAAGGTAATGGACAAGTAGAGTCCACGAACAAGAACTTGTTGAGAATCATAAGAAGAACCCTAGATGAGAATCAGAGGACTTGGCATACCAAATTGAAATCAGCCTTGTGGGATGATAGAATCACTCCCAAGAAATCAACTGGTTATTCTCCTTTCAAGTTGGTTTATGGAAGGGAAGCAAGGTTTCCAATATCCCTTGAATTACCATCCTTGGAGCTTATCAAGCAGCTGGAGTTGTTCGAGTTTCAGCTATGGAAGTCAGGTATGCAGAGCTCATGGAGCTAGAAGAGCTAAGGAACCAGGCCATGAAAACAATGGAGAAGGACCAAGCTCAAATCAAGATGAGTTTTGATAGAAAGGCCAAAAACAAAACTTTTCAAGAAGGAGACCTGGTTCTGAAATGGGATGCAGACAGAGCCAAACCAGGAAGGCACTCCAAGTTTGATGCAATATGGAGTGGCCCTTACTTGATTTCAGGGTGCAAAGAAAACAATGCTTTCCAATTGAAAAAGTTGGACAAAGAAGAATTGCAGATTCCAGTCAATGGCATCTATCTCAAGCATTATTACTGATGGGAGTATCTTTCTTGTAAATATTAGTTTAGAGTTTGTAATTCCTCCAAGTGCTTGTAGCACATCATTCTGTTGTAGCTAGGTTTTCTTTCAGATAAGTGCTTGTACACTCTCTGCAAGTTCTATTTGGGATGTGTATGATTTTGTTATTTGTACATGGTTGTGCTTTGTTGTTGTTGCACTTTCTAGTTTTCAGGAAAGATCCGATGATAAAGTAATGTCTCAGTAGTGTTCTAGAGAAACAAGAGGTTTCAGACATCAGACCAGTTTCAGCAATCAGAATGACTCCATGCCCAATGGATGCAAAATCACTGGTCTTTCAGATCTAGCAGGAAGATCACCCCGTAAGTCACCAATTGTTATCCATTTTTGCACCCCCCTTGCAAAATGGATCAACCTACAGGTCTGGGAATTGATAGTTAATGGGAGTAGTTTACAAGGTATCTCACGGTGAGATTGCAAGCCGTGAAGGTTTGGAGCAGGATTTGCATTAATGGTCAAACTAGAAAAATGTATGGATTGTCACCTTGTTGTCACACGTCAACCCTCTTTCCTTCCTGTCATGCGACAAACATATGCCTTTCTTATCACACATGAATCACTTCCTTCTTGTCATGCACAACCATCTCTTCTTTTCAATGTGCATTTTTTCCATTACCTTGTCTCATGTCAACAATCTTCCTTACTTGCACGCATCAACCATGCTTCCTATCGATGCAACAACACTTCTTCCCATCAACACACCTTGTTGATGTGTCAACCACTTCTTCTGTCACACTTGTCAACCATGCTCCTTCTTGTCATGTGTCAATGCCCCTCTTCTTATCGCATCACGTCAACCATGCTTCCTTGTGCTCAACCTCCCTCCTTGTGTCATGTGTTCATTCTACCTTCTCACTATCACCATCAACCTCCTTTTCACGTTGCATCAATCCCTATTGCATGCATCAACCTCCTTTTTCTGATGAACGTCAACCTCCCCTCATTGTCGTGTGACAACATTTCTTCTTGTCATGTGACAAGTATTTCCCTCATCATCAATGACTCTTCCCTTCTTGTCGTGTGTCAGCTAGTGGTTTCCATCGGGTGACAACAAAGAGTTTCAGATACATCAAGACATTAATGACACCATACAAGGTAGCTCAACAACCGGTTTAATGAGGTATGGCACCCCTGTTCACCATGTAAGAAAAGTACCATTGAAAAAGTGAACCATCATTGACTTCCCATACCTACGTACATGCATTTAATGAAGGATGTTGGTTGGTAGCTCCTTTTCTCTATATATATGTAAATTCCCCTCATTTGAAAGAGAGAGATTTTCAAAATTGTAAAGGAACTCTGCCAAAATTGTTCCAGCACTTTTGTGAGCTACAGGCCTCAAATTTATGCATTTTGTGAAGGATTCTTGCCTTGTTCCTATACTGTAATGGATTGTGCATCATTTTAAGCAATAAAATTAGTGTTTTGTGGCTCTTCTTTCCCTAGCTTGATTTATATTGCATTTCTTGCCTTCTATTATATTTTGTAGGTATATTGTGCATATTGTGTTCCTTTACAGGGCTTAAATTTGTTGTGCTCCATGAGATTGGAGGTTTGAATGTGTTTTGGGACTATGGAATTTTATCTTCCCTCTTCTTCCCCATTTCCCTCCACTTTCACTCACTAGGAATCTCTCTAGTCTTGTTTTGGTGCTATCACCTCCCTTAGTTTAGGATTTACATTTATGTATTTCTCTTCCTCTGGTCCCTTGGAATTGGTAGTTTAGGAGTAGATCAACATTAGAATAAGTCAAGAACAACCTTCTCTAGAGGTTTGTCTCAATCGCAAAGGTCCCACACCTTGAGACAATCCCATGTTAGTCAAAAGTGGGGTTTTGCAACACACTTCACATAAAAGCGTAGAAATAGTAAGGGGTGTCTTGTATTAATGCCAATACTCAAATACATACAATGTTTCCCATTTCATGCCAAGAAGCTCTCTACCGAATGAAAACTATTAACACACCAATATAGGACCAAACTCTTACCCATTTTCACTGGAGATTAATGAGCCAAAGCATAGTCGCATGGAAACCTTCATAATGACTACACTCGGAAAGTCTTCCAATAGGAGGTCCAAATCTAGAGACTTCACAAAATGAATATGCATAAACAGATCAGGTCTACTTGGTTGACGCATAAATGTGCCATAAGGAGCCAAACCAAAGATCCTAAAACTTTTCAATGGAATCCACTTTAGATGCAAATCAAGATACAAAATAAGATCTCGAGAAAGTAAAAACAAAACTCTAATCCCCTCTAATGGTGGCCAAATTTTTTTTGCATATTTTCTTGATGCGTTGACCCTTTTTGTCAAACCATGCAAAGGAGAAATGAGGAAGTGTTAGGGTTTTTTACCATAATATTATTTGGGTCAAGCTCACCACTGAACCATTATTAAAAATGATGACTTTATAAGTTCTTAAAATTACAACCATAACCATGTTTTCTTGGGTTCCCTTTAGAGGCTCCATTAAAATATAATTTTATCCACCCATCCATACGGTAATCCATAATGTATAAAAATTGGTCCTACTTCCATTATTCGGAGATATAATTATAATTATATTACTTCATAAAAAAATATTTTCTATTATCCTCTTGCATGTTTAAATTTAATTCAAATATTATATGTTCTCATGAGGATAATTCAATATGAAAATATTCTAGTAGTTGCAATATTACAACTATAATTATATTATTATCATTATTTTATTGATAATAATTGAAAAGGCTCAAAGGACCATTAAAATAAATATATTACAATGAAGCTGACAGAGAACTTTAAAAAACTACAAATATCCAACCATACTTGACTACAGTATTTTTAGTGCCCACTTCTGTTTGACTCTTATTATATTTTGATTTCGATTATTGTTGATTATAGATATGGATATTATTGTATCATTTTGGTTTAACATGATGTTAGATGATAGAGATATTCTGACTATTGATGGATTTTGATTCATAGTATGATTTTTGTGTATGCATAGAGACATTTTATATTGATGATGATGATGTGTTGCTAACATATATATTACTGAAATTCAAAATTTTCGTCATCTTGTCTATAATTTAGCATTGGAAATAATCTCGTGATCTTATTGATATTCATGAAATGGTAGATTTGAGATGTTAAAATTAAAAACAAATTATATTATTGTTCGTCTAATTAATGATGTAATTATATGAGGATGTTTATTGATTTATGTGCATATATTTTATCCTGGATGTATTTGATGTGGCCACAAAGCTGAAGGAGGTATTGTGTGATTTTATAGGTAATTATATCACAACAATCAAAAGGGAGTTAGGAGACCAACCACAATGGAATAATGGATGGATACAACGATGGTCACCATGGCAACTTGTGTAATTTTTTATTTTTATTTTTAATTTGTTAGGGGGTTCCCATGGGGGAGATGACCTCCCATTGTGACCATGGGCTTTGTGTGCAATTCTTTCCCTTTTATTTTATTTATTTTAGAGTATGTGATTTATTTTGTGATGTAAATTATTTAATCATTAATTATTAATGTGTCTTTATTAAGTAATTTATCATGTTATTAAGTCATATGGGGATGTGGCAAAAGGGGTCATTTATTAGAGTAGTTAATCCTTTGGATTTTGTGATTTAAGCTGAGTGTATGTGACTTTGAGTGTTGTACACTCTACCTTACCTTCGAATTTTGGATTTGGGCTTAAGGGTCATTTTTGGAGGCTTGTGGGACAACGAACCGTACCTATGGATTGGGGGTCAAAAACAGACCCCATTATGTGTTTTGTAAGAAAAAAGTGACATTTAGTGCAGTTTTATTACATGGGTTTTAAATTATGTCCTGTGTGGGTTTAGATTGTGTATGTAAGAGGCTTGTATTTTTTCTCAACCACCAATTTATTGTGCATTGGGGTTGAGGTTTGACTTGTGAAGTGGAGTTGAGGATAAGTGATGTGGCATTCTTCATAGAGCCACCTCATCATCCTCTTCCCTTTTTCTATATATGCAAGTTTAATTGTTTGTTTTGGGATTACTTCATTTCATTGGTGCTCTTGTATTTTTGGATTTGGAGAGTTTTGGGGTGCTTGTTGAAATTTTTGAGCTTGTTGTAGTTGGTTTGACCTTGAAGGAGCTTGGTGTGTGACTCTTAGATCAAGTTCTACCATGGAAAGGTAAGAACTACACCCTTGTTTTAATTTTTTTCTTTTATATATGTATATGTGTACGCAAGTGAATGGTTTGTATGCTTTTTGGGATCTTAGGTAGAATGTCTAAGTATGGTGTAGGAGAATACTATGGGGATCTTATATGTAGGGAGTTATAGGATTTTATTTCATGTTTTGCGAGGGATTTGGGTTGGGTGCCCCACCTTTGATAAGAATAGGTTTGTGTTTCTTGTTTTGTTCTTTTGAGGGAGACATAAGAGATTGTAGGAAGTCATAAGAGTATGTGGGAGGTATAATAAGATCTTGAGGGAGGCATAAGATTTGTGTAGGGGATTTGAGATTTATATTATAGGTTTTAAGGTGGACAATGAATCCCATTTGGGAGGCATAATTGGTCTCCCCATATATCTTTGCTCCATTGGCTTTGCTTTTCAAGCCTTGTGTATTTTGAAGTTACATTATTGTGATTGTATTCTTGTGTTGAATGTGTGTCATATGGTTGTGAAATTTGGTATTGTGATGTCTAAGCATTGTGTTAATTGTCATGAGTTGTATACATTCTTTATTACATGTTTATTGGGGCTCGGGGGCCAATGAGGAGGATAGTTTTTTCTCCTCTTTGGATTATTGGTTGGGTAGAGAGTGTTGTCTCTCCCCCATTTTTGTTGATGTAATTAAAGTGAGGAATGGTGGAGCTCATGTTGAAGAATTGGGACTGGGAGCATTTTTTGAAGTCAAAAGAAATCCTTCATTGTATAAAATTTTCTTTTAATTCCCACTTCAGGTGGAAGACTAGAAGAATTGTATTTGAAAGGAAATTTGTATTGTATATTTTGATTAAGTTGTAATATAATATTTGAAGAAAACTCATTATATAATGTGTATTTCCTTTCTCTTCAAATTAGTTATATGTAAAGCCATGAATTAAATGGATACAATGTTTAAATTTTACCTTGTGTTGAAAGAAAATAAAGTTGTAAATCTTAATGTTTTGATCACAATGTGAATTAGGAGGTTTTCAAAGCCTTATTCTGGGTTGAAACAGTTAAAACACTATCTGGTTTTGATGTATTTAAAGTTAAAGTTATCATTTAATAGCCATGTTCTTTTATCCATTCATTTTTAGAGTTCTCTGGCTTACACAGTGACCGACATGTGTAATGCTCAAAATTACGAGAGCTAAAAAATGAGGATTTTTTTTTACACATAAACATAATAAAAAATTACATAGTTGCAATCGTACAGATTTATTTAATGAAATTCATTTATCAAATTTTTCTTTTTTGATCTATCTGATAACATCCATGTAAGCCATGTGTGGCTGAGAAGGGTGTATTCAGATCTCCATGATCTTCCTTCGTCACTTCTTCGAGTGACAATGCTTACTAGAATTTTGGATCAACCTTTTAAAGGTCATGGGAACTATGTGAAAGTCCTTGGGTTTACCACGAAGCTAGTTTCTCGACTTCGTATTCCAGTATCCGACCATTGTCTACCTCTTGTTATGTATTTCAACTTCCCATGATTATGTTACATACAAATTTTTGTATTTAATTGGAGGACTAGGTGATTAGACAATGAACAACCATCAATGTATTACTTTGGCCAAAGTTTTCTACCATGCAGGTTATAACTAAACTCAAGACAACACATTAGTCTTATGAGTTTTAAGTCTTCCGCCACCTCACAACTATCCCTTTCACAGTTATCTAGATCTATATAGTTTGTTTTTATTTTATTTTCAATTAAACCTATCTTGTAAGATTTTATATTGAGATAGATGCCAAAGGCCAACTAGGATCTTTATGAGAAAAGTACATTCATTATGTTGAATTGTAACTATATCAGCATTCTACATGTACTTATCCCTTACTATGCCTAATGGATATTTTCATCTATTTACCATCCCATTTAGTCTCCTTTATTTCCTAATGTTTAATTCTTTAACCTTAAATTACCTTTTTACAATGATACTCTCCCATTCTCTATACAACAGGATTTACAATCTTATCATTTTAATAACAAGTTTACTGAAAGGCTGAATTAAATATATATAAAAACATGCATATTTAATTATTCATTTGATTAGCTACGCCACTAAAGAGCTTATCTGATTTAGAAATTAAAGACAATTGATTGTTACAATAACTATCCAATTATTGGCTTCATACATTGATAACTATCAAATAAATGTATTCAACAATTTGTGAAAAGTCATATATTACATATGCCCTTAAGGTGAAATATATAACCAGTATAATAATTCTCACATAGTGAGGTTTGAATATTTACAATGGGTCCAAGATCCCAATAATTCAGCCAAAAATTCAAGGATATCATCCTTTCACCAATTAAAATCCAAGTATCTCATTTAGATCCATGTTATGATAAAATTTCACAAGACATGAGTTTCCGCACATCCGAATGTAACGGCTAATGGTCCTACAAGACTGGAGTAGTGGTATGATGTCAGTTCAAAATGAATTGGCATGAATATTAAATCCATTTTCTAATGCAATTAATTAATATAATATGAAAGGATATACATGTTTTATCAACAAGCATATGATAATACAACTGAAAATGTATTACTACCTGGTTTCTATAAAGATATAGCTATGGATGCACACAAATAGAACAACCAATTTCTATTGCAGCGATCATGTTTCCCTCTAATCACAAAGGTCAATACATCTGTATTCCAGCTTCAATCAATAATCATTTGACATTTAAAATTTCTACATAACTTCGTATAAACAATATGATTAAGAAGATTTTTATTTGTTTTTTTCAGTTAATGAGAAGCTCTACAAATTAACACAAATATCACCATATTTACATCACTTTAACATGTTCTATCTAGTAAACAAACAACCCAACCAAAAATATAACAGCGCCATGGTTACATCATTTAAACATACTCTTTTTAGTAAAATAAAAACTAATAATTTCTTTCATAAGATATCATTATTTTAAACCCAATCATGCCTCCAATTACTCCTTGGTGCATCTCGGTCAAGCTATCTTGGTTTTCATGCCCTTACCAAGATAAAAAACTTCTTTTTCACAGTCTTACAAGAATCTAAGTCATATTGACAGGGTGGAAGTTACAGGTTAAATGATAGTTTTTTTGTAATTATTCACACATAACAAGACACCCTCATTTATACATGAACCAATTTAGTGGTCCATAATAATAAAATTTCTAGAAAAATGTAGCCCCATGTAAGAGCTTTGACACCCACAAATTATCATTCAAAAGATATCAATAAATTAAAAATTAGACCTGCATATAACAACAAAGAAGAAAAATATACAAAACCCCAACCGGTTGTATACCCATATTGATTGGGTTACCCAAATGGATTCCTTTATATCAATCGATTTGTATACCCAAATAAATTTGTTTACAGAAAACACACAACCAAATTTCAGTTTAACAAAATGTAAACCCACAAGCACAAATCAATTTTAAACACAAAAATTCACAAAACATTTTCCTTCTTAAAAAATGTAACTCTTTTCCTTTTGGGTATAATTTATTATAATGTAGAGAAGGAATTTTTAACCTTTCTTTTACTTTATTTTTGCTGATCAAAACCCAAAACCCGATCTTCGTATTTTTCTGGGTTAGGTTAAAACCACACAAATAAAACTAAAAAGAATACATAATCCATCAATTTCATTTTCATACTTCATCTCCAAACAATTAAATCAAAATTTGTCCATAATTTCCTTGATTGCTATTAAAAACAGAATGTGTATTTCCTCATTTTTTTACAAATAATGTAGTAGAAAAAGGAGAAGATATTCATCCCTGAAGTAAACCTAGAATCAGAAACCTTCTACTCTTCCTGCTCCAACAAGTTGAATCATTCTTTCCTCCAAAACTCACGCAGGTATTCCAGAAGGGGAGAATGAAAGTAGGTAAAGGAAAAATAACAAAAAAATATAATGAAAGAACTATAGTTGGGCGGCATATTGGAGAATTTTTGGGCATCCCAATGCTGGTACATGTTTTAGTGCATGTCGCACACTTCTGTCATGTGAAGGTGTTTCACTTAATGAAACCCATAAATTTCAATAACTAAATAAAAAATTTGGTTTATATACCAAATCCCTCTAAAACACACACACACAGATATATATATATATATATATATATATATATATATATATATATATATATACACTAATTAATATTTCATACATTTTTTTTACTTTATTTGTTACCCAGCTTAATGGTTAAGTTAGAATTAACCTTTATAATACAAGTCCACATATTTCCAACAATATATTACCATAAAAATTAGTAGAATTTCTAGGTTTATATAAAACAATCCAATACAAAAATCACCAAGTCTGTAAATAATAATTTGAATATTCTCATAAAACTAGCTAGATATACCGTGGTCAAACAAAACAGAGACAATTATCATCACGGTCATGCAAAAATCAAACATAACAAAAGATGACCAAGCTGATTAAAATAAAGTAACCGGAATATAAATAACTGAAAGATTCACTACCATTTATGAACAGTTTTACCTATGATTAAGGCCAATCATATTTTAGGAAGGATCATCAAGGTGGGTGCAGGGTTATTCATTTCGTAGTGTCATGCCCTGTAGCAAAAGTTGTGGGTCATGATACGACGAACCAAATGAATTTTACACCCAATGATGATCTCGTCAAATCCTGTTTAGACTTAACCATAGTTAATTTAACTTACAAGAAATTTTGGGATGTTACATACTCCACCCCTTAGAATAATCATTATCTCGATGATTCCAGGATAACTAGATAAACTAACCCATTATTCATTTGCTGCATAAATATATTTCAAATCAGCTTAGAATTTGTAGCAATATTATTTCAGCTAAATCATAAAGGTCACAACAACCCTTGTACATATAGAAAATCAGTCATATAATTTGTAGACATAATACATTACAGCCTAAATGACAGATTTTTTAGGTTCATTAACAAAATATTTAACAGTAACTATTAATCAAAATGTATCTTAGTCCCAATATTTATTTATAGGCTTATTTAAAAAAAATTCTTATCTACCACTTTTACAGAAAAATTGAATTTAGTTAACAAAACATGTTCATAAAAATCAGTCAAACAGATGCAAAAAAGTAGTCTGGATATCTTCTAGATTATCCCAAGTGGCACTTTCTTCAGAATATTGGTCCCACTAGACCTTACATTGTGAAACCTCGCGGTTTCTCAAGTGCAACTTCCGGGTTTCTAATATCCTTATAGGATCAATCGCGATTACCCATGGATCCAGAACCTGCAATGAATCCCAATTAAGTACATGTGTTAAATCAGGTACATATTTCTTAAGCAAGGATACATGAAATACATTGTGCACCCTGGGTAGAGCAGGAGGTAGTGCTAGCTTGTACGCTACTGGTCCAATGACCTCTAGGACTTCAAATGGTCCTACAAACATAGGAGATAGTTTGAATTACTTTCCAAATGAAATGGAACTCTTTTTAGGTTTGACCCTTAGAAAAACTTTATCTCCCACGTTAAAATTTTATGTCAATTCTTTTTAAATCTACATAACGTTTCTACCTATTTGTTGCTTCTTTCAATCTTTCTTGGAATAATTTAACCTATTTTTCTATTTCCGAAATCATTTTTGGTTCAATCAGTACCCTATCTTTAGGATTATCCCAACTTATAGGTGTTCTACACCGAGGACCATATAAGGCCTCAAAATGAGTCATTTGAATGGAAGAATGGTAAGTGTTATTATAGGAAAATTCAACCAAGGGAAGATACTCTTCCATTTTTTATTGTTGATCAATGCAATACATTCTTAGTAAATCTTCTAACACTTAATTTACTCTTTCGGTTTGACCATCAGTTTCAAGATGGTAGGCAGAACATATGTTCAGTTTTGTGCCTAAGGCAGCGTACAAAGTCTACCAAAATTTGGAAGTTATCCTTAGGTCCCTGTCTGAAATTATTACTTCTTGAAGTCCATGTAATCGGAAAAATTCTTGTACAAACCTTTTTTTTGCAGTATGGGTGAATTATCCATTAAATTGCCTGTTATAAAATGTGTCACTTTAGTTAACTTGTCTACTACTACAAGTATAACATCATGTTTATTTTGGTATATAGGTAGACCTTGGATAAAATCCATACTTATAACTTGCCACTTATATTCTGGCATGTTGTGAGGATATAATAGTCCCGCTGGATGTAAATGTTCAACCTTTACTTGTTGACATTCCAAGCATTGTGAGACGTAAAGAATCACATCATTTTTCATCTTTTTCTAGAAGTATTACTTGTTGATGTCTGTCATCATTTTTGTTACTCTTGGATGTCCCAAATAGGGAGCATACATGAAATTCTCTTATGACTTTATTTTTTGAGTTCTTTACCTTTTAGTACATATATTATGTTGTTATAACACAGAATCCCATTTGTTTCCTCCTTGAAACCATCATAGATTTTGTCCCTTGGATCTTCTTCTAGAGCTGTTTTAAGATGATTGTAGTAGGGGTCATTGGTTAACTCATTTTTAACTTCATCTTTAAATGGGGTTCTTAATGTAGTTATATTAGCAATCTTCTTTCTGTGACTTAAGGCATCAGCCACCCTATTCTCTTTTCACTTAATGTAATTTATATCGAAGTCATAATTTCCTAGGAACTCCATCCATCTTCTCTGCCTTGCATTTAGATTCGGCTGCGTAAAAATGTACTTGAGCCCAAGATGATTTGTTTTGAGTTCAAAAGGTTTTCATAGTAAATAGTGCCTCCATACCTGCAGCGCATGAATAATCGTAGCAAGCTAAAGATCATGTGGTGCGTAATTTACTTCATGCACCCTTAACTTCCTACTTTCAAAAGCTACCACATGCCTATATTATAGTAGTACTCCACCCAAACCTTCCCCTAAAGCATTGGTTACTAGTAATAAGTTGTCATTTGAATCTGGAATCTTCAACACCAGAGCACTTTTGAGTCTACCTTTTAACTCATTAAAGGCTTCTTCACACTTATTGTCCCAAAAAAAATTCTTAAACTTCTTTTGCAAATAATTCATAGGTCCTGCTAACCTAGAGAAGTCCTTTACGAATTTTTGATAGTAGCCTACTAAACCCATAAAACTTCTCACTTCATGCACATCCTTTGGTGTTGGCCATTCCATGATGGCATTGATCTTAGAAAGGTTCCACCAAGATTCCTTCTTTACTTAATAAGTTGACTAAGTATTGTACTTCGTATTGGTAGAAAGCACACTTGGATAATTTTCCATATAATTTATGTTTTCTGAGAACTCCCAGCACAATCCTTAAAATTTCATCATGTCCTTCCTCATTCTTGGAGTATATTAATCTATCATCAATAAATATAAGTACAAATTGGTCTAAGTATTCCCTAAACACGTTGTTCATCAAGTTCATGAAAGTGGCAGGTGCATTTGTTAGATCAAAGGGAAAACCTGTAAACTCGTAATGCCCATACCTTGTTCTAAAAGTGGTTTTATGGATATCTTCATCACTAATTCATAGTTGATGATAACCGGATCTAAGATCAATCTTGGAAAACACTTTTTTGCCCCCCATTTGATCAAATAGATCATCAATTTGGGGCAACAGGGAACGATTTTTCACTGTTACCTTGTTGAGCATTCAGTAATCAATACAAAGTCTGAGGGTCCCATCCTTATTTTTTACGAAGATAACCGGTACACCCCATGGTGATATACTTGGTCTAATCAAACCCTAGGACAAAAATTCATGTAATTGAGCTTTCAAATCAACTAATTCAGTTGTTTTCATTATGTATGGTGCCTTGAAGATTGGTTCCATTACTGGTTTGACCTGTATTGTGAATTCAAATTCACGCTTAGGTGGAAGTTTGGGAAAGTCATTTGGAAACACATATCTAAATTCCTTTAGGATGGGAAATACTTCAATTTCGAGCTCAATTTCCTATCCCTAATTTGTTATTTTTATAGCATATAGATGACAGCCCTTTCGCTTTACCTTTTTTAGTTGCATGGCATAAATATACCTAGTGACAAACTTTGTTTTAACACCCTGAACACTTGTGGTTTTCTGCTGATCATCGCAATAGGTTACACTTTTCCCTAAGTAATCCAAGGTTGCATTATGTTGACTTAACCAATCTATACCTATGACAACATCATAGGATCCAAGAGGTGCCACATACATGTTTAATCTTCTCATGAACTTAGGTAATTCTATTGGTGCCTCAAACAAATACTGATTCATTTTGTGTATAACATTATTTCCATACTATATAGTCCAAGTGTGTTCCATGTGTTGAGCTCTTATTTTGAGTTTATCAGCAACTTTAGATGAAACAAAACATTCTTTTGAACTGGAATAAAATAAAACAGAAACAAGTTCTCCAAAAATCTTGCCCGAAGTTTCTATTAGATTTGCTTGCTTTTCCACTTGCTTATTATGGACTGCAACATAAATCTTATTTTGTTGCCCCTCTTTATTTACTAGAGTATATCCCTTCTGTTGATTATTCCATTGTCCTCTTTGAGGACAATTGTTAGTAAAATGATCACCACTGCACTTAAAACATCCTCCCAATGGTCTTTTTCTCTCAATCTTATTCTGGTTGAAACTTGTTCCTTGTTGCCCATTTTTATTATTATTCACAATAGTTATACCTATTATTCCTCTTTTATTGACAAGCCTAAACTTGTTATTTTCCTTTTTCCATGTTGGTTTACTTGTGCTTGATGTTTGGAAATTGTTATTTTCCCTTCTATTTTCCTTTCTAGAGGCGTAAATACGTCGAAACTTTAGTTCTTACTTGATAGATTTTTCAAAAACTGTTTCCATCGAGGTAGGTCTATGAACATATATCTTACCTCCAATACTAGGATCCAATCCCATTATAAATTTTCTCACTCTAAACTTCTCATCCTTTTGATACAAAGGAACATATTTCAGCAATCTAGTGAAACATTCCCAATATTTTGTAACTGAGTACTTTCCTTGAGTCAAGTTTTGGAATTCTACCATCTTTGATGGAAGTAGGCCTTGAAATTATCCCACATGATCATACCAGAATCAATTCCTATTTCCATTTTCATGTTAGCCCACCAAGAAGATGCTTCACGAGAAAATTGGTAGGCTCCCCATAATGCTTTTGTCTTCTTTGAAAAGTCCCTAATCTCAAAATACTTTTCCATTTTAGAGAGCCAATTTTCAGCACGATCCCCAAGATTTATACCATCAAATTTAGGTGGGGATATTATTTTAATGTCCCTTCCTAACTCAACACCCAACCTTGCTTTCTTATTTTCCCTTTCATTCAAGTGCTTGGGTTGATCGTCATATTGCTCATCACCCTGATTCTCATCCCTATGATCTTCATTCTATTCACATCCCTGAACTTCTTGTTCTAAGGAAAAAACTCGATTTCAGGTGTCATTCAAAAGGTCAAGGATTTCTTCTAACTTAGCAGCCGTATTATCTAGCACGTCATCAATATTTACCCCACTATCACTTGTCATACTAGTTGTTGTTGTCGGCCTAGAAATAGTTTCATGTTTTATAAATGAGGATACTTTTATTAGAACGTCTGTCCCATTAATGTCTGAGTATGTGAGCCTTTGGCTCTGAAACCAAAATGTAACGCTCAAAATTAAAAGAGTTGAAAAATGAGGATTTTTCTTGAACAGATATACATAATAACAAATTACACAGCTACAATCATACAGATTTATTCAATCAAATTACTTAATCAAATTTTGATCTTTTGATCTATCCGATAACATCCATGTAAGCCCTGTGTAGCTGAGAAGGGTGTATCTAGATCTCCATGATCTCCCTTTGTCACTACTTCAAGTGAAAATACTTACTAGCATTTTGGCTCCACCTTTTAAAGGTCATGGGAACTATGTGAAATTCCTTGGGTCTACCACGAAGTTAGTTTCCTAACATCGTATTTTGGTATCCGACCATTGTCTAC
This sequence comes from Taxus chinensis, assembly GCA_019776745.2. NCBI lineage: Eukaryota > Viridiplantae > Streptophyta > Pinopsida > Cupressales > Taxaceae > Taxus > Taxus chinensis. Next base: position 151,698,413 of record CM034157.1, read on the forward strand.
CTCATGTTCTGTATTTCAACTTTCCATGATCAGGTTAGAGACATTTTTTTAATTTAATTGGAGGACTAGGTGATCAAACAATGCACAACCATCAATGCATTACTTTGGCCAAATTTATCCTCCATACGGGTTATAACTTAACTCAAGACATCACACTAGTATTATGAGTTTTAAGTCTTTTGCCACCTCAATACTATCCCTTTCAGAGTTATCTAGATCATTATAGTTTGTTTTTATTTTATTTCCAATTAAACCTATCTTGCAAGAGTTTATATTGAGATAGATGTCAAAGCCCAACTAGGATCTTTATGAGATAAGTACATTCATTATGTTGAATTGTAACTATATCAACATTCTGCATGTACTTATCCTTACTATGCGTATTGGATCTTTTCATATATTTACGATCCCATTTAGTCTCTTTTTTTCCTAATGTTTGATTCTTTAACCTTAAATTACCTTTTTACAACAATACTCTTCCATTCTCTCTCTCTCTATATAAACATGTATACTTAATTATTCCTTTGATTAGCTACGCCACTAAATAGCTTATTTAATTTAGAAATTAAATATAATTGATTGTTACAATAATTTTCCAATTATCAGCTTCGTACATTGATAACTATTAAATAAATGTATTCAACAATTTGTGAAAAGTAAGATTTCACAACTCAAGTATTCATCATTTACTCATATTAAGATATTATTACACACAAAGTAATCATCTCTTTATTAAAATCATATATTACATATGTCGTTAAGGCGAAATATATAACCAGTATAATAATTCTCACATAGTGAGGTTTGAATATTTACAATGGGTCCAAGATCCCAATAATTCAGCCAAAAATTTAAGGATATCATCCTTTCACCAATTAAAATCCAAGTATCTCATTTAGATCCATGCTACGATAAAACTTCACAAGACATGAGTTTCCGCACATCTGAATGTAACGGCTAATGGTCCTGCAAGACTGGAGTAGTTGTATGATGTCAGTTCAAAATGAACTGGGATGAATATTAACTCCATTTTCTGATGCAATTAACTAATAAAATATGAAAGGATATACATGATGTTTTATCAACAACCACATGGTAATAGAGCCGAAAATCTATTACTACCTGGTTTCTATAAAGATACAGCTATGGATGCACACAAATAGAACAACCAATTTCTATTTCAGCAATCATGTTTCCCTCTAATATAAAAGGTCAATACATCCATATTCGAGCTTCAATACATAAGCATTTGACATTTAAAATTTCTATATAACTTCGTAAAAACAATATGGTTGAGAAGCGAATTTTTTTCAGTCAATGAGCGGCTCTAAAAATTAGCACAAATATCACCATATTTACATCACTTTAACATGTTCTATCTAGTAAACAAACAACCCAACCAAAAATATAGTAGCACCATGGTTACATCATTTAAACATACTCTTTTTAGTAAAATAACAACTAATAATTTCTTTCATAAGATATCATTATTTTAAACCCAATCATGCCTCCAATTACTCCTTGGTGCATCTTGGTCAAGCTGTCTTGGCTTTCATGCCCTTACCAAGACAAACAATTTATTTTTCATAGTCTTACAAGAATCCAAGTCATATTGTGAGGGTGGAAGTTATAAACTAAATACCATTTTTTTTGTAATTATTCACACATAACAAGACACCCTCATTTATACATGAACCAATTTAGTAGTCCATAATAATTAAATTTCTATAAAAATACAACCCCATGCAAGATCTTTGACACCCACAAATTATCATTTGAAGGATATCAATAAATTAAAAATCATACCTGCATATAACAACTAAGAAGAAAAATACAAAACCCCAACTGGTTGCATACCCGTATTGATTTGGTTACCCAAATCTATTCCTTTATGCAAATCGATTTGTATACCCAAATTGATTTATTTACATAAAACACACAACCAAATTTCAGTTTAACAAAATGAAAACCCACAAGCGCAAATCAATTTTAAACACACAAATTCACAAAATGTTTTCCTTCTTCCTGTACAAGAAAAAACCAGCTCTTTTCCTTTTTGGGTATAATTTATTATAATGCAGAGAAGGAATTTTTAACCTTTCTTTTACTTTTTTTTTGTTGATGAAAACCTAAAACCCCATATGCATATTTTTCTAGGTTAGGTTAAAACCACACAAAGAAAACTGAAAAGAATACAAAATCCATCAATTTCCTTTTCATACTTCATCTCCAAACAATTAAATCAAAATTTGTCCATAATTTCCTTGATTACCATTAAAAACTGAATGTGTATTTCCTCTTTTTTTTTACAAATAATGCAGTAGAGAAAGGAGAAGATATTCATACCTAAAGTAAACCTAAATTTGACAACCTTCTAATCTTCTCGCTCCAATAATTTGAATCCTTCTTTCCTCCAAAACTCATGCAGCTATTCCGGAAGGAGAGAATGAAAATAGACGAATGAAAAATAATAGAAAAACATAATGAAAGAACTATGGCTGGGTGGCATATTGAAAACATTTTTGGCTTCCCAATGTTGGTATGTGTTTTAGTGCATGCCGCACACTTGTGCCATGTGAAGGTGTTTCACTTTATGAAACCCATAAATCTCAATAACTAAATAAAATTTTTGGCTTACATGTCAAATCCCTCTAATATATATATATATATATATACTAATTAATATTTCATACATTTTTATTTACTTTAGTTGTTAGCCAGCTTAATGGTTAAGTTAAAATTAACCTTCATAATACAAGTCCACATATTTTCAACAATATATTACCATAAAAATTAGTTGAATTTCCAGGTTTATATAAAACATTCCTATACGAAAACCACTAAGTCCGTAAATAATAATTCGAGTATTCTCATAAAGGTGGCTAGATGTAGCATTGTCAAATTAAACATAGGACAATTATTATCGCTATCATGCAAAAGTCAAACAAAACAAAAGACGACCAAACCCATTGAAATAATGTAACTAGAATACAAATAACCAAAAGATTCACTATCATTTATGAACCATTTTACCTATGATTAAGGCCTAATCATGTTTTAGGAAGGATCATCAAGGTGGGTGTGGGGTTATTCATTCCGCAGTGTCATGCCATGCAACAAAAGTTGTGGGTCATGATACGACAAACCAAATGAATTTTACAAGGGTAAGGCACTAGGTACTTAGTAGTTGTTATGGGTGTGGAGTACTTAGGCTTCATTAGAGAGAGTTCCCTCAGAACCCTATTTATTTCCCCATTTGTAGTAGAGTGATGCAAGTTGGTGGTAGTTAGGCAGATTCATAGTTGGGATGTGGAGATGGCTTCTGGAGCCAAGCTTTTCATAGTGGACTCCTTAGTCAAGGAGTGCATAGTTGACCTAGGACCCTTTTCCACAACCTTGGATCTTCGTATCCTTCCTGTTGGGTTCCTATGGGATTATTTTGGGCATGGATTGGTTATCTGCACATAGGGACCAAGGGTTGATTGTTACAGTAAGGTAATATCATGTGTAGATGATTTGGGAGTGGAGATAGTGATAGTGGGAGTTAGGAGACCCACCTCTATTCGCACCATATCCGCTATGCAACTTAAGTGGGTGTGCATGATGAGGTTAGTAGTTGTATGTTATCACGGTTAGCGATAGATCATAGGATGAGTCTAGTGGGCCATCACTTGATGATCATCATATCTTGAGGGAGTTTTCAGATGTCTTTCCAGGGGAGATGTCAGGGTTACCTCCCCCATGTGAGATAGATTTTCACATTGATTTGGTTCCAGGAGTAGAGCCTATCTCACAAGCACCTTATAGGATGACTACCCCTGAGCTCTGTGAGCTCAAGTTGTAGCTTGAGGGCCTTCTGGAGAAAGTCCTAATCCATCCTAGTGTATCCCCTTGGGGTGCACTAGTGATTTTTGTAAAGAAGAAGGACATGGATCTCTGTGATTGTGTATTGATTATCATCAGCTAAACAAAGTAACAATCAAGAATCGTTACCCCCTTCCACGTATTGATGATTTATTTGATCAGATGAAGGGGGCCACAATATTTTTCAAGATAGATCTTAAGTCTAGATACCATCAGCTGAGGATCACGGAGGAAGATATTCATAAGACAACCTTCCGTACGAGATATGGCCACTACGAGTTCACAGTAGTGCCTTTTGGTCTGACGAATGCCCCCAGTATTCATGAGTTTGATGAATGGGGTATTCAAGAAATTTTTGGATCACTTCATGCTCATTTTTCTTGATGAAATTTTTATTTACTGTGTGCACGTGTGAGGAGCATGAGGAGCACCTTTCCACAGGTTCTGCAGTGTCTTCGTGAGTAGTAACTTTATAGGAACCTGGAGAAGCGTGCATTCTTTCAGTCAGAGGTGTAGTACTTGGGTCACATCATTTCTGGGGAAGGTATCATCATCGATCCTTCCAAGATTTAGAGCTATTATGGATTGGCCCATGCCAACTAGTGTGACCGAGGTGCGCAGTTTCATGGGGTTGGTAGGTTACTACATGAGATTTGTTCAGGACTTTTCTCAGATTGCACACCCCATCACTTCCCTTCAGTGGAAAGGGAAGAAGTTTGTTTGGTCTGATAGATGTGAGCAGGCCTTCAGTACACTGAAGGGATGCCTTACGTCAGCACTGATTCTTGTTGTGCTAGACCCTCATAGGGATTTCTTTATATGTACGGATGCTTCCTTGGCAGGATTAGGTGGAGTATTGATGTAGGAGGGCCGTGTGGTTCCTTTGAGTCTCGCAAACTCAAATATCATGAGCTCAATTATCCAACTCATGACCTTGAGCTTGCAGCAGTTGTGCATGCTTTGGTTTGATGGAGACATTTCCTTCTTGGTAGGAGATTTATTCTCAGGACAGACCATTTGAGCTTACGTCACCTCTTCATGTAACCCAATCTCAATGCTCATCAACGGTGTTGGATGGAGTTGTTATGTGAGTATGACATGGAGATAGAGCATGTGAAGGGGAAGGAGAATGTTTTTTTGATGCTCTGAGTAGATGGAGACATTTGTCTATGGCTACTTCAATGGGTAAAAATTTGCGGAGTAGGATTTTGTAGTAGCTTCCTCATGATAGTTTCTACCTTGCAGCTAGATCAGAGATTGAGTCTCAGAGACCCCTTGAGGGGAATTTTGATGGTTTTACATTAGATTCAGATGGACTTCTCAGAAACAGAGGCCAGATCTATGTACCTAGGGATGGAGGTTTGAGACAGGATATCTTGGTAGAGGCTCATCGTGCACCTTATTCAACCCATCTAGGGGTGAAGAAGATGCATGCCACCTTGAGACAACTTTACCATTGGAGAGGTCTTTGGAGAGATGTAGCTCAGTTTGTGTCACATTTTTTAGAGTGTCAGAGGGTGAAGGCTGAGCATCAACATCCAGCTGGCCTTCTTTACCCACATGTTATCCCAGAGTGGAAATGGGACACCATTTCCATGGATTTCATAGTAGGGCTACCGACGTCAAGATACCACCATGATGCCATCATGGTCACAGTGGATAGATTGATGAAAGTGGCTCATTTTTCTCTGGTGAAGACCACCTATACAACTAGTGCAGTAGCAAGAGTGTACCTGGATGAGATTGTTAGACTGCATGGGATTCCATGGAAGATCATTTGTGACCATGATCCCTTATACACATCACACTTCTGGACTACCATGCAGTAGGCCCTTGGGACGAGTATCAACTTCAGCACAACCTATCATCCAGAGACAGATGGTCAGATGGAGTGGGTGAATCAGATTTTAGAGGACATGCTTTGGATGTACGTCATGGATCATCAGTCGAGGTGGGAGGAGTAATTGTATTTGGTTGAGTTTTCCTACAAAAATAGTTTTCACAGTTCGATTGGCATGAACCTTTTCAGGGCATTTATGGTAGGGAGTGCAGGACACCTTTGAGTTGGGATAAACTTGAGGACAAAGTATCTCTTGGACCAATTTTGTTACAGGACATGGAGCAGTAGGTTGTTTTGGTCTGACAGAGGTTGCAGGAGGCACAAGACAGCAGAAGAAGTATGCAGATCAGAGGAGAGTTGATGTAGTTATGAGGTGGGCATGAAGGTTTTTCTTTATGTCAGACCTCATAAGAGTCCTATCCATTATGAAAAAGGCTCTAAGTTGTCTCCTAGATTTGTGGGTCCATTCAAGATCCTGGAGTGGATCGGTCCCTTAGCTTATCGTCTAGCCTTTCCACCCAGCTTGTCTCGCATGCATGATGTGTTTCACATGTATCTGTTCTTAGGAGATATATCCCAGATCCTTCTCATGTATTGGATTGGACCACACAGGTGCAGGAGTAGGGGTAGATGATGGTGGAGCCCATGTGTATTTTAGAGTGTAGGACCCTGGGCCTTGAGGCTGAGAGATTGATCAGAGTGTGAGTCCAGTGGGATAGGTATGATGAGACTGCTGCTACATGGGAGGATGGTACATTGCTACGAGTCTAGCTTCCACACCTATTTCATTGACTTCCAGGAGGAAGTCTAGTCTAAGGGGAGGGGGATGTAGTGCCCACTCCTCTTCGACACTTATTATATTTTATTTTCGATTATTGTTGACTATAGACATGGATATTATTGTATCATTTTGGTTTAGCATGATGTTAGATGATAGAGATATTCTGACTATTGATGGATTGTGATTCATAGTATGATTTGTGTGGATTCTTAGAGGCATAGAGAGACATTTTATATTGATGATGATGATGTGTTGTTAGCATATATATTACTGACATTCAGAATTTTTGTCATGTTGACTATGATTTAGCATTTGAACTAATCTCGTGATCTTATTGATATTGATGAAATGGTAGATTTGAGATGTTGTTGAAATTTTAGACAAATGATAGCATTGATTAGTTGAGATGATGATTTAATTATATGAGGATTTTTATTGATTGATGTGTGTATATTTTATCTTTGATGTTTTGATGTGGCCATGAGGCCGAAGGAGGTATTGTGTGATTTTGCAGGTAATTATATCACAACAATCAAAAGGGGATTGGAGACCAACCACAACGGAATACTGGATGGATACAATGATGGTCACCATGGAAACTTGTGTAATGTTTTTGTTTTTTTTATTTTGTTAGGGGGTCCCCATGGGGGGATGACCTCCAATTGTGACCATGGGATTTGTGTGTAATTGTTCCCTTTTTATTTTATTTATTGTAGAGTATGTGATTTATTTTGTGATGTAATTTATTTAATCATTGTTGATTAATGTGCCTTAATTAAGTAAATTAATCATGTTTATTAAGTTATATGGGGATGTGAAAAATGGGTTCATTTATTAGAGTAGTTGGTCTTTTGGATTTTGTGATTTTGATTGAGTGTAAGTGACTTTGAGTGTTGTACACTCTACCTTACCTTGGAATTTTGGATTTGGGCTTAAGGGCCATTTTTGGAGGCTTGTGGGACAAGCTAAGCTTGTCCCACACCTCTTAATTTCTTATACCAATCCTACCTATGGATTGGAGGGGTCAAAAATAGACCCCATTATGTGTTTTGTAAGACAAAAAGTGACATTTATTGCACTTTTCTTACATGGGTTTTAAATTATGTCCTTAGGGGGTGTGGGTTTGGATTGTGTGTGTAAGAGGTTTGTCATTCCTCTCAACCACCAATTTATTGTGCATTGGGGTTGAGGTTTGACTTGTGATGTGGAGTTGAGGATAAGTGATGTGCAATCCTACATGGAGCCACCTCACCCTCCTCTTCCCTTTTTCTATATATGCAAGTTTATTTGTTTGTTTGGGGGTTACTTCATTTCATTTGTGCTCTTGTATTTTTGGAGTTGGAGAGTTTTGAGTGCTTGTTGAATTTTTGGAGCTTGTTGGAGTTGGATTGAGCTTGAAGGAGCTTGGAGTGTGACTCTTTGATCAAGTTCTACCATGGAAAGGTAGGAACTACACCCTTTTTAATTGTTTTCTTTTATATGTGTATATTTGTATGCAAGTGAATGGTTTGTATGCTTGTTGGGATCTTGGGTAGAATGCCTAAGTATGGTGTAGGAGAAGGCTATGGGGATTTTATATGTAGGGAGGCATAAGAGTTTATTTCATGTTTTGGGAGGGAGTTGGGTTGGGTGCCCCACCTTGGATAATAAGAATGCTTGCATTTCTTACTTGGTTCTTTTGAGGGAGACATAAGAGATTGTAGGGAGGCATAAGAGAATGTGGGAGGCATAAGAGGATCTTGAGGGAGGCATAAGAGTTTTGTAGGGGTTTTGAGATGTATTTTTGAGGGTTTTAAGGTGGGCACCTAATCCCATTGGGAGGCATAAGTGATCTCCCCATAGATCCTTGCTCCATTGGCTTTGCATTTCAAGCCTTGTGTATTTTGAAAGTTACATTCTTGTGATTTTTTTCCAGTGTTGAATGTGTGTTATATGGTTGTGAAAATTTGTATTGTGATGTGGAAGCATTGTGTTGTTTCCATGAGTTGGATCCATCCTTTATTGCATTTTGGTTGGGGCTCGGGGGCCAATGAGGAGGATAGATTCTTCTCCTCATTGGATTATTGGTTGGGTGGAGAGTGTTGCCTCTCCCCCATTTTTGTTGTTGTGATTAAAGTGAAGAAATGGTGGAGCTCTTGTTGAAGAATTTGGGATTTGGAGAATTTTTTGAAGTCAAAAATAGCCCTTCATTGTAGAAATTTTCTTGTAATTCCCACTTAAGGTGGAAGACTAGTAGACTTGTATTTAAAAGAAAAGTTGTTTTGCAAGTTTTATTTACCAAGTTGTAATATCATATTTGAAGGAAGTTCATTAAAGAATGTGTCTTTCCTTTCTCTTCAAATTATTTGTATGTAAAGGAATGAATTAAATGGATATCATGTTTAAATTTTACCTTGTGTTGAAAGAAAAGAAAGTTGCAAATCTTAATGTTTTGATCACAATGTGAATTGGGAGGTTGTCATAGCCTTATTATGGGTTGAAATAGTTAAACACTCTCTAGTTTTTATATATTTAAAGTTAAAGTTATCCTTTGATATCTATGTTCTTTTATACATTCATTTTTAGAGTTCTCTGGCCTACACAGTGACCGACACTGGTCAGTCTTAACCGGCGTCGGTGTACTCAGTACCGACATCGGTCACTGTTTCATATTGCAGTATTTAAAATGTTAACTCCAAGTTTAGTTATCAACTTAAATGATATCATGACTTACACAACAACCTTAAATTCAATGAATAATTGTTGGAAAAGTCATTTAGATAAGTGTGAAATCACAAAATATTGAAGATATGTCAAAATTTATAAAATATACTCATCTAACAGTAATCGACATCAGTGACTAAACCTTCGTCGTTATTCCTTGTGACCAACATCGGTCACTGGATACTACACCAATTTTATTTCTGAAAACTTGACAGTCATTTGTTGTTCCTTGTTTATATCAGATGCTTCTGAGACTGTTATGCTTTCTTAAAATTGAATAAGAAGTTTCTCATGGAATTAATCTCTTACCCCCTGCATTTAAAACAATATTCTAAAAACTTACCATTAACACAGGAACCGACACCGGTAGTGGAACCAATGTCGGTAGCACAGTGGTTACCATGGTCGGTCAAGAGACCATCGTCAGTCACCTATGCGTGGATTTTTTTTTAAGAAAATGTATTTCTGGCCAAACCATTGGCTCTTATGGATCTAGACTTCACCTAAATGTAGATCCAGCCTGTGAGGGACATGTATGATTGTTTGGACCCATTCTCCAACCTGCATATAGGGATTTAAATACATAACACTCTTGATGTACAAAATGGGGGTTTTTCCCCATCAAAAAAAAAAAAAAGAGAACTAATCAACAATAGATCTCAAACCAGATCTAGGATAGATGCTTGCATTGCAATAAATAACTAAGAATACATGATTAAATCTAAGATTCAACTATTCTAAAGGAGGATCCAAATGGATGGAATCCCCTTCTTCTTGCACATTGGATCCAAGAAGACTCCTTCATGATTTTCCCTTGATCCATGGCATCCACTCCTTCAACCTGCAAACCAAAGAGAAACAAATGAATGAGCTTAGGGTAAGAAATGGCTTAAGAAGACTCCCTTAAGGATGATTAGGGCTTCTTTTGGGTAGATCTAATCTTGTGGTCCCTATTGATTTGATCCAAGGGTTAAGAATCAACCCTACAATTGTTAGGTGAGAATATTCATATTATGGTTGTAAATTTTAAATAAATCAAATGTATGTGTAAATGGGTGAATGGGGCCACTTAGGGCTCTAGTGTATTAAGTTAAAAATGTAACCCTTCTAGTAGGTTTTAGTGAATAATTCAATGGAAATTAAAGAAAATAATTTAAGATAACTAAGGTAACTAGGAATAAGGGTTTATTAAATGTGGACTGAATGTTAATACCCAAGGGGAAACTAATTAATCTAGTAAGAGATGTTAATGGAAACTTATCTAGTGATGATAATTAAATTGACATAGAACTGGATTAAGAATATTTAATTATTAATCTAGACTGGATCTATCCTATGAAATGTAACATTGTTGGTAGGAATTAATTAAACGTATATTAGGGTTTGACGATTAATGTTGTTTTAGAACATTGAAAATTGTGGGCATTGTAGCATTAGAAAGGAAAGGGAAAACCTTCTAAATGATTCAGAAAAAAGTCAATCCAAATAAGAGCCTTACATGATCTTCAAAGTAATAATTTTGGATTTGAAATTTCCTTAGAGAATGTTCTTTCCTTTAAGTTACGTAGCTCCGATGGAGGTTGCATAACCATTGTTCTGCACAGACTGGCAGGTTCCATGAAGGTTCAATCCAAGATCTATCAGAACTCCCATAGGTTGAAACAACATCTCTGTAGCTGCAAGTTTCTTAATGTGTGTTCTCACACTAATTTCTCAAAACCTAGGGAGTTCTCTCTAAGGATTCTGAAGCTTGTTGAGGCACTGTGTATGAAGTTCTTCTTCCTCACTTATTATTCTTATCATTTCAAATTTCCCTTCCTATGATGATCCTGAACTTAGTGATTGTCAAGTGTGCTGGACCATTTCCCTACCATTTTTCTATAAAAACCAAGCTTTTTCCTGAAGCATTGGCAAGGTTAGATGTTAGACTACATTAGGGGAAGCTATCTTGAAAGGGGATATAATTTTTAATTGCTTGGTTTTAGATAGAATTATAATTTCATGGACCAAATCAATAGCTTAAAGTGTTTTCCTAGAAGGAAACACCTTGAATATACTACCTCTCTGATGTATCATCTTCAGAAGGACGGTGCAGTAGTCTTGGAAGACTGCGAAAAGGCCTTGGTGAACGAGGGAAAGATAACATATGTGAAGTTTTACATTCTGAAACAACATTTTTAGTTGCAGATTTGAAGCATGGAAAGGTACAGTTTTACAAACAACTTGTATTTCCAATGAGCAACAAAAAGGTACATTTATGATTTTAATTTATTTCCATGATTAAGTGAACTATTTAAGTGTATTGAGTTGTATAATTTAATTTATTATCTATCCAAATGAAGAAATTACATAAAGGAAATACATACATCTCATTACAAGCTGTGGGATTAACTCTGAAATTACATAAATGGAAGTGCATATATGTAAAACTATGAGTAAAGAAAGAATGGAATCCATCATTTCCTAGATTTCCATCAGTATGGGTTGACTTGTCCTAGCTTATCCTCTCCACCACCATCACTAGCTTCCACCACTATACCTGAAAGAGAAAAGAGATTTTGTTAGAGCTCTGGATTTTAATCTTGTTGTATTCATAGTTTTGAATAAATGGAATTTCAATTAATGTACTCAAAATCAAAAATTACAGAGAGTAGAATGCTTAGAGAAGAAATCGTAGCACAGTCAAAGTATTAATTGCAGATTTCATCACCTGAAACAAAACATTCAACCTTAAACAACAACTCATGATAGCATCAAAAAAGTACATATAAGGTACATGGTATTCATATTTCAGTCATGATTATAGTAAAAGTAAATAGAGCACAAATTTATGCACGCAGTCATCAAATAGGTAAGGTGCATTTACATGCAACAATACCAAAGTACATAATTCAGTTTTCAAGTAAAGAAGTACAAGTGCAAGTAATACCAAGTTGTCAGAGGAGAAATCATGATACAAGTATAGTTGTTTTATAAATCCAATGAACATCAAACAAACCCATTTGTATATAGGACCGTCAAAAGAATGATCAATGAAAAAATGCAAGGAATTCATAAGCAAGTCTTCAAAAACAAATTGTATTATCATTATAGAAAACCCACCTTTTCATCCCTCAATCATCAACACAGTTACATTGATTAATGGATAAAAGTGTGAGAGTATTAAGATTAAACATGCTTTCTAGAAATTCTTAAGAGTATGCAAATCAAAGGGAAAATTTTAAACAAATCTTCACAATAAGAGCTACATATTTTCTTATTTGTCAAGACTATATCACAAAATTTCTATTCAAATAGGGAAAATTTTGTAAAATAATCATTTTGATGAGTGTTTGTTCTAGAAATCTCATCTTCAGATCTAAGATGCATCAATTTTTTGAAGCCAAGTACAACTATTCAACAGGAGAAATGAGGACTAAAAAAGTTTGATATTACATTCATGGCACTGAAGATTATTAAAATATCAAGCCTTTGTTGTTTGCTCCAAGCCTAGCATCAAGGATCATATAAGGTGTGTCTGTGAAATAATGAGAAGGGATTCAAGATTTTTTTCTAGGTATGAATCAAAAGGATAAAAGTAATGCAGATTTGAAATTTCAAATGATCAAATGATTAGGTATAGATGAATCAAACAATGCATATCCATAAGTTCAGGAATACAGTTTTCTTTGCATACAAATACAAGTTAACTAGAGTAAAATAACCATTCAAGCAACAAAGGTGTTACAAGATTAGAACACAATCATGACAGCTATGCTGATACATCAAAGCGATAAATTGTTTTTTATTAGATAAGGAAAAAAAAAATTTGAAGGGATCTGGAATCCCAGAAAAAAAGAAAGATAAAAAACAAAACAAATAGGTAGAACATCAGATAAATGGACCACCAAGGCACGAGGAAAAACAAAATGACAAGCCAAACAACAAAAGGAAGACCCAAAGGGAGAAAGGGCGCTGTAAACATAGTCAAAGTGGCTTAACCATCAAAACAAGGGACAACCTAACTACCATAGACATTTCCACGATGGGATCTAAGGCTCATCCTCAGAGGAGAAATATCAACATTTACTTTCTTCTTGTTAATCAAAATCTTCCATTCATCCCCCCATTCAGATCTAAATTCTCATCTGGGTGGACAGGTAGGCATACCTCGAGAAGCTCATTGTTTTTATGGCTTTGAGTCTGCATGAAATCAAGATGTTGCACAATTGATTCTTCCTCTTTCCCAGAAACCTTATGTGAAAAATTAACTGTTCCGAAAGGGGCAGGAACAATTTCACCCATCTTTAATTCATGCTTATCCCTAGAACTACTTGAAGCTTATTCTTTATCACTTTATTTAGGATCATATACCACCAAATTATATTGAATTAAAATATTTCCACCACGATACCCTACCCTTGATTGACAACTTGGTTTTGCCAAAATTGAATTATCTTACAAAAAATTATTCAATTTGAATTGAAACTTGTCATGAAGCAACATGAAAACAACATATAACTTCTCATACTCACCATCTAGCTGAAATAGGTCTCAAACTTTGTAGTAATTAATATGTACCTATGCCAACTTGTATGTTCTTCAAGATAATACTGAGAGGGGGGGTGAATCATGTATTATGATATTATTTCAAACTTCAATACTTAAACTTAGATCTATAATCACGAGCAATGTGAATATATCAAATCAATCAAAGAACACAAAACTTAATGCAAGTAGACACAGACGTACGTGGAAACCCTTTCGAGAGAAAACCATGGAGAAACTTCTTTCTTTATATATATTTCTCAAAAATTTGTAGGCACCAACCTACTGGAGACACCAATCCCCAAATTATAGTTTTGTAGGCACCAACCTACAGGAGCACCCACCCCTTTCGCTAAGCACCAACTCAGCAAGAGACACCGATCTCTTCAAATATGAAGGCACCAATACTATCCTTACAAAATTTGCTTTCCACTTTTCGAACTTGTTGCTTCCTCAACGAATAATGGAAAATTGCTTCTTCTTACTTTCAGATTTGTTGTTCTAAAAATTTTGCCCTTACGCTTCCTCTTCTTCTTTTTCCTTAATATATTCAACTTGAATCCATGCTTCATAAGGTCTCATTTGAATCTTCTTATATAGTCGTTCGTACCTTTTCGAAAGGGCATTACACCATTAAACCATTCACACCCTTTCATTAACATTAGTCTGCCTTTATTTATTAATTTATTCTTTCTAAACAAATCGCTGCCCCCTTTGAATTAATTAATGCACACATAAAGACTACCCCAAATAATTTAATTATCACCTAAACATTCAATGCAGCCCCTTAAGACATGAGTGTTGCTCTCTAAGCAAGTCATGGGCCCTCTTTTGTGCAAATCGTGGGCCTCCAAGGATAAATCATGGTCTTCATGAAAAAGCGTTGTTTTCTTCTCATCATGGTTGTCAAGATCTTCCTCTTTCTTGAATGTTGTTCGCTTTACACATGTACTGTTGTATTTCTTCTATAAAGACGACCCTTTTCACATATATAAATATTTGATTTCTGCTCTTTTTGCTACTCTATATGTTGTTGGTTATTTCTGTTGACATACTCACAATTTCATTAGTAATTCCGTTACTTTCTGATAGATTTCCGTTTACCAGTTCAACACCTCTTTGACATCAATGACAATATTTCCAACAATCCTAACACCTTTGTCACGAGAATAGGCATCATCAAATAAGTATGAAAGCTCCTGAGCTAGAAGCTTCTCTAGTGCCTAAAAAATTGTCTTTTGCATACTGCAACCAAATTAATTTGACCTCATGATGGCAAAGAGTATTTGGGAGCCCTGAAAACTGCTGCAGAAGTACTTTACAACTCCCTCACTTACTACTTATTGCTAACCCTTGTACTTGCGACTGTATTTCAATTGCCAATAAAAGTGTGACTAGAAAGAGCAATTACTGCCCTTATCCCGACTGGATATTGCAAATGTCTCCTCTTGGAAGTGGTTTAGTGATAAATGATTTGTCATCTTGTTCGGCATGTTGAAAACATGACTTCATACTTTCCTGCATTTGATTGCCATGACTCTTTTTAAGAGCCAATGACAATCTTACTGAGACATAGGGCTGCTTGTTCTGGAATGAAAGTAGAACCAGTGTTTCTTTGAAATGCTTTATATGCACTGGATATTTCACATAGTTGGAATCAGATTCATCAAACTCTACTTTGAAAGACTCCCTCCAAATACAACATCCATGAAACGAAAATGTTGCAATGTGCAATAATACGTACATGCTGCCATATACTCTTTTTATGCTGTGGATAGAGATCCCTACAATATTTACGTGCCATCTATCAGTTCTGAACTTCACAACACCCTTATGGGGTCCTCCAACCCAATATTATTCACGTGTGGACTTTGCCCTTAAGCGCTCTGTCAATGTGACTGTCAAAACAGTCTTAGTGATGAACTAGTGCGCTGCCCTTCTGAAGTCAACTCTAGACTAAGGCAGACGGGTATAGACCAAAGCATCAGACCTTCACGACCTCTCCTTACCTCATCTGGATGTGACGATCTTGAATCAGAAGCTACTCCTCACATTGTGTCAATCTCCCGTGCAGTCCATTCATTGGTTCGAACGTGCATCCGAAGCTCTTTACCAATCCTAGCATCAAAAACTATGAACTCGAATTTAAGACCTCCCAATTCTGCACTGCCCAGAATTGACGCAACATGATTTTTACATTTTTTTAGGAGAGGTGGTTTGGTATTCAGTTACCAGTTGAATTTGCAAGTTGGATAGCAAGCTTCCAACTGTAGCGTCACCTGACCATTGGTTTTTATGCACAGTTCTTGCAAACATTCTTGGGATCTTTAGAACCCCAAGCTATTGGAAAAGTACCTTTTGGAAGTGGCAACTTGTTTACTGTTTTTGTATTTCTGAACTTACCCTTATATGCACACTCAAACCAAATTATCCTTGGAGTGAACATGATTACTCGAACTGCTTTGAACCTGTGACTTAGATTAGAAGATTCCCCTTGCTTCTTTTCATCATCTATGTAGTACTGCTTGCAGGGTACACTCTCGTTGAGAGTTCGCTAAGTCCTTGTTGGAGATACGCTTCGACAGGTGAGTGTGAAGTCCTCAAGTACTTAAGTCAGAAAATCCATCACCTCCAGTTCCATGTTTAGACAGAAAACTGTCATGGCCTATTTTTGTTTCTATCAAACTCCGTAAGCATAGTCCTAATCAAACGTTCATGAACACTGCCTTATCCAAAATTGCCATTGACTAATAGCATTTTGCCATCTATTTATACGTTAAAGTAGGATAGTAGTTTTCAGCTCTAGTAATTGACGGAGTTAAATTCTTGCCATCCATCTAGGATTGCTTTAGCATCTTTTGTATCCAAATTTGCAGTTAAAGGTTTCTGGCACCACACCAAGCGTGTCCCTCCAATTTGAGTAGTGTGCAAAGGTGATCAGGCTTTGTGGTCAAATGACATTGTAGGACGTTTAGTACATCTAACTTAGTGCCCACATTTTTATAGCTCCAGTTATCTGTTGGTTCCTTTATTCCTAGACATGTTGTGATTGAGACTCTGATAGACTTTGGACATTTTACTATGATATTTTATCCTCATGGACATTATGGCATTTTGGGCGCGTAGCGCCAATTGGACTAGATTCATATACTGATATATTTCTTATGATGTTGATGACACTAACAGGGTTATATGATAGAATTATTGGTTAGATGTTAGTCTCTTGTGGTTGATTTGATTAATGATATAGTGTTTTGGATTTAATGATGGTAATTTTCATGCTAACCTAAGTGTATGTCGTTGCAATTTTACTTTGTGGATGATTCATGGCAAACTATGTGGATAAATTGTATGCATGCACTATCAATTGCAAATTATGTTCAGACATTATAAGTTTGATTGATATTGTGATGTATAGATGATGTTTATTATATTAGACAGATGCGGTTAATGTGTGCAATGAGTGTGCAGGTGACAGGTATAGGAGAGCATGGGTTTCAGGGAAGCTACGCAATTGTGCACAAGCGGCCCACGGGCTGAGTCCTAACCATGCTAAATGTTTGAGGCCTTAGATTAGATGTATTTAATTGGGCACCATGGGTGAGCCCCTCAATTGTAATGTAATTATGTTTTGTAAAATTAATTAGGTTTAGGGTGTGTTTTATTAAGTAAACTAGCTTAGGGGTTTAATGATCTTATCTTAAGTTAAGTGTTGGTTTTGGGAAGTGTGTGTGTGTTGGTAGAAGGGATTGGGGACCACATGTGAACCTTGGGTGGACCCCACACCCTCTACCCTTGTGCCCAAGCATGCCAAACCCGAAATTGGGTTATTTTGGGTATTTTTAGGGACCCCTTTTGAGTTTGGGGGTTCCCTTAGCATGAAAATGGGCCCTTGGACCCTACCTAATAGGTAGGGGGGCCTATTTCCAAGGTTTGGAGGGAGTTTCCCTCCCATTTAGCCCTCTTTAGTCACCATCCATGTAAGATGGTTGGGTTGTGTGAAATTGTTAAAAGTTGCTCCACTTTGTTTTATTTTAGTTTTTGGTATTTTGGGTGAAAAGGGATAAAAGGTGAGTTTACTCTTACTTATTTGGTTTTTGGAATCTTTGACTCTTGAGAGGAGAGGGGGTGACACTTGTCACTTTCCCATTGGTGAGGAAACTTTTGAGTTCCTCTTCTTATTCTTCCTCATGTGGAAGGAATGGGTCTTCTTGGTTCATTTTTTTTGGGAGCACTTGGAGAATTTTTGGGAGCTTGGAGGTGAGCTTGGACAAAGGGGAAAATCTTAGAGTCTTGGAAAGCATTATAGAGGTAGGATACTTAACCTTCTTCTTCTTAGTTGTGCTTATCTTGTTAATATGCTTGATCAATGAAATAATGTGTGTGAAATAATGTGTTGAGAAGTGTATGATGAATGTAGTTGTTTGTTTGTTCTTGTTGTTTTCTTTGTTTTCTCTCCACCATCATTTGGATTGATGGTTTTTGGAGAATGTAGGGGAAGAGAGAGGGATTTCCCTCTCAAACCTCATGGTTGTTGGTCAAGCCATGAAGGTCCCTTCTCATCCCCTCATATGGTTTGAGGTGGGAGAAAGGTTCATATGGCTTGAACCTTTCCCCATTCTTGGTGAGGAAACCCTTTTGGGTTTGAAAATCCTCCCAAGAAGGATTTCTATAGCATAAAGGAGGAATAAGGAGGATGAATGATTAGGAGGTATAAGGAGTATAAAATGCATGTTTTGTTGGTGCTCCTATGGTTGGACACCTTGATTTGGGCATCCCACTTCCTCTCTTCCCCCTTGTGAGGTTGACCTTGTTCTCCTCATGTTGTTGTTTTCATTGTGTAGTAGGTCTAAGTGGTTAAATGGTCTTATGTTTTTCTTGTTGTGTGTTAAAATCCCCATTATACTTGTGCACATTGTGGAAGCTAGTTCCTCTCTCCCATGGGCTTGGGGGAGGCTAGCATGACTTCCAACCATGGAAAGGCATGTGATGATGCCTATTGGTTGGGTGGTAAACAAGCCATGTTCTCTTGGAGTTGGATTCTTGTAGGAGTATTGGAGTTGGAGCTCAAGTTGGAGATAGTAGAGCCTCTTGCCATCTTGGTCTTTCTCATATTTGGAGGACATTGCCTTCACTTTGTAAATAAATGTGGCTTTGTAAAGTGTCATACACTCTTGTAAAGATCCATTATTGTACTTATTGCTTCTTGAAAACATTGGTCATTACTAAGAAAGTTTCTATTTTATTGTTGCTAAGAATCTTGTAATATTATCATATTGAGATCATAATGAGTTTTCTTTTTAGTTCAATGTTATACTTTGGAAAGTCTTGTTGTGTATAAATTTATAAAATATGATTATGCATGTCGCATCAAAACTGTAATATTTAGTTGTGCTACTTTACAAATATAAAATCTATAAAAATTTGAAAGTGTGCTCATGCATTGTATCCTATGTATTGAACTAAAAAAGTTAAACATAAGGCATTACATTTGGTATCAGAGCCGTGGTTCAAACACACGGACTCTTTGGGTAACTTCTAGATATCTTAGTCTTTATTAACAAATTTAATATATATAAATAAATTATATGGGATGTTATTGGAGTAGTATATATAATCCCGCTTGGATAGTTTTTGTAATCTTCTTCATAAAAATCTGAAATATTTACTTAGTTAGCAAGAACACTAATATTTGAAAGTACCATTTAGATTTGTTCATTTGTAAAGGAAACATCAGATTTGTGGAACATAGAGTTTTCAGAGATCTATTTGAAAACAAGACAATGGGTTTATATTATCTTTTTTTTTAATAGGTTTTGGCCTTGACAATTTCTAGTGATCCTATACAAGAAATAAAAAATACAGTTTCTTTGTTTAATAATAGCGTTGGAATCAAGTTGGCGATTATATTACCTAGGATATTTCATTACTAGTTATAGCCTTTATTTTATAACAAAATAAATTCATAAATGTTAAATACAATCTCATTTGCAAGTCTGTTTTTATATCATATAAATTAGTCATTACATCTTTTTCAATAGAAAGTATTAACATATTTAGGTGGATATGATTCTTTATAATTTTTTTTTTGAAAGCAATATTGTTGTAATATAATAGAAAATATAGACACAATTTAGAGAATAGCCTCCTTGTCAATATTCAAAAATATGAATTTTTTAGAAGTATACTTAGCATAATCTGGGTTTATAATACACAATGTAATAAACAGAATTATTATATTGTTATATATACTTAATAGTATATATACGGCCAATATATATATATAATATCATATAATACAATAGATTATATATATGTACATATAAACATATAAATTTAAAAATAAATAAAAAATAAAATTAATATAAACAAAATGCGAGGAAGGTCTGTTTTTCTTTTGAGTTTTTTTTAAAACAACCTGCCCCAAATTTGGGTTGGGGAGTCCCCGAACTGATCCCTGCCCAACTGTCTGCGCACCCCACGTTGTCTCCCTGAACCCTCCCCACAGACTAGCACCCAACCCGTCCCCCCCCGGACCCTGCTACATGGACCCTGCCCCTCAGCCCCGCACTGTGCCCGAATCCCGCCCTGTTCTCCCCAACCCTGCCCCTGCCGCACCCCAGACTCCCCAACCACTGTTGTCCCCTACCCCCCCCGCGATCCCTGTCCCTCCCCACGGCCCTGTAGTCGCCCGTTACCATGCCGACCCCCCATCACCCTCGAATGGACCCTATCCACCCTTGCCCCACACCCCTGCGCACTAGAAACCGTGCCCCCCTGACCCCTCCCTTTGCAGCCGACCACCTTGACCCCTTCACGCAGCCTAGCCAAATGTTTCCTCCCAATATATATATATAAATAAATAAAAAAGTTTAGAGTAAATGCCCAACAATATCCGCTGCCACGCATTACATATATTTATAAATGTTGTTAAATTGCATGTACAAAATACTTCTGGTTTAATCAAATGTATATGTTCCATTCAAAATCCTTTGCAGTCCTCCTTCACAACAAAAAGCTCCTAAAGACGAAAAAAAAAATAATACATGGATTTCACAAAAAGAAAAAAAAAAAGAGATCCATGAAGCCAACCTTCCCATAGCTCCTCCACCTGCACAAGAGGAAACAAAGAAATCTCAAAATAAGAGAAATAGTGAAGAACCTGGAATTCAAAATGACAAAACAAAATGAGAAAAGAATAGAGAAAAAAAGAAAACAACATAAGAAATTTAGGGCACTTTTAGGGCAAATTAAAATCAATGGCCAAGATTAATTTGATCCTAGGGTTCCTATTTAATCCTAACCTTCTTAAGTCATGGGGATTTTAATGGGAATAAAAATGAAAATTTAAGGGGGGGAGTGTGTGGATAAACTAAGTTAAAAGGGGGAGGGGGGACAAAATTAAATTTAAAGAGTGTGTAGAAAAATAATAAAAAATTTTAAAAGGGAGGAAGACTATTTATTTGCTAGGAGTGTAGAATTTTAATCATAACCCTAGGAAGTTTGATAGGGTAAAATAAATTAAATTATTATTAGGATAGTGTTAATTTATTTCGGGAAAATTAATTATTATTATAAATTAATTATTAACAAAAAGGGGCATTGCATTTGGTGTTATAATGATAATAACAATAATAATAATAATTAAAATAAAATAATAAAAATAATAATAATATAACACTTCCAACAAACGTTTAGAAATTTATAAAACTTTTTTTTATCTCGGGTTCAGGATGGCACCCAAGAGGGGACGATCGGCTCGAGGTTCGGGACGTAGTGCACCTACGCGAGAGCCGCCGGCCCCCGATTTTGGGCCTCAGATATTGGAGACCCTGCAGCAACTGATAGGTGTCGTACAGGAGCACCTTCCACCACCATAGGTGCCAAGAGAGGAGGACATTCAGTTGGGAGAGGAGGAGTTGATTGGTGAGGACGCACATCCAGAGCCACCTGAGCATGACATTCCGAGATGAGAGAGGTCACGTAGCCCTTCCATCCTTGGCGAGAGGGTGGCCTCATTTCATCACAGCCGATCACACAGCTTCGAGGGACCTTTTGGAGATAGGTGACCCCTTTCACCTGTTAGACCACATCACCAGGATCGAGACACAAGAAGTGTGATTCGAGACCTTCTTCGCCTTCAGCCACCTACGTTTACTGGTTCGACAGATGGCTTTGGGGCAGAGTCCTAGCTCCTTAGCTTGGATAGCTGCTTTGGCTTGCACTCTCATGAGAGCAACGTCAAAGCTAGGTTCGCCATACACCTCCTCCGAGACACAACAGGCATTTGGTGGAGGAATGAGGAGCGGAAGCTCCATTTGACTGAGATATAGTGACCTGGGAGTTATTCGAGGAGTGATTCAGGGCCCAGTATATGTCAGAGCATTTTTTGTAGAAGAGGATCGATGAGTTTCACGACTTACGACAGGGTTCTGGCTCAGTGGCGCAGTATGAGAGCAGGTTCTTGGATCTCTTGCAGTATGTAGACTACCTGCAAGATGAGAAGTTACAGGTAAACAGGTTCATTCGGGGCCTGAATGCAGATATAGCAGGAGCTGTTAGGATGTTATCTCCTCCCATGCTTCGAGAAGGCCGTTGAGAAGGCCTACTTGGCTGAGGAGAATAGGACCAAGGCTCAGGAGCACAGAGATAGAAATAAGAGCAAGTTCCTAGGACAGGATTCAGGCATTCTAGATTCAGAGAGCATAGGGAGTAGTACCACCCCCTAGAGGAGGATTCTAGTCTTCTCCAGCAGCATCGAGAGCTCCTCCACACCCATCACAACAGACACAACATCAGAGGGGTAGACAGACTCAGAGTTTTCAGTGAGGTGGGTCTAGAGGTGGTTTTGGTGGATCTAGAGATAGGAGGCTGGGTACTCATCACTCACAGCTAGCCACTCACAGCAGTCTGCTAGGGTTGGACCGAGCAGGTTCAGTTCACTCAGAGTACAGGAGGGACCCCATCTCAGAGGGGTACAGGAGGATGTTTTATTTGTGGGGCTCCAGATCATTATGTGCGTATGTGTCCACACAAGCCCACTACTACAGATATGCAGAGAGCTCCTAGATCCGAGCAGATGGTGGGTGATGTGGGACGTGCCCATCATGTGTATGCAGTGGTTGACAACCGCCAGGCTGAGCATCAGGCCACAATCATTGAGACGACAGGTACTATCAGGGGTATTTCTGTCTCAGTACTTTTTGATTCAGGTGCTTCAGATTCTTTTATATCTCCTTTTTATAGTGGACCAGTGTGGGCTAGTGGTGGCTAGGCAGCCAGATAGTTGGCAGGTTGAGTTGGCCTCTGGGGCTAAACTCACCGTGGACTCGTATGTGGAGAGTTGTGTACTCGATTTGGGAGTCTTCTCCACTACACTTGACCTCCGAGTTATTCCTTTAGGATCCTATCAGGTAGTGTTGGGTATGGATTGGCTCGAGGCTCATCGAGCTAAGGTGGATTGTAGAGAGAAGGTAATTGAGTGTCAGGATGATTTGGGTAGTGTAGTTGTGATTTCAGGGATGCAGAGACCCATTTCCTTGCGTATGATCTCAGCTAAGAAACTCAAGTGGAGCATGCGTAAGGGTTTCCAGTTGTTTGCTATCACTATCAATGATCATTCAGACAGTACTCCAGAGCATTCACCCCTTGATGATCACGCAGTTTTGAGGGAGTATGCAGATGTGTTTCCAGGAGAGCTTCCAGGTTTACCACCTAGTAGGGAGGTGGATTTCACCATTGACTTAGTGCCTGGATCTGCACCAGTTTCTAGGGCACCCTATCGGATGACGAATTCAGAGCTTCATGAGCTCAAGATTCAGTTAGAGGAGTTGTTAGAGAAGGGTCTCATTCGCCCTAGTGTATCTCCTTGGGGAGCGCCAGTCATATTTGTGAAGAAGAAGGATGGTTCTCTCAGGCTTTGTGTAGACTTCAGACAGCTCAACAAGGTCACAATAAAGAACCGTTATCCACTCCCTAGGATTGATGACTTGTTTGATCAGATGCGGGGAGCAAGAGTGTTCTCCAAAATTGATCTCAAGTTAGGGTATCATTAGTTACACATTTCAGATGTAGACATTCATAAGACATTTTTCTACACACGTTATGGGCATTATGAGTTCACAATGGTTCCATTTGGTTTGACCAATGCCCCAGCTGTCTTCATGAGCCTCATGAATGGAGTATTCAGGACATTTCTGGATCACTTTGTTTTAGTGTTCCTTGATGACATATTGATTTATTCTCGTTCTGAGGAGGAACATGAGGAGCATTTGAGGCAGGTACTTCAGGTTTTGAGAGAGTAGAAGTTGTATGGGAACTTGGAAAAATGTAGCTTCTTTCAGACAGAGATTCAGTACTTGGGTCATATCATATCAGGCGAGGGTATCTCTATAGACCCCTCTAAGATTCAGGCTATCTTGGATTGGCCAGCACCCACATCAGTCACTGAGGTGAGGAGCTTCATGGGTTTAGCAGGGTATTACCGCAGGTTTGTGCAGGACTTTTCTAGGATTGCTCACCCTATTACTTCTCTTCAGAGGAAAGGGAAGAAGTTTGATTGGTCAGAAAAATGTGAGCAGGCCTTTCAGTTGCTTAAGGAAAGGTTAACCACAGCACCCATCTTAGCAGTTCCAGACCCAACAGAGGATTTTGTTGTTTGCACTGATGCATCACTAGAGGGTTTGGGAGCAGTTCTTATGCAGGAGCATCGGGTGATTACTTTTGAGTCTCGTAAGCTCAAGGACTACGAGCTTAACTATCCTACTCATGACTTAGAGCTTGCAGCAGTTGTTCATGCACTTGTGCATTGGTGACATTTCCTTTTGGGTAGACCTTTCATCTTGAGGATAGATCATTGTAGCTTACAACATATCTTCTCTCAGCCGAACCTCAATGCTCGTCAACGGCATTGGATGGAGTTCCTTTGTGAGTATGACATGGAGGTCCAGTATATCAAGGGAAAGGAAAATGTTGTTGCAGATGCACTTAGTAGATGACGGCATGTGCTTGCTTCTTTGACACTGCAGTCAGATTTGAGAGGCAGGATACTTGAGCATCTTCCAGAGGACAGGTTTTATGAGGGTGCTAGGTAGATGTTGGATTCTCAGGGTTCTTTTGAGGGTAGATATTCAGGATGCATGCTAGAGTCAGATGGTTTGCTTTGGTTCCATAGGTGCATTTATGTGCCTAAGGTAGGTGATCTGCGTAGTTTCATCCTTACTGAGGCTCATCGAGCCCCATACGTAGCACATCCAGGAGTGAAGAAGATGCATGCCGATTTGAGAGAGTTATATTATTGGCCAGGTCTTCGTCGAGACATAGTAGATTTTGTAGCACGGTGTCTTGAGTGTCAGAGAGTCAAGGTAGAGCATTCTCATCCCGCAGGACTCTTATACCCTCATGACATTCCCGAGTGGAAATGGGATGTGATCTCCATGGATTTCATAGTAGGACTTCCTATGTCCTCTTATCGTCATGATGCCATTATGGTCACTGTGGATAAGTTGACCAAGGTTGCGCATTTCTCACCAACCAAGGTCACCTATAATGCACAGGCCATCACCAAAGTGTTCATGGAGGACATTGTTAGATTGCATGGGATTCTGAAGATGATCATCAATGACAGAGACACCATCTACACATCAGTTTTCTGGACTTCTTTTCAGGAGGCCTTGGGTACACAGATTAATTTCAGTTTGGCATATCATCCAGAGACAGATGGGCAGACAGAGAGGGTTAATCAGGTTCTTGAGGACATGTTGAGGATGTATGTGATGGACCAGCAGAAGAAGTGGGAAGATTATTTGCATTTAGTTGAGTTTTCCTACAATAACAGTTATCATAGCTCCATTGGCATGGCTCCCTATCAGGCTTTGTATGGACGACCTTGCAGGACACCTTTGAGCTGGGATAGACTAGATGACAGGATTATTTTGGGGCCAGCTTATCTTCAGGATTTAGAGCAGCAGGTTGTTCTGATTCGGCAGCGTCTTGAGCAGGCTAGAGCATGCCAGAAGGTGTATGCAGACACCAAGAGGATCGATCGTCACTTCTCAGTGGGTGACAAAGTCTTCTTGAGGGTTCATCCTCATAAGAGTCTGATCCATTATGGAAAGGGTTCTAAGCTATCACCTCATTTTGTGGGGCCTTTTGATATTCTTGAGGTCATCGGTCTAGTTGCCTATCACCTAGCTTTGCCACCACGCCTTGCACGGGCCCACGACGTTTTTCATGTTTCTGTACTACGTAGATATGTACCAGATGTTTCTCATGTTTTGGATTGGTCGGCATTACAGGTAGAGGATGGAGGGCAGTGGAGATTGGAGCCCGTACGCATACTGGAGCACCGGAGGTTGGCCCTTCGGGGTCGAGATTTGGACTAGGTTAGAGTGCAGTGGGACCGATATGACGAGTCATCAGCTACCTGGGAGGATGCTACACCACTGAGGGCTAGATATCCCTATCTCTTCCAATGACTTCCAGGAGGAAGTCTAATTCTAGGAGAGGGGGATGTAGTGCCCACATTTTTATAGCTCCAGTTATCTGTTGGTTCCTTTATTCCTAGACATGTTTTGATTGAGACTCTGATAGACTTTGGACATTTTACTATGATATTTTATCCTCATGGACATTATGGCATTTTGGGCGCGTAGCGCCAATTGGACTAGATTCGTATACTGATATATTTCTTATGATGTTGATGACACTAACAGGGTTATATGATAGATTTATTGGTTAGATGTTAGTCTCTTGTGGTTGATTTGATTAATGATATAGTGTTCTGGATTTAATGATGGTAATTTTCATGCTAACCTAAGTGTATGTCGTTGCAATTTTATTTGTGGATGATTCATGGCAAACTATGTGGATAATTGTATGCATTGCACTATCAATTGTAAATTATGTTAGGACATTATAAGTTTGATTGATATTGTGATGTATAGATGATGTTTATTATATTGGACAGATGCGGTTAATGTGTGCAATGAGTGTGCAGGTGACAGGTATAGGAGAGCATGGGTTTCAGGGCAGCTACGCAATTGTGCACAAGCGGCCCACGGGCTGAGTCCTAACCATGCTAAATGTTTGAGGCCTTAGATTAGATGTATTTAATTGGGCACCATGGGTGAACCCCTCAATTGTAATGTAATTATGTTTTGTAAAATTAATTAGGTTTAGGGTGTGTTTTATTAAGTAAACTAGCTTAGGGGTTTAATGATCTTATCTTAAGTTAAGTGTTGGTTTTGGGAAGTGTGTGTGTGTTGGTAGAAGGGATTGGGGACCACATGTGAACCTTGGGTGGACCCCACACCCTCTACCCTTGTGCCCAAGCATGCCAAACCCGAAATTGGGTTATTTTGGGCATTTTTAGGGACCCCTTTTGAGTTTGGGGGTTCCCTTAGCATGAAAATGGGCCCTTGGACCCTACCTAATAGGTAGGGGGGCCTATTTCCAAGGTTTGGAGGGAGTTTCCCTCCCATTTTTCCCTCTTTAGTCACCATCCATGTAAGATGGTTGGGTTGTGTGAAATTGTTAAAAGTTGCTCCACTTTGTTTTATTTTAGTTTTTGGTATTTTGGGTGATAAGGGATAAAAGGTGAGTTTACTCTTACTTATTTGGTTTTTGGAATCTTTGACTCTTGAGAGGAGAGGGGGTGACACTTGTCACTTTCCCATTGGTGAGGAAACTTTTGGGTTCCTCTTCTTATTCTTCCTCATGTGGAAGGAATGGGTCTTCTTGGTTCATTTTTTTTGGAGCACTTGGAGAATTTTTGGGAGCTTGGAGGTGAGCTTGGACAAAGGGAAAAGCTTAGAGTCTTGGAAAGCATTATAGAGGTAGGAAACTTAACCTTCTTCTTCTTAGTTGTGCTTATCTTATTAACTATGCTTGATCAATTGAATGGTGTGTGTGAAATGATGTGTTGTGAAGTTGTATGGTTAATGTAGTTGTTTGTTTGTTCTTGTTGTTTTCTTTGTTTTCTCTCCACCATCATTTGGATTGATGGTTTTTGGAGAATGTAGGGGAAGAGAGAGGGATTTCCCTCTCAAACCTCATGGTTGTTGGTCAAGCCATGAAGGTCCCTTCTCATCCCCTCATATGGTTTGAGGTGGGAGAAAGGTTCATATGGCTTGAACCTTTCCCCATTCTTGGTGAGGAAACCCTTTTGGGTTTGAAAATCCTCCCAAGAAGGATTTCTATAGCATAAAGGAGGAATAAGGAGGATGAATGATTAGGAGGTATAAGGAGTTTTGTATAGCATGTATTTGTTGGTGCTCCTATGGTTGGACACCTTGATTTGGGCATCCTACTTCCTCTCTTCCCCCTTGTGAGGTTGACCTTGTTATCCTCATGTTGTTGTTTTCATTGTATAGTAGGTCTAAGTGGTTGAATGGTCTTATGTTTTTCTTGTTGTGTGTTTAATCCCCATTATACTTGTGCACATTGTGGAAGCTAGTTCCTCTCTCCCATGGGCTTGGGGGAGGCTAGCATGACTTCCAACCATGGAAAGGCATGTGATGATGCCTATTGGTTGGGTGGTAAACAAGCCATGTTCTCTTGGAGTTGGATTCTTGTAGGAGTATTGGAGTTGGAGCTCAAGTTGGAGATAGTAGAGCCTCTTGCCATCTTGGTCTTCCTCATCTTTGGAGGACATTGCCTTCACTTTGTAAATAAATGTGGCTTGTCAAATCTATACACTCTTGTAAATAACCATTATTGTACTTATTGTTTCTTGTAAACATTGGTCTTTACTAAGGAAGTTGTTATTTTCATTGTTGCTAGAATCTTGTAATATTATCATTTGAGATCATAATGAAACCATGAAATTTTTACTTCAATGTCTCTTGTTGGAAGGTGTTGTTTTGTTTAGAAATCTACACAATATATAGTTATGCAATATACACTTGAAAACTTGAAATATTTAGTTGTGCATTACTTATAAAATCTGAAAATTTAGTGTGCTTGCATTTGAAAAAAAATTATGATTTGATCTAATTCTTCTTCCATCGCCTTCAACCAATGTTTATCATGTCTTGCTTCTAAAAATTTCTTAGGTTCTACCTTAGATAGTAGAGAAAAATACCCTTGCTCAGAAGCATTTGTAATTCTTCTTCTGGTTTGAACCCCAGTATCAAGTTCTCCAATAATTTGACTTTCATCAAGATTTTTATGAACAAAGTGAGATGGTGTCTTGGTATCCTGCCTTTCTGATTTACTTCACTCTTAAATATCTTCTTCTTCCTCTTGTTCTTCTTTCACAAGACTTGGTATTTCTAAAGACTCTTCTGAATTTTCTTTTGTCTTTAGATTCAGACCCTCATCCACTCTGACACTTGCACTTTCTATGATAGTCCACAACCTCTTGTTATAACATCTGAAGGATTTAATTTTAGTGGATTACCCAAGAAAAATCCCTTCATCAGATCTTCAATCAAATTTTCCTAAGTCCTCTTCGGTTCTTCTAATGAAACATCTGCTCCCAAATACCTTAAAATATTTGACTGAGGCTGGTCTTCCTTTCCATAATTCATATGGATTTTTTTCATGGTTAACTCTGATTTACACTCTATCTAAAATATAAACAGAAGTACTTACCGCTTCTTTCCAGAATCTATCTGATAGCTTAGATTCATTCAGCATTATTCGAGCCATCTCTTGAATGGTTCTATTCTTCCTTTCTACTACTCCATTTTGTTGTGGAGTTCTTGTAGCTAAGTATTGTCTTTTGATTCCATGGTCTTCACAATATTCAATAAATTCATTTGACATGAATTCACCTCCACGATCTGACCTTAGACATTTTATCTTCAGCCCTATTTCATTTTCTACTAATGCCTTGAAATCTTTGAACTTTCTAAAAGCTTCAAATTTTTCTTTCAAAAATGCTACCCATGTCATTCTAGTGTAGTCATCAATGAGTAACATAAAATAACTCTCACCTTGAATACTTTTCATTCTGGTAGGTCCACAAAAATCCGTGTGAATTAGC
Source organism: Taxus chinensis (assembly GCA_019776745.2). Classification (NCBI taxonomy): domain Eukaryota; kingdom Viridiplantae; phylum Streptophyta; class Pinopsida; order Cupressales; family Taxaceae; genus Taxus; species Taxus chinensis. The sequence continues at coordinate 151,728,116 of CM034157.1, forward strand.
TCCAATGGTTTAGTGGATGAATACTCCTTTGTTTTGAATCTTGTTCTGGTCTACTTCCCAAGCTGGCACTGCTTGCATAGAGTACTCGAAGGCTTTGTTATTTTAGGCATGTCCCGTATGGCCTGCTTATTGCTTATCTTCACAAGATTATCAAAATTTATATGTCCCATCCTTCTATGCCATAGCCAACTCTCCTCAACTTGACTTAGGAAACATTTTTCTTCTTTTATTTCTCCAAGCATATATAGATTACTTGCAGTTCAGTGGAAATCTGTAATTAGTTCTCCTGTATCTACTTTCCTTATTTCACATCCTTCAGCATAGAACTTAAGAGTGTGTCTCTGATCACACATTTGACTCACACTCAAGACGTTATGTTTTAATCGTTCAACATACAAAACATTATTTGTTTTTGTTTTTCCATTATCCACACTCAGCATACCTTTGCCAACGATCTTCACTGTAGCATTATCACCAACTTTTACTGTACCTTCATTTACTTTCTTTAAGGAGAGAAACTTACTTTTATCACCAGTCATATGTCTTGAACATCTTCTATCAATGTACCACTACTGTCCTTCATCTCGAGCATGAAAATTTGTTTGAACGAGAATGGATTTTTCTTTGTCTAGCCCATATTTGTATCTAAAGGATTTGTCTTTTGATCTTGTCTCGAGTCAAACACACTTTTACAAAAGCATGCTATATGTCCATAATTATTGCACTTGTAGTAGATAATGGCTTCCTTGTTATAATAGGATAGTGGAGCAAATGAATTATAGTTCATATTCAACACTCTATGAGCAGATTTTTGCTTTTTTTAGGCTTCATTATCTCTCATTCGCTTTCTACATTCTATCTTTTTATGCCCATATATATTTCAATAAAAACAATAACCATGAAAGGAACTTTCAAACCTGTTCATATTCCTATGTTGTGGAGTAAATGGTCTTTTGATGTCGTTCTCTTTAACACCTTCCTTGTGGATGGAACTGGTCTTCATAGTTTCCTCTTCCTTTCTTCTTTTATTCTTCATAGGTGCATTTAGAATTTCTGCATAACTTTTTGCCTTTTCTAAACCTTTCTTCTCCGGAAGCTCAATGGATTTTGAAGCTTTCTCTAGTTTTTATTCATATCTGAGTCCTGATTTGTTGGATGGTGATCTTTGACTTTCTAGAATATCATCTAGAACCTTAGTACTCTTTTCAAATTTCAAGTTGTTCATTAGTTTGGTATTTACCGTTTCTATGTCTTTTCTCATCGCAACAATCTCTGAATCATGCTTTTCACATTCTTCTTGTTTCACCTTGAGTTGACTTCTCAACCCTTCCTCAATTCTCTTTGCTTCTTCAATCTGGGTCTTCAGTTCAATGATCAGATTCTTTGATTCTTCAAGACTGTGTGCTAACTTAGCTTCGAAAGATTGATTTTGTTCTTCTTATTTTTGGAGCTGAAGTCTTTTCTTCTGATTCCTCTTTTTGAGTGCTTTTATTTCACCCAACACACTAATGAGTTCTTCTTCGAGGTTTACCTCACCTTCTTCTTCTATGTCCTTGATTCCTTTCAAATCAACTTTGTTGGTTAACGAACCTTCTTCTATAGCCATAAACAATGTTTCTTCATCATCACTGTCTGAATCACTTATTCCGCTTTCTTCAGATGAGCTGCTACCACTTTTTGAATATAGACTCTTATTTTTCTTTTCAAATCTTTTCTTGACTCTACTTTTCTTGAATTATCTTTTTAACTTGGGCTTGCTTTATTCATCTTCGCCATCTTCCTTCTCTAGGAATTTAGCTGCAAAATGACTAATTTTACCACAGTTAAAAAATTTAAATGGTAACTTTCCTTTGTATCTCCCAGATCCTTTCTTTAGCTTTCGAATGAATAAAGCTTCCTTTTCATCGTCTTCATTGTTTGATTCATCATTCGCTTCAGATTCCTTGATTTCCTTTTTCTTCAAGACTTTGAATGTGGCTTACTTCTTTGCTGGTTTATTAGACTTGGTCCTCATTTCATAAGCTGTCAGTATTCCATGTAGTTCGTCCATGCTTAGCTTGTCAATATCCTTCATTTATTTGATGGCAGACACCTTAGCATCAAATCTTAATGGTAAAGATCTTAAGACCTTCTAGACGATCACAGGTTCCTCAATCTTTTCTCCAAGCCCTCTTATGGCATTGACAACTTCATCCACCCATAGAAGATAAGCTGCAACATTTTCCTCATCCTTCATTTTTAGGCTCTAAAATTTTCTCCTATGGGTCTAAAGCTTATCTTTTCTAACCTTATCATCACCTTCATATATTGTTCGAATTTTATCCCATATTTCTTTTGTTGTGTCACATTGCATTACCTTGACAAATTCAGACTCTGACAGACCACACAAGATTGCATTCATCGCCTTGGCATTGTTTTCAAAAGCCTTCTTACCAGCTTGGTCTATTGAAGGAGTTGATGGAATGATATATCCGACTGCTACTAATTTCCAAATATCAAACCCTAGTGCCATTAGATAGGTTCTCATTCTTACGCTCCAAAATGTATAGTTTGTTCTGTCAAACAACAGAGCCTTATTTGAGGAAAAACCTTCTTGTACTTGACTAGCCATATGTGCTCTCGAGATCTACCTTCCAACAGTTAGATTTTTCCTAAAGGAACCTGCTCTGATACCAATTTTTGAGCACAAGATAATACTGAGAGGGGGGTGAATTAGTATTATTATATTATTTCAAAATTCAATACTTAAACTTAGATCTATAATCACGAGCAATGTGAATATATCAAATCAATCAAGGAACACAAAAATTAATGCAAGTAGACACAGATATACATGGAAACCATTTCGGGAGAAAACCACGGAGAAAATTCATTCTTTATATATATCTCTCAAAAATTTGTAGGCACCAACCTACTGGAGACACCAATCCCCAAATTATAGTTTTGTAGGCACCAACCTACAGGAGCACCCACCCCTTTTGCTAGACACCAACTCAGCAAGAGACATTGATCTCTTTGAATATGAAGGCATCAACCTTCCTTACAAGATTTTCTTTCCACTTTTGAACTTTTTGCTTCCTCAACGAATAATGGAAACTTCTTCTTCTTACTTTCAGATTTTCTATTTTAAACTTTTTCCCTTACGCTTCCTTTTCTTCTTCTTTTTCCTTAAGATATTCAACTTGAATCCATGCTTTATAAGTCCCATATGAATCTTCTTATATAGCCTTTTGTACATTTTCGAAAGGGAATTACACCTTAAACCATCACAACCTTTCATTAACATTAGTCGACCTTTATTTATTAATTTATTCTTTCTAAACAAATCACTGCCCCCTTTGAATTAATTAATGCACACATAAATACTGAACCAAATAATTTAATTATCACCTAAAAATTCAATTCAGCCCCTTAAGACATGAGTGTTGCTCTCTAAGCAAGTTGTGGGCCCTCTTTTTTACAAATTGTTGGCCTCCAAGGATAAATCACGGTCTTCATGAAAAAGTGTTGCTTTCTTCTCATCATGGTTGTCAAGATCTTCCCCTTTCTTGAATGTTGTTCACTTTACATAGATACTGCTATATTTATCCTATAAAGGTGACCCTTTTCACATATATAAATATCTGATTTTTGCTCTTTTTTCTACTCTATATGTTGTTAGTTATTTCCATTGACATACACACAATTGTCCAAAATTGTCTAGTTGAAGTTGAAACTAAGCCCACTCCTTCTTTACCCATACTTCCAGTTCAGGAAATAGAGAATCAAAAGATCAAGCAGGAGGGGCAGCTATCAAAAGAAAAAGATAGGTTGGAATTTTTGTAGAACTTGCATGGATGGACATCAAAGTTTCAGTTTGATTTTATTCTAGAATTAGAAAAGGGAACCATGCAAAAGGAACAATCTATTTTTTAAGTAGATCAAGAGATGTTTGAAGATGATCAACAATCTACATATTCTAACTGTAGTGTTCATGAGGGCATCATACTCATGTAGTTTACAGCCATATCAGAAGATGATGAATCAATTTTGAATAAAAGGGAGGTTGAAATTAAAGAAAATTGTTTTTCAAGTTTACAGTTTGAGGTTGATGATTTCTTGTCAGATTTGGAAAACTACATAGGTTAAGAACAACCTATAGAACTAACTAATTTTGCAGTTTCAAAATTCAAAGAACCCCTGGTTGATAAGGTCCCTCTTGTACTTAAAAAAGAGGAAGAAATGCCTTTGATTATAGATCTATTTTTCCCTTCCTAGAAGAACCATTTTGGGAGAAGAATGTCCAACAGGCTGATTCAGAACAACATCTTCACATAAGTACCTATGGAAATGAAGAAGATGATCTTTAGTTTTTTTACTATACCATGTATCTGGATAGTGCATGTGAAGAAGAAGAGGAGGAAATTGAGTTTTTAGACTGCATGGATGATCTGAACAATGTAGAATCATTTGACAGAAGTGTTGAAAGGTCACTTACAACAGTCATTGAGCAACTTACAGAATAGAAATAGGTCTCAAGACAGTTGTAAGATGAGTTACAGTAGTTGGAAAACACAAAACATCCTCCAGGATGGCTTCATAAAGAGCTCATTTTTCATAATGATATCCCCAATTCAGATCAAATCAAAATTGTCAGTGATTTTATTACGAAAAGGCCTTTCCTTATCTGGTATTTTTCTGATTCTCACCTAGCTACAGTATTGCCATATTTCATGCTTTCCTCGGAGCACAAAAATGAGTTATCTGTTGTCAATATAAAACCTCAAATCATGCCAAAATAGTTTACAAATCAGGTAAAGGTGCTTCCTACCTCATGGACTGATCTGATGAGAAAAATAAAGGTACATGTCTCATTCCTAGCTATGTCACTTTGTTGGTTTCTAGAGATGAATTCATGGCCTCGGTTTTGGAGAAAAGGAAGTTACTTTTCACTGCCCATTTCTATTTTAGTTTAGCCTCAGTTGGTGCTAGTTAGAGTAGGTTAGATTAGGATTTCCTTTCAATAAGTGAAGTTCCTACACATTGCAATGTTTTTCAATTTAATAAGTGCATTCGTGCGTGTGATCTGGTTTACCAAATCTTTTCCAATTTTTAGTTTATTTTGGAAGGGTTAGACCTTCAAGAAAGGAAGATTTTTGTTATGTTCTTCATAATCCATGCCCAATGAACAATGACCAAGGCACTGGTCTACAAGCTAGCAGGAAACATTCCCCAAATATGATCACTATAAATGTTGACAATTTTTGGACCCAGTGCGAAAAAGCTCAACTCAAAACTTTTAAAGTTTCTCAGATTGGTCAGTTACGAGTCTAGATTACATTTGGGACTACCACCTAAGATTAAGATATAGTTTTTTATTGTTTTGGTTCTGGAAAAACATGGAAGTCATTTGGAATCAAAAGTATAACTTGAGTACACTTTAAGAACGCCATGCCTCACAGATACACCCATTCCATTTGAAACCCTTGTCAGAACTATGCAACAACTGTAAACAACCATTTTAGGGCCCTGTTGAGGGTAGGAAGGGCAGCATGCATCAGACATGATTTTCTGAAGCTGTAAACATGTGGCAATTTTTAAGGACAATTTAGAGTTTTACAAGCAATTTGCATTTTCTATAAGTGATAATAAGGTACACTTGATTGTTTATTTATTTCTATGATTAAGTGAATTATTTAAGTGTTTTGAGTTGTATAGGTTCATTCATTATCCATACAAAAGAAAGAAAGTACAGAATGGAAAGACATACATCTCATAACACGAAAATATTTTCATTTATTCATGAGGAATAATAGTACATATTTTTTCACACAAGCCATGAGAAATAATTGAAAGGAAAAACAATGCATATATTTATGAAGCTAAAAATGTAAAGAGGTAAAATAAACCTGTCATTGCCTCGAGGGAGTGTTCTTCTCCTTCTGTACTCTTGTTCTAGTTGTCCACTACAACTGCATCATGGTACCTGTAAAGGGAAAAGAAAATGATCATAAATACTGAGCTCAAGGTTTAATTTAACTACTTATACTTCCAACTTCAGAAATTCATCCTATTCAAAAGTGTATTATCAGGTGAAGTAGAAGAATCAGATTTTAGAGGCTGAATTCAATTTAAACGAGACAAAATTGCAGCTAAAACAGAATGAAAAGAGAATTCTGTGAAAATTTTGAGAGGACTTCGCCATGTAAAATGGACATTTATGACTTTTTCAGCATGCATATCAGATTTGTAATAAGAAGGGAAAATACTATATAATGCATAAAAGAAATGGACTACACTTTCAAACATCAAATTGAAGTACTTTGGAGCATTCATTATAGCTTAACAGCTGAAAAAAATGATTTTTCAAGATAATCTAACAAATTTCATCCATTTTTATAGTTTTCAGAATGAAGCATGTATGACAAGTGTAAAAATAAATCAAGATACTACATCACTTCTACAGAGTACAAGTGTAACTACAGTTACAAAAACATCTTCACCAGAAACTTAAACAAATTTTTACAACTCACAAAGATAGATCTATGGAGTGTCAGAAGTGTCATTATCAAACATGCCTATATTTATCTATGAGAAAAGTTTTCAGGAAAAAATGAAATGGAAGATGATTCAGATTTCTTAAGGAAGAGAGTAAATAAATGCAAAGATGAGTACATAAGTTCATGTTAGAAGATCCAGCTCTGTAGGGGATACCAGTCATTGGTAGTACAATATGACCAAATCAAATGGAATTTAGACAGATTTTGCTTGAATCTATCTACAAGCTCAATATATTCAACATATGAATCTTTTGCAAAAGGAATTGAATTTGATCAAAGATGAGAACACCAAGCTGAGGAATATAAATAAGGTTAATGTTCAAAAACTACGAGTTTTTCAAAGAATGTCTGTAACTCGTGAAAGGAGAATTTATAAATCATATCTGATGTAAAATAAAATTCATATCAAGATAGATCTCTGGAATTGAGGAATTGTAAAACAGAAAACCAGAGATCCATGTCTATTCCACAATATTCAAACTCATTGATTACAAGGCCCAAACAGGGTAATTATCACAGGGAATCAGCCAAATAATGCAAACTCAGTAATGAGTAAAGTGAAATATTATCAGAAGAAGAGTTCCTGTAGAGTTCATAGTTTAATGATAGATTTCAAAAGGTGCTGGTGATGAAATTCGAAAGGTAGAAGAAGCTAATCATATATATTACAATCATATAGTAACTCTCAAATAGACATTCATGGCGGCCTAGTTTTGTAGTCAAAACCCCTATGTTATCTTCATAGAAAATTTGACAAATAAATGTCAGAGAGTGAATAAATGCATAGATTATTCCATGATATCAAATTATGGAAATCCTTCTCATGAACGTTCCAACAAGAATAATGCAGAACCCAGATTTGGGTATCAACATATGCATATAGACAATTCAGAGTAAATAAATTGTGTCCGTTTTGCATAACAAAATTAATTTTCTAGAATACAAAAATAAAGCCAAATATTTCATAACAGAGTTGAAGAGATTCTCAAAGCCACAGATCTACAGGTACCTAGAATCTTGAAATACGTAGATCTATAAGTCATGATGAAGATTGGGCTGAAGAATACACTCACCTTTATCCTTGGCGGTTTCGAGTAAAGAGACCATGAATACCCATAAATTAGGAAATCATGTGCTCAAAGAATAATGGATCAGGCTTAAAACCCATTTCAATCTCGAAGGTACCATCGAAACCCATATAGAAATGATAGCCATTGTTTTGTGACAGGAGTCATCACAAAATTCCCACCTCAAAAGAAAGAAGATATAGATCTAGTTTAACAAAAGGATTTCTCTTCTTTTTTTACCAAAAACCCATGAGCGAAAATGGACTTACCAGTCATAGAAGTCAGGTTAAGCAGAGAGTCAATCATGTAAACCATGAACATCTCATTGGAAAGAAACGTACAAATATGAAGAAATGATGACCTTCCTTCAAGGTTGTAGAGCTTATAAGCTCGAAAAACCCAATATAGTGTCAACATTCATCGATGAAACATAGAAACAAAAAAATCACTCAGAGTAGAAAAAGAAGGATGTAAACCCAATCGAGTTAAGAAACCATTAATGCAAAAGGAGTATAACTCGTAAAAGTGTCAACAATGGCAGTACAAATTTTTCCAGAGCTCCGCTATGAAGAAGAGCCAAAGTTACTCTGAGAGAGCTCAAGTAATCATGGCAGATCAAAATTTTGGCAGAGCTCATTTGTTAGGATTCAATGTTTGGCTGACCAAACCCAACAAAGGTTAAAAATACGTACACACGTGTCTTATAGTAATAAGTCCCAAACTTTACCATGGTTAGAACAAGGTTAAGTTCCACTGACAAATTGAAAAGGGGTGAGTCATCATGCAAAGGGGGCCAACCTCACATTTTAACCAAAATTATCATTACATTGACTTTTGAAAGTCTAAACTATGGTCCAACTCCCAAATGATGCAAGTGCGCTTGTATTATATCAAAATCATGATTTTAATGATCACCAAAAAGGGTAAAAAATTATACCTTATTCATCATAGTTATTCAAATTTACAAAATGAGCGAAGGTATATACATGTATGTATTTATTAAAAGGTGGAAGACCTTATATTTTCTAAGTCCACAAGAGTGGCCAAACCCAACGAAGACAAGAGCTCACAACCAGAGGTGGCCCCCAATGATGGTGATAGATTGGACATGACTTGGAATGCATTTTCTATGTGATCACAAAGGATAGACCAAGGGATGTCAACATCAAATCATGTGCACGTGGAGGTGGTTCCCATCAAGTGGATGTGTGGATAGATTATTTTGCAAATATTGCAAGTATTGTAATTGTTTTTTTCCTCAAATAACGAGTTGATTTTGTGCATGCTTCACAAGAGGATAGAACAGAGAAGGAGACAAATTTACATGCTCAAAGGAAGGAGACTTTCCCACAAAGCTAGCTTATTATTACCAAATTATTCACCATTCTTTTCTTAAAAATAGAAGAGTCAACTTCAGTTTGATTGTAATGTAATCAAGGCTATTAATGCCTATTTGTAATTGCATGTTCTATGCTTTTTTTTCTTTTATCTATTATTAAATAAAGGATAAAATTAGGATGCATGGGCAAGTACAGCCTTGGGATTTTTTTAGGAAGGGTGGGTGAATTAATATTGCTATATATTGTGTGCTTCGCAAAGCAAAAAAGAGGAGGAATTTTGGATATAGGAGTAGTGAAGCAATTTTCTGCCTTTGCAATTATTTACAATTTTGTGTATGTTTCTATTAGTCTTGTGAATGCCAATTCCCTGACTAATCATCTTACCCTGCTGCAAAAATTTAGTATTTTTTGCTAAATTTTAATGTGCATGTTAACTTATTAGTACTGTTCTGATTTTCCATTAGTACAACCAAGTTTTTTCCCTTAAACATTCTGCAGAAAAAGTGTTGGCTTGTGCATCTAGAATCCTTCTCATAGCAATTATGCAGATTCTCAGTCAAATCCCTCATCAATTTTGGTGTATCACCTCATTTTAATCATTTTACAACCATATTTTACTCTCAAACCCCATAAATCAGTTTAGGATACATCAATAAGGAATTGACCTTGATACCAGAAACTCACCTCAAAATAGGTATGCCACAGACCTGAGGTGTTTCCATTGTATCTACGAAAGAGAGGGAAGAGCAAGATTAGAAACCCTATTTTTATTTCTCAACGTGGGTTCACTTCTGATAGATAAAACCTATTATTTTTTCACTATTTTTCTTATTTGTGCAAGTACATGTAGCATTTGAAGGAAGAAAAATCCTTTTCATAATTTAAATTTAGTACTAACATGTATAGTTTGCATCAATGCAAAACAAAACAATTCAAGAGAAATAGAATGGAGATTCGATCAATTTATAACAGCCAATAGGAATGATTCATATTTTAGTTTTTCACTTCAAGTCATGAGGAGATAGTACAAAAAGCATGAATGGACTACTGTGAAAAATATTTTAAAAATTTTGTTTTTAAAATTGGATAAGCACAAGTCAATAATATACACGTGCCCTAAGCATCAATATCACAAATGGGATTTTCAGAATAAGCGAGACATATTTTTCAATGATCTAATAACTACAATTCCAACATCAATTTTTAAAAGTAACCAGGAAGATATTCATTCCAAATAAAGATGCTACATCACTCAATAATATCAAAAAGATCATCAAATTGTTTCACAAAGTAAAAGATACAACAAGGTTCCGATTAGAAAGAAAGTTTCAGTATGCAATAATAAGTTTTCTCCAAGATGAGTAACATATGAGTCTAACTTAAGGAAGGATCAACTTGTATAAGAACAAATATTCAACTCAGAGAAGAGAATTGGTACAGGATTATCAATGAAGATCAAAGGTGACATTTTAAGTACTATCATGCTAGGAATAAAATTTCAGAGTGAACTTGTATTTAAGATAGTACAAGATACAAAACAACATGTACACTTTGAAGTGTACTTGGGTACAAATTGAAATCTTATCAAACTTCTTAAACATGTTCATAACATTCCTAAAGAACTTAGATAGATCCATAGTGAAAAAATAAATAAGTATTGCATCTTTTCATATGACAAGACAAAATAGGTTGCATTTTTCATTTTTTGAAGCTACTTCCACTGTAAATGTCATCAAGCATACGAACAATTATTACACTTCTAGAAATCATAGTTTTTATCATTTATAATACATATGCATGTTCATGAATCATTGAATAGAAACATTATCAAACATTGGAAGAAAATATCAAAAAAAAGTACATAAACTATTCAAGTCATGATTCCAAGACGGCTGAATAAAGAAAAGATTTTTGTGTAGAACCATTAACTAAAGAAGATGCATCTACACACAAGAATTTGTAAAAGACATGAAATATTATGCTTCCCATATAAAAGTTTCCTGACATCCATTGATCTATCAGTGGAATTTAAAAAATCTTCAAGGACAAATGTAACCTGATCACTATAGCTACGAAATAGAAAGAAAATTTCATAATGTAGCTTTTCATATTCAAAATACACTTTCAGGAAGAAGAAATCATAAAATATATAAGTTTGTGATTTTTACCTACAGTAATAGAGATTTATTTTGAGCATAACTATCGAGTATATCAAGTAAAATCCTTAGCTCAAAAAAATCTTTGAAACCTATTCAAGGCATATCATTTGAAGTCACATGCGAATGTACAAGACAAAAAACCCTCATGAACTTTTTCAAGAAACCCTCATGAACTTTTTCAAGAAATTATAAACTCAAGAAAACCGTTGTCATTTTCTTTGAAGAATATGGAAACAAAGTAATGAAATGGCCTAGATTTTCATAGACATTCAAAGTATCCAAAATATTGTAGAACGTATAAGAAAATGCAAATACCCAGATCAAATCAGACCCAAAATATATTATATAGCGTTAAATACAAGGTTTTAAGTAATGATACAAGGTGATAACAACAAGTACAGATCAAAATGATTTACCCAATATTGGGTATAATATAAATTTTAGAAGCGAGTAATAATAAAATACAATGAACATAATGCAAGGACTAGTTGAATCAACTTTCTTGCATTGAAAGAAAAGGAACCATTCAAAAAATTTTAATACCCATCAAGGAGATTTGGTTATTTGAGGATACATATCAGAAAAAGCTTCACAGACTATGTCCATTACTTATTTTTCAAAAAAATTACGAGAAAATTGTAATAAATGGTGAGTAACTTACCATTTCGAAGTCTTTTCTAGAAAGCTTGAAATTGCAGACTAAGAAAGCTTGAAATTGTAGACAAATTTGTGATGACCCAGAATGAAATTCAAACTCAAGGGTATTTTATATTTAAGAAAACATAGGGAAATAAACAAAAAATGATGTATCACCACAATAGAAATAAAAATGACATTGAAGAACTACTACAGAGGTTGATGATACTTACCATGTTCTATGAAACGAAAACCAAAATTACATAAAAGTTCCATGCAACAAACTATATCTAAGGTCTAGATAATAAATTCATTGATGCCACAAACTATACAAAGGATCCCTACAAATAATATATGCAATGATGGGTCTAAAGGGGGTCAATGATAAAATATATGCCAAAGGTCAAAATAAAAGGGTGCCAAATAATATAATGATGTAGATTACAAGGTGTCCAAGCGTTTTGAACCACAATACATGTTAATCACCAAGTTTGAAGATATTCCCATGATGGATAATCCAAATAAAGTGAAGGAACCACCTTACCTTAAAATTCTCTACGAAGAAGATATAATTTTGCACATGTGCACAAAAGGTCCCCACATGGGTGAATAATTTTTTCTAAGTATTTCAACGAAAAGCATTATTTTTCTTACATACGAGTGTGTTTTTGCATGCCATCACAAGAGGACATAATAGGTGCCACATTAAAGGAAGGTGATTATTTTAATCATTCATTACATGACATAAGAATTTGAATGCACATTGAAGAAAACTTGCACATCAAGTAAAGGGCTATTATTAGTAAAACTATTCACCCAAGCTTATTCATTATTTTAGAATTAAAGCAGTCAACTACACTTTGACTAAAGTGTATTTTTGGAATTAAAGGCTATTATTACCTCATTGTAAATAATATATTATTTTATCCCTTTATTTATTTTTTGATAAACGCTAAAATAAGCATGTATGGTAAAGTTCATACTGAAACATATTTTTATGAGGGGTGGGTGAATAAATTTTTCTATGTATTGTATGCATTGGCTAACCACAAAGGAGGTATTTTTGGATGTAATGAGTGCTGAATATATTTTTTCCATTTTTTCCCTTGAACGAGAACCAATTATTTTCTTTCCAATTATTTGGAGTGGTGTGTATTTTTCTATTAATTCTTTTGAATTTTAATTCCCTGAATTAATTATCTCACCTTGCTATAAAATTCAGTTTTTTCTACATAGTCTTAGTGTACATGTTAGTTGTTGTGTTTTTGTGATTAGTCCCTCAAAACAAAGTGTTTACCTTATTATTTTTCTAAAAACCCATTAGTTCATGCTGTTGTAATTTATTCTCAGTATATTGTGCATGTACTTAGTCAAAGCACTCAATATATTTGGTGTATCACCGCATTTAAAATTTCAGTTACAACCATCTTTTAACCCCTAAAACCCAAAAAAAATAGTTTAGGATACATCAATAAGGCACCGGACTTGTAATCCTAGAGATTAACCTCAACATAGGGATACCCACATCCCTAATGTGTTTCCATTGTATCTACTGAAGTGACAAAAGATCAATCTTAGAACACCTAATGTTATCCCTCAATCAGGGTGCTCTTCTGAGAGATTATAGTATTTGGCACATCTAGTGGAAGATCCTAGAGATTAATGTTTTTACTTTTGAAAGGTGTTACATCATTGAAAATGATCAGCCACCACACATAGTACTTTTGGCATGCTCGGTGGGACAAGAAAAATTATTGATGAATTCAAACAATTGAAGATCCATAAAAGAATTCATTTGGTGACTTCATGAATAATATTTCAGACTAGTTAAACATTTTTCATCACCAAAGTAACATTAGTTCTTCAACTATAGATTTTTAAGGTATTTTTCAAAAAATTCAGATCTGTTATTTTTCCATTCTCTTCCTATTTTCATGATAAGTAGACCTAATTTTATATTTTTACATATTTTATGAGGTCGTACAATCATGAAATCAATATCTCCATGGAATTCTTATATTTGAGAGTTGTATCTGTTATATCCACAGTCCTTATCATCCATATTCTCCTTCAGATCAATACCATAACCCCTATCAGAGTGAATACCCCCCATAACCTGAAACCTACACATTAATATGATTATCATTATGACCATGCTTATGTTGTCCAAAACAAAGGTTATGTAGAAGGTTGTTATGATTATGCATAGGAGAAATAAATTGAAGAAAAAATTCATGAAATAGAGCAGAGCATGCAAATACTGAAAGAGCACGTGCAAACAGAGATTCAAGCTAAACAACGTGGTTTTAAGAAGCCCTATAAATGGGGATGTCTTATACCCAATTGGATTATTCCACAATAGAGGCATGATGTAAAGGAAGAATACATTAATCAAATGATGCAAGATTTAGAAAATGATAAGGATAAGGTTGAGGAACCACATCAATTGGATGTTCCCACTTACCTTCACCATCAAAATCCAGTGCCCACATACCTTCGTAGCAAAAAAATTAGGCAATCTATCAAATTCCAAGTTTTCAGGATGTTGTAAATGTTTCTCCTTATATTCCACAACCACATACTGAAGGGAAATATCTATTTATAATCTTTCTTTTTACTATTTTTTAAAATCTGAGACCTGCACATGCAGAGTTTCAACCCTAGTCCTTTATTTGAAAATTTTCAATTCAAGAATTAAACCAACCCATCCCTTCTCCTTCATTTGTGGTACCAATTCATGACGAAAAAAATTAGAATATCATCTATGAGGGGAATCCAACTGAAGAGAACAATAGGCTTGAATTCTTGCAGAATTTACAGGTATGGGTGTCAAATTTCCATTTTGATTTTATTCTAGAATTAGAGAAAGAACCCGTCAAAAAGGTATAGTGTGATTTTGCAGCATAACAAGAAAAAAAAGGAAGATAATCAACAATATTCATATTCAAAATCTAGTGTGCATGAAGGCACTTTACTCCTATCTATTATTGATTCATTAGAAGTTGTAGAATATGAAAAAGAAGACAGAGTATCTGTTTCAAATGAAGAAGATTTTCAAGTCAAATTTGAGAATTAATCGGTAGATTTGGTGCATGAGCAACATGTTTTCAGCTTGACGAACCTTTTAGTAAATGATGAAGGGAAAAAATCAGTCATAGTAGATGAAAAAACAATATTTCAAGAAGCATATCAACATTCAGAACAATCTGTTGCGCATAAAGAAGAAACAAATTGTTTTGTTTTACAGGCTACATGGTGGATCCGAACCAGGGGACAGATTTTTTCAATACCACTTAAAAATCAGTCATGAAATTCATAGTACAATAGATGGAAGAGGCTCAAATGACTCCAAATTAGTATCAAAGTGATAAGGTACAACACTTTTATGAAGTAGATCACTGTTCAAAATCAATTTCAGAATGTACTTGAACCTAAACAACATCTTGAAGAAGAAAAAAAACCTTTAGATTTATTTAAAATTTTGCTTACTGATTAAAATACATTAATAGAAATAAATCTGATCAAAGCAACCAGTTTATTTTCATTGAGAAGGCCATGTCCTATTTGGTACCTAGTTAGTTCTTAGCCAATTACAATAGTACTAGATTTCACACATATTTTGGACCACATAGAAGGGTTTCATGTTCTTTGGAATCACACCCAAAACCTCTTGAAACAACTTAAAAATTAGATAGAGGTGTTTCTTAGATATTGGACTAATATTGTGAACAAAGAAAAGGTACATGCCTTCTTTCTAGCTTTGTCACTTTTTATGTTCAGTTTCGTTTAGCTTTAATTTTCTTCTGATTAGAGTATGTTAGATTAGGATTTCCCTTTCAATCAGTGCAATTCATGCACATTAAAAATTTAAATTTTAATAAGTGCATTTATCCACGTGATCTGGTTTACCATATCTTTTTCCTGCTTTAATTTTGTTTTTAGAAAGGTCGGTTTTTCAGGAAAGGACATAGTTTTTGTTTTTTTTTTTGACTCCATGCCCAATGGACAAGAGCAAGGCACTAATCTTAAAGCTAGCAGGTAGCTTTCCCGTTAGAATCACCAGAAATGTTGACATTTCTCACACCTCATGTAAAAATTCAGCTCAAAACTTTTAAATTTTCACAAATTGTTCAGGATAGATGTTAGACTATGTTGGGGGTAGTCATCTCGAAAGGGGATTGTTATGGTGAAATTACAACACCCATTATTGTTTGCAACTAAATGGTTGAGGCAGTCAGTTATATTCGTCAAACATGGATTTATCCCAAAGTGTTGGACTTTCCAATCAATATAACCCTCCAGAGAAGGCCGACTTCATGTCTTATCCTAGTGCCAACTACTCTAAAGTGCAGAGATTTATAGGTCTAACACTAATCTAATGTTTTCCCAAGGATAAAAAGTTATAGAAAATGCATGAAAATTGAAACCTACTCTAAGGAAAGGTGATGCACCAAGAAGAAGTCTTGAACAACCTACACAATAAACATAGCACAACAAGAATCTTACAATGAAAACACAACAATACACAATAAACTAGTATGCAATGAAAGATTATAAATATTCAATAGAAAATAGAAGAGGATTTGAAACATCCACATATCTGATTTTATTTCTCTCAAATTTGATACAATACATCACATTTAGGGCGAAAGGCACAAAATTTACATTACAATGTCTAGTACGGAGGTTTGGAATCTCCACAAAATATCTTACAACCAATAAGAAAAAGGGAGGGGCATAAACAACACATCCAACCTTTTGAAATGAGCTCCTCCTTACAATATATAAGAATAATGAGAGAAGGAAGAGAGAGGAATTTGAAATCTTTCTTTAACCACCCTAAGATGCATTAAAATCACTTGTAACAAAGATGGGTGCCACTGCAAAAGTCTTACCTCCATGTTCTTTTCCTTTTTAGGGAAGAAAGGCATCTCATACCTTCATCATTTTGGTAGGCGATAAATCTGGAAACATTCCTCTAAAATGGCAGACTGAGAGATTTCCAATAAGTCCTATTTTTTGCAAATCTGAGCTCCCAGTAAAAATTTATGGCCATTTGAAGATGAGGGTGCCTTACTGCAATAAATGTGAGTGGTTAATTTGCATTTTCGGACTCCGAACCTACATCACACTCTCAAAAATATGAAATGTCAGACTTTCAGGATTCAGAGTTTCGGGCATTTATGCTTCGGAGGCCATTGTACTATACATATTTACAAGGTCATGAAACCTCCAAAATGTTGAAACCTAGTAGTCTAAAATTTTTACTTTGGGTTTCAGACTTCAAGTTATGATTCATGTGCATTGGGGCTTCAATGTTCTAAAATTTCAAAACCCCCACGTCCAAGATTCAGACTTTGTGTTTCACACCTTTGTCTTTTCGAGGGATTGGGTTTTAGGATTTCGGGGTTTGGGGATTCCAGGGGTTCTAGGTTTGGGGATTTTAGGGATTTCGAGGTTATTCATTCATTTTGAGATGCATTTCTCTGAAACCTTGAAATCCCAAAGTCCTAATTTTGAACTTCAAGTTTTGGAATTTTCTCCTCCTCACGTGGCATTGTTCATTACTCACCACTATTGTCAACTCTGAACTCCTGAATGTCTGAAGTCTAAATTTCAGACTTCAGAATTTTTGATCTCATAGATTATAAAGTTTAACCCGTAGATTCCAAATGCTTCAATGTCCAAAATCCAAATTCTTCAGACTCTAAAATGTATCTTCAAACGTGCATCCCACCAACTCTCAACATCTCACCACTTCAACTCGCTCAACTAGACCCCGAAATGTGAGCTCCCATGGCTGAAACAATCTTTTTGTTTCCTTTGTGCAATGTCATGTTTCTCCAATTTCACCTAAGGGGACAAATTGGATAACAAGGATAAAAATTTTAATTGCTTGGTCTTGGACATAATTAGAATGCCATGTATCAAATCAGCAGTTGAAATTGTAGTCCCATAAGGCAACAACTTGCATATACTTTCTCTCTGATGTATCATCTTCAGTAAGACATTGCAGTAGCCTTGAAAGACTACTGGAAGGCTCTATAGGTCTATCTCAAGTATCAAGTCTCAAAACTTGAGATAACACCCATGTTACCCATTCACACCGTAATCTCAAGCACACACACTTCTGCAAATTCAGAGGGTGTTGTGATTCGGTGATAACAGTGGCTATTTTCATGTCTAAAGCTTGCATTTCCAATGAGAATTACAAATGTACATTTGATTTTAATTTATTTCCATGATTAAGTGAATTATTGAAGTGTTTTGACTTTTATAATTTCATTTATTTTCCATACAAACGAAGAAAGTACAGAAAGGAAAGACATACATCTCATTACATGAGAAATAGTTCATTTATTCATATGGAATAACAATACAGTGAACCCACACAAGCCGTGGGAGTAACTCTGAAAGAAAGTGCATAGATAAAATGCACGTGTTTAAAGCTATGAGAAAAAGATAAATGGAGATCTGTTATTTCCTATTGAAATGGATTTTCCCAGTTGATTTTTTGTTTTCCTTGTAGCTCTTGCCAACATCTTCAGCAAGAACCTGAAAGAGAAGAAAACTATATATGTTGGAGCTTCGGACTTCCCTATTTTTTGTACTCATAGTTTTAAACAAATGGATTTTCTTAAAATGAGCTTAAAATCGTAAGTACAATAGAAGTGAATAAATAAAAAATGTCAACCTCAAAGGCATGCCACATGGTAAATCTTGAAAAAAGAAAAATATCACATAGAAGTACACAATTGCATTATGCTCCAAGTACACTACTATGGATTTGAAAAGGATGCAAACAAGCAGAAGAAATGTGTTATCAGCAAAGGAGAGCAAGATGTATGACGCTATAAGTCATGCGCATGAGATGAAATCAATGTAATGTACAAGCATACTTTTCAAACAAAGATGATCATTTTATCAATGAAACCAAGTCTTTTCATGTCAAATGTACAGTTTCAGTGTGTAAGAAAGAAGCAGTCTGCCAAGGTCCCAAGCATCCAAAGAACATATTTTACAAATGTATATACATCTTTCAAAGTTCTTTTCATCAATCATTAAAGGAGATCTGACACTGGGAATTTCATCTTAAATTTGGGATAGTTTTTTCATCATACATAAGAGTATTTATCAAGAAGATCCGTAATTGAGAATTTAGAATACATTCTCGTCAAGTATTGAAAACTAGAACTTCAATTCATAGATTTGCAAGCATACGAGGAGAACATTAAAGAAGTCAGGATTCAGATACACATTTAAGCAAGAAAATATGCCACGAGAAGAATTTAGTAACGTGCAAATAAAAATGCTTCATAATCATCCATATTTATGAACCATACAGTTTTTATAGGATTATGGATGCATTTCTTCAAAATAAAACTAAGAAATGTCAATACAAGGGACAGATCATCATTGTTCGAGAAAGAAAGAACTTAAAATATACATTCAATAGAAGTATAGG
Organism: Taxus chinensis; assembly: GCA_019776745.2. Classification (NCBI taxonomy): domain Eukaryota; kingdom Viridiplantae; phylum Streptophyta; class Pinopsida; order Cupressales; family Taxaceae; genus Taxus; species Taxus chinensis. Next base: position 151,747,322 of record CM034157.1, read on the forward strand.
TATCTGAAGGTGATTTCTTCTCAAGAAATATAAATTTGAGTATAGTTCCAGAACAAAAATTTAAATTCCACTTTATGTAATGAAAATTGGAAGTTCTTGTTAATACGAGTTTGACATTCAAACTGCAGTCATTTAGGAGCTATAAAGTAATGCTAGAGGTACATATGAGTATGATGTTTAAACATGCACAATTATAGTTCCACATGCTGCAACAGAGAAGTTTCAAAGACTAGGTAATAATAACAACTATCTCAAAAGTGTACAAGTTACAATCTCAAGAGCAATTCTACTTTTGCATAGGATCATAGATTTTTATAAAATAAAGTACATCTTTCTATTCAGATGAAATATGACTTATCAAAAATTTCATGAGTTTGAATTGAGCTAAAAGCTCTTCATAAGATATATCAGTTGATCTCACTTTGATTAAATGTAGAGAAAGCTTTAGTTCAAGCATTCAGAAGACAATAATAAGCTTGATAATGAAAACTCCATTGAAATGCACATTATCAAAAGAAAATATAGTCATCACCTGAGATAATTAGTTTTAAGGTTTTTTATCTAAACATGGAGAAATAAAATCGAGCAAGTTTTCTTTGACATTTGCGTATGAATACAGATTATATCAAAGCAAAATACATATAGCCATTACGAAATAAGTCAATATTCAAATACAGATCCATATCTGGGTAAAGAAGTATATATGGTAGTGGTGGCAAGAATTCCCAAAATGAAAAGTTCAACCTCAAGCTCCTTTACGAAAAATCAAGAGAAGGAAAAGGAATTTACCCTATTTTCAATGTCAATGGAACCAGAAGCTTTAAAACAATCCACAAAGATCAAATTGGCGCAAGGGTTCACAGTCACCAATGAAGGCCAATGAATATATATACACAGTCAATGCTAAAACTCAAAACAATGTTTCTGTTAAGCAATGCAAAGATCAAGCTACAAAGAAACTTAAACCATGACCAAACAAAAGATATGGGTTAGGTAATATTTTCAATCTTGATGAACCATTAAAAATTGAGCTCAAATAATGACAACAAATTACAATACAAATCTTACCATATAGAAGGAAAAATTTTACCTGTTGAGATGAGTCAAACTGATATGATGGTAAAGAAATGGCCATGATCAAGTTGTATCACCATGGACAGAGCTATACAAGAAGCCAAGGAAGTACTGAGCTACTGTAATCAATGAAATACCCACAACTCGATTTGTAATGGGTGTAGCAGAAAAGAATCTAAATGAAAATAATGAAGTGATAAAGCTTGCCTATGCATAATGCATAACCCAAAAATTCAACCCATTCAAACTCACGAAATCGAGAGTTACCTTACATGGCAGCATAATAGCTCTAAAAAGAGCTCTAACATTCAAACTATGGCGACCGTTGTTATTATGGCTAGAGAAACTTGATAAAATTCTAGAACATAGAAGAAACCCAACAGAGGGAAATCGAGGAAATAATAATACAAGTCCGAGCCACGTAGCTCAAACGGAAATCTAGAAACATCAAAATAATAGAAAAATAATCTTAAGTCATTTAAATGAAAGGAGCTCAAATAGATTTGAGTCATAATAAAAAATTACTCCACAAAAGTTCGACCCAACATGGAAAATGGCGTCACCAAATCTGCAAGAAGCAGTGGAAGAATAATACAAAAATAGAACTTACCTTCTTCTGATGGCCACAATTAGAGTAGAAGCAACTGATCTCAAACAATGAATATAAATGGCGTCTAGAGGTGTGAGAAATCAGAACATGGGATACCCACAGCTGGGTAATTAAACTATACATGTAGAGGAAACCCTCATGCTCAAGCAAAATACAAGTCTGAGTTAAGCGAAAGAAAATACGAAATATAGAGCTCCAAATGTAAAGCCCCAATTCAAAAATTCAGAGGGACAAAGAATATGCATAGAAGATCAATCTTTTCCTAATCATGGTGGTTATTATTTATCAAACACAAGAATCATAATTAGAAATGTAATAATGGCGGACATCATATGAAGCAAAATCCTCACAACATGAGTTTCTATAGACAACAAATTCCTTTCACAGCAAACCCAATATTTGGGTATTAATAGATCTTATCGGAAACCGGATTCCGAAGAATGTCAAGCTTAGAGCTTCATTTCATGGTGGCCACCTAGTCAAATGCACCACATGGATATTCGAGAATGGCATAGAATGGTAAAATCATGCTCAGAACTCTACATAACCTTCAATGAGCTTGAAATCATATAATTAATGACAATAAGGAGAAAATTCGACAGGGCTTCGCCACAAAACCAGAGCTCGAAAGTGAAATGTAGGAAAATGATGGGGTTTGAATAATTTTTCTCATGTAACTTATGGTGAGTGAATTAATTCAATCCCTCAAATCAAAGTACAACACGTGTTCTAGAGCCAGCAAAAACTTAACTCAGGACTGGTTAGGTCCACTGAAAATATCAAGGATGGGTCAAGCAACATGGAGTAGGGGACTTTCCTTCCCTCTCAAAATGATTAAATTTGACTTCATTTGTAAACTATAGTTTGTGTTACAATAGTCAAAAGACTGAATATTCACAATTGATTATTATATATGCCTATACCATCTCTTAGACCATGTAAAACAATCAAAGGCCGAATAGATAAAAGGAGTATTATGACCATAAACTATGATTAAATATAGGAGGTGTGAAATTTTTAGGTTCCATAGTGGAAAAAGTTAAAAGAGGCTGCCATTATAGAGGAATGAGGAGGTCAGCACAGGGGAAGACAATGCATGGAGGGAGGTGAACATCACTGTATCACAAGGATCATGAAAGGAAAAAATTGGAGCTTTTTGACTTTTTTAATTACCTTGATTTTTTCAAAAACAATATATTATTGCTACATTCTCATAGGTGGACTCCATAGTTGAGGAATAATTTTCCTAAGTATGAGGATAAATGGAATTGTTTTTTAACTCAAGAGTATTATTTTGCATGTGATCACCACAAGACAGATCAAAGGAAAAGAATAATTTATCATTGCAAATGGATAAAGAACAGAGGTGTCACATTATGTACTTGCATTAGAGAAATATTGCAAACGAAACAAGTGGCTAATATTATCCAAAAATATTCACCCAAGTATTTTAATTGCATTACAAATAGAACAATTAACTACACATTGATTAGAGTGTATATTTTTGTAACTAAGGCTATTAATGCCTAATTGTAATCAACATGTCTATTTTCATTCCTTTATTTATTCATGATAAAGGCGTAAAATTAGCATGCAAGGTCAATTACAGACTTTATTCTATTTTTTTAGGAGGGATTGGGTGAAGTATTTTTTCTATATATTGGTTGCACTAGCAAGACACAAGGAGGAATTTTTGGACACATGAGTGCTAAAGCATATTTTTTCAATTCTTTCCCTTGAATGAGAACCAATTATTACCTTTCCAATTATTTGCAAAGGTGTGTATCTTTTCATTAATTATTGTGAATGTTCGTTCCCTAATTAATTATCTTTCCTTGCTACAAATTTGGTGTTTTCTATTCAGTCTTAGTGTGGATGTTAGCTATGTGTTGTTGTGATTTATCCCTCAACACATAAGTGTTTTTCCTAAGGATAAAACTGAAACCCATTGATTCGTGTAACTGCAACTTGTTTCTCAATTTTATTGTGCATGTACTCAATCAAATCCCTCAATCAATTTGGTGTATCACCTAATTTATATTCAGTTACAAATATCATTTTACCCTCAAAACCCCAAGAAAACAATTAGTTTAGGATACATCAATAAGGAACTGACGTTGATACCATAGATTCACCTCACCAATAGGTATACCCATAGACCATATGTGTTTCCATTGTATCTATAGAACTGAGGGAATATTATTTGAACCCCTATTGTTATCCCTCAACAAGGGTGCACTTCTAAGAGATAAGAGGGGATTCAATGATAAACTAAGAAGGGAGGGAATCGTTCAACCAAGTATAATTGAATCCACTCTTGTGCTTGGAATTCCCACACTCCTTAACAAAATGTCCTATTTGAAAACATCTATGATAGAGAAAACAAAATCTTTCATAATCCAATGTTTGATACCAAACCATTTCTCCTTTATACAAATTAATAATTTGAGGAATTTCATCAAGAAAATCCATGTCCACCAAGATTTGAGCATAAGACGGATGTGATAGTTGATTAGTAGATTCATCTGATATGACATAAACAACCAAACTATTACCAATGGCTTCTAGGAAAGATTTAGACCAAAATTGTAGAGGTAGACCCAAAATCCTAACCCAAACTAGTATCAAATCAAAATAGCCTTTTAATGGGTCTAATGAATGGAATCAAGGTTTTGTTTTGAGTCCATGATCCCGAAAAAACTAATAAGATTTATGGACAACATCACGATATACATAAGATTCAAAAACTACTATAAAATATGCTTTAGAATAGGGGAAAAATTTGACTTTACCCTTAATATTGGATCTCCAGTTTTGATGTGATCCATTCATGTAGATCATAAAGCTTTGGCCATAGGTAGCTAAAATGACATATGAGACCAATTTTTCCATATTCTTCTTTTTGATCATGAACTTCCTGGAGAATAACCTCCTTCACCCTGAGAACAAGGTTATACGAAGATGGATCGAGGGGTTTCCTCACCCTTTGAGATATTTTAATAGCTGTAATGAAATAAATGCCTCCTCTTTAACCACTAGCTTCCTTCCCTCCATTGTCACCTCCCTTTATTGGGGCCAGATTTGGGTGAGGTGTTGATCCACCATTGATCCTTCCACCCACTATCTAATTTTGCATAACATGGTTCACAGGGGAGTATATTAAAACATATTCTCCCATTCTATCCTTGCGACATGTTAATCCACCATTGGTCCCTGCATTCTAGAGCCATCGGTAGTGCTTTTTAAATTATTATTATCATTATATTATTTTATTAAAATAATAATAACTCTGTTAATAAATATTATTATTATAAAAATAAAATAACACAAATATTATTAAAATTATAATTTTAATTATAATTTTATAATTATTATATTTATTTTTTATTAAATAGGGTAATAAGCAGGGATTATGGCTCCTAGAAGCCTTAAAAAGAAAGATGCATCGTGACAACGCCCATAAAGGAATAAAAAATAGAAACATGACCACCAAGAGAGGTAGACAATATTAACCCAAGAAAGTAGGTCCACACAATAACAAGGAAAACACAGTCCACAAGTAGTGAGTTCTTCCACTTAATTCTTCTCGATTGCACTGTGTGTCACCCATCATCAGAATCAACAATAAGCCCAAATGTCTCTTTGATATTGTCTCTGTATTTTTCACCCTCCTAAAAGGCAAGAATCTTTAAGGATTCTGGATCGAATTTGGGTTGGGACATCCAAGAGAAAAGCTTCATATTATCCTCCTTTTTAATCACTACAACAACCTTCAAATTACCCAAAGGGGTTTTCTCCACAATCGTATTTGAATTTTCAGGTTTGGTGTTATAATATTTAATCCTATTCTTCAAGTCTTTTTTTTCCTCTTTACACATTCCATCTTGCTACCTGAAACGAATCCTCCATCTCAAAATTTTCACCATTAGAACAAGGGATGACACAGCTGGTTTTTCCATTAATTTCTCCATTTCATACCTAGAAGAATAATCATCCACATCCTCAGATCCGTTGGGTGCATCATTGTCCTCCTCGCTTTCTCCATCAAATTTTTTGGGGTTAGTTTTGAGACCATCGGGATCTTTAACCATGGATTTAACTGGGAACAAGGAATCAACAACCAAGGAAAATAATCCAAGCACAACGATCACTCCCTCCCCGCATTCAAAAAAAAACCCCCCACTAGACAAAAACTCACCACTAACAATTGGTTTTGGTCCACTAGATAATAAGGGATCAAGAACTAGAAAAACCACACTACACTCACTGCAAGCCGAAGGCTTTAAATTAAATTCTTGAACCTTTCCCTTGAGAGAAAAAAAGGCATGACCTACAAAAATACATTATTCATAGTACATAGGGGATGGCTCACACTCAATCTCCTATACTACTTCCTCATGGGCCGAGCTGAGATGAATAAAGTCCAGTATAATTTTTCAAGGATATACATTCACATACATTCTAATTCAGACCATTTTTTTCCTAGAAATATTTGTTCAATAAATGACCAAGAGATCCCCAATAGCACTAGCTATCCCCTTCAACACCTCAATTTTCCAAAACTCGAGAGCTAAGTCAGTTAGCTTTACCTAGACTAGAAATGCATTTGGTTCATATTTTTCATGTCAATACCAAGTCACCATTTGGCCAGATGCATCATTGTCTTCCCATAAATCTAAGGGCCACCATTAATGGCTTTGAGGTATTCCTCTTCCATGTTGAACTAAAACGAGAATGATTTTTTTGTAATGGCCACCACATAGATGTCTACCTCAGGAGCCCATTTTATTTTACCCAAGGTCCTGATAAGGTCCAAGTTTGGACTCATGTTAGCAAAGATTCCAAAGAGTGGAATCACATACCTATAACTATCTCTTTTCACCAACTCCTTTGGCACAAAAAAGGATGACTTGTTTTATTTCCAGATCAGGTTTAGGAGAGGAAGGGGGGAAATAGATTCACTCCTCCCAACAATAAGCTCAGCCCAAGATTTCACCACTCCATTCCCAAGTCCCTTTGAGGAAGAGATCAAGACACCAAATGCATGCACATTACCTAAATCTCCCATAGAAATTTGAACCTATTATTCTCATTCAACCATCCATTCATTCCCCTCCACGTAGGAATTTCCCTCCATGTAATTATATTTATAATAAGAATAACAAATATTATAATTTTAATTCTCAAATAATTATAAGAATACATATAATAATAATAATTATATATATAACAATATTAATAAATATAAAAAAACATTTTCACATGTTGCTACAAATTTATGAAAAAAAATTGTTTTTAAAATATTATAAACTCTTACATTTAGATGCAAGCATCAGAATTATTGTAGAACTTCATTGTTATTGAAATGAAAGGTTTGAGATATGAATTATTAGATTATAATTAACATTTCTACTACATTTAAAGCATTAAAATTTAAATATTCAATCTCATAAATGTAATATTACAAAAATAAATAACTTGGTTTATATATGGAATGCCAATCATTTTATTCAAACATAGTTACAACTTCTCTAATTTTGCACTTGTTTCTTTGTGTTCCTACAAGAAAAGTAAAATGTTGAGCTCCCTTCAATGAAAAGGTCATCACATAAACTTTTCCATTTTATAAACTATGAACATAGATCTTTCTACTCTCGACATAATGCCAAACCGTTAACCTAAGCCTTGTGTTTGGGGAGAACGCTTCTAGGCTAGGCATTTGTGGATATCACACTAGTAATATTGGAGGTTTTAAGAATGGAATAAGGGTTGGTTCCTTGGAAATTGTTGGTGAATGCTCTGTTCTTTTCCCTTGCTCATAAGTATTCTTTATCTCTACATCTTTGGCTATGGGGGATTCTCCCTCTTTTATGTCTATGTATGTCCAGATCCCTGATGGCTTGTCCTCCATTGGCGTAGATGGTACTATAAGCATAGTGGCATATATTCTAGAGGGGTCAGATCTAGAGTAAAACTATTTCAGGGAAGATTTGATTACAAGATTTTCTTAGATGTGGCTAAATCCTCTGCTTGTCCATATTCTAATCCTATGGCGCATGCTAGGTCATCTCCCACAGTGTTCTTGGGAGTAGATGTCTCGAAATTAGAGGCATATTTTAAGTGAAATAGACTAATCTTCAAATTCAACAATATTTACTTGGGTCTTCTTGCACTCCATGACTGGATCTCCTCTCTTGAGGATAATAATTGAAGGTAAAGTGAAAATTTACCCCACAAGTATATGTTTCTTCATTATTCTATTTGATAAAACCTCTGATAGATATTTTATTTTTGATAGCATTTGGGATTATCAATCCCAATTTCTGTTTATGAAGACATGGTTACCTCTTTTCAATCCTATTACTAAAAATTTCTACGTTAAACATGTTTGGATACATTTGAAATATCTTCTGCTTGAATTTTCAGATGAGAAATGTTTAATCATTGGGGATTCTTTGGATAAAACCCTGTCTATTGAAACAAAGAAAACCTTATATGAGTATACCACTTATTCCCGCATCTTGATTGACATGCATAACAAATTGTATTTTACTTCTTGTATTTAACTTAAGGTAGAGAATAGAATCAGGAATCAAAACATTGAATATGAAGGTTTACCCTTCATATGTCAAACTATTTTCTCCATTGGTCACTTAGTTGCAGATTGAAAGTATGGGAAGAAATATGTCAATAGTTGTACTTCTTGCTTGAATAATTTTGATCCTAGTCATCTGGTTGTTTATAGTCATTCAGATAGTGAGTCTAAATTTGGGTCTGTGAATGAATAAGATGTGCTTCTTTTGAATGAGGTGGTCATCCCTTCCTCTACCCCAATAGAGAAAGCCTCACCCCCAAGTTATGAGTTTGGGAATATTTCCCTTCCTCTTAGTTCCTTGGAGATCCAAAATCGGGTGGATAATAATAATTTTGAAATTATCATACCGTTTCACACAAATGAAAATTTAAATCTGAACATCAAAAAGGAATGGTCTATTGTGAGTAGAAGGAAGAAAGGTAAAATGTTTAATGATACCCTTAATGTGCATTTAATATCCCATGGGAAGGATTCTCATTGATAGATTGTGATTTGTTTACTTTTTTTGTTAGTGTGATGTTATTTTGGCTATTTTTTTTCATCTTTATTGTTGTTACAGGAATTCCTTTATGATCATCATTGATATACTTTTGTATCCATTAGTATTTATTGTAACAGGGAAGGGTCCCATCAACCCTTTTTTACCATTAATAAAAAAAGTTCATCCCATATGATTTCAAAAATCCTTGTGACACAACCATGAGTCTGTAAATCACCATGAAATGTAAAAGAGTTAATATTGTATTCAAAAAACATTAATTATAAATATGCAACAATAAATAAAAATTTACAAAATCAAAATTTATGTAATAGATAAGTGAGGAATGCTACTATATTTTTAATGATTCATGTTTAGAACATTCAATCACCACATGCCCCTAAAGTAAATGACAAAAATACAAAACTTTAAAAATATTGGAAAAAAATACATATTTCACTACTCAATGAAGAGGGATTAATGTTGTAAGACATGATCTTTATTCACATTTAAGTAATCAATATTCCTCCCTCTTCTTAAGAGAAATATATTCACTATATTTTATTATATAATAACCCTCAAAATAAAAAGGAGGACATATGTGTAATCCATCAAGAGACTTGACTCTTGATATTGTCATGAATTTCAACCCTTGTTTGCTAATGTCTATGCAAATTGTTGCTATGATGAGAGTGAGTCCTTCTAACTTGTGAATTGTAAGGTCCCATGAAATATTCCAAGCTCCTTTTTTGTGACAAAATCTCAATACTAGATGCAAAGGTACATACTTTAAGTGACACAACTACCATGGGATTCCAATGTAACTATGAAACTCCATAACAACAAATATTGGCAAATCTAGAGGCTTTGTTAAAGAAGAATGCACAATGTTCCTCACGTGTCTAATACATTCACTCAAAAAATCTATCTCCACCCACAAATTATACACCAAGATAACATTTTGACCACTATTGTTTACCTAAAACCCTGACAGTATTGTGAGGCTTATGAAATTCCACCTTAGTTAAGGATGTACACAGTAAATACACCAGATTTACTCTAAGAACATAAACATAAATTAAATCGTATAACATATTTGATATCAAAACTCCATTCGTTATTCATTTCTCAATAATGATTACATCATCCTTAAGTATATTCCTTCCATTATATCTACTCTATTATAATTATGGTACAAAATCTCTCAAAATGTAACTCACTCATATATTTCTTGTGATGCCCCCATATACAATACATTAGTTATAATAAACACACAAAATATAATTGACTCTAAAAGAAACTTATTTTGACTCATGCCTTTGTCATCTTATATCTCGTACTTGTTTGATTTCTCTTTATTCCATGGCTTGATGTCGGCTTTCGCAACTCTTTATAGTGTTACCCATATTTTTCCAATCTCTTGTTGGTTTCTCAATATCTGGTGGTTTTATCTAGTTTATCACAGCTTTCTTAGTTATTCGCAAATTATTCCTTTATCCCATGTCTTCCCTTTCCCCTTCGTGGTTTTCTCTATCTTGTTGTACCTATCTCCTGACCTTGGTGGCTTAATTCTAGTACTCATGGATCATTCAAAACTTTATAGAGTATTTCACATGAAAATAAATTTCATATTGCATCCTACAGATACATATACAAATGTATGTGTGCATGTCCAAGATGATGGAGAAACACGGGTCTATTATTAAAATGTGCATGATATATCTTCCAAACATAGGATAGAAATGTTGAATTAAATTCCTAGAAGATATTATCTTGGACAAGAAATTTTCCTACCCATATCCCATGATAACATGATTGTTATTCATCCGCTAATGTTGCATTTTTAAATATTTAATGTCTTTGTTCCTCTTTTAATGAAGAATAAATGTGTCTTGCATATGTGGTGATCGTTGTTCATTACTTTAATTTTTCACTTTGCAGTTACTGAATGAACATGATCACAACTTTGAGAAAAAAAAGTGAATAAGAGGGATAGGTAGTAAAGGTTATATTTATTTGTCACTGAAACATGTTTGTGTAGATATTTTTCAGTCTTCATGCATCAGTAAACAAATAGATGCGGCAAAAGAGATCTATTTGCAAAATTTTGGTGATAACTCTTATTTCCAAAGGATGGAAGTATAAACTGAAGATATTAGAAGTGACTTAGTTGGGGAAGAGATATATGTATTGTTTTCACACAATAACAGGGTGGTTTTTCATGTTGTAATGTTGTATTTATGATTATTTAACATGTTTGTTATTGTATTTTTTAGAAAAAAAATCATCCATAATTCATGAAGGTTGTTTATTGCATCATTTTTGTTTTCAATTAATGAATAAACATGCGCCCATTCTTAGTATTGAGAAACTAAATTCATGTGAAAAATATCAAAGGGAAAGTGATCGTCATCATCTTCATAGGTTACAGCTCACACAATAAGAGAAAATGAAGGAGACACATGGTTGGGGTTATAAAAATTTATCAATTGAAGGGGTCAGTTAAAACATTTTGCATTCATTGAGCACTAAGTAGGAGTTACACATCGTACCCAGATTAGGATTAGAATATTGTGAGTAATTTTCCTCTCAGCTAGTCGATGAAGATTCACGTCATATATGCATATGTGAGTAGATGATTAAGATGTTGCACTACGTAGTATCGAAGGAAAAATGAGAGATTACTAAAATTACATAAAAAAAAGTGGGTCAGTTAATTTGCACTAGGTTAGATATTATTTTCCCACATCTATTTCAATAAATTCTTATGAATGTATAACCATTGGTACTACTCCAATTGACATGAATGCAAACCCTAGAAATATAAGACTTACTTGATGTAGTTATGGGAGAGGGTCATTGCAAGATATTTTTGTTTCCTATTCGGATGTTGAATGACATTTCATAGTAGAAACACTACAACTTAGTCATGATATGAAGTACATGTCATAGTTACTTAATTAGATTTTTATGAATTTATACATTAAAACAAGATGTGCAGTCATAGATGGTGTTTTGTTTTGTTTTTCCCTTTATCTGATTCGGTAATTTTGCAAGTAGGTTGCAAAGGAGATGGTTCTTCTAGAATTTTCTTTAGGAATTAAATAAATAGAACCCATCGAAGAGCATCATGTACATGTGAATTACATTCCAAGATTGAATGTGAGTTACGTAAGAATGTGGAAAATAACATAAATGCATGTAACCAAAAATTATCTGGGAAAATGAATGATATGGATTATTTTTTATGTGTGAATAATCATGATAGGATGTCCTAGAAGAAATAAAATGTGGCATGTCATGAAACACATTTAATAGGGAAAACCTATATCCATTATTCTAGTGATAGTTTACATGATAACAAGAAATAACCCAACATTCGTGATCAAGGTCTGTTTTTGAAAAATGTGTGAATAATTTCTCCAATAAAAATTTAAAATTGTTTTACTCAATACATTATGGTGTGCACTTGAATAAAATGTTAGAGTCCCGTTAGATATTTTGGAAAATATTTTATGCATTGATTGTTATTCATATGTGTGTTATATGCAAGAAGTCATAACCTGGTATAGTCGTGAGACTTTGAGTTGAAGGCCATGTTTGCAAGAGATGCAAGGGTGAATGAGTAGGTCATCAGTTTTAAAATTGGAACAATATGGATCTGAGGGATCAGTCAGATGTCTTACATTCACTGACATGGGTGGAGGAAATGTTGACAGTGCGTGTCGAACCCATATTAAAGGTAACTCATGCACACGGTGGCCAATACAAATATAGTGAAGACACGATTTACTTTCCACAAAGACATATCTTATATTAAGAGACTTATTCCACTCTAATTTGATGATTTGGATATTATTACAGTGAAAATATAGAACACTAGGTAGAGGGAGTAAAAATGTATTATGATTTGTTCATGCATTCTTGATGCTTTGCGTTACAAAAAATCATAACAGGTATTACGAAGATGTGGAGATAGACTATGAAAAATTAAATGATATCCCTAAATAAGAGGGAGACGTATCAAATATAATTAATCATTTAGAATCTGAACACATTGAAAGAGATGGAGCAGAGGATATAACTAGTGTTGATGAAAATAAATACAAAATCATCCATCATCGTTTTCTTTCAAACTACCTAATCAGTGAAGGGAGATGTAGAAAGCTGGATTATTTGTTGAAAATATAGATTTGAGGTCGATTGATGCTATTAACTAGCCATTGATCTTCTCTTCACCAATAAATTAATACAACATAAAGGGTATGTTATCCATGAAATTTTATGTCTCTCTTCACTACAAGATATGCATAATGGTTACAACTGAGGATTAAACTGGTATAGTTTACTGATTATGTGAAGAATTTTATAAGGTATCAGGATAATAGATTTGGGAGGCACCCCAAATTTTTATGTTGTGGACATAACGTATAAATGACTCACTGTAGTCAAGCCATTAATTTTTTTTCTGTCAAAAAAAATATGAGGACAACGTTCCCACAACTATTTAATACTTGCATCATCACACTAATAACATGACCAATGATAAGCTGGTAGAATAGGAGATATATTTCAGAGAAAATATTAGTGGGACTAGATCCTACTATTTCTTATGTCATATTCGTCTTAAAAACATGATTATTTAGTTTGGTATCTCCACTCTTTTTTCATGTTTACCATTGTGGACACTAAGTTGTTTGATTTGTATTGGCTAGTGCCCAGTGAATCTCCTTTGACTTCTTCAAGGGCATATAGGTGGAGGATTAAAAATGTGATAGGTTATCCTCATATTCTCATGAAATATATGCAAAAAATATTTGAGATATTTAGTGAAGAGGTGATACATAAACTAATTGGTGTAAAGGATTACTAGTACAAGCTTGTATTTTTTATGTTTTAATAAAATTTATGAAGGTGACTAATAATTTTTTCAGTCTAATCCATTGTTGATATTAGGAATGAAAGGTTTTATGAGTCACTTGGTTTTTGTGAGATTGATGTTTTGTAGGTTAGAGTGGAAACGTCAAGGATTTTCACATATACATGGATTCATATGGGTTCATGGTAACCCTGGATTGAATCATCAGATTAGACAAATGAGAATACAGTTATGACTCTGAGATATTTTTTTAATAGATACATTACATCATGGAATCCCCATGATCATCATAAGATAAAAGTATTGCTTGGTTAGCACAAAGATGAAGTTTCTTTCTTGATAAAACTATAACAAATACTATAGTGTGACCTTATTGGTGACTATGAAGATCTTTTCAACCATGTCTAGAGGAATACAAAATGTACTGAGATGTCATGTTTACGAAAGAGAGGATAAATCCATGATTTGGAATTATAATGTTTTGTGGGATCTTTGAGATGATTGAAAGTTTTATATTGATGCATATGGTCACAATAAATTCAAACCTTTGCACAATGATAATTGATTAAACATTCAAAACTCAGACATGTTGTTTATATGGTGCGGTAATGCAAATTTCCAGTCTCTCATTTCAGGACATGCATTATTACAATACATAGAAAAATATTCTTCGATGGTAAAAAAAATGTCTAAGAAAATGTCATGATATGTCAACAAGGATACTAGACGATGTAGAGGGGGAAGAGTCTACATTATACATCTACCAGAGGTTTTTAACTAAAAAAATTGTAAAATGTGGTGTTTGGGCATTAGAATAATGGCACATGTTGTTAAATTTTTCATTGGTTCAGTGCAGTCATACCTTTATGACTATGAATGTTGGTTGGAATGTTTTTTTCAAGGTAAGTACCATGTCTGAAGAGGATAATAGTTTAACATGGTTCATTTATGCATATAAGGATTTTCTAGTACAGTTGGAATCCATTTTGTTGATTGATGTTTCCTGTCATGGTCATTTAATGTGAAGAGAAAGAAATATAAATGGAATCCAAGGGACATTCTTATTTTCATATGCGTATGGCCACGATATTTCTGAATTCCTATAAGTATTTTAGACAATCACGAGAAATATCATTACAATGAGTTATTATTGTACAAACCTTTCCATGATGTACACAAGGAGATAGGTAGAACAAGGGAGGAAATTTTGGGAAATTGGGAGAGACTTAAAAATATGTATCATGCGCGACATGTTGACCGAAAGGATGTAATTGATGAACAAGAGATAAAAGACACTAATGATGATGAACTGAAACTTTTGTAGGCATGGATTAAATGGATGAATGGTTAGTTATTTCCCTATTTTTCCTCCCAATTAGGTGAATTTGAGTGATCTTCATATGCTTTTGATACAAGAGTATAAATTCTAAAGGCTTTTGAACCAATCGTTGGATTATCTTGAAATTTTCTATGTTTGTAGCTCTTTATTAGTAATTTTCAAGGGTAGTGTATCTTGAGTATTCACAAATTGGTGTGACTTTTAGGAATATTTTTGGAGCCAAATTCTTTCCTTTAGTGGTCTAAATTTGGCTCTAAATTTTTTTTTTGTTTTTTAGTACTTAGATTCTTGATATATTTTTTTATGTTTTATGTAATAATCCAAAATTCTTAAATAGACAAGTGAAAAAGAACTGCAGAAGCATATTCAAGTTTTTGAAAAACATTGGTGACTATACGAAGACACTTCTCCCTTGCTATGGATTCAATTTTTTGTATGGACCCTATGGCACATATCGTGATCCTGGTATTCACATCAAAAAATTAGACAGGAGACTAGAGATTGGGATCAGATAGTCAAAGAAATTTGTCATACCTTTAAAATTTTGGGACGTGGATTTAAATGTCTTGAGGGAATTACAAAATATTTGAACTTCCTTATTTTTGATACCAGACGAAGAAAAAAAAAATTATTCTAAAGAGAAATAGAAAACAGAACCTGATATTCTAAAGCCGCAACAAAACTTAAAGAAGATTGTAGAAATGGCAGGATGTTTTACTATTGAAAAATACGAAAAAGAGGAAACACTAGAGAATTTGAGATATAAATTCATAGAGGGTGAATTAACAATAGTAGAAAATAAAGACGAAGGAGAAAAATATTATTATCATCCCTTAAAAATTAGAAATGAGAACATTGGGATGAATGGAGATGAGAAGTTTTCCAAGATTGGAGACTACTGGTTAGAGGAAAAAGTAACCAAAGTAGTAGAATTACTACAAGAGCTCAAAGATATTTTTCACAAGGACTTCAAATAGCTGAAGGGTGTCAAATATGAGAGTAGGAAATTCACACAATAAAGCAAAAGGATAAAGCCACAATATGAATGAAAAAGAAAAAAAACCACCAAAAGAAGTATAAATAAAAAATAGAGAAGAAAAAAAGAATAAAATATGAAGGAAGAAGAAAAAAACCACCAGAAGAAGTAGAAAGAAAAAAAAGAGATATTGAAGAAATCCACAGAACAAATAAAATAGAGAAGAACCTCAAAAAAAAGGAATGGGAAAAACCACGGAAGGAAGAAGCAGGGTAAATCATGAAATGAAGAAAAATAGAATAAAACCACGAAATGTTTTTTTTTCCATTGATTTATCCATTTCATACCCAAGAAGAATAATCATCCACGTCCTTAGCTCTGTTGGGTGCCTCATTTTCCTCCTAAATTTTTCCATTCAAATATATGGGGTTCATTTTGAGACCATTAGGATCTTTAACTGTGGATTGAACTAGGGACATTGAAGTAGCAACTAAGGAATCTAGACAACAAATCAACACCAACAACAAAAAATCAACACCAACAATGGGTTTCAATATGCTAGAAAATAGGGGACCATGAACCGTAAATTCCACACTACGCTCACCGCAAGTTAAAGAATTTAATTTCCATTCTTGAACCTTGTCTTGGCAATAAATAACGCCATGACCTATAGACCTACATTTTTCACAGTACAAAGGGGATGGTTCATACTCAATCTCCAATACTAATTCCCTATGAGCTGAGCTGAGATGAATAAAGGCCGATAGAATTTCTCTGGGAGATATATTAACACACATTATCGCTGAGACCATCCCAGCAAAAAAAATTTAATCAATGACCAACAAATCCCCAATGACTTTAACTATCCCCCCAAACTTGAGAGCCAAGTTAGCTAGCTTCACCCAGACTAGAAAGATATTGGGTTTAAATGTTTCATGTCAATACTAGGTCACCATTTGGCCAGATGCAACATCATATTCCCATAAATCCATGGGCCACCATTAATGGCTCTAAGTTATTCCTCCTCCCTGTTGAACTAAAACAAGAATGATTTATTTGCAATTCCCACCATATAGATGTAAATATTAGGAGCCCATTTTATTATAGCCCAAGCCTTGAAAAGATCCACATTTGGCCTAATTATAGCAAAGCTTCCAAAGAGTGAAATCTCATACCTGTAACTAGCCCTTTTCACTAGTTCCTCTAACACGAACATGGACGAATCGTTCTGTTTCTAGATCAGGTTTATTCCATTTTTCTTCATTTTGTAGTTAACCTCACTTCTTACTTCTGTGGTATTTCTCTTTCCATCTTTGTGTGGCTATTCTTTATTTTATTTTTTCTTTGGCTTTCTTCAATCTCTTTGTTCCATGTTTTTGTTTTTTGCTTCTTTTGGCGGTTTTTTTCTTCTTCCTTCATATTGCAAATTTATCCTTTTACTTTGTTTTATGGCTTTTCTACTCCTTTTTTTTTTCCCTTATGCTCTTTCAAGTCCTTGGTAAAAACATCTATGAACTCTTGTAGTAATTCTACTACTTTTTCTACTTCTTCCTCCGACCAGTAGTCTCCAACGATGGAAAAATTCTCATCTCCATTCATCCTAATGTTATCGTTTCTAATTTTTAAGGGAGGATAATAATAATTTTAACCTTCATCTTTATTTTATACTACTGTTCTTTCATCCTCTATGAATTTATATCTAAAATTCTCTAGTTTTTCCTCTTTTTATTATTTTTCAATAGTAAAGCATCATGTCATTTCTAGAATGTTCTTAAATTTTTGTTGTGGATTTATAATCTCAGGTTAGATTTTATTCTTCTCTTAAAAATATCGTTTTGTTGATTCATCTAGTGTCAAAAATAAGAAAGTTTGAATCTTTTGTAATGCCCTCAAGACATTTAAATCCGTGTCCCAAAAATTAAATGTATGGAAAATTCTTTGACTATCTGATCCCAATCTCTTGTCTATCATCTAATTTCTTGATGTGAATAATAGGATCTTGGTATGGGCCATAGGATCCACGTAAACAATTGAATCCATAGCAAGGGAGAAGTCTCTCCTCATAGTCACCAATGTTGTTCAAAAACTTGAATATGCTTCTGCGGATCAGTTTCACCAGTGTAATCGAGAATTTTGGCTTATTCCATAAAACATAAAAAAATACAAAAAAAACATTTAGATCCAAATTTAGACCACTAAATGAAAGAATTTGGCCCAAAAAATATGCCGAACAGTTACACCAACTTGTGAATACTCAAGATCTACCACCTTGGAAAATTACTAATCAAGATCTACAAACCTAGAAAATTTCAAGATGATCCAATGGTCACTTCAAAATCCTTTAAGAGTTATGATCCCACATCATAAGTATGTTAAGATCAATCAAATTCACCTAATTAGGAGGAACAACACAAGAAATAACTAACCACTCATCCTTTTAATCCATGTCTACAAAATTTTCATTTCATCATCATCATTGTCTTCTATCTCCTCTTCATCAATGACATTCTTCTCGTCGACATGCCACACACTATATGTATTCTTAAGTCTCTCCCAATTTCCAAAATTTTATTCCCTTGTACTGCCTATCTCCTTGTGTACATCATGGAAAGGTTTGTACATCAATAAATCATTCCAACGATAGTTCTCGTGATCCTCTAAACTAATTTCAAGAATTGAAAAATATTGTGACCATACACGTATGAAAACATGCTTGTCCCTTGGATTTCATTTATATTTATTTCTCTTCACGTTAAATTACCATGATCAAGAAACATCAATTAATGAGATGGATTCCAAGTGTAATGGACAATCCTTATATGAATTGATGAACCAAAATACACTATTATCATCTTTAAACATTACATTTACCTTGTGAAAAACATTCCAATGAACATTCAGATTTATAAAGGTGCGACTACACTGAACCAAGGACAAATTTAAAAACATGTGTTATGTTTCTTATGCCCAAACATCACGTTTTATAATTTTTTTAGTTTAAAACCTTCGATAGATGTATATTTCACACTCTTCTTCCTCTACATCATCTAATATCCTTGTAAACATATCATAAAATCTATTAGACATTTTTCTACCTTTGAATCATATTTTGCTATATATTTTAACAATGCATGTCTAGAACTGACAGACTAGAAATTCACATTATCGTGCCATATAGCCAACATGTCTGAGTTGTGAATGTTCAATCTCACATCGTTATGAGAAGGTTCGAATTTCTTTTGACCATATGTATCAATAAAATATTTGACTCATCTCAAAGATCCCACAAAATATTATAATTCCAAATGATAGATGATCCTTTCTTTCACAAACAAGACATCTCACTACATTTTGTGTTCCTCTAGACATGGTTGAAAATTTCTTCATAGTCGCCAAGGAGGTTATGCTATAGTATCTCTTATGGTTTTAACAAAAAAGGAATTTCATCTTTGTACTAACCAAGCAATACATTTATCTTATTGCTATCATGGGGATTCCCTGATGTAATGTATCTATCAAAAAATATATCACAGCCATACATTGATTCTTGTTCACCTAATCTAATGATTCCATCCACGTTTACAAGGAACCCATATGAATCCATGTACCTGTGAAGATCCTATATGTTTCCACTCTAACCTAAAAAACACCAAACCCAAAAAATCCATGTGACTTATAAAACCTTTCATTCATAATATCAACAATGGATTAGACTAAAAAACATTATTAGTCACTTTAATAATTTTATTAAAACATAAAAAATACAAACTTGTACGAGTAATCCTTTGCACCAGTAAATTTATGTATCACCTCTTCACTAAATATATAAACTATTTTGTGCATATAAGTCATGACAGTATGAGGATATGATATCACATTTTTGATCCTCTAGCTATATGCCATTGAAAAATTAAAAGGAGGTTCACAGAGCATTAGCCGATACAATTCAAACCACATAGTGTCCAAAACGGTCAGCATGAAAAAAAAGTTGAGATACCAAACTTAATAATCATGTGTGGAAGATGAATACGAAATAAGTACTAGTAGGACCTATTCCCACTAAGATTTTCTCTAAAATCCATCACTTGTTCTGTCAGCTTATCATCAGTCGCGTTATTAGTGTGATGATGTAAGTTTTCAATAGTCATGAGAACCTTGTCCTCATATGTTTTATCAAATACAGAAGTAGTGGCTTGACTGTGGTGAGTCACTTATATATTATGTGCACAATATCAAAATTTAGGGTGCCTTCCAAATCTATTTTCATGATACCTTATAAAAATTTTCACATAATTATGAAATTGTACGAGTTTAATCCTTAGTTGTAACCATTATACATATCTTGTAGGGAAGAGGGTCAGAAAGGCCTTGGATAACATAAACTCTGTATTGTTTTAATTTATCACTAAATAGCACATTGGTGACCAGTAATTATCTTCAATCGACCTCAAATCTATATTTTCAACAAATAATCCAACTATCTCCATCCCCCTTCACTAATTAGGTAGTCTGAAAGAAAATAATGATGGATGATTTTGTATTTGTTTCTCATTAACACTGGCTATATCCTCTACTCCATCTCTTTTGATGTCCTCAAATTCTAAATTATTGATTATATTTGATACATCTCCCTCTTATTAAGGGATATTTTTTAATACTACATAATCTATCCATACATCTTTGTAATAAACGTTATGAATTTTGTAACGTAAAGCATCAAGAGCGCACGACCAAATAACAATACATTTTTACTCCCTCTACCTAGTATTCTATATTTTAACTATAAGAATATCCAAATCATCAAATCGGTGTGGAATAAGTCTTGCAACATAAGATATGTCTTTGGGGAAAGTAAATCATGTCTTCATTATATTTTTATTTTCCACCGTGTGCATGAGTTACATTTAATATGGGTTTCATACACGCTATCAAAATTTCCTCCACCTGTGTAAGTGCACGTAAGACATCTTACTAATCCCTGGGATCCATATTGTTCCACTTTGAAAATTGATGACCTGCTCATTCACCCTTTCATATCTTGCAAACATGGCATTTGACTGGGAGTGTCACAACTATACCAGGTTATGAATCCTTGCATATACCACACATGTGAATGAAAAACAAAGCATCAAATATTTTCTAAAATATCTGACAGGAATCTATCATTTTATTCAAGAACACACCACAACATAATGAGTAAAACAATATTAAAATTTGATTGGAGCAATTATTCACATTGTTTGTCAAAAGAAGGCCTCGGTCACAAATGTTCTGTTCTACTTCATTATCATGTGCACTATCCCTAGAGTAATGGATATCATTATTCCATGTTAAATGTGTTGCATGACACACCACATTCCATCTCTTCCTAGACCTCCTATCCTCATTATTCACATGTATGAAATAATCCATACCATTTATTTGCCTAGACAAATTTTTGTCACATGCATTTATGTTGTTTTCTACATTCTCACTTAGCTCACATTAAATTGCGGTACATGATTCTCTTCTATAGGTTTTGTTTATTTAATTCCTAAATAGACTTATAGACGAAACATATCCTTTGTAACCTACATACTATATTACGGAATGAGATAAAGGGAAAAATGAACAAAGCACCATCTATGACTTCACATTTTTTTTAATGTATAAATTCAAAAAATAATCTCATAAAGTAAATTTGACACGTACTTCAGTTCATGACTGATTTGTAGTGTTGTTGGTGTGAAATGTCACTCAACATTAGATTAGTAATATCAGATATTCCAACAGAAATATCTTGTAATGACCCCTCCCATTACTACACCAAGTCATTCTCATGTTTATAGGATGCATATTCATGTCAATTACAGTAGGACCAATGGCTATATAGTTATAAATATTTACTAAAATAGATGTGGGAAAATGATATATAACCTGGTGCAAATTAACTAACACAGTTTTTACATGTAATTTGAGTAATATCTCGTTTTCCCTTTGATACTACGTAACGCACCATCTTAATCTTCTACTCACATATGCATATCTGACATGAATCTTCATCGACCGGATGAGGAGGAAAATTATTCACAATATTCTAAGCCATATCTAGGTATGACATGTAACTCCTTAAGACTCGAAGAATGCAATAATGTTTAGATTTACCCCTTCAGTTGACAAACTGATCTAGGAGTATAACTTGTGGAGACCATAACTTTTGATCCGACCATTGGATCGTCTTGAAAATTTACAAGATGGTAGATACATGTTGGTACTATGTTAGTGTCAACTTTGTTGGCAAGATTGTGGCTGTTTTGGCACCTTTTTTGGGCTCAGATTCCTTCATCTAGTGGCCTAAAATTGTCTCTGAATGTTTTTTTCACTTTTGACTAGGTCTTAAAACTTTAATAACTTTTGCTTTTGCTAGTTAGAATAAGTCAAAATTTCACGTGAGCCATAACTTATGAAGGCATATTTGGCACGAAAATTTTTGGGCCCTTCTGAGTTGTTTTGATAGTTGGTAATTTTTAGCATTTTAGGGTTTTTAGAGTAGATGTGAAATAAAAGGAGGATTGTAATGATGTAAAAGATTAGTGTGGATTCTAGAATGAGAAAAAATATATTTAAAAACTTCTTGTTTTGATTTACAAAGATTTTTATGTGTGTTCTGGAGGTATTTCATCCTCTTGCAGTTGGATTCACATCAATTGGTATTAGAGCAGGATTTTTATTTTGTGGAAATAGTTAAGGTAACATATTACATTTTTCTCTATTATTTTTACCTCTATTTTATATAATAATTGCTATACATAGGAGCGGAGGTTATGCCTAAATGAATAGGCATATTCAGGAGCTACACAGACAAGTTTATAAGCTCACAGGAGAAGTTACCCACCTTAGAAGAAGACATACAAATGGGGATGTAGACCCAAATAGTGATACTAAATAAATACCTCCATTAATGAATGAAGGAGAAGATGAAGAATAAAATGAGAGAGATGAAGAAACCTTGAATGAGAGACCATTTAAGGAGAGATTAATCCTGGTTTAGAGGGAAAGATGACGACATCAAGATTAATGTTTCTAATAATGGTCGACAGTTACGACTAGAGGAGTTGATTGACTGGTTAAATCGCATGGAAAAATTATTTGAGTGGAAAACCCTTTCAAAGGAGAAGAAGGTTAAGTTTGCATGGACTAATTTGTATGGACATGCATTGATCTAGTGGGATCACCTACAAAATGAAAGACAAAGGAATGGAAAGGGCAAGATCCAAAACTAGAATAAAATGGTAAAGAAGATGAAAGAAAAGTTTCTTCCTATAGATTATGCTCAGACACTCTTTCGAAGGTTCCAAAACCTAAGACAGAAGGATCTCAGCATTGAGGAGTATACTAATTAATTTTACAAGTTTTCAATTAGGGTGGAACAGGGAGATTTTGAAGAAAAAAAGGCTATATGGTATATAAATGGGTTGATTTACACCATACAAGATGAATTGAGTATGCTACAAATCCATAGCCTGGATGATGCTTATCAACTCGCATTAAAGGAAGAAGAAAAGAACAAGAGGAATAATTTTAGAAGAGGTGTGAAGAGATGTCCATCATCATCTCCGATGAGAGGAAGGGGTAGATTTGAATCTACAAAAGGTGAATCCTCTAATATAGAAGGGCATGAAGATTCTGGTCAAATCTGTGGTAACTACCAAATAGGTAGGGGGTTTCATAGGGGAAGAGGTTATAATGGAGGATGGGGCTGGAATAGCCCACAAAGGTAATATACATGTTACAAATGTGGTGAAGAGGGGAACAAATATTTTGAGTGCCCAAACTATCCTACATAAGATATATGGCAAGGAGAACAACCACGAGTAAATTTGGTTGAAGTTGAAGAGGAAGAAGAAATGGAGGTTGCTGCAAATTTGGGTGAAACCCTCATGATAAGGTAGACAATGATTTTCCCAAGGAAGGAGAAATAACATGATGTTTTTGGTGTTGATTCTTATTTTACGAAGAAATATATTTCGAATAAGATGCACCTCTAGAGGAAAGGTATGTAAAATTATTATTGATGGTGGTAGTTGTGAAAATATGGTTTCAACTATGATGGTTGATAAACTCAATCTAAAATGTGAGAAGCACCCATATCACTATCATATATCATGGTTCAAGAAAGGGAATGAGGTAACCATAGATAAAATATGCCTTATAAATTTTCAATTGGGAATGCCTACAAGGATCGGTGTGATGTGATGTTATCCCAATGGATGCATGCCATATATTACTGGGGAGGCCTTGGCAATATGATAGAAAGGTTACACATGATGGAGGGAAAATACATATACCTTTTGGAAGGATGGTGTAAAGGTGGTCTTGTTACCCTTCAAGGAAGAAGAGAAGAGTGAGGGATTGTTGGCTACAAAAGAGTTTGTTACAAAAATGGAATAAGTTGGATGGTGTTATGCATGATGTCAAAAAGGTGGAAATAGAGGACTTTAGTATACCCTTGTTGTTGCGGAAAAGGTACTAAAATAATAAAAATATGTCATACCAAATGAGCTACCAGATGGGTTACTTCTGAAGTGGATATACAACACCATATTCATTTGATCCCAGGATTGGCCCTTCCAAACCAGGAAAGCCTATTGGATGAGTCTGACACAGAGTGAAGAGTTGAACAGACAAGTGAAAGATCTAATACATAAAGGGTTAGTGAGAGAAAGCATGAGTCCATGTGCAACTCCAACACTATTGAATCCCAAAAATGATGGAGACTACATAATTGTGTGGACAGTAAGGCCATAAATAAAATCACAATTAAGTATCAATTCCCAATTCCAAGATTGGATGATATGATGGATGTGCTAGCAGGAGCATGATATTTTATCAAGATTGACCTGCAGAGTGGGTACTACCAGATCTGAATCCGTGAAGGGGATGAATGGAAAATTGCTTTCAAAATAAAATATGGATTATACAAGTGGATGGTGATGCCATTTGGGCTATCTAATACACCTAGTAAATTCATGAGGCTGATGAACAAAGTATTTTGACAATACAATGGTAAGTTTTTTGTTGTCTATTTTGATGATATTCTTATATTCCTAAGATAATGAAAGGAACACTTGTTACATATGAAATTGGTGTTAAAATTGTTATGAAAAGAGATTCTATATATACAAACTTAAAGAAGTGTATATTACTTCAGAAAATCTCTTAGTTTTTGGGGGTTTGTCACTCAAAGGATGGAGTGAGGATGGATGAGGAAAAAGTAAAGGCAATTTTGGAATGGCCTATTCCAAGGAATGTGACAGAGGTTCATAGTTTTCATGGATTGGAAAATTTTTATAGGAAGTTCATCAAGAATTTCAGTAGCATTGTTGCACCCATAACAGAGTGTACAAAAGGGAGGGAGTTTGTATGGACCAAGGTAGCAACATATAGTTTTGAATTGTTGAAGAAGAAAGTGTCAGAAGCACCTATTTTGGTATTTCTAGATTTTAGCAAGGTCTTCAAGGTTGATTGTGATGCCTCACATGTCAAGGATTGGATTTCTACAGAGTCAAGAAGGATGATGTGTAGCATTCTTTAATGAAAATATAAATGAATTTAGGAGGAAATATTCTACTTATGATTTGGAATTTTATGCTATTGTTCAGGCATTAAGGAACTTGAGACATTACTTGATAGCAAAGGAATTTTTCCTTTTCACTGATCATGAAGCCTTGAGGTATGTAAACACATAGAAGAAACTAAATAGTAGGCATGCAAAATGGGTTTCATTTTTACAATAATATACTTTTTTCTTAAAGAATAAATTGGTAAGAAGAATCAAGTTGTTGATGCCTTGAGTAGGCATGTAGCACTTTTGACAACAACGGAAAATAAAGTAGTAGAGTTTGAGGCAGTTAAGGAATTATATGAAGGTGATCCACATAAATAATGTTGTGAGATCAAATTAAGGACCTCTTAAGTCTATTTATTAGGTTCTTCTAATTATTTGATGCAAGATGATTAAAGTTATTTATTTCTTTAAGCAAACAATTGTGCATCCTTATTGGTCCTCCTAATGAGAGAAAATATTATAAAAGAATATTAATGGGGGTTTGGCTTTTGGTATAATCCTCAAAGACAACCGATCTTGTTGTAGAAAAGTACTTATTCGGTTAGGCTAAAGAGGATACATAATCCGTGAACTCATGGAATCAAAATGGACCTTCCAAATCTTGCACAAGTGGTCATTGTAAAGAGTTGACAGGATGACATTCCAGTTATCTAATCACCTAGAAGCCATTTAGTTGAGTGATGATTTCAAATTAACTTGAGAATACACCTGACAAGGGAATGGTTTCTATTTTGATCCTGGTTTTAGATATTCAAATCTACTTTCTCTGGAAGAACCGTAATAGGTTACATGCAAATTAATGTTCCAGAAGTAGGGAGACCTTTCATCACAGTTTATACCCAACATTAATAGTGTGATACAAAAAAGTCTAGTTTTTTCCCTTTTTCATGTGTCAGAGGATGCAATGGAAGAAAAATAATACTAATTGATAAAATCCATAGTATAGCACTACATTAACAATAATATTTATATAGCATATTCTCACTAATGAATAGTGGTAATACATTTATAAACAATGGAAATCTTTTTAAAGGTTGAAGAGTAGCATTGTTAACCTGCTAACAAGATTTTACAAGGGAAAGGAGTTTGTATCACAAGGGTGCTACAATAAATAGTTATTGAATTCATTTAAGAAAAAGTGTTAACAGGGACCATAATCCCATGCCAAATTAGAGTCCTCTACAAGGTTAATCCTATGATGCCATACATTGTGCCCAAAAAACCAAAATGATGAATTAGCTACTCAATGATGGCTTACTAGATACCCTTTACTGAAACCAACACTCTAATCCTTTAAAGTGAGGAAAGTGTCTGAGATTCTAAAATGGAGGTGAATATGGAATCTTTTATCCAAAATTCACCCCTCAAGGTAATTTTGATAACATGCATCAAATTCTTCAGTCCCGAGCAAGTAGATTGATTCAAGGCCAAAAATCATGTTTTTTGGGGTCCCCTCGGCTTCTTTCTAACTCTCCCATCCAAGAAGAAATCCCAACAAGTTAGAAAAATGGTAAAAAATGCAAAAAATAATGGACTGTTTTCTCAATTTCGGGTAAGTGAAGGGTTGGGTCATGCCTTGCTAAGTACTGTTGTCGGTACCAACATTTTGGGCTGAAAAAACAAAGAAAATCGGCTAAAGGACATTTTTGTCCCAGGCGGTCTTGCGGGACAGTTGGGACATCAAAACGTAAGAGGGACGTGATTAAAGCCGAAACGGCCTAAGTGGAAAAAATCATCAAGTTTTTGAAACAGTGGGTTTTGGGACATGCCCGGGCCAAAATTAGCATGAGGACGTGAATCGGCTGATTCTGCCAAATGAGGTCCATTTAGCTAGACATTTTTGGGCGTATCCACAATTGAGTATTGAAGAATTGTCCATCGGTGAAATGAGGGATGGTACTTGAGACCATTTGGGACAATCTTCTTGAACTCGTTGCCTAAAGCTATCCGAATGCACGTGTCCAGTTTGACCAGGTGACAATCCGGAAGCCATTAAATAGGGAGACAAGAGCCGCAAAAGGGACAAGGAAGCAGCGATTTCAAGCCATGCAGGAATCATGTTGGGACATCCTCCACATTTTACGCGTGGGACGTGATTCTGAAAAGCCGAAGCGGCAGATTTTCAGGCACTTTTAAAAGAAAAGTCAACGTTTGACCCGTGAAACTTCAAACGGCCATAACTTTTGACTCCGAGCTCTGATTTTCACAAAATTGGACTTTCTGGAATGAGCACGATGTCCTCTATCGCCACAAAAATTTGAGTTATTATTTTTAATGAGGGTAGATATATTTAAATAAAAGAAACATATTCGGCTTCCAGTCAGTTAATGCTCATTCCAATCAAATGACAGAAAACACCTGCCAGACCCAAAATAACTGCCCGCACTCAGAAGGCCATAACTTTTGCATTTCTCAATGAAATCACACAAAATTGGTACCGTTGGAATCATGGCTCCAAGCCCATATGCATAGCAAAAATCAAGAAATTCTAGATTTGATGAGGTTTTGGAGATATTTTTTAGAAAACGTGGCTGGGTTCATAACAGTGTTTTATTTGGTGGTTGGGAGTGCAATTAAGAGGCATGGTCATCATGCATTTCTCTGCTGCAGCACCATTGGGAAGTATGGGGAGCCTTTTGCAAGTTAATATATAATCATTTGCACTCAATTTAATGCCTAAATACATAAGTGGTTGAAGGACAGATTTAGGGATTTCCATTTTCCCTTCTCTTTCTCTTCTCATTTTTTCTATAAATTGGAGTGTTGGGCTCATTGTAAGGAGGATGGAGTTCATTGTAGCAAAGCTCTGTAAAATTGCTTTGTGAAGCCAATGTGCTGCAGGCCCTTGTTTTGGACTCCTTGCATGGTGATCCAGGCCCTTATCTTGTAATAGATTGAACTGTGCATATCATGAAGCAATAAAATACAAGTTTGTGGATGTATCTTCCCCTGATGTTTTCTTGCATTCTTCTTGCCCCTTTAACATTGATTACAAGAATATTGTGTCTATTATTATGTTCACTTGCAGGGATCCATTATCATTGTGTATGTTTGAATATTTTTGTGAATGCATTTTGCTAGATTATGAGAGAACTGTCATCACCTCTTCTAGTGTATCACTTTGCTTCTGTATTTCACGCATTTGGAACTACTCTCACACTCCTCGTTTTCTGGTGTATCACCGCTTTAGTGTAGGCTTTCATTTTATGCATTCTCTCTCCCTGGTCCCTTGGTAAATTTAGGTTAGAATAGCTAGCTTATCCTGCATTAGAGTAGATTGTATATGGTAGTTTAGGAGCAAGGGAACCTAGCTTTCTCTGGATTTTTCTACCAAGTGAAGATAACAACTTGGAGATAGTACCCATGTTAGAATCACATTTGTTCAAGTAACACATTTTACAACTACAGGATGAAGTGAGGGAAAAGCTGTGAGTTATCATGTTGCACAACATTTGGTTTAGCTACAAATGATTCACTGTGAGAGTAAGTTTATTTGAAGAAGGAGATATGGTGATTGTTCATCTTAGAAAGGAGAGGTTTCCAAAAGGGACATATAATAAACTAAATTGGTATAAGAAGATTTGGCCATGTAGGATTTTGAAGAAAATGAGTGATAATGCCTACAAGGTGGAGCTACCTGACAACTTTTTATATCTCATGAGTTTTTAATGTTTCAGACTTATATAAATTTCTAGGTCATGATGAAAATATTTGGAGGAGGAAGAAATAAATTGGGAGTAGTAGATGTCCAAATAAGAAAAAGGAAAGGGTAATGTGTGTCTTGAGGACCAAAAGACAGTTACTACAAGACATGGGAGCTACAAATGATATTTGGTACGGTGGGAGGGTTTGAATAAAGAAGAAAATAATTGGATTCCTGAGTGGGAGTTGAAGAATATTGACAATGGAAAATTGGATGAATTCCATCAACTGAATTCACAGAAGCTGAATTCTTTTCAACCAGGGGAGAATGATGTGGGATCATAACTTTATGGAGACCATAACTTTTGATTGATGAATTTTGAATAACATCTTGAAATTTAACACATATGATAGTAGATATTCATTAGTAATATGTCAGTCCAACTTTTCAAATATTTGTGTAAAATTTTGGCATATTTTCAGGGTCGAAGATTCCTTCATCTAGTGGACCTAAAATTGTGCTCTAAAACATGCGGTATTTTTCAATTTTAGACTAGAGCTTCAGATTTTTAATAACTATTTTTGGCACGTGATTTTCATAGAATAAGCAAAAAATTTTTGAGCCTTAATTCATGAAGACATATTTGGCACGCAAAATTTGGGACCAATGAGGTGTTATCTAGTAGGTAAAATTTGCATCGATAGGGGTTTTTAGAGTCACTATGTGAAATAAAAGGGGACACTTAATGATAGTTGGAACATTTAGTGTGGATTCGTGGAATGAGAAGAACTTCTATTTTGAGGCTTCTAGTTTTTAAGTACAAATTACGCCTACCTTAGATATCTCAGTGTTCTTAGGAGGTTATATCAACTTGCAGTCTGATTTCCAACCTCTAGCGCAGACGAGCTACACTGACTTATATTGGGTTCGGTTGTAAATGTTATTAAGGTAAATGGTTTAAATATATATGTCTTCAACCAATGGTGGGCCACCTAGTAATTGAGCATCTTCCCACACCAACCGCTTACTATCTCTACATCTTTGCACCTCATTGTTAGTTATACTCTCGTGTGGATAGAATATAAAGTTTTGATCATTGTGCAAAGGTCATGGTCGATTACTTTTTTTATAGAGTATGTATTGTGTTTTTAATATAATTGTTTCATTTTATATCGAGGAAGTACTTAAAATAGGACTTTAAATAGTATATGTGGGTTATTATTTATCAATAGTAAGTAGAGTTGGTAAATGAGTCTTGGTCAAAAAGTTGTGTCCAGTAAAGAATCAAGTATTATGTTATTAGATTCAAAAGATGTAAGTTGTCAAAATATCATCATTAATTTCAAAGTCCCTTATCAAGTTGTTGTCAAGTCTTTTTGGGTCCATTGTCAAAAAGTCAATGAGTCAAAATATTGTAAAAATTAAAAAAAAATTGCCTTATGGATGCATTTTCGGTGTTACTCGACGTTGTGACAACCATTGATCCTCACAAGCCAAATTCATTGAGATAGCAACATCAACTAGAGGGAAGATGCATCAAAGGTTGGAGTTTTATCAATGACTTCTCGTCAATCGCCAACGACGGGACCCACATTTTGTTGTGGTGACATTATTGTGGTGTGAGTATTTGCTTTCATTTTTTGCAGTGTGTTTCTTTTCAGAGTTCCTGTTTCATGTGGTTTTGGATATTGGAAAAGAATTGTGTTGAAGCGAAGATAACCGTCAGTGCTCCCTTTGAGTGTCCTGATCCTTGGGTTGTCATACTTCATTGGAAGATAGTCTGCTTGTGAATACGTTCACTTACAAAGGTGAGCATGTGCAGTAAGATCTAACTAGTAAGATTCAGTCAATAGTATGTACTTCAATATAGTTTGCTTCTCAATGTTTATGTGTGGAAAATTCACATTGGGGGGGGGAACATGATCTCCAATGTTCCATTTCCATTATGAGCCCAAAAAGGCTAAAGTCAAGGGAAGCTTCTAGTGGCAGTTGCAGTTTCCTATGTTGTTTGAGATTGGGTGGCAACAATCGATAACAGTGGTTACAACTAAGAACATTGTGATTCTTAGAGGTGGTAATATGAAATATTTCCAATATATGTTCTATTGTTCTAGTGTTGTGATAAACGAGTTGTTTCCTATATAATATCCTAAAGTAAGAACATGATGAGAGTCGATGATACTACTATAGCATCATGATATTGTGGTTGTTAGTAATCCACTGGAAAAACTATCTAGAGGTTGTTGGTACAATCCTAAAAACCATCTGTTGTGTGGTTGTTTATTAACCACTTGGAAAACCATCCAGAGGTTGTTGGTATTGTCCTAGAATCCATCTAGATCACAAACAAGCTTCGAAGCGACAAGTTATAGTACAAGGCATGTTTTCCCCCTAATGTTCGCACTAGGGTGGAATGTTAGGAAAATAATGGTATTTTGTGCTCACATTAATGAGAAAATATATTTATATGGAATGTAATAATATTATAATACATGAATTTGTTAATAAACAACTCACGTAAATAGGAGTTTGGAAAGACATTTAAGGAGAGTATGTTATGAGTTGTTAGTGAGTGGTTATAGCTCTACTTGAATATGCTTTCCTATATATTTGGGTAAGTAGTCCTAGAAGATATACATAAAAGGAGCTTATTGAATATCATTCGCATTTTGTTGTGATCTCTCTCTCTACAAATGTGTTATATTCTTTTCATCTCTACCATTCATTGTTGCACCAATAACTACTGATTACTCAAGATTATTAGATATGTTTACTATATATCTATTTATTTCAACTTTTTAGGTGCTTTCACCCGTTTCAATTTAAGAAGGTTTTAATTAACATACATTAAAAATAATTCTAAACCTTAGTCCTTTCAAAATCCAAATGCCGGCAAGAAAATTACAAGGTAGTGAGACATATCGTATGTGTCATGGTCAAAGGAAACATGTTATATGCCAAAGATTAATCAAAAAGGGGTGATGATAGCATTTATGTAATGATCAAGTCTAAAGGGTCCCATGACCTTATGATTATTCAAAGGGAGATCACGGTATATACTAAATTCAAATAAGCTAATGATGTATATGTTAAGGTCAAGAATTTTCTTACCTTAACTTTTGCAAAGAATACCTTAATTTTGCAAACACACATTTTTTCCATGTATGTACATATTCTAAAAGAAGTCAAAGAATGCATACATAGAGAGTCAACATAGAAGCATGCATGATTAAAATGGAGGCTTAATTACCTTATTTTTCACAAAATAAGAGTATATTTTCCTTGCACATATGCTCACAGGTTGTCCCCACAATAGGGTGGAGTATTTTGCTAAGTACAGAAAAGAAAAATAATTATTTGCTTGGACATGAGTGTTTATGCATGTAACCACAAAGAGATATAGATGTCATTATCAACATGAGTTATCCTTCTTACATGTGTCACATCATGCACAAGAAGACAGATCATGCACTTGCATTAGAGGAGACTTGCACAACAAGAAAGAGCTATTGTTAGCTAAAACTATTCACCCAATTTTATTCATTGTATTAAAAATAGAGTAGTCAACTACACTTTGACTGAGTGTATTTTTGGAACTAAGTCTATTATTGATTCATTGTAAAAATCATGGTTATTTTATTCCTTTATTTATTCATGATAAAGGCTAAAATTAACATGCATAGGCAAGGAAAAAAAGAGGACATTTTTGGATGTAAGAGCGCTGAAGCAAAAAAATTTCCAATTTCACCCTTGAATGACAACCAGTTATTGCTTTTCCAATTATTTACAGTATTGTGTATCTTATTATTAGCTAATGTAGATGTTATTTCCCTGAATTTATTATCTTACCTTGCTACAATTTTTTTGTTTTCTATGTAATTCTTAGTATGCATGTTATTTGTTGTGTTGTTTTGATTTATCCCTCAACACATAAGTTTTTTCCTTAGGATCAATTTGAAACCCATTGGTTCGTGCTTCTGTAAAAAATTTTCAATTTTATTGTGAATGTAATTAGTCAAAGCCCCCAATAATTTTGTTGTATCATCCTATTTTAATTTCAATTACAACCATCTCTTTACCCTTAAAACTCCAAAAATCCCCAAAAAAATGTTTAGGATACATCAATAAGGAACCATCCTTGATATCGGAGACTCACCTCAACAATAGGTATACCCATAGACCATAGGTGTTTCCATTTTATCTATAAGAGTGAGGGAATATAGCAATCTTTGAACCCCTACTATTATCCCTTAATAAGGGTGCACTTCTGAGAGATAAGAGGGGCTTCAATGATAAAGTGAGAAGGGAGGGAATCATTCAACCAAGTATAATTGACTCCACTCTTGTGCTTGGAATTCCCACACTTCTTAACCACACGTCTTATTTGAAAACTTCTATGATAGCGAAAACATAATCTTTCATAATCCAATGTTTAATACCAAACCCTTTCTCCTTCATACAATTTAATATTTTGAGGAATTTCGTCAAGAACATCCATGTCCACCAAGATTTGAGCATAAAAGGGAAGTAACAGTTGATTAGTAGCTTCATCTGATCTGACATAAATGCCCAAATTGTTACTAATGGATTCTAGGTAAGATTTAGACCAAAATTGTAGAGGTAGACCCAGAATCCTAACCCAAACTAGTATCAAATCAAAATATCCTTTTAATGGGTCAAATGAATGGAATCAAGGGTTTTTTTTTGTACATGATCCCCCCAAAAACTAATATGAGTGATGGAAAACATCACGGCCTACATAAGATTCAAAAACTACTATAAAATATTATTTAGAACAAGGGTAAACTTTGACCTTACCCTTCATATTGGATCTCCAATTTGATGTGATCCATTCATGTAGATGATAAATCTTTGGCCATAGGTAGTTAAAACAACATATGAGACCATGTTTTCCATATTCCTCTTTTTGATCCTGAACTTCCTGGAGAAGAACCTCCTTTACCCTGAGAACAGGGGTATACAGAGATGGATCGAGGGGTTTGCTCGCCCTTTGAGATCCTTTAATAGCTCTAAAAAAATAAATGCATACACTTTAACCACTGGTTTCCTTCCCTCCATCATTGCCTCCCTTCATATGGACCATATTTGGGTGAGGTGTTGATCCACCATTGATCCTTGCACCCAGTGTCTTATTTTACATAACATGGTTCACAAGGGAGTCTATTAAAACATATTTTCCCCTTCCAGCCTCATGAGGTGTTGATCCACCATTGACCCCTGAATTCTAGAGCCATCGCTAGTGATTTTTCAATTATTATTATCATTATATTATTTTATTAATATAATAGTAACTCTGTTAATAAATATTATTATTATTATAAAAATAAAATAACACAAATATTATTAAAATTTTAATTTTATAATTATTATATTTAATTTTTATTAAATAGGGTAACAAGCAGGAAATATGGCTCCTAGAATCCTTACAAATAAAGATGCATCGTGACAACAACCATAGAGGAATAAAAAAAGAAACATGACCATGAAGAGAGGTAAACAATATTAACTCAGGAAAGTAGGTCAACACAACAGAAAGGAAGACACCGTCCACAAATAGTGAGTTCTTCTGCTTAATACTTCTAGATTGCACTGTGTGCTACCCATAATCAGAATCAACAAAAAGCCCAAATTTCTCCCTAATATAGTCTCTTTATTTTTCAACCTCCCAAAAGGAAACAACCTTTAAGGATTCTGGATTGAATTGAAGCTTGGACGTCTGAGAGAAAAGCTTCAGATTATTCTCATTATTAATCACTAGAACCACCTTCAAATTATCGAAAGGGGTTTGGTGTTATAAGATTTATTCTTATTCTTCGAGTCTATTTTTTTCCCTCTTTACATATTCCATCTTGCTACCTCAAACGAATCCTCCATCTCAAACATTTCACCATTCGAACAGGGGATGACATAACTAGTTTTTCCATTGATTTCTCCATTTCATACGCAAAAGAATAATCATCCACATCCTTAGTTCTGTTGGGTGCCTCGTTGTCCTCTCTTTCTCCATCTGAATTTTTGGGGTTATTTTTGAGACCATTGGGATTTTTAACCATGGATTGAATTCGGGTCGCAGAATCAATAACTAGGGAAAACAAGCAAAGCACAACCCTCACTCCTTCCATGTGTTCAACAAAAACCCCCCACTAGACAAAAACTCACTACTAACAATCGGTTTTGGTATGCTAGATAATAGGGGATCAAGAACTTGAAAAGCCACACTACACTCACTACAAGCTGAAGGCTTTAAATTCAATTCTTGAACCTTTCCCCTTACAGAAACAATGACATGACCTACAGAACTACATTATTCATAGTACATAGGGGATAGCTCATACTCAATCTCCTATACTACTTCCTCATGGGCCGAGCTGAGATGAATAAAGGCCAATATATTTTTTCAAGAGATACATTCACATACATTCTCAATAAGACCATATTTTTCCTAGAAAGATTTGTTGAATAAATGACCAAAAAATCCCTAATCGATATGGCTATACCCCTCATCACCTCAACTTTCCAAAACTCGAGAGATAATTCGGTTAGCTTTACCTAGACTAGAAATGCATTCGATTCATTTTTTCATGTCAATACAAGGTCACCATTTGGCTAGATGCATCATCGTCTTCCCATAAAGCCAAGGGCCACCATTAATGGCTTTGAGGTATTCCTCTTCCTTATTGAACTAAAACAATAATGATTTATTTGTAATGGCCACCACATAGATTTCTACCTTAGGAGCTCATTTTATTTTACTCGAGGCCCTAATAAGGTCCACATTTGGACTCAAGTTAGCAAAGATTCCAAAGAGTGAAATTCCATACCTGTAACTAGCCCTTTTCACCAGCTCATTTGGAAAAAACAAGGATGACTTGTTCTATTTTCAGATCGGGTTTTAGAGAGGAATGGGGCAAAAAAGATTCACTCCTCCCAACAATACGCTCAGCCTAAGATTTCACCACTCCATACCCAATTCCCTTTCGGGAAGAGATCAAGACACCTAATACATGCACATTACCCAGATCTCCCACAGAAATTTAAACATGTTATCCCCACTCAACCATCCATTGATTCCCCTCCATGAAGGCATTTCCCTCCATGTAATTTTATTTATAATTAGATTAACAAATATTATAATTTTAATTCTCAAATAATTATAAGAATACATATAATAATTATAATTATAATAATTATAGATATAATAATATTAATAAATATTAAAAAAACATTTTCACATGTTGCTACAAATTTATGAAAAAAATATGTTTTTAGAATATAATAAACTCTTACATTTAGATGTAAGCATCAGAATTATCATAGAACTTCATCGTTATTGAAATAAAAGGTTTGAGATATGAATTATTATATTATAATTAACATTTCTACTACATTTAAAGCATTAAAATTTAAATATTCAATCTCATAGATGTAATATTATAAAAATAAATAGCTTGGTTTATATACGGAATGTCAATCATTTTATTCAAACATAGTTATAACTTCTCTAATTTTTCACTTGTTTCTTTATGTTCCTAAAGGAAAAGTAAAATGTTGAGCTCCCTTGAATAAAAAGGTCATCACATAAACTTTTGCATTTTATAAACTATGAACATATATCTTTCTACTCTTGACATAATGCCAAACCCTTAACCTAAGCCTTGTGTTTGGGGACGACGCTTCTAGGCTAGGCATTTGTGGATATCACGCTAGCAATATTGGAGGTTTCAAGAATGGAATAGGAGTTGGTTCCCTAGTGATTGTTGGTGAATGCTCTGTTCTTTACCTTTTCTCCTATGTAGTCTTTGTCTCTACATCTTTGGCTATGGGGGATTCTCCCTCTTTTGTGTCTAAGTATGTCCAGATTCCTGATGGTTTGTCCTCCCTTGGCATAGATGTTACTATAGGCACTATGGCATCTATTCTAGGGGGGTAGATCTAGAGTAAAACTAGTTCACAGAATATTTAATAACAAGAGTTTCTTATATGTCACTAAATCCTCTACTCGTCCATCTTCTAATCCTATGGTGCATTCTATGTCATCTCCCACATTGTCCTTTGGAGTAGATGTCTTGAAATTGGAGGCATATTTTAAGTAAAATAGACTAATATTTAAATTCAACAATCTTTGCTTGGGTCTTCTTGCACTCCATGACTGGATCTCCTCTCTAGAGGCTGATAATGGAAGATAAAGTGGACATTTAGCCCACAACTATAGGTTTTTTAATTATTCTATTTGATAAAACCTCTAATAGAGATTTTATTTTTGATAACTTTTGGGATTATCAATCCTAATTTCTGTTTATGAAGACATGGCTCCCTCTTTTCAATCCTATTACTAAAAATTCTAAGTTAAACATGTTTGGATAAGTTTGTAATATCTTCCTCTCCTATTTTCAGATGAGAAATGTTTAATTTTCATTGGGGATTCTTTGGATAAAACCCTATCTATTGAAACAAAGATAACCTTATATGAGTATACCACTTATGCCCGCATCTTGATTGACATGAATACCACATTGGATTTTCCTTCTTGTATTTAACTTAAGGTAGAGGATAGAGTCTGTACTTAAAAAATTGAATATGAAGGTTTCCCCTCCATATGTTAGACTATTTTCTTCATTGGTCACTTAGTTGTAGATTGAAATTATGGGAAGAAATATGTCAATAGTTGTACTTCTTGCTAGAATAATTCTGATCCTAGTCATCTGGTTGTTGATAGTCATTCAGATAGTGAGTCTAAATACAGGTGTGTGAATAAATAATATGTGGTTCTTGTGAATGAGGTTGTCATCCATTCCTTTACCATAATAGAGAAGGCTTCACTCGAGAGTTATGAGTTTGGGACTATGTCCCTTCCTCTTGGTTCCTTGGAGATCCAAAATCGGGTGGGTAAGAATAATTTTGAAATTATCATATCATTTGACACAAATGAAAATTTAAATCTGAACACCAAATAGGATTGGTCTATTATGAGTAGAAGGAAGAAAGGGAAAATGTTTAATGAGTCCCTTAAATGCATTTAAGATCCCATGGGAAGGAGTCTCATTGATAGATTGTGGTTTGTATACTTTTTTTGTTGGTGTGATGTTATTTTGGCTATGTTTTTTTCCTCTTTATTGTTGTTATAGGAATTCATTTATGATCATCATTGATATACTTTTTTATCC
Organism: Taxus chinensis; assembly: GCA_019776745.2. Classification (NCBI taxonomy): domain Eukaryota; kingdom Viridiplantae; phylum Streptophyta; class Pinopsida; order Cupressales; family Taxaceae; genus Taxus; species Taxus chinensis. Next base: position 151,785,708 of record CM034157.1, read on the forward strand.
ATTAGTATTTATTGTAAAAGGGAAGGGTCCCGTCAACCCTCTTTTACCATTAATCAAAAAAAGGTCATCCCATATGATTTCACAAATCCTCGTGATACAACCATGAGTCTGTAAATCACCGTAAAATGTAAAAGAGTTAATATTGTATTAAAAAACATTAATTATAAATATGCAACAATAAATGAAAAATTACAAAATCAAAATTTATGTCTAGTGAATAAGTGAGGAATGCTACTATATTTTTAATGATTGATGTGCAGAACATTCAATCACCACGTGCCCCTGAAGTAAACGAAAAAAATACAAAACTTTAAAAATATTGGAAAAAAAATACATATTTCACTACTCAAGGAAGAGGGATTAATGTTGTAAGATGTGATCTTTATTCACATTTAAGTAATCGAGCTTCCTCCCTCTTCCTAAGAGAAATATATTCATTTTTTTTATTATATAATAACCCTCAAAATGAAAAGGTAGAGATAGTCATAATCCATCAAGAGAATTGACTCTTGATATTGCCACAAATGTCAACCCTTGTTGTTCCATAATGTCTATGCCAATTATTGCTATGATGAGAGTGAGTCCTTCTGAATTGTCAATTATAAGATCCCATGAAATATTCCAATCTCCTTGTTTGTGAAAACATCTCAATACTAGATGCAAAGGTACATAATTTGGGTAACTCAAGTCCCATGGGATTTTGATGTAACTATGAAATTCCATAAAAAAAAATGGTGACTCTAGAGGCTTTGTTACAAAAGAATGCACTATATTCCTCACATATCTAATACATTCGCTCAAAAAACCTATCTCTACCCACAAATTATACACCAAGATAACATTTTGACCACTATTGTTGACCTAAAACCCTGACAGTGTTGTGAGGCTTATGAAATTTTACCTTAGTTAAGGATGTACATGGTAAATACACCACATTTAATCTAAGACCATAAACATAAAGGAAATCGTATAGCATATTTGATTTCAAATTTCCATTCATTATTCATTTCTCAATAATGATTACATCATCCTTAAGTATAGTCCTTCCATTATATCTCCTCTATTCTAATTATGGTACAAAATCTCTCAAAATGTCACTCACTCATACATTTCTTGTGATGCCCCCATATACAATACATTAGTTACAATAAATACACAAAATACAATTGACTCTAAAAGACACTTCTTTTGACTCATGCCTCTGTCAACTTATATGTCGTACTTGTGTGATTTGTCTTTATTATGTGGCTTGATGTCATCTTCCGTGACTCTTTCTAGTGTTACCCAAATTTTTCCAGTCTCTTGCTCCTTTCTCAATATCCAACGGTTTTATCTGGTTTATTATAGATTTCTTAGTTATGCACAAATTATTTCTTTATCCCATGGCTTCCCTTTCCCCTTCGCAGTTTTCTCTATCTTGTTGGAGCTATCTCCTGGCCTTGGCGTCTTCATTCTAGTACTCATGGTTCATTCAAAATTTTATAGAGTATTTCACATGAAAATAAATTTCATATTGCATCCTATAGATACATACACAAATGTATGTGTGTGTGTCCAAGATGATGGAGAAACACGGGTCTATTATTAAAATGTGCATGATATCTCTTCCTCAAATGGGATAGAAATGTTGAATTAAATTCCTAGAAGATATTATCTTGGACAAGAAATGTTCCTACCTATATCCCATGATAACACGGTTGTTATACATCCTCTAATGTTGCATTTTTAACTATTTAATTTCTTTGTTCCTCTTTTAATTAATAATAAAAGTGTCTTACATATTTCGTGATGCTTTTTCATTGCGTTATTTCTTCACTTTAAGTTACTGAATGAACATACACTTGCACAAGCATGTAAGATGAGATATTTACTTGAGAAATATCAAAGGGACACCGAACACCGTCATTATCATAGATGAAAACTTTGAGAAAAAAAAAGTGAATAAGAGGGATAGGTAGTCAAGGTTATATGTGTTTGTGGCAGATATTTTTCAGTCTTCATGCATCAGTAGACAAATAGATGCGGCAAAAGAGGTCTACTTGTAAAATTTTGGTGATAACTCTTATTTACAAAGGATGGAAGTATCGAATGAAGATCTTAGAAGTGACTTAGTTGGGGAAGAGATACATGTATTGTTTTCACACAATAACATAGTGGTTTTTTATATTGTAATGTTGTATTTATGATTATTTAATGTGTTTGTTATTATATGTTTTAGAAAAATAAATTCATCCATAAGTCATGAATGTTGTTTACTGCATTATTTTTGTATTCAATTAATGAATGAATATACGCCCATTATTAGTATTAACAAACGAAATTCATATGGAAAATATCAAAGGGAAAGCGATCATCATCATCTTCATAGGTCACAACTCACACAATAAGAGAAAATGAAGGAGACACATGGTTGGGGTTACAAACATTTGTTAACTAATGGGTTTAGTCAAAATATTTTACATTCATCCAACATCAAGTAGGAGTTACAAGTCGTACCCATATTAGGGTTAGAATATTGTGAATAATTTTCCTCCTCATCCAGTTGACAAAGATTCATGCCAAATATGCATATGTGATTAGATGATTAAGATGTTACACTACATAGTATCGAAGGAAAAATGAGAGATTACTAAAATTACATATAAAAAGTGGGTCAGTTAATTTGCACCAGGTTAGATATCATTTTCCCCCATCTATTTCAATAATTGTTTATAAATATATAGCCATTGGTATTATTAGTACCCAAATTGATTCTCCCTCAAAAGCTAAGTAGCATCACGGGTTTAGTAGGAAGCTTAGAGACAAGCAGAGCATGTAGTGTGTCATTTTGTAGACAGGGATGAAATGCAATTTGCTCTTTTTCACTCAGATGTGGAGAAATGGATAACACTCTGAAAAGGATTTGATCTATCCTCACTTCTTTATGGTTGTGCCTTTCAACTAGGGTGAGAGGACCCTTTTTGTAATCTGTTGTTTATGGAGGAGATGGTGAATATACTTACTTGTGAAAGTATTTAAGAAGACCTTGAAGAAAATATGATCAATACAGCAATACCTAACTCTCACTGAGTTGTCACCCTAGATAATGGAGATACTTTATAAGAAAGGTTTATGCCACTAAAGATAATGAAAACCTGAGTGTTTTCTGCATGTTTTGGTAATAGAAATTGTGCATCTGTATACACACAAGACAAACATGGGTAGTATGGGTAAGATTACTTATTTTTGAATGAATATTTGGTGGGATATGAAGTAGGATAAATTTGATTATACCAGATCATTGGAGGGAATTTTTACAAATAATGGAGAAAATTCGAACAACAGAAATGCTTCAGAAGTAGCTAAGACGTCCCTTTAACTAGAATATGTGCTTTAATAAAGGCCCAGATCAGCACGTTTTCACACAATCCTCAAGGATCTAAAACAAAGGCTCAAATTATAAAAATTAACTGAACATTATCAATCTCTTGTTAACCATTACGGCTAAGATACACCTCAAAGGCTAACAAATAATCTTATAGTCATGCTAGGAATGATAGTGAATTGATTTCAAATTTGTTTATTTCACTATCAAGATGAAAGCTCTTCTAATGGAATGAAATTGCAAATGCCACCAAACTATCACAAGGATGAGATCTTGTTTGATTTCACAACAAATTTCAATGTAAGAATACAATGGGAACAGGAATAGAACTACTTGCAGAACATTCTGAAATCAAATCAAACACTAATTTTTTCCTCAGAATTATACATAGATTAACTAAAGCTTGAATAAATTTATCAGCCAGGGGAAATTTTCTCAGAACAATCTCATAACTTTTCATTGGCTTATACACTCGAAACCACCTTGACATGATCAAATTTACCATAAAGGAGATAAACATGTTTCTTCAGATAGTTTCTCAGAAAGATGGGTTATATCAAGCTTTTCTCTTAGAAAATCAATTCTGACTTCTAACACTCAAACCTTCCAACCTCCAACCCTTTTTATGGCACAAAATGATGCCTATTTATATCATTTTACCATAGAGTCTCTACCCCTAAACACCAAAAACATTGAAAGCACCATTAGGTACTCGCCATGACTCTCGATCATGATTCCCAGAATCAAATCTGTAAAAATTTGTCACGTGCTCAGGGCGTAGATCTTTTTGAACATCCTCCCACATTCAACTCCTCCTTCTGGAAGATCACTCTTCCTTTTACTTCGCCAACCACCTCCACCCCTAATCTATCTAATCTAGTTCCTTGCATACCTGGGAAGGGAAAATGGAAGATCGGATTGGGCCCAAAGATTAGATCTCATCTTAATGGTAAAATACGTCACCCGCAGATTTTTCTGACCAAACTAAGATATCAACTGGTCTTTCGCGTGCCAAGGAAAGAAAAATCGGGGTGAAATTCGGATAGTCAGATTGCATTTTTAATGGTGAGATATGTTTATAGACCTTACCCACAAAATTAGGCTAGTAGTTTAATGTCCCTTTTTATTTGGCATGCAAGAGACTCCAAGAAATGATAAAAATCCTATAAGAATACACATCCCTAGGAGATCTGGAGTGAAAATGGTAGAACAATCAGATATAGATTTATAACTGCCATTGATTTCTATTTTGAATTTGGACCATCCACGTGGGATATCCAATTTAAAGTGGTCCTATGCGGGTTCCTTTTTTCTCTTTTACAACTCTTTGAAAAAATGTAATTTTTTCACATTTTGCTCCGCAGCTCCGCCTTTAAGAAATGAGCTTGATACGTGTCCTAAGGTGGGTCCCAAGAGGAACCATGAGCCAAATTTTTGATATTTCACCTCCCTTTTGGAAAAGGTAAAATTTTCCAAGTTTCCCCCGTAGCTCCGCCCTTCCGCCTTCGAAAATTGGGTCTAATAGGTGTCCCTTACGTGGTTCCCAAGGGAAAAAACACTGCTTCCTCTTTTTATACTTTAGACTCCTTTTTTCACGAAAGGAAATTTTTCCAAATTTCCCTACGAAAGTCCTGCACCTTCGCCATTGACTAGAACAAAATTTTGACTTATCCTTTATCGGGATTGCAGGACATTTTTTATGCTTTAATCCTTTTGATGATAAGTGGAAAAAAATTGAAGTCACCTTTGAAGGTATGCTTCCTCACCCTCTTGACTTTTCAAACTTCCACACATCACAATGGTGCACCTTGAGGTGTTCCCTAAAAGTTGAGACCTTGAATGAGCATGGGTTCACCACTTGCCCTAGTCTAGAAAAATTTGTTTGAAGGCTTAAAGCCCAACGAAAGGTGTCATGTGTTAGGGTCTGAGGCAAGTCTCCTTTGGTCATTGAAAAGCTCCAAGCAAAATACAAAGTGAGCGGAGTCCTCCAAGTTTCCTTTTGGCGCTTCTTCAAAACAAAACTTCAAGGGCCGGTCCCCAAACATGCACAGTCCCTCCACGTGTCTCAGGCCTCTCAAAACTATTTTGAAAAAAGAATAAGTATGGGAAAACCCATGACGGAAGTCTCCACATGTCTTCATTGCGTGCAATTTCAAAATGGAGCCCAAGAGCGGAGACCCATGAATGAGCACAAGCTCGCCACGTTTCCATGTTCCTACCAAACTATACTGGCTACATAAAAGTTTTTCTAAGTCTAAGAAAAGCAGTGGAAACCTCCATGTGTCCTCCTAGCACGTAACTCCAAGGCCAAACTAGAAAAGAAAACCTTCAAATGAGTGCCGTTCTTCCACGTAGACGAGGTTTTTCAAATTGATGATATTCACAGAAATTTTAAAGTACCCCACCAATCCATGTCTAACCAAAAGAGGTCCACGTTTCCTATTGATGTAAGGATGTAAATCTGACTGGGAGAAATGACAAGTCAAATCGTAAAATGTAGAAAAATGACCATTTGAGCCCGCAGATGAAAATTTCTCCAAGGACAGAGAATTCATTGATGTTACAAGGCTAAAATACATTCCTCCGAGCTACATCCATTAATTTTTCTTCGAGTATTTAGGGAGAAAATGACAAGGACAACAAATCCCCGATTATGGAAAATAGAAAAGAACAAGGACAACCCGAGTTTTTACACCCAAATACAGACCTTTTTAAATGAACAGAGAAAAGAGGAAACAATTTCAGATCTATACATGATCCTCAATCCAAGAAAGGACTAATTACAGACAACAAAAGGAATGTGGAAACATTTCAAGCACAATATGGGAAGATAAAATGTGATCAGGGACTGTAGATTGATAGATTTTTAATGGAAAAATGGGGCGACACTATTTTGAGCACCAAAATTCAGATTTCAAAGTATTACAGACTTCTTCTTCATTCATGGAGTGAGCCAACTTCCAGTGCTCTTTTCTTGTCCTTCCAAAGGGCAGGAACATTGTTTAATGTAGGTGGATTCTCTTTAGCCTTGGCATGAAGGACCACATCATTGAAATACTTCTTGGAGGACGTTGTTGTTCTCTCTTCTTTCTATCTATACTCTAGAGTATATTTTTTTGAATTTATACATTAAAACAAGATGTGCAGTCATAGATGGTGTTTTGTTTCATTTTTCCCTTTTTCTGATTTGGTAATTTTGTAAGTAGGTTGCAAAGGAGATGTTTCATCTAGATATTTTTTAGGAATTTAATAAATAGAACCCATCGAAGAGCATCATGTACATGGGAATTATGTACCATGATCCAATGTGAGCTACATGAGAATGTGGAAAATAACATAAATGCACACAACCAAAAATTATCTGGGAAAATGAATGATATGGATTCTTTTGTATGTGTGAATAATGATGATAGGAGGTCTTAGAAGAAATAAAATGTGGCATGTCATGAAACACATTTAACAAGGAAAACCTATATCCATTATTCTAGTGATAGTGTACATGATAACGAGTCAGAACTGAACATTTGCGATCAATGTCTATTTTTGAAAAATGGTGTGAATAATTTCTCCTAAAACATTATAAAAAATTACACAATACATTATGGTGTGTGCCTGAATAAAATGTTAGAGTCCCGTCAGATTTTTGGAAAAGATTTGATGCATTGGTTTTTATTCATATGTGTGGTATATGCAAGAATTCATAACCTGGTATAGTCATGAGACTTTGACTTGAAGGCCATGTTTGCAAGAGATGCAAGGATGAACGCATAGGTCATATGTTTTCAAAGTGGAACAATATGGATCCGAGGGATCAATCAAATGTCTTACGTTCACTGAAATGGGTGGAGGAAATGTTGACAACGCATGTTGAACCGATATTACAGGTAACTCATGCACATGGTGGCCAATAAAAATATAGTGAAGACACGATTTACTTTCCTCAGAGACATATCTTATATTACGAGAATTATTCCACTATGATTTGATGATTTGGATATTATTATAGTTAAAATATAGAACACTAGGTAGAGGGAGTAAAAATGTATTATGATTTGGTCATGCATTCTTGATGCTTTGTGTTACAAAATTCATAACAGGTATTACAAAGATGCGGAGATAGACTATGAAAAATTAAATGATATCCCTAAATAAGAGGGAGATGTATCAAATAGAATTAATCATTTAGAATTTGAACACATTGAAAGAGATGGAGCAGAGGATATAACCAGTGTTGATGAAAAATAAATATAAAATCATCCATCATCATTTTCTTTCAGACTACCTAATCAGTGAAGGGAGATGCAGAAAGTTGGATTATTTGTTGAAAATATAGATTTGAGGTTGATTGATGCTATTAACTAGCCATTGATCTTCTCTTCACCAATAAATGAATACAACATAGAGGGTATGTTATCCATGAAATTTATGTCTCTCTTCCCTACAAGATATGCATAATGGTTACAATTGAGGATTAAACTGGTATAGTTTACTGATTATGTGAAGAATTTTATAAAGTATCAGGATAATAGATTTGGGAGGCACCCTAAATTTTTAATATTGTGGACATAATGTATAAGTGACTCAATGTAGTTAGGCCATTAATTTTTTTTTTTGACAAGAAAATATGAGGACAATGTTCCCACAACTATTTAATACTTGCATCATCACACTAAAAACATGACCAATGATAAGTTGGCAGCATAGGAGATATATTTCAGAGAAAATATTAGTGGGACTAGATCCTACTATTTCTTATGTCATATTCATCTTACACACATGATTATTTAGTTTGGTATATCGACTCTTTTTTCATGTTTACCGTTGTGGACACTAAGTTGTTTGATTTGTATGGGCTAATGCCTAGTGAATCTCCTTTGAATTCTTTGAGGGCATATAGGTGGAGGATTGAAAATGTGATAGGTTATCCTCATATTTTCATGAATTATATGCACAAAATATTTGAGATATTTAGTGAAGAGGTGATACATAAACTAATTGGTGCAAAGGATTACTAGTACAAAGTTGTATATTTTATGTTTTAATAAAATTTATGAAGGTGACTAATAATGTTTTCAATCTAATCCATTGTTGATATTAGGAATGAAAGGTTTTATAAGTCACTTGGTTTTTTTGGGATTGATTTTTTGTAGGTTAGAGTGGAAACCTCAAGGATTTTCACATGTATATGGATTCATATGGGTTCATGGCAACCCTGGATGAAATCATCAGATTAGACGAATGAGAATCAAGTTATGAATCCGAGCTAGTTTTTTAATAGATACATTACATCATGGAATCCCCGTGATAGTCATAAGATAAAATTATTGCTTGGTTAGTAAAAATATGAAGTTCCTTTCTCATACTATAGTGTGACCTTATTGGTTACTATAAAGATATTTTCAACCATGTCTAGAGGAATACAAAATGTAGTGAACTTTCATTTTTGCGAAAGAGAGGATTATTTATGATTTGGAATTATAATGTTTGTTGGTATCTTTGATATGATTCAAATTTTTATATTGATACATATGGTCACAATAAAATCAAACCTTCACACAACGATACAAGATTGAAGATTCAAAACTCAGACATTTTTTCTATATGGCATGGTAATGTGGATTTCCATCTTGTCATTTTAGGACATGCATTGTTAAAATATATAGAAAAATATTATTTGAAGGTAGAATAAATGTCTAAGATATGTCATGATATGTCAATAAGGATATTTGATGATGTAGAGGGGGAAGATTCTACATTATGCATCTACTGGAGGTTTTTAACTAAAACAATTTTAAAACATGGTGGTTGGGCATTAGAAAAATGCCACATGTTGATAAATTTGTCATTGGTTCAGTGCACTCATACCTTTATGACTATGAATGTTGGTTGGAATGTTTTTTTCAAGGTAAGTACCATGTCTGAAGAGGATAACAATCTAACATGGTTCATCTATGCATATAATGATTATCCAGTATAGTTGGAATCCATCTTGTTCATTAATGTTTCCCGATCATGGTCATTTAACGTGAAGAGAAATAAATATAAATTTAATCCAAGGGACATTCTTGGTGTCATATGTGTATGGCCACAATATTTTTGAATTCATATAAGTAGTTTAAAGGATCACAAGAAATATTGTTGGAATGAGTTATTGATGTACAAACCTTTCCATGATGTACACAGGGAGATAGGTAGAACAAGGGAGGAAATTTTGGGAAATTGGGATAGACTTAAGAATATGTATCATGCGTGGCATGTTGACCGGAAGGATGTAATCGATGAACAAGATATAAAAGACACTGATGAGGATGAACTAAAACTTTTGTAGACATGGATTAAATGGAGGAATGGTTAGTTATTTCCTATTTTGTTCCTCCCAATTAGGTGAATTTGAGTGATCTTCATATGATTGTGATACAAGAGTATAAATTCTAAAAGATTTTGAACCAATCTTTGGATTATCTTGAAATTTTCTAGGTTTGTAGATCTTGATTAGTAATTTTCCATGGTGGTATATCTTGAGTATTCACAAATTGGTGTAACTTTTTGGCATATTTTTGGGGCCAAATTCTTTCCTTTAGTGGTCTAAATTTGGATTTGAATTTTTTTTTTTTGTTTTTTTAGTACTTAGATTTTTTATTTTTTTTTTATGTTTTATGTAATAAGCCAAAATTATCAAATACACAAGTGAAAAAGATCTACAAAAGCATATTCAATTTTGTGAAAAACATTGGCGACTATGCAGAGAGACTTCTCCTTTACTATGGATTCAATTTTTTGTATTGACCCTTTGGCCTATACCGTGATCCTGGTATTCACATCAAGAAAGTAGACGGGAGACTAGAGATTGGGATCAGATAGTCAAAGAAATTTCTCATACCTTTAATTTTTGGGATGTGGATTTAAATGTCTTGAGGGCATTACAAAATATTTTAACTTCCTTATTTTTGACTCTAGATGAAGCAAAAAAACAATATTTTGAAGAGAAATAGGAAACAGAACCCGAGATTCTAAAACTGCAAGAAAACTTAAAGAAGATTGTAGAAATGGCATGATGTTTTACTATCGAAAAATATGAAAAAGAGGAAAAACTAGAGAATTTGATATATAAATTCATAGAGGGTGAAAGAACAATAGTAGAAAATAAAGACAAAGGAGAAAAATTATTATCATCCCTTAAAAATCAGAAATGAGAACATTGGGATGAATGGAGATGAGAATTTTTCCAAGATTTGACACTACTGGTTAGAGGAAGAAGTAGCCAAAGTATTAGAATTACTACAAGAGTTCTAAGATATTTTTCCCAAGGACTTCAAATAGCTAAAGGGTATCAAAGATGAGAGTAGGAAAGTTGCACAATAAAGCAAAATGATAAAGCCACAATATGAAGGAAGAAGAAAAAAACCACCAAAATAAGTACAAAGCAAAAATAGAGAAGAAAAATAGAATAAAATATGAAGGAAGAAGAAAACAACCGCCAAAAGAAGTAGAAAGAAAAAACAGAGAGATTGAACAAATATGCAGAACAAATAAAATATAGAAGAACTGTGGAAAGAAGGAATGGGAAAAAATGTGGAAGGAAGAAGCAAGGTAAACCGTGAAATGAAGAAAAATTGAATAAAACCACGAAATGTCAGTTTTTCCATTGATTTATCCATTTCATACCTAGAAGAATAATCATCCACATCCTCAGCTCTGTTTGGTGCCTCATTTTCTTCCTAAATTTTTACATTCAAATCTATGGGGTTCATTTCAAGACCATTGGGATATTTAACTATGGATTGAATTGGGGATGTAGAAGCAACAACTAGGGAATCTAGGAAAAAGAGAGTCATCACTCCCTCCACGCATTCAACAAACAACCCCACACTAGACAACAAATCACCGCCAACAATGGATTTCGAGCCGCTATAATATAGAGGATCAGGAACTGTAAAAGCCACTCTACGCTCACCGCAAGTTAAAGGATTTAGTTTTTATTCTTGAACCTTGTCTTGGAAAGAAATAACTCCATGGCCGATAGACCTAAAATTTTCACATTGTAGAGGGTATGGTTCATACTTAATCTCCAATACTACTTCCCCATGGGCTAAGCTGAGATGAATAAAGATCAGTAGCTTTTTCTGGGAGATACATTAACACACATTCTCACTGAGACCATCCTTATCCCAGCAAGAGTTGTTTAATCAATGACTAGTAGATCCCTAATGGCTTTGACTATCCCCTCGGCACCTCAACTTCCCGAAACTTGAGAGCCAAGTTAGCTAGATTCACCTAGATTGGAAATTTATTGGGTTCAAATGTTTCATGTCAATACTAGGTCACCATTTGGCCAAATGCAACATCATCTTCCCATAAATCCAGGGGCAACCATTAATGGCTCTAAGTTATTCCTCCTCCTTGTTGAACTGAAACAAGAATGATTTATTTGCAATTCCCACCACATAGATGTCTATATTAGGATCCCATTTTCTTATAGCCCAAATCTTTAAAAGGTTCACATTTGGCCTAATTCTAGCAAAGCTTCCAAAGAGTGAAATTCCATACCTGTAACTAGCCCTTTTCACTAGTTCCTCTAGCACGAACATGGATGACTCACCTTGTTTCTAGATTAGTTTTATTCTATTTTTCTTCATTTTGAATTTTACCTCGCTTCTTACTTCTACGGTTCTTTTCTATTTTATTTCTTCTTCGGCTTTCTTCAATCTCTTTGTTTCATGTTTTTACATTTTGCTTCTTTTGGTAGTTTTTTATTCTTCCTTCATATTAAAACTTTATCCTTTTGCTTTATTTTCTAGATTTCCTACACCTCTTTTTTCCCTTCAGCTCTTTCAAGTCCTTGGTAAAAACATCTTTTAAATCTTCTAGTAATTCTACTACTTTGGATACTTCTTCCTTTGACCAGTAGTCTCCAATGGTGGAAAACCTCTCATCTCCATTCATCCCAATGTTCTCATTTCTGATTTTTAAGGGCGGATAATAATAATTTTATCCTTCATATTTATTTTATACTACTGTGATTTCATCCTCTATGACTTTATATCTCAAATTCTCTAGTTTTTCCTCTTTTTCTTATTTTTCGATAGTAAAGCATCGTGTCATTTCTGGAATGTTCTTTAATTTTTGTTGCGGATTTATAATCTCGGGTTTATTTTTCTTCTTCTCTTAAAAATATTGTTTTGTTGCTTCATCTGGTGTCAGAAATTAAAAAAAAATTGAATCTTTTATAATGCCCTCAAGACATTTAAATCTACGTCCCAAAAATTAAAGGTATGGAAAAATTCGTTTACTATCTAATCCCAATCTCTTGTCTCCCATCTAATTTCTTGATGTGAGTACTAGGATCGTGGTATGGGCCATAGGATCCATACAAACAATTGAATCCATAGCAAGGGAGAAGTCTCTCCACATAGTCACCAATGTTGTTCATAAACTTGAATATGCTTCTGCAGATCAATTTCACCTGTGTAATCGAGAATTTTGGCTTATTACCTAAAACATAAAAAATTTATACTAAAAATCCAAGTACTGAAAAAAACCAAAAAAACATTCAGATCCAAATTTAGACCACTAAATGAAAGAATTTGGCCCAAAAAATATGTTAAAAAGTTACACCAACATGTGAATACTCAAGATCTACCACCCTGGAAAATTACTAATCTAGATCTATAAACCTAGAAATTTTCAAGACAATCCAACGGTTGATTCAAAATCCTTTAAGAGTTATTATCCCACATCATAAGTATATTAAGATCACTCAAATTCACCTAATTGGGAGGAACAACACAAGAAAGAACTAACCACTCATTCTTTTAGTCCATGTCTACAAAATTTGCAGTTCATCATCATCAGTGTCTTCTATCTCCTCTTCATCAATTACATTATTTTGGTAGACATGCCACACACTATACGTATTCTTAAGTATCTCGCAATTTCCCAAATTTTATTCCCTTGTACTGCCTATCTCCCTGTGTACAACATGGAAAGGTTTGTACATGAACAACTCATTCCAACAATAGTTCTCGTGATCCTCTAAACTAATTTCAGAAATTGAAAAATATTGTGACCATATGCGTATGACAAAATGCTTGTCCCTTGGATTTCATTTATATTTCTTTCTCTTCACATTAAATGACCATGATCAGGAAACATAAATCAATTACATCGATTCCAACTGTAATGGACAATCCTTATATGCATTGATGAACCATGATACACTATTATCATCTTTAAACATTATATTTACCTTGTGAAAAACATTCCGACGAACATTCATAGTTTTAAAGGTACGACTACACTGAACCAAGGACAAATTTAACATGTGGTATGTTTCTTATGCCTAAACATCACGTTTTATAATTTTTTTAGTTAAAAACCTTTGGTAGATGTATATTTCACACTCTTCTCCCTTTACATCGTCTAATATCCTTGTAAACATATCATGAAATACTTTAGACATTTTTTCTACCTTTGAATCATATTTTTCTATATATTTTAACAATGCATGTCTAGAACTGATAGACTAGAAATTCACATTACCATGCCATATAGCCAACATGTCTGACTTGTGAATTTTCAATCTCACATCGTTGTAGGAAGGTTCAAATTTCTTGTGACCATATGTATCAAAAAAAATCTTTGAATCATCTTAAAGATCCCAGAAAATATTATAATTCCAAATGATAGATGATCCTTTCTTTCGCAAATAGGACATCTCACTACATTTTTTGTTCCTGTAGACATGGTTGAAATTTTCTTCATAGTAGCCAAGGAGGTTATGCTATAGTATCTATTATGGTTTTAGCAAGAAAGGAACTTCATCTTTGTACTAACCAAGCAATACATTTATCTTTGGCTATCACGGGGATTCCTTGATGTAATGTATCTATCAAAAATTGATATCTCAGCCATACATTGATTCTTGTTCATCTAATCTAATGATTCCATCCAGGGTTACTAGGAACCCATATTAATCCATGTACATGTCAAGATCCTATATGTTTCCACTCTAACCTACAAAACACTAAGCCCACAAAATCCACACAACTTATAAAACCTTTCATTCATAATATCAAGAGTTGATTAGACTGAAAAACATTATTATTCACTTTCATACATTTTAATAAAACATAAAAAATACAAACTTGTACCACTAATCCTTTGCACCAATAAATTTCTACATCACCTCTTCACTAAATATCTCAAGTATTTTTTACATATAAGTCATGACAATATGAGGATATTCTATCACACTTTTTATCCTCTAGCTATATGCAATCGAAAAATTAAAAGGAGGTTCACAGAGCATTAGCTAATAAAAATCAAACCACATAGTGTCTAAAACGGTCAGCATGAAAAAAAAGTCGAGATGCCAAACTTAATAATCATGTGTGTAAGATGACTATGAAATAAGTACTAGTAGGACCTAGTCCCACTAAGATTTTCTCTAAAATCCATCACTTGTTTTGTCAGCTTATCATCGGTCACGTTATTAGTGTGACAAGGTAAGTTTTCAATAGTCGTGGGAGCCTTGTCCTCATATTTTTTCTCAAAAAAATATGTAGTGGCTTGGCTGTGGTGAGTCACTTATATATTATGTGCACAATATCAAAATTTAGGGTGCCTTATAAATCTATTATCATGATACCTTATAAAAAGTTTCACATAATCATGAAATTGTACTAGTTTAATCCTTGGTTGTAACCATTCTACATCTCTTCTAGGGAAGAGGGACAGAAATGCCATAGATAACATAACCTCTCTATTGTTTTTATTTATCACTAAAGAGCATATCAGTGGCCAGTAATTATCATCAACCAACCTCAAATCTATATTTTCAACAAATAATCCAACTATCTCCATCTCCCTTCACTAATTAGGTAGTCTGAGAGCAAATGATGACGGATGATTTTATATTTGTTTCTCATTAACATTGGCTATATCCTTTGCTCCATCTCTTTTAATGTCCTCAAATTCTAAATTATTAATTATATTTGATACATCTCCCTCTTATTAAGGGATATCATTTAATGCTACATAGTCTATCTCTACATCGTTGTAATACCGATTATGAATTTTGTTATGCAAATCATCAAGAATGCACGACCAACTAATAATACATTTGTACTCCCTCTACCTATTGTTCTATATTTTAACTATAAGGATATCCAAATCATCAAATCGGTGTGGAATAAGTCTTGCAACATAAGATATGTCTTTGGGGAAAGTAAATCATGTCTTCATTATATTTTTATTTTCCACCATGTGCATGAGTTACATTTAATATGGGTTTCATACGCGCTATCAAAATTTACACCACCCATTTTAGTGCACGTAAGACATCTTAGTAATCCCTAGGATCCATATTGTTCCACTTTGAAAACTGATTACCTACTCATTCACCCTTTCATCTCTTGCAAACATGGCCTTTGAATGAGAGTGTCATGACTATACCAGGTTATGAATCCTTGCATATACCACACATGTAAATAAAAACCAAAGCATCAAATATTTTCTAAAATATCTGACATGAATCTATCATTTTATTCAATAGGACACCACAACATAATGAGTAAAACAATGTTAAAATTTGATTGGAGCAATTATTCACATTGTTTGTCAAAATCAGGCCTTGGTCACGAATGTTTTGTTCTGCTTCATTATCATGTGCAATATCCCTAGAGTAATGGCTATCATTATTCCATGTTATATGTGTTGCATGACACACCACATTCTATCTCTTCATAGACCTCATATCCTCATTATTCACGTGTACGAAAGAATCCATACCATACATTTGACCAGATAAATTTTTGTCGCATGTATTTATGTTATTTTCTAAATCATCACATAGCTCAAATTAAATTGTGGTACATGATGTTCTTCGACAAGTTTTGTTTATTTAATTCCTAAATAGACTTATAGACAAAACATCTCCTTTGCAACCTACATACTATATTACCAAATGAGATAAAGGAAAAATGAACAAAGTACCATCTATGACTTCACATTTTGTTTTAATGTATAAATTCAAAAAAAAAATCTCATAAAGTAAAATTCACATGTACTTCGGTTCATGACTGAGTTATAGTGTTGTTGCTGTGAAATATCACTCAACATTGGATTAGGAATATTAGATATTCCAACAAAAATATATTGTAATGACCCCTCCCATTACTACACCAAGTCAGTCTCATGTTTCTAGGATGTGCATTCGTGTCAATTACAGCAAGACCAATAGCTATATAATTATAAAGATTTATTGAAATATATGTGGGAAAACAATCTATAACCTGGTGCAAATTAACTAACCCATTTTTGCATGTAATTTGAGTAATATCTCTTTTTCCCTTCGATACTACGTAGCGCACCATCTTAATCTTCTACTCACATATGCATATCTAGCATGAATCTTTGTCAATTGGATGAGGAGGAAAATTATTCACAATATTCTAAGCATAATCTAGGTATGACATGTAACTCCTTAACACTCAAAGCATACAATAATGTTTAGATTGACCCCTTCAGTTGACAAATTGATCTGAGAGCATAACTTGTGGAGACCATAACTTTTGATCCAACCATTGGATCGTCTTGAAATTTTACAATGTGGTACATATATATTAGTACTATGCTAGTGTCAAGTTTGCTAGCAAGGTTGTGGTCGTTTTGGCAAATTTCGGACCCAGATTCCTTCATCTAGTGGCCTAAAATTGGCTCTCAATGTTTGTTTCACTTTTGACTAGGTCTTAGAATTTTAATAACTTTTGTTTCTGCTAGTTAGAATAAGTCAAAATTTCGTGTGAGCCATAACTTATGAAATCATATTTGGCACAAAAAATTTTGTGCCCATCCGAGTTATTCTGCTAATAGGTAATTTTTGGCATTTTAGGGTTTTTAGAGTAGACGCAAAATAAGAGGATTGTAATGATGTAAAAGATTAATGTGGATTCCAAAATGAGAAGAAATCTATTTTAAAACTGCTTGTTTTGATTTATAAAGTTTTTTATGTTTTTTTTGGAGGTATTTCATCCTCTTGCAGCTGGATTCACATCAATTGGTATTAGAGAGGGATTTTTATCTTGCAGAAATAGTTAAGTTGATATATTACATTTTTCTATGTTAATTTTACCTATATTTTATATAATTTTGGCTAGACACGAGAGGGGAGGTTATGCCTAAATGAATAGGCATATGTATGAGCTACAGAGACAAGTTACTAAACTCACAAGAGAAGTTTCCCTCCTTACAAGGAGACATACAAATCGGGATGTAGACCTAGATAGTGATACTGAAGAATTGCCTCCATTAATGAATGAAGGAGGAGATGAAGAAGAAAATG
Organism: Taxus chinensis; assembly: GCA_019776745.2. Classification (NCBI taxonomy): domain Eukaryota; kingdom Viridiplantae; phylum Streptophyta; class Pinopsida; order Cupressales; family Taxaceae; genus Taxus; species Taxus chinensis. The sequence goes on from CM034157.1 coordinate 151,803,413, forward strand.
AGAGAGATGAAGAAATCTTGAATGAGAGATCATTTGAGGAGAGATTGATCCTAGCTTTAGAGGGAAAGATGACGACATCAAGATTAATGTTCCTGAAAAATTCTTTGAGTGGAAAACCCTTTCAGAGGAGAAGAAGGTTAATTTTACATGGACTAAGTTGGACGGACATGCATTGATTTGGTGGGATCACCTACAAAATGAAAGACAAAGGAATGGAAAGGGAAAGATCTAAAACTTGAATAAAACGGTAAAGAAGATGAAAGAAAAGTTTATTCTTGTAGATTATGCTCAGACACTCTTTCAAAGGTTCCAAAACCTAAGACAGAAGGATCTTAGCATTGAATGTAAAACTACTTTCTAAACAAAAGATGGATTGTACAAGTGGATGGTGATGCCATTTGGGCTATCTAATACACCGAGTACATTCATGAGGTTGATGAACAGATTACTCTGACAATACAATGGTAAGTTTGATGTTGTCTATTTTGATGATATTCTTATATTCAGTAAAACAGTGGAAGAAAACTTGTTACATATGAAATTGGTGTTGGACTTGTTATGTAAAGAGAGTGTATATTCAAACTTAAAGAAGTGTAGATTTCCTCAGAAGTTTATTATTTTTTTGGGGTTTGTCATATCAGAGGATGGAGTGAGGATGGATGACGAAAAAGTAAAGGCAATTTTGGAATGGTCTATTCCAAGGAATGTGACAGAGGTTCGTAGTTTTCATGGATTGGAAAAATTTTATAGGAATTTCAGTAGCATTGTTGCACCCAGAAAAGAGTGTACAAAAGGGAGGGAGTTTGTATGGACCAAGGAAGCAACAAACAGTTTTGAATTGTTGAAGAAGAAAGTGTCAGAAGCACTGGTTTTGGTATTTCCATATTTTAGCAAGGTCTTCAAGATTAACTGTGATGCCTCACATGTCGAGATTGGAGCTCTACTAAGTCATGAAGGATGACCTGTGCAACTCTTCAATGAAAAGCTAAATTAATTAAGGAGGAAATAATCTACTTATGATGTAGAATTTTATGCTATTGTTCAGGAATTAACGAACTGGAGACATTACTTGGTAGAAAAGGAATTTTTATTTTTCGTTCTAATCATGAAGCCTTGAGGTATGTAAACACATAGAAGAAACTGAATAATAGGCATGTAAAATAGGTTTCATTTTTGCAATAATATACTTTTGTCTTAAAGCATAAATCAGGTAAGAAGAATCAAGTTATTGATGCCTTGAGTAAGCATGTAGCACTTTTGACAACAATGGAAAATAAAGTAGTAGAGTTTGAGGTAGTTAAGGAATTGTATGAAGGTGGTCCAGATTTTGGTGATGTTGTCAAACAACTTAAGGACCCTACAGTAGGCACTAATTATTGTAACTATTTTATGCAAGATGGTTATTTGTTTAGGAGGAAACAATTGTGCATCCTTGTTTGTTCAATGAGAGAAAATATTATAATAGAATTGCATAGTGGGGTGTTGGTTGGACACTTTGGTATAAGTAAAATAATTTCTCTTTTTGTAGAAAAGTATTATTGGCCAATGGTAAAGAGGGGCATAAGAAGGATTGTAGCAAGATGTATAGTGTGCCAAATGACTAAGGGCTAGGAAAATAATATTGGGTTGTATATGCCATTACCTGTCCCTATAGGGCCATGGGTTTATTTGAGTATGGATTTCATTTTAGGGATTGCTAACACACAGCAAGGGAATGATTCTATCGTTGTTGTGGTTGATAGATTCTCTAAGATGGTACATTTCATTTTAGTGTGAAATCACAGCACCCCCAAATGAGTTCTATAGATCTGCTTTTCTAAGGTAGAGTCATTTAGTGTGATTGCACAACATTGGATCATCCTCAAGTGTGGGACTTGACAAATGGGAATGATCCTCTAGAGAAGATTGGTTCCTCTTCCTAATCTACCTACCATAAGCTATTCCAGTGCAGGTAAGCTAATCTAATCATAATCTAACCATTCCAAGGAACCAAGGAGAGAGAAAGAGGGAAAAACATGTAGCCTACACTAAAGTGGTGATACACCAGCAAAGGAAGTGAAATATTCTGTTGAGGGAGAAAGAAACAAAAAAATGGAGATGAGGGAGGTCAGATAGAAGTAACATGGCCTAGATCTTCAAATTCGCCATTAAAATCCATGAAACACAACATCTACACCTATAAATGTGAAATATATGAACAATAAAACAAATCTGGAAGGGAGAGGCACAGAGAAACAACAAAATGATGCAAAGGGTTGAAGAACACCACAAAAACACGTTTTTATTGCTCTAGAAGGTGCACAAACCATTACATTTCTAGAATAGAGGCACAAATGCATTTTCCAGGTGTAGGAGAAGGTTCACTGCTCAAAAATGGCATCGAGAAACAAATTTGACAGAGTTTCTCTATGCCCAGAATGTCTCTCTTTTTCAAAAATGAGAAGTGTTACAATATATAGAAAGAATAAGAGAGAGAGAAGAGGGAAAAATTGAATCCTGCTCCAACCACCATGAGATATGCATCGAATCCTACTTTGAAACTTCAACCACTGAATATCAATGCCTTCTACAAATCCGCCCCACAATATGTCACTTCTAGTTCCCCAGCAGATCGAATCGAATCAGATCTGGTAGTTGAAGAGATTAGATTCTGTGTTAATGGCCTGGAATAATTATCTTCATTTTTTACCTACCATGGCCTACAAAAAATGGTTTTTTATGTTTCCATGGTGTAGAGGATGTCAAGACGCTTCCAACGGTGTAAGATTTGTAATATTTCGAGCCTTGAGTCGAAAGATATGCCCCTTCGAAGTTTGTATCGAATCCATACAAATGGGCAGGAAAACAGTTTGAAAAATGGGTCCCCTTTTTAATATGGGACACGTGGCAGCCAGATTAGGGAAAAAATCAGGTTTGTGGGTCCATAATTTATCTTTTCCCCTTTTCCGCAAAAAGCACAAAACTCAGAAAACTCCCTGGCCCCGAAGCTCCGCTTGGACACGTGGCACCCTTTGGTTGGCTGGGGAGATGCGCTTCAATTTTTCCCTTTGTGCCTTTTTGTCAAAAGGAAAATTTTCACCTTTTCCTCCGACTCCCCACTTTGGCTTTGACTCAGGCTCAAATCCTGAATTTTTCCTTTGGGCAGAGTTGTGGCCCATTTTATAACTTTTACACCTTTGGAATAACAAGGGGAAAAAAACCAACTTTCCCCCCAATGGCACCGCTTTTTGACCTGGGGACACGTGGTAAGTCATTTTCTTGGCGGGTCATTCTCTTGACCTGGGAAACCCTGCTCTTTATTCAATCCTTGAATTAGCACCATTTAGACACCTGGTAGCCTCCTCCGGCCTGGCCTATGCAATGACTATTCAACCGACTCTGCCCCCTTTTGATTGATACTGGACACGTGGTGGCACCACATTTTCTTGAAAGCCCAATTCAAAATTTACCTTTGGAGGAGCGTCAAGTTGACACTTGTCAGCCTCCGCAGGTCTGTGGACTTTTCAATGGTCCCTCTTATCCCTTTTGGACCTGGGCTACATGGCGAGCTGGCACTCATTTGGGTCTCTACCTTTGGACTAACTCTTGGAGATGTGCCTTTTAAGCTGACACTTGGCACTTCCGCTTGATTTTTTTATACTTAAAGATTTTTGAGGCCCACCTGTCTACCTTTTGACTCTGTTTGACCATTTAACCCTGCCTCCATTTAGCCTAGGACACATGGAGATGTGGCACTTGTTTGAACCTCTCTTTTTGGATTCATCTTTGGAGAAGCATCGTTAGGACACGTGGTTCTCTCCGTTGCCTCCTCCATACTTAGTCAATTTTGGACTCTTTCCTAAATTGTTTTGAGCCCGAAAAACTTTAATCTTCACCGCTTCTTCTCCTCAAGCCTCTGGTTCTCCCGAAACTCCTTGGCCTCCTTCCCTGACCCTTCTTTCTCATTTTAGAGCCTTCCTGAGTCTGTCAAATAGATTTAAGACATGGATTCATGCGACAGAGTCATTTCTTCTCTTTCTTCTCGCACAGGGTCATTTAAACTTTTACAGGCCCCACCATTCCATTGTAGAGTCCCTCTATGCAACCTGTTTGCAAGATTTAAACATGTTTTCTCTGATTCTTTCCATGTGGGGTCGTGGCTGATCCAATATTTTTCCTGGGGGTGAAATATGGATAACAATTTGGTGACTCACGGGGACATCTGCCTGCTAGATGAAGAGACCAGTGGCCTTGAAGCATCCATTGGGCATGGAGTCTGCCTGATAAACATGAAACTGATCTAAACTTTTGAAGATCTGATCCCTGAGCCACTACGAGCCTGACTGTATGCCTTTTCTATGTTTTGTCTGACCCTGAGTCTGCACTCTCAATTTTCATAAGAAAATCTTGGAAATGGAATTTCTGAGAGTAGAAAATTGTTTTAACTCTGGGGCTTTCATCTGTCCCTAAAATGGACTGTTTTGAAATGACTTTAGTTGCTCTACATTTGTTTTCTTTTGAAGATGACAACTATTACAGGTAACTATGAGTTTCCCTACTATGAATACTGAAGAGCCTGGCTTTATGCACCTTTGGAGCAATGTGAACAAAACTTATATACAGAGACCAAATCATACATGCCTCAAATGAGACATGCAGAGTGTGCATAAGCACTTCTTCTGCTGAAAGAAAAATCTACTCCTACTCCTAAACTAACTAGAGAGAAAGAATGCTAAACAAATCCTACAACTGGCAGAGAGAAGTAGCTTCCTTTTCTCGAGAGAGGAAGCCATGTAAATGATTTGACACTAAATATAGCTGCCAATATGAGTGAAAAACTAACTCTAACCCTGTCTTCCACCCAAATCATCAAGGTATCAACATTAATGGGAAATACCTCCTCAAGATGACTTGCATCAGACTTCTGGAGGTGTTGATGATGACCCTTGGTACTTTGATGCTCATCCTCATGCCCTGAAGTAGGCATGACTGAAGCCAAGTTTTGTCTGATCCTTCTCCCTTGGCTCTAATGAAGCCAAGTACCTGATTGGAGCATGGAAGGTCCCAAACTTGATTGATCCTTTGGAATGTTCCCATTCTCTTGAAAATGATTCTACTCCCAAAATGGAGTCTTCTTGTAAGACCTTCTTGAATGGATGGTGTGAGAAGCAATGATAGCCTGAGGAAGATTTTTGATGACAGTTTAAATCTCCTAAAACTCCTGGACTGCATTTTCTCTCCTTCTGGAATGCACTTCTCCTCTATTTGGAGAGTCAAATCTTTTCTTTCCATGGGCTGACTTGAAGACAATCTTTCCCTTGAGTGACCTCTTCCTCAGCATGGAGTTTGAGAGAGGTGGAAGTGAGAGGAAAAAAATATTCAATTTGCTCTTCTTTTGGATTAGAGGACTAGTTGGGATGCAAGATCTCATTGTTTTAGTCAAAGTTCAACCTCCTCCATGATGGATTCATCAGTAATTTTTTCCTCATCATGGATTCATCCCTTTGAATGAAAGCAAGGAATCTCCAATGATGCTTTCTTCTTCTGCTGCTACAAACTCTGATTTGATTTCTTCCATCTGCTCCTCTTCAATGGGACTTAGAGCTGATTGTTCATCTTCTTCCATGGCTGATTGTGCAACTTGAATTGGATCAGTACTTTCTTCAAATAGAGTGCCAACATGGACACTACATTCTAAGAAAACTGATGACTGATCTTCTTTCTCTTGTTCTTGCTTTTCTCCTGCTGCAAACTCAGCCTCAGCCACCACTGGCTCTTCAACCTTGACCTCCTCTATTGGTTTGACCATCAAAGGGATCTTTGTAAACCCAAATTTGGCAGCCCAACTCTTCAGATTGTCTGTCATTTCTTCTATGTTGGGCTCCTCTTCTTGTTGTTCTCCTTGATTGGATTCTTGAGTCTTTTCCCAACATGGACTTGGGAGAGAAAAAGGAGTGGCAGGTTGGGGTTCAACCAATTTTGTAATTGTTTGTGGTGTGGAGGGAGGAGATGAAACTTCTTGTTTCTTTGGAGGGAATGACTACTTGGGAAAGGAAAGGGGAGAAGAATTGAAATGGGGTGGAAGACTAGGGAATGGAGAAATGGAATCAACACTTGGGGCAGCAACTAGGAAGCTTGGAAATTGGAGCTTGGGTTGAGATGGTGCTGCTTGAGAAAGAGAAAAAGAAAAGCTATGAGATGTTGGACTTACCCATTGATGAGGTTGTCTTGACTCCAACTCATAAGCCTCGATCTCCTCAGTCCATTGTGCAAGTTGGGGCAGCATTTCAACCATGAAGTCAAGCTTCTCTTGAGGGCTGTAATGTCTTGGAAAAGGGCCTTCCCATGGACAAGGTGCCCTGCAACCAATCTTGAATGCCTTCATTTGTGCTATGCCCCTTGACTGAACCATGTCAGCCTCCATTTTTTGGATCTTCTCCAGCAAACCAGCATTCTCCACATAGTTGTCACCATTGTATGTGTCCCCTTGTTCTTGATAAGCTCCATGGCCAAACTGACTTTGACTCTGCTCATATGGGTAAGCATAATGGTCCTGGATCTGATTATAATGCTGATTTGGAGGAGTTGGGAAATGCATTGGAGGTGGATTGCATTGTTGTAAGTGTGAGTTCCATGAAGGGAATGAAGTCATGATTGTACAACCTCATGGAATGGGAGAAAATGAAAGAGATGGAAGAAGAAAATGGATGAAAATGAGTGGAAATGGATAGAAAAGGTCTGCAACTCAGAGAATGGGTTTTTGACCAGATGGAGTCGCCAGATGTGCTTGCATGTGCCTCAAAAGGCTGAATCCCACCAAGAACACATCAACTTGATGAAATAAAGTGAAGACCTTTGGTCCCACTGGGTGTGCCAAAACTGTTAGTGCAAAATCACAGCACCCCCAAATGAGTTCTATAGATCTACTTTTCTAAGGCAGAGTCATTTGGTGTGATTTGCATAACATTGATCATCTCCCAAGTGTGGGACTTGCAAATGGATGATCCTCCAGAGAAAGGTTGGTTCCTCTTCCTAAACTACCTACCACAAGCTATTCTAGTGTAGGAAAACTAAATCTAACCTAATCTAACCATTCCAAGGAACCAAGAGAGAGAGAAAGAGGGAAAAATAGAGCCTACACTAAAGCGGTGATACACCAGCAAAGGAAAGTGAGATATTCTGTTGAGGGAGAAAGAAATAAGAGAAAATGGAGATGAGGGAGGTCAAAAGAAGTAACATGGCCCAGACAAAATTTTCCATTAAACTCCATGAAACACAACATCCTACACCTGCAAATGTGAAATACATGCACAAAAAAACAAATCTGGAAGGGAGAGGCACGAAGAAACAACAAAATGATGCAAAGGGTTGAAGAACACCACAAAAACACATTTTTATTGCTCTAGAAGGTGCACAGACCATTACATTTCTAGAATAGAGGCACAAATGCATTTTCCAGGGATAGGAGAAGGTTCGCTACTCAAAAATTGCATCGAGAAACAAATTTGATAGATTTTCCCTATGCCCACAATGTCTCTCTTCTCAAAATGAGAAGTGTTACAATATATAGAAAGAATAAGAGAGAGAGAAGAGGGAAAAGTCGAATCCTGCTCCAACCACCATGAGATATGCATTGAATCCCATTTTGAAATATCAACCATTGAAATCAATGCCTTCTGCAAATCAACCCACAATATGTCGCTTCTGGTTCCCTAGTGGATCAAATCGAATCAGATCTGGTAGTTGAAGAGATTGGATTCTGTATTAATGGCCTGGAAGAATTTTCTTCATTTTTACCTACCAGGGCCTAAAAAAATGATTTTTATCTTTCCATGGTGTAGAGGACATCGAGATGCTTCCAACAGTGTCATATTTGCAATATTTCGAGCCCTGAGTCGAAAGATATGCCCCTTTGAAGTTTGTATCGAGTCCATACAAATGGGTGGGAAAACAGTTTGAAAAATGGGTCCCCTTTTAATATGGGACACGTGGTAGCCAGATTAGGAAAAAAATGGGGTTTGCGGGTCCGTAATTTATCTTTTTCCCTTTTCCACAAAATGCACAAAACTAGAAAACCCCACGGCCCCCTAAAGTTCCACCTGGACACGTGGCACCCTTTGGTTGGCTGGGGAGATGCGCTTCAATTTTTTCCTTTGTGCCTTTTTGTCAAAAGGAAAATTTTCACCTTTTCCTCCGACTCCCCACTTTGGCTTTGACTCGGGCTCAAACGCTGAATTTTTCCTTTGGGTGGAGTTGCGGCCCATTTTGCAACTTTTACACCTTTTGGAATAACAAGGGGCAAAAAACCAACTTTCCCCTTTGATGGCCCACTTTGACCTGGGACATCTTGGCAAATATCTCTTGACCTGGCGCTTGTTTGGAAACCCTTCTCTATTCAATCCTTGAATCAAGCACCATTTAGACACTTGGCAGCCTCGGATCCTGCCTATGCATTGACTATTCAACCTCTGCCCCTTTTTGAGACTGGACACGTGGAGGCACCGTGCTTGCTTGAAATCCCTGATTTAAGATTTTCCCTTTGGAGAAGCGTCGCGTTGACACTTGGCAGCCTCCAGGTCTGTGGACTTTTCAATGGTCCCTCTTACCCCTTTTGGACCTGGGCTATGTGGCGAGCTCTCACGCTCATTTGGGTCTCCGCCTTTGGACTAACTCTTGGAGATGCGCCAAGCTGACACTTGGTGACCTTCCTACTTGCACTTTCTATACTTAGTCCATTTTTTGAGGCCCTCCCTGTCTGCCTTTTGACTTCTGTTGACCATTTGACCCTACCTCCTTTTGGGCCTAGGACACGTGGAGATGTGGCACTTGTTTGAGCCTCTCCTTTTGGATTTTCTTTGGAGAAGCGTCGTTAGGACACGTGGCTCTCTCCACTGTCTCCTCCATACTTAGTCAATTTTGGACTCTTTCCTGAACTGTTTTGAGCCCGAAAGACTTCGAATCTTTTCCGCTTCTTCTCCTCGAGCCTCTGGTTCTTCTGACACTACTCGGCCTCCTTCCCCGACCCTTCTTTTTTCATTTTAGAGCCTGCCTGAGTCTGTCAAATAGATTTAAGACACAGATTTGCGCAACAGAGTTGTTTCTTCTCTTTCTTCTGCACAGGGTCATTTAAACTTTTTGCAGGCCCCACCATTCCATTGTAGAGTCCCTCTACAACCAGTTTGGCAAGATTTAAATGTGTTCTCTCTGATTCTTTCCATGCAGGGTCGTGGTTGATCCAATATTTTTCCTTGGGGGTGAAATATGGATAACAGGAACATGAAGTTTTTGAGTCACTTTTGGAAGACTCTGTGGAGGAAACTGGGGACACAACTACAGTTCAGTAGTGCATATCACCCCCAAATTGATGGGCAGGTGAAAGTAGTGAACAAAATCTTGGGAAATCTCCTTCGTTGCATAGTTGGAGAAAAGCCAAAACAATGGGACTTAGCTTTACCACAAGCTAAGGTTGCCTATAATAGGTCAGTAAACAGATTAACAGAGAGGTCTCCTTTCTTGATTATAAATGGTCGGAATCCTAAGGGGGTCCCTAGATCTTATTTTGCTACCCGGTGAAGATGAAACTAGTGAGGATGTAGAAGCATTTTCGGAACACATTCTACAGGTGTAGGATAAAGTGAAGGAAAAGCTGAAAGTGAGTAATGCACAATATAAAACAATTGTAGATATCAGTAGGGTAGTAAGTGTATTCGAATAAGGAGATATGGAGATGGTTCATCTTAAAAAGGAGAGGTTTCCAAAAGGTAAATATAATAAACTCAAGTATAAGAAGATTGGGCCATGTAGGATTCTGAAGAAAATGAGTGATAATGCCTACAAGGTGGAGCTATCTGACAACTTTTCTATCTCACCATTTTTTAATGTTTCTGACTTATATAAGTTTCCAGTTCATGATGAAAATGTTGCAGAGGAGGAAGAAATAAAATGGTAGCAACAGATGACGAAGAAGAAAAAGGAGAGGGTAATGCGTGTCTTGGACCAAAAGAAAGTCGATACTAGACATGGGAGCTACATTAGATATTTGGTACAGTGGGAAGGTTTGTAGTAAGAAGAAAATACTTGGATTCCTGAGTGGAAGTTGAAGAATATTGACAGTGCAAAATTATATGAATTCCGTCAACTGAATTCGCAAGAACTGAATTCTTTTTAACCAAGGGAGAATGACAAAGGAGCATAACTTGCAGAGACCATAACTTTTGATCCGACTGTTGGATCGTCTTGAAACTTTACATGGTGGTAGATTTACATTAGTATTATGCTAGGGTCAATATGCCTGTAAGGTTGTGGCTATTTTGGCACATTTTTGGGCCCAAATTCCTTTATCTAATGGCCTAAAATTTGCTCTGAATGTTTTTTCGCTTTTGACTAGGTCTTAGAAATTTAATGACTTTTGTTGTGCTTGTTAGAATAAGTCAAAATTTCACATGAGCCCTAATTTATGAAGGCATATTTGACACACTAATTTTAGGGTCCAATTGAGTTGTTTTGCTAGTAAGTAATTTTGGCATTTTAGGGTTTTTAGAGTAGACATGAAATAGAAGGAGGATTGTTATAATAATAAAAGATTAGTGTGGATTCGAGAATGAGAAGAAATATATTTTGAAACTCCTAGTTTTTATTTGTAAAGTTGTTTATGTGTGTTTTCAAGCTATTTCAACCTCTTGCAGTTGGATTCACATCAAACATTTCGGTGGAAACTACGTCGGTTTTGTAGAAGTGTGGGGCCGTGGGTAGGGGTTTTTTGTAAAATTCAAATCAGAAAAATGATGAGCTGGATGAATGCGTAGTTAATGGGGTTGGGAAAATTTTGGTGAAAAATTTGCATGGTCTAGTGGTGGACCTCGACATTTTCTCGGCTTGTGAAGACGTGGGTGCCTCGGGTGATGGATTCGGGTGGACAGTGGTCCTACCCCGATGCTCAGAAAGGATGGCTCGTAAACATTCTAGAATTGTTTGAGGGTCTCGTGGACTTTATTTCTTTATCTTTGGTGGGTCGAGACTTCTCATGGTTTGATGTATTTATATTTATTTGAGGCTTCCCTTGGTTTCTATTTACTTTATCTTACGCTCCTTTTTTCAGGGTTTTTTTGTCCCCCTCAAAGCCAAATATTGTTTACCATATCTAAAACAAATAACGTCTATCCACTTACCATTATTCATTTAATAAAAAAACCTTATTATTTACATAATAAAAAGATGCAATTTTATTAAACAAAATTAAACATCTATGAAAGTAGTGAAAATTCTATCCAATATATATCCAAGTGCCCATATCTTAATTTGTTTGTGTTTAAACTAGCAATCGTATGTGAAGTGTACGATGGAAACGCCGAAGGGATCTTATGAAGGATTCAAATTTGAGGGAGAAAAACAATATCATAAGAAGAGGGCTAAAGAAGCAGGGGTTGGAAGGCCGGGGCGGGGAAGTGAAAAGGTGGCAAAAATGGAGAGGGGAACAATTTAAAACGATACCATCAAAAAATGACACTACAAATAAGTCAAAGTGGAACTTCCAATCTTGTAATCAAGTTATGGATTCACATTTAATCTGATTTCTTCTCAACCTTCAACTTCATTTTTAATTGACCTTATGTGAGTTAATATTACTGTTCAAATTCTCTGTATAGAATTGTTACATATTTTCTTTAGAACTGAAACTGGAAAAGATGAAATAATAAAGATTTGAATCTATGCATCAACCTAGAGGCTACTATATTGCTCCTTTCAATGTATGTCAAGAAACTTTCAATGCAAAGGATAATAACAGTAACAACTCACCTCAGCACATGCTTTAGGAAGAACTAATCTCCCTATCCTGCCTGCATCACTTGCACTTAATGTCTTCTCAAACAGAGGTGTTATTCTGGAGTTTAAACTGTTAAAAGTCAAGTTCAAACATGAACCTTGAAGGATTTTAATGTAAAGTTAAACAATGTAGAAAAACTTAAGAGGGGGGAAACTGATATGCTATCAAAGCAAGGAGGAGAAGCAAACATCTTGTGCGAACATTATGACTTCACGAGCAAAAAAATAAAGGAAGCAAATTTTTAAGAGTTAAAAGCTCTCATTCTCCCTTTGGAAAGCAAATAAGAACAATATAAAGGTGGACTTCAACAATTCTTGAAAAGAAAACCTTTTCTTTTCCACGTTAAGGCATATTTTGCAAGTATAGAAATTGCAATAGATAAGATTAAAACTCATAAAGGATACTCTCCACTAATCAACTGAAGTTCCTGGTCAGTACTCCTTGGCCAATATCGTGGAAGTAACTGATTTCTTCCCCTTCCCTCACCTGGGACCCGTGCAACTCGTATTTGGGTATTTATATCTTTTGATGATTCAGAGCCTGTACTTGGGGATGGATTAGATGACTTGGGAAGGGCTTGACATTGTTGCTGATACTGGAAATAAGCAGCAGGAAGTATACTCTGTTCAGAAAAGCCTGACGACATTGCCAAACCTAAAGCCATAGGAGATGTTTTGTAACAGGTTTGAACTGCATCCTTGGAAGTTAAAGATCCCAATGAGATATTCATGCATGCCGTTTCTGGAAGCTCCAAGACTTTATCCTCTAATGTCGAAACATTTTTGTCATCTTGCTCTGCATTTATTTCTCCACAATTAAGATTTTCTAAAGAGTCCGTCACTGCAGAATGCAAACATGAGTTGGTCATAACATTTTTTGGGCCTTCTTCCATGGAAAATATCCTTTGCACAGTTTCCTTGCTACTGTATCCAGATTTATTCATGCCTTCCACTGCTTCAGGAACACCTCTGCTTTCACCAGAGTAATCAACTGCATTGAGTTTTAAATGATCCACTCTTTTGCTTTCAAGAACACCGTTATCCTTTCTATTCAATCTGGAAGCAGACAATTGTTCCCCAATATTATTTTCTTCTTTATCAATGTTGTTTAACTTGTCCATTTCATGCACTTCCCTAAACGAAGATAGATCAGCCTGCCCAGTTGACGGCAACCGTGATGTTGGAATTTGTCGCCATTGCGCAGGACTGGGTTCCTGAGAAATTCTTGCTCCCATTTTTTCATTCCATGTTTTTGAAGGAAAATCTAATTGTCTCTGAGATGAAATGAGGAATGGAGTAAGGTGCTTAATCTGACTTGATGCCTAACACCACAAAAAAATCACAAAGTTATGTAAATGTCAAAAAAAAAATCATTTCTAACAAGTATCAAAAAGCATAATAAATAATGCAGCCATTTTTTAAATAAATGAAATTGCAGGCATTCAGACACCTTAACGTTTCAAGAAGAAATAGCTGAATAGAAAATAACAAAAACATACAATAATCTTTTATTTAATAAGTTTATTTGTGAGATTGTTTTTCACTATATGAGAGTACTGTTAGTAATCAAGCCATCAATTTTATGACTATTTTCCACGAGTAATCATTTGTATTTGACAATATTTTACTTGTGATTTAAGGTTTAGACAACTATTCTACATTATTTTGATTGTTGGAATCAAATTCATTTGATACATATTTAAGTATAATTAGATGCATTTTTGAATTGAAAAGTGTAACGCACCAAAAATACCAACACAAGGACAACACAGTGAAATACAGGATAATTTTATTTTTTTTGACTTGCTTTGACACAACACGACACAACATGTCGTCACAAGGTTACAACCAACACCAGGAACCACTTGTTATGGGGGAGACCACAAGGTCAGCACGAGAACGTTCACACCTATCAAGGACAATGCACTTTTCTCTTGACAAGACAACATGGAAGTCCAATCCACATGACACACTCACAGCTAGGGCAACCCATGAGGAATTTCTTGTTAAATTTTTTTTTTTTACTAAAGTGTCTCTTAATTCTTAACTTGCGTTCTTATAAAATTTCATGTAATGATTCACACAATTCTTTTCACAAGGGAGAATTTCTTTATTTTCGACTATTGACTAAATAGCTTAAGGCCAAACTTTCCAAACTAGGATCATCAAATTTTATGTCCAAATCTTTCTTATTCATTTGATTTTAGAACATTTTCCATTTCTTACAAGGTTAACTAATCTTTCTCAAGTCACTAACACATGTTCCACACCTCTAATGCTCATGTGAACGCATAAGCTCAAATTGAGTGAAAAGTACCGCTTAGGGTTCATAACATTAGCCTTCTTGTTTAAAGGTCAAATTTTGACCTTGCTTAGGAAATATCACCATGAATCAAGGCAAGGGTTAACAGAACAGGTCAACAGCATTTAGCTTTAGGGTCACATTGTTTACTATCAATCTTTCATTGAAGTTAAGAGTTTACCGAGATTGGTTAAATGTTCCATCTAGACTTTACTTCATTAAGTTTGAAAAAGGAGGACATTTCAAACGATAGAGAGATATTTAAGGTTTTATTAATCAATTTCCTTCCTACTTATTAAATCCTATCATCTTCTAAAATCTAACCATTGCTTTCACCATGAGGTCATTTAAGATTCCACCATAAAAGGATAATGTTTATTAGCTTAGCTCGGGGGAAAAACAAGTAATCATGTTTTGTTACAAAAGATAGATTCCTCTTGATTGTTCCAGGTCTCAAAGGTTTCAAGTGGATCACATCTACATTAATATGCTCATATACATAAATTTCCATTTAACTTTTATAAGGAATATCCAGTTCACTTTATAGTGTTTACAAACTCATCACCACTATGCCTTAGGAGGATTTACAACACAACATTTTAACTCAAGAGCAAAGTTTAACAGTACTCGTTTGCGGAAACAAAACAAGGTTATATCAATTCATTCCAACATGATGCACAAATCAAAGGGACATACTATCTCTATTGAACCAACACTAGGGAGCAAGAGAGTAATAACATGGGACCTGCCCCGTGACTATACTATGGGTTACAGTTCACTAGAATATCCCATAGCCAAGCAGTAATCAAAATTTCATCTTTCACATGATAACCAAACAAGCCAAAGTTTCAACAGTTACAACAACAATACTCTACAATACATTTACTAGGCACTGACCCTTCTTCTAAAATGTCCAAATGCCCTTTCCAAATTTTATAACATAGTACACATTCGTACAAAAGAACATCATAACCAAGATTGATGTAATAATCTACAAGTCTTTCCATCATCTAACCACGTAAGCCATCTGCAACAAATTTTCTACAAGAGTCAGTTCACGAGAACTGAGCAAGATAAGGCTACAAAAAACCACCATAACTATTATCTAACAATATCATGAAAAGAAGCACCTTATTACAAGAAATTGGGTCAAACCTCTAAACACTATGAGCACATCAATTTATAATAAAGTCTATAACATGTCGATCAAAGAAGGAGAAAACCTTGTACTTAAGTTAGGAGCAAATGCAACGAAAGTAACAATCATATGAGAATGGCCCTTGGCCCTATAAGGAGAAAACAAACAATCTAGCAAAGACATTATCCCCATCAAGTAAGTGATTAAACAATAATTACAAGATTGAGAATTCATCTATATACCAGTCATCTAGAATTTTATCAAAGGAACCAAATGCATAGGCTGAAATAATATTTTTCTAAGAGAACAAGAGTTGATCGACCCAAGAAGGGGGAAACACGGGTTTCAGAAATTAACACAAAAAGCCATGGATAATAGAGTTTCAAACCGAAAATCAATTAGAGTATACACACAACATAAGTTTCGAAGCGAAGGCATAGTATACTAGTTTTGACCATTAACTACAAAGAGATCTACCAATCATCCAGGAAGGGTCAAAGTCTCACAGGCTAGTAGCAAACACGCGAGAGAAGAAGGGGGGGTTTCGTCCAACAAGAGTATACAATAATGTCGTCAACAATTTTTTTTATAACACTAAAGGTTTATAACCTCCACTACAGGACTAATGATTGGTTAATTTAAAATAAATTACCCATATCCCAAAACAACCAAATTTTACAGCAACCCTTGGTAACGCAGTCAACCGTTGCACAAAAAGATACAAACATAATTTCTAAGTGACTTTATCAAAACAAAACCTTTCGTTATGAATTCATAAGATTATCACACGAAAGCTGAGTTTTTCCCGAAGGTCAATCACATCTAAGGACATCTCCATCACAAACTATTACAATAATACGTGCATAAAAATTGACCAATATTAATTAATAGCGTTAACATTACAAGGGAGAAAATAATGCCAGTTAGGAAAAACAGAAGTGCGCCATCAACAATAATTCTGGGAGGGGGATTAGACCAGAACTATTCCAGTGTCAACGAGGTACCTGATGCGCACAAAGAACCTCAAGCTTAGTTGATCCGTAAGGCTAGTTATGGTTCTAGTTGCCAGGGATGGTCAAGGTACTTCCTGAGGATGGCCTTAAAAGTCTAGAAACAAGATGAAAGATAGTATAAGAGTCTACACCTGCGAGGCAGAAAACACACTGCACACAACCTTTTCATTCAAAAAGTTTAATACCGAAACTCAAGATGATTAGCCCCAAGCCTTGATCACACAATCCTACAACCTTTCTTTCTCGATGCCAAAAGGTTATCAAAGGGACTTGCGAAGGAGCTAACAAAATGTCAAAAGGCAACTTGGGTGCTAGGTAGGAGCTTCACAGTTATCATAACTTACTTCCATGATATCAAAAATACTAGCTAATCAACCTAACCAACTTGCAACTCAAGCCGCAGAGAAGAATAAACACATAAACAAACAGACGAAGTTCTATCATTCGAGTAATATAACATTCAAAGGAGAGGGCACATGCATCCTTTTGACCCACATATTGTCAATGATAAAAGCTAAAACAAGAAGAAACTAACAGAAAGGGAAAATCTCCCATCATGACATCCAACTGATAAATCAATGTAAGGAAAAGTGGTTCGATTTCACGATAATTTTAAATAAAATAACAGTAGAAAAGTGTAGAAATATCTTGCCTGTTTCTCCAGCTTCAACTGGTCGTACAAAACTCCACATGGGCCAGCATAAAAAAATAGCATGAGACAAGGATGTGAGTACTGCTGCTCACAATGTTAATGGGCCAAATGTGATAACTGGATAGACTGATGGGACATAAAAATTAACAATTGAGTCCTTTCGAAAATCCACCTCACACTACCTCGTAGTGTCAGCTAGAATCCCATAAGCTTCCCCATTTGGAAAAAAAATAGCCAACACCCACAGGTGGGGCTGATATAGAGATGTCATACTATCACCATAACCCCAAGCATCAGTGTTCCACGTAAAGACACACTTTCCTATTCGCTCGAGGGAACCTCTACCTTCTCTAGTGCCATATAAAGAAGAGCCATGAGGGAGTTCAATGGTGACAACTTGTTGGCCATGCATGCACTCACAAGATGGAAAATAATCTGGCACCCCCCGACATCCAATCTTAGGTTGGTAGAATAGATGAACATACTTCAGCTTGTAATAGAGGAGATATGCTGTACATAATGTCGCTTGGTTACATATGTCTCAAAATATTTCGCTATTGACTTTACTAATAACTATTTTCATATTATTGTCAACCGCAACGAAAGACAACTGAATCACCAAACAATTGCATTGATGTCGCTGGTAGACATACTTCAACGATCTACCATTACTTTTGACGACTGACTGTTCAGCCAAAGCTTTACTATGCCCAACATGGGTCAACATGATCCTCCAGAGAAAATATCGCAATGCTTCATTGCCATTAACAATCTCCTTTCCCGCATACACAACATTATATGTGCAAGTCTCTTGTATATATAAGTCTCCTCACACCATACTTAACGCAGACATCCAATACAAGGCAAGTTCCATGATTTGAAGCTCGAATACAAGACATATTGATTACATCACGCTCCTAGCTCTGAAAGGCATCAATCGTAGTGATATATAAACCTTTCTTTCTTCAGATTTGAGGACAGCATCAAACTCTCGGTGTAAACATTACAGCTGCAGCTTGAAGTTGTGATAATTCCACAGAAACCTTTATGCCTGCCAGCTAAGAGACTCGCTGAAGAAGCTCATAAAATTTGCAAAGCAAAAAGTGCTTCATGAATATTCCGATATGAAACAGATCCATACCTATGAGGTCCTCTTACATGGGTTACATCGTAGAACAAGCAAGAAATCAATAGAGAATCTCTTAGTAAATAAATTTCTTTAGGTCTGTTGGAAGCAATCTCACTGTCACATAGTCGATTTGAAGAAAAAGAACTCAGTACCTGTTCTGGATCTGAACAGAAAAAATATCCTGCTACTTTCATCTCCCAAGACATTTTCTCCAACATTGCATAGGTCTCTTGTGTCGTGCAGAGACAGAGAAGCACAAGAGCTTGAATAAACTGTAACACACCAAAAATACCAACACAAGGACAACACAGTGAAATACAGGATATATCATATATATATATATATATATATATATATATGCCCATATATATATATATATTTTACTTGCTTGACACAACACGACACAACATGTTGTCACAAGGTTACAACCAATCATTAGGAACTACTTGTTACGGGGGAGACCACAGAGCTGTTCGGTCAGCACGGGGTAAATTTAAACGTTCACACCTATCAAGGACAATGTACTCTTCTTTTGACAAGACAACATAGAAGTCCAATCTACATGACACACTCAGAGCGAGGGCATCCCATGAGGAAATTTTCTTGCATTAAATTTTCTTGTTTACTAGAGTGTCTCTTAATTCTTAACTTACGTTCTTATAAAATTTCATGTAATGATTCACACAATTCTTTTCACAAGGGAGGAATTCTTTCTTTTCAACGGTTAACTAAATAGCTAGGAACAGGCCAAGCTTTCTAAACTGGGATCATCAATTTTATGTCCAAATCTTTCTTATTCATTTGATTTTAGAACATTTTCTATTTCTTACAAGGTTAATTAATCTTATTCAAGTCACTAACACATGTTCCACAACTCTATTGCACAGGTGAAGGCATAAGCTCCGATTGAGTGAAAAGTACCGCTCAAGGTTCATCAACAATAACCTTCTGGTTTAAGGAGATCAAATTTTGACCTTGCTTAAGAATATCACCATGAATTAAGGCAAGGGTTAATAGAATAGGACAACAGAATTTAGCTTCAAGGTCACATTGTTTACTATCAGTCTTTCATCGAGGTTAAGAGTTTATCGAGATTGGTTGTAACCTTGTGACGACATGTTGTGTCAAGCAAGTCAAAAAAATTTTTATCCTGTATTTCACTGTGTTGTCCTTGTGTTGGTATTTTTGGTGTGTTACATTTTGGTATCAGAGCATAGGTTCATGCTCTCGAACCTCTGGGCCGGATTGGTGTTATATGATGATGTTACATGGTGGTGCGGTGGTACATGATGATACTGCGTCAAGTCTCTTATGATGATGATGTTGTGCACGATGGTGGTAGATATTAGAAGAGTAATGTGCTTTAAACATGATGTGATTATTGTCGTAATTGTGATATTGTGAATGCACATTATGGGTATGTCACCTTGTGCGTGTTTGTGATCATGTTGATATGTGGGGATGGGATTATTCTCTCTCTTTGTGGATTCTAGGAAGAATTCACATGTGAATTATTGTTTGTGATGTGTGAAAAGAATTCTAATGTGGATGATGTAGAGTTGGAGCATAGTGGCATATTGTGATATGTGGGTGTATCAATGTGTTGTATGACCTAGTTGATGTTAAAAGAAACGAGTTGTATCATGATGTTTTCACCATGTTAGTCTAAAGAAATGTGTGTACCACCTTGTTATGTTGCAATGGATGTTATGTTGTGATGTACTATGTTCATCGTATGTATGACTGTGCAAACAGGTAATGCTTTCATGTTGTGATTTTGGGTCATACAGTGAGTGTATGAACCCTATCGTATGGTGATTGCAGCTTTGGGTGCAGAATGTGGTAAGGTGATGTGTTACACTCAGTGAATGTATGATCGTAATCTACCCTGTATATGTACCATATGTAAGACGTTATGGTCATTATGTGTGTGCCATTGTTATGTTAGTGATGTTGTTGTATGTTATGTTGTGAACCTTACGCTAACCGATCCTGATGGAAATCGGTAGAAGTGTATGTTGAGAGTGAGGAATGGTGTACCATGGGTCAATAACTCGAGCTCTAAAACTCGGTTTAGTAGATAACATGTGATTCTTTCCTCTCTCCCTATGTGGTTGTATGTATGCAACCTTAGTGTATCTATGACTATGTTTAGCCTTGTCAAAGGGTGGTGGTATGATTCAGATGGAGGTGATGACAGTTGTATTATTGATATGTATTTTACAGGCTGAGGCTCGATGTTCCGAGTGCTAACAACTCGTTGAGTACCCCTAATTGGTGGCTAGATAAGGCCACATAGTTATCGTAATGTGACATTATTATAAGTTGATTTTATTCGTAAATCTGAGCTTTTATTTTATTTTGTAAGGACCAGCAGCTTTTCTTGATTGTCAATGCTTTACAATTTTGGGCATTTCCTTGGTTTTCACACGCACTAACATGGGGATTTTTGATACTAACTTGGCTATTTGGCCATTTATTTTAGCCTGATTTTGGAGTCTTCATTTTAAATTTTGGAATTCTTACGCACTTGACATACACAAGGGCCTGCGTCACTTTGCCACTTGGCCACTTTGCACTGGATTGTTTGTGTTGGTTCTGAATGTCGTGATGTGTGGAATAGGGTCATAGGATGCACCATGGATTGGTTGGACCTATGGACCCACTTCGTTGTATGGGGGTACGCTCCCAAGGTGTAACACAACAAAAATACCAACACAAGGACAACACAGTGAAATACATGATAACTTTTTTTTTTTTTTGACTTGCTTTGACACAACACGACACAACATGTCGTCACAAGGTTACAACCAACACTAGGAACCACTTGTTACCGGGGAGACCAAAAGGTCAGCATGGAAACGTTCACACCAATCAAGGACAATGTACTCTTCTTTTGACAAGACAACAAGGAAGTCCAATCCACATGACACACTGACAGCTAGGGCATCCCATGAGGAATTTCTTGTTAAATTTTCTTGTTTACCAAAGTGTCTCTTAATTCTTAACTTACGTTCTTATAAAATTTTACGTAATGATTCACACAATTCTTTTCACAAGGGAGAACTTCTTTCTTTTCAACGGTTGACTAAATAGCTTAAGGCCAAGCTTTCTAAACTAGGAACATCAATTTGATGTCCAAATCTTTCTTATTCATTTGATTTTAGAACATTTTCCATTTCTTACAAGGTTAATTAATCTTTCAAGCCACTAACACAAGTTCCACACCTCTGTTACACAGGTGAAGGCATAAGTTCCGATTGAGGGAAGTACCGCTTAGGGTTCAAAACAATAGCCTTCTTGTTTAAGGATTAAATTTTGACCTTGCTTAAGAATATCACCATGAATCAAGACAAGGGTTAACAGAACAAGACAACAGAATTTAGCTTCAGGGTCACATTGTTTACTATCAGTCTTTTATTGAGGTTAAGAGTTTATCAAGATTGGTTAAATGTTCCATCTAGACTTTACTTCATTAAGTTTGACAAAGGGGAACATTTCAAACAATAAAGAGATATTTAAGGTTTTATTAATCACTTCCACTCCTACTTATTAAATCCTATCATTTTCTAAAATCTAACCATTGATTTCACCATGAGATCATTTAAGGTTTCACTGAAAAAGGATAGTGTTTATTGGTTTGGCTTGGGAAAGAAATAAGTACTCATATTTCGTTACAAAGATAGTTTCCTCTTGATTGTTCCAAGTCTCGAAGGTTATCAAGTAGATCACGTCTACATTAATACATTCATAGTATATAAATTTTAGCTTAAATTTTATAAGGGACTATCCAGCTCACGTCATAGTACTTACAAACTCATTACTACTATGCCTTAGAAGGATTTACAACTCAACATTTTAACTCAAGAGAAAAGTTTAACAGTACTCGTTTGCGGAAACAAAACAAGGTTATATCAATTCTTTCCAACATGATGCACAAATCAAAGGGACATACTATCTCTATTGAACCATGACTAGGTAGCAAGAGAGTAATAGCATGGGACAAGCCCCGCTATTATACTAAGGGTTAAAATTCACTAGAATATCCCATAACCAAGCGGTAATCAAATTTCATCTTTCACATGATAACCAAACATGCCAAAGTTTCAACAGTTATAACAACAATACTCTACAATACATTTACTAGGCACTGACCTTTCTTCTAAAATGTCCAAAGGCCCTTTTCAAATTTTATAACATAATACACATTCGTACAAAGGAACATCATAACCAAGATTGATGCAATAATCTACAAGTCTTTCCATCATCTAACCACGTAAGCCATCTGCAACAAATTTTCTACAAGAGTCAGTTCATGAGAACTGAGCAAGATAAGGCTACACAAAACCACCATAACTATTATCTAACAATATCATGAAAAGAAGCACCTTATTACAAGAATTTGGATCAAACCTCTAAACACTATGAGCACATCAAGTTATAATAAAGTCTATAACATGTCGATCAAAGAAGGAGAAGACCTTGTACTTCAATTAGGAGCAAAGGCAACGAAAGTAACAATCATATGAGAATGGCCCTTGGCCCTATAAGGAGAAAACAACCAATCAAGCAAAGACAGTATCCCCATCAAGTAAGTAATTAAACAATAATTACAAGATTGAGAATTGATCTATATACCAGTCATCTAGAATTTTATTAAAAGAACCAACGCATAGGCTGAAATAATATTCTTTCCAAGAGAACAAGAGTGGATCGGCCCAAGAAGGGGGAAATGCGGGTTTCAGAAATTAACACAAACAGCCATGGATAATAGAGTTTCAGACCAGAAATCAATTAGAGTATACACACAACACAAGTTTCGAAGCGAAGGCAAAGTATACTAGTTTTGACCATAACTACAAAGAGATCTACCAATCATCCAGAAAGGGTCAAAGTCTCACAGGCTAGTAGCAAACCACATGAGAGAAGAAGGGGGGGGGGGGTTTCGTCCAACAAGAGTTTACAATAATGTCATCAACAAATTTTTTTTTTTTTAATAACACTAAAGGTTTGCAACCTCCACTACAGTACTAATGATTGGTTAATTTAAAATAAAATTACCCATATCCCAAAACAACCAAATTTTACAGCAACCCTTGGTAACGCAGTCAACCGTTGCACAAAAAGATACAAACATAATTTCTAAGTGACTTTATCAAAACAAAACCTTCCAATATGAATTCATAAGATTATCACACGAAAGCTGAGTTTTTCCCGAAGGTCAATCACATCTAAGGAAATCTCCATCACAAACTATTACAGTAATTACGTGCATAAAAAAATTGACCAATATTAATTAATAGCGTTAACATTACAAGGGGGAGAATAATGTAAGTTAGGACAGATAGAAGAGCGCCATCAGAAATAATTCTGAGAGGGGGATTAGACCAAACTAATCTAGTGCCAACGAGGTATTGGATTCGCACAATGAAACCTCTAGCTTAGTTGATCCGAAAAGCTAGTTATGATTCAAGTTGATAGGCATGGTCAAGGTACTTCTTGAGGATGGCCTTAAAAGCCTAGAAACAAGATGAAGGATAGTATAAGAGTCTAAACACGTGAGACGGCAAAACACGTTGCACACGAACCCTTTTATTCTACCAGTTTTAATATCGAAACTCTAAGCTGGCTAGCCCACGCATTGCTCGCACAATCCTACAACCTTTCTTTCTCGATGCCAATAGGTTATTGAAGGGACTTGCGAAGGAGCTAACAAAAAAACGTCAAGGACAAACTTTGGTGCTAGAACGGGGGTTTCATAGTTAATGTAAACTTACTTCCATGATAACGAAAAATGCTAACTTGATCAACATAATAACTTGCAACTCATTCACAGAGAAGAATTAACCCATAAACAAACAGACAAAGTTCTATCATTCGAGTAAGAGAAAACATAACAATCAAAGGAGAGGGCACACGCATCCTTTCGACCCACATTCTGTCAATGATAAAAGCTAAAACAAGAAGACACAAGCAGAAAGGGAAATCTCCCATCATGACATCCAACTGACAAAACAATGCAAGGAAAAGTGGTTTGATTTCACAATATTTTTAAATAAAATAACAGTAGAAAAGTGTAGAAATATCTTGCATGTTTCTCCAGCTTCAACAGGTCGTACAAACTCCACACGGCCAGCATAAAAAATGTAGGAACTTGAATTCGGGTGCACCAGTTCTAAGCAGTCCACCAGTCGAAAGCATTCATTCTTCCACCTCACATGTAAAGTAAGCACCATGACCACTGTAGAAAATCCCATTCCAACTGACAAATCAAAGCACACCCAAAACCATGGAAACCCTTCATCTCTCTCTTCCTCATCATCCATTGTGGGATTCGACAACCAACTCACATACCCTATACGTGCTACCACAATACAAGTGATCTACACAAGGCTGGAGGAGATGGATTTACCCAAGTTATTCATATTTGTTTCAACTTCCTATGCCTCCTCAACAAATCCATTCCAAAACATATCATGCAATCCTTGTTGTCCTTTGGCCATATTTCATTCAGGCATTTTGTCAAACAAATCCCGTGCTTTCTGCAAGCTCCCGCATTTCACATGCATGTCAACAAGGTATTCATCACAATAACTTCAGACTGATATCCATATCTAATGATTTTTTTTTGCGTGGATCTGCAAACCATGCATGAGAGATGCTACGCTGGTACATGCAAGGATAATACTAAAGAAGGTGAACTGATTAGGTTGGACACCTGTGATAGTCTTTGGAAGAGGTGAGATCTGCATTGCATCCTTTAACCTAGCAACGCAGGGATTGCATACTTTGAGAGAGACCGCGAGGCTTTTTAATGAGAGGAGCAGAGATTGCTGATACATGCGTTGCTTTAATTAGAACCCCGCCGCTAGCAGAGACATCCTCCAAATATGTCCATGGAAGGAGGAGAACCAGAACATGAGCTCTTCTGTGAGTTCCTACTCTCTTCTCCTCAGCCTAAAAGCAGTCCCTTCTGGTATGAGGGAGAATCCACATAGAGGATAGGTTATTTGTTGGAGATCCTGCCACTTGTCAAAACAATTTCTGTGGAAGAAAAGAGAGCACGGCAGTTCCCTTATCTGATCCCCTTCTTCAATCTTACACAGACAAACAACGCATTCCACCACATGGGTAATGTTTGCAAGTGTTTTGTAGGGCACAACAGGAAGGCTCTGCCTGATTTCATCAGCTATGAGGGGCAATTGGGCAAGCTCGGACCCCAAAACTGGAGCAGTCTCTGAAGATGTTTCAGGATTAGAATTAGAATAATCCCTTCTGAACAGTTGGGTACTCCTGCTATTCACGTGTATATTATTAGCAGAAGAAGTAGAAAAGAATAGGCCCAAATATACGTAAATGATTTGGCAATATCCTTTAAGGATTGGACTGGAAGGATCTTCAAGGAACGAACTGAGAGGACTGCATCAAACTCTCGGTGCAAACGTTTCAGTTGAAGCTTGAAGGGGTGGTAATTCCAACCGAAACCTTTATGCCTGCTAACTTGGTGACTCGTTGAAGAGGCTCATATGATTGCAAAGCAAATCTTGCTTCATGAACATACTGAAATGAAACAGATCCACGTCTATGAAATTCTCTTCCATGAGTTACATCGCAAAACCAGAAGAAAAGGTTTCAATAGAGACTCCTTGCGATAAACTTCATCTGGTCTCCTGGTAACACTCTCACTGTCACTTAGTCGATTTTGAGAAACAGATCTTGAAGGAGAAATCTGAAACTGAGGATGCAGTCAAAACTGAACGGATAACAAGGTAGTTAGATAGCCTGCTCGTTGGAAGCGCTCAAAACGGCTTCTGCCTCACCGAAATGCTCCTGCCGCCTGGTAATTCACTGTCACAGGTTGTTGTTGTAAATCCCCAGCAAGAACACACCTTGCAGCACCCAAGGACGCGCCCAGGAGGTAACACGCCTGCTACACTATCTTGTAGCTTCATCTGTACCCATGTCAAACCAGACTCACGCATCATTAAGGCGACAGACCTTCATTTCACCATCAATGCATCCACTGTCCAGAACACGCTGAAGCAATTCATCTGTTTCAGCATTTGATGGAGTGCAAAACAAGCATACGTGGTTTTTGGGCAGAGAGGAAGACCACGTGACAGGAGGTGGTTAGTCAAAGTTTTAATAAATGGGCAGGTGCGGCCACCCACCAGGAGGAAAGGCGCTTCAACCACTGAGCTCTACAAAATGCTAAAGGAAGAATTATTTTCAAATTTCTTTTGTACATAAATTGAACTTCTGAAGAGATGGTCACGATATGTCTCTCTTTTCCTTACATCCTAGGAACTCTAGAGTTGATCACTCTATCGTACATGGACATGAAAAAGGATGTACTGAAAAAATCGAAATAAGAACATCTACAAATAGCAGTTCATAATAAGGACAATGAAATTCCAAAAATTGGAGGATTGGGGCATACTTTGAATCCTTGCCTAGATAGCACCACTCTTAAGTTATCATATTCAATAATATTCTTGAAAAACAAGGCCACAAAATGGAAGCACATGTTCTACAAACAAAGAATTAAACTGATATATCATGTTTGTTCGATGGTAAAATTGGCTGAATGAACTTTGATGGTATTCTTAGATTACACTTATTATAAAAAAACACATATATAGCTATGCTACCAGCTCTAAACCCAAAACCGAAAGGTTCACTTAATAATAATTTGTAAGTCCTCCCTTCAAAGAATAGACAAAAAAATATTGGAAACAACTCTTGCAGATTATGCTAGCCCAGAAACTATCATAAACTTAAAGACAGATTTCTCCTACTAGCCAATGGCCAAAGATCAAATCTAATTCATCACTCCTTCCTTTCAACTAACCTCCTCCTTTGTTTGTTGAAATATCTGGTTAGAGCTGATTTAACGCATGTTCATAGATTAAACTTTCTGTCTTGAACTCATCTCCCCATCTTTCCCACTTGACACACTGCTTCATTAAACAACTTTAATGAAGCAAGCAAATATGATTGAGTTAGTATACGTTTTTTAATTTCTGCCCCCCCTGAAATACATGTTAAACCCATTAATGGGAGTGAGGAGCTCAACAAGTAGTCTCACATTCTGCTACGTAAAAGGGAATTCTATCACATAATTTAATTTCACAAATTCAAACTCTAATGCTCAGCATTAAAATATGATATCAAGTCACATTTATTGCTTTTTAGGCTTCTATTGTTGTTTGAAACTCAAATAATGAATTATGAAGTAAACATTTTCAATTTCATGTGTTAACTGCTAAAACACATGGTAGATTAGGTTTATTGTGGTTACCTATAAATTTCATTTACTAATAAAAAAACAGAAAATTGAGATACTAAAAACATATATTCAGTACTTTGAAAGGAAGGACATGCCTTCTGTACACAAACAGTTCCTGCAAGACCTCTATGTCTGAAAACGTGACAGGGAGGAATAAAACCACAATCATTTCCTCAAGTAAGCTCACCAAAGATCAATTTTAGGAAGTAACTGTCCAATCTGACTAAAATGATGAATTTGCTTTAATAAAATAAACAAGAATTCTAGCAACATTCAAGAAGATTCTTCATTGCACATGATTTCAAGCTACTGAAATCAACATTCAATTATAGTTTTTTATCTTTAAAACTTCAACACAAGATTAATCACCTCTTTCTTTAGTCCTACCACACGCCAGAGCAGATATTAATTACCAATAGTACTTAACAATATACATTTTTTAAAAAATGATTGCTTGTGTTAGGTAGTACCAATTTAAGAAAAATTTGAATAAACTGACAAATAGTTAATTCTTTTGAAGGGCATATTATGGTGGATGCCATATTGGGAAAAAGGAGAAACATCAAATCAAAACTATATACCATGGTTCCTTGAAACCTTTGGCATCTTGCAATAGATAAACATAATTACCATTGAATGGGGGAAAAGCAGCAAATTTCCCAAATTCAAGGGTGCTGAAAAAGGGTACCACATTATAGGCACTGATTTTGAGCATACTTTGAAAACATTGAATCAAAAAATATATGCCATGTTCCACTCCTCGACATACTACCATAGTTGCAATTGATTCTGATTGAGCGGGTAGGGGTGCAAGCTTCTCATATTCCTGGTGTGCTGATGATGGGGACATCTAAAATTAAATGCTATCATGCCACAACAAACCTCCACAAGAAAAGTCAGGTCAATTGCCATTGCAAAAAGCATACTGAGCAAGAGCAAGCTAGCCTAAAGGCTACATTTTCCCAAAAGAGAGTGAGCACTTGGGTATGTTTTAGAATGTCATCCTTCAAAAAGAAACAAATTCCTTTTCTAGAAATGTAATGGATGGCCATCACTACGATAAAGAAAGAAATATTTATATTATTAAATCAGATTAATACTTGACGTGACTGCTTGATAATGCCAAAATAATTTTACTCAACCATAGTGTGTTACCATATCCCATTCCATTGAAATCAAGTCTTAGAAAACTTATTCTACTTGAACTCAAAAGACCACGCAGCCTTGTAAGATATACACGACATGACTACATATATTTTAATGTTCTTCAATTTTGCAGGTTCCTTCTCTTGTTTTTTGTACCTGAACGTGGCTACTCCAAAAACCATACCAGGACACCATTTCTTTCCTGCGGAGAGCAATATGATGTTCAACAGCTGGTGGCAGGGGGTAAAACTTGTTTAATGCTACTTCTACGGTAAAAAAAGGCATGTATCCCAAAAAGTTAAAGAAATCTTAAAAACTCCCGAAAAACTTAACACCCAACATAATCCTACAATGTATGAGAAATAAAGGTAAAATCCTGAGTAGTAAAGAAACCCTAAAACAATTCTGCATTGTATGAGAAAGAAAGGTAAAATTGTTAGTAGTAAGGAAACCCTAAAACAATTCATGAAGTTTCTTCAGTAAATTTAATAATTTCCAAGATTGCCAAATGATATCTTCCTCGTAGAGTTTCCCAAAAAAGTAAACACTCACCCTAATTCTGCATTCCCCGTGAAAGAAACAAAATATCCCAAACAGTAAAAAAAATCTAAAACATTTCGTAATTTTTTTTCAGTAAATTTACACATTCATAAAATAGGCAAACTAAAACCTAGTAAAGGGGTTAAGTACAATAAGAAACTGCTATTCGAAATGACTGTGGAAATGCCATGGGAGGCAGAGATTGGTACAAAAAGTGCTTTATACACTATGAAAATTACAGCTTCGTTTGAAAGCTGGATATCCTGACAGAGATGATCATCAATCCAATGACTATGTCAGACCCTTCTCTTTTCAACATTGCAATTTCCTTGTCTTACGATCGGCAACTGCAGTCTGCTCAGAGAAGAAACTGGTTGCCCAGAGTTCGTCTTCAGTCATCCACTGCTCAATCGCCCATCCATATTCCCCACAAACAATACTCTTCTTCTGCCCCTTTTCTACAGCACCCGCTGGCTCAATGCCCTGAAGAAAACCCATCGCTACTTCTGCAGCTCCCTAAGTTGCCTCCCTCACTGTCTTACACGCGAGGTCTGTAATCCCCGCGTCTGCAATGATCCATCATCACTTATCTTCTTGAGCTCGGAAAAACAAACCGGAAAACACATAGAATTTATCCAGTGCTTCCTCCGCCCAGGACACAGACTTCATCGAAGCTTCAAACCCTGTAAGCAGAAGCTTAAACTTTTCAGGTAAATCGGGCACCAACAACTGTCCTACATGAAAAAAACCACTTGGCTCGGATCTGCAGCAACAACAATCAGCTGAACACGTCATGAAAATGTGGAGTCTCCAACTGTCAACGTCTGTGCATCCTTAATTTACTGTAAAACCCATGCTTGCAATTTTGTTATCCATTGGATTTCAACGCATCCAGGAAGAGGAATGTAGTAGGCTGGATATCTGACTGTTGTCAGACCCAGCAGGTCTATTCTCACTTCAAGAACGCCTTCGGCGTTGGAAGGAGTGGATGAATGTTGGATAGCTGTAAAGCACTGGTCCCAACAAAAGGTACGTTGGAAGGAGCGGATGAGTACTGTACAGTTGGAAGACAGCTGTAAAGCATGGCATGTGACTGTTGATAAAAAAAGCTTAAGGCCGTTGCCAAACGCTCCATAAAATCCTTCCGAAGATTACATTCTCTCACATTGCAGCTGGTCTTTCCGAGATTGCTGTCGTCCCTCTTGTTTTTCGATTTCTATCTTTTTCCTTTGGTTTTTTTTTAGTGTGTGTTATGTCTCTTGTTTCTGTTCTGTGTACTTTGAGTGGTTTTTATCTTTATTGCTGTGATTCGAGTCATTTTGTCTTTGTATTTTGGGGATTTTAGTGGCTTTTTTGTCTAAATTTTTTAGTTCTTTCGAGGGACAAGGACAGCAAAAGACGTGGTGTATAACCAGTCAGATAGCGGATTAACAAAGGTAGCAAAAGACTGCACAAGCAAGATATTCTGCGTTATGACGGTAAGCTTCTTTGACATTTTAATTCGATTCTCCTAAAAATTACAGATTACCAGTAGTATTTTAGTTTTACTCCTTCATTTTGTAGATAAGATTACCTCATTTTAAATAATCCTTGTTTGTTCTGTTTATTCTTTATTTCATATGGATTTTCCTGAACGTTGTTTTAGCACAGTTCGGATTTATATTTTTTATGGTTTATGGCCCACCTAGGGTTTACAGATCATTTCTAGAGTTTATATTGTACTTATGATGTGGTTTGGCGTTTAAATTTTTTGTTATTTATTTTTCTCTGTCAGCATGGTTTATGGGTATTAGGCTTTTATCTTGCTAGGTTTTAGGCATTTAATAGGGGGTTAAACTGGCCAGGTTAGCGCAAGTAGTAGTGTTTAAGAACTATACAGTTTGTTCCAAACATAATGTATCATGATTTTTTTAGGTTTACTAGCCATTCTGTTAAGCTTAGAGGAGTCTGACTTAAGCATATGCTTTTATAGATCCAGACGAATTCGTGAGATTTAAATGTTATTCGCTTCTGTTGAATTTGGAAAGGCTTGATGATCTATTCATGCTTCAATGTTCCATCTCAAAAAAAGTCATTTGAGTGCCCTGTGGCCACTCTGGAAGATAGATATTTTTAATATAGCTGTTATTTGAGAGTTATTGGTGTTTGTATAGTGTAGGCATTCTTGCAGGTCAACATTGCTTTTATAGCTACTTCTGCTAATTTTGCGTAGGGGACCTCCCAAATATGTTGTTTTACCGTTTATCATTGTTTTTATATGCTTTTATCTGATGTTTTTCTTTGCACATCAGATAGGCACCCTGTATTTACCCCAATACATAAATTAGATAAATTTCTTGCTTTAAGGGATTTTGAATAATTAAATTACCACGCACAAATAAAATACATGCAGGCACCTTGTATACCCCAATACATGCATCCATGCACCCTGTATATACCCGAATACATAAATTAATTAAATTTCTTGCTTTTATAGCTGCTTCTGCTAATTTTCTGTTAGGTACCCCCCAAAATTGTTGTTCTACTTCTATTTGCCGTTTATTATTGTTTCATTATGCGTTTATGTGAAGGTTTTTTGTCCAAATACATATGCAATTAGTATGCTTTTTGGAAGCATATACCTTTATGCTTTTTTCATTCCGTTTTATTCATTAATATTTTGATGATGCCCCCCTGAAAATCTGTAGCTCACTTGCAGTGTGTAGGCCTTTGTGTCCATAAGCTATATCAAGGCTTGGTTTATGTAGACTATAATGTTGTTTGATACGATAAATTGTAACTATTGTTGGGGCATTGATGATGTAGGAGATTCTGCTATCCTCGAGGGGTTACAAGGAAAAAAATGAGTGAGCATGCTGACTGTAAGTGAAATCATTTTGATTTCCTTTCATAGTTCTTCACACTCACTGTTTTGCTTGGCGTTGACGAATATAATCTTGAAGGGTTGGAGATATCTGCATGACGGGGGCTTCCTGCAATTGGATTGTGTCCTATCTATTGCTTGGTAATGATAAAGGGAATTGCACTAATTGGAACGCACCTCATCAGTGTGTAGCCTATAGTAGTTGTTGTGTGTAATACAGAGTGTAACAGTGCAAGATGTTATTGGTGAAGTATAATATAGAGTCTAATAGTTTAGGATTTCAATAAATAGCTCACGGCAGATGAAGTATAAGAATTGATTGCTTCTGTATTATCCACAAATGTGATTTTGTGATTACCAGAAAATAATTGCACAAATTTGGAGAATACCCCACACAAGCTCTTTTTTTCAGGGTCATTTTCACACGAGAAACAGTAGGAATATTTAAACCTCATTTTTCTACAGAGATCGAGAAGTGGGTTTATTATGCTTTTAACTGATGTTTTTATGTGCACATCAAATATGCACCCTGTATTTACCCCAATACATAAATTAATTAAATTTCTTGTTTGAACGGATTCTGAGTAATTAATAAATTACTGGACATATTTGATGATATCTATAACTAGATAAGATAACGATTATCTGCTATAGGTTTCACAAAACTAAGTTCTGCGGTTTCTTTCCATTAGGGGCATGATATGAAAAAGTAATTCAATGACACTTGGGGCTGTACCAATTATAACCGCCGCCACTAGGCATGTCTGACTATATTTGCCACCAGGGATCCGGACCAATAAACTATACCCTCTGCATTTAGGATGAAATACTACCAGAACAATTGTAATGCTGGAGAGAAGTTTTAATATGAAAAACAGTGGCGCTAAATCATTAAAATTAGTGCAACCAGTAACTCTTCCATCTTTGGTGACCCTTTTCCTAGTCACAAGAGCAATCCGAAAACATGTTTGTCTGATGGATTATGTAAAAGCCACTTTATTGTTCCATAGATCCATGTTTATATTTCTTTTCAGAAACAGAGTTGTGTGAAGTCAGGAATTTGGAGATGATAATTCTTAATTCTGCCACACTCAGTTCACTTGTACAAGTACTAGAAAGTAGGCTTTAAATAATTCTGTTCAAAATGTTTGATAACTAGATTATAAATGTTTGGTCTCATTGTTAAACTGAATGCGTTTGTTTTTGAATTTGTGACAGTTGTGAAGTTAAAATAAAAGACGCAGCTCCAAAAGTTAAGCCCAGTCATAAATAATTCTGTTTAAAATGTTTGATAACTAGATTATAAATATTTGCTGTCATTGCTAAACTGAATGGGTTTGTTTTTGAATTTATGACAGTTGTGAATTTAAGATAAAATACACAGCTCTGAAAATAAGCCCAGTCATGTTATGTTGTCCAAATACTTATGCAATTAGTATGCTTTCTGTTGGATGCATATACCTTTATGCCCCCCAAAAAATCTGCTGCTCAGTTGCAGGTTTCCATACCCTTTGCCATCTGTTGTATAGGCCTTTGTGTCCATAAGTTATATCAAGGATTAGTTTATGTAGACTATATTGTTGTTTGATACGATAAACTCTTAACTATTGTTTGGGCATTGATGGTGTAGGAAATTCTGCTATCCTTGGGGTGTTTACAAGGAAAATGAGCATGCTAAGTGTAAGTATAATCATTTCCTTTCATAGTTTGTTATAGTTCTTCACACCCAGTGTTCATTGTGCTCAACTATTGAGTACAGACTATTTCAAAAAGTGTTTTGCTTGGCTCTGACAGGGGGCTTCATCTAATTGGATTGTGCCTTATCTATTGCTTGGTAATGGTACAGGGGATTCCTTTAATTGGAGTGCACCTCATCATGGCAGCTGTTAGTGGTTGAGTGTATTATATAGAGTGTAACAGTGTAAGATTGTAATGGTGTAATATAGAGTCTAATAGTGTAGGATGTTAATAAATATCTCGCGGCAGATGAATTTATAAGAATCGATTGCTTCTGTAATGCTATTTTATAATAACCAGAAATAATTGCACAAATTTGGAGAACACCCACAAGATCTTATTTTTTTTGGGTCAATATCACACGAGAATGGTAAGCATTGCTGGTCAACTTCTCTCTCTTCACTTGCAGGTCAGCCGCGAAGGAAACAGTAGGAATATTTAAACCTCATTTTTCTACAGCGATCGAGTAGCGTGTTTAGTGCCCTGATATGCAATTTGTACTGGTGATAAAAAAATTTGTTTTAAAACAATGATTTTCTTGATGTAAGGATCAACGATTTCAGAAATTTTTTATATGAAGATTATGGACTTTAAAGGGCTGCCAAAAGAAGCCTTATTGAAAGGGCTATTAGAGGACTGCTTAACGAAGGTTTTGCATTTATTTTCCATTGGTTAACAATATTTACTTTTGTAATATGTACGCAGATTTGGAGTGGTGATCGAAGAGCAGTTTTCACTTCTCTTCTATGTTTTTTAGAATGGCATACCATATTATTTTTAAATGAATAAAATTATTATTTTTAGGGCCGGAAAGGCTCCTCGAAACCGTCAAGGACAGGTCTGTGTTCCTCAAAAGTGTTTATGTATTTTTTTGAGTCTGTGTTATGTCTCTTGTCCCTGTTCTGTGTAGTTTGAGTGGTTTTAATATTTATTTCTGTGATTTGAGTCATTTTGTCTCTGTATTTGGGGGATTTTAGTGGCTTTTTTGTCTAGATTTTTGTGTTCCTTTTGAGGGAGAAGGGCAGCAAAAGAAGTGGTTTATAACCAGTCAGATAGCGGATTAACAAAGGTAGCAAAAGACTGCGCAAGCCAGATATTCTGGGTTATGACGGTAAGCTTCTTTGACATTTTAATTCGATTCTCCTAAAAATTACAGATTACTAATAGTATTTTAGTTTTATTCCTTCATTTTGTAGATAAGATTACCTCATTTAAAAAAATCCTTTTTTGTTCTGTGTATTCTTTATTTCATATGGATTTTCCTGAAGGTTGTTTTAGCACAGTTCGGATTTAGATGTTTTCATGTTTTATGGCCCATCTAGGGTTTACTGTTGTAGTTTAGCGTTTAAATTTCTTGCTATTTATTTTTCTTTGTCCGCTTGTTTTATGGATATTTGGCTTTAGGCATTTGATGGGGGGTTAAACTGGCCAGGTTAACGCAAGCAGTAGTGCTGAAGAACCTTTCAGTTTGTTCCAAACATAATGTATGATGATTGTTTAAGCTCACTAGACATTCTGTTAAACTTAGAGGAGTCTGACTTAAGTATATATGCTTTTATAGATTCAGATCAAGTCGTTTGATTTAAATGTTATTCCCTTCTGTTGAATTTGGAAAGTCTTGATTATCTGTTCGTGCTTCAATGGCCACTCTTGAAGATATATTTTTTTTAATATAGCTGTTTTTTGAGAGTTATTGCTACTTGTATAGTATAGGCATTATTGCAGGACTACATTGTTTACAACTACTAAAATTTGCTTTTATCATTGCTTTTATAGCTGCTTCTGCTAATTTTGCGCAGGGTACCTCCCAAAATTGTTGTTCTAGCGTTTATTATTGTTGTATCTGTTGTTTTTTTTAGTGCACATCAGATACGCACCCTGTATTTACCCCAATACATAAATTAATTAAAATTCTTGTTTGAAGCGATTCTGAATAGGTAATAAACCACTGGACATATTTGATTATATCTATAACTAGATAAGATAATGATTATCTGCTATAGATTGCACAAAACTAAGGTCTGTGGTGTCTTTTCATTAGGGGCATGATACGAAAAATTAATTCAATGACACTTGCGGCTGTACCAATTATAACCCCTGCCACTAGGCTTGTGTAATTATATTTGCCATCGGGGACCCAAACCAATAAACTATACCCTCTTCATTTAGGATGAAAGAGAGTGGCGCTAAATCATTAAACAGAGTAATGCTGGAAAGAAGTTTTAATATGGAACAGAGTGGCGCTAAGTCATTAAAACTAGTGCAACCAGTAACTCTTCTATCTTTGGTGGCCCTTTTCCTATTCACAAGAGCAATCCAAAAACATGTTTCTCTGATGGATTATGTAAAAGCCACTTTATTTTTCCGTAGATCCATGTTTATATTCATTTTCAGAAACAGAGTTGTGTGAAGTCGGGATTTGGAGATCATATTTCTTGATTCTGCCAGACTCAGTTCACTTGTACAAGTACTGAAAAGTAGGCTTTAAATAATTCTGTTCAAAATGTTTGATAACTAGATTATAAATATTTGGTCTAATTGTTAAACTGAATGGGTTTGGTTTTGAATTTATGACAGTCGTGAAGTTCTAATAAAATACACAGCTCCGAAAACAAACCCAGTCATTTTATGTTGTCCAAATACTTATGCAATTAGTATACTTTCTGTTGGATGCATACCTTTATGCTTTTTTCCTTCTGTTTTATTCATGAATATTTTGATGATGTACTATTTTATTGATTTGTATTTAGGTGATGTCCCCCTGAAAATCGGCTGCTTACTTGCAGGTTTCCATACCCTTTGCCATTTGTTGTATAGGCTATATCAAGGCTTAGTTTATGTACACTATCATGTTGTTTGATACGATAAATTCTGGGGCATTGATGGTGTAGGAAATTCTGCTATCCTAAGCGTGAGCATGCTAAGCGTAAGTAAAATCATTTCCTTTCATAGTTTGTTATAGTTCTCTATACTCGGCGTTCATTATGCTCAACTATTGAGTCCAGACTATTTCAATAAGTGTTTTGCTTGGCTCTGACAAATATATTCTTGAAGGGTTTGATATATCTGCATGACAGGGGCTTCCTCCGATTGGCACCTCATAATGGCAGCTGTTAGTGGTTGAGTGTTATATATAGAGTGTAACAGTGTAAGATTGTATTGGTGGAGTGTAATATAGAGTCTAATAGTGTGGAATGTCAATAAATACCTCACGGAAGATGAATTATAAGAATTGATTACTTCTGTATTACCCACAAATGTTATTTTGTGATTACCAGAAAATAATTGCACAGATTCCTTTTTGGGGGTCATTATTACACGAGAATAGTACGCATTGCTGGTAAACTTCTCCCTCTTCACTTGCAGGTCAGTAGGAATATTTAACCCTCATTTTTCTACAGAGATCGAGTAGTGTGTTTATTTGCCCCGCTATACAAATGGTAATGGGAATGATGTTTTTCATTTTTAAAACAATGATTTTCTTGATGTAAGGATCAACGATTTCAGCAATTTTTTATATGAAGATTATGGACTGTAAAGGGCTGCCAAAAGAAAGCCTTATTGAAAGGGCTATTAGAGGACTGCTT
Source organism: Taxus chinensis (assembly GCA_019776745.2). NCBI lineage: Eukaryota > Viridiplantae > Streptophyta > Pinopsida > Cupressales > Taxaceae > Taxus > Taxus chinensis. The sequence goes on from CM034157.1 coordinate 151,840,611, forward strand.
AACGAAGGTTTTGCATTTATTTTCCATTGGCTAACAATATTTACTTTTGTAATACGTACGCAGATTTGGAGTGTCATCGAAGAGCAGTTTTCACTTTTCTTCTATGTTTTTAGAATGGCATAAGAATGACATAATGAAGGAAGATTCAGAGTTTCATGTAAGTGTTCAATGTAATTATAGTTATAAATTATCACATTATTTTTAAATAAATAAAATTATTTTTTTGAGGGCCGGAAAGGCTCCCCAAAACCCTCAAGGACAGTCCTTGGAAGGGTGCGTTGTCCATTGTAAATAGGGTAATAATTTTTTTTTTTTTTGTGTTTTATGTTCTAAGTAAATGGTATGCTTAATAATATAAAATCTGAAAATACAAATTTAGCTTTAATATATTAAGTAGGTTGTTAATTATATTTTATGATTTATTTATGTGTATTAAGTTTTAAGATTTTAAAATGTTTTATATAAATTAATACATTTTGGAATGAATAAATTAATAATTATTTATAGCCCCAATTAGATATATTACATTAAACTATGCAAATGTAAAATGTAAATGTGTGTTGAGGAAAATTAAATTATTTTCTTATATTAAAATTATTTATATGAATTTTAAGTAAATGGTATCGTTAATAATTTTAAATCTGAAATTACATTTTAAGTTTCAATTGGATAAATTTTATGAGAAGAGTTTTAATATATTAATTAGGTGGTTAATTGTTTTATAATTTATTTGTCTATTAAATTTTATTAAAATATTTTTAATATTTTATACAATTTATTAATAATTATTTATTGTCCCAATCGAATATAGTACATCAACATTTGAGGAAAGGAATCGCTCTTTTCTATGAAATTAAAATGGTGGTACATCTTTTAAGATTTAAATTTTTTATTTAAAAATTTCATATTTATTTATCCCCCCAATCGAATATTAGTACATCAAATTATGCAAATTTAAATGTGTTGAGGAATGGAATTGTACTTTTCTATGAAATTAAAAATGGTGGTACATCAAATTATCCAAATTTAAATGTGTTGAGGAAAGGAATTGTACTTTTCTATGAAATTAAAAATGGTGGTACATCTTTTAAGATTTAAATTTTATATTTATTTATTTAAAAAATATAAATGTGTAGAGTTTAAATCTATAAATAAATTTATATAAAGTTTAATTTTTCATTATGTCTTTTGTGTATTGTATATTTCTTTATAAATTTATTTAGAGAAAGTTTAATTTTTCATTATGTCTTAAATGATAGTAATTATAAGAATATATGTATATGTGTATGTTTAAATAGATACTAATTACAAATCACTTAAGGTACATTGAAAATTTTTATATGAATAGTTTGGATATGTTTTGTGTATTGTATATTTCTCATTATTGTCTTAAAATGATAGTAATTATTATAAGAATACATCTATATGTATTTAGTTTGATTAGAGGTGTATGTGTATATTTAAATAGATACTAATTACAAATCACTTAAGGTATATTGAGTAATTTATATGAATAGTTTAGATATGTTTAATTAAATGGATATTTTCACATCAATTTGAAGATGTATATGTATGTTGTATATTGATATGAAATTCAAATAAATGTTATTTAAAGATGTGTTTATTTTAAATAGATACTAATTACAAGTTATTTATAGGTACATTGAAATTTTTTTATATGAATAGTTTAGATATGTTTAATTAGATGGGTATTTTCACATCAATTTAGATATGTATTTAATAATTTTATATGAATAGTTTGAATATGTTTAATTAGATGGGTATTTTCACATCAACTTAGAGATGTATATGTATGTTGTATATTGATTTGAAATTCAAATAAATGTTATTTAAAAATGTGTGTATTTTTTAATTAAAATTATTAATATTTATCTATTTATATGTATATTGATATGAAATTCAAATAAATGTGTAAAGTTGTGCGTATTTTAAATAGATACTAATTACAAATCACTTAAGGTACATTGAATAATTTTATATGAATAGTTTGGATATATTTAATTAGATGGGCATTTTCACATCAATTTAGAGACATAATAATTTTATATGAATAATTAGAATATGTTTAATTAGATGTGTATTTCCACATCAATTTAGAGATATATATGTATGTTGTATATTGATTTGAAATTCAAATAAATGTTATTTAAAGATGTGTGTATTTTTTTGAGTGCTACCATTTTGTAATTAAAATTATTAATATTTATCTATTTATATGTATATGTAAATAGCTTTTGTTTTAAGATGTGTCTGTACATTTTTTTGAGTATTTGTATATGTGTATTTCGTTTCATTAGAAGTATTTTTTTATATTTATTGTAAAATGTGTATGTATACGTATATTTGTAAATATAATTATTAGTTTGTATGTTAATATGAAATTTAAAAATGTACGTGTTTTATTTTGTTATTAGTTATTAATTACAACTATTTATGTGTTTATTCAAATGTGTAGTTTGTATGTATATTTCTTCGAAAACTATGTATGAGTACAAACAATTATATATGATTATGTTTTTAGTTTTATTGTGAATATTTTGTAGCTATAATAAATATTGTTTACATATTTAAATCAATAGGTGTAAACAATTAGATATAAATTTTTGGAATGATTGTGTGTATTAGTATTTCTAAAAAATTAGATACGAAATTAGATAATATCTAATTTCTTAGGATATGTATGTGTATTTATGTATATTTATATTTAAATCAATAGGTGTAAACAATTAGATACAAATTTTTGGAATATGACGTATTTAGTTGGATTGTGTGTATTTGTAGCACACCAAAAATACCAACACAAGGACAACACAGTGAAATACAGGATAAATTTTTTTTTTTTGACTTACTTGAAGATAATACGACACTACACAAGTTCTCTAGGGAATATAATCAACTAAAGACATGCTTTCCACAACACGGACCCACATTGGTTACAGATAAACATGAGGCACACACTTAGGACACAATGGTTCATCTAAAGTCTGCAATTTTACAACAAGGTTTTCCCACAGAAGGTTTCTTTAGAATCATGTTTTAGCTGTAAGTGTTTTTACATTCTTTACTTTTCGCAGAGGAATCACGATAGGAGAATCTGAAAGTCATGTCTCCTTTGAAGAATTTTCCCCTACCTTGATAATGTTAATATACAGTGTAAACCAATTATTGGATAGCAAGAGGTTACTTCATTTACTTGATTAACTTATTCATTTGTGAGGAGGCAGTTAATTTCTCAAGGCTCTTAACTTTATCAATCTGTTTTCAACGTTGTGCTTTTGAACATATATGTTTTACCTTTTCAAGCGGTCAATTTTATTTTATTTTATTTTATTCCAGTACATGACTGTCTAACTCTTGGATTCATCATTAAGATCTTATTAGTTGTTAATAAGGATTTCATTGGGGTCAAGAGTCTAATCAGAAAAATTAAAGGTTTCACTTGGGCTTCACTTGAAGAGATAGAAATAAGTATACTGTTTACATTTTCAACGGGTAAGACAGATCGAAGAGTTTCTTAGGCAAGTTCCTTCTATTTATTATAATCTTGTTATCTTCCAAGAATTTAATCATTGATTTCACCTTAAGACCGTTCTAAGGACTCACCACAATAAGAGATTGTTGATTTGTTTACGCGGGATCACAAGGTATATTTGTTTCTCTTGTTTTCTTTTTGCTAGGTTCAAAAACATAGTCCTCTACCAAACGACACAAGACCAAGGTAACTAGAGCGATGCAAGATGATTCAAGTTTGGATAATTAGAATTAGGTTTGACAATTCAAGGATAAATCATATTCTGAAAAGTGAAAATTCAACAAAGGATACGCATGTCAAAACAAGTTCATTTAATCTTATTGACAATAATATTTCTCAAATTGACTTTCAAACGATAACAACAACCTACATGAGAACAATACAAAATTATAACACAATGCCTTCTAGATAGTCTCTGCAATTTCCATACCAATGCTGTAAAGCAAAAGAAAAACATTCGTACAACAGCAGTTCCTAAGAAGGCTGGAATCCACTTTCTACACGTGTATCTTTTCTCTCTTTTTTTTTTTCTTTTCTACTCAGGTAATCCTCCTGCACATTTGTTAGCACATGTCAGTTCGCAAGAACTGAGCACGATAAAAGCTATAACATTAAGACAATATGTTGTTATCTAACTGTTTCAAGGAAGAAAAGTACACTGTTGAAGAAGAAAACAATAATTCAAGAGTCTAAACAAGAGCAATTAAAGAGCTGTCCAAAAGCATAAAATGTCTAAATAAAAGGGACGGCACTAACTCTATTTAATTATCATTTTCTCATAGGAGCAGTTAATAAACATCATAGTGAATTTCACCCATATCACAATAATGACCGTCATTAACAAGATAACATTTCGAAACAAAAACAATTACAGGAAGAGAATTAATTTCAAACGTGATCTGTCCCTATTTGTTTAAGTTAGTTCACCAAGCCAAGGATTCACTATGCCACTGGAAGATCCCAAACAATCAATCGACATGAGAATATCTAAACCAACATGACTTATTAATATTAAGATGATGTGCCTATAACAGTTAATTTTATGTCAGTACAGAATAAATAAATTGGAAAGAAAAGGGATGAAACGCACAAATGACCTCGTATGGGTTACATCCTATCCTAACAATCCTTCTATTAAACTTTCTTCTAATCAAGAGAATGTCTTAAGAAAAAGGACAAACTTGGCAAGACCAAACATAACCATTATAAATCTTACAAGAGGGTTACTCAATCATTCACAAGAACACAACACAGGATACATAGCTTCCAAAGGATCTGTCGTCAACAACAAGTTGACTTAAACCTTTCTGGTCAACACATAACCATTCTACTACAATGACAGCAAGGAGGTCGTATCACAACGATCATCACAAAAACCAGTCAACCAATGAGTTTCCAAACACACCAACCTCTAAGTCACAGGAGAATGAAATTTAAGCATCTTTACGGAGCAAGACGTAGAGTAATTTCTTACGCATAAAAACAACATCCCAATTTTAAGATTTGAAAACTTCCTCACTAATGATCAAGTAGATCTCGTATCCTCCAACATGTGTGAAACAAAATCAAGGTACGAAAAAGAGTATTTCCTCTGACATTTTAAACTATCCAAAAGAAATGTAAGAGTATCGTCAAAAGAAGACATTCCATAGGATCAGCTACATTCCTCAAAACATACAACAGTCACCAAGGGAGAGAAGGTGATTCCAAAGACAACAATCTCCAAACGGTGAACATGAATTGATATCAATTATGACAATCAAACATGACACTCGAAGAATAAAAGTATTTCTTCGAGCGATTCAAAACAAAATAACAAAAGCAACTAACCTAGTTGAAAGTAATATCAACTTGGCTCAATTCAAAAGTCAGTCAAGCTAAGCACACACCAAGCCAACCGGGAAGGGTTACTAGAACCTAAAACAACTGAAAGAAAAGGATAGAGACAGGAATAGCATCATTCACCTATACACGATGCACTCGCAGTACTCAATCACCAATTTGCAAATACCCAACATAGACCAGAACTACAGATCTCGAACCGAAACAAGAATAAGAACATAACAGGAACTATAAAGTTGAGTCCAACGACAATGTTTGGTAAAACATTCAAATCGTGAGACCAACACATAGAACTCGAGAATTTTCATTACAAGACCCCCGCCTCTTTTGTTTTATTAGTCTTAAGAACAAAGTTCACCCAACTAATATTTATTAAAACCCAGAAAACAATATAAAGGCTTCAACCAACGCAATCATTTCTAACGCCAAAACAAAATACAAACGAGCCAGGAAAGTGGAAACCAAACAACATACCATCACACGAGACATTAATATGAAGAGTAGAGTTATTTAGTGATTCAATTAAATAACAACATAAGAATTAATGGTATAGAGAATATCGTGCCTGATTAAGCTCCCGCAGTCGATAACAAGATGGACGGGGCCTGCAACAGCAACCGAAGCCTAAATCCATTTTCTTCAAGCTCGTTGGGTGCCCAAACATCGAACATCTTCATGTTGGCACAGGTAGGAGTTCACAGCCAGGGTGGGTGGTCTAAAATACTTGCCATCATTCTCCCATGCGTGCCAAAAGGGACAACTACAGTGGAACATGGGAAGCCATCCAGCACCATGGAAAATCCACTTTTGGAGCCCATTTAAGAAGCTGGAACTAAAATCTGGTCTCTTATTTATCACTGCACCGCCTCCAAGATCAGCCCTAGAACTTCTGTAGGCCCCATTTTGGCAATTGAACTTAATCCTTCTGAAAGTCATTCATCCAAACACCTCCACCATCTGTCCATATGCATCATGATTGTTTCTAATTTGGACCTCCTAACCTTGGTGCTCTCATATTAGGAGCAGCCCTAGTCTGAGACAAAGCAAAAGAAGATGGCTTTATATTCCAAAAACAATCTCTTGGTACAGACTCCATATCCATAAAACAGTCCCTAGACTTAGCATCCTCAATTAAGGCTGACCAGTCACTAGATTGCTTCAATGCAGCTGCTTTGCGAGCTCGTGAGTGCCACATTCATGCGGCGAATATCATCTACAAAGCCAACCCCATGATTTGAAGCTTGGACACAAAATATACTGATTACATCACGCTCCTGGCTCTGGTAGGCATCTACCGTGATGATCGATAAACCTTTTCCTTCATTAGATTGAGGACAACATCAAACACTCGGTGCAACCCTCGTGTTATGGGTCCAGACTTCAGCCCCAACGACATTGCATTCAAGGTCTGTAAGAACAGCAAATACTGAAAGAGTAAACCTGGCCTATCAATCCCTTTCTGTTACATGGAATACATTCCATAAACTTTCCACCGTCAGAAGACCACGCAATACGCCTTAAAAAAGTAGAGAATCCAAATCGGTTAGCACTTGGTACAACTTCCAAAAGAATGCCATGCTTATTGGAACTATTAACCTTCACCAATGTAGCATTCGCACAAGTTCTGAATTTGACAATTATCCTGCTACCTTCATCTCCCAATACATTTTCTCCAACGTTGCATAGATCTCCTAAAAGTTTTCTTGCAAGGCTGATCCGTCTTCATGAATATTATGATACCAAACAGGTCCGCCTCTATGAGGTTCTCTTCCATGAGTTACATCGAACAACAAGAAGATCTCAAAAGAGAATCTTTGTAAATAAATTTCATCAGGTCTCCTGGTAACAGTCACACTGTCACTTAATCGATTTCCCCAACAAAAAATATCTTGTAGGAGAATCTCGAATTTGAGGGTGCAGAGATACAGAACAGAAACACGCAAAATTGTACAACCTGCTTGGTGGAGGCGCTCAAAAGACTTCGACCAAACTGCAACCTTCTACCGCCTGGCTAACTCTTGTTACGGGCTGTTTGCTGTGGATTTCAAAACCAGGACACACCTCGTGGCACCCAATGAACGTGGAGGTAACACGTCTACTTCCCCAGCTACGGCTTCATCTATAACCACCATCATGTGAAAGAATTCAACTTCAAATGTTCGGCCCCAGTCTAACACGACCCAACAGCTGGAAAAATGTTGCAAGAACAGCCTGTGCGGCCATGGCAAGGAGATGGAGCAACAAAAGAAGAGCTTCTAAAAGCCTGTGATCTCCATTGAGCTGGGGTTCTCACGCCACTGCCTCTCAAATCCCAACAAAACCAACCTCCTTGTTCACGCGGCCAAAGGCGCATTTCAAACGGAGCAGGTAGCACGGGGCGCAAGGAAAATGCAAGTCAACTCTGAATTAAAGGAGGTGGGGCGACTAGCAGAGGAGGCAGCATGGGAAGAAAGGATCCGATGCCCAACTGGGCAATTACATGAAACCGTTTTCGCATGTTGAATACAGCACAATTATTCACCGCAACCACTCTGCATTTAATAGATCTTCGTTTTAACAATAATAATCAGCTTCCTGAACAAATGTTAACAATCTTATCAAACTGCCAACAAATCATTTTGCATAGAGTGCAATGATGTCAATTCTAAATCAATCAACAACATTATTTATAAATAATACTGGAGCTGGCATTAACAACTATTGTCGACAGGACACAAGTTTATTGCAAAAACCATAACCTTGGGTAACTAAAGGTATATTTTGCTCATATTCTCATTTATATGTTCAACATAAAACTTTAAGCTACTGGTTTTCACTTAATATCATTCATTTCAAATAACATTCAATGCTAAAATAAAATAAAATTTGATGCAAATACATTCAATGTTGAATACTGTTTGCCCATGTTGAATACTAATGGCCCGAGTGGTAAGGTATTCGGTGGTTGAATTTTGGCGTGGAGGTTAGATTATAGTTCGTGTAGTGAATACACTCGTCAATGGCGTTCCGTGGCAGGTGGCTGCAGCCATTTCTCTAATATTTTTTTTTTCCTGTCGTGCAGTATATGCCACCGAGTGGGTTTCGACCGTGTTGAACAGTATGAGAATGTATAAGGTGGCTTGGTTAGTGAGTGAAATAACCGGTGGTGGCATTACGTGTTTTCCCACGTATAAGCCGACTATGAAATAGACTCTTGTACCATGTATCTTGTCCAATGCAGTAACAACTCACCGAACTATGTGAAAACAACTCAACATGGTTTCGTTTAAATTACAAAGTGAAATATGATTAAGTTAATAAAATGTCTTTTGGTTTATAAATATATAAACTTGGCGGTATATATATATATATATATTTCTTTTTTGAGATTTTAAATATATATATATAGTAATTATGTAATCAAACTAAAGATTAAATATAATACCTCAAATGTAAAATATAAAACTTTTGACGTCCGTCAAGTGTAGGTACAAATACTTTATCAAAAAAAAAAATATAGTCGTAATTTCATTTATGTGCTTATGAAAGCAAGTTCTTGGCGCATCGTAGTCGTCGTTGTTTTGCGGCGCTACTAAACTCAACTCTTTCAAACAAATCCTTAAGTCAAATATTAGAAGGCGCATGTGTGTATATACGTTCCTAATCACAATCAAGCTATATAAAGTTATTTCCATAAGAGAAATGAGAAAATTCTAAAGGAACCACTATAGGTGAAATGTTAAACAAAAACATGCATCCTAGTTGTAAAGGAATGAAGGGTCCCCTATGTTATGTGTTCTTCAAAACAATTATAGTCAACTAAACAATTTTTGAGAAACAAACCTTTAACATAAAAATTAAATATTAGGAGACTTATAGTTGTTTAACATGAATTTATTTAACAAATGAGCTATGGATAAGTAATGGGATTGGAGAAAGGAACCAAGTGCGGATTCTTTGTTAAATACTAATGGTCTTTAAAAAAAAGTAATTGAAGTTTGAAAAATAGGAAATTTTAAACCTTGTGTTTAATTTGTTGAAAGCTATTAAGTCATACAATGGAAACCTACATGTAATTAATATGTAAACCATCAAAAAGACCATGTCGTAGAGTATGCCTATCTTGTGTTTCTTATTGTAATTGGGTCATTGTCATGGTTTACGTCGTTTGAGTAAGACATTGATCTGTACCCTATGTTGTCCTATTGTATGAGTGTGTTCATGTTTATGTAACTGTCCTTCAGGATGTCGAGTTTCTTTATTTGGATCCCATGTGGTGTTGTGTAGCGTACAATTAAAGTAAAAAAAAATCATTCCGATAATTTTACTATGGTATTTTGTTATTTAAAATGTGGGCATTACACGCCGCTCATCTTAAACCTCACATATGTTTCCAAGGTTTACTGGTGAACCAACCAATGATAAATCCACCTCGAAAAGTGATAAACAACCTATTGGTTGTTGACCAATCAACTAATGCAAACACATGTGATGGATAGCTATGAGCAATGAGAGGGCAATTGGTGTTGGACTAGACCATATTACAAATGAAGCTTGCAACCACCATCTACAATAAAAATAATACATAGAAACATTTGGAAAATATGACAAATTTCATGAAATTGCAGGCATGAACTGTTGTGTGCACTGGAAAAATAAGACTCGAGCATAAGATGAGAATCACTAAGATCTGAATGATTAAATATATGTTTATTAATTTGAAGGAATATCCTTATTACAGTTTGCAAAGTTATAAAGAAGATAAAAGCCAAGCCAAGAATGTTCCTTCTTCTACGCCCAAAACTAGTTTCATTTATTATGCAATGAACACCTTGAAAAGCAAGCACCATTGAGAAAAAGTCAACAAGTCTAAATGTAAATACCATTAGTGCAATGAATGACAAACAAAGATTTCCGAATGTGGTGGAAGGCGAATATTAAACTCCGCCCACGCTTTCTTTTTACAGGTGATAAAGACGTGCCAGCGGTCGTATAAAACTTGGTCTCTTCTAATTTGCGAATTAAACTTGTTCACCATTCTCGACCATATTACTTATATTACGTGTAAAGAAACATTCTCGACCATATTACCTATGCATTCCTTCATTGATTATATATAAATAGACACCATACATTTAATATCTGAATTTACCTCTGCTCTTCCTACTAAAAGGTAACGCTTGAATAGGAATTCTGATTTATCGATTATGTCGTCCCGTCAACAAACATTTACAAAGGAGGAAGATAAACGAAATTTCCAACAAACGAGCACTGATAAAATTAATCAGAAAACAGACATTAGATATGATGATGTTGATAAATCGGCAGAGAATTTCATAGCCAAATTTCGACATGATTTGGAGATGGAAAGACTCCGATCTCTGGAGCGCTACAAAGAAATGATCGAAAGAGGAACCTGAAGACAATTTTATTTTAAAAAGTAACCAGAGAAATATGATTCCAATATTCTTTATTCTTAAAGAAAACCTTTTTTCAAAATAATCTTTTCTGTTGAAAGTAGTTATAGTTAGATGTATCCGTTAAAATGCTGTAAAGGAAGGATCCGAATGCTTATACTTCCATCATAAAATAATTCAGTATATGCCATTTTATTTACTTAAATTACGCTGGTTTTCAAATGAATGATGGATCTCGATGTTTATACTTCAATCATTAAATAATTTACTATATTTCATTTCATTGCTTAAGTTTTTCTGCTCTTCAAGTAAATGAGCAGGCTTGGATTGTGTCAACAATTTCGTTCAAACTAAACAATTACGAAATTAAACACCATTTATGGTTCATAAAATTAAATAAAAAATAATTACTTCATAAAGATCTGAATACTGAATAAAAATAATTCAATTGTATCATGACCATTTTGTTTTTATAGAACTGTAAGAAAACGATAGTTTGATGTTGATTTCCGAGCAACATTTTTTCCTTGGCCTACATGCAAATTTGGAGGAAGCGGCCTATGGAGACTGTAATTCCCTGGCGAGCGAGTGAGAGTGGCGATTGACACCTACAAGAGGAAGTGGCCTATGTGCAGGAGAATTTGATGAGTGTGGAGTATTTTTTTTTGGATGTTTCTAGACAAATTTGAGTGATCCCATCTTAGCATGGAGTTTGGCATAAGATTTTAATCTTATTTCTCTTAAACAGCTGGAATATTTCCATTAGCATGGAGCATCAGATCATAGCGTAAATAACATCTTCTCTCTCATTGTTGGCGTGGAGCATCTCTTGTTGGCATGGAAATCAGAAGGTGCGTGAAATATTAAAGAAAGACATTTAGAGCCTGAGAGGTGAAGGCCTGTTGTTTGCTGCCCATATAAACCTGCGTAAAAAAATGCATTCTCCTGCTTGCTGGTTTGGTGTTTGAGACCTATTTTTCCAAATGACCTACTAACTACCGTTTCATTGGAGCCACTATTTTTTGTCTGGACGTGGCCATTATTCAAGCTAACACCAGCAAATCCTGCAAATTACAAAACCATGTGTGCGCGTATGTCACAAATTTCAGATGTAGAAAGCACCGCAAGCAATGCACCAAATATTTGGGCATTGAGTGACAACAAAGACACCGCTGGACTGTTCTTTTCTTTGGTCAATGAGCTCCACAACACTGGGAATATTCTCTTTGATGAGATTGTGTGCTAAGGACTATTGGATTATTTTTGGTTCGATGTTTGATGTCAAGCATGGCGGATTTGTGTAGAACTTGAATGTGGCTATGATGCAGATGATGAACGCGAAGTAGAATGCCCACAGGAGCATCTGTGTCTCACTGCACGAGCCTATAGAGCCCATCTTTGGGATAGGTTCCTTCAGTAAGCATTGTAGCCATTTTTGAAAAATAAATAAATAAAATAAAAGAATTAAATTTAAAAAAAAAAAAAAAAAAAAAAAGAAAGGCTCGTGATTTTGGGGCATTTTAGGGCAAAGGGGGCTCGAGCTCCATTGGTTGTAATTTTCATCCTTTAGTTTTATTTGGAGGAGGGAAGCTGCCGCAATGGGAAGGAGAGATTTAAACCAAACCTGCTCCATTCTTCAGGTTGAAGTCACCCATCTGTGAGGAAGCTAGTTCTGACTTCTTTTTTACATTTCACTCTCCCCGGTCATGTTTTTTGGGCAAGAGCACCTCTCGGTTTTTGTTGTTGTGTCACTATTTGACAAAGTGAAAGAACATGATAGCTTCTCATGGAATAGGATCACGACAATGTTCAGTAGATGCATGGTTTCCTCAGGAGACAATCACACTATTTCATTCGCAACAAGCAGGTCTTCAACCTGTCAAGTTTTCATTTGCCAGCATACCTCTAGCCTATGTCAAAATACTAGCTTGGGGCAGCGTATGGTCATCCATCAAAGCTAGAAGATAGAGGGGTTTCTAGTTTGTGGGGAGGGTGGAGGGTTGTATTTTCTACACACATATTTTGTCCTCTCCCATAGTACTTAATATCAAAATGATTCCACAACAGTGGACATCGCCTTGCAGGAATAGTTGCACCCAAAATTATGCAGCCCTCACGCAAATTCCATGTACATTTTCAATCTTTACTCTCAGCAATTTTTAAAATGGTCTCAACAGATCACGAGTGCAAACCACTTGGAGCCACCCTTATACCTGTTTCGCTCATCGTTTCCAGGCATGGTTCATCTCCCCTTACCTCTCGTAATTCTCATGCTTTAGTTCTCTTTTGCAACTCAATATAATTTTAAAATATTATGATTTTAATACAGTTAAATGTTTATATCAACGCGTTGCAAAATAATGAAATATCGTGTCGTAACTCATGAAATCAAAATAACTCTTTTGCATTAAACCATGAACTTCCACCCTCATGCTGAGGTGATGTAAAAAGCTTCATACCCAACTGGATCGCTACAACATTGTTTTATCAACCAGACAAAAATTACTTTCCAGAAATAATGTTGACCTTTTTCCCTATTTAAAAAGTTAATTTTTGCATTTTCAGAGACTCATTAAGTACTCTTCGTAAACCTAAAAATGAGATGTTAAGTTTCATTCGTATACCTTAGTATGCGAGGAGTCACCTTGACCCTTGAATCAACCCCGAACGAAGATATGTGATATTTTTGACGCTTTTATAGGAGCCCTATTACACTGTTTTATAGCAGTAGAAAGTTGTTAAATCTAGAAAGTTGGCTTTCGTTTTGAACTGCCATTTGAAACCTGGATGGAAAAATTACTTCTCATCTTTGCAAACCTCTAGTGTTTATACTAGACAATTGCATAGAGCTTTCAATTTAGGGAAAAACACTTTTCAGGATATTTTGGCAAAGCCATTTTGTAGGCCTCCGGTCGCAGTTTGATGAAGTCAAACTGGACCAATTTCGACTTGTCCCTCCAGAAAACTTGTCACCGTTTGAAAATAGCTTTCTAGTTCTTAGTCCCGTCGACTATGATGAATTCTCCTTATATAGGGGAGCTAGTAGGAAGTGCCTCGTTGCATGCTCATCCATCGAACGTTCATTTTAAACGTGATTTTCTGAGCCCTCGAGCTAACTTTTGTTCATTTACAACTGAATCAACTACGACCAGTGGCCCCGGAAAACTAGCCGCCAAACAAAAACCGTTCGCTTTTTCCCAATTCTGTCAGTTGTTATGAACTCTTGGTATATCTAGGGACATGTAGAGAGTTAATTGTGGTGTGTGTTCTTATCGGAAGATAACTTTTGGAAGCAGTTTCTTAGCCTTCAAGTCCGTTTTGAACATTTTGTAGCTAGTGAGAAAATGTAAAATAGAAAGCTGCGAAAACCTCGTAGGGTTGCCAAACCACCCTGGAAACTTTTAACACATGCAAATAACTGTTTAAAACTCTATAGTATAACTTGTGTGAAATAAAACTTTTGACAAATGGAATTTTCTCTCTCTTCCCTTCTCTTTCTCTCTCCTAGGTTACAAAATGAAGTAAAATGAAAGGTAATGAATACATGTCTCTAAACATTTTATTTTGATTGCAAATTGTAATTATTATCATATGTAAATGGGAAAACTGAAAAATGATAATTGTGTTAGATTAGGGTAGATGCCATGCCAGTGAATTATCATTGATATCTTGCTTAAGTGATTTTTTCAGGATGAAATATTGATGATGTAACGGCGTTGTGTAATGCATTAATTTTCATTGTAATTTATATAGTTCATTTTTAATGAATAAATGTATTATATAGTATCATGTTATAGAAGGTTATATCTGATAATTTGTTGATAGGCGTGAAATGCTAGTTTCAAGGACATCTAGGAAATGTGCATTTAATCATAGGTCAATTAGATAATAGTACACCTGGTAAAAAGGTTTTATAATTATATAAGGTAAATGAATTTGAAGTAATATCTTGTAGTGCATATTTAATGTTCAATAAATGATTAATGTGTCATTTTGTGCATTCATACTTGTAAATGAAATAAAGAGAATTAAACCGAAACACACTACCCTTGTGCAACATTGGGACATAACTTGTTTTTCATGTGCGATACTCCTTCACGTAGAAGACATTGAAAACTGTAGGATGAACTTAATATTTTCTCTTGATGGAACATCCTAATTTAGGCAAATCAGAGCTCAAGAATGGGCTTATTGTCTTAGTCAGTATGTTTTAGTGACATTGTCATAAACCTGGTAGATAGGAGCGACACATTCAAACTTCTTTTGGAGTATGTAGAGCTAAATCCTCCTTCGTAGCCTAGCGGACTACCTTGTCATCTAAAGATAGATTAAAATTTAAGTTCTTCATAGAGTGAAATCCCTATTGGATCAAGACGACATAGATGGAGGTTGTGACTTAGTTGCTCTAGGTCTTAAACTCTTGTTAATGAAACCCTTATCTCCGCTCAGTTAAATGTGTAACCTTGGTTTCTCTCAACATAACACCTTGGTCCTTTCTGGAAGGTGGTTTAGCATAAATTTGTCCTCTCGCTTAAAACTCATATTCAATTGAGGGGTAGACCCTTAGGTGAAGTTGGAATTAATCTAAATCTTTGTTAAATCCTTTTATTGTGTGCTAGATATCAAGTCATTTTCGCTTGAGTTGTAAGGGTAAAACTGTAAACATCAAATAAATGTTGGAGAAGAATATTCTTAAAATAATAATAAGATAATTAAGTACTTTGTATGAAATTTGAGTTATGCCAAATAAGTATGTTAGTTATGGAAATTTTTATAAAGTATAAGAAGCCAACATAAGATGGTCGAACTATATTTTAACCGAGGAATAAACTTAAGAATATGTGGGTGGAAAAGCAAGAAATTTATCCTTGTTCAATAATGTTCTTGGAATGTTAATCGTAACTAAAATACATTTAAAGAAATGATGTGTTGTGGGTTCGCCGTTCCAAAGTCATGTTTCTTATGGTTGGGTCATCGCTAGTATTCGTTCATTGGGAAAAGTGTGGCATCGATATGCCTATGTCATTTTCATGTGTCTATGTGATTCGATGAATTATGTGATTGCCATATGTTAGTCAAGTTTTTATACTTAGAGCCCTTGCTGTGTTGTGTGTAGTGAGCAATGCAAGTCAAAAACAAATCATGGTATTTTACTGTTGTATTTGGGTGCGTAAAATGTGGGCACTACATATGGTATCAAAGTGGAGGTTCATGCTCTCGAACCTTTGGGATGGATTGGAGTTGTGATGATTCTACATGATCATGGTGGATATTGGAAAAGTAATGTGATATATGTTGTTATGTGAACTATGTCATGATTTTTGACCTTATGAACGCACATGTTGTGTATGTCACTTAATGCATATTTGTTATGCCCACTTCCCTTCGACACCATTTTTGTTTTGTTGTTTTCGAGACTGGTTACTTCACTTATGGATTTATTATGGCTTCTTGATTTAGCATGCTAGTAGATATCATAGACACTGGACTGTTATTGATTTGATCTTTATATGATGCATATGGTCTACTGGTGGACATTTGATGATGATATTTGTATACTTTTGACATGGTTATTTATCTTTAATTATGACATGTGATATATTTAATCATATTGAGTAGAACTTGATAATTGGATTAATGTGATGATCGTTTTGACATAAATGAAATGTGGAATAGAAATGTGCTAGAAAGTGTAAGTGATATCGTACTTGCATAGATGATAGTAAATCATGTGTCGTTTATTTTAGATTATATTGTATATTTGGCATGAATGTTTTAATGCGGCCAACAGGCCGAAGGAGGTATTCTCTGTTCTGCAGGTATATTATATTCACAACAATATTGGGGAGTGGAGACCAACCACATCGGAATTCGAGAAGAATCCAACTAAGGTCACCATGGCAACAAGTAATTGTGTGTGTGTTAGAATTATTTGGTTAGGGGAAAATTGTGACCTAGGGGTCATGTGTTGTTTTGTTTTAATTTTCCCTTTCTATTATGTTAGTATGTGTTTCTCTTAGTAAGTGAAATTTTACTTGTGTTATTATTCATATTCTTTGGATTGGTGTTTACCCCTTTATTAGTCATGGGTTGTAGTGTCTTAATTAAGCTAATTTGAATTTGTCCTAAACTAATTAAAAGGATATGACCAAAAGAGAGTTCATTTATTAGGCTTGATTTACTTTGGATTTTGTGTGGATTGATGTGTGTTTGAGTTTTGAGTGTAGCACACTCTACCCCACATGGGAAACTCGAATTTGGCCTTAGAGGCCAAATTTGAAAGCTTGTGGGACAAGTCAAACTTGTCCCACACCTCTTAAAACCCCATGCCAACCCTACCTATGGGTTGGAAGGCCAAATTTAGGGTCTTTTAGGTGTTTTGGGGGGATAAAAAGGGTAAAATATTAATTGCACTTTCTTTCAAAAATTTAATTTTGTCCTTTGGGGGAGTGGGCTTAGATGGAGTGTGTAAGGTGCTTGCCTTTCTTTCAACCACTTATTAATGGTGCATTGGAATATGAGGTTGACCAAGTGATGTGGAGTGGAGGGAAAAGGAGGTGGCATCCTACTTGGAGCCACATCATCCCTCCCTCTCTTTTCTCTATTTATTTGATCCTCTTGTTTGTTTTGGGGGTTGGAGGTTTCATTTTTAGTCTCTTGTATTTTGGAGAGGAGAGGATTTTGAAGGAGTTTGTGGATTTTTGGAGCTTGTTGATACTTGTGGGAATTTTGTTGGATTTTTTGGATGCTTGCTTGACCTTTGGAGGGATTTGAGACTTCATACTTGGAACAAGCTCTACCATGGAAAGGTAGGAGCTTCACCTTTGTTTGTATTATGTTTTTTTTTTTTTTTGTTATATGAATGTGTATATATGTTGTGTTGAATGTTGTTGTTCTTTTTTTTTGAAATGCTTGTTGGGAATGGGTAGAATGCCTAAGTTGGGAGTGGGAGGAGACTATGGGGAGTTTATTTGAGGGAGGCATAAGAGATCATTTTCTTGAGGAGGGAGTTTGGGTTGGGTGCCCACCTAGTATGAGAAATGCTTGCATTTTCTTCTTGTTCTTACTTTGGGGGAGCCATAAGAGTTGAGGGAGGCATAAGAGTGGATGGAGGGATAAGGGGTACTTGAGGGAGGCATAAGAGTTGTTAGGGGTAATGTGTTTTGCATTGGAGGTTTTTAGGTGGCACCCATTCCCATTGGGAGGCATAAGTGGCCTCCCCATAGGTCTTACTCTTATGGCTTTCTTGATAAGCCTTGTGACTTTGTTGTTTTGATGGTTTCCCTCTTGTTGAGTTGTTGATTTTGTTTTGAAGGATTATGGAATGATTGTGAAATTTTATGTTAAGTTATGTGGAAGCTAGTAGTTGCCATGAGTTGGATTTTCTCCCATTGTAATGTGGTTGGGGCTCGGGGGCCAATGGAGAGGATGGCTTCTCTTCTCCATTGGGTATCTTGGTTGGGAGGAGAGCGTTGCCTCTCCCCTTATTTTGTTGTGAATCAAGCAAACTATTGGAGGAGCTACCTTGTTGATGTTTGTAGCATTGGAGCCTTGTTGATGACAATGTGAAACTACCTTGTATTTTTACCCACCTAGAGTGGAAGAAAGTGTAATATTGTTTTGTATTTTAGCTTCCATTATTGTAAATTTGTTCCCACATTAAGTGGAAAATGTTGTAACAAGATTTTGAAGGAAAGTTTGTATTGATCTTCATTAGTAAGGTTGTAATGTGGATGGAATTGAAAGTTGAAGGAAAGACAATTTATTTATTCTCCTTTAACTTGGCTTGGAACCTCATATGAGTGTGTTGATCTTGTTGAAATGTTAGTAGTTCTTACTCTAAAACTTAATGGAAATATTGTTGAAACCCTCTTGAGGAATGTTGGGAAATTTACTTTAAAAAAATATATATTAAATTTCATTTTGTTACTTAAAAGAGATGTATTGAAAAAGTGGGAATATTAGTGCATTATCTCTTCTTGTATTGTTGATGGAAAGACTTAAGTTTTAAATAGTTTTCAATATGCCAATGAAGTAATTTAAGTCCTAGCTCTATTATGTTTTTCCTCATTTAAGAATTTATTGTAAATCTATTTGCAAATTAGTAAAGGGAAATGAAATCAAATCTACTTGAAATCCCGTACAATGCCTATTAAATTGTGTAGAAAGGAATTTTAATGCAAAAGCTCTAAACTTATTAAGTTCATTACCCATATGTCCTTAATGCTTAATAAGGAAACTAATATTTTAAATATTATTCATATTAAAGTAATATTAAAATTAATGGATTTATTATTATTAAGTTATATTAATATTAATATACTATTAATATTTCTTTTATTATTAACAAAAGTATACTAGTATAAACTATAGCCAAGTAAATAATATTAATTATATATATAAAACAACCTACTATGATATGGTTGTAATAAGATAAGGAGCTTCCAAAAAGGTCAACGAAATTGCGAGTTCAATAAAGCAAACTGTGCTTCATGAATATTCATATGAAATCATCCACATACATATGAGATTCTCTTACGAGCTACACCGTAACAATTAAGATCTGAGTTAGATATATTATGTAATAAATTTCATCAGGTCTCCGCTGGTAAAGGACTCTAATAAAACCAAATGAGATGTTTGATAAAAATATCTTGAAACAAACCGCTCCATGATGCATTCGATACTGAAGTATGAAACAACATCCAACCTGCTTGTTGAGATTCTCTTCAAAACGAGCGGCGTATGCACCGTAAAATAGGTACAGACTTCTGCAATGAAAGATCTTCTTGTAATAAATTTCTGACCAGTAGATCCTCAGAACACTCTCACTGCATCCCTTAATGAAAGTGGAGGTAATCCCACGCCTTTTCATAAAAGCCTGTATTTATCTATTGAATCCCACTTTAAAAGCATCGCGCGGCTGGGCCGAGATAAAACATCCTCAACACTCTCACTAGCCTGGCTTGCATAAAAACCACCAGGCATCTGCAATTTGAGGATGCATTTGATACTACCTGGGTTGCAACCTGTTGCTTGGTTTTATTACCCTGACAAAAGGGAGGCTCGCATGCACCGCCATAATAAACGCCCAGGTTTAGGTAAGCACGCATTGTTCCACTCGCCTGTAGCTTCATCTATAACCTCCATGACATGCTCACGCGGCCAGGGCCAATGGAATGAGGTAACACGCCTACTTCACTAGCTGTAGCTTCATCTATAACCACCACTTCAACCACGCGTGGCCAGGGCAGAGTATAAAAAGTGGCAGGACCAAAAAGGGCATCAAGATTTGCAAATCCATAAGTGCAATAAATAGCAATGATGGCCCAGCAAAGTAACTCCAGAAGGGGATGGAGTTTTAATGATTAGGTGGCAAATTAAAGCCACCCACCCCCAACCATAAATTTCAAAACTTAGAAACTCCTTAGAATAAAGTATATACCACTAAAATTAAAACTCCTGACATCTTTGCTAAATTCCAAATATGAATAATCCACATTAAAGAAAGTAAACTTGAATGTTTACAATATTAAAAATATTTTCACATTTTTAGCACACTTAACATGATTTATACGATAAAATATTAAACTCTACTTGTGCATATAATTGGTATACATATATCATATATATATATATATGGATTATATATATATATATATCTCATTTTGAGATATATATAATTATTATAAATATACATATAGTATTTATGTATTCAAAATAAAGATTAAATATAATACCTCAAATGTAAAATATAAAACTATTGATGTCTGTCAAGTGCAGGTACAAATACATTATCTTGAAAGAATTTATTTGCAAACGGGCCATCATATAAGAATATAGAACAATTGTAATATGATGAATCATAAGATATGACACTATAAAGACATTTAACAAACTTTTCTCTAATGAATGCATGACATGAATCATGGAAATGAAGTAAAATAAAAAAATTTAAATTACGCAATAAAGATACTGGAGGCATGGAAACTCTTTGATAATCTTAACATATACAAGAAGAAGAAAATAAAAAAAAAAATTTAGTTGTAGTTTCAGTTATGTGTTTAGTGGAAGCAAGTTCCTAGTGTACAGTGATTGTACCTTAGGTGCAGAATGTGGTAATGTGATGTATCGTAACCCGTGAAAATAGTGATTGTGTTATACCCTGTATATAAATACCATGCGTGAGACGTTATGGTTAATGTGCATGAATCACCATTGTGTTAGTGATGTAGTTATGTGTATGTTGTGAACCTTACACTAGACGACCCTAAGGGGATAAATTGTCAAGAGTGTATGTGTGGAGAGAGGAGGCGTGGACCAGGTTTTCATAATCTTGAGCCGAATACGAGTGAGGAAGTGGAGTCTTATATAGATTGAAAAACCACTTCTATCTATTTAGTATACTTTGAGCTTGCTCAGTATATTATGGGTGCACACCACCTTAGGCTCAACTTATGCAACTAGAGTTCCCTGCTCTTTCCTATTGGATTGTTCATTGAATAATCCTATGTAATTTTGACTATGTTGATCCTTGTGGGAGTATGGAGGAATGATTCAGGCAGAGATGATGACAGTTACATTCTCTCATAGGAATAATTCTACTTTCCCTGTAAATTCTATTATCTTTTAGGAGTAAAGATATTACATAATAGATTTGTGTCAGACTAATTGGCAATGTAGTTAAGAAGCCATAATAGAATACCAAATATTATTCATAACGGACTTAACGTTAGGGCTCTTTTCTTGTCACGAACCAACTATCAAATAAAACATTTATGCGTGCTTAATTTTAGGCATCATATTAAAAAATGATAAATTTGGTTATTGACACCAACAGATACTAATTGCATTTGGAGAATGATCTCGAGGTTTTAATAGGATTCTCCTTCAAGAATGTGCCAAACCAGTTGTATAGGGGTGACCATAGGCCCAAATAGTGATATTTATAGTCCACTCTGGCCTTCATGAAACGAGTTTTTATGCTGGATCCAATGTCATAATGGAGATGCCTAGGGTCATGTGATTATACCAGTAGGAGTGGTTCTAACATACAGTAGACCCATAGAATCAATCTACTGGGGGTACAGACTGAACTAGATAGATGAATTCAAAGATAACTAGCTAGTTGTAGAGTAGGTCCACCCCCTTACTGTATACATAGGATTAATGATCATAATAGTGGTGTCTAGATGGATATGTTCGGTATAGGCACATTCCCAGGTTGATAATCACTACCAGTCCTAGTTTTGAAGCTACAATTTAAAGTATATCTTCTAGTTTTACTATTATATATCCAAATCTCTCTAATGTCATTGATATCTTGGGAGGTATATGGGGAGCCAAAATGTATGCTTGTCAGTAGGCCATCATGTTTTGATATTTGTAATTTATGCATGCTTTCTTGATTGGTACCTATGCTAATACTTTCTATCTATCCGATTCTACAATTTGAATATACTATTCATGTTGTGAACATCTTCGTAGAGATATATGAAATCAAATTCAAGTTGTTCTCCATATTTGAATATATCTTAGTTGCAACCTAATTAAATGCTTTAGGAGGTACAATGTATTTTTTTATTCTTGGGAGGTATAATGTCACTTGTCCTTGAATACTTTGGGCATCAATATCTAGTCCAACTTTGTTTATACATTGCAATACTACAAGGTTATAGTCCACTTGTCTTGTGACCAAATCTATGTCTTTGGGAGGTCCATATTATCATGGTACGTATGATTTATCATGGGACACTAAACCATCAGTTTTGTATGATGGATTCATCCTCACTTAAGGGTACGATTGTGATCTCCATTGCTTGACACCATACGCTACTAAGACCTTATGGTTTCCCCAAAGGATTTTGTGAAAAATCCATATGGCATATTATTCAGCTATAAATTCCAATTGTTTTATGTCTTATACTCACCAAGTTGACAAGTATTATTTTGTGTACAGGGGCATGGAATGTGACTAAGTAGTCAATATGTTATGTGGGTCATCATTATATTCCTTCCACATAGGGTAAAGTTGAGTTCTTGTGATGATTGCCTACAGTCATGGAAGTATGGGTGGGAATAGTGAGTTATGGACAAGAGAAAATCTTTTTTTTTTCTTTAAAACTCTCTCGCACTTGATACGTCATATTTTATTTGAAATCAGTTACACTCTAGAAATTGGAATGAATAGTTGTCAAACACATGCTAATGTAAGAATTTAAGAATCTAAATATTTTAAGCTAAAAAATTTTATTGAAAATAAATTGATTGATTAAAGTGGGTTATACCAATCTATCACATAACAATTTAGGTTTTCTCTATCATTTTGTTTGTAGTTGTACATCTTAACCACTCTGTTATCTTTGTACTAGTAGTATCCATTCACTTGAATGTTTCCTCTCTTGCTCATTTCAGAGTACCATCTACTAGCCCTGGATTTATTGCCGCATCGAGGGTGATGCTCTTATAAGGGGAGAGACCTATGTAACTATCCCGTATGGCTCGGTCGTCTACTATTCCTCCTTATATTGTGGAAATCCAAAGGACGTAATAACATGTCTATCTCCATAGAACCTTTTTATCTACACACTACTATTGTATATTACTATTGGGTGTATCCCTATAGTTATGAGAACTCGATCTGGAAACTCACTCTTTATGATCGTCAGTACAATACATTCTAGACCGAAAGTCAATATTAATCAGTGGCTTAAACACAGGTTAGATTCAATCCATTTTATTTTTCCTTGACTTTGCAAAAATCATCAAACTCTAATATAATGGACCCTAATGCAAATGATGATTAAAATTTCATATAATGATAAAATGTTTCTAAAAATGACACCATAAGTAGAGTAAATATAATTTCCTATAGGGTTGATTATGTCTAAGAATGATGATTGGTAGACTCCCTCAATAAAGAGATCCACATAATTTTATGAGTTATAATTTTAAAATAAAATTTACATGGAAACTAAATAATTAAGTGAGTTATTTAATAAGTTTCCTGATTATTATTAGGGCCACCCACAAGTTAGGTGACTTGGCATCCTTTATTTTATCTAGCTGGTTAGGACTTTGCGAGGGGAGGGGGAGGGGTGGAGCCCTCACCATTGATCCCCCTGTAGAGGATTTATGATGGGAAGGTGCTCCCCTTTATAGGCATATGGGTAGAAAACTCATTCCAGCTTACTAGCGAGTGGAAAATGGTGGATCAATTACAAGGTCAAATTCATTGCCCCAATGTTAATTTCTTAGACCTGTCATCTATCATATCTGCATGGTAAATAAGACCAAATGATTTACTTAGAATCCATGCAACATTACCAATCCATTGAAAAAAAGTATACTGTATATTCAAAATTGCAAGAATAAGGATAGTTGAGAGGAATTCCCCTTCAAAGATCCAGGAAATTATTATCAAAGGTATGAAAGAACATTTCTAAAACAATTTCTAATTAATGTAGAAGAGTCTTAGATACGGTAATGAAGACCTTAATCTATTCATCCTATAGCACACAAATTTAAATGCACCAAATAGAATCACATCATGAACCTTAGTTGAGATCATAAAAAATCCACCAACAAGTATCAATACCTGTATGGATTCTAAGTTAGTCATCATGAAACTCATTGAACACTAAGCCAAAAACAAACTCATGAACTGTAAGATTAGTTTTCTTTCTACAAAATTAGATTAACTACAATTTTCGCCACTCAACCTCAAAAGTGGGGTCTATTTGGACCAATTCAATAAATCCAAGTTCAAAACTACCATGTCTAAACTTATTTTGTGGTATGCAAAGCACCATGAACAATATTACAGCACATTCGATATTCATTACAAGAAACATCAGTGTAAACAACTACATATGAGATCCTTTAATATTTTCTACTTTATCTACCTGTGCTACATGAATCCATTTGCACACCAGTTTTTCTTGAGTCCATTACTGAGAACTGACGTTCATGCTATTTTGAACTCTTTATCTCTTTATTTTAAATTAATTTGTGTATGGATTTAAGGAATGGGTCATGAAGAATTCTTCCACTGCTACAAAATGTATGCCTAGCAAACAAGACTTCTATTGGCTGCCAGAAATGGGAGCTTTGACACAGGGTACAATCACACTCTTCCACTCCATCCAACAAGATAGGAGAATTTTCTAACCATATTCCAGTAGTATGAATTCCAAGGTCGATGGATATTCCTTGATTTGGGAAACAATGTATTTTTCCTAAAGGTATCATTACAAAGGTTACTGGCCTGAGAACATGGAAAACTCACAATATTTAATATCTTCCCCCACACCTGAAAATGTTTGCGAAGCCTCTATTGAACATAGTATGGATACACATCATATATGGGATAAACAATTCCAATTATTTTGGCTAATGGTGGCAGGGAGGCACTCTAAACCATGTTCCTTTAATTCAGGCAAGAGATGGATTTGTTTGGCCTAAAAGCCTAGTATAGAGCCAAACTTGTTCAAGGAGTATAAAATTCACTTGATCAAAGGTTGGTTAGAAAAGATAAAGTTCTTAAATGGTAACATCCAACTTCTCATGCATCCTAAAAGGCTCCAGAACATTGATTCTACCGGAGACGAATTGTGCTGATAGAACTCTTTCTCACGATGGTAATTATTGGAAAACCAAACTACCTGATACAAAATATTGATCAAGTGAAGGGCCTTCCAATCAAGTTCTACCTAAGACTAATGGTTACCATGTGTGCAAACCAACCTTCTATGTATTCCTGAAGCTTATGTAGATCATTCGTTACCTACCTCAAATGCGACAATCCATGAGTTTTCATTAAAGAAGGAATTGGTACCACCTCTTCCTTCACTGGAAATCACTAAGTCTCTCTTCATCATTTATGGTGGTTAACATTAAACAATTGACATTCATATGGAATTAAGAGAGTCCTCTTTCAATTGACATACATTCATCCAAACACCTTGATGTGATTCTTAAATCAATTTGAGGTTTGGCCATGAAGACTATCGACCTAGGAAAGTTTAGATGCGTCCATTACGGTACATGCCAACAGCCCAATAATGCTATTCCATCATGAATGAAACTCTTTGACTGTAGCACGCTCCAAAAATATAGACGTGCCAATACATCGCAACACTCATTAATCCTGATTAGTGCAATACTTGAATCCAGAAGATTTATTTTCAGTATTCAAATGCACTTGGTTTTCTTTCTCAAGTTCACATTCAAATTTGATTACTTTCCTCTGATTAATTTTATTTATTTGTTAACGACTTAATTTTATTCACTCAACATTTTGATTAGAACTTATGGATCCACATTGATCCTAAGTTAATGAAGAATTTCATTGATATTTGGCATATTGACATTAAAGGTATGTCCATACACCATTTGATATTATTGCAACTAAGCTCAACCAGGCCGACTTTTATTCCATTTTAACCATACCTATGTAGAATTTATTTAAGATACACAAACCACAAGTACCCGACCGGATTTCCGATTACTTTCCAAATCACATGTTTTGGGATTTCTTGACCCATTAGAGATAGGTCACATACACAAGTCTAGGAACCCAGATATATTGATAGATAATAGAGGCCTACATTGGTCCTATATTACTATGATTTAATACCCTATTAGAGAAGGTATTTACCTTAGCTCATGTTCACCTAGGTACTTTATTTACCTTTATTGTATTTATCCTTCACCCACTTATGTGTGTGGATATTTATTTTATCTTATTTAGATATTAGGAGATATTATCTAGTTGTTAGGTATAGTTCTTTCCTTGATCTATGGTATTGACTAGATCTTTGATGTCTAAGTTCTCTCCATAAATCTATGGACTTGACTAGTTCTTTGATGCACTAGGCCAACAGAGCACCATAATTTATAGGCTTGATCTACAACCTTGACTAAAGTTATCTCCAAGAAGGATAAAATCCAAAGTTCCTTATTAATGAAACTAGATTCATTCGAAATGTTATTGCCATGCATGAATAAACTATCTCCAATAAAAATCCAAAGGGCTATTAATTGCTCATTATATTTGCAAATCTCCTTGTGTCCAAGATATGTTAGTATTCAGAACAACTATGTCACAAGTCCATCAAAATCCCATTACCAGTTTGAGCTCCAGGGCCAGTGAGTGCACAGAAGTAACTCCATCCAAGCATCGTGAAACATTGCGTCCCAGCCATCTAAATATGCATGAAGAGGTAAAAACAAAAACTCAATTTCCCCTTTGCAAGCCACTCATAGTGAAACAGTGATCCAGGGGAAGGAACAGGAAGGGACAACCATCGAACCCAAGGAAGTGCATAATTCTGCCACAATATCCCATTTCAAGACGTCATTTCAGGTAGGAGAAAAATTGAGCTCATGAATCTTTAATTTTTTGAGACTCAGCCACAACCACTCTGCCTTCAAGGGTCAACAGACCTCCAAGTCTTTCCGAGAGAAGTCATCTTATCCCCAAATGTTGCACTCACCATAAGGATCTAGCACTACAAGTTTAGATAAGTTGTCAGGAAACCTTTTCCTTCAGTTCTCCTGAAGGCTTGCACAGACATGCTTATCCTAACCATAAAAAATTACTTCCATGTTTGGAACAGGAAAGGAGAAACAACATGACAGGAGGTTCAGTAACGTGCGAATGGCATTTGCTTATGCAAGTCTCAAGGATTAACACTTCCACATCCCATACGAAGTCTCCCTGCAACTCCAAGGGGGATGCACACGTTTGAGAGAGAGCAAGTTGAACAAGGGAAACACAGGAGCAAAGTCATCTGTGAAGAATCCAGACTATCATACCTTAACCAAAACATTATGAAGAACACCAAATAATACACCTCTGTCTCAAGGAACACCACCAAACTGCTCCAGGTTCCCGTAAACCAAGTTGCTCGTCCAAGACACTGATGAACCTCATGAAGCTCACCCTCGTGACGCATTACGCATAAGATAAGAGTAAAATCAGAATGTTTGTCTTTATTTAGTTGGTTGAATTAGCATTAACTGCACATGACAAATATGTCATGAACACCCCATTCACCTTCCAGATCATCCAGACTACGAGGAAATTCTTCAAACCAACACGTCACTTACTATGACACTATTATGTGGAAGCATATCTTTTAAGAAAATAGTACGGTCTTCATGAAGAATTATCTAATGTTATAGGAGATTCTACATTCTACTGCATAGTTTAGTACTTAATGATCTATCTTGGATTGAATATTGTATCCCCCCCCCCTTTGATGCTGATCAAGATGGAATAAAGTGGAACAAGCATGGAACCTGCGAAGATTAAATCTTCATCGTTACTTTGTTCAGCTTGTGCTAAGCAAGAGGGAGCAACTACATTAAATCATTCCATTACTCTAAACGATAAAAACAACACAATCATAGGATAAAACGACTGAGGGGAGAAACTAGGATGGATCATAACGTTCTCCACAGATGAACGATGGAGCAAAGTAGCAACCATGGTGCCAAGATCACAAACCCCTTCTTTAGCGTAGGGATCGAGATTTGGTGCTACGACATGATCAGGCTCAAAACAACCATGGAATCAAATACTATAGTAAACAATATAATATAAAATGGGGTAGGTAACCCTGATATCTCACCTAGAAAGTGTTGTAGCATATCTTCCCCCCAGGTAGATATAGACAAACAGAAGAATACTAGAAATCAAAGAAACTCAAACCCCTGACATTTATTGTATTGCCAACCAGATAGGGTGCAGATAAAAAAGTGTCGACACAAAAATGGATGCGCCCTGGCATAGGATTAGGCGCAGGTAAGAATATGTATGTACATGCCATAAATATCACACCCATGGCACTAGGTTTGATGCGCACAACACAGAGTGACCAACATGGATCAATCTTAACAATGTGACATGGCACAAGATTTTAGGTTCACATTACATAAAGTGTCGACATGGAAAAATTTGCGCCCATGGCACAGGTTTGACGTGCACACACACAGAGGTGTCGACATGAATGACTCGAGAATTCACGCCCAAGATGCACAGGTTGGAGGCACACAACACAAAGTGTCGACACCACATTTTCAATGCCTATGACACACGTAATAAGTATGTCGAGATAAGGAAGGATTACGCAGAGGCACATCTTCAAGAGGCTTAGCAACATTTTGAGCGGTGATACTCCGACAGAAAGCAAACCCTAGTGCAGATATTCAGATGGCCATAAATTTTCACAGGGAGCTCGGATTCATGCAAGGTTGGACTTTTCAGAATACCCCATTCATCAAGGCCCTCTATCCAACTACAACTGCGATATATTTAATTGGGTGAGACCGAAATTTACTTCAAAAATGTAAAATTCGTATTTGGCCACTTTTTGGGTTTGCTAAGGTCCTCACCTACCACCATAATGCGATCTGAATTAATATGTAACTTTGTGGTGGTTAAGCTAGATTTGGAATTCCTCTAACTTTTCTAAGATCATTCTTCCTATAAATTGTAAGGAGGGGATTCTTTCTAAAGGTTGGACATCCTTTTTTTTCCCTTCCCTTCTTGTCTTTGGCAAGTGAATTTGTGGAGTTCAAACCTCCATCAATGCACAGTAAGGGGTAACTTTTCCTCTTGTAATCTTGATCGTGTACTTGTGTTAATCTTTGGAGAAAATAATGGCATGTAATGTGGATGATACACAACCCTCTCTGTGTTCATTTCCATCCTTCTGATCTTTCACTGCAAATCTGGTTATATGTGCATGATCTTGCATTCCATTTTAAAGGTTTGTGTTTATCGGCTAGGACAGTTGTTCTTCATTACTTGGTGCATCACCTTTCTTCAGTTTAGGCCCTATATTTATGCATCTTCTTACCCTGTCTCCTTGAGCTCAGTTAGCTTTAGGTTTTTAAGTAAACCCTCTGCATTCTGATAAGTGTGCATCTGAATAGAGGAATAGGAACTGTGCCTAGATCCAAAGATCTATCCCATTTCACAAGGTCCCACACTTGGGATCTAGCTCTCATGTTATGCAATCGTACTGAGCGTCTCAACCCATTGAGTTAGCTCCCCTAGGGGTGCTGTGATTCACCTTCAACAAAAAGACATCAAAAAACTCCCTCAACTATGGGATGTTCATCAAGGGATGGTCCGACTAGACTCATCTTCAAATGTTTCACTAACCGTAACAACATACATCTAACAACCTCTGTCACGCATATCGCTTAAGCTGCATAGTGGAGATGGTGTAAATAGAAATGGGCCTCCTAACCCCTGCTATCATTGACTCAACTCCTAGATCATCTGTACATGATATAGTCTTATGGTAATAGTCCACTTTGGCTCTGTGTGCAGACAACTAGTCCATGCCCAAGATGACTCCATAAGAACCCAAAGGATGTGAAGATCCGAGGTAGTGGTGAAGGGTCCCAAATCCACTACACACTCCTTTACTAAGGATTCTACCAAAATTTTGGCTCCAGAATCCATTTCAATGTCCCAACTAAGACCCTGCCTAACTGCCACCAGCCTGCAACACTCTACTAAGGATGGTGCAATAAAAGAATTTGATGAACCAGAATCAAACAAAATGGAGGTAGGAATACCACCAATGCTACATGTCTTCTCTATGACGGTACTCTGGTGCTCATCCTAGTGGTTCTCAACCACTGCATAGATCTGATGGTTATGCCCCATGTCACCAACAGTAGGCTCAGAAATCTACGTCTTACCCTTGTTACTAGGGTTTTGTGGGAATTTCCTCCAATGATGTCTAGCAACACCACAACCATAACAACTGCCCAGTCCTCTCCAATGAGATGCAACTCCAGTTGGTACTCTAGAGGTCTATGTTGTGGATCCTGATGATCCGGCTATGGACTGTTGAGGTCTCTGTTGTGAGCTCTTACTGACTACGCTCTCGGTACACCTTGTGTCCTAATGGGACCCCTAGGAGGAGGCCCCATACTCCATCCTCTCTATGTATCAAACCTGTAATTAAGCCTGTAATGGTAGATGAGTCTGTACTGCTACTGCTACTGAGGTGGCTGTTGTGGTGGTCTGAAAGATGACTACTGAACCCTCTCCACCATGAGGAGGAGGAACTGACCCCTCAATCTAGTATCCTGCATCTTCTGGATGTGGCTCCGAACTCTATCCATGTCCTTCTGTGTCTTTCCTCATGTCTCCTCTGTAATATATGACTTCTCCACATCCTTTGCTAAGGTCTTTGGGCAGTGAATGCACACCACACCACCAAAATCAAAATTTAGGCCCCTGATGAACCTATGAATCGTACCTGCTCATCCTGCATATAGTTGACATACTGGAGTAGGTCCAGAAATCAACTCTCATACTCAGCTACAGTCATAGATGCCTGACGGAGGTCATGGAACTTGTCTATCCACTACTGAATAAACCTCTGAGATAAGTACCTACTCCTAAATTTCTCCTCAAAGAGCTCTTAGGTAACCATCTCTAAATCAACGTGGAGCTTTTGCTCCTGGTCCTCCACCAGACACCTACTCCATCCCTCAGAAGATGGATCACAACATGATATTTCATGTTGCTAGTACAAGGGCAGAGCTTGAAGCACCTGCTCAAGCTCACCAACCAGGCCTCTTCCTGAAATCCACCTGTATCTCCAGAATAGTGAGATGGTCGTAGCTTCAGGATCTCCCTGATATGGTCTACAACTATCGATTGGTGACCCCTAGGCCTCTTTGCATGCTCATCTCTAGGTCTAGGGCTCTGAGACCTATCCCTGTGTCCTGAAATCCTCTCTCCCTGTCCCCTCTGTGGTGACTTTTCTCTGGCTAAATCCACATGGGAGTTCTCTACCCTATGCTCCTTGTTGTGTCGAGGAGATGCATGAGCCTCAATGGATGGCTCCCTATCATGTCTGGCTGATCATCCTCCTAAGGACCCTCCACGTATATCGGCATTGATGTCCTGAAGCGTCTGTAAAATCTGGGGTAGAATGGTTGCTATGGCCTGCTCTAGAGGTGGTATATCTAGGTCTATGTGAAAGGACCCTCATCTGATCCATGCCTCCTGCATAGACCAAGGTGAGAGTTAGTTCATCATTCTAGGTTTTATTCCAGTTTTCTATGTTTACTAAAATATACAATTTTTCAGACAAGTTGTTTTCTAGGTTTAGTATTGTGCTAGGTTTAATATTGTACTAGGTTCAATGTTTGTGTCTCACATTTTCCTGTGTGCCCAAGGGTCCAAGATTTGAACCCATGGCTCTGATACCAAGTGTAATGCCCACTAAAAACGCTTGCATGAGACCCAAGAACAACCTAGGTTTAGTTAGAAAAATTATGGAATAATTTAGTTTTTTTTGAAAAGCGTGCCCACAAAAGGTTTTCGAAAACAACGATTGTCACATTAATGTTTCTAATTCGATTATATTTAATAAAATAATTTTCCCATTATAACAAATATTAAAATCCACATTAAACTTTAATGAATTATAATTAGTCTAAGCATGTTTAATTCTCCTCTAAGTGTTAATTTAATAACAAATTAAATTCCTACTATAGTTAAATATTCCCCCATTAAATGTCAAGGGTAAAAGTGGCCAATGATAATTAAATACCAAGGTTATTTAATTTCTACACAAGGTTGAAACAATTAGCAAGGTCCCCATTTAAATGGGGTTAGAATAATAAATACTTCCCTACCCCATAAAATAACCCCTTAAAAAGTCAACCCATGTTTATGAAATTAAAACATTTAAATTAAAAGGGAAATTTCCACTCACCCACTCTCCACCTACTTTTTGTAGGGATGAATCTCATCCCTTGGATGGATTCAATTAGGGTCCCTAATGAGGAAAAATGTAATCTAACCCTAAAGCATGATTATGAAGTCTTCTTTCTCATTTCATTTGGTTCATTTTTTCTCTTTTGTTTTGCAGGTTATTGGAGGAGGAAGGGAAGCCATTGGAGGCACTCTCAAGCTTTTGGAAGAGGCATACAAGTTGCATTTTTTCTTATTTGTTTATACCCTCATTAGGGTTTTAAAATGTATTTGTTCATTTTATTTAGTTCATTTTCTTTATTTTGCCCAAATGGGCTTGTGGGTTTTGCCCCATTTTATTTAAATAGCTACGTTTTGGATAATATTTTCATTTAGAGATAAATACATCACATACACATATGTAGGTGTGTCACACAAACACGTTTAAATTGTGTAATTTTTTTTATAAGTAAACATTTTTTATTATTATGTATTGGCTGCATAAAATATAAAAACCCGAGTATATTATATATATATTATATGTATTATATATATAAAACGCGTGACACACAAACAGTATTAAAATTGGAGGGATGGGTAAAAACCCAAAAGCTGCTGTTAAAAATATCCAGGTCTTATATCCATTGTTTTGGATGTGTTGTGGCCTGGTGGGCAGTATAACATTAGTTAGGGACTCCCACACATTATTTAACAGGCTTTAAAATGCCATTTAATATGAAAAGAAAGTGTGTAATACTTTACCATTTTTTTAAAGACTTAATAAGTTATATAATACATGTTTTATATATAGCAATTGCACATTCAATGCCGGTGGGTTATTGTAATATTTATTTAATATATTTATATATCTTGTTTAAAATTAATTACTATTTTACAAAAAAAATGCTTTAACAAATAAAATGCAATTCCCCTCATACTATTTCACCAAATATATTATACTATTTTTTAAATTTTTTATCTAAAAGTTTGTAAACATTATATTATGTGGAATTTACTTTATATAGCAGGAGCATTTCAAACATATATATATATATATAATAAATGGACTTATTAAAAACTTAAATATATTAATTTATATATTAATAACTAATATTTATATTAATGAAAATATACTAATAAATTATAGTTATAATATTAAATATTTATTATAGTAATCAAGTTTATTAATATAATAATAATAGTATTAATAATAATATTGAAATTAACTTGTTAAAGTTTTAAATTAAAATATTTTAGTAATAATATTAAAAGAATATATCCTACTATCCAAAGTAATAATGGAATGTGGTTTTACAATACAAGTTAAAAATTACACTTGTTTTCTTTTTACAATAAATATTGAAATAGGAAGATACTTTAAATTAAATTTCATTTCCCTTTAATGTAATGGATTTGAATAATTTTTTTCAAATTTCCAAAATGAGAATTATCATATTAAGTTAATATTTAGCAATTATACTTTTGAATTTCCAAATAAAACAATTAAAATATAAGCTATTTTCCATCAACAATGCAAGAAAAATGAAAATATAACTTTTCTTTTACATGCCTTCTAAGTAAACAATAAAATTTTACTATTTCTTAACTTCTTACAAAAGTTTCCAACATATAACCATTCTCACAATCAAAACAAGATTTTCCAATATTTCCAATAAATTTTAGAACCGGAAAATTCCAAGATCCAATATCTGTGAAAATTTTTGTGGGGAAATAAACCAAAACTAAGAATATTTCCCTTTTAAACTTCCTTTATTTTCAACAAAACTAGCTTTTTTTCTTTCTTTCCCCTTTTTCAATATACAATACAATTTGATAATATCCAAAATATCAAATACAACTTTTCTTCACAAGGATTAATACAATGTCTTCCACTTAAAGTGGGAAAATAATACAAGAATGTAAGCTAAAATGAAATGCAAGGTTTACAATTCCTCCACTCTAAGTGGGAATAACATAAGGCTTCTCACAAGAATGAATTTCTTAAGGAATTCCAAAAAAATCCAAGCTTCACAACACCAACAAGAGAGCTCCTTCATGATTTTTTTGATCCACAACAAAAATGGGGGAGAGGCAACACTCTCCACCCAACCAAAATTCCAATGAGGAGGAGAAGCCATCCTCCTCATTGGCCCCCAAGCCCCAACCACATTACAATGAGAGGTGATTCCAACACATGGAAACAACAAGCTTCCACATCACAAACCAAGTATTTCACAACCATTCCAAATGCACATTCAACTCAAACTACAAACACAAGAAGGAGAAACAACAAAATATACAAGGCTTCTAAATGAAGAGCCAAAGGAGCAAGAACCTATGGGGAGGCCACTTATGCCTCCCAATGGGAAATGGGTGCCCACCTTAAAACCTCCAATACAAATCTCAAATCCCCTACATACTCTTATGCCTCCCTCAAGTACCTCTTATGCCTCCCACATACTCTTATGCCTCCCTCATACAAGAACAAGTAAGAAATGCAAGCATTCCTTGTCCAAGGTGGGGCACCCAACCCAAACTCCCTCCAAAACATGAAATAACTCTTATGCCTCCCTACATGAATTCTCTCCATAGTCCCCTCCTACACCACACTTAGGAAATCTACCCAAGCACCCAACAAGCATTCCAAACACTCAACAAAACAAGCACACAAACACAAAATAAAGGAATAACATAAGCAAAAGTAAAGCTCCTACCTTTCCATAGTAGAGCTTGTTCCAAGAGTCAAACTCCAAGCTCCTTCAAACCCAAGCAAACCACCAACAAGCTCCC
Source organism: Taxus chinensis (assembly GCA_019776745.2). NCBI lineage: Eukaryota > Viridiplantae > Streptophyta > Pinopsida > Cupressales > Taxaceae > Taxus > Taxus chinensis. The sequence goes on from CM034157.1 coordinate 151,875,928, forward strand.
ACAAGACCACAAGCTCTCCAAAATCCTCTAACTCCCAAAAAATGCAAGAGCACAAAAGAATGAAGTAACCCCCAAACAAGCAAAAGAACTTGAATAAATAGAAAAGGGGAGAGAGGAGGATGATGTGGCTCCAAGTAGGATGCCACCTCATTTCCTCTCCACTCCACATCACCCTAGTCAACTCCATACTCCAAAGCACAATTAATAAGTGGTTGAAGAAATGACATTTTACTTACACACACAATCTAAGCCCACACCCCTTAAGGACTAAAATAAATACATGTAAGAAAGTGCAATAAAAACTTACAATTTGTCTTCCCAAAACACATAATGGGGTCTAATTTTGACCCCCCAACCCATAGGTAGGGTTGGCATAGCAATTTAAGAGGTGTGGGACAAGTTTAACTTGTCCCACAAGCCTTCAAAATTGGCCCTTAAGGCCAAATTCGAATTTCCATGAGGGGGGTAGAGTGTACAACACTCAAGATCACAAGCACTCAATCTTACAACACAAAACCCAAGAGCCATCTAGTCTAATAAATGAAAACTTTTGGTCACATCCACAATTAGTTAATAACAAGATTAATTAACTTAAATAGGACACTAAAACCCATTAAGATAAAGGGGAAGAATACATCATTTTCTAAATAATTAAAACAAGGAAATTACATCACTAAAAATCACATACTACATTAAGTAAAGGAAACTAAACAAAATACAACACATAACCCCTTGGTCACAATTTCCCCTAACAATAATTCAACACACACACACAAACACATGTTGCCATGGTGACCCTTGTTGAATTCACCTAGAATTCCAATGTGGTTGGTCTCCAATCCCCCCGTTGTTTGTTGTGAATAAATTTACCTGCAAAACACATAAATACCTCCTTCAACCTCGTGGCCACATTAAAACATCTAAGATAAAATATGTAATATAAATCCACAATCATCTATATATGCATCAAATCATCATCTAGGAAATTACGATATCATTTACAATTTCTAACAACATCTTGATTCTACATTTCATCAATATCCATATGATCATAAGATTAGTTCAATTGTCTAGGTCTACTCAATATGACGAAATATCACATGTCTGAAATATATAATTATAACCATGTCAACAACATATCAACATCAATATAAAATGTCTCTAATAATCCACATGCATCATATATGAATCGAAATCAACAACAGTCCAGTATCTCTAACATCTAACATCATGCCAAATCAAAAGCTACAATAATATCCATAAGTATAGTCGACAGTCTGGCTCTTAATATTCTACAAGGAGACCTGACAGATGAATTCATGCATGGTACTCCCTCACTTTGGATTCCATAGTATTAAATCCAAGTTTTTAGCTTTGCACTAGTTCTAAGGCTCTTCCCATGAACCATGTCCCTCTTACTAAGATATTAGTCACATCTTCTTTATGAGAAAGGGTTATCACAGGGTGAGTTGATATAAGCTGCTATTTCCATAGCTCCTCTCAGATTCCATCTCCTATTTTCACATTTGCAAAACTCATCGATATTAGGACGTCCACCAAGTATCTTATGTATACGTGTGTTCTCCATCTTGGAACATGCATGTTCCGCAACAGAGGCAGGTATTGCCAAGGAAATACAAATTTTACAAAAGGTAGGGTGGATATGGATCTCCATAACTGCCTGTAGTTTTTCTCCCAGAACATTCTCTTCCCAAGTTCACTTAACCCCTTTCGACAAAAAATTCAGCATCTTTCTTCCCCTTAGGTTGTCCACAGCTAGGTTGTTGTGAATTTTGGGGCTTCAAGTCTTCACTCTTAATGTTGTAATGGCATCTCATGCCTTTTCTTTCTAAAATTTTGTATTGTTCGTACTAATGGAGTAATGAAAATGGTGTTTGTGATAGTTTTCTATCCTCTACATTATTTTGTTTCTTTCTCTTGCCTCTCATTGTGCTTACAGGTTTTGTGCATATATTTGTTTCATTTCAGGATTCAATGTTTGTTGTGCCTATTTGAGAATGGTGAATGCATGTTTTGTGGTCTATGGTGCATGTCCACCCTCTCCATGCTCATATTTCTCCATTTTGCAGGGCTGGGAGTCGTCTAGTTAGTGCTATCACCATTTCTAATGTAGGATTTCATTCCTTTTATGTATTTTTTCTATCCTTGTCTCCTTGGAAATGTTAGAATAGGTTTATTTAGTTGTTCTTCTTGCATTAGAGGTAGTTTAGGATTAAGAAGAGGAATCCAAACTTCTTTGGAGGTCCATCTCAAGCCCGTAAGTCCCATAGCTTGAGAGATGATACCCATGTTACCCAATCACACTGAATGCCTCAGTTACACAAGCTAGCTATTCAGGAAGTGCTTTGATTTTGTGATAACATTTCTTACATGCCTAATGGGACAACATTCAATTCCATCTCAAATCTGTAAGTCCCACAACATTATGGGTAGTTTAGGATTAAGAAGAGGAATCCGACCTTCTTTGGAGGTCCATCTCAAGCTTTTAAGTCCCATAGCCTGAGATATGGTACCCATGTTACCCAATCACACTGAATGCCTTATTTAGACAAGATAGTTATTCAGGCGGTGCTTTAATTTCTTGATAACCATTCTTGATTACCCAGTGGGACAACATTCAAGTCAAATCATTTATAGCAGGTTGGGTTTCTCTTGTTTAAATCCTCAGTCCTTAGAGAAACTTTCAAAATTAGAAAGTCCAACGTTGCCTGACATTTCATATTTCAGATTTTTCAGGCTTTAGATTTTAGATTGTTCGCATTCCAAACTTTGGAGGTTTCACTGCAGGGTCCAAATTATGAAATTGATTTTTGGGAGTTTCACATCTGAAAAACATGTCTTAAGTTCCGAAAATGGATAGATCAGGATTCAGAGATTACAAAAGTTGTCTTAAATTCTAATTTTTACATTTTATAATTTTAGTGTCATTTTGCATTTAGGACTTTAGATTTCAAAGGTTCATTTTGAATTTCAGAGTTCAGAGGTCCCATCGCATTTCGGAGTTTGGAATTCATAGGTTTTGGGTTTTGGAGTTGAGATATTCAATTGCATTTCAAATTTTAGAGTTCGGCGGTCCCATTGCATTTCAGATTTCAGAGATTTAGTTGCTACATAATAGGGTCCGACCTCCAAAATCAAGTTTTGGGCCTTTCAAGTCATTATTTCCATTTTATCAATTTGTTTTGCTTTTGATAAAATCTCGGCCTTCAGAGGCACATGCAAAGCACAACTGAAAACTCCATTGGTCTTGTTGGTTGGATATTTTTTCAAGCTAAAATATGAGGTTCAACCACAGTACATGGGATTAAATCCCTCCTCAAAGACAGGTGAGGCTTCCTGTTTATTACTAATCTAAAACACAGCAGAAATAATATATACAGTATTCACACTAATCTAACCATTGGGGTTTGGATAGAATCCCTGAAATTCATATCCACACAAGGCGAAGACGTTGCAATTTTAGAAATGGAATGGATTAGAAAGGAAATTATTATTATGGAAGAAACACAATGGAAAGGAAATGAGAGGAACGTATTTTCTTTCGAGCAAACACAGATCACGAAATAATAATACGAGTTTTAGATATCAAATGTAATGTTTGAAATGATTAGAAAAATCAAGATGTTAAACGAAGAATAACTCAAGATTATGAACATAAGAATAATATCTTAAGAGAGATACATCTCACAACACAAAGTTTGCAAAATAGCATCAGTTCCTATTCCTCAAATGATTAAAAGAAAACACAAAGTCTTTCTTCTTCACAATAGTTCTCAATATTCAAAAAATCTCAACCCCTTAAAATGCACAAGCATCCCTTATTTATAATAAAAGGAGTTGAGAGAAAATAGGAAAAATCCTAGAAAATAGTCCTTTTGATGAGATTCCTATTTTTCTTGACTCTCACGCAGGAGACCAAGTCAAAATTTGCTTCCTACATGATGAAACGGAAATAAAAAAGACATGTCAATTTCAGAATTAAAATGAAATGAAACATTATGCCTATTTAGTTTCATCATCTTTATCTTCCTCCCTGTTTGTCCCAAAATTCTTGAAACTTTCGGATTATGCCTTGCATCTCTTCTTCATCAAGTGTGGTGGAATGATCACTTAGGACCTCACATGTTTCATGAGTATCACTCGCATTACCAGGAAGCTTCTTCAGTCTCTTGTTGAGCTTCCTCAGTGATTCCAAAGCATGTTCAACCTTCACAAACTTATCAATGATCTCTAGACTAAAGCCATAAGTTGGTTCATGCTGAATTGATTCTTGGATTTGCTTATAAAGATCATCAATGGGAAGAATACTCAAGCTTTCATTCAATACTTTAACACAGATTTTGGTTAGCTCTTCCTCTATGTCATTTGCAGCATCAACCAATTGATCTCTTGACTCCCTCAATTTTCCACAAGCTTCATTGAGAATCTTTATTCTGAATCTGATGGCTTTGGTCAGTTGAAAATGCTTGTCCCCATGTGGTATGATTCCTTCTTCAATCAAGACATGGGATGGAACCTGTTTCAGCATATTGAGAGCTTCAAAAGTTAACTCCAGGTTCCCGACTTCTGCTGAAAACTCATCATCCATTTTCTCGCCATCTTCCTTTATACTCTCCAAATATTTGTAAACTTCCATGGTGTCATCAATGACCTCTTTACCTTGCAGGAGCAGCCTCTGAATCCATTCTTCAACAGTCCTTCCCTTCTCATTAATCTTCTCAATCCTGGGTACCGATGAGAAATCAAACTTGATAGGAGCAGGGGTAGAGAATGATGGTGTTAACTCAGGAGGCTTTGAGAGCTTGAGTATTACTTCTGTCAGCTGCTCTACTTTCTCCTTTAGCTCATCTCTACTTGCCTTCGTTTCTTTTAGCTTTTGGCACAACACATTCATGGCATCTTGTGCATCCTGTTGTGCTCCCTCCGTTGTTACTTTTCCTAGATCAACCATTGTGATCTAATAATCAGTGACCATTATATCATCCTTGGTTTTATCAGCCGCGGGAGTGGCAATATCTGCAAACTTATGCCCTGAGGCATCCATTGAAACCCTCAAAACCATTTTGGGTTTCTTGGAAGACTTGGCAGGAGTGACCTTGAGGGAACTGAAATCAAAGGCTGGTAGGGGAACTACCACCTTCCTCTTCCTTGGAGTCTGATCTATTAACCATTGAGGCATACTGGAAGAAGTTGCTCCCATTATAGGTGTTACTGTCACATCTGCAGGTGGAGGAAGATTTGTTGGTGGAGTGGTGATCACTACGAGTGTAGTGTCTGTGGAAATAGACTCAGGGAATGAAGGTACAGTAGGAGGAGGCATATCAATGGTTGGTTTGGGTCCAATGGGGAGAGGCGAGAGGTTAGAGAAGATATTGGCCATGGCTAAAGAATTTGGTGAAGAAACCTGAAGCAAAGGAGGTTGAATGGGGGGAGGTAATGATTCTGAAATTAAAGCTTGAGAGATAAGAGGAAGACTTACCTTTGATGAACTATCAACCAAAAGGGGAATGAGAGGTTGACCAACCTCTTCTCCTGAAGAAGGATTTCCTAGTTCTAGTGGTGGAGGTGAATCAAGTACCTCAACCATTTTTGGGATAGTGGCCACTGATGTGTTCCCTTACTCTTCTCCCTTCCTGACAAACTTAACCTTTATTGGCCTCTTGGAAGGGTTCTTATCAGTTTCCTTTTTCCCTTTGGAGGGTCCCACTTCCAAAGTAGCTAGCTTTGAAAAACTCCCTTCTTTATAAATCATTCCCTAAGAAATGAGCCATGCCTTAGTACGAGCAAGAATTTGAGCAACTCTTCCTGCGATAGAAGCTTTCTCATCGATGGACCAATCAATGGATGGGAATACATATTGGTCTTCATTCAGCCCATCATACGAGGTGTCAAGGACACTCTCGTTATCCTGGTGGCTTCTGGGAGGTCAGATAAATCTAGCATCTGAATTTCTTCAATTTTCAACCTGTTATTATCCTTTCTTTGGATGGAAACTTCATCCCAAAGATCAACCCAAATGTATTCTATGCTGGGCACATGTAGGTATAAGGTCCCGTACGACTTAAGGACTCCTTGGAAATCAAACCCGTCTCTGTGCTTCATGTGTTTTTTCAACTTGTCTTGCAGCTCGTGCATTACGTTCTTGGCTTTAACCACTGTTGAGCATGTGTACCTTCCAATGGAAATGGGGAAGGATACGACGGCCTTGTGCTTACTCTGTTGGAATTTGTGAAAATCCAACAATTGTCTAACCAACTCCATCAGGATCAGCTTATCACCTGGGATACCTAGGCAAATGGAAAGGATCACCCAGGTACATGACCACCCGAAGGTATGTGAACTTCTTGAATTGTAGGAAGATACAACCCCATTTCGATACTTCAGCCCATGCTTCATCAGAGACTCTTCTTTTCCTTAGATCAGGGTTCATCCTGCAGATATTTTCATAAAAGAAAGCATCGTTCACTCTTCTGAACTGATCCTCGGAACCCTTCATTGTTAGCTGAGGAAAGAATCGATATATGTGTTTTGTTGCCCTATTTCCCTTGGCATCCAACCCTGGATAATTTCTCATGTCGGCTACTGCATAAGTGACATATGACAACATATAAAACTTTCCAGTAGACAAGATTGTCTTCATCTGGGAATCAATCTCATTACTTATAAGACTACTCCAATCAATCCCTTGTTCGTTCTTCTTTATAATGACCATGAATTGATACATCCACCCTTGGAAGTCTCTTGACTTGGGGAGTCCAAATACTCGACTCAACAGGGTGATAATATCATTGATTTCAAGAATGAAATCACTCCTAGGGACAAACTTGGGAAATCTGGAGACAACTGGTTTGGCCTTGATCAAGAACTTTTTATTCACATGTTTGATGCAATCTTCTTGATCTTTGTCCCAGGATTTCTGTTTTGACTTAAGATCTACATCAACATATTCCTCAAAGTTGGGCAATCTTAAGAGGTCATCAAAGTAACCTCCATCCAACTTCACTATGATTTCTCCTGCTTGATTTTTCACTGAGTGGGAATATGAGTCATAATTGGAAGCACATGCCAGAATGAACTCAGGGCATTGAGCAGACATTGGGAATCTTGCTGCAAGAGGGAGGCCACTACTAGTTATTGACTTCATCCAGGGACTCTGAGAAGAATCCTTGGTTCTATTCCAAAAGTCCTCCATGTCTATGTTACCAAGCTCCGTGTCTCGGATGTCGTAATTGCAATCTATGTAGGAAGGGGACTCCATCTTCCGGTACTTGTACTTCATCTTTCCTGATCTATTCTGACTTGTCCTTAGATGATCCATGATTCGACATGAGAAGTCCTAAAGAAATAATGCCTAGATAACTTTTGGTTGAACAATCTGGCTTGGAAGCTTGCTGAGAAACCCTACAGACCCTTCACACTAACTGGACTTTGAGACATGTTGGACACTTCATGAAACCCAACACACTAGCAAAAATCAGGTGATGTTGAGCACCCTGTGGAACCCGACACAAGCGGGGGTCGGAAGATGTTGGACACTTTGCAAAACCCGATACAAGCAGGGCCAAGGATGTTGAACACTCTTGAAACCCGATACTCTGCGGAAACCAAAGGATGTCGGACACCCTATGTAAAACCTGAAACAAAGGCATCAGGTTTCTGGGATGTCAGAACATGAAAAATTTCTATCAAGCTTGGTTTGTTATGATTTATAAATTATTCTCAAAAAATAAAAGAGTATATCCCATGGAGAAATAAGAAAACACCCAAGATGAGTTTTAAACAAAAAGGTTTCATGGGAATACAACAGAAAATGAAGAAAACAACCCTAAACCCTAAACCCAAAGGCAAGAAAAAGCAAAGAGGAAAAACACCAAAAGAACACTTCAAAAACAAACCCAAAGACCACAAAATGATAAGAAGAGAAAAATACCTTCAATAAATTTGAAAAATGGTCGAAGATGGATCACGAAAATGATCAAGAAGTTCAGTCGGGTTTGGAGGTTGAAGGAACATGTACGAAAAATTCACGCAGCGAAAATATGTCAGGTAAAAATGACGTGTAAAATTGGACTATTTATAAAGCCCTAGCATTAATTACACCTCCTCCGACACGTGTGCCAACTAACCGACAACTCGACATTAATGCCATGTCATCATGCTTAGCACGTCTGAAAACCCGAAACAAAGGTTTTCTTAACAAATCGGGTTTCGAGGAACCAACCAACATGATGCATGTAAAAGACATGTTTGGATGCTATCGAGTTCCGAAAACCCTGACACAAAGGATCATTTTGGGTTTCTGGTTTCGGGAAACAAGCAACATGTAACATGTTTTTTGTAAGGTGTGTTCCGATGCTCCTAAGTTCTGAAAACCTGATACACTGGAATGTAGTTGGGTTTTGGGTTTCGGAAGACAATGGAACATGAAACATCTAAAGACATGTTTCCATGCGATGGAAACCTGAAGACCCAAAAATCTCCTTAAAGGGAAATTTAAGGAGATTTTGTTAAAAAAATTCTATGGTTATCTCAATTTTAGCTAGAATCACTAAAATGAGATAACAATTGACTTTGATTGGGGACTTTCTTTGAAACATCAAAGGAAGAGAACTCAAAATCAAGAAGCTTTATCCATTGGGTTATGGAGTTGGAAGAAGAAAAATAAACAAATAAACAAAGAAAGAAAACACACAACTGAAAATAAATTATGATACAATGCAAGAGAGCATCTTGCATTACTGGTGGAACATCTTCAAATGTTGTCCACTGAAAGGTAGGGGGAGTAACTCTCCATCAAGGTATGATAGACATAATCTATTTTCACCATTCAACTGATGTATTTTGAAAGGACCTTTCCATAAGGAGTCAAACTTGCCATCCATCCCTTTCTACTCTCTTCTCTTGTCCTAGAGAAGTACTAGATCTCTGACCTGGAAATCACATTGTTTTGATTTCTTGTCAAATATCCTTTTGACTTTACTCTGATGGTCTGCAATGTGATCCACCACCTTGCTCCATTATTCTTCTAACCTGGTTAGGTACATTATCCTTTTCTCAATAGAACTTTGAAAGGTTTCATCCTCAATTGCTTTAACCAGTCATAAGGCTGGAAATTCTATAGAGATAGGAATTTCAGCATCAATTCCATACAGCACCTGGAATGGGGACATTCCAATAGCTCATTTAGGAGTAATTCGATCTACCCACAACGCATCATACAATGCTTTGTGCCATGTCCTCTGATTCTCATCGACCAACTTTTTGATTATGGTCACCAGGTCCTTGTTGCTTGATTTAGCCTGACCATTGCCTTGGGGGTAATAATCGGATGAATGAGCCAATGTGATCCCAAAGCCATAACAAAATTCTGTCAACTCATGAGATGAGAAATTGGAAGCATTTTCAGCAACGATCTTTTGAGGCACACCGAATCTAACAATTATATTTTCTTTGAGAAAGTTACACATAGCTTCAGAGGTTGTTTGCTTGATTGGAGCAGCTTCCACCCACTTAATGAAATAGTCTGTGGCGGTGAGCACATAATTATGCTAACACTAGAGGTAGGGTTCAACACTCCAATGAAATCAATTCCCCATTGATGAAAAGGTTCTTCAACCACCATAAGTTTCAAGGGAAGAGCTGTCAACTTAGGACGAACAACGAAGTGTTGACAAGCTTCACACTTGGCCACCCATTTAACTGAATCTCGAAAAAGAGTAGGCCAATAGTACCTGGCCCATAAGATCTTGTAAGCCATTATAGAGGAAGGGAAATTCCCTCCACATGCTAGATTTTGGAAGGATTCTAGCAATCTTATATGCTGAGACTTATCAACACAACGCAGGAATACACCATCAATGCCTTTCTTGTATATGTCATTGTCCCACAGAATGTATCTTTCAGACCTGAGTTTAACTGTCCTCTTTTATTTTTGGCTTAAATGCGGGGGCACTCACCATAGGTTAAAAAGAAATCAATATCTTCATACCATTCATCAATTGTGCTTATGAAAAGCACCTAGGGAAATTTTGAAGAAGTACCTTTAGTTTCTTCGCATTCTATCTTAGCATTGTTTTCTGCGATCAATTGGCACAGGCCTCTTCCTCGTACCAATTTGGTTAGTCTGATGTCCAAGTCATACTCCTATATTTTGGCTATCTAGTTACCCCATTGACTACCCAACTCTTGTTGGGTCAGAATGGATTTAACCACGGTATCAGGAACTAAAACGAGAGTGTGGGAACTCAAGACATAATACCTGAAATGTTTCACCGCTCTCACCACTACATAAGCATGTTTTTCAATCTGTGACATCTTCAATTCATGTTCCTTTAGTGGGAAGCTCATGAAAGCAATGGGAGCTTCAATTCCTTCTTCATTTTCCTGCATCAGGATGACCGATACTGTATGTGTGGAAGCGTAACTGTACATGATGAAATCTTTCTTGAAGTCTGGGAATACCAAAATAGGAGTGTGAGCAATTTCCCATTTGACTTTTTCAAATGCAAGCTTCCCTTCAGTGCTCCATCGAAATGGATTCTTAACTTTCATCATCCCAAGGATATCCTTGGTTTTATCAGCAAAGTTAGGTACAAATCTTCTTAGGAAATTGACCTTCCCGAAAAAGGAGTGCACCCTAGTTTTGCTCATGGGTAAGCTAACGCTTTGGATGGCCTTCACCCTCTCTGGGTCGATCTTGGTTCCTTCTTTAGTCAGGTTATGACCTAACAACTTTCCTTTTGTCACTCCAAACATGGACTTTTTAGGATTTAAGGAAATCCCATGGTGCCTGCACCTTAAGAGTACTTGCTCCAGATGATCATAATGATCACTTTGCTTTTTAGAGAAGACTGTCAAGTCATCCAGATACACAACTATGACCTTTCCCATCAAATCTTTGAAAGCTAAGTCCATATCCCTCTGAAACGTGGCTCTGGCGTTAATCAAACCAAAAGGCATTCTCCTGTAAGTGAAGGTTCCCCATGGAGTGGTGAATGTCATTTTATGTTGATCTTCAGAAGCTACCTCAACCTGATTATACCCCGAAAATCCGTCAAGCATGGATAACATTTCTGATCCAGTGACAGTCTGTAGTACTTGGTCCATGATGGGAAATGGATAATTGTCTTTCAATGAAGACTAATTGAGGTTCTGAAAGTCAACACAAATCAGGATTTCACCAGTCTTCTTTCTGACAGGGATAATGTTCGCAACCCAGGTGGAATGATGGATTGGAAAGATAATCCTTACGTCTAACATTTTCTTAATTTCTGCAAGAATAGTACCTGAGATCTTTGGGATGTAATGCCTCTGCTTCTACCTATAGGGTTTAACCTCAGGATTCAAAGGAATGCTATGTTGCACATCCTTGGGATTGAAAGACTTTATATCCACATATGACCATGCTAGGACTTCTATGTATCTCTTCAAGAGTGAAGAGAATATTTCTTTTTCCTCCGGAGAACAACATTTCCCAATGTTTACCATCCACGATTGATTAGCAAAGCCCAGGTTAACTTTATCTACCTCTGATGAGGAAGCACCTTCAGCTTGCCTTTTACCCTGAATGAAATGGTCATGCTTGTCAAATAGACCTTCCAAAGAAACTAATCCCTTTGGAATCTTATTGCCTTTGAGCTGGATGAATTCACCATCAATTTCTTGATATGAATTAGAGACAGACTCACGAAAAGCTGATTCTGATCCTTCAAAATAAAGCTCACTAAAGTTATCAGCTTTCTCAAGAAAAGACAATACCTGTTGATCATCATTAAACACTTACCAATGAGCTGAGTTATCTGGAACACTTGGACGATACACGATCTCAATGGTATACGTGTCCTGTTTGAACTGGGGGTGAGGAAGAAGAAGAGATACAGAAACAGCTAAGGAATCAGCTTTATCATTATAATCTCTTAAGACTGCCTTGATGGAAAAAGTATCAAAGCATTTTATGTTGTCCCAAACCTTGTTTCTGTAATATCTTAGGCGATCGTTTATTACCTGATAAATCCCCCTTACTTGATTCACAATCAACTCGACATCTCCCTACACTTGGAGATTTCAGATTCCCTTTTGTCTCACCATTTCTAATCCTAATAACAAAGCTTCATATTCGGCTGTGTTGTTAGTATTATCAAACTGCAACTTGAAAGCAAAGGGAAAGATCTTGAAATTTGGAGATATAAGAACCACGCCAGCACTTGAACCAGTAGTTGAACAACTCCCATCGAACTCAAGGGTCCAAACAACATTAGGATCTTATTCTTTGACTTTTACAGAGGGCACCTCAGATGGAAGGAAATAATTACCCAAGCCTGCATCTTCAAAGAGAATTTGAGCCTTAGGATCATCTGATTTAGTAACCAGGTACTTCGCTTGTGCTTTGGGGTGAAGGACACGAGGAACTCCATTTACTAGAATTTTAGCTTTGGTCCAGTCCATGTTGATTTCTCCTCCGACATCCTTACAGAAACCTCTTCTTAAGAGAATCCCATACGCAGTTGGAATATCAATGACTAGAATAGTCATTTTTACTCTCTTTTTCCGAAAATGCAACAAATGCGAACTGTGCGTCCTTGATTTGGCCAATCAAAGGGACTTGTTTAGTTTCCATAGAATAACACGCCCATAAATATTTAGTCAAGGTGAGTCCAAGGGCATGAGCTACTTTTGTGGGCATTACGTTATTAGAGGCTCCGGAGTCAATTATGCAATTGTTGAGTTTAAAATCGTTTATAAGTAAAGACAAATAAAACGGTTCGATTTTTCCTGAAGAAGCAGCAGAGGTCATATTACTCTGAGGTAAAGGCTGAGTGGGGCTAGGAAAAATGCCTTTCAAAGATGGAGGAATAACAATCCTTGCTTCAAATGAATTTGGCAAGTTTCTCAAATTACTTAGGATTGGACTGAAGGTACTCAGCTTCCGACATTTAGATTTTGGTTTTCTTTGCAAGATCGATGATGTTGAAAGTGGTATATGAAGGAATGATAGAGGGCTCAATTCTGGTTACACTAGTCTAAGCTGAGGTACTGGCCTTGAAAGCAGGAGAAGAAGAGTTGGAAGGTGAAGTTACCTTTTTAGTTATCTCCTTTTCAGTTTGTGCTGATATGGGAGATCCTCTTTTACCCATAACTACAGGAGCTTCCTTACTTTTCTCCTTGGAGATATCAACCGGATTTCTGGGGTTCTGAGATTAGGATTGAGTGAAGACTGCAAATGATTGTCCATCATGCTCATCTTCATCTTCCTCTTACTCCAAGTACCCAATGTTGTAGTCATCAACTGAATCGTCAAAAGACTCATCAGCATATCCTGAAGCTTTGAAGGCTTCATGAGAGTCATGATCTTCTGGTTCCTCATCCTCCTCAACTAATTCAACTGCTAGGTTGACAAGATGAGCTTCAATGGCCAGTCTGGTGGGAGCAGCGATAAACCGATTCCTATCTCTTGCGGGAGTTCCGTTAGAATTGTTGAAATTTTGTCTAGGAATATCCTGATAAGGAATGTTGGTTGCTTGTTGATACATTTGATTCTTTAAAGAAATCAAGTCATTGGCCATCTTCTGAATCATGGGATCAATAGTACTCTGATAATAACTTTGATTTTTAGGCTTAGATGACTCTCTTCTGATCTTTCCGGATAGAATGAGATCATCTTCTATTTCAGTGGTTGTAGCTTGAGCAGTAGCCAAATCAGGAATAACATATCTTCTCAACAAGAAGCTCACATCAAGAGGTTGAGCATTGATGAAGAAACACTTTTGATTTTCAAGAGTAGGAACATCCAAGTTTGGAATCTTACGGATCAGCTTGTTGAATTTGGCTATGAAGTCCCGCATGGGTTTGTAAGACTCCTTCTTCATATGTGTGAGCTGCGCTAACAAGGCATGAGAATCTTCAGCTGGTTTGAACCTTGCTTCAAACACGGATCTCATGGTAGCCCAGTTGGTAATACATGCATTTGGGAGATGGTAAAATCATTCTGCTGCTACGCCATGTAATGTTTCAATGAAGATTCGAACAGAGACATCTTCGTGAGCAACCCCAAGAATGCCGCATGCAACAAAGAATGAGGCAATGCATTCATCAGGATGCTAATTTTCATCACCGTTGAACTTAGGAATATTCTTCCGTGATCCAAGAGGTAGGTCATGCAACGATGGAGTAAGGGAAAGAGGACTAATAGCCGTACCCCAAGGCAGAGGTTGTGCTACCATTCTTCTGAATGAAGAGCATACAAGGATTTGAATATCTGACAAGAAAAATGCACGAAAAGTTGTAGAAATTTCTTATTCTTGAGGAATCCGAGCTCTTTGGATGAGTGAATAACTTCTAGCTTGGATAGATGCAACATTGTTGGGTGAAAGCCTGAAGTTATGTTGTTGGAGCAAATCAAAGAATGGATCAGTTTCACCCCTAGCTCGGCTTGACCGAGTGAAGATCTTTCTGGCCAGCTTAAACTGGAAAATGGATCTTCTTGAAAATAAGGCAAATATGGAGTCGCCAGACACCAATAGGATAAGCTTAGTCTTCTCAATCAATCTGTATTCCCCAGTAGAGTCACCAAAAAGCTGTTGGTTGGATATTTTGTCAAGCCAAAATATGAGGTTCAACCACAATACATGGGATTAAATCCCTCCTCAAAGATAGTTGAGGCTGCCTATTTATTACTAATCTAAAACACAACAAAAATAATATATATAATATTCACACTAATCTAACCATTAGGGTTGGGATAGAATCCCAAAAATTGTATCCACACAAGGCGAAGACGTTGCAATTTTAGAAATGGAATTGATTAGAAAGGAAATAATTATTATGGAAGAAACACAATGGAAAGGAAATGAGAGGTGCGTATTTTCTTTCAAGCAAACACAAATCACGAAATAATAATACGAGTTTTAGATATCAAATGTAATGTTTGAAACGATTAGAACAATCGAGATGCTAAACAAAAAATAACTCAAGATTATGAACATAAATAACAATATCTTAAGAGAGATACATCTCACAACACAAAGTTTACAAAATAGCATCAGTTTTTATTCTTCAAATGATTAAAAGAAAACACAAAGTCTTTCTTCTTCACAATAGTTCTCAATATTCCAAAAATATCAACCCTTTAAAATTCACAAGCATACCTTATTTATAATAAAAGGAGTTGAGAGAAAATAGGATAAATCCTAGAAAATAATCCTTTTAATGAAAGTCCTATTTTGCTTGACTCTCACGCAGGAGACCAAGTCAAAATTTGCTTCCTACATGACAAAATGGAAATAAAAAAGACATGTCGATTTCAAAATTGAAATGACATGAAACATTATGCCTATTCAAGTTTCATCATCTTTATCTTCCTCCAGCACAACCTGTTTGTCCTGAAATTCTTGAAACTTTCAGTATTATGCCATGCATATCTTCTTCATCAAGTGTGGTGGAATGATCACTCAGGACCTCACATGTTTCGTGAGTATCATTTGTATTACTAGAAAGATTCTTCAGTCTCTTGTTGAGCTTCCTCAGTGATTCCAAATCATGTTCAACCTTCACAAACTTATCAATGATCTCCAAACTAAAGCCATAAGTTGGTTCATGCTGAATTGATTCTTGGATTTTACTTATAAAGATCATCAGCAGGATAGAATACCTCAAGATTTTATTTAATAATTTATCACAGATTTTGGTTAGCTCTTCCTCTATGTCATTTGCAGCATCAACCAATTGATCTCTTGACTCCCTCAATTTTCCGCAACCTTCATTGAGAATCTTTATTCTAAATCCGATTGGCTTTGGAAAGTTGAAAATGCTTATCCCCATGTGGTATGATTCTTTCTTCAATCAAGACATGGGACGAAACCTATTTCAGCATATTGAGAGCTTCAAAAGTTAACTCCAGGTTCCCGACTTCTGCTGAAAACTCATCATCCATTTTCTCACCATCTTCCTTTATACTCTCCAAAGATTTGTAAAATTCCATGGTGTCATCAATGACCTCTTTACCTTGTGGGAGAAGCCTTTGAATCCATTCTTCAATAGTCCTTCCCTTCTCATTAATCTTGTTAATCCTGGGTACCGATGAGAAATCAAACTTGATAAGAGTAGGGGTAGAGGATGACAGTGTTAACTCAGGAGGCTTTGAGAGCTTGAGTAGTACTTCTGTCAGCTGCTCTACTTTCTCCTTTAGCTCATCTCTACTTGCCTTCATTTCTTTCAGCTTTTGGCACAACACATTCATGGCATCTTGTGTGTCCTATTGTGCTCCCTCCATTGTTAATTTTCCTAAATCAACCCTTGTGATCTGATAATCGATGACCACTTTATCATCCCTTGTTTTGTCAACCGCAGGAGTAGCAATCTCTTTAAACTTATGCCCTAAGGCATCCACTGAAACCCTTGAAACTTTTTTGGGTTTCTTGGCAGACTTGGTAGGAGTGACCTTGAGGGAACTGAAATCAAAGGTTGGTAGGGGAACTACCACCTTCCTCTTCCTTGGATTTTGATCTATCAACCATTGAGGCATACTGGAAGAAGTTTCTCCCATTGTAGGTGTTACTATCACATATGCAGGTGGAGGAAGATTTTTTGGTGGAGTGGTGATCAATGCAAGTGTAGTGTCTGTGGAAATGGACTCAGGGAATGAAGGTGCAACAAGAGGAGTCATATCAATGGTTGGTTTGGGTCTAGTGGGGAGAGGTGAGAGGTTAGAAAATATGCTGGCCATGGCTGAAGAATTTGGTGAAGAAACTTGAAGAAAAGGAGGTTTAATGGGGGGAGGTGATGATTCTGAAATTAGATCTTGAGAGATAAGAGGAAGACTTACCTCTGATGAACTGCCAACCAAAGGAGGAATGAGAGGTTGACTAACCTCTTCTCCTGAAGAAGGATTTCCAAGTTCTGGTGGTGGAGGTGAATCAAGAATCTCAACCGTTTGTGGGAGAGTGGCCACTTGTGTGTTCCCTTACTCTTCTCCCTTTATGAAAAACTTAAGCTTTATTGGCCTCTTGGAAGGGTTCTTATCCTTTTCCTTTTTCCCTTTGGAGGGTCCTACTTCCAAAGTAGCTAGCTTTGAAAAACTACCTTCTTTATAACTCATTCCCCAAGAAATGAGCCACGCCTTAGTACGGGCAAGAATTTGAGCAGCTCTTCCTGCAATAGAATCTTTCTCAGCAATGGACCAATCAATGGATGGGAATACATATTGGTCTTCATTAAATCCATCATACGAGGCATCAAGGACACTTTCGTTATCCGTGGTGCCTTCTAGGAGGTCAGATAAATCTAGCATCTGAATTTCTTCAATTGTCAACTTGTTATTATCCTTTCTTCAGATGGAAACTTCATCCAGAATATCAACCCAAATGTCTTCTATGTTGGGCACATGTAGGTATAAGGTCCCGTATGACTTAAGGAATCCTCAGAAATCAAACTCGTCTCTTTGCTTCATGTGAATTTTTTAAATTTTCTTGCAGCTCGTGCACCACATTCTTGGCTTTCACCACTGTTGAGCATGTGTACCTTCTGATGGAAATAAGGAAGGAAATGGCGGCCTTATGCTTACTCTGTTAAAATTTGTGAAAATCCAATAATTGTATAACCAACTCCATCAGTATAAGCTTATCACCTCGGAACATGGGAAAATGGAAAGAATCACCCAGGTACATGACCACTCGAAGGTACGTGAACTTCTTGAATTGCAGGAAGATAAAACCCCATTTTGATACTTCGGCCCATGATTCATTAAAGACTCTTCTTTTCCTTAGATTAGGGTTCATTCTGTAAATATTTTCATAAAAGAAAGTGTCGTTCACTCTCCTGAATTGATCCTCAGAACCCTTCATTGTTAGCAGAGGAAAGAATCGATATATGTGTTTTGTTTCCCTATCTCCATTTGCATCTAACCCTGGATAATTTCTCATGGCGACTTCTACGTAGGTGACGTATGATGACATATAGAACTTGCTAGTAGACAAGACTGTCTTCATCTGGGAATCAATATCATTAGTTATAAGACTGCTCCAATCAATTCCTTGTTTGTTCTTCTTTATAATTACCATGAATTGATACATCCACCCTTGGAAGTCTCTCGACTCAAAAATTCCAAATACTCGACTCAATAGGGTGATGATATCACTGATTTCAAGAATGAAATCACTCCTAGGGAAAAACTTGGGAAATCTAGAGACAACTGGTTTGGCTTTAATCAAGAAATTTTTATTCACATGTTTGATGCAATATTCTTGATCTTTATCCCAAGATTTTTTTGTTGACTTAAGGTCCACATCAACATATTCTCCAAAGTTGGGTAATCTTAAGAGGTCGTCAAAGTAACCTCCATCCAACTTCACTATGGTTTCTCTTGCTTGATTTCTCACTGAACGAGAAGCAGAGTCATAACTGGAAACCTAGGAAAGAATGAATTTAGGGAATTGAGTAGACATGGGGAATCCTACTGCAAGAGGGAGGCCACTGCCGGTTATTGACTTCATCCAGGGACTTTGAGAAGAATCCTTGGTTTTGTTCCAAAATTCCTCTATGTCTATATTACCAAGCTTCGTGTCTCAGATGTCGTAATTGCAATCTATGTAGGAAGGGGACTCCATTTTCTAGTACTTGTACTTCATCTTTCCTGATCTATCTTACTTGTCCTTAGATGATCCAGGATCCGACATGAGAAGTCCTGAAGAAAGGATGCCTAGATAACTTCTGGTTGAACAATCGGGCTTGGAAGCTTTCTGAGAAACCCTACAGACCCACCACACTAACCGGACTTTGAGACCTATCAGACACTTTGTGAAACCTGACACACTACAGAGTATATCAGAAACTAGGTTGTGTTTGACACTTCGTGAAACCCGACACACTGGTGGAAATCAGGTGATGTTGAGCACCCTGCGGAACCCGACACAAGTGGGGGTCGGAAGATGTTAGACAATCTACAAAACCAGACACAAGTGGAAGTGGGAGGATATTGAGCACTTTGAAAAACCTGATTCACTGCGGAAACCAAAGGATGTCGAGCACCTTGTAATACCCAAAAACAAAGGCGTCGGGTTCCTGGAATGTCAGAACATGAAAAATTTCCATCAAGCTTGGTAAGTTAGGATTTATAGATTATTCTCAAAAACCAAAAGAGTATGTCCCATGGAGAAATAAGAAAACACCCAGTATGATTTTAAACAAAATGATTTCATGGGAAGTTAGAAAATGAAGAAAAAAGCCCTAAACCCTAAACCCAAAGGCAAGAAAAAGTGAAGAGGAAAAACACCGAAAGAACACTTCAAAAAAAAACCCAAAGACCAAAAAATGATAAGAGAAAAATACCTTCAATAAATTCAAAAAATGGTCGAAGATGGATCATGAAATTGATCAAGAAATACAGTCGGGTTTGGAGGTTGAAGGAGCATGTACAAAAATCCACACAGTGAAAATACGTCAGGTAAAAATGACGTGTAAAATTAGACTATCTATAAAGCCCTAGCATTAATTACATCTCCTCCGAAACATGTTCCAACTAACAAAAAACTTGACATTAATTCCATGTCGTCATGCTTAGTGCGTCTGGGAACCCAAAACAAAGGTTTTATTAACAAATTAGATTTTGGGAACCAACCAACATGAGGCATGTAAAGACATGTTTGGATGCTATCAAGTTTCGAAAACTTGACACAAAGGATTATTTCGGGTTTAAGGTTTTGGGAAATAAGCAACATGTAGCATGTTTTTTGTAAGGTTTGTTCCTATGCTCCTAAGTTCTGAAAACCCAATACACTGACATGTAGTCAGGTTTCAGATTTTGAAATAAAATCAACATGAAGTAGCTAAAGACATGTTTCCATGGGATGGAAACCTGAAGAACCAAAAATCCTCTTCATAAGGCATTTAAGGAGATTTTGTCAAAAGTTTTCTATAGTTATCTCAATTTTAGCTGGAATCACTAAAAATGAGATAACAGGTCTAAGTAACCCACTCTCTAGGTTGCAGACTTCATTCCCCGTATGGAATTCACATTTGCAACAACAACCATACCAGTTCAACCCACCTCCCAATTTATAATTTTTTTGCCAAACTATTTTCAAACCCCTCCAAATATTTTTTATGATGAAAATCAATGTGAGCAATCATATTCCTATAACCAAGATGTAGGTCAATTTGGTTATCCACTAAGCTATGGAGTTATTTAAGAGAAAGCATATGCAGACTATGGAGGATACTCTTACACCTGAAGAGGACCACTTGTAGAGAAAGGTTCAAGGGTTAGAGGATAGCATGGTCAAAATAAGTATTAAGTAAATGACAAAGGCATTCTAGATTGATTTTAGACATTTCATACTCCATGGACTTGGCCTCTATGCCAAGGTGAGTTCAGTCCTCAGCAAAAAATATATTTCATAGTTGGATAATGCTCAAAACAACTTGCTTGACATTGGATGGATTGAAAAAATAAGAGGGAATCTTATAAGTATGATGCTAGTTATTTTATGTCAATGGGAACACCCCTACGTCATTACCATCTTATGGTCCTTTCCCCATGTCTCTAGTTAGTGTCAGTTTTAATATGAAACCCCATGATTCCCAAACTTTCTTAGATGTTTCCCCCATTGTGGAGTACATTTCTCCATCTTCCTACGCTTCCACCCCACCTTGACTTCTCTACCCTTTTCCCTTCCAAACCCAAGTCCTCCTCCATAAGAGATAGAATGTTTAAAAACCCCTTCCACCACCTCAAGCAATGGCATCACCAGTTAAATCCCAACCCACCCCTCCTCTTGTATTCCCAAAATCCATTTTGGGAGGAACAAAATCAATGAAACTAGCAGAGGGGAGAGACCATGACTGAGGAGCTTACCCAAGGAATAACTAGCAATATATTTTGAATGGAGTGGGCCGCCAAGCTTCAACATCAAGCAATATGCCACTAATTGACTAAGCCTCTGGTACCAATTTTTGAGATTTAGGAACAATGAGAGGTAAAAAATTGATTCTATAGCAACCAAAGACAGGAGATCAAGAAGAAGCAGTTGGTGATCAACATTTCCATTTACTTCTCAGTGTAGTGTTTATGAGGGCACCCTATTCTTCTGGACTGGTTGATCAACCACAAGTTGTAGGGTCACTGGATGGAAGGGATAAAAAAATTCAAATCCAAAAGAAGAGCATGTTTACTGTGGAGGAGGGAGAAAAATCCAAATTATGGGAGGCCCTACATGCAAAGGAGGAGATACATAGAGATCTCCTTGCTCTCCTTGTGGTCAACTCCATCCTTTCAAAATTATGATTTGGGGAATGAGTTTGAGCTATCAAATTCTATGCTTGAGGATGAAGAAGACCATGGTGAACAAATTACAAATATAAAAGAAACCATGGAGGATTTTGAATCCTTGGCACAAGTGGATAATGAAGAAGCTGACTATTTATCATATTTGGAGGAGTGTTTTCATGAGGAAGAGCCTATGGAATCGGGTACTTTTGTTATCCCAACTCCCATCCTCTAACACAGGAGCAACCCTCCTAGTGAGCAACACGGAATTCAACTACTTATAGTGTAGTCAAGCCACATGTTTCCTCTTAGAGGTTGCAAGAAATCCTGGAGGAGTTGAATGTTCCATGTAGGATATTAAATGAGGAAGAAAAAGGGAGCCAAGGTGAACACTATTTATCATACCAGTCACCTAGGTAGAACATCAATTTTCTGTAGATGAGCAAAAATAATAAAATCAACTCATACAACATAGTCATCTTTTTCTAGGAAAGTCTACATGAAGACTTTATTATTGAGGAGTAGAACTCAGGAGCAACAGTAAACATGTCAATAGACTCATGACCTTGCCCCATAAGGTGTTTGGATTCACTAGAGCCAAAGGAGAAGCCACAACTGGTCACGTTCACTTTCCAAACATGAGGTATAAGCTCTCAGAGGTGTGATGGATCAACTCCAACACCACCAGAAGAGCACCATGTAATTAAGTCAAAGGAGGTAATTTCCTTATTTCATCACTGGTAATCTGGAAATGTTGATATGGAAAGGACTAACTTCTATGTTGGCCTTTCCATGGATTATTAACATAGCCATGTTTAATGCCAACTCATCCACATGGTTGCAAATTTTGAGAAAGGAAAGTTACTTTTCCATGCCGGTATCGGTTTTTTTTAGTTTTCATTGCCTCTGGTTAGTGTAGGGTAGGAGTAGGTTGTTTCTAGCAGAAGAAGTGCTTGCGCACACTCTGCATGTCTCACTTGGGCATGTATTATTTTCTCTTTCATATATAGTTTTTGTTCATGTTTTCTCCAGTATAGTGCACCATGTTTAGTATTCCACTTGAGAATGAAATGCCACAGGAAGAAGTTTAAATTTGTAGGGAACAATTTCAATTATCAAGGTATTTCAAATGCAGAGTAACTAAAATTAGTTTAAGGGGAAAATTTTAGAATTTATATCCTCTTATCCCTTTAGATCAGTCATTGCTTGAGATTTTAGTGCCTCTTGCAAGGTTAGAAACTCAGTCTTAGGGAGTAGGATTCCTCAAATTCATTCAAGATCATCTTATCTTTCAAGCAGAAGGTCAAACTTAAATACTTCTTGAGTTCATTTCTGTTGAAAACCTTATGGATTTTTAGGAAGCTCCAAACTCAGTGGTATTTAGAGCAGCAGACAAAATGAAAAAAATCAGTTTTAATAGGTAGTCACAAGTGTTTCCCAAATCAACAGGTGATCCCAAGATTTGTAGTGTACATTATTAGCCAAGGAATCATCAATCAATCATGCTTTAGACTTGGCAAAGAATTATATCTTGGGGAAGAATTTAGATTTTCATTTTTCACAAAAAGGCCAATTTGCAGAATTGCAGAGAGAAAAATAATTAAATTCCAGATTTAAGACAATTTTCCACTCTCATAAAAATATTAATTCTCAAACCTTGTAAGTGAGATGGACAACTCATGTCAAGGTCCAAGTTCAATGGTGTTTAAGAAGTTTCTAAGAGCAAGTTCCAGGGTTCAGATCAGTTCAAGCTATCAACAATAACTCAATACCTAATGGATGCTTCAGGAAACTAATCACACATCTAGCAAGCATATGTCCCTACAAGTTGCCAAATTGTAATCCATTATTTTCCCCTCAGCAAAATGGACAACAGGGGTAGATAGGACTCTAGGACCAAACAAGGCCTTCGCAAGAAAATATGGGATTCACATGTGAATTTCATGTTTTAAGAGCATTTGGAAGTGTTTCGGGAGATGGAAATCATTCAAAGAAATTTATTCCTCTTCTGGGTTGTGAAAGACTCAGTGTTGGCCTACAGGTGAAAATGGGCTCTGGCAGGCCCACGTCTAACAAAAACGAGCAAAAATGGAAAAAAGGAAATGATCCCGAAAAATATTTCCTTCACTATTCATGGACTTTGGGTTCAAAAAAAATCCAAAAAATCCAAAAATCCAAAAGGACAGGTGGAAAAATTTCAAAAAGGGGCGAAGGGTAGCATTGAGCTAAAAACATCTTGTCGAGCAACTCGGTGAGATGCTTAGTGAGACTAGGTGTTGCATAGAAAAGGAGATCCCCTCAAAAGAATGATCAGGATACAACTAGGGTGGAGATAACTCAACCATCTGAGTTGGAGCCGAGTCACTCGGTGGTGAATTTAATGGGATTGGTGCCAACAAGCTCGGATGGTTAAGGTGAGTGCATTTTTATTGACGGTAGGAGCCAAGTCAGTGGATAGTTGGAAATATCCATGGGGAAAGTCTTTTCGGGTGGCCAGGTAAGGCAAGTTGAGCTTGCGGGAATGCTACGTAGGGATTATTTGAGGCCAATCTAATACTTATCTCAATGGAGAGAAAGGGGATTTTGGAGGGGCCCAAGATAAAAACCATTACATGGGGCATATGGGTGGCTCGGCAGATTGAGCAAACCCATAGCGAGTTTGAGGCATGTGGTGATAGGAAGGATGAGTGCTCAAAGTGGATGAGGGAAACTCAACTGAGGTATGTGAATGCATTGAGTAGATCAGGGTCACAGGTAAGAGTCGTCGGCTCAAGCCAGATCACTTGGGGGTAGAAGTACATAAAAATTTTCTCACATCACGACCAAACCATAATGGGGCTCAGTGGAGTCGTTAAAATCTAGGACATGTAGTCAGCTCAAGGGGAGATGGAGTTTGGAGCTCACAAAGGTGTTCAGGGTGTGGAATCAAGGATGTATGTGGATAATCTTGGTGGGGGAGTGAGCTCGGAGATGAGCTCACAAAATGATCTTGATCGAACAACATGGAGTGACGAGCATCGCAAGGTCTAAAGTCCAAAATTTGAACTTTGGACATTCGTAGAATCAGAGAGTCCAAGGGTGGGGTTCATTTTAAGACACCTCTAGGAAATTGGAGGTGGAAAATACCTGGCGAATATCCCCGGAACTGGTTTCAGTGAAAGGTGAATTTACCAATTTTTCAGAACTGAATTTTCACTCACTTTTTTTGAGCCAGAGAGACTGCAGATTTACAGACACTGATTGACGACTCGTTGACACCTTGTTGACACATGTGTCAACAAGCCTTGTTGACGTGTGTCAGACTCGTTGAGCCTTGTTGATGCACATCAAAAGATACTTGTTGATGTGCATCAACAAGCCTTGTTGTGTGTCAACAAGGCTCGTTGTCAACACACGTCAACAAGGCTCATTGACGCATGTCAACAAGTCTTGTTGATGTGCGTCAACAAGACTCGTTGACCCTAGTTTTGTCCTATAAATACCCTCCCTGCCGGTCATTTTCACGTTTACACTTTCTGGCTCTCAAATTTTCTTGTATACAGGAATCCATTATCCAGGTTAGGTACAATCAAGCTCAAGGACAACTACAATGGTGACTACAAGTGCATCCCAAGCTCAAGACAAAAATCAAGAGGAAAATCTAGTCAACCCACAAGCCCTATCCATGGGCAAGATACTCTACAGGAATCCTTTGTGCCCCCACATCTAGACTATTTTACAAATGACTTCAGAATACAAGGATTTGATCGATGCATGTGAGTTTGGTGGGCTCGTTAAGATGCCCCATTTCAAAACAGACCAAGATATTTTGAACTACCTTCTCTCCTCTTACAATATAGAGGACATCCTGTTTAATGTTACTGTGGATGACAATTGATTGTTTCAATTCGGTATCGACCCAACTGATATTCATTGGTTTACAGGCCTCCCATTCAGAAATTTACCCTTTGTTACAATAAAGGCAACACTCGTCGAAGATGATAAGAAATATCTCGAATTGAACTTTCAGTTTCCATGTTGATTGTAAGTGTAAACTGTTTTCATTCGTCATTTTTTATTCAGTTTTTGATTTTGATACAATTTAAATTTATATTAATTCCAACTATTTTTTGGCATTTGCAGCTCATGTCAATAAATCCAGACGTGGTGTGGATATGCAAGCAATTGCACACCACTTTCTTACTGCTATGATTTCCTTTTTTCAATCTAGAATAGTTTTGCAGGGTCGGAAAACAAATATACCAAACTGGGTGATTGCATACATTGTTGCAACTATCGCAAAACAAAAATTTTATTGGTGCACCTTTTTATCAAAAAAAATAAAAAATGACATAACAAATGCAAAGCTTTCAGAAAAAACCTGTCATTTACTCCACAAACTATCTCCTTGGCCTTTATTACGAGGCTCTTTTAAATTTAAAAGACAAACCAATTCCCACTTTCACAGACGAGGTGTTGATGAATTTGTCAATTCCATTTGAAGAACAACAGGTATAAACTATAAAGTTTGTATTTCGACA
This sequence comes from Taxus chinensis, assembly GCA_019776745.2. Taxonomy (NCBI): domain Eukaryota; kingdom Viridiplantae; phylum Streptophyta; class Pinopsida; order Cupressales; family Taxaceae; genus Taxus; species Taxus chinensis. The sequence continues at coordinate 151,901,725 of CM034157.1, forward strand.
TTACATTGACAACATGTATTAACTATTTACTGTTTGCAGAGAAGATTTATGGAGGCCCTTCCCTGAAAAAAGGTGGCATCAAGAGGAAGAGGCCAACAACACGCTGAGGCATCGGGAGATTCACAATCTGAAATGGAAGCTCACTCATCTCCGAACCCCCAACCGTTTGAATTCGTTAAACGCCAGAGAAGTAATACCCTTACATGTATTATTTACAAATTCCAAATTTGTATTTTCATTTTCCCATTTAAATTTTACCCTATTGAATTGACATATAATTGTATGTTGATGACATTGTAGGGACTTTGGACCATACACGTGTTTCTCAAAGTCAACCATCTTCCCCAACTCACTCAGTTCAGTCGCATGCATTTGTGTCTTCTCAACAACCACCTCAGCAATCCTAGCAATAGACAACTCAAAAACCACCAATTACTACTCCAACATGGCCACCTCAAGCACCGCGACAAGCTACCCCTCAACAACAAGGTACAAGTTTTGAATAGTACTTCATTTAATTTCATAGTTTTTGCATTGTTTTCTAGTTTTTCATATGTTTTTTCTTGAACTTTTCAGCACATTGTAGTCCTCCACCTTCTGTACAAACAGTGGCACCACCCCCTCCTACACCAATAATATTCAAAATTCCAACCAGAGGATCAGGAAAAAATAACATTGGTAAATGCATGCCAATTGCTCCGGCCCCTAGTGGGACACTAAACATTGCCTCCTCATTTCGAATTCCAACCCTCTCACTTGGTGGCTTGCCCAGCGCAATGGGCATATCAGTTTTAAATAATATAAATTTAGATGAAGATTACTTGGGCATTGATAGCAATGACCCAACTGGATTTTTCAATACACGTGAGATGATTCAAGGCCAACAGGTATACTTCTATTTCAACATAATTTACCATATTGAATTACATTTCACTTTAGATTTATTTGTTTGAATATTGATTTATTTTATCACAAATAGGATCAGGCCACCCAAAGGTAGAAACAAGTAGCAGTTGATCAACCCGAAAGCCCCCATACCTCTCCAGCGAGATCATCTTCATCAGATACAGATGGTGAATAGTTGCTACCTTTTCCTTTAGAGAACTTAATTGGTTATGATTGTCAATCCCATGTCGATGAGTTTATTCTACCTCATATCAGTCAGCTCATAGAATGGGAGAGAAGGGCTAAAGTACTTATCAATGAGATAATAAGTTGTTATGAAAATTATTGGCAAAGGGATAGTTTATACGCTGCAGTCCAGAATCAACCTGCGAAGATGGATTCCTTACTTACCCAAGTAAGAAGTGGGACTGTCACGTATAACAACAACTATAAAGATGACATTTTGGATAAGACATTAAAAAATTGGAAAATATTAGTGCTGAGGCCCAGACATATTTTAACAAATGGTCTAGGGACAAGGATCTGGTAGTAGTTGCAAATGCCGAGAGAGATAGAGCGGTCGTAAGTATTATCACTTTCAAATAATATTTTTTGTTAATTTAAAGTTTTCTTATTTTAGTAATATGTTGAATTGACATCACTTTTTTTGTGCAGTTGAAATATGAAAATTTGAAGAGTCAAGCAAAGGTTTTCCAAGTTCACTTGGAAACCGTGAAGAACAATTTATCTGCAGTGAAGAATTTGAAGGAAAATATTGTTTTGGTTAACAAACAAAACAATACACTGAAGCAGATAATTAAAGAGCATGGCTTTGACCCTGAAATTTTATTCAAAACCAAGGCAGCTGCTGATCCAAATTTTTCATCCCATGGAGATGCGACAAAGCAAGAAGAAAGAATTTTAAAAAATCTAGACAGTGTTGCGGAAGATCTCATAAGTTCTGGGATTATTTCTACCATTGGGGAAAGGGGTACAGGTGGAGAAGCCATTGGGGAAAGGAGTACATGAGTGGAAAGGGGTACAAAAAATTGAGGGTTGAAAATTTTCATTATTGAGTGTGGAAACTTGAAAAATTGAATCTATATTTGAAAATTTGAAACATTGAATGTGATGGTCATGGCATTTGAATTTTATTATCTGGATTTGAAAGTTGAAACTTGAATTTGATAGCCTTTGAAAATTTGAAATACTATATAATCTTTAATTTTATAACTTCCTATATATTATGTATAGAATTTCTAGATTGTATATGGTGTTTATGTTTCTTCTCTACTTGTAATGATGATTGCATTAGATGTGGATGATGACATTACAATAGAATCAGTCTCATAGATATGGATTATCATGAATTGTATGTGGACGTAGATTTAGCTTCAAGCACGATCATGGAATCTGGATGATGATAATGGATAATTGTTTTAAGAAAATTTGGAATGTTGTACGACAGAGACATTTAAACGTTCTCAAATTCTTCTTCTCTATACTTGTAATGATATGATGACATTAGAATGGATATAGATGATGATGAATGATGATAATGGATAATTGTTTTTAAAAAAATGGAATGTGTTAGGACAGAGACGTTTCTGCACATTTAAAATAGATAAATAATTGTTTTAATAATAATTGGAGTGTCAGGATTATGATAATGATATGATGAATTTAATAATAATTGGAGTGTCAGGATTATGATATGATAATGATATGATATATATGGATGATGATGAATTTTATGTGGATGTAGATTTAGCTTCAAGCACGATCATGGATGATGAATTGTATAATGGATCATGGATTATGAATTGTATAATATGGAAAAATCTTCCTCTTTGTAAAATTTGATTGTGTGATTTTATCCCACAAAGTTTAAAAAATATATCAAAGCATTTTGCAAATATAAAAAATAAATTAAACATAATTGTAAAAAATCAAGAAAGGTCATATGATAGGGTTTAAGTTACCTCTAGTGTTTTAGATGGCTATGAAATCATCCCTTGTAGTGTGCTAGATCTTTGTTTTAAGAAAACTCAACACGAGAAATGGATTAGTAGATAGATGGGTGAGTTTCCTGACATTGTCAGTCCCGAGAAGTACCAGCTTCCTCGGATGGATGTCAACCCACGTTTTCAAAAAAAAATAAAAAATTGTATTTAAATAAATGTAAATATATATACATGTAACATCTTTAATGATAACAAGAGATGAAACAAAATTTAAGGTGACAAACAATAAAAGTAAGGTGAAGGAGATACCTATTTAAAGTTGAAACAATCCATTATCAATAGCTTCTTCAAACTCGATGTTCTCTTCTGTAGAGTGTGACGATGCGCCAATTCCACTCTCAACGTTGGGAACAATTGTACTTGTAGCTGTATTATTCACACCTCTTCTTTCGCAAAGGGAATTCCAATGCGCAATTGCTCTGTCAAAAGGAAAGGTTTCCATGGAGTAGCGAGATACATAACACCTCATGCAACTTTCCATATTTTTATCCAACCTATTTCTCAGTTTTGATTTTATAAATGATAATGCACTGAAAACCCTTTCGTCCTCCACAGACCCCAAAATCATTGTTTGGCATAACTCATATAATCTGAAATATTCACTGATATCTTCTTGTAAGATAGAACTTTGATAGATTCCTCGCCACAGCCTTGTAATAGCACCACTTTCAGAAGGTTCGTCTAAATTTTTATATTGGTTCCTCATTGTTGTTGCAAAATTTGTTGATTGAAACTTTAATAAATCAACATTCAGTATACCTTTGATTTCCATACCCTTGAACTCTGAAGTCTTTGTGAAATGTTCCATTATTGTACCCATGGATTTATGGAAATGCTTTCTTACAAAGTCTGCACGACCACCTTCAGTATTCCAAAAATTAGGATTCATCACACCCATTGCTTCAAGAATTTTATCTTTGGAGAAATGTTCTCTAATTTCTGATGATAAGGATTCTGAAATTTTTTTAAGCTTTATTCTTGTTTCAACTATAACAGACTCAAAGAGATTACGTGTCACGGGAACATCTTCTCGTTCTGATCCTGTAATATCTTGACGTTTTTGCAAAATGTGCAGTGGTATGTCCCTCCCATTAACAGTGATGCAGAGGTGATCGTGGATATTAAATCTCAAATAGTTACTGGGATTTTTAAGATCTAATAAAGCTTTCCAATTCTCAAAAACAGGTGTATCAAAACTATCTTGGGAACAGTACAAGATATCAAGACTTTGACATACCATTTTTCTCATCCGTATAAAATCCACAATATAGATTAATCTCCCATGTGCATGCTTCATCAGTGTATTGATCTCCTGCAACATTGGAAGAATACCAACCAATGTAAGCAATGTCTCCAAATCAGTTAAACGGAACAACAAGTCCCTCGCCCTATCAACTTCATGATGATATTTGTGCATGAAACCAACCAACAAAGGATACTCCTCACGAACTATGCATGCATGTTCATACAAAGAGATCCATCTCATCTCAACATCTTTCAATTTTTTTTTACCATCTGTAATTCCAATTGTGAATTTCTGGAACTCAAGAAATCACTTTGGGCTGCTTTCCATATAGGCATGAAGTTCTCTTATAAGGTCTTCTAATTTAGCAACATTTTCATAGTTGCTTACCATTTTATACGCTAAATTCATTCTGTGATCCATACAGTGAATTGGTAGCATATATGGGGCCACTATTGTTTGTAATATAACACACAATCCCTGTTTGGTGACCCTGCATGATTGATGCACCATCTTTTCTGACGCATACCAACTTCATAGCAATTTCATAATCAGTCATTCCAGCAATATCTTTCAAATGAGAAACAACTATTTTATGTAGGTTTTCGGCATTACAGTTTTCAACCATTTTCATAACACCCAACAGATGAGGTGTCCTTATATGATTTTCTAAAGTATAGACATGGATACATACCCATGCAGTGTTGTCAACTATTGTCACTTCATCAATTGAAAGAGAGATAAACTTTGATTTTTTTACATTCTCTTTCAAATCTTCCTTCTCTATCATCGAAAGGCATTTTTCCATTTCCCATCCACTACTTTCAGACCAATGAGACTGAGGTACGTTGTGCATTCTATTATATTGATACAAAACTTTGAAATCGAGGAAATCTGAAATTGTTCTTCCTTTCTTTAGTATGTGAAATAAAGTAGAGAACTGTATGAGTTTTTCATGTAGATTTGTTTGATTCATCTTACCAATTTGCGATGTGATCGTTCCTCCCTTTTCCATGAGATGTCTATGTTTTTTCTGCTCTGCTTCATAATCTGCTGCGTATTTAACATGCATGCATTCTTTTTCAGTTTTCCACCTGTGTGTTTTGATTTTCTGGCCATCCTCCCCCATTACAGTCAAATATTGTTTTCCACAATGTTTTTCTATAGTGTCCAGCTTCATTTGCATTTTTTGCTGCTTTCCCAATTTCCATGTACATATTGTACATGTACATTCAGATGGGATCTCTTCTGAATTAGATGATTGTACAGGTTTGATAAATGGAAATTTGGCAGCCCAATCAAACTTGTATGTCCTGCCAATGGTCCACATATTCTTGTTCATTTTCAATGTTTTACTTTTTTGAGTAGAATTTTGAGCAATATCATAATCACCTGGTTTCCTCTTTCGTGAACCAGAATTTGAATTTGATTTTTGTGTTCCATTTTGCTGAGTATTTGTATGTGTGATATCTTGATGCACTCCTAGTTGCACCCCAACAGGAAGAATATCTTCAGGATCTTGGCATCTCAACAGGTATATCGTCAAGATCTGGCATATTATCGTAGGTGTCATTTGTTTGATACTGTGTAGAATGCATGTCCACCTCAATATTACCTTCCACACAGTCAGTATTTTGATTCTTTATGGTGGCAACTATATGGTTGTTGGTAGTTACAATATCTGTATCAACAGAGTTTCCAAAATGATTGAACAGGGACTTCTAATATTTCTTAGTTACTTTTAGGGTCTTCACATTCTGAGGACTAGCACCTTCCATTATTCTGAACAGAGTCCTGCATCAGCAAAAGAACCAAGTTGTGCATCAGAGACAAAAGAGTATCGTGCATCAACAATAACACAATACGTAAACAACTTATATCCTTGGTCATGCGTCAACAACTAACACCCTTGTCATGCGTCAACTTGTGCTCAACTAAGTACTGTGTCATGTGTTAACAATAGTTGTGTCAGCATCAACAACATAACTCGTGTCACATGTCAACTGTGTCAATCTCCTTATTTGTCATGCAAAAAACTTTTGTCACGCATCAACAAATAACCCCCTTGTCATGCGTCTGCAATATCTTGTCACGTGTCAAAGAATTATTGTGTCACACGTCAACAAGAATAATGCCATGCATCAACTATATCCTTGTCATGCTTCAACAATAACCCCCTTTGTGTCAACCACCAAACCCTTGTACATGTTAGTTGAATCTCCTTGTCACACATTTTTCACACTCAAAAAATATCCCTTTAGTCACACTTCAACAAATATCATCTGTCACCTAACTCTAAACTACTAAACAGCTAACAATAATCTCTGGTGCTTAGAGTATGTGATTTCATGGTATTGGTAAGCTACTTGTGGTAAGTAGTAGTATACTACCCAACGAATCACCTAGGTTTTTATAGGAGATGTTTTCAAATGTAGGCAAAGCCGACCCCAAAAAAAAATATACTGTAAATTTTAGACAAACAGGACATTGACCTGCTCCAAAAAAATCACCTTTTCAAATTTTCCTAAAATGAAATTTTTTCCATATTACGAATATTTTCCACTAAAATTATCCCGGTTGAATGATGAAGGCTATAGGTAAGAAAGCTGATTCACTTCATCCTTTGTTGTGTTGTGTCTGAGCCTAGAGATTTTGACTTATGCATGAAGGAAGATCTTATGTGCCATGATGATTGATATTAGACTTGGGAAGTCTAGTTTGGCTCATTTTTTATTCCATATAGAAGATGAAATGATACAAGTACAAGACACAAAGGAAGATGCAAAGTATGAGGGTTATTTACATGTATGTTGTGAGTATGAGTCTATTGTGAGTTGAAAAATTACTCTCTAAATTTCTCTTGTTTTGATAGTTAGAATAAGTTATTACGGTCTGTATCTGACTTAGTTTCCTGACATATAATGCACAATGCTACAGTGATTTTCATGATGTTATTTCAGGTGAAAGGCGTGTAGGTATTGTCTCAGGGTTGTTGGTATTGTTCTTGAAGAATAATTGGTGTATGACATTTCATTTTTGGTATGAGCATGGTATTGGATATTAAGATTGATATTTTGAATCATGGATAATTCAAATGTTGGTGTCAGTATGTTAGCTATAATGCTACAACACTTGAATGCTACTTAAGAATGCAAAAATATTAGTCAAGACAAGGGGAACAAGTGATATTACTCCTAGATGCTGATATGAAGGTCTTATGACATATTAGGTATGCATTTTGTATAATCTCAGTAAGCTAACAAGTTTTTAACTCTTGAATGCATTATGTCATCCATATTATAATTGTTAAAAGACCAAGAAGATGATTTAGGGTAGGGAAATACATTTGTTCAAGGTGATTTCTAGCCAAGACAGTAAGGTGAGTTGCTTGAAATTGAGCTTGACTACTTGAGATAGTAGTCTTAAGTCCACAGGGTGTTGTGACTTGCATGGTCAAGGTGTTCATGAGGTTTTGGGACTTGTCAAAGTTGGTTCTATATGCACTGAGATGCTTGTTTAAGGATATAAGTCCATTGAATCAGTTTGAGAGCAAAAATGATAAGAGATAAGAAAAAATTATGCCTAGATAAGATGATGAATGCTAAAAAAATGAGGGTATGATGGTTTTATATGATTAATTTTGACATTATTGGCACGATCTCAGACTGTATGGTTCAGATTGAACTCTGCTACAATGGTCATCTTGAAGGCTAAACTTTGTAGGGATGAGGTGACAATAACTAGTTTGTGCATGCCTAGGAGGTGGAAAATGGTGTTCTTGGCTCCAAGAAAGGTATGATAATGCTTCTCTCATTCTTTATTGATGTATTCAAATAGTTTTTTTTTTAGATGTTTGGCCTAGGGGCAGCATGGTGGTTGCATGTTTGCAAAGAAGGAAAATCATGTTTTTGTGTGAAATTTCAAGGTTCTTGAGCTTGTATGAGATATTTCATTTATGTTTCTAACCAAAGAATGATGCTATGAAGTTATGGAAAATGAAGAACATGTTGCTACATGTATGCCTTTGTCATTAATGTAAAAAGGGGGAGAAGTTCAGGTAGTTTTCCATCAATGACAAAGGGGGAGATTATTGGCATGAGGTCCTATAAGTGTTATCATTGATGCAAAACCACATTAATGAAAAAGTGGATGATGGTGTAGGGCCAAATGATGTTGTGGATGATTTTGACATGATGGTTTAGATGAGTACTTGATGATACAAGGAGATTCAATGAGGATTGGTTCTCTTCCAAGATCATTTAGGTGTCAAGGTGATGTTATATAGTGGTATGAGTCTCTTGGTTGTTTTATAATCATGTTGGCATGGTGGATATAAAGTATAGAGAGTACTTGGGCACTCACATTAGTTGCAGGGTACAAATATAGGCGATTGACTATGTTTCAGGTGCTCATTTGGAACAAGAATGAATGCTAGGAGATATATGAGCTCATAGATGCATGTATTCAAATTTATCATGGTGTATTAGGCATGTTTGGACCATATTTTATTTCTTTCATAATGAGTTTTAGTGTTCTTTCAGTTAACCCTAGCTTCTCTAGTGCAAAACCCTAAGGGTAGCTATGAAATTCTTAGTGACTGGAGAGTTTTAGAGATGGTGATGTATTTATAATAATTAGAGATGTTATTATGATGTGTCATGGTGATTTTATAAAAAATTTAGGATGTGAATTTTTCACCTCTTACTCTTAGACATGTTTTGACAGGGATTTGATATATTTTGGACATTACATTAGGAGATTTGATCTTATTAGACATGTATGGAGATTTAGGCGTATAGCACCAATTTAGCTTGATTACTATGTTGTCGCATTATCTTATGATGTCATGGATACTAATTGATATGATGTTGTTTTGGAACGTAATTATATTGATGGATACTCAGTTAGTTGCATGTTGGGATTCTATGGATATATGTCACTTTATCATTATGTCTAACCTATGGTGAATTGTGTATAATTGTGCACGTTGTCACATTTCTGATTCCAGAGAGATGATATGTTAGTTTAGAATTCATTGATATCTTATTTAGTAGTTGATTCACATTTTATCAGACATGTGCGTTTAATGTGTGCAATGAGTGTGCAGGTGACAGGTCACAGGAGAACGTGGGATTCAGGCCAGCTACACAACTTTGCACAAGCAGCCCACGGGGCTAAGTCCTAGCCGTGTTTATTGCATGAGGCCTTAGTATTAGAGTTATTGTTTTGGGCACCATGAGTGACCCTCATTTGTAATGTAATATGTCTTGTATTATTAATCTTGCTTAGGGTGTTTAGTTTGTGTTGTAAACTTGTTTTGGGGAATTAATGGCCCCACTTACATTAAGTTTTGAATTTGTTTAATGATGTACTTAATCAAAAGGGATTAGGGTCACATGTGAACCCTTGGGTGGGCCCCACACCCTCTACCCTTGTGCCCAAGTGTGCCAAACCCGAAATTGGGTTATTTTAGGCATTTTTAGGGACCCCTTTTTAGTTTGGGAGTTCCCTTAGCATGAAAATGGGCCCTTGGACCCTACCTAATAGGTAGGGGGCTTATTTCCAAGGCTTAGAGGGAGTTTTCCCTCCCATTTTTCCTCCCCTTTGGTCACATCCATGTAAGGGGTATGGATAAGTGTGCTTTGTTAAAAGTTGCACAAGATTGTTTTGTTATCATTTTGGTAATTTGGGAGAAGAGGGCTAAAAGCCATTTTATCCTTTCTCTCTTTTATCTTTGGCATCTTTGACCTTGAAGGAAGAGAGGGGTGACACATGTCACCCCCTCATTTGTGAGGATTTTTTCTTGCTCCTCTTCAAATTCTCCCTCATGGGAAAAGAAGAGAACTTTTTTTTGGGAGCTTTTGCTTGGAGGCTTGTGGATTTGGAGCTAGAGTTTGCTTGGGTCAAGAAGTGGAAGAGATTGAATTTGGAGAGATTTTTTTGGAGGTAGGCTTCTTGAGCTTTATTGTATGTGTTATATCATGCTAGATATTAGTTTGTTTACTTGGAAATGTTTGTTGTTGCATGTAGATTTTATTTGTTGTTTACTTGATTTTGCTCCCTCCATCATATGGCATGATGGAGTTTTGGAGTTTGTGGGGGAAGAGAGAGGGATTTTCCCTCTCAATCCTCATAGGCTTGATGGGCAAGCCTTGTAGGATTTAGTTACTCCCCTCAAATGGTTGAGGTGGGGAAGGTGGTTCATTTGGCTTGAACCTCCTTCCCCATTCTTGGTGAGGAAACCCCTTTGGGGTTTGAAAATCCTTCCAAGAAGGATTGGTGAAAGGGTGGAGAAATAAGGAGGGCTTGAATGAATTTGGAGAAATAAGGAGGGTATGGAGATCTTGTTTTTGTGCAACTAATGATGGTTACAACTTTTGGAGAACTTTCTTCTCTTCCCCATTTTAGAGGTAGAACATGGTTTCTCCTCTTTTCATCTTTTACAAATTTGGAGTCTTGTTTTAATATTTGCCTTGTTTTTATGTGGATGTAATGTTGTTTGTTCACCCTCACTCTTGTGCAAAGTTGTGGATAGTAGTCCTCTTTCCCATGGGCTTGGGGGAGGCTAGCATGCATCCCAACCTTGGGAGAGGCATGTAATGATGCCTATGGTTGGGTGGTAAAACAAGCTTCTTCTCCTTGTATGGATTCCTTGAAGGCATTTAAAGTCAGATCTCAAGATGGAAGTTTGGTGATAGTTGGAGTTTCCTTGGCATCTTCTCTTTCTTTGGTGGACATTACCTCTTTGTATCTCTTTTGGATATGGCTTTGTGGAAACTTCATTTTTATTGCAAAAAATCCTCCTTTTTGTAATTTGAAAATTACTTGTAAACTTGAGTCAGGTTTGTATTGAGCAATCTCTCTCTTCAAATCTTGTAAAGAATCTTGTAATAATCTTCTTGAGTATTTGTTTGAATATTTGTATTGTGAAACTTTTGAAAAGAAAAAAATATTTATATTCCTTTTAAATGAAATGTTGTAACTCCTTTTTGAAATGAAAATAGAAATTTATTGAAAAATGTGTTATTCAAAAAGAAATATATTTACTTGTTGGAGATCTTACTTGTTGTAAAAATCTGAAACCTTGTATTTGTATTATTGCATTGCAAAGAATGAAATCCCCTCTTATATTTTATCTTTGTAATATTATTGAAAAAATGTGAATACTTTTGAAATAGATTTCTTATAGAGCAAAAAATTTAGCAAAAGAAATGGAAATATTTAAACCTTTGAAAACTAAGAATAAAATAGCCTTTAATGTTTTATTAATATCTTTTTAAATCATCTTTTATTTTAATAATAGTAGAATCTTCCTTCTCATATTTATTTTCTTGTCGAAATTTGTATAGTCTTATCTTCTTTAAATTTTAAATCTTTTTTCAAACTTAGTTCAAAATAAATAAAAAAATTTAAATTGAAAGATTTCCTTGAAAATTTTTATAGTTACTTTTTTGCATTATTTCCAAATTTATATTGGTTTATTTTATAAGATGAAAAAAAATATTTATTTAATCATATATAATTGTATATATATTTTAAATATTATAATCATTTTAAATATATATTTATAACTTATATATATATTATAACATATAATATATATATATATATATTGGTATATTATTATATATTATATATATATTATATATATAATAAATATATATTAAAATATATATATATATATATAAAAATATTTAAAAACATATATAAGTTTTTAATTTATTATATATATATATAATATATATATATATATATGGGGGAGGGCCGAACCCCTATATACACCCATCCATTGTTTCCCCAATTAAAATATGTTTTAAAACAAAAAAAAAAAAAAAACCTAAACATTTGTTGGGGGAGGGCCGAACCCCTCCCCCCCCCCTTTTCCCTCCCGTGCCCCACTGCCCTTCCCCCCCTCCCTACCCACCTCCCCCAACCTACCCCCCTCTCCTGCCTGTCCCACCCTCACCACTTCCAGACCTCCCCACCCTTCCCTGCCACAACAGCTTGCCCCCGCACCCCTGCCCCCATGCACCCTCTGCCCCATTCTTCCCCCTACCCAGCCCCCAATTACAGCATCCTCCTCCCCTCCCTGCCTCCCATACACTGTCATATAAATAAGGGTCACGCCACCCTTCATCCCACAACCCCTTCCTTTGAATCCACCATTCAAATATTGGGTATAATAACCTCAAAACCAAAATTTCGCAGTAATAAAAAATAAATCAGGAAAAAAAAATAATGTATACAAAAATAAATATGGAATCTCTTCATTAAAAGACAAAAAAAAACATATGAGATAAAACTTCCAAGCTCCATTTCTCCTGCAACCTGCCAAATAACAAAACAAAAAAAAAATGAAATTCAAAGAAAGAGAAAAAAAAAGATAAAGATGTTAGGGCAACTTTAGGGCAAAATTCAAAGATCAAG